>JAUIMM010000012.1:950000-2330000 GCA_031769625.1 Taudactylus pleione
AAACGAGGCAAAACGTTGTCATCCCTCTGTCGGATTCTCACGGGTTTTGGGTTCTATAAAGGTCCAGCGATTCGCCGCCATTTTTCATTCCGGCTGTGGAGAGTGAAGAGAGAGGGAGCTGGGAGCTGTGCTGTGCTGTTGTTATTGTCAATACTTAATACTTGTTACTAGCTGGCTGTTGTCTATAGAGGGGCTGGCTGGCTGGCTGTTGTCGTGTCCATAGGGGCTGGCTGGCTGTCGTTGTCCTGTCCATAGGGGCTGGCTGGCTGTCGTTGTCCTGTCCATAGGGGCTGGCTGTTGTACTTGTCCTGTCCATAGGGGCTGGCTGGCTGTAGTGCTGTGTTGTCCAGGGGGTGCTCTGTCCTTCAGGGGTGCTCTTCACACACCCCCAGTGTGAAAAAAAAAATAGTGTTACCCACACTTGTCATCAGCTCAGGGGTGCTGTGCAGCTGTCTGTTAAGGGGGTTCACCCCAGTGTTCATCCCAGTGTTAAAAAAAATAAAATAAACAATTTTATTTGTGTGGAGTGTTAGCCACACCTGTCATCAGCGTATGTGCGCAGGGGTGCTGTGCTGCTGTCTGACGAGGGGCTGCTGGCCAAAAATAAAAAAACAATTTTTTTGTGTGCATGTCACGGTGTCAGCCACACCTGGCTGTCACTGTCATTGGTGTAGGTGCGCAGGAGTGCTGTGCTCCTGTCTGTCGAGGGGCTGCTACCCAAAATAATAAATAAACAAATTTTTGTGTGTGCGTGTCAGCCACACCTGGCTGTCACTGTCATCGGCATAGCTGCGCAGGGGTGCTGTGCTCTTGTCTGTCAAGGGGGTGCTGCCCAAAAAATAAACAATAGTTTTTGTGTGCATGTTAGCCACACCTGTCATCAGCATAGCTGTGCAGGGGTGCTGTGCTGTGCTGCTGTCTGTCAAGGGGCTGTATGAATATTGCAATTGAAATTTTTTTTTTAAAGTTATTAGGTTACAAAAAGTTGTTTTTTTAATCTTAAACATAGCAGAAATGTTATCCTAACAGTTTATAAAGTTATATGCTCTAAAAATCTAAAGCCTAAATTCTAAAACTCTTCTACTAAAAAATGTAAACAAAAGCAAAGATTATAAGTCTAGTGTGGTATAGTGTGTTATTGTGATGTTAGAATGTAGAAGGCCAAAAATTGAGTGGACCACACATGGCTGATTGATCAACCATGGCAACTGGATTAGTGTCATAAGGAAGAGGAGGCTGCAAACTGGGTGTCATGTTATGAGTTGGCCATATGGGGTATGTTACTGTTAAGGGATCAGGCTGGTTGTCACTTACCAGTGGACACATTATTAGCTCTGTTCATTGGAGGGAAGACAAATAGGTGGGAGCCCCTGTTCCAACATCTAAAGCTCTTTTCTCTCCACAAATCTATTATAGATGAAAAAAAAATTTAATCAGGGACATCTAGCTCCTCTTTCTGTACCCTGCTCACCCTTTTTGGACAGGAAGTCCAGGATGGATGGTTTGGAAGAAGAAGGCCTGGCAACAGATGCGGATGGTCATTATCAAGATCTGGTCCCCCTAGTGGGTGTAGTCTGGGAAGTATTGGTTGGCATGCAGGCAGCAGAACAAAGGCCTCCATGCTGTCTGTGCTCACTATTCCGTATTTCAGTTTGCGATTCAGGTAGGAATAGAGTCGGCTACAGAACACAGAATCACTGGATATCTTAGTGCATTCAGGCCAGATACGATCCATGAATTCCCAGACAGATTCCAGACAGATGAATCCTTTGCTTGAGATAAATTTTGGTAATTCCTGGCAAAGGTGGGTGTTATAGCCAGACACTTTGAAGGCTGTAACTTTAAACTGCTTTACAAAAAACATGTGAATGAAACCTTTCCATACTGCAGAACATGATGGAGAAATCCCTTGAAGTTCAGCACCTAGAGCATCTTTTTTCATGTTCTCTGAGGCCTCTCCTGACTGTGAAAAAAGATTCTCCACACTGTAGTCTTCCATTGTGATTTTTTATTTATGTTTTTGTTTTTTGTTTTTTATAATCATATCACTTTATTGGGCTGTCAATACCAAGAAAACAGCAAAAAAAAAATAAAAAAAATTGCAGATTTCAATCCCCAGGGGGGATTAAAGAACAAAATAAACAGTAAATAATCATCACACAAATAGAAAAACAACAGGTATAACAATATACTGACATTGAAATTGAACTTTTCTTATTGTTATTTCCCCTTTTTCCGCAAAACCTTAACAAAATAATAATAAGAAAAGAAGAAGAAAAAAACACTAATAAGTAAAAAAGAAAAAAAACAATAATAAGTAAGCAAATAATTACAAATTAAAGGCTTGGGAATGATGTAGAGGGGAAAGTTAGGGAAAAGAGAAAAAAAAATCAAAAAAAATCAAGGAGCGGGGAAGAGGTAGAGAGAGCGAGCTGGGGGGATAGAATAAAAAATTTGAGGTTGAGGAATAGAGGGAAGAAGAAAGAAAAAGAAAAAGAGAGCAGAAGGCAGATAATTATGAAGAACCAGGAGGGGTCACACCGTGGGAACCGTACCAGGGGGACCATATTGCGTTAAACTTGTCCACCGTGCTGTATTGGAGACTCGTGATGTATTCCATTTTGGCCACAAACCAGACGCGGTTGAGAAACTGTTGACGAGTGGGAGGGAGTGGTTGTTTCCAAGAACTAGCAATTTGATATTTGACGGCACAGGAGATGTGTAGGATCAACTTATTCTCATGATTGGATAATTGACAGACCGGGGCACACAGGAGCAATGAAACAGCAGAAAGAGGGAGAGGATGAGGAATCATTGACGATATAGTAGATTGGACCATGGACCAGTAAGGGACAATATATGGACAGGACCACCAAATATGGTAGAAGGAGCCGACCTGTCCACACTGTCTCCAGCAAAGGTTGGAAGAGTTAGGGTATATTTGGTGAAGACGCTCCGGGACAAGGTACCAGCGGGTGTATACCTTATAAGAGTTTTCCTTAATGGAGACACTAATTGAGCATTTCGATATATTAAGGCGTATAGCCTCCCAAGTGTCTTCTCCCAAAGAGGTACCAAAGTCCATCTCCCAACAACGCTCATGAGTCTCTAGGGGTGGGCAATCCTGAACTAGTATAGAGTGGTAGATCTGAGAGATTAAGCCCTTTTCCGTGGGTCTATAAATACAAAGGCGTTCCATAGCCGTGGGGTTTCGTAATGCGTCTAACGAAGAAAGGGATGAATAGACAAAGTGACGGATCTGAAGATATTGGTAGAAACAAGATTGCAGTAAAGAATGTATCTCCCGCATCTCTGTAAAGGATTGGGGGGCAAAATCTCCCAGGATGAGGTGAAAGCGGGTGATGCCCGCTGCCGACCATGTAGAGATCATGAGGGGCGAATGGCCAGGGAGAAAAGAAGGGTGAAACCAAAGAGGTGTCTGAGGCGAGGGATGAGCAGACAGAGAGAACTTAGTATCGAGAGAGTCCCATACAGATAAAGTAAGAGTAACTGATGGGACCAGCGAGATAGAGAGAGGTCTAAGTTTTCTAGGGAGCCACGGTAGGTTTCAGACCGATGGGGTTTGGTGAGTGCAGATTCAAGATCAACCCATCATTTGGTTCCCTTGGGAGAGTGCCAGGTGACTAGTTGACTAAGTCTAGAGGCTTGGTAGTACTTGGATAACGAGGGGAGACCTAGGCCTCCAGCCGAAGTGGTCTTGAAAAGGACTGTTCTACGTATATGAGGTCTTCTGTGACTCCAAATAAATTTGCCATAACTTGCCTGTAAAGAAGATAGAACGCGGGAAGGGACTGCTACAGGAAGGGTTTGGAAAAGGTAGAGGAGTTTGGGAAGGACATTCATTTTAATCACGGCTATACGACCTGTCCAAGAGATAAATAAAGAGCGCCAATGAGAGAGGTCTTGTTCTATGGCCTTAAACAGAGGGAGATAGTTTGCCTTGTAGAGACCATGATAAGATTTTGTCAGATTGACACCAAGATATTTAATGGATTCCGAGCGCCAGTTAAAATTGAAATTGAGATGGAGGAGATCTAGAGATGACCTCAGAATATGGAGGGGCAAAGCTTCCGATTTGTCGTTATTGATTTTATAACCGGAAAGTTGTCCATAAAGGGAGATTTCTTGGAACAGATTTGGGAGGGAAATCAAGGGATTGGTAAGAGTAAGCAGGACATCGTCAGCAAATAGAGAAATTTTATAAGAGGAGTCACCTACATTAATACCGGAAATGTCTGGGTTCCCTCGGATTTTACAAGCCAGGGGTTCAATAATTAGAGCAAAGATCAGCGGGGAGAGTGGACACACCTGCCTAGTGCCATTTGAGATAGGGAAGGAGTCAGAAAGAAGACCTCCTGCAAGAACCGAAGTGGAAGGATTTTGATAAAGGGCCCTAATGGCCAGGAGAAATCTACCGTGAAAACCGAAGCCAAGGAGAGTATTAATCATAAAGGGCCAAGAGACCCTATCAAAGGCCTTTTCGGCATCAAGAGCAAGAAGGAGAGAGGGAAGACTAATAGAGTTTACATGGTGTATAAGGTCTACCGTACGCCTAGTGTTATCAAGGGCTTGGCGGGAGGGGACAAAGCCTACCTGGTCCGGATGGATGAGAGAAGAAAGAATGGGGTTTAGTCTATTTGCCAAAATTTGGGCAAAAAGTTTGAGGTCCGTATTTAAAAGGCAAATTGGTCGATAGTTAGTTACCATATGGGGGTCCTTACCCGGTTTCGGGATAACTGTTATTTAGCCCTGGTGGTATCAGTGGGAAAAAAATTACCTTCAAAGATTTGATTAAAAGAGTTTGTGAGATGGGGGATTAGAGAGCTCTGGAATGTTTTATAGTAAGAAAAGGGTAGACCGTCCGGACCAGGTGCCTTCGAAGGTTTCTGATGTTTAAGCGCACAGGAAACCTCTTCCTCAGTTATAGGGAGATTAAGTAATTCAGAGGTGGAAGCATCGATGTGGGGTAGATCACAAGAGGTCAACTAGTCAGTAATGGAAATAGGGAGGGGGGGTGGAGACGGATCGTGATCTGTGAGGTTATAAAGATAAGAATAGTAATCTTTATAGAGTTGATTTTGGAAGGGCTGTATTGTAGAGATCCAGAATGATCCTTAAGCGCAGGAATCGCCATAGCCGCCTTGCGAGCCTTTAGACGATTGGCAAGAAGAGTGTCCGCCTTATTGCTTTTTTCATAGAATCGCTGATTCAGCCATCTATGAGATTTTTCGATTTTTTCAGAGAGAATGGAGTTAAGGGCAGATTTGGCAGTAGTGAGTTGTTTGTAGAGAGCGTCAGTGGGCGTGCGCTTATGGAGAGACTCCAAACAGTGAACCTGATCTGTGAGAGATCGAAGAAGACGCTTGTGTTCTTTATTTCTGTGAGAAGCAAAGCTGATGATGTGCCCACGAAGGACAGATTTGTGAGCCTCCCACTCCATGGGAGAACATCCAGAGCCGGAAACATTAAGAGCAAAGTAATCCTTTAAAACATCTGTAATTTTAGTTTGGAAATGAGGGATTTTAAGTAGGGTCTCATTTAACCTCCAAGTGGGCCTAGTGACCAGGATGTCTGAGAAATCGAGAGAGGAAGTAACGATAGAGTGATCAGACCAGGAATTAGGAATGCTACTCGCATCTATAAGGTGTTTGGAGATGGGGAGACTACATAAAATAAAATCAATTCTGGAGTAAGTACGATGGGGATTGGAATAGAATGTGTAATCCTTAAAAGAGGGATTGAGAGAACGCCATGTGTCAAAAAGACCAGCCGTTTTCATATGTTTATTGAGAATTTTAGATATAGAACAAGTAGAGGGGCGGGTCCTAGAAAAAGACTTATCCAGGGTCGGATCCAAAACAGAATTAAAGTCGCCACCAAGAATCAAATGGCCAGTACGACGTTTATGCAGTATTTTAAAAAAAGAATTAAAGAAACGACATTGGCCTACATTAGGGGCATATACCGCAGCGATAGTCACCTCTGTGTGTCCAAGCCTGCCAGTGAGAATAATGTATCGACCATCTGAATCAGTATATACAGAGTCTTGAGAGAAAGGTAAATTATTTTTAATGAGAATGGCCACACCATTATGTTTAGACGTACTGGAGGAATAAAACACGGTGGAGAAGTTTCTGGAGATAAGAGAAGGGTGGTTTGGTGAACGAAAGTGGGTTTCCTGCAACAGGACAATGTCAGCTTTTATTGACCGAATAGTACGAAATAGGTGGGAACGCTTCTGAGGAGTATTAAGGCCACGAACATTCATTGAAGCTATAGTGAGAGTCATGTCAGGTTAGCTCTGGGTAGGCTGGGAATTAGCAGTAGAATGGAGAAAAGGGTCCCAGCTCGCAAGGGAAGATAGGGAAGAGAAAAAAAAAAAGGGTAAGGAAAAAATAAGAAAAAGGGAAAACAGCAACAACAGCAGGGATTGAGTGCGAAAACCCTACCTACAAAGAAGGAGGTGAATGTACTCAATAGGTTGGACTTAGAGATCCAAAGAGGAACAGGCTAAAAAAAAAGCCAGATAAACCTCTAAGAAAGTAAAAACACTACAAAAATAAAATATAATAATGTTAGCAACGTCACAGTAAAGGAAATATATAAATCTCCTAAAAGAGAGGAGAAGAAAAGAACAGAAAAGGATTCGTATGAGAGCAGGAGCATCCCCTGGGTGCAGAAGGGGGCGGGGATGGGAAAGAAGTGACAGGTTGGTAGTTATAATCACAAAAAGGAGCATAACTCTTAGAGAGACATACAAAAGAAAAAGGAGAAAGAGAAAAAAAAAAAGAAAAAAAAAGCTAATAGTCATATATAGGGTAAAGTTATAGATTACAATTGTAGTAAGGAGAAAAAGGCAGAGAATCACTACAAAATCTCAATGCTGTAAACATCATAAAAAAAAAACAAAAAAAAAACAAGAGAACAAAACATGAAAATAATAAACAGTAAGGTAGCATAACAGATCAATATTAGCTAGTACCAAAACTGAGAGAACAGCTAAAAATATTATATGTATAGAAAGTGGATACATGACATAATACAGAACTGTTCCAATAATAGCGACAAATTATAACCATAAAAGTTACTATCATTACAAAGAGAAAAAAGACGGGAAATCACTACTATATCTCAATACTCTAGTCTTCGTAAAAAAATAAAATAGACAGTAAATATCCTAATAGATCAGTAAGAGCTAGTACCTTAATGAAGGGAGCAGCTAGATATATGTGTATGAAAAATAGATACAGAACATAATACAAATTTGTCCAGATATTAGTAACAAACAGTAACCATATCTAAGACGTAAATAAACAATCTACATCTCAACTATATTACCTAGAAGAGAGATGAGCAAGAAAGGGGAGAGAGACAGGGGGTGGGGTGAATACAGAGCGGAAACCAGTAATCAGATCACGATTGTAAGGTAGTAAAAAATCAAGACTTAAGTGTGGAGAATAGTAGAGCAGGAACAAGGCACAATCGTTGGTGGGTAAGGCACTCACGAAACGTCGGGATTCCCTTCCGGGGAGGGGCCCGATTCTTCTAGGTAGTGAAGCAAGTCCTTACATTCACGAAGATCTCGAATGATAACAGTCTTGCCGTTCAGGTCTACAATAAGCTTAAAGGGGAACCCCCAGCGATATCTGATTCTTCTATCACGAAGAGCCTTGGTTAAGTCTCGAAAATCTCTCCTCTTGGCAATCGTCAGGGGTGAAAGATCCTGGTAGAATTGGAGCTTGGCTGATTCGAATAGGATGTATGGTTTACCCTTTGTAGGATTAAGAACGAGTTCTTTGTCCTTATAACTAAGGAACCTCGTAATGACGTCACGAGGAGGGTCGCTATCCTTGGGTTTCAGCCGAAGAGCGCGGTGAGCTCTTTCAAGTGGTAGTGAGCGTGAGCCAAGGTCGGGGAGTAGGAAAGAAAAAAGTCTATAAAGATATGATTCCAAAGCATCAGGAGAAACTGATTCCGGGATGTAACGAATGCGGATATTATTCCTACGTTCCCGATTTTCCAGATCCTCGTTTTTAGAACGAAGGTCAGAAAGTTCAGTAACAATATGATCCAGGTCTCTGCTGGTCTCATTTAAGGCTTTTTGGAAGCTGTCCTGGCGAGATTCAAGTTTAGTGGTTCTTGCAGCTAGAGTTGAAACTTCAGCTTTGATAGAGGCAACTGCTTTGTCGAGTTTAGTTTCAAGAGAGTCCTTAAAATCTGTGATGAGGGAGCGAAGAGCTAGAATGTCTTCTTTAGTGGATGGAGCGGGTGAGTGAGAGCCATCCTTATCCATGGCAATGGAAGGGGGGGAAGGGGGACCCCTTTGTTGAGAAGATTTCGTGCCTCTCGTGAAGTGCTGTGAAATATCACTTCCCCCTTGTTTAGGAGTCTTGGTAGTAGATTTCTGCATGTGTGGGCCACCAGTGTCAGGGTTGCCGGAGAAAAATGACCCAGTGCCAGTAAATATGTCAGGGAACAAATAGGCTAGAGAGAAAAAAATAAAAATAAAAAATAAAATAAAAATATATATAGGGGGTCAAAGCACCCAGGGGATGGGGGGCATGCCCACTTAGTGTGTCATTGTACTCAAACAGACAGGGTTAAGGACCTGACAATTGTACGCAGGGCAGAGATAGGACTTAAGCCTCTGACAGTGCCTTAGGGCTGAGCAGCACTGAGAGCAGCAGACACGGGCCAACCTGGGGGGAGATCGCAGGTCTCTAAACAGTACATTCACATAGAAGAAGGGCAGTCAACTGGTTAACCAGGGGAGATTGTGAGCAGCATCAGTTGTTCAGTCGTGGCTGCCCGAGCACCGGGTGACTGTCAGGTGATGAGCGCGGCTGCCTCTTAGTCAGAACGCAGGAGGCTCCACGAGGAGTCACCTACCTCAGACTTCCGTCAGTGGGGATCTCACCACCGCAGGGGGGGACCTCTGGACGGAACGGAGCAGGAGCCGAGGTAGGAGGTAAGGCCGCGTGTATGCCGGCGGCTGTGGCTAGCCGGGAGTGCCGCTCTAATTGATGCCGCGGCTTCGCGCCCGGTAAAGGCCGCTGCAGAGTTCCGGCAGTGACGGTCCCGCGAACTGCCCCACGAGGTCTTCAGGGTCCGCGATTGCAATCCTAGGCCGTGTAATGGAGCCTATCGCGACCTCCGCGGCCTTTAAATCTAGGCCACAGGTTCAGCCCAGCTATAGGCCCCGAGCACGGGACGCTGGCTCAGACACCGCTCCGGGTTCAAGATGAGCAGAGGATTGGACCCGGTCAGCAGTAGCCCAGGAGAGCCTGAAAGTGGACTGGTTGGGTGTAACGAGTGGGTTTAAGGCTCCAAGGTCTCAGGAGCTGTATAGAATTTATTTTAACTGTAAAGGGTTACAGCTGGGACTCTCACCAGTGATTGAAAGAGGGGATCTCAAGGCTACTGAGGTCAAACTAGGCAGACCCTAATCTCATGAGGGACAGTGTAGCTGTATACCAAACCTCAGTGTCCCTGTAGTAATGAGATCTGGTGTAAAGGGATCTTTGCCTCTCAGCCAAGATGGCGGCCAGGCGGGAGTGGCGCGAAAACGGTATCCCTGATCTCCCGAAGCTGTCAGCTGTAGCAGTGGTGGGATCCCACAGGTAAGTTGGTACTGGGAGGGTAGTAACCAGCGCTCTTGAGCCTTGGGTGAAGTCCGGTAATCGCGCAGGCACCACCGCGTATTGCCGTGACGGAGGTCTCGCACTCTAGCCCGCGGCTTCCTGTGGTGTGTAGGCCCGAGGTCTCTGAATCTCCACAATGGAGCTGTCTTCTGTCACAGCAATCCCTCCGGAAAGATGGGCGAGGTAGGTGAGAGGGAAGCAAGCCCACACAGGGTGCGAGTTGGGGGAGAAAGCTCCTCTAATTTACAGTCCAAAGCTGCGGTTCACCAGAGCTGAGGAGAAGCACGTCTACCCACAGAGCTGTCCAGGCCACGCCCATTGTGATTTTTTAATGGTGATTTCAATGTTGTCCACTTGCTGAGATCCATCTCATCTGAGGGTTGGGTTTTCCCCATACAAATTAGACAATTCACATCCAGAAGGTGACTCTTATGTTTAGCATTGGTGTCAGTCTCTCTATTGGTAGAATTTGCACAATCTTGGTCTTGGGGACACCATGATGAATCAGACAGATCCTCTAGGGTAAACATCTGATCTGGTGTTGTATCTATTTCTATTAAACCTTTGGGTCTCATTCAGACCCGGTTGCAAGCGCCTATGCACTTGCAACCGGGTCGATGGTCCCCACAGAGCATGCGCACGACGGAGCCGGTGCACGCGCAAGACCCGGCTAGCGACGGGCGCTCCGTCGCTAGGGGTCTCGTGGCAGATGGGGCGAGCTGTCAATGTTGAGTGACAGCTCACCCCGTTTGCTGGACGGGCTGGGGGCATGCCCGGCCAAACGGAGGCGTTCCAGTCGTAATGCTTGCCATTTGGTGGTGGCCCCACTGACATCATTGATGATGTCAGTGGGGAACTTCCTGCTCAAACAGAGCAGGAAGTTCCCTGGGGCTTACGAGTGTCCAGACTCAACCTTAGGGTCTGGTCATAAGCCCCGATGGTCGTGATGGTGATGACCATCGCGACCATTACCCTGATCGCAAGCTGTGGGTGGTAACCCACAGCTCAGCTTGCGACCTGGAGGCAGCACTTCAAAACAAGAAGTGCCCGCCCTCATTCAGAGTGAGCGATCGCTTCATGCGATCGACTCTGAATGAGGGCCTTTGTGTTTGAGTTTAGTCATCTGCCGCTTGTGGTGGAGCTCTTTTTCTACTTTCTAAATGATCTCCAGACACAACATAAAACTTAAACCTTTGAATTGAAATGTTGCATTTAATGCTCTGTTCCGCTTGTTCACATATCATAAGTGGACAGTGGGAACAACGGCAATTTGAAGGCCACTAACGAACTCTGTTTTTTTTAATGTCCCTGTATAGGTTGGGAAATTCCTTTACAGAAGAGAAGGTTGCAAATAATTATTTAAGGCAATTGTTTCTCTATTTTTGGAAAGCACACTTCCTGGTCCCCTTCTGGGATGAAAAAAAAATCCACTCCCAGCAAGCAGGCATGGCGCTCAAAAAAGAATTCCCAAGAAAGACACAACGTAAGACTTAAACCTTAAATCTGAAATGTTGCATTTTTATGCTCTGTTCTGTTTGTTCATATATCTGATATGGTTAAGTGGACAGTGGGAACAGCAGCAGTTTGAAGGCCACTAACTAAATCTGTTTTTTTTTAATGTCCCTGTACAGGTTGGAAAATGCCTTTACAGAAGGTTTGCAAAGGATTATTTAAGTCAATTGTTTTTTGGAAGTACTCTTCATGGTTCCCTTCTGGGATGAAAATCCACTCCTAGCCGCAGAAGCAGGCGCAGGATTCTCAAGAAAGACACAACGTAAGGCCTTAAATCAGGAGTAGCCAACCTCAGTCCTCGAGAGCTCACGTTTTACAGATGACCTAGCTGGTGCACAGGTGTATTCATTACTCACCAAAGCATTTAGAAGGATCCACAAGTGGAGTTAATTATTATAATTGTGATTCTGTGAGGAGACCTGGAAAACAAGGACTGGTGGTAGCTCTTGAGGACCAGGGTTGGCTACCCCTTCCTTAAATCATAGATCTTATGCTTGTCCACTTATCTGTGCTGGTTAAGTGGCACTTTGAGGCCACTAACTATGTTTTTTTTATGTCCCTGTACATGTTGGGAAATGCCTTTATAGAAGGTTTGCAAAGGATTATTTAAGTCAATTGTTTATTTTTTTTTGGAAAGCACTCTTCATGGTCCCCTTCTGGGATGAGAAAATCAACTCCCAGCAGCAGCAGCCATGCTCAAGGATTCTTCTGTGGCAAGGCCTGATGTGAATGTATCACATTTTTTTTTGTAAATGCTTCCTCCCCTCCCCTTCTCCCTCATAAATTTTCTTCGGAATCAAAAAACAAAATTAAATTTACTACCAATCAACCCTTCCTGTTCCTGCCCTGCCTTAAACTACATACATACTCTAACTCCCTCAGGTCTCTCTTGAATAATAAAAGTGTTTCCTGATGTGCCATGTTTGAAGTTGAACTGTCATGTGTTTGTGCCGCCCACTGCTGCAGCTTAGCTTAGTCAGCCAGCTATCTTGGTGCAAATTTTGGGCCTAAATTAGAGAAAAAAAATCAATATTGTAAGCTGTGAGGTGGTCAAAATTGACTGGAAACGAGTGGAAATAAATGTTATTGAGGTAAGTAATACTGTAGGAACAAAAAATTGCCAATTTTATGTAATTTTAGCTGTTTTTATGATTTTTTAAGAAAAAATCCAGATAAAAAAAACAAAACCGAAAAACAAAACATGGAGGTGATGTTTGGCAAAACCAATCCAGATCAAAAACCAAAACACAAGGGTCAGTGCACATAATAATATAGTCCAAAAAGGCATCAGCACAGCATGCAGTCAATAGGTACACTGACTTAGCCTCCAAGGCTCCCTTATAAGTAGTAGCTACTATAATTGAATAATAAGCAATTGAGTACTAAACTGGAAGGAAATGCCATATAAGGGCAAAGCATATGGACCCTAATATGTAGTATCTAATTGAAAAATAAGCAATAGAATACTATACAGGAAGTAACTGCCAAATAAGGACAATGTATATACACCCTAATAGGTAGTAGCTAATAGAATAATAGACAATTAAATACTAGACAGGAAGGAAATGCAATATATGGGCGATGCACATAAACCATGATAGGTAGTACCTCTAAGAATAATAGACAATTAAATACTAAACAGGAAGGAAATGCCACATAAGGGCAGTGCATATAAACCAGTAAATGTAAACTTTTAATAATAGTGCATGGAAATCTACAGGTCACACTCAAACACTGTTCCAAAGTGTAGACCAACAAATTTAAGAGAGAAAAAAAAAAAGCAAATATATACTCTGCTATGGACACAAATGGTATATTGAAGCATAAATACAAGTGATGGTACAGTCGGCAGTAACACTAAGGTATAATAATGGTAACCACAGCAGTCCACCTGTGGAGAGATGTGATACTAAAGGGAGCCCAGGAGAAACCAATCACCATAGCCAATCAACGTGATTAGAAGACAGTAATAACAACAGAAGTGCAGTCAAGACAGCCTACACTGTACATATATGAAAAATAATAAACTGTGTCTGTACTTCTCAGTGTACTAAGCAGACTGTCGAGCAAAATAATAAAAAATAGGAAAAATGGTGAAAAAATAAAGAAATGGTTAACGTCCAATATTGAGGAAACAAATGTGGAATAAAACCATGAACCAAAGAGACCTCAATTAGACCAGTATTACTGCAGGAAGACACTGAGTGGGTTGTTTTCATTTAGTCCACATGGTGCCAAAGTATCGAGCTTATGGATCCATCGTGCTTCCAATTTCTTCAATGATATATCACGATCTCCACCCCTAGATAGTTTAGGTACGTGGTCAATTACCATGCAGCGCATTGTGGCAACTTGATGTCCCATTTGGAGAAAGTGTTTAGCCACAGGTTTATCTGTGACCCCTGTTTTCAAGGCAGTTCTATGGAGTAGCGGTGTTTGGCCATTCAGTCATGAAAGGCCCGCTTAGTCATCCCTACAGAATACAATCCACAGGAACAGGTGACAAAATAAATGAAATAAATACTTGTGCATGTGAGCCGGTGTTTGATGGCAATTTTTGCCGCGCTGTGGGGGTGATGGAAGGTAGTACCACTCAGCATTGAGTGACAAGTAACACAGTCTCTGAATTTGAAGCAGCCCATCCTGTTAGACCTGAGCCAGATGGATGCTCCAGTCGTTGTTTGTAAGGTAGGGCGCATTAGTAGCTGGCGTAAGTTTGGTCCCCTCTTGTATGCACTCATGGGTGTTTTTTTGCCACGTAGCTTCAATGCCAGGTCACTCATGAGCAGATCCAAGTGTTTCTCATAGATCCGTTTAGTCACCTTGGAGGTGTGGTCAAAGGTGCTCACATGCACCATTCGATCCTTAGCACTCTTCTTGGTTGATATATCAGTGGGATACTTAAAGCGATGATATGCCTTTCTTATACACCTGTCAACTGTTTTTGGTGAGTACCCCCTATTGAGAAACCTATTCCTCATTTCAAAGATTTGTGTCTTAGCACAGTCATCAGATGAATTGTTGTGAAGCACCCGTAGAAATTGTGAAATGGGCAGGCTCTCTTTAAGAGCAGTTGGATGTTGACTGTTGGCTTGAAGTATAGTATTTCTGTCCATTGGTTTTCGGAAAAGGGTTGATCCAAATCCATTACCGTCTTTAAATATGGTTACATCCAAGAAGTTCACAGTACTGATCTATATTGTAGGTAAACCGGATTGGTTCATGGAGGGAATTTAGATGATTAACCATATGTGAAAATTCTTCCCTAGTACCAGACCAGATTAGGAAGACATCATCAATAAATCTCCTATAGAGTGTCAATTTGGACTCAAATGTATCCAGTATATACGTGCTCTCATAATTAGCCATATAGAGATTAGCATATGAGGGTGCCAAGTTAGAGCCCATTGCAGTACCATTCATTTAGGCATAGTAGTCTGAACCATAAAGAAAATAGTTATGCTTTAGCACTAGATCTGTTAAGGAGATGAGAAATTCAATCGGAGGTTTAGTATGTGAAGCATCAATGAGATGTGTGCGCATTGCTTCTATCCCATCACTCTGTAGTATAACTGTGTACAGGGACTGGATATCCATAGTGGCCAACCAGGTATCACTGGATGTGTGTTAGGATTTGTGGTTAGCAAATCATCTTGGTGGCAGTTCCTAGTCATAGTTGTTACTGGGATACTGCATCATGTCCTGTCCTTGTTCTGGCTTTTTGCAGGTAGCTGGAAATCCTGTCTTGTCTGTGTTTAGATCATAGCCTGTCATTCATATCTGTCTGTGTGTTTTGTATCATGTGCTCCACTAATTACTAGCTGTCTGGGTGCAGAGCTCAGGTGCACACATGCCTTTGATTAGGAAGTGCTCTCTCCAGGAATTGGTTCTGATTGGACCCTGCTTCCTTTAAGTTTCAGCCAGCCTTGCACTCCATTCCGGTTATAATGTCTGACATCCGGAGAGTGTTTGTTCTCAGAAGTCTGAATCTTTGCCAGTCTTACCTTGTTCCCGAGTTCATGTAATCGGAGTTATTCTTCCAGTGTCCTGCACCTGCCTGTCTGTATAGTATTAGCCTGTGAAATATACCCTGATGCTGCCTGTGGCATTTCATACCAGAGTCCAGCCAAGCCATGTCAGTCTGCATCTAGCCTGTGTTCCTGTCGTGCCAGAGTTCACCTGTCTGCCATATTGCTCCAGACACACCTCAGCCTGCATCTCATCTCGGCTATCATAGCCGCACCACGGCCCGCAAGGCCGCATCATAGCCTGCATCTCATCTTGGCTGTCATAGCCGCACCATGGCCCGCAAGGCCGCAGCATAGCCTGCAACTCATCTCAGTTGTCATAGCCGCACCATGGCCCGCAAGGCCGCATCATAGCCTGCATCTCATCTAGGCTGTCATAGCCACACCATGGTCTGCAAGGCCGCATCATAGCCTGCATCTCATCTAGGCTGTCATAGCCACACCATGGTCTGCAAGGCCGCATCATAGCCTGCATCTTACCTTGGCTGTCATAGCCGAACCATGGCCCGCAAGGCCGCATCATAGCCTGCATCTCATCTAGGCTGTCATAGCCACACCATGGTCTGCAAGGCCGCATCATAGCCTGCATCTTACCTTGGCTGTCATAGTCGAACCATGGCCCGCAAGGCCGCATCATAGCCTGCATCTCATCTCAGCTGTCATAGCTGCACCACGGCCCGCAAGGCCACATCATAGCCTGCATCTCATCTCGGCTGTCATAGCTGCACCAAGGCCCGCAAGGCCGCATCATAGCCTGCATCTCATCTCGGCTGTCATAGCCACACCATTGTCTGCAAGGTCACATCGTTAAAGTTCCACTTGCTCCCCACCCCTCAAGGCCACACCTTGAACTTTGTTACTTCAGCCACTAGTCCTTGTCTGCATTTTGTCTGTCTAGTTCTTGTTTGTCTAGTTCTTGTATGTATCTTGCTTGTCCGGTCCTTGTTTTTCTGTTAGTCTTGTCATAGTCTATTCTTGTCTTGTCTAGTCTTTTCTGTTATCTTGCAGTATCACAGTCCTGGTCATTCCTGCTGTGCAGCCTGCTTAGTTTGTCCTCTCACTTCTTGCCTGACTACCCAGCTGCACCATTGTACCTGAAACCTATCATTTGCCGCTGCTAGAGTATCCTGTCCCTCACATCTGTTCCTGTCCTTATCACCTGCAGCTTCACTCCAGCTAGTACCAGTACAGGAAGGACTGCCACTCCTCAGCTGTGTTTCTAGTCAGCAGTCATGCAGTCTCTCGTTGGTTGTGTAAGCCTCTACTGCTAGAGGCGTAAACCCAGGCGGCCACCTAAGTTTTAGTTTCTCCAAGAAATCAGAAGTGTCGCGTATATAGCTGGAGGTGTTTTGTACAAGCAGCTGGAGGAATTGGTCCACATAGATGGCCAGGTGTTGTAGTAGGGAAACCCTCGCTGAAATAATGGGGCGTCCAGGTGGATTATCAAATTGTTTCTGGATCTTGGGGAGTGTATAAATTATCGGTGTGATAGGGTGTTGTACTTTGAGGAAATCACCCATCTTAGAGTCAATCCAACCTGCCAGGAATCCTATATTAATGGTGTCATCAATAAGCCTCTTAATCGATATGGTGGGATTAAATTCAAGTTTGGTATAAGTGGTGTTATCCACCTTTTGGCGTTTGATCTCACGGTCATATTGATGCCAATCTTGCACAACTACCCTGTAGTGCTCGCAGGGGGGGGTTCCAAGCACACAGAAACCCCCCCAGACGAATCAATTTTTTTTTTAAAGATGGAGACAACCTTGACTCTGCAGAGTCAGCGGGCCACCCGCGGCCGCGATTGGAGCTGCCGCACATGTGCAGCAGCTCCTCAGGCAGAGAGCTCTGATCGGAAGAGCTCTCTGCACTGGATACAGAAGACACGGATGGCCGAGGGAGCTGAGGTGCATGTGCAGCATACTATCTGCTAGCGTAGCTGCGGCGGTGAGCTCCTTCTCCTCAGCCCTGGGTTTATGTAAGTACTATATGCTGTATGTGTGTGTGTATATTCTGTGTGTGTGTGTATGCATGCTATGTGTTAATGAATGTATGTATGTATGCTGTGTGTATGTTTGCTATGTGTGTGTGTATGTATGTATGCTATGTGTGAATGCATGCAAGCTTGTGTGTACCGTACACAGTGGCGTAACTAGGGTATTTGGAGCCCAGGGCAAATTTGTAAATGGAGCCCCCCCATTTGCGCATGAAAAATGGGCGTGGTCACAAGGGGTGTGGCCACTGAAAAATAGTTGTATGTCAACATGACACACCCCTTTCTTGTCACTGGGAACATTTCTTTCCATTTGCACCTTAATGCAGTCCCCCCTATGCAGTGCCCCTAGTAGTGGTCCCCCTTATGCAGGGTCCCAGTAGTAGTCCCCCCCAAGGAGTAGTCCCCAGTGTAGTGCCGCCAGTAGTAGTCCCCCCTATACAGTACCCTTTATATAGTGGCCCCAGTAAGAGTCCCCCTTGATGCAGTGCCCCCAGTAGTAGTCCCCCCTATACAGTGCCCTTTATATAGTGGCCCCAGTAGGAGTCCCCCTTGATGCAGTGACCCCTGTAGTAGTCCCCAGTAGTGGTCCATCCCCCCCAATGCAGTGCCCTAGTAGTATCCCCCCCAGAAGCAGTGCCCCCAGTTGTAGCCCCCTCTTTAGTAATAGTTTCCCCCCCAGTAGTGGTCCCCCCCCCAAAGCAGTGCCCCCAGTAGTAGTCCCCTCCTTAGTAATAGTGCCCCCCCAGTAGTGGTCTCCCCCCCTCCAAAGCAGTGCCCCCAGTAGTAGTCCCCCCTATACAGTGCCCTTTATATAGTGGCCCCAGTAGGAGTCCCCCTTGATGCAGTGCCCCCTGTAGTAGCCCCCTGTAGTGGTCCATCCCCCCGCCCAATGCAGTGCCCCCAGTAGCACTGCCCCCAGTAGTAGCCCCCTCTTTAGTAATAGTCCCCCCCAGTAGTGGTCCCCCCCAAAGCAGTGCCCCCAGTAGTAGTCCCCTCCTTAGTAATAGTGCCCCCCCAGTAGTGGTTTCCCCCCCGAAGCAGTGCCCCCAGTAGTAGTCCCCGCCCCCAATAAATACACACTGACATTAATCAATCAATAAAAGTAAACTACTTACCTGAATCCACACTCTGGCTCCCGCCACCGTCCGCACATCAATCCTCCCGGGTTGGCGCGCTCTGCATTATGGGAGAGACATCATGATGACGTCTCTCCCATTACCCACTGCAAGAGCCAGCTCTTGTAGTGGGCGCTGCGGCTGCAGCAGTCAATGAGAGTCTATCTGACTCTCATTGGCTGCTGTTTAACACACACATCGCTGCCAGCTCTGGCGGTTGTTTGTGCAGCAGCAGCAACAGCCAATGAGAGTCGTCTGACTCTTCCTCCCATCTCAGTGTACTGAGATGGGAGGAAGGGGACTGTTTGTGTGATATATGGGGGGAAGGGGACTGTTTGTGTGATATACCAGTGTACTCAGATGGGGGGAAGGAGATTGTTTGTGTGACATACCAGTGGGGGGGGGGAGGACTGTGTAACATACCAGTGTACTGAGATGGGGGAAGGAGACTGTTTGTGTAATATATGGGGGGAAGGGGACTATTGTGTTATATACCAGTGTACTGAGATGGGAGGAAGGGGACTGTTTGTGTGATATATGGGGGGAAGGGGACTGTTTGTGTGATATATGGGGGAAGGGGACTGTTTGTGTGATATATGGGGGGAAGGGGACTGTTTGTGTGATATACCAGTGTACTCAGATGGGGGGAAGGAGACTGTATGACATACCAGTGGGGGGGGGGGGAGGACTGTGTAACATACTGAGATGGGGGAAGGAGACTGTCTATGTGACATACCAGTGTACTGGGATGGGGGATGGGGCACTGTCTTTGTGACCTACCTGTGTACTGGGATGGGGGATGGGGCACTGTCTTTGTGACCTACCTGTGTACTGGGATGGGGGGGCACTGTGTGACATACCTGTGTATTCGGATGGAGAGAGGACACTGTGTGACCTACCTGTGTACTGGGATGGGGGGGCACTGTGTGACCTACCTGTGTACTGGGATGGGGGGGCACTGTGTGACATACCTGTGTGCTGGGATGGAGAGAGGACACTGTGTGACATGCCTGTCTACTGGGATGGGGGGGTGCCCTGACAGCAGAACCCATCATGCTCATCCGCTGTCACAGGCCCTATTGCCAGTACCCCCACTGCTGCATTTGGATGGCTCCTTCTTTCTACTTCGGCAGATGCCCACACAGCTCCCGCCCCTCCCATACTCCTGAGCCGCACACACATAATGTTGTTTTGCAGCAGCCCACCACCTTGCTCTTCTTCCCAGCTGCAGATCCTCTTCCCCGGCATACCCAGGACAGCAGCCCCAGGTAAGAAAATTGAACTACCCTGTATTTGTCATGCACTGGTTGTCACCCTCTGCCTGTCGTCAACCTCTCCGTCACCTAGTGCTTTTGCCCTCTCCCTGTGGTCATTCTCTCCCTGTCATCCTCTCCCTACCAGCCACTGCTGTCACCCTCTTCCTGTCACTTAGTGCTGTTGCCCTTATCCTTTCGTCACCCTTTCCTTGTCACCCTGTGCTGTCACCCTCTCCCTGTCACCCAGTGCTGTCACCCTTTCCCTGAAACTTAGTGCTGTCACCATCTCCCTGTCACCCACTGGCTGTCTCCCTCTCACCCACTGGTTGTTACCCTCTCCCTGTCATCACCCTGTCCCCATCATCCATTGGTCACTCTCTCCATCACCCATTGCTTTCACCTCCTGTCGTCACCCTCTTTCTGTCACATAGTGCTGTCACTCTCTCCCTGTCGTCACCCTCTCTCTCACCCAGTGCTGTCACCCTCTCCCTATCATCACTCTCTCCCTGTCATCACCCTCTCTCTCACCCAGTGCTGTCACCCTCTCCCTGTCATCACCCTCTCTCTCACCCAGTGCTGTCACCCTCTCCCTGTCGTCACTCTCTCCCTGTCGTCACCCTTTCTCTCACCCAGTGCTGTCACCCTCTCCCTGTCGTCACCCTCTCTCTGTCACCCAGTGCTGTCGCCCTCTCCCTGTCACCCTCTCCCTGTCGTCATTCTGTCCCTGTCGCCCTCTCCTTGTCGTCACCCTCTCCCTGTCACCCACTGGCTGTCTCCCTCTGTATGAATACGCATCTTAGGGTGTAATTGTAGCTTAGCACCCAGGGTGGTCCTACTGTATAGGGGCCCTATAACACTTCATACATTTTCATGTGGCGGCCTATGTGTGTTTTTTTCATGCAAATCCTATATGTTTTATTACTTTTATGTGGGTGCTAATGTGTGGGTTTATATGCTCATGTGGGGGGGTCTATGTGTGTTTTTTTTTCCTGCAAAGCACCATGGGGCAGATGTATGAAGCTCTGGAAAGTGCAAAGTGATAACCGTCCAGCTACTCAGCTCCTAACTGTCATGTTACAGGCTGTGTTTGGAAAATGACAGTTGGGAGCTGATTGGTTGGTCTTTTATCACTCTGCACTTTATCACACCGCAGAGCTTCATACATCTGCCCCTGTGTGTTTTAGTTTCACGTGGGGGTTAATGTGTCTTTTTTTATGCAAAGCCTATGTGCTTTATTATTTTCATGTGGGGGCCTATGTGCTTTATTATTTTCATGTGGGGGCCTATGTATGTGTTTTTTATTTATCATGTAGGACCTTCCGCAGTGGAATTTAATGAGTATTTTTTTTTTCTTCCTGTTGAGTCCATTGGATATTATCACTAAGGATTCTGTATGGTCTGATGCAGGAGAAAATCCATGTGTGGGTGACACTATGTGTGACTGCACTCACTTACACCAACCCTAGTGACGCCACTATAGTATAGTATAGTATTACATTATAACCATTTGTATATAAAGCTGGTCTTTTCATCTACAGATTCCCTTTTGTCATTGTTGCATTACTATATGTAGTCCCGATATTTCACACACCGAAATATGAGGCTTTATGTCAACAAGGGGTGCCAAAATCTATATTCGCTTACCAAAACAATTAGGCTCGGGCTGGCCCTGTATATATATATATATATATATATATAATGGAAACCGCCTCTTAAAAATCCTGCGTTTGCCACTGCTACCGCCCCGCCTTTGTCGGCAGGACGTATGACAATATATCCTGGTTATTTTTTAGAGATTTCAGAGCCTGTCTCTGCTCAAAGGTTAAATTGTGATATTTAGGTCAGGTCTGTCTATCTTTTTCCGTATCGTGTTCAACTATGCGTAAAAATGTCTTAATACTAGCATTTTGGGAGGGTGGATCAAACAAACTAGGTTGAAAACATTTAGACACATTAGTATTCTCAGCGGTAAATTCAGGGAAATAGTCCCAAAGTCTGAGCTTTCTTCCAAAGCGGTATGTATCAACAGCAGAATCAAAGGTATTATGTGACATTGTCGGTATGTAGGAGAGACCAAGGGACAGTAGAGATAGTTCAGTCTCACTAATGGTGGGTACACACTACACGATATGCTCCCTGAGCGATATCGTGTAGTGTTGTCCCCGGCAGGCTGTGCTCAATGTCGTTCATGACATTGAGCACAGCCGCTGAACGATATCATTAACGATATCGTTCAGCACCGGGCTCTCTCCCCCATTCCGTGACATGCAGCAACCTGATGAGATCGTCAGGTTGGCCTGCATGTCAGCCCGATGAACGATGATGACGAACGACCCGCGGGAACGCACGTCGTCGTCATCGTTCATCTTTTTGGGGTTAAAAATGGACGATAAAGTGGACGACTGAACGGTAACGATATCGTTATCGCTCAGTCGTCCACTTTATCGCCCAGTGTGTACGCACCTGTGTCTGGACAAGCTAAATACCAAATTCATGTCCTGGTTCTCCTGCCTCTTCTTTTTCCACTCCCCACCCCTCCTCTAGTGGTTCCTGAACCGCCTCCTCTTAAAAAGTGGGGGTACGTATGTGTTGCTAGATCTAAAAAAGATTCACTTTCTTTCCTAATATCAATAGAGTCTGTAGTTTCACCCTCAGAGGAAGATGGTGTGGAGGAAAGGTCAATATGTGTGGGTCTCGATCTCCTAAACCTAGGTGGGCGTCGTCCACGCCCTTCAGCAGAGTCACCAGTGAGCCACCTGTACACTTTATGGGATTTATAGTCTGAGTGAACAGTTTCAAGCTTCTTCCTCTTAAACTGTAGAAGCTCGAAGCTCTTGATGGTATATGTCAACTTGGCTTTTAAGCTTATCGATCCACGGTTTAGTCTCATCACTAGTGAATTTCTTAAGGTAGGTACCCTTAAAGAGTCAATATCAACACATACTTTCTTTAGCTCAGTGCTGACTTCCTCAATAACTAGCAAAATTAGGTCTGAGGAGCATTTATTAAGGTCTCCGCACCATCGAGCACAAAAAAAACAGGATTATTTCTCCCCAGTGTGGGGATATTCTGGACCCTAAATTCTCTTGGGATTTTCTTGGTGCGGTGATACTCACTAAGAAATTGACCGTGTAAGAGCAAATCAATTTCACATTTTTTAATCTCAATAATTTGTAATACAGATCATGAGCTGTTTCAGCTGGAAGTTCAGAGAACTCTATTTACTCAAAATAGATCTTATCAGCATCATCATCTATAAGTGATATAAAGTTATCCTGAGCAGCGGCAAGTAGGTCATCATCCAGTAGATTAATGCCTGCTTGCGTCATGCTCAAATAGCATAAGCAGCAGGCAATATCAATTCACAATAGTCTAACTGGTCTGGTATTAGTCAGAAAAACTGAGAAGAACAGAACTAATAGGTGTGGTCAATGAAATCTGTGACACACAACTGTCTGCATATAAACTGATACCAAATTGAAAAAACGCAAAAACAGGAAAAGAAGAAAAAAAAGAGGGAAATCCAAAACAATATCAAAATGAAAATAAGATGATAAGCAAAAGGGGGCTACTTTGAGGAAACTAAAATATAAAACATTTTTTGATTTGTTTAACACTTTTCTGTTTACAACATAATTCCATGTGTTTTTTTTATAGTTTTCTTCAGTACTAATCAACTATGTTGAAAACAATTTAAATAAACAAAAACCATTGAATGAGGTGTGTCCAGTACTGTATATATATTAGGGATGTGCAGGCTCGGTTCTACTCGGTTCCGTTCGGTTCTTTTTACCGGATCTTATTGGGTTTCAGCTGTCACGAGTTTTGGATAGCCAATAAGATTCGGTAAAAAGAACCGAACGGAACCGAGTAGAACCGAGCCTGCACATCCCTAATATATATATATATATAAAAGTTTTTATTAAAGCTACCCGCGCACAGATTTCCCCAGAGGGTCTATAAACATTAGCTGCATTACAATCCACTGCTCTTGGTGAAATCTCTCACTTTTCCTTACACCCTTCTTTATATGTTCCCCCTTCTCCATTTATCCTCCCTCTCCTCCTGTCTGTCTGTTTCATCCCTCTAGCTCAGTCCTACCACTCTTTTCCTTTCCCTCTCGCCTTCACCTGCTGTATCCCCCTACTAGGGCCGTACTCAATTAGAAGCGATGACATCATTTTCGCCGGTTTCAACTTATACCCGTATTCAATTTGTCCGACTTTTCGGTGTGAAAAGTTTGGGCCTTGTAACCTGCGGAAAAGTTTCGACAATGGATACCCGGCGGAAAAAAGTGCAGAATCGGGGTTTTGGGGTGCAAAATTGCGGCAACCCCCTAAGCCCTTTTTGCACCCTCCTTGACACTAATTGCATCAAAAAACGCTAAAAAACCCACAAAAAACACCCCAAAAAAGCACTTTGAAAAAGTGGGCGAAAAAAATCAAAGTGGGGGTACAAAGTAAAAAACTAGCGAAATAGCCTTTGGGGGTCTGGAAGTATGGGGCAGGTGTATTTTTGATTGCAGGTGCTTGCTGAAGGTGCGTTTTTGGCGCTTTTTAATGCTTGACTTTAGCAACTTTAAAATATGCTTGCACCCATTTTCATGTACCCCATATTTGATGGAACTACTTATTTTCTCCCCAAAAAGTGCCTAAATGCTATTCTTCATCAATTTTCCAAAGACGTTAAATAGCGCCTATTGAGACCATTCAAAGATCCCAAATACCTTCAGCAGGGCTAATTGAATACGGCCCTTAATTAACTTTGATATGTGCGCTTGTAAAAATGAAAAGGTAAACTACTGGGACAGAAATGGCGGTGTCTCATTGTATAGCTCTGCGTTATATGATGAGAATTAGTACAAGGCTGTACTGGGACAGGAACGGCTGTGTCTGATTGTATAGCTCTGCGTTATAGGATGGGAATTAGTACAAGGCTGTACTGGGACAGGAATGGCTGTGTCTGATTGTATAGCTCTGCGTTATAGGATGGGAATTAGTGCAAGGCTGTACTGGGACAGGAACGGCTGTGTCTGATTGTATAGCTCTGCGTTATAGGATGGGAATTAGTACAAGGCTGTACTGGGACAGGAATGGCTGTGTCTGATTGTATAGCTCTGCGTTATAGGATGGGAATTAGTGCAAGACTGTGCAAGTTGTGGCCCCGTATCGGAATGTTCCAGGCTTATTTACTATGCTTCTACGTGTCTGATAATGAATCTCTATCTAACTGATTTACATTACATAGTGGGTCAGCATGAAAGGCTGAAGCTGCACAATCTGTTGGGTCTGACTTATTATTCTGGCATGGGATGGATTTCACTCTGTATTAAGAGGCTGATTCAGAGATAGGCACTATAGCACAGCCACTGCGTCTTTGTGAATTTATGCTCAAGCCGCAGGTGGAATCTTAAGCAAAGAGACACCCACTGAAGGCTTCTTTTATCCGCTGCTGCATCCCTTAGGTTACTCACGATGTCCAGCAAAATTACGCTGCCGGGGCCAGCGAAGCTGCATCCAAGGACACAGCCATTTGGCTTTGGCACGCCTAGAAAACAGGGCCGTCACTCCCCCAGCAGCATGTCAATCATGATACGGCTCTTGGGCCACAGGAGCTCATTCAGACCCATTCGCAAGATGTGGCCGCTCGCTGGCAAAAAGGGGCTGGATATTTAAATGAAGTGCTCGCACTGCGTTGCGTAAGGACGCCCACTATGGGCCTGATTCAGAGCCAGACGCAATTAGCGCTCGCTCGTTCAGAAAAAGGGGGGTGGCTATTCAAATGAACCGTTTGCTCTTTGCGGTCTGTTGACGCCTCCATGTCTGAACGAGCGAACAAAACTTGCGGACGTTTATTTGAAAAAATACGCCCCCTGGTCGCTCACATCATACGTCATGTTCGCTATTTATTAGATTAATCGAGTACATCGATCAGCGTATGAACTGCTCGCTATTCTTGTGGTTGGTTTTTCCTACCACTATATTGCGAGCAGTTCTGACTATAAAACAACCAGGTGACGTGGTCAATGACGCTGCTGTTTTAATTATGCACACCCATAAAATGCCCGTTTTGACCTTTAAGCACGCCTGCATTCTTAATTCCACTCCCCGTTTTCAAGCACCTTCCCTTGTTACCACCCACATACGCCTCATCCTGTCACTCAAAGTAGCAGGCATTCGCTATATAGCGAACAAACGATTTTTGGGCACACTGACTGGTTTGCGCATGCGTATTATAAACCGTACGCATGCGCAGAAGTGCGAACATCGCTCGGAACGAGCGTACTGCCGCTTACGAGCGGCTCTTAATCAGGCCCTATGTTTTAGCAAGCTACGGCAAAGTGCGCTCGCAAGTGTCTAAAGACGCCCCCTTGCCACTCGCAACACATGTCATCTCCAGGAAATGTAGGATTAATCGGGACCATCGCAAGCCATTGGAGCTGCTCACAGCCCTTGAGGTTGCCTTAATCCGCCAGAAGCACAGCGATCAGTGTGGGCTGAAATACATGCAGGTGATGTGTACAAAGACGCTGCTTTGCTAACTTTGCACGCCCTTTAAACGGCGCTTTGGCAGCCTGACTCACCTGCGTCCACAACACCACTCCCCCGTTTACAAGCACCTTCCCCAGTTACCACCCACAAACAGCACAATCTGTCACTCAAAGCAGCGACCTGATAGTGGCTTACGAGCAACCAAAAACAGATCGCAAAGACTGGCCTGCGTACGCGCACTGCAAATTATACGCATGCGCAGACGGGCGAAAATCGCTTAGAGCGAGCGCAACTTAGTGACTGGGCCTGAATCAGGTCCACAGTGAGCAATCTTGTAGGATCAATGTAGGAGACCTGCATGTGCACAGATCTCTAATCCCGCCTACTTTGCTGTTGGCTCTGCCTACAGTTGATTTGGTGCCGTCTACGTGAGGCCAATTCCAGAGATTTTTCCAGGGCCACTTTTAATCCCCAATCCGCTCCTGCCCAGGAGTAGCTGCTGACTGTGACTACAAAGTATGTTGTAGATGCACACAAAAATAGCAGATGACTGAGGGCCGGATTCAGCAAGTGAGAGAACACACGCACTCGGCTTATGTTTTTGTACTGCGCATGCATATGCCTCACCCTGTGCGTGCGCGAACTAGCCAGTGTGATCTGGTAAGGGTACGCAGACTACACACAGTGTGTATGCAGACCCTTCCGATATTGATTGACAGGAAGTGCTGTTTGTGGGTGGTGACGGGGGTGGTTGGGCGAATGCAGGCGTGCCAGTGCATTGGGACGCCATTATAGGGGTGTGCATAAATAAGGCAGTGCAGCGACATACGCAGTCAGACGACTCGATGCACGCAGGAAGTGGCCAAAATCCTGTACGACATCAGTTCAACCTCTATTGTGCATATGGTTCCGATGGTTCTCCATGTTACCGATGTTTCCGCTGTCTTGCGGACTACTCAGGCTTTGAGTAAAGGGAAGTGGGAGGCATTGTGTAGTGCTGGGCATCTTATGCCTTGGTTGCCATGCGTATGCATTGATAAGCATATATACACAGTGGCCGTGTGTGTGTGCGTGCGCACACTTGCGTTCCTTGCTGAATCAGGCCCTGAGATAGCAATGTCTCTTGTAGCCACACACGGGAGTAGCAGATGATTGAGGGCATGATTCATATTTGAACAGATAATGGCGATGTTCATGCAGATTGAGCGATTGTTAGTCATTACGCATGCACAAAGGAGTGACTGATGACTGTGGGCCTCATTCAGAGATGGACGGATTTGCAGAGCCGCATACATGCGGCAGTGCAAATCCGTCCATCTCAGATGCAAATGCAGAAGGAGGTGTCAGACACCTCCTTGCTGTACTTGCGATCCCAGCACTGTGACCAACGTCACAGGCTGGTATCACCAGACACATCTGAGATGTACTTTCATCATTGCAGACCCATAAATATCTGAGATGTACGTTCATCATCGGATGAACGTACTGTACATCTCTGAATTAGATCCTATGCTTATGGACTGTCTTGTAGTAGTACACAGAAGCAGCAGAACATGCTGCATTGAGGGAATTAAATACAATGGCAAACTGAAAAGGGGTGAGCAACCAAGGCTGAATGATCACTTGCAGAGCAGGAGCATACAGAAGTTATGGATTAATTATTTATGGCACCCTGGATGAGGATTGGTTGCAGCAATCATGTGCAACCAGACTGGATCTGGACTGGCTGACTTGCGATCACATGACTCGGCATAAGATGGCGGATCCCATGCCTCAATAGCGCAAGCTCCAATGAGGAAGATCTCCAAGATCTGATAAACCACTAGAAAAAAAAGCAATGTTTAGTCAGGGATCAACTGACTGACAGGGGTACAGGGGAAATCTCCGGTGGGCCCCACTGCTTGTGTCCCCTTCTTCTACATGTCAGGTTCCAGGCTCAAATTATACATTGTTATTCTATTAGATGTCAGTTACCTGGTGGAGCAAGACTACTGATCAACATGGGGGGAATGGTTCCCTTAGATTTGCCTAATGGTTAGCCAAGTATCTGTGGTGGTGGACCACCCCCCCTCTTGTGGATAACCACGCCCATTAATCATGGGCCATTACCACTTCATTCCCCCTGTGGGCCCTTCATGCCCCAGTCCGATACTGCGCTTAGTGCATAAATGGGTTTTGTTAGTCCAGTTTGTGACACCGGGAATATGAAGAAGCGTTTATAGGTACAGTTAAGGCTTGAGCTATCCTGCACCCCTCTACTAGTTTTGGACTGTGCTGCAGCCCCACTGATACAACCGCCACTGGTGACAATCATACAATATAGAAATAATTTGTCTGCAAGATGTGAGATTATGGGTATATAGGGACATCTCAAGATTTTTTTAGAAAATGTCAGGGTTACTCCTCTCCTGACCTTATACTACGTGTATCAACTGTGTGGAGAAAACAAAACATAATACATTTCAAACCTGTATTATGGACATTATAGTGGATGACCTATTTGAGTGGTGGAAAAAGACTGGTCTGGCTAAATGTATATGATAATGAGGTACATAATTATAACCATCTCTTCCCCTCTGAATGTAGTTTCCTTTCCTCTTTTAAAGTAAGTTGCTCAGTTTGTACTGCTGTTACCCATTTAAATGGGCCAGTCCTGCTGTTCAGGCAGCCAGGATGTTTAAGCTTTGAACAGGTACGGAATAGGGGTTTCAGTTATCCTAGATTAATACACTAGTTGCGCCAATATTCGTTTGTATTCATCAACGTGAAACCTTCATTAGCCCTGCAGTCTGGCTGCAGCAATCAGTGCAAATCACCACCTAAAATACATGCTGGGATTGTCATACAATACAGAGAGCATCCAAATTATTTCCATATAATATAAAGATCACCCTAGTGACTGTCATACAATACAGAGATCATTCAAGTGACCATCATGCAATTCAGAAAGCATCCTACTCATCGTAAAATACAGAGAACTTCCTAATGATCAATATACAATAGAGAGATCATCCTTGTGAGGAATAAACACAATATAATCCTGAGCGTAATTTACATACCTTGAGCAGCTACCTGTACTTTCTTGCCCAAGGTACCTGAATTTCTTTCTGATTCAACCATATGTCATCTTATACCACATTCCTCCAGTACAATAGACCAGTCGATAGGTCCCATCATCTGCACCATGGAAGGTGCTCACAGTGGCTCAGAAATCCTTCCTACTGTCAACCGAGAGCTGAGGGATGGAGTTCTGCTCTTTCTTCTTCCTAAATCTTATCCTCCTTCTTTAACCTTTCTCCCAACCTCTTCTCCTTCTTCTTCCTTATACCTTGAAATGGACCAGAATCACTCAGCCTCTGTCATATAAGGCTTAAAGTCAGAAGAGTGTGCTGAGCTCTGATTAGAGGATCTGAGCACATGTAGTTACTGAGGTGCAAAGTCAATGCAGTACATGTAGTTCCCCAGCTGCACTATGGAGCTGCCGGCAGTGGTCTAGGCTCTGCCACCCATTATGTATACACTGCTGGTGGCAGGGAGGGATGAGGGTTATGTGGTATGCAGGGCTAATCTGCTGAATGTCACGAGAGGATCGAGGGCTTGTGGATCCACTAGAGGTTATGAGGGCAGACATCTGGAACTGAAAGAACGCTGGTCTGAGAGGAGTGTTGCTCATGGGTGACCCGCTGGCAAAGAAAAGATTCTGATGGAGGTGTATACTCTTATACGGATTGTGGTACACACAACAGGTAACTGGGTAGTCGGGAAGGATCACCATCTGTCAGATAGTTGAAGCAAGGCTCCCTCTAGGGGTGGTAGCAGGGAGCAGCGCTGCTGATTCACTGGGTGTCTTAGGAGGCTGGAACCTGGAGCAGTAGATATGTGAGCATAGGCAAACCCAGGGTGGGTTTCCATCTGCCTGGAAACCCCCCTCCCCAGCCCACACCATGACCACAATAGAAATAGTAGATTGTTACTAGTGCTGCATGTTCTTCTCAGTATCACAAATGAAATAATTAGCACCACCTGTGGATCTTTTAGCATATATCAACCAGTAATAAATAACCTGTGCACTAACTAGAAGATCTGGAAAACATGCACTGTTAGAGATGCACTGCTATAGAGCCCAATATGTACATATATGTCCAGGGCAGTGCTAGGTTCTTCTGCCGCTCCTCCAGACTCCCGGACTTGCTCCAATAGTCTGGAATGGTGGCCACATCTAAAATAAATACATTCAGCTCAGACAGGATGGCCTACTGACGCATCTAATGGCTTACTGTGATCTCTGGTCCTGTTAATGCTGGAATTAATACACACAATACAATTTGTATGACGCTTATTAAAGCTGGTTAAGTACTAATTCTGCCCTCTTCATTGACAGGCTACACTCACTCTAAAATTAAGTATTTGGAAACTCCCCTCTGGAAATCCTGCGTTTGCCACTGGTGAGACTTCAGCAGGAACAGGGAAGTAGCAAGGAGCTCAGAGAACTAGCACCCAGCTAGGCTGGGAATAACGTTGCACTGGCAATGAAGGACTGCACTTCAGCCCTTAAATACCTGGAGGAAGTGAAAAACGGTTGCCAGGGCTCCCTGGAATGCTCTGAGTGGATTGGTCGAAAAGAGTCACCTGACCAAATCCAAGATGGCGGTGCCCATGTCATGCTGCAGCGCTGCCAGTGTGCTATACTCACACTAGCATCCAGGACACTATGCCTGCTGACCCCTGCAGCATGTAGTGCAGATCTCCATATGCCCCCGCCCCCGCCAGAGGGACCTCGCCAGAGTGTCCGGAGAGGTAAGTTACGCTGACCCCGACCCCTCACAGCCCTGGTCGTGACAGTACCCCCATCTTTATGAGTGACCTCTGGGCACCTCTAGGGTTTTTCTGGGTTTTCAGAATTAAATTTGTCAACCAAACGGGATGCATTGACATCTTCACTTTTCACCCAACACCTCTCTTCTGGTCCATAACCCTTCCAGTCCAGGAGATATTGGAGTTGACCATAGCGGACCTGTGAATCCAGAATTTGTTTTATCTCAAACTCCTCTTCTCTTTCGGTGTGGACTTTAGGAAGTGGAGGCAGCACTTGAAGAAATCGATTGAGGATCAATGGTTTGAGTAAGGAGACATGGAAGGAGTTTGGGATCTTGAGATAAGAGGGCAGTCTTAATTTATAGGCTACAGCAGGGGTCAGGGAACTTTCTTACCTTTTACCCCAAAATATATTTAGATACACCGACGTTATCTCCTTTATTTGAAAGGAAGGAAATCATATAGTAGTGTCCCCATAGTTATGCCCCTGTAGTAGTGCCCCATATAATGCCCCTGTAGTAGTGCCCCCATAGTTATGCCCCTGTAGTAGTGCCCCCATATAGTGCCCCTGTAGTAGTGCCCCCACGTAGTGCCCCCATATAATGCCTCTGTAGTGCCGCTTGTACAAAAAAACCCCCACTTACCTTAATCCCCACTTCTGCATCCGCCGCCGTCCTGTCCGCCCAGCTGCTCCTCGGAACTATGGGAGAGATGTCATGACGTCTCTCCCATAGTGCGCATGGAGAGAGGCGGAAGCTGGAGTTCAGAAGAGAACTCCAGCTTCCGGCTAACACGGCACTGCAGGGAAGGAGCCGGGTGCCTGCTGGTAATAACATCTCAGTGGGCGTCCGGCTTAGAGCCTCCCTGCGGCACAGCCGGGCATGCATATGAATCATTCTATATTATAGAATGATTCATATGCATGCCCAGCTGTCCATCCATTACTCCCAGTAATTTCATTTTTACCCCATGCGGGGTAATTTACCCTTGTTCCCCGACAACTGGGCTACAAGGTTTATCATCTCCGTAATGGTGAAAGGGCTGATGAAACGAGGGGCAAACTTAATTGAAGGTACCCAAAGCCGTAGGTTACGAGTGGACAGTCATACTTGATCTCCTACTTTCATGCAGGAAATTAACCTCCTTTTCTTGTCAGCTACTAATTTGTTACGACGGGATGTCTTCACCAGAGAGGAGTGAGCTTGACACCAAATTCGGAAGAATTCCTGTAGCGAGGTAGTGACTGCTGGAACATCGAAGGCTGGTAGACTCTTGAATCCAGGGACCCTGGGGTAATGGCCGTAGACCACGAGAAATGGGGTTTGTCCAGTAGAGAAATTATACGAACTGTTGTGTGCGAATTCCACCCAGGGTAAAGAATCCATCCAATTATCCTGAGAAGAGGACATATATATCCTTAAGAATGTCTCCAGATCTAGGTTTACTCTCCCCGTGCACCCGTTGGTTTGGGGGTGATAGGCTGTGGAAAATTTTAGCTTCACCTGTAGCACAGAACACAAGGCCCTCCAGAATCTGGTCATGAACTGGACCCCCCCAGTCAGAAACAATCTCAGTTGGTAACCCATGTAGATGGAATATGTGAGAAATAAAAAGTTGAGCCAGAGCGGACGGCAGTTTTTTGAGTGGTATATAGTGTACCATCTTAGAAAAGCGGTCGATCACTACCCAAATAGTAGTGTATCTGTTGGATACAGGTAGGTCGGTCACGAAGTCCATTGATAAATGAGTCCAGGGGTGAGTCGGTATGGGTAAAGGTTGAAGTTCTCCTGCAGGAGCTTGCCGGAAAGTCTTGTGCTGTGCACACTGAGTGCAGGAGGAAATAAATTGAGAGACTTCAGTTTTCATGGCGGGCCACCAATAAGACCATTGGAGGAATTCCAAAGTTTTAAGAACACTGGTGTGGCCGGAAAAATGAGACTTATGGGCCCATGTTAACAGCTGTTTCCTGAGTTTGGAAGCCACGAAAATTTTCCCCGAAGGCGGTTGAACATTGATGGTGGCAAACACCTTGGGTTCCAGGGCGGGAGACACTGCAGAATCTTCTAAAGGGCTCTCAGATGAGAGAGATCATGATAAGGAATCAGCCTTCAGGTTTTGTGATTCTGGGCGGAAGGTTAGAGAGAAATTAAAACGGGAGAAAAAGATTGCCCATCGGGCTAAACGAGGACTGATACAGTGGATGCTTTTTTAAATAAAGTAAATTTCGATGGTCTGTAAAGACTGTGATGGGATGCTTGGCACCCACGAGTAAATACTGCCATTCCTCAAAAGCGAGTTTGACTGCCAACAGCTCTTGTTCTCCTATGGGATAGTTCCTCTCAGCCGGTAGGAATTTTTTCAGAAATATCCACAAGGATGGATTTGGTTATCTTCGAAGTTTTGAGACAGTACTACTCCGATAGCTTCGGAAGAAGCGTCCACCTCCAAAAAGAAAGGGCTTGCGACGTCAGGTTGTCTCAGGATGGGAGCGGAAATAAATGCTTGTTTTAAAAACTGAAAAGCCGACTCCGCTTCAGGAGGCCATCGAGAGGGGACTGCCCCTTTCCAAGTCAAAGCAGATATTGGTGCCACTAAGGTAGAGAAACCTTTAATGAATCTCGGTAATAATAATTGGTGAATCCTAGGAACCTCTGGACAGCTTTTAGGGAGGCTGGATGGGACCAGTCAAGAATGGCCTGTACCTTCTCAGGATCCATCTCCGAACCGGTTCTGGAGATTATGTATCCCAAAAAAAATGGAATGGACCTCAAAAACACATTTCTCAATCTTGCAAAACAAATGTTTTTTTCTAAGATGGGATAAGACTTTTTTCACCTGCATCCGATGCTCCTCAAGAGAGGGAGAAAAAACTAAAATATCGTCAAGGTACACCACAATGGAAGAATAGAGCAAGTCTCTGAAAATTTCATTAATGAACCCCTGGAAGACCGCTGGAGCATTGCATAAGCCGAAAGGCATCACCAAATAATCAAAGTGTCTGTCCCGAGTATTAAAAGCAGTCTTCCATTCATCGCCAGGTCGGATTCGGATGAGGTTGTATGCTCCTCTTTAATCCAAGTTTGAAAAAACTGTAGATCCCTTGACCCTGTCAAACAGCTCAGTAATGAGGGGCAAAGGGTAACTATGTTTCACCGTGATATTGTTCAGTCCACGATAGTCAATACAAGGACGAAGGCCTCCGTCTTTCTTGGACACAAAGAAGCACTGGCTGGGGAGGTAGAAGGTCTCATAAAGCCCTTTTGCAGGTTCTCCTGAATGTATTCGCACATGGCCTTGGCCTCTGGCAGGGACAAAGGGTAGGTGCGGCCATGTGGCAGAATTTTGCCCGGTAACAAGTCAATGGGGCAATTCCAGTCGGTGTGGCGGTATGGAGTCAGCTCCAGTTTTACAAAATACATCACGAAAGGAATGATACTGACACAGAAGTTGTGAATTCTCTGATAACTGTATCTTTTTTACAGGTTTGATACAAGGCAAGCAAGACTCATGACAAGCCTCCCCCCAGGACAGAATCTGCGTAGAGTTCCAATCAATCTTGGGATTGTGATTACTCAACCAGGGATAGCCCAATATTATCCCATGAGAGGCCTTGGGGATAACTAAAAATTTAATGAACTCATTATGAAGAGCCCCTACCCAGACTTGTACTGGTTGAGTTAACGAGGTTACAGTTCCATTGAGGATATGCTGCCATCCACTGCTGATAAGGTGATGTTGTGATCTAGTGTCGTGACGGGAATTGAGAACTTCTGGACAAGTTCAGAGGTAATAAAGTTCTCCGCTGCCCCTGAATCAAGGAGATAAAGCACTGGTTTAGAATCGTGTTCAAATTCCAGAGAGAGAGGCAAAGTTGATTCTTTTTTAGATGGAGACAAAAACATAACTACTAACCTGGTGTCCCGATACCAGTTAGGAGCGGGAGTTTCCCGGATGAAGAGGACAGGATGCCACCAGTCCTCTGCAGTATAGGCATAGGATGTCACAGCAACGTCTTTGCCGCTCTTTGATGTATAAACGGGCTCTATTAATTTGCATAGGATCTTCAACTGATGATTCAGGCACGGGGGCATTAGGAAGATTGACTGGGCAAAACCGATTACGATCTCCCTTGGACTTCTCAACCTGGCGTTCTCGGTATCTGAGGTTCACCTTGTTACAGAGTGAGATGACCCCATTCAGGGAAGTAGGAAGGTCCCTTGTGGCAAGATCATCCTTTTCTCGGTCAGAAAGACCACTCCAAAAGGCTGCGATCAAGGCTTCCTCGTTTCACTTCAGCTCAGAAGCCAGCGTCTGGAACTGGACTACATACTGACTCACTGACGGTTGCCTTGGCGAAGTTGCAGATCTCAGCGGCAGCTGAAGTCGTTCTTCCTGGCTCATCAAAGATTCTCCTAAAGGAGACCAGAAATTCAGGATAATTGCCCAATAAAGGATTGGATCTTTCCCACAGTGTTGACACCCAATCCAGGGTGGATCCAGAAAGGAGGGACACAATGTAAGCCACTTTGGCTTTGGAGGAAGGGAAATTGGCTGGTTGGAGTGTAAAATGTACATCACACTGATTGAGGAAACCCCTGCATAACTTCGGGTTCCCGTCGAACTTATTGGGTGTCAGCAAATGCAGATGGGATGGTCTGGCTGGTGCGGCCTGCAGACTTGAAGCGTTCGGCAAGTTCACAGTAACCAGTGAAGCCTGAAGATTATCCTGGCGGAGTGACATCTCCTTTAAAAACTGGGCCAACTGTTGCTGCATCGCTTCCAATCCCTCCAGGTAGTTGGCAATGCCTTATAGAAGATCTGTCCTGGGATCCTGACCACCGGCTGAATCCATTGGGTCAGTGCAAACTGTCAAGAGAGGATCGAGTGCTTGTGGAAATGAACCCGGGGTGCATCCAGTAGAGGTTATGAGGGCAGACGTCTGGAACTGAAAGGATGCTGGTCTGAGAGGAGTTTTGCTCATGGGTGACCAGCTGGTGAAGAAAAGATTCTGATGGCGGTGTATGCTCTTAAATGGATTGCGGTACACACAACAGGTAACAGGGTAGTCGGGAATGATCACCATCTGTCAGATAGTTGAAGCAAGGCTCCCTCTAGGGGTGGTAGGAGGGAGCAGCGCTGCTGATTCACTAGGTGTCTTAGGAGGCTGGAACCTGGAGCAGTAGATATGTGAGACTTCAGCAGGAACAGGGAAGTAGCAAGGAGCTCAGAGAACTAGCACCCAGCTAGGCTGGGAATAATGTTGCACTGGCAATGAAGGACTGCACTTCAGCCCTTAAATACCTGGAGGAAGTGGAAAACGGCTCCCAGGGCTCCCAGGAATGCTCTGAGTGGATTGGTCGAAAAGAGTCACCTGACCAAATCCAAGATGGCGGTGCCCATGTCACACCAGCGGTGCCAGAGTGTGCTATAGTCACACCAGCATCCAGGACACTTTGCCTCCAGACCCCTGCAGCATGCAGCACAGATCTCCATATGCCTACGCTCCCGCCAGATGGATCTCACCAGAGAGTCTGGACAGGTAAGTTACGCTGACCCCGACCCCTCACAGCCCTGGTCGTGACACAGAACATGTAATAAAGTGGCTGTTCTTTGGGAAATAGCCAACCATCAGGAAGCAGACCAATTGTGACAACTCCCTGATGTGTAATGGAGGCTAACACATATTTCAGGATTGACGAGATGTAGTACTGAGGCGCGGGGTATAACTTGCCAACGGTATTCACCAGGGACCCCCGTAAGGAGATTTGGTCACGCAAGTCACGGTCCTCAGACTAAGTACCTTAATACAGGTACTGGTGTTCTCTGGACAGGAGTAGAGTACATGGTTTGGGCTCTCCCATGGCAAACGATAACTTTAAGCCACAGCTGGGTAAAACACAGACTAGAGAAAAGCCCATAGCCTTAAAAACACATAAATATGCAGATAAAGCATCTTGTCTATATACAGTAACTTAAGTAGCTGCGAAAAAGTCCTTAGAATTATAAATGATTTATATTTTGCAGGTTACACACAGTTTTCCATGGTAAGTGTCCACTGAGAAACGATAGGTGGATATTTATGATCAGTTTTCCCAGCTAATCCTGGCCCTGGTGTGTTATATGTCATCTATGCTCACGTTACATGTCCACATTCTGGGTGTAAATATAGCAGACAGTTGTATGTGTAATGCACACAGACGTAAGACTCTTCAGGCCATCACCACAATGCTGAAATAACTGTAATTTATGATAGAGACGAATGTCAGCTTGACAGCACTAAATCCAGTACAAAGAGGCGCCAACATCGAGGTCTCACAGAAAACCATTTTTAATTGGACTCTACATCCCCTTAGGGCTGAGACCCATTTTAAAACACATCTACTTAAACATGATAGTATGTAATCCAAAATGTGTCAGTAAAAGTTAAAGGTTGGTTTGACGTAACTGTATAACTGTACTATGCATTAGATTGATGAGGTGAGTGAAAAGTGATGCATCTCCTCCAACATTCCCATAATCAGGGCCAGCTCCAGGGGTCTGAGCACCCTGTGCCAGCCCGGTAGATAGCGCCCGGTAATCGCACGCGGCACAGCCACGCGCGACTGAAATTGGGGGTGTGGCCTTATTTCCATAGGCCACACCCCCTGTGACGTTATTTGTCCGCATGGCACGCCTCCAAATAATGTCAGGCCAGGGGTTAAACCCAGCCCGCTGGGATTCCCCCAGCCCTCTGCCGTCAGTGAATGGATGCCCTGCGCATGTGCGCGGTATCCATTCACACTCTGGGGGTCCGGTATCGCTGCACAGCTGCGGTGGTGGGGGTCCCCAACCTCCCGATTTGACCACCCGCGGGCCGCTTTGGCCCACGGGTGGAACATCGGACAGTACTGTCCCGCTGAAATTGGGATGTTGGGGAGGGGTGCGCCCTCTACGGGTGGCGCCCCTGTGCGACCGCACTGGTCGAACAGCCCTCGAGTCGGCCATGCCCATAATATAGCATGATTCATAAAGACCAATTGTCCTCTAACCAAAGAAAATTTTATTATCATCGAATGTGTTTTTTATGTACAAACTTAGGAGGTTATGTTTAAGTGTAGTTTTTACACTCAGATGCTTACTTAGGTCATTATGATTTGACAAGCAGCCACAGAAGTTAGTCAATTCAAAGGCTCATGACCACTGATGAATTTTAAATGTATGTATGTATGCATGCATATATATATAATTATTATTACCAGTTATTTATATAGCGCATACATATTCCGCAGTTGGCCATTCACATCAGTCCCTGCCCCAGTGGAGTTTACAATCTATATTCCCTATCACATGCTCACACACATACACACTAGGGTTAATTTTTTTTTTGTTTGGAGCCAATTAACCTACCAGTATATTTTTGTAGTGTGGGAGGAAACCGGAGTACCCGGAGGAAAGCACAGGGAGAATATACAAACTCCGCACAGTTAGGGCTGTGGTGGGAATCGAACCCACAACCTCAGTGCTGTGAGGCAGTAATGCTAACCACTACACCATCTAAATTGATCAGCACTCTTACAACCATATATATAACCAGTTAAGGTGCCTGTCCATAGTCAGTATACAGAAGTCACACAGCAGGACGGTACTTCATGGTCTTGATAACTCCAATAAATGTGGTACAAATAAATAATAAAATAACTAAATAGGTGGTTGAAGACATGTTTCCTCCTCCTCCTCCTCCTCCTCCTCCTCCTCCTCCTCCTCCTCCTCCTCCTTCTCCTTCTCTTCCTCCTCCTCCTTTTTAAATACCAAATTGTTTGTTTAAACATTGATAAAGAACTGATCAAGAAACAGAGAAATGGAAGGAATATATTCATGAAGCTTTTCTCCATACCCATGACCCAGTTTTAAATAATGCATCTATCAGAACCTTCATCAGATGACTGAGCAAGACTGTAACCACATCCCCCTTCAAATTACCACCTGATGAACAAACGGCTTTTGAGACATTATCCAACCTCAAAAACATAATCAGAGAAACAGACAAATGTGGGGATGTTATCCTGCAACATTACAGAAATTACGAGGAAGAAATACTATATCATTTGGAATGCACCACTACATATTTGCAGTTGGACCACAACCAGACTAATGAGTTCACAAAACACATATTGACCAGGTCATTAAACAGGAGTGGAAAAAAGATACATAGCGCAAAAGCTCATATACACTTATTTAATACTGTGATCAATTTGGGCGCAGTCTATTTTCTCTCTTTCTTCTAAGTAATTAAACATGACATAATCACAGAACCAGGGGTCATTGTTAACATAAAGCACTATAGAGTACCAGAAGCCCCCACACTCCATAAGGACCCTACTTGTTGTACTCAATGCAGATTTTAAACTTTTTGCAAAAATTCTGGCAATTAGACTAAATGCGTGTATTGCACAACTGATTGATGTGATTCAGGTTGGCTTTGCACCCTCTAGACAGGTTTTAGGGTACACTAGGCTGACAGTCAACCTTATTTCTCACATCAATTGACATAAGTTGTCGACAACTAAGCATTAGACGTAGAAAAAGCCTTCAAACGCCTATCTAATTTATTTTAGTATTTATTTGTTAACAGTTTCTTATATAGCGCAGCATATTCCGTGAAAAATAACATTGATAGAACAAAGCTGGATAGTAACATACAGACATAAAGGTAAGAGGGCCCTGCTCACAAGCTTACAATCTATAGGGAAATAGGTGTTGATATACACAAGGATAGGTGCTACATATTGCAAATTGGTCCAGCCAGATTGCAGAGATTCTTGGTGAGCTGTATGATCCAGTCACACAGGAAAGTTGGTCTAGGGTCAGGAGGATGTGAAATTGAAGAAAGAGACAGTGAGGTTATGTGTATACTGTAAGAAGGGATGTATTTAGATAGGGAAGCTATAAAGGTTATGTGGGTGGTTCTGGAATCTGATAAGCTTGTCTGAAGAGGTGAGTTTTCATGGAACATTTGAATGTTTTGAGACAAACAGAAAGTCTTATTGTGCATGGGAGGGCATTCCACAGAGTGGATGCATCCCGAAAAAAGTCCTGTAACCGTGCATGGGAACGGGTAATGCGTGTGGATGAGAGACGCAGGTCTTGTGCAGAGCAGATATGTCGGGTTGGAGATATTTTAAGATAAATGAAGAGATTATGTTGCTGTGATTCGGTTAATAGCTTATGTGTAAGTAAAAGTATGTTATATTGAACATGGTAGAAAACCGGTAACCAATGGAGGGACTGACAGAGTGGATCAGCAGACAATGAACGTTTGGCGAGGAAGATCAGCCTTGGAGCTGCATTCAAAATGGATTGTAGAGGCAAGAGTCTGTTTTTGGGAAGACCAGTAAGGAGCATATTGCAATAGTCAATGGGGGAAATTATGAGTGCATGGATTACAGTTTTTGTAGTATCTTGTGTAAGATATGGTTGAATTTTGAATATATTTTAGATGTATGTACCGTATATACTCGAGTATAAGTCGACCCGAATATATAAGCCGAGGTACCTACTTTCACCACAAAAAACTGGGAAAACTTATTGACTCGAGTATAAGCCTAGGGTGGGAAATGGCAGCAGCTGGTAGTGCCCCCAGTAGTAATTCCCCCTGGTTGTGCCCCCAGTAGTAATCCCTCCTGGTAGTGCCCCCAGTAGTAATACCCCCTTTTAGTGCCCCCTGTAGTAATCCCCCCCTGGTAGTACCGCCAGTGGTAATCCCCCCTTTTAGTGCCCCCTGTAGTAATCCCCCCCTGGTAGTACCCCCAGTGGTAATCCCCCCTGGTAGTGCCCCCTGTAGTAATCCCCCCTGTAGTAATCCCCCCCTGGTAGTGCCCCCAGTAGTAATAACCCCTTCTAGTGCCCCCTGTAGTAATCCCTCCCTGGTAGTACCCCCAGTGGTAATCCCCCCTTTTAGTGCCCCCTGTAGTAATCCCCCCTGGTAGTTCCCCCAGTGGTAATAACCCCTTTTAGTGCCCCCTGTAGTAATCGCCCCCGTAGTCCCCCCCCCCCCCGTAGAGAGAGACATACGGTAATAAGAATAAAAGAAAAAAAAATCACTTACCTGAAGCTCCTGGTCCCGCCGCTATCAGCTCCTCCGGCCGCTTTGTATGGGAGAGACGTCATTACTCATGACGTCTCTCCCATTACCCACTGCGGGAGCTGGAAGATGGCTCCCGCAGTGGGAGCAGCAGCAGCCGCTGAGAGTCTGACAGACTCTCAGTGGCTGCTGATTACAGCAAACACACAGCTGCCGGCTCTGGCGGCTGTGTGTTTATGCTGTGTAGCGCTGACCGAACTCCGTCCGGTCAGCGCTACACTTCACTCGAGTATAAGCCGAGGGGGCACTTTTTCAGCACAAAAAATGTACTGAAAAACTCGGCTTATACTCGAGTATATACGGTAACATGATTTTGAGACAAATTGAATGTGGGAAACAAAGGACAGTTCAGTGTCAAGAATGACACTTAGGCAGTGGGCTTGTGGGGTTGATTGTTGAGTTATCAACAGTGATAGAGATATCAGACTGGTAACTACTATTGGCCGATGGAAATATAATTAATTCTATTTTGGATATATTAAGTTTGAGGTGGCGAGATTCCATCCAAGATGAAGTGGCAGAAAGACACTCAGTGACACAGACCAGCACAGATAGCGACAAATCTGGTGAGGATAAGTATATTTGAGTATCATCCGCATACAGATGATACTATCTTGGCCTTTTATATTTCAAACCTTAAAGATATATGGCATTTGTGGTACTTTTCGGTCAGCGATAAGTGCCCTATATGCCAACCTGGCAGCTTCAATGTCTAAGAACGGGCTTTCTTTGCCAGTGTTTAGATTGAACAGGACTAGACAAGGTTGCCCCCTTTCTTCACTAATTTATGCTGCACTAAGTATTGACCCTTTGGCAGCTACGGTGCTCTGTAATTTTGACATTAAGGGTATCCCCAAGAACCGGGGCCGGATTGAGGGCCACATGGGCCTGGAGCTGAAAATGATCAAGGGCCTATTATGAGAAGCAGAGGAGGTGTGACTATTACTGTGTAGGTGTGACCAATGCCATGTGGGAGCTTACACACCCTACATTATCAGCCCCAATGTCTCCCTAAATATGTAAAAGAAAAAAAAGCTTCATTTTGTGAGGTAACTAGAAATACAATTTTACTACTTATGATTTATGGATGACCTTGTGGACAGCAGATGGCCAGTCAACATCATGCTGTCATGATGATGGGCCTATTTTTATGTGGAGGCCTGGAGCTGTAGCTCCATCCGCCCCATTGTTAATCTGGTCCTGCCGAGAACGGCCCACAATACAATTTGCTGGCAAATGCTGAGCCATAAACAAGTACAATATATCAGGCGCCAAACAGTCACTAATCAGGTAAAAATACAGTACATGCAATGTAGGCTGCGGCTTGTCACCTGGGAATAATGCCAATCCTCCCAACAGTAAAAATTTGAAAAAATAGGTGAAGAGCGCTGCTCAAACATACATAGAAACAAGCAAGTGGTAGATAAATAAATAAATCACTTTTTAATACACATTAAAACACAATAATATATCTCCAGCATACTGATGCTATAAAGTAAATGTCCAGGATAACGTGATGAGCCACTAGTAGAAATGTGTATGGTGTCACAATACCACTGTGGTTAATACAATGACTCGTTAGTCTCTCCTACACAGAGGTATAGTCACTATTGGGACGGCTGAGTCTGTCCATTTAAAAAACATATTTTATAGAATGCTGTATAAATAAAGCATATGGTAGCTCTGCTAGAAGGATATGCCAATACAAAAATGATGGCTAATTATTAGCTGATACAGTGTCCGCATGTAATGCACATACCCGCAACACTTCCTCAGATGAACAGGTCTGCCACTGCTGCACTTGGTGTATCCTCCGGCAGCACAGTGGGATCGCTGTTCCTACTAGCTGAAAAGTGACCTTGCGGTCAGTTGTATGGCCCGTCATCTGTTGTGGATGTGCTCGTGCCGCACTGATGCAAGCCGTGTCCTCGCAGCTGAAGTCTGGTGAGTTGTGGAGGGGAAATCCTACACCACACGGCAAATAGGTCACCTCACAGGAATGGATTGACCGTCTGTTCACAGCTAGAGAAGCTTGTATGTGTGGCTCCACGGGGACAGCAAGTAGTAGCTCCAGAGATGTGGGGGTACACAGGTGGAGCAATCATGTTCCCTTTAACGCGTTTCACCGCTAGCAGCGGCTTTATCAAAAAGGCAGGTTGGGTTCCTTCCTTGTCTTCCCTCACATCAGAGACCTGCCTTGGTAGATATGGTTATCTGCGTATGTATATGGTTCATTCTAACCATATGGGATAGACTCAACAAACACCTGGATTTGGTGCCCTACGAGTCACCCTCAATTCACACTGGGATGTGTAAAGCCATATCCATGGCACTGGGTTGCAGCGGGAATCATTCGATTCTCACATATATCTGGGGATTTTGCTCCATGCTCCTTGCTGATCTTTGTGAGAAATTTGGTTTACAACCTAGGCTACATTTGAATATTTACAAATTATTAGTTTTATCCAAACTTTAAATATGTCGCCTAAACTTGGACCATCTCTGCACCTACGACCTGGGTCATAGGGGTGCCATTTCCATTCTTTATCCCATGTTAGCTGTCACTGCTGATAGGAAACCGTAAGAAAATGCCTGGGAGCAGGGCAGGATCTAGGGATTATTTACCAGAGGAGGAGTAGTTACTCCTTCATCAACGACTGGCCAAGGCCTCTTAATAATAATATTGGTAAAACCCTTACTGAATAAGATTTATACCCGTTAGTATTTGGTCTCTACACGCCTACGTTCCATATATCTATTGTCATCTAAACTTTGTTAAATGTTGGGATATGGAAATCATTTTGTCAATGTAGTCACTCATACTTGTGAATTCAGTGAACCTGGTATTATATAATACATGCCTCAGATTAATTATTGTCTTTAGACCCCCATCCTAATACATTGCCTGTCGTATTGTCCACATATCTTTAGCAGACATTTTCCCATGTATGATTAATATGCGCTGTTCAGCACCTCAGCTGGATCAACTGTAACTTTCCGTAACCTCTCCCGCTTTAATTGCATTTACATTGCAAATTTCCATGTGATATAATTCTCTGCACCTTTTATTTTAGTAAATCATATTATGGGTGGTGCTCCTGAATATATTCTGCATACTGACATTTATATAGCCTTACTGCTTTGCTTCTGTAACACACACTCTGTGCTGGAAACACTCTGTGCTAATTCTTTGCAGTGACACACTCTGTATGCTGGACACGTGTCTTTGACATCTGTGTGCTTGCTGGGGTCTGTATGCCTGGCGTTTGTATGCCTGGGCCCATAACCTGTGTACTATTTGGATGATGGTAAGCAAAGTAAATAGTATACACTAGTGGGCCCTAAGATGCAGTGGCGTAAGTTCATCCCAGACGCCCGGAGGCAAGTTACAATTTAGTGCCCTCCGTCACAGCCACTGACACTGTAATGTAGCATTTCGCATGCAGATACAGCCGCCAGTCTGAGACAGAGAGTTGTGGGTGAGGAGGGCACTGGACGTGTCACACTGACAAAAGAAGCTGATGAGGAGCGGCAACACTAATGAGTAGGCACAGGCTATAGATAGACGGAGGCGGCAGCTGATGGTCTGACGCGGAGCTCTCCACTAGTGTATGGTGGCTTCTCAGGTGCCATGTATTGGGCGGCCATGATGATACACTCCAGGTACATAGCTACAGCCCTAAGTGGGGTGGATATATTGTGGGCAATGGAGGAGGTGCCCCTTCAGTGCTGGAGCCCGGTGGCAGGCGCCTCCATTGTCTCCCATAGTTCTGCCCCTGCTAAGATGCAACAGACAGCTCAGGACTTTGGTTTATTGTGCAGCAATGTTTATGTACAGCCGTACTCGCAGATTAAATACAGGGAACATACAAGTCACTAGCCAGTGATGTATGTGGGCAGCAATGCGTATATATAGGGTAGCGGAATGCTCTCTAGCAGATATCTCTGAGATGTATTGCAGGGTCTCTCTGGAGCTAAGTGGAACATGTCCATGTCCCACTGTGGCACTCATACACAGTAACAAGATGGTGCCACACATGCAGAGAAGACTTAACAGATGTCCATCTTGGTAAGGGCAAATGCTTCCTTAGAGGAGCATTATGGAGATACACTCCATACTTCAATAGAAACTATATTTTAAAGTCTGCATGGACTGAGTGCAGACGATATTCAATAAAGAGAAGAGGGTTGCACTATTTTTTAACACCTGGGAGTTACTTCTCCACTCTTCCCATCTCCATGCATACCCAGACCCAAAACAGTGTGCGTCTGACGGTATGCTATATTTGTATTCTTCTTAATAATTCCCACAATTACTCTGCCTATTGGGACCCTTTCCTCTGCGATGTACACATTTTAGTATCGGTTCCTGTTTTATTTGTTCAAACATTACATTATGTGCCCTCACGTTCTTAGTTCTTTGTACACTATGGGCCATATTCAATTAGAGGCAAAAAGTCAGAGGTCGGACTTTTCGCCGTCATCGCAGGCTTTCCTGGGGATAAAGTATCAGGCGCGTGCCCGCGTATCCCCGTATTCAATTAGGAATCGGTGAAAACAGAACCCGGCGAAAAGATAAGTATCGAAAAGTCCTGTCACTTTTGGGGAAATCAGCCTGTCACCCCCCAAAAGATGGTCTGACATGGGGGATCACTATGGGTACCCCCGAATTGGCCTGCTAAAGATATTTGGAGTTTTTAAATGGTGTCGGCAGGAGCTTTTATGCGTCTTTGTAAAGGTGGTGAATAATAGCATTTAGCAACATGTTTTTTGGAAAACATCTAGTCCCAACAAATTTGGGGTACATTAAAATGGGTGCAAGCATATTTTTAAGTGCCTACAGTGAACTATAAAAATTCTTAAAGAATCCACCTGCCGCAACCAACGCATTCTAAAAAACACCTGCCGCATAATTTTAAAGTTTTTTGGGGGTGTCCTATGCTATTTTTTTTTTAAAAAATTGACACAGATAACTTTTAGGGGACATTGCAAGGGCTGCTGGGTACTTTTTTAAAGTCTGCACCCCAATTCTGCACTTTTTTTACCACCTATTCTATGGTGAAAACCGTTTTTTGACAAAGAGTTTTCGCACCTGTGAAAAGTCTTTGAAATTGAATATGGGGATAAGTGAAAATGACGTCATCGGCAATAAATTATCGCCGATAATGGACTTTTCATCACTAATTGAATACGGCCCTATATACTTGAAAAAATCTGTGATGCTTACAACGTAAATGTGGTCTCTTACTACCAGTCTTACTACTGGCAAGTACCATTGTCAGACATGGCAAAAGAAAATACATCTTTTTCTGCACTGGCGGGTCTGTTTCAATATAAGGCGTTGCCATTTGGGTTACATTGGGCAACCACCACCTATCAGAAGATGATGGATAAAATTCTAATGCCTCATAGACAATATGCTTATCTCGATGATGTAGTCATGTATAGTCCTAATTAGTAGTCTCACTTAGCCAGGGTCAGGGCCGTAACTTGGGATATGGCGGCCGATGCCATGGCACAGGGCACCACAGGTGAGGGGGCGCTGTTTGGGCCTGCCAAATTTCTGTTTATTATCATTCTCACTTATAGCTTCCTCTTATTTCATCCTCAGCATCTCCTGGCCTCCCCTATCTCTTCCCTGGCCCTTCCACATGAAGCCATGGCCCTTTTTTGGGTGCATTATGTCCCTTTGAAAAATGAGGAGGGTGCCAATGCTCTTTCTGGCACAGGGCACCAAAAAGTCTAGTTACGGCTCTGGCCAGGGTACAAATGTTAGACTACATCCGTGAGGCAGGATTGGCAGCGAACCCAAAAAACTGTTGCTTGGGGAGGGAAGAGGTGAAGTTTCTTAGACCATATGCAGATGTTTGATAAAGCCCTAACTTAATAAAAAGGACATAATACAAAATTAATCACGACCCCTAAATAAGAAGCAGGTGAGAGCTTTCCTAGGAATCACAGGGTATTATAGAAGATTTATTCCCAATTTTGCCACCACTGCTGTCCCTGTGACTAACCTTATCAAGGGTAAACAGTCAGTTATGGTTAACCACTTGCCTGGCACGGTCGTATCAGATAAGACCATACCAGTCAGGGCTTTCCCTGACATGGTCGTATCTGATACGACCAGTCAGAAATGACCAGTGGGCTCCCCCTCCTTTGTGTCCCGATCAATGCTGACCACAGTGATCGGGCACCGGCGGCACCCCCCTCCAGGCGCACTTCCATAGAAGAAGCAGCCACGGCTCATGTAGCTGCGGCTGCTGCTGTGACCTGATCACTGTGGCCAGCAGTGATCGGGCAGCCGGCCCACCCCCTCTTCAGTAAGAAACAGCAGCCGCGGCTCTGGTAGCCGCCGCTGCTGCTATGTATCTGGGCCGCCAGCGGGACACGCTCCCGCTGCGGCTCCGGAACAACAGTGATCAGTGTGATCACTGTGTAGAAGAAGTAGCAGCCACGGCTCTGGAAGATTTATTAGATTAATCGAGTACATCGAAAGGCATCTGAACTGCTCGCAGTGCTTGTGGTTGGATTTTCCTACCACAATCATGCGAACAGTTCAGGCTAAGAAACAACCAAGTGACGTGGTCGATGACGCTGCTTTGTTAATTATGCACACCCTTAAAACGCTCGTTTTGACCGTTTGGCACGCCTGCGTTCGGATCACCACTCCCCGTTTTCAAGCACCTTCCCCTGTTACCATCCACAAACGCCTCATCCTGTCACTCAAATTAGCAGGCACTCGCTATTTTGCGAACACACGATTTCCGACCGCAATGACTGGTTGGCGCATGCGCATTATGACCCATACGCATGCGCAGATGTGCGAACATCGCTCGGAGCGAACGAGCGTCCGCTTACAAGCGGCTCTGAATCAGGCCCTGAGCATGACGGTGAAATGGTCGCCCAGCTTATAGGCCTGGGGGTGACTAGTGTTAGGGTTCCTGGACTTGCGAGTCCACTGAAGAAATATTGCTGTATTGTAAGACTTTGTATGACATCTTGCCTGTGAATCTGCCATATCCTGTGTAAGAATAGAGTGTGCGGGTGCCGACACATTCACCGCCATGGATTTAGAAAAGTTTATTTTAAAATTGGAAAGGGAACCAAAGTGATGAAACTCGGCCATCAGGTTAGGGATCGAGATGACAGTGTTAGATAAGAACGCCAATAGGTCGTCTGCAAACAGTGCTAATTTATTGTCTGTATCACCCACCTTCAATTCTGTGATGTTAGGATTAAGCCTAATGGTACACGCGAGAGCCTCTATACATATTATAAAATTGACAATAGAAAGGGGACATCCCTGTCTAGTGCCATTATTGATCTGAACCGGGTCCGAAAGGGTATCATTAATCTTAATCCGAGCAGAAGGGAAGCAATATAGCGCTAATATCCATTGGAGACTCGCAGGACCCAGACCCAAGTGTCGCAATACCCCATCCATGAATATCCAGCTAATTCTATCAAATGCCTTCTCGGCATCTGTTGAAAGCATCACCACAGGAACAGGGCCACCTGAAGCCAGATGAATAAGATCTATAGCTTTAGTGGTGTTGTCCCGTGCTTCCCTCCCAGGTACAAAACCTACTTGGTCCGAGTGTATTAAATTAGGGAGCAGCGTCTTGATTCTATTAGCAATAAGTTTTGCAAACAATTTCACATCAGTATTGAGGAGGGAGATAATTTATTGAAATTTTGAAGGGCTATCAACTCCCTCTTTATTTTAATTCAGCTGTTATTAAAGTTTTGCCAAAGCCAGGTAGAGACCCGGAAGACCCAGGTTCCTATCGTCTGATATCACTCCTTAACATAGATAATAAGATTTTTACAGAGATATTAGCGAACAGATTGAAATTTATTTTGCCCTCAGTTGACTCCTCAGATCAAACAGGATTCATCTACGGAACATTCCGTAGATAATGTTAGGAAAGTCTTGGCTTGAGCCGCTTGCGATTTCCCTTAGAGCTAACTCCTTGTTTTGGGGCATCTCTATTGGCTCAACGGTGTTAAAGGTATGTCTCTTCGCAGATGACATGCTCTTATTTGTTTCTGACCTTCCTACTTCAATTCCCACTATTATGGACACACTTACCAACTTTGGCACTTTTGCAGGGTATAGGATTCATTTCCAAAAGTCGGGGGTGTTACATGTTTCGGGCTCTTAGGCCACTCCATTGAATTCCCACCTGCTACAGGCTTTCAAGATTTCGAGATATATCAAATATTTGGGTATGTTTATTCCTGCTCACCTATCTGATATATACGGCGCCAACTATTCTCCTGTTTTTAGGTCTATATTTAAGATACATGGTGTTCTCTTCCTCTTTCGTTACTTGGAAGAGCATCTGTTGTCAAATCTATTATTTTTCACAAACTGTCATATCAGATGGAAAATTTTAATATGGGAAACTATTTCTTCATTGTCTACATTTTCAAAGTATTTATGGAAATATTACTATTTTTGAATGTATTTTCTATGTTTTTTCTATCGAAATGTGTTGTATTGTACGACCTTCGCAAATTTATTATATACTTTATACATATTTTGTTTTTTTGCTGTTGCTATTAACAAAATAAAATTGTTATTAAAAAAAAAATACACTGGGGAAGTTGTCAAGAGGAAATATTTAGGTTTGGATACATTTCTTAAGGCACACATCCACTAGGCAGGGCCGAAACTAGGATATCTGTCACCCGGTGCAAGGCAGCAATTTTGTGCCCCCTCCCTTCCTGCACCTGGAGTTTGTCCTTGCTCCTCCATAAGGTAGTGCACTACTCAGACGTCCCTTGTATAGTGACTTACATTATTCCACACACCATAATGCCCATTACACATTATGCCACACACTGTAATGCCTATTATCAAAGTGCCACTTACATATTTGCCCGACACCATTTTATACCCCACAGTAAGGCTTCTAATTACTTTAAAATTACCTGCTCGATGTCAGGGGTTACATACTCATTGCCATGGGGTTACATGCTCGTTGCCATGGGGTTTCATGCTCGTTGCCAGGGGGTTTCATGCTTGTTGTCATAGGGTTTATGCTCATTGCCATGGGGTTTATGCTCATTGCCAGGGGTTACATGCTCATTGCCAGGGGGTTTATGCTCATTGCCAGGGGGTTTATGCTCATTGCCAGGGGTTTCATGCTTGTTGCCAGGGGTTACATGCTCGTTGCCAGGGGTTACATGCTCATTGCCATGAGGTTTATGCTTGTTGCCATGGGGTTTCATGCTCGTTGCCAGGGGGAGTTTATACTCGTTGCCAGGGGATTTCACGGGAGAAGATGCAGCTTCCAGCATCTTCTCCCGGCAGCGCCAGCAGCGTTCCCGGTGCCGGGAATGCTGTGTGCATTGCCCTGGCCTAATAGACACTAGAGATCCAGTAGGACCTCTAGCATCTGTCTCCTTCTAGGCAGCGGCCATTTTTGGATGGCCGTTTTCAGCAGAGTCCATGCGGACGGCTATGCCGCATGGAATCTACTGAAAACGGCCATCCAAAAATGGCCGCCGCCAAGGAGGAGACAGACACTAGAGGGCCAGTAAGGACCTCTAGCATTTGTCTCCTCTTTGGCGGTGGCCATTTTGGATGGCCGTTTTCTGAATCTGCAGCCCCCAAGCCACCTCGAGTCAGCTTTTTTCACCCCCTGCAATCCGGCACCCGGTGCACCTGCACCTCTAGCCCCCCCCTAGTTGCGGCCCTGCACTAGGCGATGGGGTAACGACAGTACGATTACATCGTAATCGTACAGTCGTTCCCCATGCCCTGTAGTGCTTACACTGAACAATTTGTCGTTCAGTGCAGGCATCCTCCCTCATCCCTGAACATGGCAAATCTGTCAATATTGCTGGTCTTTTACGACATTATAGTGCACGATTAATGAGCGTTTGAACGATTATGATGTCGTAATCGTTCAATCGCTCATTAAAATTGACTAGTAGATGTGCACCTTTAGAGAGTCAAAATTTAGATATTCAAATCATATACACCATAATGTCAACAGGTATAATATTGACAACCAAAATGTCGACATGGACTATATATAGACATTTAACATGTAGATAGTCAAAATGTCAACATGTACATAATTTAGACATGGACATAATTTAAATATTCAATATGCAGAGTTTGAAGTGTCAACAGAGTCAGAGTTTCTACAGTTAAAATGTAGACGCAGTTAAAATGTTGACATTAAAAATATATACAAATCAGAAGGTCAACAACCGAAATGTAGACCAGTTAAAATGTTGACAGTCATGATGCTATGATTCCAACAAAAGAGCTGCTGTGGAATCACACAGGCCAGCATGCCTTGCCACAGATTTGCTGTTAGGGCTTGCTGAAACTGTTGCAGGGAATGCTGGCATATGTAGCTCCACAGCAGAATCTTCATAGTAAAGCTAAATACATTAAAATAACAAAGCGAAGCATGCACACCTGCCTTTATATTGACTGCAGGTTACAGTATTTTCAGTGACTTATATTGGCAATGTCGACATTTTGACTGTCTATATTTTTCATTTTATTTAGTCAAAATGTCGACATGCAAAATACAGACATGCTTATATTGTCAATGACAACATTTGACTGTGGTCCTGATTCAGAGATGGACGGAATTGTAGAGCCGCACACAAGCAGCTGTGCAAATTCATCCATCTAAAATGCAGCAGGAGGTGTCTGTAGTAAACAGACACCTCCTTGCTGCATCTGTGATCACCATAGCAACCATCGCATGTGAGGCCAGGAAATCTGTGTCCACCAATGCAGACCCTGGCCTCGTCCTACCTGGAAAACATGGGTGGCGCGCTCAAACGCCGCAGCCTGTCAAGTCTAGGAGGCACTGCGAGTGGACTCGCAGATTGACGGCTGCACATGCGCAGTCCCCTAACAATTGGAGATGTGTGCTAACTATCGGGTTAGCGTTCATCTCTCAATCAGGTCCTATGTCCATATATTGAAATTGTCAAAATGCCGACATGCCTATATTTTGAATGCAGGGTAACCACTATGTGCAATTAACTATATTGTTACTGACACCTTGTAACTGCAATACTAACTTAATATTAATTTAATATATGTCTATAAATGCCATTCTATGGGGGTTATGTACTAAGCTTTGGAGAGTGATAAAGTGGAGAGAAATAAAGTACCAACCAATCAGCTCCTTACTGTCATTTTTCAAGCACAGCCTGTAAAACTGACAATTTGGAGCTGATTGGTTGGTACTTTATCACTCTCCATTTTATCACTCTCCAAGACTTAGTACATGTTGTTGTTTTTTCTTTTTTGGTCCCAATCATTTTTTTTTCCTCGCAACCGAAATGTAATAGGCGGCAAATAGTATAGGCATAGCACACCCTGCACCCAATTTCATATACTTACCTCTCCGCCAAGCCGGCACTGGCTGCAGCGCTGCAGAAATAACCGGGAAAATGGCCACCACAGCCATTTCCCTAGTGATTTGCGCATGCGCAGTAGAATAGTCCGGGGAACACGGACAGGCCAAAAAGTTGCACAGTTTGTATAATGAATTGCCGTAATATCTAGTCGAAAGCCTTCTCTGTATCATTTAAAATATGGATTAGCTTAATGGCACTCCTCTTGTTGTCTCTTGTCTGACTGCCCTGGATGAAGCCCCCTGGTCATAGTAAATCAGAACTTGTAATCCTGAAATTAACTTATTTGACAAAATCTTAGCATAGAGCATATTATTTAATATGGATACGGGGCATTAATGGCGCAACTAAGTGTGACCTTGCTCTCTTTGTAAGAGGTAACATTTTTTATAAATTTTTGTCCCGTGTTTGGTTTATATTGTTTATTTTACATCTTTGGGATCAGGAGCAATCGTAGCATCTTACTGTAGTTCTTCTTAAATTACTGCCCAAACTACATAAATGATTTCATCACTTCTGAATAATTCATAGATAATTACTGCTGAAACACCTTGTGCTGTTTAATTGCCGCTCTGACATTACTTGTTGTAACTGCTCTCATTAGCTGATGGAAAGTAAAGCAAAAATTCTAATTAACTGCTGGACACTGAGTAATGTCTGTAATACATGGAAATTCATTCTGCGCGAGTCTCTTTCTGCAGCTCGGAAAATACAAGCCTTTGATCTCAGATTTGCTTCCCAACCCATAATGTATTTTTTAGAATATACAGAATATGGATTCTAGGGGCTCTCGGTCACTTGAAACACACATTACCTCGATATTGGTCCAACTCGTGCTGTTGAATTATGTGAAATCATTAATCATTCTATTTAATTTTATACAACAGATCTAATAGCAATGAAAAATTTAATTGAAAGTGATATTTAAATTACTTTAAAAAAATTGCTACATGTGTGTGAGTGTGGTGAAGGCATGGGGGAATGCATAGGCAAACGCAGGGGGGTTCCATCTGCCTGGAAACCCCCCTCCCCAGCCCACACCATGACCACAATAGAAATAGTAATATAATAGATTGTTACTTGTGCTGCATGTTCTTCTCAGTATCACAAATGAAATAATTAGCACCACCTGTGGATCTTTTAACATGTAACAGCCAGTAATAAATAACCTGTGCACCAAGTAGAAGATCTGGAAAACATGCACTGTTAGAGATGCACTGTTATAGAGCCCAATATGTACATATACAGTATGTCCAGGGCAGTGCTAGGTTCTTCTGCTGCTCCTCCAGGCTCCCGGACTTGCTCCAATAGTCTGGAATGGTGCCCACATCTAAAATAAATAGAGAGTACCAAATACTTTTTAGATCAGGACCCAATCATGACCCAATCATGACCCCAGCACAGTCTGATTTAATTCTCAAGAGCATTGACTTTATCTTATCACATAATTACCTCTGGTTTGAAGACCAGTTCTATCTACAAACAACCGGCACAGCAATGGGGACGAGGTTTGCGCCGAGTTATGCGAACCTCCACATGAGCCATTGGGAAGACAACTCCATCTGGTCTAACCATGACTTTGGCACAAACCTCGTCCTCTGGACGCGATATATAGATGACATCTTCTTCATCTGGAAAGGGGACGAAGAATCCCTCCTAACCTTCATTCAACATATTAACAATAACACCTACAACTTATCTTTCACAACCAATTACAGCAAAACCAGTGTATAATTCCTTGATTTAAACATTTTTATTGACAACCACATACCGTACATACCAAAATTTACCGCAAACAAGTAGACGTTAACAGTTTAATTTTAGCTACAAGCAGTCATTATCCCAGCTGGTTAAATGGAATACCCACAGGACAATTTAAAAGAATACGACGCAATTGTTCAAATTGACTGACTGTGAAACAGAAGGTAATCTACTAAAAAACGCAATTACTCAACAAAAAATACAATGCAAAAACAGTAGAAACGGCTTTCCAAACCAGAAAAGAAGCAGACAGAGGCCCACTTCTAAAATACAAAAATAAAGAATCAAATACAGATACCGATAACAAGATATTCTTCATAACTCACTATAACAGTCAAGCACGGGATATCAAGAAAATATTGAACAAACATTGGCCCATACTTTTGGGGGATGAGATTTTAGGCACCTCCCTACCCCCCAAACCTCATATAGTATTCCGCAAAGCCCCCGATTTGAGAACCAAATTAGTGAAGAACCACCTAGCACTGTCAGCTTCTCAGCAACACACACTCACTGACATTTGGAAACAGAAGACATCGGGAAAGAATGGGGGAGGGTTCTTTTACTGTGGGAACTGTCAAGCATGTATCACTACCAGTAAAAGAAGTACCATGCCCATTAAAACAGTACAGTCGAAAACCAATAACACAATTTTCAAGATACAAGAAAACTTGACATGCAGTACCAAAGGTGTGATTTACCTGCTACAATGCCCCTGTCAATTACAATATATAGGGAGAACCATCCATCCACTTAAAACTACGGGTCAGACTCCAAAGTCCTGAACTTTTCTGCACTTAAGTCAGTTAAACCTAATTGGAGAGGCGGTGACTACATCAAACAGATCAATAAAGAAGAGTTACGTATCATGATCAACATGGGGTCACTTCACCCACAGGGACTCAACCAGGACAATGAAATTAGATCCATCAACTGTGACTAATAATATCGTTATCCTCATTTTCTACTGCAGGGTCCATAGGGTATCCACAGGATACCTTGGGGTATAGGCGATGCGGCAGCAGCATCGGGCACCACAGAGTTAAAACTTTAGCCTCCCAGGATGCACTGGGGTCCCTCCTCTATACCCCACCCCCCAGCCAAGGCCATCAGTTTTTTCAGTGCCCGGCCAGGAGTCGGAGCACATGTAGCAGAGTGGGGCTGTTACAGCCCCTGAAGACTTCCAAAAGCAGCTGTGGCTGCACATCTAGAGCAGTACAGCATGGACAGTCTGTACAGACGTGTCACTCCTTCACCCCGCCGGTACCAGAACGCCGGTACTGATCCAGGGATGCTGGTGGGGGTCTGGGGTCACGGCTAGCGGTGACCCCGGACCACCCAGACTGTGGCCGGATCTAAGGGGACCAGGTAAGCGGCGGGTCCCGCGGAGGGTACCCGCCGGAAGACACAGTCCTCAGTCCCCAGGCAGGGGGCTCCCTGGGGACTGGCTTGCGAGTGGAGCCAGGTATTAACCTATGCTTCCACAAGCCCCAGGGACATTGGGCCGTGACTGAGCGGAAAACGTCCGGCGTCCCTGGGGTTAAATGCAAGCCAGGGGAGCGCGCCTTCCCTGTTTACAGCTGGCGCCTCCCCCACAGCACAGTGCCTCTCCACAGCGGTCTGGCAGGCTGTGTTCTGCGTTCCTCCCCCGATGCCCGCCTCCTCTCTGCTCCTCGGCGGCCATTTTATGATTAATGTGCAACCGCTAATGGACGCTGCTGCTGGTGGCTGTGTGGTCCGGGTCCCCCTGCATACCTCTCCTTCAAGCAACGTTAAGGTCAGTGTATGCTGCGCTGTTTCCTACCAGGCTCTGTGTCTGTGTAGTTGATTTCAGCGCTGGTAGTGCAGGAAGATATTTCTGCATTGTATGTGACTTAATGCTAGCGCTGTCTGCCTGTACTTTCACTTCTGACTGTCAGCCATATTTTCTATCCCTGTTTTTCCTCTGCTAAAGCCCTTCCGGTATGGTGCTGCAGGGTCGTCATTGCCTCACTATAAATGTATTTATTTGTGAGGAAAGTCACATACACTCCGTTACACTCATCATGTCTGAGAATGAACATGATTTTCCCCTACTGCTAAAGTGTACCACTTGTAATGTACTAATAGCGGAGGGTAATGTAACACTGGGAGTTTATGCAGGGCATGTTTTCTAATATCACGCCCAGTTCCTGTGTCTGCTCCTGTACAGGAACACCCTGGCCTTGTTGGGCTTGGGTCGGCTGGCCACACCCCCTGCGTTGCCCCATAGGGGTTATCACGGCAGTCGGTTGGGTCCTCACCCATATAGGGGTTCCCCAGGAAGCTGAGTGGCCCCCAGTGTCTCCTGCTCTCACCCACCTAGGTCTCGCATGAGCCTGCGTGTGTGGGTTCACGGCCATTTCGGTACAGCACCTATCGGTCGTGTTACAGGGGGAGTCATCTTTGCAGTCTGCTAAGCAGTCTGTAGTGTCTCAGAATGTTCTGCATGATGATGATGTCATGACATTTGATGACGGTGAAATTTTTTTGACCTTTCAGACCAGAAGTCTAAGTCAAAAACATATATACCAAGCCTTATACGGGCAGTCCGTGCGGTCTTGGTTATTGAAGATGGCGACTCCCCCGTGGCCAAAACTAAACCCCTTGGCGATTAATTATTTTTCCCAAGTGGGAGACTCCTCCGCAGGTGGATTCTCAAGTCACACGCCTAGTGTGGAGTACTACGTTACCAAGCCCTCCATGCCTCCTTCAAGCATGCCACGGATCATTAGGTTGAAATATGCCTAAAATCCAGTTATTCCCTTGCTGGAGGGGCGTCCAGACCGGCTATGGCCATGTGCTAGGTGACCACAGCCATGTAGCGCTGGGCTGATAAATTGTAATTGTCTCTGGACTCTGACTCGTCGCCTGAACTGGCGAAGTTGGTAGGCAATCCCAGAGACTCAGCCACATATATTAATGAGGCAGCCATTTCCAGAATCTCCTCGCCAGCCGTGGCAGTTCGCCGCACCCTAGGGTTGCGTTCTTGGAAAGTGGATGCAGATTCCGAAGAGGGTTTGGAATGCTTGTCCTTTAATGCACAGGTCCTTTTTGGCTCTGTTTTGGACAGCATTGTGGTGTGTCAGGGCTCAGCCGGGGATCGGCTCCCGCAGCCGGGGATCGGCTCCGCGACTAATCCAGACTTTTCATAGGAGATTTCCAGGTAAGCCTGATGGGTGTTCAGTGCCCACCCTTAAAGGAGTGGGTACTGTCAGGGCTCAGCCGGGGATCGGCTCCCGCTTACCACGCCGCCGGCTTCCCCTGTCATCCTGGGTGGTCGGGCGGCTTGCGCGACGGCGGGGAAGAAGCTGAGTATTCTCCCCGCATGCAGTGGCTTCCTGGTGGGCTGGTGTCCGGCATCGCAAGTCCGGACAAGAGCGCCGCCATGACAGTCGGCCCATGTGACTGTATCCTTCTCTCTGATAGGTCCGTGATCAGCTGATGCTGTGCACCTGTCTAAGGGTTCCCCTGGGTATAAAACTGTTCCACAGGTTCCAGGAAATTGCCTGAACAACGGTTGTCTCCTAGCGTGCTATAGTGAGTTCCCGGTCCAGGTTCCTAACCTTCCTTGTAGCAGCAGTGTTATCATCTCTACCTGTGTGCCTTCCGTCTCTGTAACATCCGTGCAGCAGTGTATACCATCTCCACCTGTGTGCCTCCCGTCTCCGGTGAATATCCGTGCCGCAGTGTATACCATCTCCACCTGTGTGCCTCCCGTCTCTGGTGAATACCCGTGCAGCAGTGTTACCACCTTTACCTGTGTGCCTATACGTCTCTGGTGAATACCCGTGCCATCCCCACCTGTGTGCCTTACGTCTCCAGTGAACATCCGTGCTACAACGTATACCACCTCTACCCGTGTGCCTTCTATCTCTGGTGACGTCTCAATTAACCGTGAGTTGCTGCCCACTTGTAATCCTTATTGACATTTGATCCTCGTGTCAAGGTGTTTTTCTATACAGTGTTTTTAGGGACTGTTTGGTGCCTTGCAGGCATATCCTCGCTGGGCCACGGGTGTAGTGTCTCTATCCCTGCAGGGCTTGGGTACCTGGTCAAAGGACCGCGACCTGCTCACGGGGTGCAGCTAAGCCCATATCCCAATTGGGGGGGTCACTGGCGAACACCATCCTGTGGGTTAGACTCTGCACCTTTGCCCAGGTCTCGCCAACACTCAAGACCTGTGGATGAGGAGAACGTACATCCAGGCCCCTCGTCTCCGCTTCTTTCCCCAACTTAGGCCCATCACATCCTCTTCTCTAGTTTCAGACGTGAGAGTTTGTTCAGGCCCAATGGAGGCTGCAGGATCCCAAGGTACTGGGTCTCTACAAGAGTTGACCTCTCGGATGGACAACCAAGAGGCGGCTCAACAACAAGTGGCTCAGTACTTACAGGAGCTCTCGAGGCAACTGGTTTCTATACAAACCACATTGGCCTCTATTCTTCCGGCTCCCCCGGCTGCAGCTCCCCCACCTCCTCCATCAGTTCCTCCACCGGTGGCTCCTACCCCCAAACCCCGACTCCAGTTAGCTACTCCAGAAAGGTTTGATGGTGATCCCAGGCGGTGCCGCGGATTCATTAACCTATGTGAGATCCAATTTGAGTGCCTTCCCCAGAATTTCTCCACGTCTCGGGCAAAAGTGGCATATGTTATATCCCTGTTAACAGGAGCAGCGCTAGACTGGGTCTCCCCTCTATGGGAACGGGCTGACCCCATCGTATCTATTTACGAGGAATTCGTTGTAGCATTTAAAAGAATTTTTGATGAGCCAGGCCGTTCTGCATCTGCATCTTCTGATCTTCTCCGTGTGCGTCAGGGCGCACGATCCGTAGGGCAGTATGTAGTCCAGTTTCAGACCCTGGCATCAAAATTAAAATGGAACGAAGAAGCTCTTAAGGCGTCCTTCCTTCATGGACTCTCTGAGAGGATGAAGGATGAACTTGCCTCCTGGGATTTGCCCGAATCCTTCGCTGACGTGATCTCTCTTTGCATCAAAATTGATCTTCGTCACCGGGAAAGGTGGGCTAGTAGGGGAAGAGGTGAACATCTACCTGTCCGTCCTTCTGCTGCCAGTCCGCCTATGCCCACCTCAGCTATGGAAGAGGAACCGATGCAGGTCAATAGAACTAAACTCACCCCGGCAGAGTGCAATAGACGCTTCCAAAATAAACTGTGTATTTATTGCGCTGCACCTAACCACATTTTGAAGAATTGTCCTCTACTTGCGGGAAATGCGAGACCCTGACTGAAGTAGGGAGCATTCAGTTGGGGGTCATTCTCAAGCCATCCCAATTATCAGAAAGTCTTCTAGTAGTGTCGCTTTCCCATAAGTCCAGGACAAGAAAGGTCCATGCTTTAATTGATTCTGGAGCCGCTGGTAATTTTATTTCAGAGAAATTGATTCACACTTTGGGTGTTCCAGTTGTTTCCCTACCTAATAAATTGTTACTGTCCGGACTTGATGGTAAAACGCTGGTGGGACCACCCATTTCTTCGCTTTCTTATCCTGTGACTGTCCGAGTTGGATGCTTACATCAGGAAATGTTAGAATTTTTTGTATTACCCGAATCCTCCTATGAGCTGGTATTAGGATTGCCCTGGTTGAAACAACACAATCCTGTCTTCGACTGGGATGCTATGCAAATCTTGTCCTGGGGCTCACATTGTTTTCAAAACTGTTTGGCCAAGGTCATTCCAGTGTGTAACCAAGTAACGGTCTCCAACCCAGCTAAAAAGTTCCTCCGTCCTGAGTCTCCTAGACACCCCTCCCAGACGGGGTTGCCCGAGGCTTATCAAGAGTTTGCCGTCGTATTCTGTGAACAAGCCGCAGATGTACTTCCTCCGCATCGACCATGGGACTGTGCTATCGATTTACTTCCCCGGAAAAGTCCTCCACGTGGCCATGTTTACCCCTTGTCCGTGCCAGAGACCGCGGCCATGGAAGAATACATTAATGAAAACCTTGGTAAAGGGTTCATTCAGCCCTCTTCTTCTCCTGCAGGGGCAGGTTTCTTTTTTGTAGGGAAAAAGGATGGAGGACTCCGTCCGTGCATAGACTACCGAGGCTTAAATCAGATCACCATAAAAAATCAGTACCCCTTACCTTTAATTTCTGAACTTTTTGACAAAGTCCAAGGGGCTCAAGTTTTCACCAAGCTGGATCTACGTGGCGCATATAACTTCAATACCAGAGACGGGCACTTCGAGTATCTTGTAATGCCCTTCGGTCTTTGCAATGCACCAGCTATTTTTCAAGGCTATGTCAACGAGGTCTTCCGGGATATTCTTCATAAATTTGTTGTGATTTATCTCGATGACATCTTAATTTTCTCCAGAGACTTACAGAACCATCATCTTCATGTTCGGGAGGTATTGTCCCGCCTTCGTGCTCATCACCTCTTTGGGAAATTATCCAAATGTGTGTTTAATCAAACGTTGGTACCTTTTCTGGGTCATATAATCTCCGGGAGGAGTCTCCAGATGGATCCTGATAAACTAAAAGCAATCTCGGAGTGGCCCCTACCTACTTCTTTAAAAGGTACTCAGCGTTTCTTAGGATTCGCAAACTATTATAGGAGATTTATTCCACATTTTTCTACACTGGTAGCACCCATTACCTCCCTCACAAGGAAAGGAGCCAATCCTTCTAAATGGTCTGTTCCAGCAGTACAAGCCTTTCAAAACCTAAAAAGAGCCTTTTCGGAAGCTCCAATTCTCTGCCAGCCGCGAATTGACAAACTGTTCATTGTGGAGGTGGACGCATCCTCTGTTGGAGTATTGGAGTAGGGGCGGTATTATCTCAGACTGCTGAAGACGGGAAGACTCATCCTTGTGGATTTTTCTCCCGTAAATTTTCTCCTGCAGAAAGGAAATATATTATTGGCGACCAAGAACTGTTAGCTATGCGTTTAGCCTTGGAGGAATGGCGGTATCTTCTTGAAGGGGCTAAATTTCAGACCATAAGAATCTAATCTATCTGCAAACTGCACACCGGTTGGATGCCAGGCAGGCACGATGGTCACTTTTCTTTTCTAGGTTTGATTTAAAACTTCAGTTTCGTCCAGGTGTGTTGAACAAAAAAGCTGATGCATTATCTCGCTCCTTTATGACCAAGTTGGAGGAGGAGGAGTGTTCTCAAGTTCGTCCCATTTTAGACCCAATGGTGTTTGCTCCTACTCAAGTAGTATCTCTACCACCTGGGAAAATTTTTGTACCTCCTAATCTACGTAAAAAATTGCTGGTTTGGGCTCATGCATCCTTGTTTGCAGGTCACACTGGAATCACCAAAACCTACCAGTTCTTACTTCGATCTTACTGGTGGCCGACCATGAAGAAGGATATCACGGAGTTTGTCCGCTCCTGTATCAAATGCGCCCAAAATAAAACTCCGCGTAGACAGATGGTTGGTCCTCTTCGTCCTTTGTCTATCCCAGCTGCTCCATGGACCCACATCTCAATGGATTTTATTTCTGAATTACCTCGGTGCAAGGGGCATAACACGGTATGGGTGGTCGTGGATCGCTTTTCTAAAATGGCACACTTTATCCCGCTCGTTGGCCTTCCTTCTGCTCCTCAATTAGCAAAAATTTTTATTCGAGACATCTTCAGATTACACGGTCTCCCCAAGGAAATAGTCTCTGATCGAGGTGTTCAATTTACAGCCAAATTCTGGAGAGCCCTGTGTAACACCTGTGGAATTAAACTGAACTTTTCCTCAGCCTACCACCCACAGTCGAATGCTCAAACGGAAAGGGTCAATCAAGAGCTGGAGACCTTCATTAGGCTCTTTGTGTCATCTTCCCAGGATGATTGGGTGGACCTCCTACCATGGGCAGAGTTCTCTCATAATTTTAAATTCCATTCTTCCTCTAAATCCACTCCTTTTTTTACGGTTTTTGGTAGACACCCACGAGTTCCAGATTTCCAGAAGCTTCCATCTATAGATGTCCCGGCTGTGAATCAGGAGATCCAATCCTTTTCAGTTTTATGGAATAAAATTCACCTATCCCTAAAGCAATCTTCAAGGAATTACAAGAAATTCGCGGACAGAAGACGTTTGGCTGTTCCACTGTTGAGAGTTGGGGACAGGGTTTGGTTATCTTCCAAGAATATTTGCTTAAGAGTCCCGTCCATGAAACTTGCTCCACGTTTTATTGGGCCATATCGTATCCTTAAATTAATCAGTCCAGTAACTTATAAATTGGAACTTCCTCCTCAAATGAAGATTTCAAATACTTTTCACGTTTCTCTCTTACGACCCCTAGTGCTCAATCGTTTTCAGAATTGTTCTCCTAAATTGCCTCAAGTCAAGACATCACAAGGCACTGAATTTGAGGTGGAGAAGATCCTGGATTCCCGGCACAAATTCAACACCCTTCAATATCTCATTGATTGGAAGGGCTACGGCCCCGAGGAAAGGGCCTGGATCAGAGCCTCTGATGTACACGCTCCGCGACTAATCCAGACTTTTCATAGGAGATTTCCAGGTAAGCCTGATGGGTTGCGGACTGGGTCCTTCTAATGACGGGCGCCAGTCTCCAGGGCTGGGAAGCAGTGACGGGTCCACACTTCATTCAGGGACGATGGACGCCAACTGAATCTGCATTTCCAATAAATCTCTTGGAACTTCGGCTAGTATTCAAAATTCTCAAGCAGGTAACACGTCCTCCACGGACGGTCCGTGCAGGTACAGTCAGACAACGCCATCACGGTGGCTTACATAGACCGCCCAGGAGGAAACCGAAGTCAGGCAGTTCTGACAGAAGTGTCCCGCATTCTAGCTTGGGCAGAGGCCAACCGCCATGCCATAATTCGGCAATGTTCATGCCAGGAGGACTCAACTGGGATGCAGACTTTCTCAGCTGTCAAGACGTGCATCCAGGGGAATGGTCTCTTCTCCGGGAAGTATTTCACCAAATGGTGAACTAATGGGGCTTTTTCAGAAATAGACCTCATGTCCTCCCGACACAACAACAGGCTGCCTGTGTACGGTTCAATCACAAAAGACGGAGGGGCTCTTCTGGTGGACGCTTTGTTGGTCAGGTGGACCTTCAGGTTTGCGTATCTGTTCCCTCCGTTTTTCCCTTCTTCCTCGAATTATTCACAAATTCAAGCAAGAAGGCGACACGCTTCTGCTCATAGCTGGTTCCCAGATCTTCGGGGTCTCAGTCGACACCCCGATATTGTTGCCTCTGCATCCGGACCTGTTGTCTCAGGGTCCTTTGCAGCACCCGGACCTAGGTCGTCTGGCTTTGACCACATGGCTGTTAAGTCAGCCCTCTTAAGGTCCAGGGGTTTTTCCAGCTCTGTTAACATCATGCTCATAGCTCGGAAACCTTCTTCTGCAGGGATTTACCACCGGGTGAGGCATACTTTCTTTGAATGGTGTCGTCCTAGAGTTTCTGATACTCGGGTCCTTAGGATATATAGGGTTTTGGCTTTCCTACAAACAGGCTTAGATCACGGTCTTCGCCTTTGCTTCACTGAAGGTGCAACTTTCTGCCCTGTCAGTCTAGTTTTCAGCGTAGGATCGCTACACTTCCTAATGTCCACACCTTTATGCAGGGTGTACTTCGTATTCAGCCTCCCTTCGTCCCGCCAGTGGTTCCTTGGGATTTGGCTGTGGTCCTGAGGGGTCTCCAAGGACCGCCATTGAAACCTCTGGGCTCAGTGGCTTTCAAATGGCTTACAGCTAAGACTGTGTTTCATCTGTCCATTACTTCGGCCAGAAGGGTGTCAGATTTGGGGATTCTCTCAAGTCCTCCTTTTCTGATTTTTCATAAAGACAGGGCAGAGCTTCGCACTCGCCCTGGTTTTCTACCTAAGTTGGTATCTAGTTTCCACATTTAATTAGGAAATCCTAGTACCGGCCTTTAATTCCCCAGTTCTCTCTGCTGGTGAGGCCTCTTTGGATGTGGTACGTACTCTAAGGATTTATGTTGATCGTACCAGTTCCTTTAGGAAATTGGACTCCCTTTTTTTGTCCTCTATAGGTTCCATAAGAAAGGTTGACCTGCCACTAAACTTTTGGCAGGATTGATTCAACCTCTCTTAATCCTCACTCTACTCGGTCTGTGGGTCCTTCGTGGGCAGTTCGCCGTGGTGCCTCAGCTGTTCAGCTTTGCAAGGCAGCCACATGGTCTTCTGTCCATACCTTAGTCAGGTATTATGAATTTCATGCCTTCGCCTCTCAGGATGCTTCCTTTGGGTGGCAGATTCTCCTTCCAGCGCAGGAGCGTCCCCTCCTTTAAAAGGATACTGCTTTGGGACATCCCCAAGGTATCCTGTGGATACCCTATGGACCCTGCAGTAGAAAATAAGAGATATTGTAAGAACTTACCCTTGTTATCTCTATTTCTACGAAGTTCATAGGGTTCCACAGGACTCCCGCCCTGTTGCGCGTGTACTGCAGATGGGCTTTAATCTGGTCACTGGTTTTTCCATATCCTATTAGTGAGAATGTGATTCTTCTGTGTTCCAGACTTTCTTTTCTCTCTTTGTTCTCCTCCTCCGGCCTATGGCTTGTTACAAAACTGATGGCCTTGGCTGGGGGGCGGGGTATAGAGGAGGGACCCCAGTGCATCCTGGGAGGATAAAGTTTTAACTCTGTGGTGCCCGATGCTGCTGCCGCATCGCCTATACCCCAATGTATCCTGTGGAACCCTATGGACTTCGTAGAAATAGAGATAACAAGGGTAAGTTCTTACCATATCTCTTATTACCTTTGGGCCTGATTCAGAGCCGCTCGTAAGCGGCGGCTCGTTCGCTTCGAGCGATGTTTGCCCAACTGCGCATGCGTACGGATCGTTATACGCATGCGCGAACCAGTCAGTGCGGCCGAAATTCGTTTGTTCGCTAAATAGCGAATGCCTGCTATTTTGAGTGACAGAATGAGGCGTATGTGGGTGGTAACAGTGGAAGGTGCTTGAAAACGGGGAGTGGAGATCCGAACGCAGGCGTGCTTAAAGGTCAAAACGGGCGTTTTAAGGGTGTGCATAATTAAAACAGCAGCGTCATTGACCACGTCACTGGGTTATTTTATAGCCAGAACTGCTCGCAAGATTGTGGTAGCAAAAACCAACCACAAGAATTGCGAGCAGTTCATACGCAGGTCGATGTACTCGATTAATCTAATAAATAGCGGACATGACGTAGGATGCGAGCGGCCAGGGGGTGTATTTTCCAAAAAACGACCGCAAATTTTGTTCGCTCGTTCAGACCTAGAGGCGTGAACAGACCGCAAAGAGCGAACGGTTCATTTGAATAGCCACCCCTATTTTCTGAACGAGCGAGCGCTAATTGCGTCCGGCTCTGAATCAGGCCCTTAGGCCTCACTTGATTTATCTGGGACAATTTATCTGCATTCATCACATGATCAGGTTTTTAAAATATATGCTAATCCGCTGGATCCCCCAACTCCACGGGTTTTCATGAATCAACTCATCATTACAGTATTATTCCCCAAATATTGATACCAATTATCAATCTAGCATTATTACCATTGTGGAAGTCCCTAACAATCTTTCATTTCATTTGTTATGCGTCCTTGACCATAAAACGCCCCCCTTATGGTCTTACCACTATTCAGTTACAACACTCAATCATGTCTCAATTTTTCAGGTCTTCATTGTTTACATTATTTTATTTATTTTATTTCAGTACTAACCATTGACACACTTTCTGATTTGAGTTTAACTAACAGTATAATTCAAGTCAAGCTAGTGTATTATATTGCTTCACATTTGTGCCACCATGTTTTGAGCACCTTCCCTAACATGTTTTCTGGTATATGCACAATTCATTATATCCACCTGTGCTTCTGATTGACAAGCTCTTTAACCAGTCAATGCACATCACGAGCATCCACCAATCTGATGACATGCTCAACAACCTATCAGAAAGAAGGCAGGGTATTCAACCCACTACATAAAGTTTCTTCATACAGAGTTTTTCCATACTATCTTGCCTAGAAGAAGACCCCAAGAGGGTCGAAACGCGTTGCAGCCTATTCAACCCTTTCACACCACCATCACATTCGACGGAGAGTGACCAGGAGCCATCCACCAGCCGCCAGCAGCTCACGTGACCCGGAAGCACCAGCCGCAGACGAGAGGACTCCAATCAAGCTGCAGCCGGCAAGGGGAGGATCGAGGTCCCGTCGAGGCGACAGGGAGGTAAGTCTCCTTACCGTAGGAGTGCGGTCCTTGGTGTCACGAACCTCTACCGCTACACCTCCTCCCCAGGCACACGCAGCCTGCTATCGTGCACCGGCGGTTCTCGTCCGCTCACCCGGGCGGGCATCGCCACAACGCATTATTACTGGACTGTTCCAGCAGGCACTTTAACACTGACTAGCGGGACGCCGTAGTCAGCATCATTATTCATCAATCGACGGAGCTATATGCTCCCTCGTCCCCTGGTCACACACTCCCACGATACCTGCAAGATTATTATCCTACAGATATGTGCTCAGTGTGACTCTCATATTATTGTGAGTCATCCCACTCAATCGAGTGAACTGTGTTTTGCAGGTCCACTGCATTGTGATATTGTGTTGCCATTGTCACTATTTCGAGCTCTACCATAGGGCTTACTGTCAACCCACTGCACATTGTTTAGTTTTATGTTGTCATTAAACCACTTGAATTATATCATTGTCACTGAATTAACATTCATTCAACATTAAGGGGGTTATTAGAGCGCATTTACCATCCCTTAACCATTTAAAATAAATACGTTCAGCTCAGGCAGGATGGCCTACTGGCGCATCTAATGGCTTACTGTGATCACTGGTCCTGTATATGCTGGAATTCATACACACAATACATTTTGTATGACGCTTATTACAGCTGGTTAAGTATTATTTCTGCCCTCTTCATTGACAGGCCACACTCGCTCTAAAATTAAGACTTTGGAAACCCCCCTCTGGAAATCCTGCATTTGACACTGGAAAGGTTGTACTTGTTATATAAGGGTTTTCTTAAAAAAAAAAAAAAGGTTTGATTGAAGGTCACATTTACTGGCTTGTTTTATGATGTGTAACCACGCCAGCCAAACCGCTGAGCCACAGGACGATATCATGCCCATACATGGTACGATTTAGCAGCTATATCGTGCCAATCCGTTGGATTGGCTACTATATCGCACCGTGTATGGCCGGCATAATGAGTACCAACCACTAGCAAATGCGCAGCATTAATCATGACACTGGCCCTGATTCAGAGCCAGACGTTCTGACAGAGCGCTCGCTCTGAATCAGGGAGTCTTTTTTTTTATATGGAGCGGCCTCCCGGCCGCTCGCATTGCTGTGGGTTGCCACCCACAGCTAATGCGAGCGGCCAGGATGATGGTCGCGATGGTCAAGACCATCGCGACCATCGGGCTTGCGACGAGACCCTTGTGGTAGGGTCTCATGGCCGCAAGCCCCAGAGAGCTTTCGGCTCAAACAGAGCCGAAAGCTCTCCCACTGACATCACTTGTGATGTCAGTGGGGTCGCCCCCCAACGGTAGGCGTTCTCATGGGATTGCCTCCGTCTGGGCAGCCACCCCCCCAGCCCGCCCACCAAAGGGGGTGTGCTGTCACTCAACATCGACAGCACGCCATCTTTGGTGCGATACCCGGAGCGACGGATTGCCCGTCGCTATCCGGGTCTCGCGCATGCGCACAACGGAGCCGGCTCCGTCGTGCGCATGCGCTTTGGGCCACCATCGACCTGGTTGCGAGCGCTCAGTGCTTGCGACCGGGTCTGTATCAGGCCCACTGTTCTTGTCTTCAACATTTTCACTCTGGTGCTTGGACTTTATTTTACTGCAAAATAACTACAATGGAAATGATGTGAAAGTAATTAATATATCCCGGTTATCTTAACTAGTCACCGCCCTTCCTTTACCCTTTCAGCTACGGAATACAGGAACTGGAGTATTTCAGGCAGATTGGACCTATAGCTAAGAGTATTTCCTGTGATAGAGTCAGTTACAGTGTGACCTATTACAAGAGAGCTGGCTGAGATAGTATCTATTGTTCTGAACAGCTTTCCTGGAGCATAAAACCTCAACATGAAAAATAACCTTACTGTATGAAACTGTACTGGGGGCTGACAGAATTTTATACTATTACATACATGTCAGATCTACTCTAGTCCTGAAACTTCCAGGATAAACCTCTTCCCCTCCTCACAATACACATATGTCATTTGATGCTATATTTTAAAAGCGAAAAAGAAGTTACTTACAAAGTTCTCATTCTTGTATGTATAATGTTTTTTTTTATTCCTGTTAAAATGTCAAATAAACTATTGCAGTAATGTTTTAGTTTAGTTTCACTAGGGGACTTGAACATTAGGATGTACTTTTATTTGCATTAATCATGCCTTACCCAGTGCAGGTGCCCAAAAAATATGTAAGATGTGTCCAAAGTAAGACTTAGCAACATCTTCCACTGGGGTTAGGTATGAAATACAGACAGCTTAAAAGCCATTGGTTCAAATCCCGACCCTGGAAGCCCGAGACATCATAATCCCGACACCGGCTGGTAAATATCTTTAACCCTCCACTCTCCCCCCCCCTAACCCTCCCTTGTGGGTGCATAACCCTAAGCCCCCCCCAGGTGCCTAACCCTACCCACGCCTCCACACACCCCAAACCTAACACTCCCGGGAGGGTGCCTAACCCTAACCTCCCCTTCCCCTAGCCTAAACCTAAGCCTCCTGGGGTGGTGCCTAACCAAAGTCCCCCCGGGGGTGCCTAAACCTAACCTTCCCCCCCGTGGCTAACAGGTCGCTACGCTCGGCTAACCTATGTTCGGTGTGCCAGGTGTCGGGATTTCGACGTGGAACTAATGATAGGCGTCAGTATTTAGACGCCTACTGTATCTTTAGTCCCATGCCGGGCTTTCAATGTCGGGATTCTGGCGGTCGGCATTTCGACCGCCGGCATCCTTACTACATCCCCTTCCACTGTATATGAGAGATATACATTATGTTATATAATGAAATAGTAGGAGATGTCTGCAAAACTGCAACATTAAATGCAATCGGAGGTCTAAAAAAAGTTATTTATTGAATCATATTTGATTATAACAAAGGCTAGCAAGGACAGAAAGAAACATTTTAAAACACAAAAATTTCTCTAAAACATTGTTTCTGTCCTTATATTGCTAAAATGTATCAATTTTGCTGCTCATAAATAAATCTGAACGAAGAACGTTTTAATAAAATGAATATTTTCATATGCAGTACCACACGCACACACAAAGTATTTTTCTTCTGCTTTGAATCAGGCGATTGCACTATTGAATGCTATTTGTATGAACAGCTAACCACACTTACTAGACCCTTAAAAAAAAATTATGTTCTGGAATTTAGGAACTGTTAGGAATATTGCTCATTGATGACCAAGATTTGGTATCCTCCCTCTCCCATTCCTTTCCCTCTTCTTGTCCTGTTGTGCCCTTTTAAATTGTACATTCTTCCCCTTTTTTCTTTTGGTTTATTATCTTTTTCACTACATTGCCGGTTGTATGTAAATGTTGTGGTGAGAGGGGTGATCTCTTACCTGAATTGCCCACATTCTGGTGGAATCAGCTCCCTCCAAGGGAGAGGAAAACAAGATTGGCACATTCTGCACCTACAATAGAAGTTTGGAATTCCGGGTTTTCTGGGCTGCACAGCTCAAACTGGAAATATAGAAGTCAGCAGCACAGGAAGGGTTTAAAACTCTCACACACCTGTTGCTCATTGCTCCTGATGTTGGACAAACTGGCCAAGCAATAGGCTAGGGGTGGTGGTTAGCATTAGGGTGCCGAGACCTTGAGGGTCCACAGACATTAGCACAAAGGAGTGCTGGAACTGTCACGATCCGGTGCAAGTGGTCCTCTGTGGAGGACGGTGAGCCGGGGGGTTCGGGTGACTATGGGAGTGACTAAGTCTCCTAGTTGCGGCCGAACCCAGGTTTAGCTAGACCTGCCCAGAGGCGCTGAGTCTAACTCACTTGGTGGTTTTCTCCAGTGACCCCTCCAATTGGGACTTGGTTTTCGCCGCACCAAGTGAGCAGGTCGCGGCCCTCTGGACAGGTACCTGGGATTGGCAGAAGATCGGAAACTATATACAATGCTAGAACACTGGAGGTGAACAGAATGCTAGAAAACAGGGGAAAAATCTGGATACTAGAACTTAGGGATGGACTGGAAATAGTTAAATATCCAGGTGCTGATTAGCACAGAAAACACAAACATATACTGGGGATTGCACAGACGAGCAGAGTGGACTCAGGGAATATATTGGGAATGCTAGAAATGTGGGTGCTGACTGCACAGACAAGACACAGAGAGAAGACAGGCATATACTGGGAAAGCTAGAAATGCTGGTACTGGACAAAGGCAAAATACTGGGAGAACTATGGGAGGTCCAGCTGTGAGCTAACTAGTGATTAGCACAGTGAGAAACAGAGAGGTAGACAGGCTGGGAATGCTAAAAGGTGCAGCTGGGAGCTAATAGTAATAGCAGGTAATCTGACACCTCAGTGACACAGGGTAATAGTCACAGAACTAACAGCACTTAACAAGACACACAGACATAGAAAACATGAAAGACAGGATACTGGGAGAGAACTGATCCCTCAGACTGAGAATAGCATGGAAGCTAATACTGGAAACTTTAGAGAACTGTGAACAGGCTGAGCAACACTCTGAAGGAAATAGCACAGATCAACAGTGGTGAGTATCACAGGCACTGGAACAACGAAGTTGAACAGCAGTTACTTGTTCCTGGAGTCAGACTAAAATACCCCTGGGTGGCTGATCATTGAATCAGAGGATCAGCTGAGTGACCACAGGACTATCATTGGGAGAGACTAGTCAGGTGATATGAACCAACATGGCTGCGCCCATGCCCGACACCTCGGAAACCAGGATGCACGCATGGAAGCCCTAGCGGACCCCAGGGAGAATGCTCGGTCACCACTCACCTCCACTCCCACCACCTGGACACCTAAGCCCAAGGACACCAGCGCAGATGTGAGTAGCGGCCGATCCCAGGCCGCATCCTGACAGGAACACTTTTATGTTATGTGCCTGTATGTGTGCAAGCCTAAACTCACATGTGCTAAGGTGCAGTGTTTGCTGGTGCCAATAAAAGACACTGCTTTACCGAGTACCTGCCTGTCTGGATTCCTCATTTCAATACCCAGTGTTATAATGTTAAAATTGTAACTACTTTGCAATTGTTCTTGCCAACACCTTAGTGTGTTTTTTTGTGTACTTAATAAAAGTTGATTGCAAAATTTGACCTTTAGTAAAAATATCCCTTTAAATCTAGTTATGCTGGGCATACACTATACAATTATCTGTCCAATATGGCTGGTTGAATGAAAACCTGGTAGTGTATGGGAGCAAATGAGATTCAACCATCTGGTCCCAAACACATGAAAATGGACAAAAACGATTGTTCAAAGTGGTTAAATATGTTTGATTTAACTAATTTGTCTGCACAAACATTTCTGACTGTTTTCCAGTGTTCATGAGCAAATGGTCAATTATCAGTTGATCCCATACACTATCAGCATTTCATTCCAACCAGCCAATTTGGTCAGATAATTGTATAGTGTATGCCCAGCATAACTTGCTTTATTTTGCTTTGCTCTTAATCATCCCTTCTGTAACTTCCTACCTGCTTATTAGTGTTAATTTTAGACTGGCCAGTAGATGGTGCTGTTTTTTTTCCTCTTTCTGGCTCTGGAGTATATGGAAAGCTGTGTGATTTTATTAAAAAAATAAATAAAACTGCTTCAACAGAAGAATGACTGAGGGCTTCTGTAGTGTGCACCCCAGAGCCTGGAATGCCCAACTCAGGAGCACTTTTCCCAAAAATAATTTTCCGTTTAATAGTCATGCGTAGAAATACACATTAAACTGAGTTTGTGGGTGTTATTGCACACCTAGCTACTCTCCTGGAAGAGACTCCTGATTTTTTGGGTAGTCCCCTACATCTCCCAAAAAGTGGCTGGATGTCCTTCACCCCGCCCTCTAAGTTCCTAGTGAAGTGGGTAGGATGGGGAGATAATACTGGGAATCACAGAACTGCAGGGAGGGGGTGGGGCTAAAATGGTGAAAATAACAGGGCCTAATGACGTAAAGAGCCTGCACCACCCCATAAGTGGTCAGCAGCAACTCCTCTCTGGGTTTCTTCTGGAGAGAATTAAAAAGTAGATAAAGTGTTATTGCGATCACTGGTCCAGCATATTACACAATGAAATGTCTAGCACATTTAGTGCCCATTATCAGCTGATCAGGCAGATAACTGCACATACATGGCCACGATCGGGGAGCAATTTCCGTTATGTCGCGCATGAGAATTCTTCCAGCATGCCTGACAGATTCAATGATTGGATCGGACAGTAGATATACTGTATCTGTTCAGCATATTATACAGTATACCCTGATGATAAACACAGACAGTACCATATCCAGTGCATACAGACCAGTGTTTGATGCGCGTATCCAGTGTACAGCATATGATTCCCACCTTCATCATACGTAGTCTTATCCAAGCTAAGAACAGAAAGCATATGCCCCTCATGTCCAGCACCATGTCTAGCATACAAATCCCAGTTCTAATCTGTAAAGCACACATAAAACATACATTAGCATGTAGAGTGATTATTACTCCCCTTTCCAAATGTCTTATTACATCTTACAGTCTCTGGGCCTGATTCATCTTGGATTGCAATTGCAACCATCAACGCAGCCAAGTAATTTTTATCCTGTGCGCATGCGCTTATTCAGCATAGCGCATTTGTGCGATCACACTGCGATGGCACTCGCAAGCCAGCAAACACACAGAAATGACTGACAGCTAGCAAGCGTTTGGGGGAGGTGACGGGCGGGTTATCTTAAAAACGCAGGTGTGTCTTACTGTTTGGATGCCGTTTAATGAGGAAGCCATGTAAATAAAATGTATGTAAATGGTCTGGCCTGTATTTTTTTCTGTCATGAATAATTAGTTAGATGTATACAGGTAGCACTTTATTGTTTGAGGAAGAATCCGGTCTCATCACTGAACTACTGGAGTTCTATACAGCAGTTATGTGGCATTTGTAAGTTATTGTGCTCATATAATCAGTCACATAGTAAGGTAAGCTCTAGTCATAGACGGTGAGAAAGACATCCAGCCGAGTGCTTACCAGAAAAGGCACTCGCGTTCGCTTTTCGGGTGATTGAAGCGCTGTCTATGGAGAAGCTGTACAACAAACACTGATATGTGGGTCTCCAACCCAATAATGAACAAACCAGCTTAGGAGATAAATAAGACAAGGAAACCACATCAGCCTAAACTCAAACCATGGTGACTGCACTATATATTGAGGGTATTTTTTTATCAGTATTATTTTATTAGATTTTTTTTATGAAGTATTTTACATTTACGTCAACTGAGCAGCACGACCTCAGTAGTATGTTACTTTATTAAAATTCTCCCAATCAGTATAAGGAATTTAACATACAGAATAGTACAAGTTTTATCTAATATCTTATGTTAGCAAGGGATTGGCATACAACTCTACAGGGATTGCAATCAACAAACCTATCTGTTGTAAATTTCAAATAAATAAAAAGCATCAGTGACTATAAAATATACAGTTGGCTCAATAAACATATGTCAAATAGGCCACTGAAATCTAGGTCCAAAGCCTGGTCAACACAAATGACTTATTCATTTCCAACAACAGTAGTTTTAATGGTCATTATTAATTTATTCTGAAATGCTAATAAACACATTACCAAACCAAACACATAAAAGGAAAGTGAAGATCATAACAGAGAGGTTTTATATGTTATTAATTTCAATTAAGTAATTTAGACCTTGGGATAATAATGTAAGTAATGAAAACATTCAAAGAGACTCTATTTTGCAAAATAGATTGAAACTATCACCTCCAAACTATTCACTATCATGTGAATTTGTGTTGTGTTGGGATAAGCTATGATTCGGAGACAAAGGATGACAAGGAAACAGGTCTGCAAAACGCTTGTACCCAACTCAGGGGGCTACGGCATGCAAGTTGAGTGCAGTGAAATACAAACCTCCTTGCATAAGTCGCTAGTGAAGACCACTAGACTTTGTTATTGGTAGCGCAAATCTTAACTGGTAGAATTAATCTATATACCTGAACTCAAATTGTTACAATGGTTAATGTATATAAATGGAAGGAACTGGTCACAATAACTTCCAAAGTTGAGTGAGCCACATTGGAGTGGCCACATCACCACAGGACCTGTCTAGCACTACTGAAGTGCTTGGCCATCCCCAACCTTTCCAATCCTGCTATCATCTGCTCAAAACTGCTGAGCTAACCAGAGCAGCAGTAGTGGGACCAGGAGCGTCTTTAGAGAGGAGGGGGCCCGTGTGCATCCCCCATCACAGACCCCCTCCTCTCACCCTGGCAGCCGACTGACGCGGATGGCCGGCCACCGTAGAATCAGTAAACTCTGGGCACTAGAGTGTGCCCAGAGTCTACTGCGCTTGCGCAGATCGCTGGGGAATGGCATGCCACCATTTTCTTGGTGATTTCCTGAAAAATGGCAGCGGCAGCCATTTTGCGGTGTTTTGAGCAGCGCTGAGACCCAATGCGGGACCTCGGAGAGGTAAGTTTTAGATAATATGGGTGCAGGGTATGTGGTGTGAGTCCCCCCGGACCCCGTGTGCATTGCACACCCTGCACCTATTATAAATCCGCCCTTGAGCGGGACATATTTCTCTAAAATGAACCAAGGATCAGTATCCAAGACATGTGGGGTGGATTGGCCACGTGCCTTATCATAACTGTGGATGTCCAAATAGAAAAATTAAACAGTATCTTTGCAGAGGACATGCAGTCAACTGGTGTGCTCTCTGTACTGTTTGGCGGGAACTGGAATGATTTCTCTATAGTATAGAGGTTTCTGGGGTGCTCTCTGAATTGTAATCACTAGGGCTATCTTTATATTGTATGGTGGTCACTTAACTGCTATGTGTAATTTATGTTAATTAGGGTGATGTTTGTATTGTACAGTGGTCACTTGGATGCTCTCTGAACTGTATGCTGGTTACTGGGATGCTCTCTGTATAGTATGACAGTCACCAGCTTTTCTCTGTATTGTGGGACTGTCATTGAGATTAATTTTATGGTGGTACTGGGATGGTATCTGTATTGTGTGGTGTTCACTGGGAGGCTAGTGTTGAAGCTGAATAATTGGCTGAGACAAGTTCAGTTTAAAATTTAATCGCGACGACGCCATTTTGTGACTGGCTGCAAGACACCATTTTAGAAAAGAAAGCTTACACAAGCGCCATTTTGTCAAAAATACATAGTACACAATCCACAGTGCAAAATTGCTAAAAGTAGCAATTTTGCTACTCACAAAGCAAAGTTGCTAAAAAGTAGCATGAACAGCTTTTTCACAATCTTCCCCAAACACCTACCGATGGTGTTTAGCAGACATAAAATAACTTTGCAACACATTAAAATCACCACAAACATATTTGAGCAGTAGCAAAGTAGTGGTGTTTTCCCCTGCATTCACATTAACACAAACGCGATGTAGCAAAAAGTAGCAAATTAGTGGTGTTTTCCCTGCACTTCATGTTAAACATAGGACAACGCAAAATAGCTAATTAGACGCACAGCCAGCTTTTTAGTGATCTTTCCCATACCCATACTGGCATGCTCACACACATACACAGAAGCCTTTCCAACTTAGTGCTGGTCGCTGAGTGCCCCACAGACCCTCAAACGCACAACACAATTTAATGTCATTTCTCCCCGCATACACATTTAAAAGCAATGGTCCCGCAGCACGAAAGGAATGATTATTATTTGGTTTAATCGCAATGTCAGCATATAAAGAAATGAATGTTTTCTGTAACTATGGTTTAGTAAATGGCAATTGGACCGTGATTGGTGCCGTACTGATCTACTGTGTTCCCACAGTGTTCCGGTGGCATCGGTGAGGAGATCAGAACATGCGGCTATGAAATATGAATGTTAGAAATAACTTCTTGAAATGTTGTATGCCATAGTTAGATTAGATTTATTATGCAGCGGGAAGGTGAACACAATCAAGCTGTTAGAGGCTGGGTTGAGTCTTTGCACTGACCTGTGAATTGTACCGTAACGGAAGAAGCAAGAAGAGGAACCAATGAGAACCTGCCAACGTATTCTATTGTATTGCTTATCCCAGTATGGGTATATATGTGAGTGCTCTGAAACGAGATGCCAGGCTGCGGTGTTCCTGTTATGCTGTTCCGACGAAGGTCTCACTATTGATGCCGGTATCTGGTCCCAGAGCGCACGCGTATGTATTGACTGTACCTTATGACCTGATGTTTGTACAATTTAGTTTGCGCTCATTGTTAGATCATAGCGTGGTAACATCTGTACTTTTACCTGAATAATAATCTTTAGCGCGTTGGACCGCTATTCCACTGTCTTAGAGTTTTTTTAATGGTATAATTAAACACAGCGCTAATTAGCGACACCGTATGGTTTTAGGAGGTATAGGCAGGTTTTGTCTTAGAGGTTCTAGGCAGGTGAATCTTAGAGGTTTATAGGCAGGAATGTACTAAAGGTTCATTGGACGATTCAACAGTTGGGGGCTCGTAGGTTTATCACATTATCTGATACACGGTAACACTCGGTCAGTTCTCTCTCAGCAAAAGGGTGGAGGCGCCTTTTGAGAGACGCATTAGTCTTTCATTACCACAGTGTTGCTGAGAGCGTATTGCCGGTTATTGTGTGGAGGAAGCGCTGATCAGAATCCAGGGACAAGGAGAGAAAAGTTGTTTTCTCTCGTTGATAAAAGTTTAGAGGGAGTCGCATAATAGCGTTAAGGTAATACCACGTGGGCCTGGTCGCATCACTGTGTATGCGACTAGTCGCACAATTGCTTACACGTACTTCCGGTTGTGCTGCCACGTGTTTGAACAAAGCCATTGAGGTTTAAATTTTTTTTTTTTCCATTACCAATATCTGGGTTGACGTGTATTTTTCTGCACAGGAAAAAAGTGTGTAAGTGAATATTTGTTGAACAAAGTTAAGGGTATCGTATGATCCTTAAGGGCTAGGTGCAAGGGTTAGCCTAGTCGCTCGGTAAGCAGCTTTACCGTTCTATACACAGTAGCAGGTGTACATGTTGTCTTTGTTGTATAGAGGTGCGTGAGAGTAGCCGACATATAAACTCTCATAGGCTTGGAAGTTGCCTTACTAAATCTTATCCGGGTGTGGAAGTTGCCTGTTTCAAATCTTATCCAGGTGTGGAAGTTGCCTTACTAAATCTTATCCAGGTGTGTGGGCGCTGCCGACTTAAACCGTCCGCAGGTAAGTGAAAGTATCTTGATTGTCTTTCAGCGGTTTAAATTTTTATTGGAAAGCGTAGGAGTTGTCTCAGAATGGGAGCCATGCAAACAGTAGAAATGTTAGGCAATGATGTGCTGCTAATGGAGGCGCGGATCAGATCGGCCCGTCGTATCATGCATACCAAGTACGGTACTTATGCAATAAGGTATTGTGATTTATGGTTTAATATGACGAGGAAGAGTGCTAGACCGTTTCCCAGAATTGGTAGTTTTGATAAAAATGTGTTAGACAATGTCCGGGATCACATCAGTTTGATGCGCTCCCGAGAGAAAAAGGTTAAATATTTTGAATGTTTAAAACTGTGGCAGCATGAGGGGGAAATGTGGCTGAAGGAGGTACCCGCGACGCAAGCAGGCGTCGCGGGCACAGTCTCGGGCAATGCGCCGGTGACGCTAAATAGCGCCGCGGACGCAACGCTTGATAGCGCGCACGCACTGCAAGGTAGCGTCGTAGAAGGAAGTACAGATGGTTCACGCGCACCACCACCACCCTATGCGGATGGGGGTGTAGGTGCAGTCAATGAAAAAAATACCCATAAAAATGTAACAAGCAATTTGTACCCTCTTTTAAGCAACCTTAAAGAAAATGTTTATGATGTGGATGATGAGCCTATTGTAATGTCTGCCATTTCCCATGCTGTGCAAATGATAGATGCTGCATCACCACAATCACGGGTGGTGCCGCCATCTCCATCGGTAACAGCAAGGGAAGTGTTAACACACTCTGCACCCGTAGAGGAGGTTGTTAATACCATACGTAGCAGCAGCAGATTAAACCCCCAGCCAGGTAACCAGGTCAAAGGTACCAGCGCTACCGGTCTGCATCCCATTCGGACAATAACTGTTCCAAATGGAAATGCAGACGCAAACGGTATAGTGCCCACGAGGGAAGTAGTAATGCATTGTCCTTGGACAAGAGCAGAACTAAATTCCATCATAAATGATTTCCCCGATCCCAAAAAGGAATTAGCCAAATGTCAAAGATTTTTGAGAAATTTGGGTAGTTCACATGAACCCACTAATAAAGATTGGCGTGTGGTGTTAAGGGCCTGTCTGCCAAGCAATACCGACGTGACAAAATTTATCACCATATTGGATGGTGACGTCCCCTTAACAGATCAAGTAAACCAAGGTAACATTTCCCGCATAGTAACTCAATTGGGTATATATTTTCCAGTAGTAGTTAACTGGAACAAAATTTTCACCATTAAACAGAAAGAGAGTGAGACTGCAGAAGATTACTGCGATCGGGCTCTGCAGGCTATCACCCAGTACACTGGGATAGAGGATATTAAAGATAGCACTCACCACCGGGGAATGATAGTCACAGTACTTGTGGACGGTCTGAAAGAGTTTAAAAACTCGGGTACAGACCTCACAGCCTGGCTGGCGGGCACTTACAATAGATACCCTCATAGAAACCGCCATTGAACATGATAAGAACATCTCCAAAAAGAGAGAAGCCCAGAGCGAGAAACTAATGGCTGTCAGTAGACAAGCTCTGGAGGGAATGACGGTAACATCACAGCCAACAGACACGCTTGCACTTGCACACACACCCACTCTCACTAACCCCACTCAACAACAAACGCAACTCTATCCCACTAACCCGATACAACCACAGGTCCCAGGCTATCCACCAACTTCTTATCCCCCACAATACCCTTACCCTCACAACACCACATGTCTTCACCCGAAACACGAACATGCTTTAACTGTAAACAAACAGGACACTTAAGTAGAAACTGCACAGTAAAAGGAGTAGGGATCCCACATCAGGGAAAACCTAGATATCCCCATAAAGGATATGCACAAAGGCCAGCAAATGTTCAACAGGCACCAGCTCCAATTGTAGCCGTAAATGCTTTATTGGAGAACGGTAGCCAACGCTAGGGGTCAGGTCATACCTGTAGTCTACAGATAGTCAGGTTAACGGGAAGTACTAGGGAAGAACCGGTCATGATGGTTGATGTAGCTGGTACTGAATATCCTTTTCTTGTAGACACAGGGGCAACCAGGTCAATGATGAAATCTCCCGTTAATTTACAGGTGACCAACGAGACAGTACCAGCAATGGGTGTAACAGGTAAAGTGGAACGTTATCCTTTAACAATGTCCACAGAGGTTACTATTGGGCCGTTGCATACCAGACATTCTTTCCTTCTGGCTGCTGAGGCTCCTACTAACCTACTGGGCAGAGACTTGTTATGTAAGATGGGATGTGTTATATATTGCACCCCTGATGGTGTATATTTTGATATCCCAGAGAGAATGGTATACGAGGTGCGGGATATGTTAGACACTCCTCAAAGGATAATGTATCACTCTACAGTTTTAAATGAAACTCCATCACAAGTAGACAAAATGTTGTCCCTAATTCCAGATTCCCTTTGGACTAAGGATGGACAGGACACTGGATTAATGGCAAATGTAAGCCCTGTAATGGTAAACTTAAAAAATGGTAGGCAAGCTCCAAAAATTCCCCAGTACCCACTAAAACAGGAGGTAGAATTAGGAGTTTTTCCAATAATTGAGCGATTGTTACAAAAAGGAATTTTAGTTCGTACAGCTAGTGTAGCCAACAGTCCCATCTTTCCAGTGAAGAAGAGTGGTGGGAGGGGCTATAGGCTGGTACAAGACCTTAGAGGTGTTAATAAGGTAGTAGAGAGCCAATTCCCCGTAGTGCCAAATCCAGCTGTCATTTTGATGCAGATCCCACCAAATGCAGCCCATTTCACTGTCATTGACCTCTGTTCTGCTTTCTTCTCTGTGCCTCTCAATCCTGACTGTCAGTATCTATTCGCATTTACATACAGAGGTTTACAATACACATGGACACGATTACCCCAAGGTTTCATAGACAGCCCCAGTATCTTCTCCCAGGCATTTCACGATTGTTTACAATCTTTTCAACCTGCCAATGGATCTGTTCTAATTCAATATGTGGACGATTTATTGCTATGTTCTGACTCGTTTATGTCATGTTTGAATGATACTAAACTTTTGTTACTTCATCTCTCACAAACAGGACACAAGGTGGCTAAGGACAAACTACAGCCGTTCCAATCCAGAGTAAAATATTTGGGACACTGCCTAACCCAGGGGTTACGACACATTACAACAGATAGAATCCAAGCCATACAAAACATGACACTGCCGCAGAATCAACAGCAAATTCGTACCTTCTTAGGAATGTGTGGATATTGCCGAATGTGGATCCCAGGTTTTTCTATTTTGGCCTTACCTTTACAGGAATTAGTCTCTTCCTCAAAGCCCGATCGTGTCATACACACAGAGGAATCAGAACAGGCTTTCCTTAATCTTAAGGATAGTCTGACAAGAGCTCCTGCATTGGGAATACCTGATTATGTAAAACCTTTTGATTTGTATTGTACAGAAGCCGATGGTTGTGCTGCAGGTGTCCTTACACAAAAACATGGTGCCAGTAGGCCCGTAGCATACTACAGTGCCCAATTGGACACGGTAGCAAGATCACTCCCCACTTGTTTGAGAAGTGTAGCAGCTACCGCTCTATTGGTGAGTAAAAGTGAGGACGTAGTATTGGGCCATAATATTATTGTCTACACTCCCCATGCTGTATCTGCTCTGTTGAACTCAGCTCAAACCAGACACGTCTCCTCAGCTAGGTTCACCAAATGGGAACTAGCCCTAATCGCTCCTGCAAATATTATTGTTAAACGTTGAATCCAGTAACATACCTACCATATGTACAACATGATGTACAAAGGGTGGAAGGAGAAGAGTTGCTGGTGGGAGGTGAGTTCGGCAGACATAATGATACGCACGATTGTATGACATATCTGAATCAGACCTTTACTGCTAGACCTGACATACATGACACACCTTTAGAGAATGTGGATGTAACTTTTTATACGGATGGGAGTTGTCATAGACAAACAGACACAGGTGAGTTATGTACAGGCTATGCTGTTGTAAATGACACAGACATCATGGAAGGTAAACTTCTCGGTCCTCCTCACTCGGCCCAGGTGGCAGAGTTAGTAGCACTGACTAGAGCATGTGAACTGGCAGCAGGCAAATCTGCTAACATTTACACTGATTCGAGGTACGCGTTCGGGGTGGTGCACGATTGGTGCAGGCACACCAGTTGCACACTCCCGACACATAAAACATCTCTTAGAAGCAATCCAACTGCCCAAGGCAGTGGCAGTAATTAAATGTAAAGCCCACACATGTGAGGATGACCAGGTGTCACTGGGCAACAACAGAGCTGATGAAGCTGCAAAATGGGCAGCAGGGTTAAAAATGTTTTCTCCAACTGAAACAATTATGTCATTCCAAACCGTTGACATGCTAAAATTAATTGAGATGCACAATTTGTGTTCAATTCAGGAAAAATCCATTTGGAAGTCCAAGGGGTGTGGGCAAGAGTCCTCTGGGCTCTGGAGGGACGGACATGGTAAGCCAGTAGCCCCCAAGGCATATTACCCCAGCCTGGCTGAGGCAGCACACGGTCTGACTCACCTGGGTAAACAGCGTATGTGCAAGTTGGTTAGGGCATACTGGTGCGCACCAGGTTTTTCTTCATAAGCAGAGAAGATAGCAATGTCCTGTCTAACCTGCTTGAGAAAGAACATAGGGAAAGCGATCCCTACCGAACCGTCCCACCGACTGATGGACCTTTCCAGGTGATACAAATTGATTTCATCCAATTACCACCCTGCAGGAACCTTAAGTATGTACTAGTGTGCACAGACGTATTTTCTAACTGGGTTGAGGCCTACCCAGCGGCCACTAATACTGCTGTGTTTACTGCCAAGAAAATAGTTCAGGAATTTGTATGCAGGTACGGTATCCCTAGAATCATCGAGAGTGATAGGGGTATCCATTTCACAGGTGGTGTTTTTCAAAATATGTGTAAGCTGATGGGTATTAATAGCCGACTTTACACCCCCTACCGACCGCAAGCCAGTGCCAAGGTAGAGAGGATGAACGGGACTATTAAAAATAAGCTAAGTAAAATCATGGCAGAGACTGGACTAGGATGGCCAGAAGCATTACCCTTGGTCCTACATAGCATAAGGACCACTCCTAGACCTCCTCTGAATCTGTCCCCATTTGAAATATTGTTCGGTAGACAACCTCATTTGATTATAAGTCCACAGGAAGATCTAAAGGGTAACAACGAGGTAACTGTAAAGTATCTTATATCAATGAGTAGGCAGTTAAAGCAACAGCAGCAGAAACTGAAATTGTTGTCTAATGATATGCCTGAAACTAACTGTCATGATGTTGAACCAGGAGAATATGTAATGATCAGAAATTTACTGCGTTCAGGTTGTTTGACTGATCGGTGGGAAGGTCCATACCAGGTGCTGCTGACGAGTACTACATCTTTGAAGGTGGCCGAGAGAGATACCTGGGTCCATTCCACTCACTGCAAAAAGGTCAATCAACCAGTGGAGAAACAAGGCTGATAGTGTGGACCTGTCACTCGCGAGCTTGTTCCGGGAGGATTGAAAAGGTCGTAGTGAGATACCTGAACCGAGAGAAATTTTGCAGGACTTGTTATTAAAATGGACAGGCCTGCTGTTATCATTTTCATAGTCTCTTTTAGAATGTTCACCATCCTGGTCAGTCCAGGGATATCCAGTGTCTGTGATGGGGGACCGATTGAGGAAACGGGAGCTGATGGCAGTGCCGATGGAGTGGAGACAGGAGTGCAATGCCAATCAGGGGAGTGTCTTTCCAATCTTAGTACTGTTATTGTTAAAAGAGCTATCATTCCGGATACTCGGGGAAGGTGTGGAGGGTTATCGTCTGAGGATTCCTGTATTTGTGAGCTTTGTGGGTCCCTAGTTGATGAGAACTGTATCCAACAGTGCCAACCAAAATATAATCCGTACTGGGGAGGGTATCCTTTAGAGGATTATGATAGCATGGTAGGCAAAGTGTTAAATCAAACTGATTGCTGGGTGAATTCACATGTGCCCCATGGACAGCATAACGTAGGGTTGGTGCCATTTCCGCTGAGTACCACGGAAATTTTAGAATTGCAAAAGGAAAACATTGGATGGAAAATTCCTCTCATCCAAACCACCTCATTTCAAACTCCATCAATTCCAAGTAGATAGATCACTTTTGTGTTTGAACATAACCAACCCCAATAAACCCGGGAGTTGGGAAGTGATGGGGAATAATCAGACGATGACCTTCTCACAAAGAGCTGATAATGAGTCCATAAACTATGATCTGCTATGCTCAATTAAATCCAGTGGGAAACATTTTAGGTATCGGTATACATTGAGTTCCACCAAAGAAATGATTGATAAAGCACCAGATGGTTATTGTGCTAAAATAATACAACCAGAAACTTGCTTATACCAGATGGAAGAGCCTGAGATAGGATTGTTTGCAAGAGAAATGTGTTTAATGATGCATACCATTCCTTATGTTCTCCCTGATAATGTATATTTTATATGTGGAAGAAAAGCGTATAAATGGCTCTCCCCGAGTTCCGATGGTTTGTGTTACCTGGGAAGAGTAGTCCAGAAGTTATGACCCTCACATGTTGAAATGCTGGGTATACATAAAAACACACCGTCACCATATCTTCACACTCAATATGAACACAGAGGCAAGAGAAATATGATACCTGGTGATATGCATAAAGCCGCTCAGTTAATCAGTGGGACAACTGGCTTCCAAGTTTTAGTCGCCCTGGATCCCACCAGAATTGCTAGGGGTACATTAAATTTTAGATATATCCAGGAACTTGCTAAATTAATAGATAATATCACAGAGATGTACGATGACACATTCAGGTACACACAGCGCACTGAATTGAATAGCTCCGGGAGGTCGCTCCCGGCGCTATTCAATTCGCGTTGAATTGAATCGCCCCCCTATGATAGATATTTCAGTGTAGTCATCTTTTAACATGTAAATCGTGTTGAAATCATCCAAGTTGGCCTGCAATACGGACGACCATAGATATCGTTATCGTCCATGCGGGAACGCACATCGTTAGTTGTTCATTCGCTTCATAAAAATGAACGATATGAATGATTTATCGTTGATCGATATCGTCCATTAAAATCGTAACGTGTGTATGCACCATTGGACACACCTTAGGGGGGTATTCAATTGCCACACTGGAGCTATTTAATTAGCGTGGATTACTCCACGTGCGAATCCTCGAGGTCAGACTGAACTTCGCCGCTCACGGAGCAGCGAGGTAATGCCAGCGGAAAAAACATCAAATCGGCTTGCACGAGGGGGAAAAAGCCCATTAATTACGAAGTTTAAGCGGTATTAGGTGTATTGGCACCCAACGCTGTCCCGTACTCCCATCTGCTCCATCCCTCACTCAGCCCTCCCCAGAGCATAAAATAAAAATAGGTGTGGAGGGCGGGGATCTTCTGCAGCCGGACATGGCGCACTTGGGCGGCCGCATGCACGGTGTGCCTGGAGCCGGCATTGTGCGCTACTAGAGTTTGCGCGATATTTTGGCGAATGCAAAAAGCTATTTAATGGAATAGCTTCTCCCCACGCCACAGGGATTTTGGCCGGCAATTAGTCGCGGGGTAAACTCCGCGGCTAATTGAATACCCCCCATGGTATAAGGCGAGCAGAGCAATTAACCATAACATTCTATACAGCCTGCCCTGCCCGGCCACAATATCACGCCGTGGTTCATGTAATGTTACTCATTCTGTCAATAAAGTTTAAAAGGTGAACAAAAAAAACCCGTGGGAAAAAAGGCGTTGTGTTACGACGTCACCTAGGCTGTCCCGGCATACGCCTGTCTCTTTGTGTTTCTTACATTGTCATTGAGGTCCTAGCAGATTTAGGTGTCTTCGGCTCTCGCCCGACTGTTTTTTTTCCCGGTGCTGTCATCTTGCGGCTCGGTCTCTGCTCCGTTACCGATATGGCTGATGACACGGAGCGCTCCGATGGCCGCATTGTCAAGATGGAAGTGGACTACAGCGCCACGGTGGACCAACGGCTGCCGGAATGCGAGAAGCTGGTGGCGGTAAGAGATGGAGCGGGGGCTGAGTCACGCTGCCCTGGGGATGTACTAGGCCTCAGCCTGGAGGTTTCCTTGGAGTTCAGTCTCCTTCATTCCTGTGTGCCCGGGGAGCCTTGTTCCTGTGTAGCACACACACAAGGGCAGGAAGAAGCCGCAGCTTTTTTAATTTTTTTCCTGACCTCATGGTTTCACAGCTTGCTGGAAGCTCAGACTGGTGCTGAGCACTCTGCCATGTCAGCTCTGTATATATGTACAATTGGATAGACAGGCTGTGCTTGGTTATAACATTGTCAATTCCCAGTTAATTGATTCATTTTTGGGAAGCTGCTGCTTCTCCTTAGTGTATAAACTTGGGATGGGAATGGCAGCTGGCAGGGCAAACGCAGTCCTCCAGGCTCCCCAACAGTTCAGGTTTTAGAGATATCCATGGTTGAGCACAATTGGCTCAATCAAATTGACTGAAAAACTAATAAATTCACCCTTTACTCAACCATGGATATCTCTAAAACCTGAACTGTTGGGGAGCTTTGTGGACCGCATTTGGGAACCTCCACACTAACCATTTGTGGCCCCTTTTTCCACTGACCTAAAAGTCCCGGGTTATTGCATGTGAATGTGTATCAACCCAGGATTTTGGTCAGTGGAAACGTCTCCACCTGGAGAACCAAACCCTGGAACCCTAGCAAGCAGGGTTTTTCCCGGGAAGGACCAGGGTAAGCTCAGTGTAAATGAGTAACCCAGGTCATCCAACATGGGATCCATTTACAGGAAGGGGAGAGCTGCATTAGTGTTGTCTCCAAGCGCTGGCACTGCACCCGAGTGCAGTGTAAACTGTGCAGTGTAAAAGGGGTATGTCCCAGGTTTTACCTGATTTGCGACTGTGTTCCAAATCCTGGGTCAGACCCTTGACATTAGTGTAAAAGGGGTATCAGACAGGTGTATTTATTTTGAAATCAACTCACACTTTAATTATAAGGTCTGTGGACTCCAGTCAGTTTGTTATTTGGCCTTTAAAACATAACATTGCTCCACAGTTTATGTGGGAACCTTAGCAAAAGGGCTGAATACTAATACTGTATATGTTAAACGGTGATAAGTATTCCCATGTGGGTCCATTTTGATTCCTTAATGGAAGAAAGTAAAATGCCCAATGTGTTTATAAATCAACATATTGTCCTGGATGTGTACTGGGTTGTGATTGCTTCCACATATTTTATGACTGGCAGCCACCAGCTCTGGTTTTGCCTAACACATGGACTTCAAATAATTTTGATTTAGTTCTGGACCACCAACCCTTGCCCTACGGCACACAGTTTGGGAACCACTGGTATAAGTATTTATTGCAAGGAAATTATTTATATTACAGTAGAACCATGGTCATATTGGGGTAGATATAAGCTCTTTTTACTCAACAGCTAAAAGAGGTACTTATATGATCACTCCACTTTTGGTCAATATCATTTCGAAGATACTCTGTGACCGTGAATCAGAATGCTTGCTCCTGTAATATTTACTGTGTCTGCAAGTGGCAACCAGCTTTTAATACAGTGCCTACTGTATGGACTGCCTCCGCCACTCAATTATATTTGTATAATGTCACCGACTTTTTAAGACTTCAGAGCAACAGGTTACATGGTAATTTAATACCCAATGCCCATCGGTTGTTGTCAACTATTAATGTTTCCGATCTGAGTAGGGTTTTTTTCTATTCAATTAGTGGGAACGGTGGCAAGCGTTGCCTGCTTTGTTCCAGTGGTGAATTCTCAATGTTTTGTGATATCACTGCATTCACTAGAACCATAGTAGAGCTCCTTTGTGCATGCACAAACTATTTCTGTCCATTGCACAAGTGTACAAGTACACCATTGATGGTTTAAACCAGAGTTTAACAAATTTTGTCATTACAGTCCATGCTTTAGTGATATCAATGCTTGAGCACTGGTGACAATTATTACCTCAATCAATTTGATTTAACCATCTGGACTCAATCATGGATATCCTTTAAAACCTGGACTGTAATGGCGAAGCTTGGAAAACTCTGGTTTAAACCATGGAATGGTGAGCTAGTGCTGGTTGCATGTCATCAACAACGCATGTAACAGTGGTGGCAAAAATGCGTTAGTATGATGCCACTCTTCTGATGGCCAACCCTAATTCCAGGTAAATAGGTTTGTTTTGTTGCATTGGTTTAAAAAAAAAAAAAAAAAAAAAGAAGAAATAACTTTATAACAAATTTGCTATCTAAACCACTGCTTATATATAGGGTTATGATGGAAATAGTTCTTGTCCGCCACATGTTTTTAAATTTAGAATAAAATGTCTGTCCTCTTAAATGTATTTGTTCACTTCAATAAAATGACATGTATGATGTGATGTTTTTGCTGTAGTTCTATGAAATGTTAATTGTTTGTTCAGTTATAAACAGATTTTTTTTTTCTATTATAGAGATAACTGATTAAACTATATCCTTCTTTTTTTTTTCCAGGAAGGAAAACTCCAGGAGGTGATTGAAATACTTCTGTCCTTGGAAAAACAGACTCGAACAGTACGTACACAAACAACCAGCTTTTCTTTATTTGTTAAGTGAAAGCCAATAGTTATGTTGCAGCTATTGTCTTTAATGTATAGATCTCCTGTGGTTTTGGATAACTGATGTGCCAGGGTCTGTGTGCAGTCCTATGGATCACCCAGTGTCCTTACCAGTAAATATTTTATTTATAGATTATGATGCAAGCCACCAGTACTTCATTATCTTTATTAAATGGTAATAGTCATTGACCTATATGAGCACTAATCGTGGAATTAACCTGCTGCTTCATGAGTTGTTTACGCACATTGTTCTTCTACCCATTTCATTTGGGTGCAACATTTGCACTAAACCAGTGCAACCAATTAGACATTTCATTTCGTAGTGTAACTTGCACACAACACTTAAATATAATTGTTAATTAGCTGCAGTGGTTGAATGCACATTTTCACCTTACACTCTTTGTAATGGAGCCCTATTGTCTGTTTTATTGGGGCGTTCTTGCTGAATAAAGAAGAGTACTCTCATATCTGAAAAGTTCTCGTATACTAATTAATGGTGCACACACACGGTCAGATTTTCCTTCAGATCTGTACAATAACGATTTTAATAATCATTCAATTGTTCACATCTGAAGGAAAATCTGACATGTTTGTCAGATGAACGATGTGCATTCCCATTTGTCAGATAACGATATCTGACATATGATGTGTTTGCAGTCAGATTTGTCAGATTTAATTCATTTTAATACAGGCAAAAATCGTTGTTCAAATCGTTCATCTGACATATGGTGCACACATATGGTCAGATAAGTGGAAAGTTGCAGTGGGAGGTAATATTTCATAGGATGTTATGAGGTGCACGTATGAGCTGAATATTGTTATTTTATTGCTAATTGTCTCTGCAAAACTCAAACTTGTTTTTCTACTTCAGGGTCCATAGGGTATCCACAGGATACCTTGGGGTATAGGTGTGACGTCAGTCGCAGGGCACCAAAGAGTTAAGCTTTCAGCCTCCCAGGATGCACTAGGTCCCCCTCCTATACCCCGCCCCCGGGCCAAGGCACCTCAGTTTAGTTTGGTGCCCGGCCGGAGTCGGGTGCACCTGTTGGAGTGGGGGCTAGAAGAGCCCCTGAAGCTTATTCTTCATGCAGCTGTGGCTGCACAACTGGATGAACAGCATGGACAGTCAGTCCTGACGTCCATGCTGTCTTCCCTACACCCCGCCGGTACCAGAACGCCAGTACTGATCCGGGGATGCTGGTGGGCGTCTGGGGTCACAGCTAGCGGTGACCCCAGATGCTCCGGACCATGGCCGGATTCAAGGGGGACAGAGGTAAGCAGCGGGGTCCCGCGGTGGGTCCCCGCTGATCACATGGTCCTAAGTCCCCAGGCAGGGGGCTCCCTGGGGACTGGCTGCAGCGTGGAGCCAGGCGACCAACCTGCGCTTCCACTACCCCCTGGGACAGCGGACCGCAGCAGAGCGGTAGCGCTGCGGCGTCCCAGGGGTTAAATGCATGCCAGGGGAGCGCGCCTTCCCTGTCTCACAGCCGGCGCCTCCCCCGCTGCACACAGCCCTCTCTGCATGCTGCCGACTGGTCCTGTGGCAGCGCTCCTCCCCCAGGCCAGCCTCCTCTCTGCTCCTCGGCGGCCATCTTCTCCAGAACGCATGGTGAACGCTGCTGGAAGCGCTGGACGGAAGCATCGTGGTCTGGGTCCCCCCGCATACCTCACCTCCGCTGTGGTCAGGTCTGTGTATGCAGCGCTGTGTCCTACCAGGCCCTGTGTCTGTGTAGTTGAGTGATCAGCGCTGTTAGTGCAGGAATTGTTATTTTTCTGCATTGTATGTGACTGTGCTAGCGCTGCTGCCTGTAATCTTTTCTTCTCTAAACTGTCAGCTTTATTACTGTCCCTGTTCTTTCTGCTAAAGCCCTTGCGGTGCGGTGCTGCAGGGTGGTCTCTCGCCTATTTAATACTTAATTGGTGAGAGAGGTCACATACGTGGTGCCATCATGTCTGAAAGTGATTTTCCCCTCCGGCTACAGTGTACCACGTGCAAAGTACCGTTAGCGGAGGGGGAGGGTAGCGCGGAGGGCCTTTGCCGGCAGTGTTTGTCCATGGCGCGGCCTATTACGGTTACAGCACCGGTACAGGAGCCGCCCTGGGCTTGTTTCGCTCAGGCGTTAACAGCTTTAGTGGGCCAGTTAGCTCCGCAGCCCGCGTTTACTCCGATGGGTTTGTCCCAGCAGTCTGTGGTGTCGTCACCCATGCAGGGGTTCCCATGACAATTGGTGGTACCCCACAGTCTCCCTTTTTCCCCGCTCCCGGGTTCTCAGGAGCCAGCGTGGGTTAACTCCCTGACGAGTTCTGTACAGCACTTGTCGGATGTGTTGCAAGGGGAGTCTGTGATGCGGTCTCATAAAAGGCCGGTGGCGTCTCTGTCCGCTCCTTATGAGGATGACGAAGGGACGTCTGATGATGGGGAGATTCTAGATCCTTACGATCAGGAACCTCTCCATACTAAGGACGCTGATGCTAAGTCCAAAGTATATATTCCTGGACTTATTCGGGCGGTCCGCACAGCCTTGGTGATTGAGGACGAAGTTCCCCCAGCGGCTAAATCTAAGTATGCCTTTTTCAAAGATGTGAAGGGCGATGCCACAGTCTTTCCTCTTTCGGGTCAGTTGGTGGACCATTTAGAGGAGGCGTGGAAACAACCTGGCAAAAGATACCAGCCGCAGAGACGCCTGGCGGTGGCTTATCCGTTCGCGGATAATTATTTTGCGAAGTGTGAATCCCCTCCACAGGTGGATTCTCACGTGACCCGTCTTGTCCGTAGTGCCACATTGCCGATGCCATCCATGTCCTCCCTTAAGGATGCTACGGACCGCAAGGTAGAAATCTGCCTGAAGTCCGCTTATTCCCTTGCAGGGGGGGCAGCACGGCCGGCTATGGCCATTTGCTGGGTTGCCAGAGCGATGGAGCGCTGGGCGGATTCATTAGAGGCTTCTTTTGAATCCGACTGTCCGGCCGATCAGGCGGAGTTGATTGGCAATCTCCGTGATTCGGCCACCTACATCAACGAGGCGGCTCTAGACATTAGTACTCTGGTGTCTAGAATTTCTTCAGCAGCGGTAGCTGCTCGTCGCACCTTGTGGCTGCGATCCTGGAAGGCGGACGCAGATTCCAAGAAAGGTCTGGAAGCGTTGCCGTTTACCGGAGAAGTTCTCTTCGGTCCGGATCTGGATAAGATTGTGGCCACGCTGGCGGCAGCCAAATCTGCCTGTCTCCCGTCGGCCGCTGCTCCTTCTGGTTCGGGACCATCGTCCTTTCGGTCATCTAGGGCCCAGGGCAGGCCCAAACCACAGTCGTTTCCTCGACAGGCTGGCCCTAAGAAATCGGTCAAGCCCCGGAAGCAGGCATGGAGTACCAGACGTCCGGCCCCCAAGCCAGATGACAAGCCTGCGGCCTGACGGTCCGGGCCTCCCTTTGGGGGATCCCAGGGTGGGAGGCCGCCTGCTACAGTTCGCCCAGTGTTGGTCGACCACTACGACAGACACTTGGGTTCTGGAGGTGGTTTCCCACGGATACGCCCTCTCCTTCCGGCACAGACCCCCGGCTCGCTTCTTCACCACGGGTCTCCCATCAGACCGGAACAAGGCTACGGAGCTGCGGAAGGTATTGCACACTATGCTCCAGGCTGGAGTTATAGTGGCGGTTCCATTCTCCCAGAGGGGCCAGGGTTTCTATTCAAATCTATTTTTGGTACAGAAACCCAATGGGTCATATCGTCCGATTCTCAACCTCAAAGCACTCAACAAGTCTTTGCGGGTCCCGAAGTTTCGGATGGAGACCCTACGGTCCATCATTCTGGCGCTGGAACCTGGGGACTACTTGGTGTCATTGGACATACAGGACGCTTACCTGCATGTCCCTATTCTTTGGCGCCATCAACAGTTCCTCAGGTTTGCAATCAGCAGCGACCACTTCCAGTTTCGGGCGTTACCTTTTGGCCTGGCAACAGCACCACGTGTTTTCACCAAGGTGATGGCGGTCATGGCGGCTTCTCTGCGGCTGCAGGGAGTCCGCATGTTGCCGTATTTGGACGACCTGTTATTGGTGGCAGGATCTCCAGAGCTCCTGTTACGCCACTTGGACCTGACCATTGCACTGCTGCAACGGCACGGCTGGCTAATCAACTGGCAGAAGTCCACTCTAATCCCGTCTCGGAGGATTCTGCATCTTGGAGCCTTATTGGACTCGGGACAGCAAAGGATCTTCGTGACGGAGGACAAGATCTCTGCTTTACAGTCAAGGGTGCGCAGTTGTCTGCACAGCCGCCGGGTGTCCTTACACTCGGCGATGAGGTTACTGGGCTCCATGGTGTCGGTGTTCGACATGGTGGAATACGCCCAGTTTCACTCCAGACCTCTGCAGCACCTGATCCTGTCCAAGTGGAACGGGCTGACTCAGTCTCTGAAGTCCCAGACGATTGTGCTCACCCAGGAGGTTCGCCTGTCCCTTACGTGGTGGTTACAGACGACCCACCTCAACAAGGGACGTCCGTTCTGGGTTCCAAATTGGGTCCTGTTGATAACGGACGCCAGTCTTCGGGGCTGGGGAGCAGTTTCGGGTCCACACTTGTTCCAGGGCAGGTGGACGCCGACAGAAGCGGAGCTTCCAATAAATATCTTGGAACTCCGTGCGGTCTTCAATGCTCTCCAGCAGGCACAGCGGTTTCTCCAGGGTCGCCCGGTGCAGGTCCAGTCGGACAACGCTACCACCGTGGCCTACATAAACAGGAAAGGAGGAACTCGCAGTCGGGCGGCTCTCGTAGAGGTCTCTCGGATCCTGGTTTGGGCGGAGCGCAATCTTCCGGCCATATCAGCGGTCTTCATCCCGGGAGTGCTCAATTGGGAGGCGGACTTTCTAAGTCGCCAGGACGTTCATCCGGGGGAATGGTCCCTGCACCCGGACGTTTTTCAACTACTGGTGGACAGGTGGGGTCTTCCAGAAATCGACCTCATGGCGTCCCGGCACAACAACAAGTTGCCGGTGTACGGGTCTCGCACAAGAGACGAAGGGGCGTCTCTGGTGGATGCTCTGTCCGTCCGGTGGACGTTCCGGTTCGCATACCTGTTCCCTCCGGTCTCCCTTCTTCCACGGGTAATCCGGAAATTCAAACAGGAAGGAGGGACACTCCTGTTGATAGCTCCCGCGTGGCCCAGACCGCACTGGTTCTCAGACCTTCAGGGTCTGTCCGTGGACATTCCTCTGCGGTTGCCGCTACGACCGGACCTTCTGTCTCAGGGTCCTTGCCTTCACCCGGACCTGACTCGGCTGTCTTTGACGGCGTGGCTGTTGAGACGGCCATGCTGAGGTCCCGGGGGTTTTCCAGCTCTGTGGTGCGTACCATGTTGCGAGCTCGGAAACCGTCTTCCGCGAGGATATACCATCGCGTGTGGCATACGTTCTTCCAGTGGTGTCGACCGAGAGGTTATGCACCGCGGGAGTTTCGTCTGTCTCGGATTCTCGCCTTCCTGCAAGCGGGACTAGATCATGGGCTTCGCCTTGCTTCTTTGAAGGTACAGGTTTCGGCCCTATCTGTCTGGTTTCACCGTAGGATTGCTACAATCCCGGATGTGCGCACCTTTATGCAGGGTGTTCTCCGCATTCAGCCGCCCTTTGTTCCACCTGTGGCGCCTTGGGATTTGGCTGTGGTCCTGAGGGCTCTCCAAGGACCGCCGTTTGAACCACTGGGCTCAGTGGATCTTAAATGGCTAACAGCTAAGACTGTTTTCCTTCTGGCCATTGCTTCGGCCAGACGTGTTTCTGAGTTAGGGGCTCTTTCTTGTAGACCCCCTTTCTTGGTTTTTTATGGGAACAGGGCAGTGCTCCGCACTCGGCCCGAGTTTCTTCCCAAAGTTGTTTCCCAGTTTCATATTAACGAGGAAATAGTTGTTCCGGCCTTTAACTCACCGGGTCTTTCCGTGGGTGAGGCCTCTTTGGATGTTGTGCGGGCCTTAAGGACTTATGTTGACCGCACTTCTTCGTTTAGGAAGTCGGACGCTTTGTTTGTCCTCTTTGGCTTCCGTAAAAAGGGTTGGCCTGCTTCAAAGCAAACTTTGGCAGCCTGGATCCGTATGGCTATTTCTGAAGCTTATCTTCATGAAGGCCTACCGGTCCCTCCTTCTCTGAAGGCTCATTCCACTAGGTCTGTGGGTCCTTCGTGGGCAGCTCGACGTGGTGCCTCGGCAGTTCAGATCTGCAAGGCTGCTACGTGGTCTTCTGTCCATACCTTCGTGAGGTATTACAGGTTTGACACCTTCGCCTCTCAGGATGCTTCCTTCGGGCGGCGGATTCTCCTTTCTGCACAGGAGCGTCCCCACCCTTAAAGGATACTGCTTTGGGACATCCCCAAGGTATCCTGTGGATACCCTATGGACCCTGAAGTAGAAAATATGAGATATGGTAAGAACTTACCCTTGTTATCTCTATTTCTACGAAGTCCATAGGGTTCCACAGGACTCCCGCCCTGTCGCACCTGTGCTGCAGATGGGCTTTGCTCTGGTCACCGGTTTTCCGTCTCCCTCTGGTGAGAATGTGATTCTTGTATGTGTCCAGATCTTTGTTCTCTCTCTTCCTTCTCCTCCTCCGGCCTATGGCTTGGTAACTAACTGAGGTGCCTTGGCCCGGGGGCGGGGTATAGGAGGGGGACCTAGTGCATCCTGGGAGGCTGAAAGCTTAACTCTTTGGTGCCCTGCGACTGACGTCACACCTATACCCCAAGGTATCCTGTGGAACCCTATGGACTTCGTAGAAATAGAGATAACAAGGGTAAGTTCTTACCATATCTCATATTATAATACTTGTCAATTGAGTGCACCATTTGGTTGTAGTCTGTTGCTAATATTTAATTTGTTGCTAGAAAAATGAGTTGACTATCACCACTCCTGTTGACGTAAAAGGTAAAAATGCAGAGACTTAACAATCTCTATGTAGATTGACTGATATCCTAAGGTTTTACAGAATATTTATAGCAATCACTTATAGTTGAAGTTTACCTTTTCAGTAGCATATGAAAATTGTACACATTTTAAAAGTGGCATCTAAGCCACTGTACTTTTGACATCATTTGGTTCAAGGAATGTCCCCCTTCACTGTCTGAAACATAATTGGCTAATCCCCTGATCTTGCATTAGTGACTGTACTCAAGCTGAGGCAGTACAGATGCGTCTTCATACATGTACCCTCAATGCGCCACGCAGTGCAACTTGTCTGGCACGAGTGAGCTGCCAGGTCCCGTGTAACTCTACTACTTTTTTTCCGAAGATGCAACTGGAACGCACCAGCAGACTGCACTGATTAATTTGATACGCGACACTTGTATATCTGTGACCACTTGAGTTTGTATATGAAGCACAATTTGCAATGAAAAAAGCTGCAGCCTCTACATTGTAGCACTTCTTATACAGATTCAGGGACTCAGTCGCACATAGATATACTAGTGGCACATATTAAATGAATCCGCACAGTCTGCTGGTGTGTCCTAGTCACATCGCATTGTGACTTAGATGCATTTTTGACAAGAAAAGACGCAAAAAAGACACCTAGCGGTAGCACAATCTCACAGAACCTGGATCTCCAAGAGGGACATTTTGGCCTGACTGCAGCAAAGGTGTATAAGGGCACATTTCTATTGCAGCACCATAATGAATGGTGACGCATTTTGTAGCTGGATTCAGAGAAACAACTAATACATTTAATAGTAGAATAGGAGGGGAAGAACAAAATATAATTGTGTTTAGGAAACTAGCCCACCTTATCCTAAGATGAGAGCTGACTCAATACCTACTGTTAATTATTGCAGTCTATTATAGATCTTCTGATCATTAGTATTCTTAGTGCTTATAGTGTGCACCTGCTCCTCCCTCCTTCTTTTTTGCTGTAGAACTGCAGGTCTCAGCATGGTAGCATCTATTATCATGTTTAATATTAGGATGTGCAGGCCAGCCCCTACCTTTTCCTCTGTTTGTGTATTTAAGGTACATTTTGAAGGTGAGACCCCTTCTCTTGGGCTAGCACTCCTCCTCCTATGGTATGGGTCCTTGCATTGCAGTACACACATCTAATGGGCCCTATGATAGCTAAGTCCAAAATAAATTAGTGTGTCAGTATTAGAGATGTTAGGGACCCACCTATATAAGGTTCTCTGTGACATGGCAAGTTGGCAAACATCTTTGGCCAAACATGTACTAAGAAACCTTTAAAACCATGTTAATTATTGCAGTCTATTATAGATTTTTTTTTTGATCATTAGTATTCTTAGTGCTTATAGTGTGCACCTGCTCCTCCCCCCTTAATACTTACTTTGTTATCCACATTGAGTGATTATTTTGTTTAATATGCAGTATTTACTTATTTTATGTTGCCAGTGATTTATTTTATTTGATCCCTATTTTCTTTCATTTTGGGGCATCTGTATATTTTAAAGGGACACTTTTATTGTGTGCAGCTCATGCAAATGATCTTCTCTCACAGGCTTCCGACATGGTGTCAACGTCGCGTATTTTGGTGGCCATTGTGAAAATGTGCTATGAAGCCAAAGAGTGGGACCTGCTGAATGAAAACGTTATGCTGCTATCCAAGAGGAGAAGTCAACTTAAACAGGTGAGTGACCATTCTTTGGGGTACATTTGTAATAAAAGGGTGCACCTTAATAGATTAGAGACCATTGCTATTGTCTTGGGGATATATATGATAAGTGTGTGCTCCTTAACAGAACAGTGACCGCTGTCTGTCTTTGGTGGATGTTGAAAATAAAATGTCCGGTTCCTGGACAAGCGGCTACCATCCATCTGTGTTGGTCCCTGGCGGGATGTACCATCCCTTTAGGCCTTTCTACCTAGTGTGGCTTTCACTTAGCAAGCCCAGCAGAACGAATCCAAAGCCCTTATCAGTGGGGTGCAGTAGCTCCTTTTTCCTATCTGCCCACTCATCTACAGGGAAAAAGCAGTGAGGTATATTGGGTTTATACACAGTTTTAGTGTTCTCCTCTTTCCTGTCTCTTGCATTTGTTTTATGCAACTCCACATTCTCCAGAGTTGTGCAGTTGTAACTGTCTTGTCCTTTTTATTTTACTGCCTACTCTTGATGACGCTCCAAATTGCATTGTGCCTAGTTCAGGGTGGATGCTCTGTGTACAGCATATGAGACAAAGGACCAAAGGCTGAGCTAAATGGCAAAGCCATCCTATTCGGGAGCTCACGCAGCTCAACACACAGGCTTTGGAGCCATACAGGGTTTTTCCCTCCGTGGGAGTCGTTATAGCCAAGCTCTCTCTCTGGACTCCGAATGAGCCCCTTTGGCCTCCATCTCGACGGCACCTGATGGCCTGGCTTGGTCCCAGGTGCTATCATAGTCAGTACAGGGTCAGCTGCAGCTGCTTTCCTCTTATGCTGGGTACACACTAAGTTGACGGGTCAGCCCCGCCGACCTATCTGACGATTGCTAAGTGCATATGCACTTAGCAATCGTCTGCCCGATGTGCAGGCCTGATGTCACAACTTTGCAGGCGTTTAAATTTGCCCGTCCAGTTTAGCTGCCGTTCACTGCTGTATGTCCCTGCAGCATTTGTTCGGGCGTTGCAGCCCCAGTCTTGATTTTTATCACAGGGTGATGTTAAAGTATTCTGTGTCACATTCATGTTTTTGTGTTTGCACAGGCCGTGGCTAAGATGGTCCAGCAGACCTGTAAGTATGTAGAGGAGATAACAGACCTTCCAATCAAACTGCGATTAATTGACACATTGCGGACGGTTACAGAAGGAAAGGTGAGAACAGGAACAGATTGAAGATATATATATATATATATATATATATATATATATATATATATATATATATATATATAAATATATATACATTTTTTTATTTTTTTTTTCACTGTAATATTGTCTGTACCAATTTACTGCCATATCCTGGAGTTTTTCACTCTGGTTTGGCAAATGTTTTTAGTAGCAATTTCCTAGTGTTTCAGTGTGTAGTCCACTCTCTCCCTATTGTATATCTTTATAGTTTACTGCCTTTCTCTTTTAGGCCAACCTTCTGAAACTAATATTTGTTGATAGTAATGTAATATAGTAAAGTTGTTTCTAACTTATGTACTTGTGAACTGGACGTTTTAGCTGCCTTGTACTAATTCAGTACAATAGAACTCTGGACACACCCACTATTACTTTGTTACTATCAAACATTATTTCAACCATAAAGCAGTAGAAAAGGAGCATACTATATTTGCAGTTCCTTTTATTTATTATCTAACATAGTTAGATATAAAAATAGCAGATGTCATTTTAATTCAGTATGTCTAAGACTGTGTGTAGGTGTTGATGTTTCCAGTTATAGTGTAGCATGACAATTCGCTTTACATGCTGTCATAGCTATGATGCTGATGTCTTCATGAGTGTCCGCTATTTTGTCTGCATTCCACACTGGTGATGGATCTGACTGGACTCTGTGCAGTGATCACATTATTTTGTTTCTTTCAGATATATGTAGAAATAGAACGTGCTCGTCTCACAAATACCCTGGCTGGTATAAAGGAACAGAGTGGGGATGTGAATGAGGCAGCCTCCATCTTACAGGAACTTCAGGTAATGCACATTATGGCATGTGGTACTGATGCTCTGCAAATGAATGAGTAGGGTTCAGACCAAAATTCTGTGGTACACTTCAGTATGAGTGCATATGCACTGTAATCTATAGAGAAGAGTTCTCAACACCAGTCCTTAAGTATTCGCACTCCATAATTCTCATCCAGAAAACAGTGAACCGATGAGCCTAAGGGCAGAACTGTGTGTGCCTCAGATGGATTTGGAGAAATGGATGTAACTGAGTATCTAAAATAAAGCTGTCTGTCGAGGGACAGTATGCTCAGACCTAGCTGTGCGCCGCACCAGTAGTCCAAAGGAACATTCCAATATGGAATATGTCAAAACCTGTAATTAGCATTGACCGAAAACAAGTTAGCAATATTACAAGGCTGCTGTTGAGTTGAGGACACATGACTTGCTGCACAGGAAATAGCAACAATTCATGCTTTATCTGAGCTGATGAAAGAAAAGTAATATGTACCTAAATTTATGCCTGTGGATTGACTGATTGTCTTGATCACTAAAGTCCGGTACACACTAGACGATATCTAATGTGCACCGACCTCGTTGGCAACGGGACATGGCGGCGTGCCGGCATCGGCAAGTGCCTACACACTTGCCGATGCCAGGAGCGACAACCATGCTACTTTAGGCAGCATGGCCCCTGCTGACAAACGCCCGTCAAACTTGAATGGAGGGTTGGCGGACGATGTCGTTGACGAGGTGCGGGAGCGCTCATCGTCGGCAATATAGCCGATGCATGCTGGCCGGTGTGGATGATATGTGGATTGAACGACATATCATCTAGTGCACAGGTTCTCAAACTCTGTCCTTAGGACTCCAAACAGCGCATGTTTTCCAGGTCTCCTTGCAGAATTACAACTTAAATAATTAGCTCCACCTGTCGATTTTTAAAATGTGTCAGTGAGTAATTAATTCACCTGTGCACTTGCTGAGTGACCTGGAAAACGTGAACTGAGGACCGAGTTTGAGAATCTCTGGTCTAGTTGTTACCCGGCTTAATAATACTGCACTCTTAACAGGTTGGGTCTCCCATATCCAAAATGCTTGGGACCAGGGGCAGTTTGGATATCAGAATATTCTGTATTTTGTAATATATGTATATCCTAATGAAATATCTTTGGGAATGGGACCAAAATCTAAACGCAGAATGCAATTATACACCTTATACACACAGCCTGCAGGTAATTTTATGCAATATTTTCAATAATTTTGTGGCTCAAACAAAGTTTGCGTACATACATCAAATTCATTTATGTTTCATATACACTGAGCCTAAAGGTCATTTTATACAATATTTTTTTTAATTTTGTGCCTTAAAGTTTTTGTGTACATTGAACCATCAAAAAGCAAAGGTTTCACAATCTCAGTCATGCTAAAAAAAAATCTTTATTTTGGAATATTTGGATATGGGAGACTCAACCTGTAGTTGAAATCGCTTGTTGTGGTCCACCACAGGAGTCTGCCCCATTTTATAAACTTGGTCACAAAACAAAGGTTTAAACTGAATCCCTTTGATAGAGGAGTTTAGGAGTGGAAGTCTGGAAATTGTGCTAATCTTGAGAAGCTACTGTATAGAAAATGTGTGGTTTTCCGAGTTAAGATTTCAAATGATCATGATGTCTACCTTCGCTCTGAAACTCTTAGTATGTCTTAATACAAGACCTCAACACTGCACAGTGCTGGAATCAGACCTGAGTCTTTAAATTCTACAATCTACCCTTAGAGGCTGCAAAAATCATATGGAGTAGAAGGTTAAATCATCCCTGAAGAGGAGACTATCCATGAAGGATACAACCATGACTCTCCTTTCTTAACAGTGCAGCCATAACTGACATTATCCTACTACTAACTAAAGGTGATGTGAAAAGTTCTAAGGGAGAACTGTCAAACACAAAATAAGAAGTACTAGACTGAGAGCCTCTAGAGTTTGAGGTGTTAAACAACGCGCTGTCATAGGTTATAGATCACATGCCACTTCTGTGGGATCACACCTGAAGAAATCCTACAACAAAGCCTATGCAGAATCTGAAGATAAGCATCTTCTAAGTGCATGAACGGCAGAAAAGTCCTGCTTCATACTAATATTTGCATTAGGACGATAAGTACCTAATCCAGGGGTTCCCAACCACTGCCTTCAAGGCACACTAACAGTCCAAGTTTTAAGGATAGCCATAGTTGAGCACAGGTGACTTAATTAGTACCTTAGTTATTTTTATTTAACCATCTGTGCTGAAGCATGGATATCACTAGAACCAGGACTGGTAGTGTGCCTTGAGAACCGAGGTTGGGAATCATTGACCTAATCAGTCCACAATCTGAAACAAGGCCAAGTCCTGAAAGAGACTGAATAATAATTAAAGAATCAATATGAAAATGCTTTCCTTGGGAATATCCCTGTATAGAAACTATCCAGTGGGAAATCTCAAGAGGTCTAGGACCTTAACTACTCATGAAATATCCTTAACGTGAAAGGGGGAAGATATCCAATGGTCCCTGAACACAGAAGACAGATACTCACCACCGACAACTGGCGGGAAAACACCTTTTATCTTTTGTCCCATGGACAAGACAATAAGACTTCTAGATCACTTTCCGCCTATAAAGATGTTCTTGGGTAGGCTGAAACATAAAGTGCAAATCTCTAACTTTGTTCTGGTTGCGTGCACTGAAAGAAAAGAGCATTTCAAGACCTCACATTTCTCAACTACTGCCAAGGCCAAAATTTTAAGAGAACCGCGTCCAAGATTTTTAAAAGTAGTCTGCTGATGCTTTCTGTCCTAATAAGGTAAGGCAACACTCATAGAGGAGTTGCTGAGAGAGTGCACTTCAGTCATAAAAGACCTGTGATAGGTGAACTGCTATTTCTATCTGATGACAAGTGTCTACAAGGTCTAGAGAAAACTCAGGAGAGGATGTGAAAGGAAACGTCTGTTTCGTCTTACTTTTTACAGGCCTGACACCAGAATAGGACAGAATGTTAGTAACCCAAGAGGACTTTGGTTGTAGATACTAATAATCTCCTCAACAGAGAATACTAATCTGAATCTCTGACGTTTTCCCTAAATCAACTACTGAACTCTGATATTCTGTGGTGAGGAAAGCCCCAGACCCTGCTGCGCATGCTGTGCAGTGGCACCTTGTTCCAATCTTTTGTTTAGCACATGAAACAGGCAAAAACCAAATTTGGATTTTTGTACTCCTTGGAAATCCCTTCCTCGTAAGCCATCTGTGGGATATCTGTAATGATATTTGGTAGAGGGCTGGCACAGGAGTATAGGCACTAAAGAGTTAAGTGAAAAGCTCTGCCCCCTTTTATGCCTCCCACCACCACCGGACCTCTGTTTGTTGTATAAAACAGCTGCACGTAGGAAAAACAACAAACCAGAGGGGGATAGCAGTGTCCCCCAGATGAAATATGAGTGAGTACAAAAATCCAATTTACTCTTGCATTCAATCTGGGGGATACTGCAGTAATGACGTGGGGGATTCACAGCACTAGCCCAACGTGGGGGTGAAGACGTATAGTCAATATAAATTTGTAGTGCATGGACTACGTCCAAAAGCCCTAAAGATATAGAGCTAGAAGACCAGGAAAGGCCGGAAGAAAAATAACCTGGTTTAAATAAAATTTTGAAGCTACCTTTGGCAAAAAGGAAGGCTTAGTCCGAAAAACCACCCTGTTGAATGAAAAATTACAAAGGGGGGCCTACAAGATAAGGCAGCCAATTTGGAGACTCGTCTAGCGGATGCAATGGTTAGAAGTAAAACCCCCTTCAACAGAAGATACTGCAACTTCCCGGTCTCGAAGTTCGTAGGGGGCCTATGAAGGGCTTCAAAGACCAAATTTAGATCCCACTGAGGGATTGTAGGCTGAATTTGAAGGGCACTCTGAAGGAAGGCCTGTACCTCCGGAATAATGGCCAGACACTTCTGAAAAAAAGACCGACAGGGCCGAAACCTGATCTTTGAGAGAGGAAAGGCCCCGAGTCAGACAATCCTGAAGAAAGGGCAAAGATTTGGTAGTCTACAGACAGCTGCTTAAAGACCCTGACATTCTCAGAAGAAAATGTAAAGTCTCCAGTTATGATTATAGATTCTGCCTAAAATCTAACTAAAATAATGCAGGTGTAGTCATTACAGAAATATATAATAGACAAGGCAATCCTGTATCAAGGGAAATAATAAATCTGGCTAAAGCTGCATACACACGTCTGTACCACTAACGACTTGAAAGATATCTTTCGGTGAAGTCGTCCTGCCACATCTCTGCACAGGCAAAGTTGACAATATCGTGCAAGTTGGCCTGCATGTATGGACGATCATAGATATCGTTCATGCGGGAACACACATCGTTGGTCGTTCACTGCATAAAAATGAACGATATATTGTTGAACGTTATCGGTCATAGATATCGTACAGTGTGTATGGAGCTTAAGCTTTGCAGAGTAGTTAGTGCAGGAATAAGACAAAATAAATGCTAAGTTAGTCTGCTAAACAGTATTAAACGTTTGGTAACCTGAAGCTACCTATAATCAGCAGTAGTGTTATTAAGTAATATATATATCGTATAGTGTGTACCCAGCTTAAATATCTTGTTTCTAAACCCTAGATAGTTTGCATGTAATATAATATTTAGCTTGCGCTCTTTCTCAATTGCACTCTTTGTAATGTCTGCTGCATGATTTCAGGACTCTTTGTTATATTTAGTATCTGCTGATTCCAAGTGTTACTGTATGTAATATCTGCTGTGTGACTTCAGGTGCTGATGCTCAATGTAATATCTGCTGTGTGATTTCAGGTGCTGATGCTCATTGTAATATCTGCTGTGTGATTTCAGGTGCAGATGCTCAATGTAATATCTGCTGTGTGATTTCAGGTGCAGATGCTCAATGTAATATCTGCTGTGTGATTTTAGGTGCAGATGCTCAATGTAATATCTGCTGTGTGATTTCAGGTGCAGATGCTCAATGTAATATCTGCTGTGTAATTTCAGGTGCTGATGCTCAATGTAATATCTGCTGTGTGATTTCAGGTGCTGATGCTCAATGTAATATCTGCTGTGTGATTTTAGGGGCAGACACTCAATGTAATATCTGCTGTGATTACAGGTGGAAACATATGGCTCAATTTAATATTTGCTGTGTGACTTCAGGTGCAGATGCTCAATGTAATATCTGCTGTGTGATTTCAGGGGCAGACGCTCAATGTAATATCTGCTGTGATTACAGGTGGAGACATATGGCTCAATGGAGAAGAAGGAGAAAGTAGAATTTATCTTGGAGCAGATGCGCCTCTGCTTGGCTGTTAAAGATTACATTCGCACCCAAATCATAAGCAAGAAAATTAACACTAAGTTTTTCCAAGATGAGAACACAGAGGTACATAATTTTAATTCTGTCCATGTCATTAACGAACTGGTTATCTATGATGCTTACATTATTCAAATACTGCACAGTTTGTATCTCAACATAAATATTGTATCTACATAATGCTGATTGTGCTCATGATAAGCCATCTATTAGATGCCATGTTATATTTTATGATCTTTAAAATGGTGACATTTGCAGGGTGATTGAGAGGATTATGTTATTGGAAGACATTGCTCATCTTTAAGCCGTATCAATTATATACCTTAAAATGTGGCTTATTTATGGCCCCTAAAGAAGGCTCAGACATCCAGCTTGCTAGAGGACACCTGCCATATATTCTGCAGGATAAAGCTAGAGAGCCAGGCTGAATTGTGTAATACTCTGTGTTATGGACCCTGAAATCTTATCTAATGAGGAAGCATTTTTGCACCTTGGTAAACTGAGTTCTGTCTGGGTTGTGGTAGTGGACAGACCTGGATTTAGGAGGAGGCCGCATCCTAGCTCATGTTTAAATAGTCGTGTTAAAATAAAGGTGGCAAGTATTTCTTTGCTACATCAAAAGTAGGCAACATTTCCCTACATGTAAAGAAAATGCACCCCTTACATTGCAATATGGTCCAGGAGCAGGTTTGCACCCTTTAGCTGTATTTGCTCCTAACTGTAAAACAGGATCTTTGTATGTAATGGGCAGCTATAGGTCTACCTCTGTTCTCCTATGGTCTTCCTGACGAGCAGCTTTCCTCATTGGGTAATTTTTGCATTGATTTACAAGTTGCTTAGATTGTCTTTATTTCTTTTGTGCATTTCTAACACAAGGATGATACTTTTTATCATGGAGTGTATAATCACAGATGTCTCATAGCTTGGGGTAAGAAAATGTATAGGTGAAATCGCGGAGGTCTAGATTGGCCCATGATTAGCGCTCTTGAGATCCTGATGAATAGAATAATCACTGTCTTTTAAAGGGTATACAGACAGCTGTCCTCGTTATTGATACCCAGAATAAGACCATCATTAGCATAGTCTTTAAACGGAGCAGAAGGGCAACAAGTAGTGTGGAGTGTGAGGATGGTGATAAGTGTTTCTGCGCTGAACTTAGAATTAGCTGAGCTGGTGACACCTTGGCTTTAATTAAAACTATCTCCTGCTGAGGTTCCAAATTATACAGCATATGTCTGGTAATGAGTGATAAGATTACAGGTCAGGTCGCTTGATTAATCATGTTTCCCAAATATTGCCCTCTAGAATCTGAAGCTGAAGTATTACAACCTAATGATTCAGCTGGATCAACATGAAGGCTCCTACCTGTCCATATGCAAACACTACCGGGCTATCTATGACACCCCCTGCATTCAGGCCGAGAGTGAAAAGTGGCAACAGGTATAATTTTCAGAAAGTACTTTGTCAGTTGTGTTAGCCTGCACAGAGAATGTCCCCCATTCATTTAAAAAAAAAAAATTTTTCTTTTAAATTAGAACTATGGGGGAGATTTATCAAAGCTTGTAGAATGAGATAAAGTTCTAACCAGTCAGCTTCTAACTGTCATTTTACAGGCTGTATTAGAAAAATAACAGAAGCTGGTTGGTTGGTACTTTATCCGTCTTCAAGCTTTGATAAACCTCCCCCAAAAACAAAGCTTGATCAAAGCTTGAAGACGGATAAGGTACTAACCAATCAGCTCCTGTCATTTTTTTTCAAACACAGGAGAAGATGTAAGATGTTATAGGCAAACATCTAATGATTTTGCCTTCACAATACTGTGAAACTTATTCGGATGTAATTTAAAAATGATAAGCGCACTTTTGTGGCTTATAGTTTTTTCACAAATCTGCAGGATTACCTGTCGGTATTTGTAGAAACCTGCGGGGTCTTCTGTGGAAGCCCGCCCGGCTGCGCACAAGATGTGTTTGAGATCTCTCACTTGCGCAGTGGGGCTGGTCAGGAGGTAAGAGACAGCGCATCGGCACTAAGCTGATGCATTGTGGGTTTTGGATGGATCGCCAGAGGTGGGCGTTTTCTCTCTCCCATTCCGGTGGCTGAGATGTTAATATATCTCTGCGTTATTGCTTCCTGCTTCTCCTCAACGGCATGAAGCATCACTATAGTATATCTTCCCCAAAGTCTGAGAAATAACCATTACAAAGTGATTGCTAGTACTTTCTATCTCCGAGTTATCTGATAATTGTGTTTCCTACCAACAGGCTCTGAAAAGTGTTGTATTATACGTTATTCTGTCCCCATACGATAACGAGCAGTCTGATCTGGTGCACAGAATAAATACTGATAAGAAACTGGAAGATATCCCCAAATATAAGTAAGTGTGATTAATTGCGGAAATATTAACCCTTTCTCTGCTGCATTATTACTACAGAATGATCAACCATTAAGAACCCATTACTGCATTGATGAGCCAAAGTTTCAACAATTGTGTAAATCCTGAGCTGTTTATATGCTTTGGTTTTGTTTGTTCTCCAGGGATCTACTGAAACTTTTCACCACAATGGAGTTAATGCGTTGGAGCACGCTCGTGGACGAGTATGGCAAGGAACTAAGAGAGGGCTCACTGGACAGCGTGGCTACAGATGTCTTCAGCTACAACGAGGAGGGAGAGAAACACTGGAAAGATCTAAAGAACAGAGTAGTGGAGCATGTATGTTCTACCTATTGTGGGTCTTTCAAAATACAGATGATAAATCCCAGCGCTCCAGTAATTGCTGCACCTGAAGTATTTCCTGAGCATTCCAAAAAACATGTGGCCACCTCTAGATCAGACTTTTGTAAACTCTGGAATATCACCTGTTGTGGGACTGCATATCCAAGCATGCCCTATATATAACACTATATTTTACTTAGCCAGTGTAATGGTCTCCTTAAGAGTTTGTTGTACAGTAGTATGTATTTGGGCAACATCTCCTATTTGTTACACATCTACTCACAATATGTCAATCAATACAAATGATTAACTAGTTGGTCCACTAGGTTACAATGTCTAAAGACAGAGGTTTATTAAAGATAAGACTATGCCAATGGTTATCCCCTCTTTGTGTGGTTCTGTAATATGTTGCAGAAAAATACAGTAGAAGACCTATAGATTCTTCAGTCTCTCAGTAAGCAGACTGCTGCCATTCAGTGTCTATTCCTGTCTTGTCGGTAGTCTGTTTTATCAGTTGTCCAGATGTGGGGCCAGAGATCGTCATTATCATTTCTTTGTCCTCACTATCCCAGCAGAAAGATATAAACATTAAGTTAGGTGGAAGAAAGTACTAAGCCAATGCAACACTTAACAGGTAAAACTTTATTAAGGTTTTACCTGGAAATGCCTGCAGAAATTTCTATGTGATGGGAAGGTATTGGTTTTTTTTGACCAACAAAGGTTCTTAGTGTGCATATGTCTTTACAGAATATAAGAATCATGGCAAAATATTACACACGGATTACAATGAAGAGAATGGCCCAATTACTGGATCTCTCCGTTGATGTAAGTAAGCAGAGATTATGTATGGAAACTAATAAGTGGTCTGCGATGCTGAACCTACTATATGAACAAGCTGCAAGTGGATCATATTCTGTATAAGAGCACAAAAATCGCTCTCTTTACATTAACTAGTTTATGTCCTTGTTGGATTTATGGAATTTTATATACACGTGTGTGTCTGTATATATGTATGCATTGAATCGTCCAGTGAGTGAACGGTTGCAGTGATTTTTCAACCTTTTGCCACTCAAGGCACACAACACGAGATTTTAAAATTGCCAAGGCACACTATCTGGAGATGCGGCGTGCGTGTCCAATGAAAAAGCATACACTTTGGATCCCACATAGAAAAACACACACATTGGCCTCCACAGCCATAAAAATCACTACACTGGCCTCCTCAGGATTAAAACACAGTACAGTACAAGTGCACTGAGCTGACTGCCGTGGTACACTTGACTACTGCGGTGTGCCACAGCACAGTTGTTTAAAAAAACGCTGGGTTAAGGGAATTCTAATATTTAAGGGGATGGCGTATGTTGAAGATACAACATAGAAACTATTTTGAGATGTGTACCATCATTATTACTATGTATACTTTTTAAAATACATTTTTGAAGAAGCAATAGTTATAATTTCACAACCAAAAAGCAGGAGATGTGTAGAAATTGCAAGCAAATGAAAGCACAATGTTGGCAAGATGTTTTGTGTGTGTGTGTGTGTGTATATATATATATATATATATATATATATATATATATATAATTATATTTTGTGTATGTAGTGCACAATATACACAGCATCGTACAGTATACAATTGGTCACTTCAGACATCAGATAATTATTTTGAGGGGTTATTGCAGAGTTTCCCAAACTCCACCATTACAGTCCAGCTTTTAAGGCTATCCATGCTTGAGTCCAGATGGTTAAATCAAATTGACTGAGGTACTAGTTAAATCAATCTGGTCTGTAATGGCAGAGTTTGGGAAACTCTGGGTTGTATTATTCCATATTTTGGAGGGTACATTATTTGTGTGTGCTCTGTTTATGTATTTTAATTCTACAATCGCAATTAACATATATGTAAATATTTGAGGACACTGATTATTTGAACTTTTTTTTTTTTGCAAGCCAATTGTCTAGATGTGACTTTTTTCTTTTTTTTTTTGGATACTCATTACTTGTGTTGAACCAGATGGCTAAAGTTCTTTTTCTTTTTTTTTTTTTTTATTAACTGAAGAGTTTAGTGGTGCAGTGTAACAAATTTATTGAGAGAGGCAGAAATGAATGAACATTCATGAGTTATACAAATTGGCTGTTAATGTTGCTAACTGTGACATTTTGCTCCTATTTTCAGGAGTCTGAGGAATTTCTCTCTAATTTAGTCGTGAACAAGACCATTTACGCAAAGGTGGACAGAATGGCTGGCATAATCAACTTCCAGCGGCCGAAAGATCCCAATGACCTCCTTAATGACTGGTCCCAGAAATTAAACTCCCTGATGGCATTAGTCAATAAAACAACACACCTTATAGCCAAAGAAGAGATGATCCACAATCTGCAGTGAGATTGGCAATGCCATTACTGCTAAAAACTACTGGTTGGCAAGGTGCCAGCTTGTGATGTGTTATAGGCCAATGGGCACCATCGGGCATAATTTTTTTTTTTCGTTCCTTTTAAAGTCTTGAGAGTAAGGAATTATGCTTTTTTTTTTTTTTTTTTGTTCTTAATAATAAAATACACATGTACTGTCTCTGTAAGCACTGCTGATATTGTATGTTTATTCCATTCTTGTACTTTCCTGTAACTAAAGGGGCTATTTTGTATCCAGGTTTTCCTCCTGGTACTGGTATATTTTTCATATGTAAGGCTTGATATTGGCTTTAAATTGCTCAGTCTTAGATTCAAAAAAATAATTTTAAGGTGAAGAAAAAGCCAATGATTTTGGTATGTCGTGCTTGAAAGGGAACTTAACTTTTCATAAGAACAGCTGTTTCACTCAGAAAATCATTGCAGTGTTGCTCATTGAACATTGCCATATTTCTATTTGTAATCACACAAGTGAGATGGACGAATGGACTTGCCCAGTTGTCAGAAATATAGTACAGCAGCATTTTTACCTCCTTGGTCTGTTTAGTCCTTGCACTTTTTATAAATGAACAACATTTACTTATATAGCACCAGCATATGCTATAGCGCTTAACAATTGGGAAGAAAGCCGTTATAGAACAGTAATGAAAAATGGACTGGGTAATAAAACAAACAGGTAAGGGGACCCTGCTCGCAAGCTTATGCCGGCCATACACGGTGCAATTTTATGTTGGTAAGATGTGTTGTACGATTGCCCTTGAAATTCTCCATACGATGTGGTTAAATGGTGTGCGATTGATCTTTCCGATCATACGATAAGATGCATACATGTGTATCACATTGTACATAATGGATCGTAATCTTACAGTTTTGCAGTAAGATCTATCTTCCAGCTATACGAGTGCAGGGACCCGCATCGGCATCGTAAACGCACGATTGATCGTTATGATTGATCGAAATCATACACATAGTGCAAACAATCGCACCGTATATGGGCTGCTTTACAGTCTATAGGAATGTGACCTGTTTATTGACCTTAGTGTCTGCAGATAGCCTTTTATCTTCATTTTATAAAATTTACCATGTGAAGGGAGGTGAACATGGAGAAGCACTAGTCAGTGATCAAATACATGCCAGTACAATCCTTTCAGAAGTACATTCATCTTATCTAGCAGCAGTAAGCAGGTAGTATCAGAAAACATTTGGCTTCTTTCTGAGGAAATATGAGAAACAAATTTGGGTACGCACAAAGCAAGAGGATATAAATATTTATTATCTTGTTCAATTATATTGGTTCCCCTCCTACTAAAATTGACCATCTGTATTCCTTTTAGTGAAAACCTTGTAAAGTCATATCAGCTATGAGCGATAGGGAATTCCTGCTGCATATGTCATTTGTTCTGGCTGGGGTTCTGCTTAGACGTATTAATATTAAACGGCTGTCTGCTAAAAAGAACCCTGGGATTTAATAATGAAAAAATATATTTACTATGATAATATTAGCTGTTTAACAAATAAGTCCACTGTAATGGAAGTGCATCCGGCCAAATCTGCCACACATCTATAGCCATATCAAATTGAGTATGGGTAATTTACGGTAGATCATTTATTTTCATGAATAAACTTTCAAATGAAGGTGAAACCATTTATACAGTCGGGAACAACTGACCCACTGGTTTTTGGCTTGATGGAAATTGAGCGGCTGTGCTCCCTCCTGCATTGTGTGCATAGAGAAAAAAACAAAAACGTATGTTCGTCTGTAGCCTGCGTTGTATGCTGCACCGTGCAAGATGCCCCCACTACCTATCCATATGATGGGTTTTATTACCAATCATCATCATCAGTGCGTACTTGAACCAGCCCTGTAGAAAGTGGGAAAAAAACCTGGAAACTGGCGTATTTACGCTTGCGTAAAACTCTGCATAGCCCGTAGTTGTGTCAGCACACCATCACTGAACTGCGCCCAGTTTTGCTTCTTTAGTTGTGTTGATGTGATTGAAATGCGTAAAGGCTCTGCATCACTTGAACTTGTGTGCCCAGTTTTGGAGCAAGTGCTGTGTGAAAACAGTCATACATACAATTACGCCTCAGTCCCTGTAAGTAAAATGAGCGAAGTGTGCTTGTTACTTCCTCTCATGCCTGTCTGTTACATTAACTGCAAGCTTAATTAAATGCTCAATCCTCCAAATGAGTTTCCCTATTCTTGACCCGTCAACTTAAATACAAAATAAATCTCATACTTTTAACTTCTTTGTTGTTCTTCAAAGAACATAGATACACAGTCCATTAATGTGTAATATAGCTATCTAATCCTATGGACTAAGCAGGCTGTGTGTGTGTGTGTGTGTGTATGTGTATATATATATATATATATATATATATATATATATCGATCATAAATGTAGCCAGTGTGGAGTGAATGGAAACAGGAATGTTAACAACCAATGAGGTAGTTGCTATGGGCTGGAAGTAAACTGTAAACCTTTACTTCATACTCGTGTGCAAACAAGTAATGCTGTGAGCCTATTTATATTGCCTGAAATGAGAAGGAGGGTAGATGTGAGTGTAACACATTGCTGAGAAGGTGACCTTGGGAGAAGTAGTTGACCATAAGATCACATCTCCTAGTAAGCAGATTTTGTACTTCCTAGAAAATGTGCACACTACCTATTGTATCTAGTCGTTGAAAATAATCAACCTAGAGAAGCTGTGATAGGAAGTGAATCAAAAAAATTTCCCAGATAGTCTATTCCCTATGGGGTATAAAGTGTGGTAATTTGAGCCTGGGCATGTTAAATTTGCCAGCAAAAACCTCATGCTCCTCCCTCACTAATAACCCCTGTGTTTATCTGGGAACTTAAGTTTTGTGAAGTATTCGCCAGAGCCAGGTGCATGTTACAGAGGGCTATCTGTTTTTGCTCAGCCTAGAGATGAGTGGCTCCCTGCTCAGCCTGGCATTTGGATGGCTAAGGGGGCCGGCAACTGTGCTTAGCACCCAGTCATTGGGTACTTCATAAATGGTGTAGCGTAGTGATTGTAACCGAATACACTCTGGGCATCCCTCTAAAGGTAAGTACAGGGTGTTGCCTGTTTCAGATGACACTACAATTTAAGTTGTGTTTAGGTCCAAGGCAGATGCTTTGTGCATGGTAGGTGAGGCGAAGAACAAGATTCCAGCACTACTTCAGTCGCAGGAGTCAGACTCCTGGCATGTGGCTCTGATGCTGAGATTTTCTTTTGTCTGGATGATTATTCCACTAGAAACTGGGAGTTGAGACACTAGTGCATGCTGTCAAGACACGCACAAAATCTGGGACAGTGAGGAATCAGATTTTACAACCTTTTATCCTTTCCTTAGAGTGGTGACATGGTAATCACCAACTAAGTCCCAACCATCACCATTCTGAAAGCTGCTTCATTATGGGAAAATTGGGGACTTTTTTTTTAAGACTGTTTACATCGCCTCCATTGGGTGCAGCTTGGCCTTTGTCAATAAGACACTGAAGAAGTGGTTGGAACAAATGGCTGAATGCCTTGCTTCCGACAGTCCAGATTTGTTACGGTTGGTGAAGCATATCTGTGAGTCCTCTGACTATCTGGGGAAGCTGCCTTTGATATTGTCCTTGGGACTAGAATTTTAGCAATGGCCATCTCAGCACGCTGTGCTCTCTGACTTCATACTTTGGAAGTGTACACTGAGTCCAAGAAGGCTCTCGAGTCCCTTTCATTCTCTTAAAAGTTGTGTTTGGTCCCAAACTGGAGAAACTTATTTTCCAGGACATGGTGTTGGGTGGCAGAGTTAATCTCTCCCTGTCATTGTCCCATACTCTGTTTTGCTCTTTTTGTAGCTACAGGAAGACAAGGAGTTATGCAACGTATCCACTAGATATAATGAACGATATTGTTATCGTTCATTATATCGTCCAGTGGATATGCCGTCAACGACCAGTGATGCGCGCTCCCCCTGGTCGCTGACTGTGTCGCTCATCGCCCGAACCTGCTGTCCAACCTGACTATATCAGGATGTGCAGGTTCGGGGTTGAGGGAGGGTGTCGGCAGTACGTTGAGCACACACTACATGATATCGCTCATGGAGCAAATTGTGTACTGGAGATGCGCCTTAAGATCTAAAAAAGTCAGTTCCCGCTACATGTGGAGGGGTGCAGTGAGGTGGACAAGCTTTTGTCAACTATGTGACCAGTTCCCAAGCCCCCTAACAAACAGCTTAGTAGGCAGTTGACCCACCCAAATACTCCTGTGATAGAGGTCCCTTTCCTTTTCTTCAGGGACCAGTGGTTCAGTTCACCACAGATGTATGTGTAAGAAGCATACTAAGTCAGTGATACATCGTATAGTGCCTAATGTGCCCATCCAGTCTTTTATTTTTTAATGCAGAAAACAGTACAAAACTTTGGGGTTTTGATCAAATCTCTTTCTGACCCAGACATTGGATGGTTCCTTTCAACTAATTTTGAACATGAAAATCTTTAATGTTCTTTTGACAGGTTCAAGATGTAGTCTGTAGACACGCACACTTGCTCTAATCTGTGTTTCCTTAGGTTTGCTATTTATTCACTGTTAGTTCAGAACTCTACATTTTAGTCTGGTGACAGCATCAAGTGTATTCACAAAGATCATAACAGTTATGACTGTCTTCTCAGATTCAAGGGTGATGGTCCTCCCTTACCTGGATGGCCTGCTGATCAAGATGATTGTCTTTTCTGCTAATCCATGTTCAGGAGACAGCCCAGACCTTGGAGACTCACAGTTGTGTTCTGACTTTCAATACATCCATCCTATCTCCTTCCTAGCGGATGATCTTCCTTGGTCTTTTTATTGCCACCCATCAGCAGAGGGTTCTCTTATTGGAGGACATGTTCATCTCACCACAGGGCCTGGAGAAGTTTCTGCTGGCTCGCAAGTAGGATTTGGTCACCATTACATGAATGGCGAAGATGGTGCCAACCTTGCGGAAATTCCAAATTGTGTTGATTTAGAAATGGAACAAGTCTCACCAGTACTTGGCAAGTCAGCTGTTGAGACTGTCCCCAGGGGTGCCTCTATCGTTCTGCTAATGGCTACGAGGTATATTTATTAAGGTTAAGTTTTTTTGTTTTTTTTCAAAACTGGACATTAGATTCCAGGTCTTGCAAGGAAGCGTCATCAGTATGCAGTCTGACCAAGAGTGTCCTGGCTATGAGTGAAACCAATCGGATAATTCGTTGGGTATTGCACAATGTTCTATACATTTCATCACTGGGGAAAACTGTGAAGCAGCAAAACCCTTCACCCCAGGAAATGGTCCATCCATCCTGAGGTCTTTTTAACAGTTGGTGGACTGCGGGGAAAAACTGTTGTCGACCTGTGGACACTATAATGTGGAGCACACCTGCTCCTGGGTGAGGCATTTGCAGGGTTTCTGGTAGATGCCATGCCTCTAAAAAGGTAAGCAGAGAATGTGCTCCAGTAATGCTGGCAGCACCAACAGATGTTCTAAGGATGGCATAGGACCCAGTGTGACACCTGCCTCTAAGATCCCTTAACTTTAGGGTCCTTTCATCATCACAGTTTATCTCAGCTGACTAATGTCATGGCTTTTAAAGTCATGATGCTTAGAGCTACAGATTTTTGTGATCACGTGGGTCAGACCATGCTCAAGACTTGAAAGCCTGTTTCTGCCAAAAATCATCACACAGTCTAGAAGATTTGCATTACATGGTATATGGTGAAAAGGTCTCCTACCTCTTAACTTTGCTTGGACCAGTTGCTGCTTTTTCTGCAAGTCCGTCTGAAAGGAAATTTAAAGCTTAGTTATGTGAAGATATATGCTTAAGCACTTTTGGTTGCTTTTGCTAAAGGTATCTCTCTTGCCTAAAGAGGAGATCTTCTTAAAAAAAGTGATGCATTTGCAGCCTCCATACTACCATCTCACCCCTCCAATGGTTCATTGGGATCTCAAAACTCTCTCCAACTACCGACCCATCTCCCTTTTGACTTCAAACTCCTTGTGCGTATTGTGTACAAACATCTTACCGCCCTTCCTCCCACTCCCTCCTTGTCCCATTTCAGTCTGGCTTCCATTCTCTCCACTCCACTGAAACTGCCCTTATGAAGGTCCATAATGACCTCCTTGCTTCCAAATCCAAGGGCCACTACACTCTGCTTATTCTCCTTGATCTGCTGCTTTTTACACTGTGGACCACCCTCTCTTCCTGCAAATTGTTCATTTCCTTTGTCTATGTGACCCTTCCTTCCATCTCCTGGCTGTCCTCCTACCTATCTGACCGTTCCTTCTCTGTCTCCTCTCATGGCTCCACTTCCCTCCTCCTTCTGCTAACAGAACTTCCCCAAGGTTCTGTTCTACCTCTCTGATTCTTTCTCTATTCCTCCTCTTTAGGTGAACTCATCAGCTCTTTTGACCGCTAATATCATCTTTATGCTGATAATACTCACATTTGTCTTTCCTCCTCCGAACTCTCCCCCTCTCTCCTCAATCATATCTCCAACTGTCTCTCTGCTATGTCTTCCTGGATGTCCCAGCTCTTTCTTATGCTGGGCATCCACTATACAATTTTCTGTCAGATATCTGTCCAATCTGGCTGGTTGGAATTAAAACCTGGTAATGTATGGGAGCAAATGACAGTAGATAATATGGTTTTAAACCCTGAAAAAAGGACAAAAAAATTGTCCAAGTTGGTTAAATTTGTGTGTTTTAACCAAGTTGTCTGAACAACCATTTTTGGCTACTTTCCAGTGTTTGTGAGCAAATGGATGATTGTCATTAGCTCCCATACATTACCAGGTTTTCATTCCAACCAGCCACATTGGACAGATATCTGTCAGAAAATTGTATAGTGGATGCCCTGCTTGACACTGGTAATAAATGAACACGAAATTATGTCACAACTATCTCCTCTAACCCCAAAGTGCACTGTTGGGTTATCCTGGACTCCTCCCTCTCCTTCCACCACACATTCAGCACCTCTCACAGTCCTGCCGTTTCCATCTCAAATATATTTCCAGGATCAGACCCTTTCTCACCCTGAATGCTACTAAAACTCATCCAATCACTGGTCATCTCCACATTGGACCACTGTAACCTGTACTATATGGCCTCCCTGACTCCACTCCATTCTTTCCTCCATGCTGCTGCTTGGCTCATCTCTCCTACAAGCCCTACACTGACTCCCCTTCCCCTTAAGAACTCTGGCCCTGATTCAGAGTCGGACGCTCTGACCAGAGCGCTCGCTCTGAATCAGGGCCGTCCTATTTAAATTTGGAGTGGCCTTTTGGACGCTCGCATAGCTGTGGGTTACCACCCACAGCTTATGCGAGCGTCCATGATGATGGTCGCGATGGTCAAGACCATCGCGACCATCGGGCTTGCGACGAGACCCTGGAACTCTCCCCCTATCAGACTCTCCACCTCTCTACAAATCTTCAAATAGGCTCTCAAGACCCACTACTCCATCAAAGCCACCCAGTTCCCATTCTAACCCACTTCTACATGCTCCTTCCTCCCTGTTTACCCCATTGGTGTTACGTCTGTTTGTCTGCCTCTCCCCTTTAGAATGTAAGCTCTCATGAGCAGGGCCCTCTTCCCTGATGTGCTTCTCCTTACATATACTTTCATCTACCCCTTACTCCTCACAAGGTCATCTAACACTTACTTGCTAAGTCCCTGGTGCTTATTTTGAGTGTTACAATTGCTATTGCAGCAAAGTGTATAAACCATGTCCTTCTACTGCATTGTATTGTACTGTAAGTCATTGGATTCTTGTTCACTTATTTGTCTATGTACTTTGTAAGGCACTGCGGAACCATTGTGGTGCCATATTAATAAAGAATAATAATAATGGTGTTGGCTACCTTCTAGCTTACTCATTTTGAACTGTTGGGATTCAGTGGAGCTGAATTTTTTTCTTATTGGAAGGTTTCCTTCCTATTATCCATCTCCTCAGAGAGTTTTAGAGCTAGGGGTTCTGGGCCAGATTCAGAGCTGAACGCTCTGACCAGAGCGCTCGCTCTGAATCAGGGCCGTCCTATTTAAATTTGGAACGGCCTTTTGGACGCTCGCATAGCTGTGGGTTACCACCCACAGCTTATGCAAGCGTCCATGATGATGGTCGCGATGGTCAAGACCATCGCGACCATCGGGCTTGCGACGAGACCCTGCGTTAGGGTCTCGCTGCCGCAAGCCCTGGAGTGATTTTGGCTCTATCAGAGCCAAAATCACTCCCACTGACATCACTAGTGATGTCAGTGGGGCCGACCCCAGACGGTAGGCGTTCCCATGGGAACGCCTCCGTCTGGCAGCCACGCCCCCGGCACGCCCACCAAAGGGGGCGTGCTGTCACTTACCATCGACAGCACGCCCCCTATGGTGCGAGACCCAGAGCGACAGCTTGGCTGTCGCTATCCGGGTCTCGCGCATGCGCAATACGGAGCTCCCTCCCTTGTGCGCATGCGCATTTGGGTACCATCGATCCCCTTGCGAGCGTCCTGCGCTCGCGAGCAGGTCTGAATGAGACCCTCAGTTCAAGTTTGTTGCACTCACAGAGACCTCACCCAATCCTCCCTCATTTACATATCTGACCTCATCTCTTCACACTCCCACCCACTTTGCTCAACAAATGCATGTTGCCTCTCCAGCCAACTGATTACTTCATCTCACTCCCGCCCAAGATTTTGCTCGTGCTGCTACCTACCTCTGGAACTCTCCCCCTATCAGACTCTCCACCTCTCTACAAATCTTCAAATGGGCTCTCAAGACCCACTACTCCATCAAAGCCACCCAGTTCCCATTCTAACCCACTTCTACATGCTCCTTCCTCCCTGTTTACCCCATTGGTGTTACGTCTGTCTGCCCCTCCCCTTTTAGAATGTAAGCTCTCATGAGCAGGGCCCTCTTCCCTGATGTGCTTCTCCTTACATATACTTTCATCTACCCCTTACTCCTCACAAGGTCATCTAACACTTACTTGCTAAGTCCCTGGTGCTTATTTTGAGTGTTACAATTGCTATTGCAGCAAAGTGTATAAACCATGTCCTTCTACTGCATTGTATTGTACTGTAAGTCATTGGATTCTTGTTCACTTATTTGTCTATGTACTTTGTAAGGCACTGTGGAACCATTGTGGTGCCATATTAATAAAGGATAATAATAATGGTGTTGGCTACCTTCTAGCTTACTCATTTTGAACTGTTGGGATTCAGTGGAGCTGAATTTTTTCTTATTGGAAGGTTTCCTTCCTATTATCCATCTCCTCAGAGAGTTTTAGAGCTAGGGGTTCTGGGCCTGATTCAGAGCTGAACGCTCTGACCAGAAAGCTCGCTCTGAATCAGGGCCCTCCTACCTGTTTTTGGAGCGTCAGAGACTTTGGCTCTATCAGAGCCAGAGTCACTCCCACTGACATCATTACTGATGTCAGTGGGGCCGGACTCAGATGGTAGGCGTTCCCATGGGAACGCCTCCGTCTGGCCGCCCCGGTACGCCCACCAAAGGGGGCGTGCTGTCAGTCACCATCGATAGCACGCCCCCTTTGGTGCAAGACCCTGAGCGACGTATTTCTCATCGCTCGCCGGGTCTCGCGCATGTGCCAAACATCGACCCGCTTGCGAGCAAACTTCCCTCGCAAGCGGGTCTGAATGACCCCCTCTGTCTTGTATTTCTCTTTATCTGATCTTCCATGATGACAGGCATGTTCACCAAACATTCTTTTCAGCCGAAAGTGGTGTCCAGGTTTCATCTAAAACAAGACTTTGTGATCCCTGCCCTAAACTGTGATACGTCTCCAGATGACGAGGCAATGTCAGAGCGTGTTGTCAGGGCCATAGGACTCGTGAATTATGAGTTGGCTCTGTTCAATGTCCACAAGAGAACCTGGGGGCAATTCAGACCTGGACGCAAAGCAGCGCAGTATCGCTGCCATCTGGGGCAGGGTATGCAAATTCCATGATCGCATGGCAAGGCTTAAGGACGCCCTCTATGTCTTAGAGAGCGATGGCAGAGCGAAAGCACCACGGTCTAAAGATGCCCCCTTTTCTTTCTTAGCACACGTCATCTCCAGGAAGTGTATGATTAATTAGTAACATCGAGAGCCATCGCCGCCCTTGAGGTAGACTCTACCCCACTGCAAGCACTGCCATCACTGCCATGCAGGCTGAAATATAACCAAGTGACGTGTACAATGACTCTTCCATGCTAATTATGCACACCCATAAAACGCCATTTTGACGCCCAAACGCCTGCATTCGCAGCAACACTCCACCGTTCCCTGTTACCACCCACAAACGGCACTATCTGTCACTCAAAGTAGCGTCCAGTCTGTGTACTATGAGCGCACAATTCCCGAGCGCAGTGAGTGTCTCGCGCATGTGCATATTGACGTATGCACAGACGGGCGACTATCGGCCATAGCGTGCGTTTGCAGCTTAGCATCCTGATCTGAATCAGGCCCTCTGTTCAGTTTCTTTATTGCCAGACTTGGAGTACTTAGGTAATTAGCCAGGTTTACCTTGCAGCAGCAGGACACTCTGTTCCTGAAACTGCATGGGCATATACCACCAGATTGGTGGGATTCTCCAGGACGGCAAAGCACGGAACCTCTGCTGAGCAGTCGTACCGGGTGGCCACCTAGTATTCAGTGCACACATTCACCAAATTTTACTGGTTTAATACTTTTGCATCCAAACATGCCAGTTTAGGGTGTAAAGTACTACACATTCTCCCCTTCATTTAGTCCATTGGGGAAACTCAACTTTTACATTAATTGGGAGCAATTCACTTGTTTGTAGCTTTCGTAGTTGTGTCTAAACTGCAGAGGAGCTATTCAATTGTTTGCGTGAAAAGCCCCTCTCTCGCATGAGAATGCACAGGATTAGCTGCGTTAAGCAGTGCTAAATGCCAGGCGCACAGCAGTTACGGTTCACCCGGCACTCACAAGTCACGAGAGCACTAAGCTGGCTTCGGGATTTTGACCGCTGGGATCCCGACCACCGGCATTCCGTCCCCAACCCATTTTTCCACAAACCCTGTAGTATCAATAGGATATTGATTAGTTGGTAAGTGTGATTGGCCAGTGATCACATCAATTTGTATACACAGTTATTAGTCTACACTCTTTGTGATTAAATAGCCCAAACTGGAAATTTGGTGAAATAAATTGCTCTTTGTATTTCAATCTTTAGACTATGAAAATAATTAATAAGTATACAATTGGCTGAAACATAATTAAAATATCTCAGTAGTTTTAAAGAGAATAATGCCTTTTTAAAAAAAAAATAGAGTTATGGTAAGAACTTACCTTTGTTAACGCTCTTTCTTCGAAGTCCATAGGGTCCACAGGGAGACCTTGGGAGTTTAGGTGATGGAACTGAATCCGGGCACCACGCAGTTAAAAAGCTTTCAGCTCCCATGATGCACTGGTCCACTCTCCCTAAACACCGCCCCCAAGCCAGAGGCACCTCAGTTGGTAATAAGCCAAAGGCTGGAGGAAGATAAGAGAGAAGGAAGACTGGTACACTCAAGAATCACAGTCTCACAGAGAAGGGAACGGGAAACCGGTGACCAGAAAGATAGCACAAATGAAGCCAGGTGTTTCAGGGTGGTTGTCCTGTGGACCCTATGGACCTCGAAGAAAGAGAGTTAACAAAGGTAAGTTCTTACCATAACTCTCATTTTCTTCTTCAGGGTCCATAGGCTCCACAAGGAGACCTTGGGGATGTCCCAAAGCAGTCCTTTAAGGGTGGGGATGCTCCTGTGCTGAGAGGAGAATTCGGCACCCAAAGGAAGCATCCTGAGAGGCGGAGGTATCAAAGGCATAGAACCTTAGAAAGGTCTGGACAGAAGACCACGTGGCTGCCTTACAAAGCTGAATAGCCCAGGCACCATGGCAAGCTGCCCACGAGGGACCCACAGACCAAGTAGAATGAGCATTAACAGAAGCCGGAACAGGCAGGCCAGCCTGTGTGTAAGCCTCTGAGATAGTCATACGAAGCCATCTAGCCAAAGTTTGCTTATTAGTTGGCCATGCCTTCTTGTGAAATCCACAGAGCACAAAGAAGGAGTCTGATTTCTGAATGGAACTGATACAGTCCATATAAATCCTAAGGGCGCAGACCACATTCAAGTAGGCCTCACCTGCCGAGAGTTCTGGTGATTGAAAGGCCGGGACTATAATTTCCCCATTCATGTGGAAACTAGAAACAACTTTAGAAAGAAACTTCGGGCGAGTGCGAGGCACAGCCCTGTCCCGGTGAAATATCAGGAAGGGGGAGCGACAGGAGAGTGCCCCCAATTCTGATACTCTCCTGGCAGATGCAATCGCCAGAAGAAAAAGTATTAGCTGTTAACCACTTAAGTTCTAACGAATCTAGTGGTTCAAATGGAGGACCCTGGAGGGCCCGAAGAACTACTGCCAAATCCCAAGGAGCCACTGGGGGGACAAAGGGAGGTTAAATCCGGAGGACACCCTGGAGGAAGGTATGGATATCCGGAAGTGAAGCAATTCTACATTGGAACCATACTGACAGTACAGAAACATGCACTTTCAGCGAGCCCAGTCGGAGTCCGAGGTCCAGTCCAGCTTGAGAAGGCCAGGACTCTGTAGATCCAGAACACGTGGGGGTCGTAATTCCTGGGACGACACCACTAGAAATATGTATGCCACACTCTGTGGTAGATCCTAGCAGAAGCTGGCTTATGCGCTCTAAGCATCATGTTGATGACAGAGCTAGAGAATCCTTTGGACCTTAGGAGCCAAGCCATCAAAGACAGATGATCCAGGTCTGGGTAAAGGCAAGGACCTTGAGATAACAGGTCCGAAAGTTGAGGCAGCAGGAACAGAGTGCCGATGGAGAGACTCCGAAGATCTGAGTACCAATGACATCTGGGCCAAGCTGGAGCCACCAGCAGGACAGTGCCTCCATCTTGTTTGAACTTCCGAAGAACTCGAGGAAGAAGGAAGATTGGAGAAAACAGGTATGCAAACTGGAAGGTCCACTTCACTGACAGAGCATCCACCAAGGTTGCCTCGGCATCTCTTGTTCTGGACCCATACACTGGTAATTTGTGATTGTGTCTGGGAGGCCCCATTTGTCCACTAGGAGTTGAAACACCTCTTGTTGAAGAGACCATTCTCCTGGATGCACGTCGTGACAGCTGAGGAAGTCCGGTTCCCAATTGAGAACTACCGGAATGAACACTGTCGAAATGGCCGGGTGGTGAAACTCTGCCCACGTCAGAATGCGTGACACTTCTGTCATTGCTGCCTGACTTCGAGTGCCTCCTTGATGGTTGATGTAAGCCGCCGTGGTGGCATTGTCAGACTGAACCTGCACGGGTTTTCCATGAAGTATGTGCTTGGCCAACTGGAGGGCCCTGTACGTAGCCTGAAGTTCCAATATGTTGATTGGAAGGGTTGCTTCGACTGCTGTCCAAAAGAGTGCGGACCGGTCACTGCGCCCCAGCTCCGAAGAATGGCATCCGTTGTTAGGAGTACCAAGTCCGGGATCCAAAAGAGGTGTGCCTTGGTTAGATGAGATGTCAGTAGCCACCAAGACAGAGACAGACACACCTCCGGAGAGAGCACTATTGTCTGAGCTTTGATCTGGTGGGGCAATCCGTTCCATCTGGAGAGGATCCAAAAGCCTGGAATGAAACTGAGCATATTCCACCATGTCGAAGGTGGACACCATGGATCCCAGAACCTGCATCGCCGAGTGTATTGACACCCAGCGACTGTGCTGTGGAGGCATCTGCGTACTCGTAGTTGTAATGTGGAGATCTTGTCTGAAGTCAGAAAGATTCTCTGCTGCTGAGAATCCAGTAGGGCTCCCAGATGAATCATCCTCTTCGAGGCATTCAGGGAGGACTTTTCCAATTGATTAACCACCCGTGCGCTTGTAGAAAGGCAATTGTCAGTTGTAGGTGGTGGCAAAGCACTTCTGGAGAACCCGCCAACAGGAGGAGATCGTCCAGGAATGGAAGTAGCCGGATCCCCTGATTCCGCAGGTGTTCGGCCATGACAGCCATAACTTTGGTAAACACCCTTGGAGCTGTGGACAGGACAAAGGGTAGCGCCCAGAACTGGAAGTGAACGCTGGTGAGAGGGCGTTATAGGGACATGTAGGTATGCATCCTGAATATCCAGTGATACCATAAAATCCCCAGTTTCCATAGCCAGTATAATGGAGCGTAGGGTTTCCATCCTGAACCTGGGCACCCTGAGGAACTTGTTCAGGGATTTGAGGTTGAGGATAGGCCGATGAGACCCATTCGGCTTCTGCACCAGAAAGAGAGTAGAATATTAGTGGGACTGGCACAATTTCGCCTGCTTGCAGCAAGGACTGTATGGCTTTCTGGATCTGTATGGCCTTGTTCTTTTCTGAAGACGGGCCTGTGCATAAAAACTGGTGAGGAGGTCTCTGAAGGAATGAGAGGGTGTACCTGTGAGAGACCACTTCTCTTACCCAAGCACTCATGGTCGTTTGACACCAACGCTGGGAAAACTGAAGAAGTCGGCCTCCCACTCTGGCGGAGGCCCGTCACATCAGGCTGAGGGTTTATCTACTGGTTTAGAAACAGGGCATCTTGTGCTCCAGGCCTGTTTTCTGGGTTTGGCGGCTTTCTTGGCAGCTGACTCTCTAGGAAAGGATTGTCCTTTGGGTTTTCCCTGCGGACAAAAGGACCTAAAGGAAGAGTTTCTCGGTTTAGAAGATGCTGGAGGCAGAAATGCCAACTTTGATTTTGCCAATGTGTCAACAAGCTTGTCCAGATCCGGGCCAAACAAGATCTCCCCATTGTAAGGTTAGCCTTCCAGGCTCTTTTTAGAATCAGCATCCGCCCTCCAAGAACGCAACCATAGGGAACATCGAGCGCTCACTGCCACAGCCGAGACTCTGGAGGTTAGGAGACTTGTATCCAATATATGCAGCCGCATCTCGAATGTGACCAACCAACGACACCTGATCCCCAAGAGTCTCCGAGGGAAAGGAGTCTTCCAGTGCATCAGCCCAGCTTTCTATAGCTTTAGCTACCCATGAAATAGCCATGGATGGGCGGGCAACAGCTCCTGAAAGAGAGTATATAGATTTCAGGCACGTCTCCACCTTCCTATCTGTAGGGTCCTTTAAGGAAGAAATGGAAGGCATAGGTAACATAACACTTTTGATTAACTGTGTACCATGGGAATCCACTGCAGGGGGTGATTCCCATTTTTTATAGTGAGCATCACGATATGGGTAACATGAGGCCAAAGGCTTTTGAGGTTGGAACCTCTTACCAGGCGATTTCCAGGCTGCAGCCATGTGTTCAACTAGTTGATCTGACAGAGGAAATTCTGCTGAAGCCACTTTCTGTCGTTTAAACAAAGGGTGTCTGTATTTAGGGGCTGGCTCATCCTCTTCTATGTCTAAGGCTGATCTGACAGCTCGCGCTAAGGCAGGAATATTAATTTTTGACCGAGCCTCCACCTCCTCCAGAGGGGAGTCGGGGTTAGAGGCATCAGCAACCTCTCAATCATCAGATGACATCTCAGACTCAGAAAGCTGTGTGGACTGTGATGACAAAAACTTATGTTTAGCAGGTTTCAGAGTTTTCTCACCCTGCAGCATGGTCTAAATGGCTGTAGAAGAAGCCTCCAGGCTCTGTAGAGAGGTAGAGAAAATGTCCACCCATGGTGGAGGCACAGGAGGAGTTTGTATAGTTGGTATCAGTTGTAGTAACCCCATAGGGGGAATAGTCTGCTGTTGTAACCCCATTGGGGGAAAAACAGCCGGAACCGCTAGGCGTCCCACAATGGAGGCCAGGACCTGAGGAAAGGCAGCCCAAGGAGGCTCCTGTACTGGAGCTGGGAGATAGATGTACCTGGTGGATTAAAACACCTAACACATAAACCATCCTGTACCAAATCCTCCTCATCAAAATCTGTGGCACATAATCTGCATGATAGCAGAATGGGTGCAGAAGTCTGTTTGTTATCCTTGCTTCTGCCAGACATATCTGTAGGGCAATGTAACTCACAATATGGCACTGGGTTTAAAGCAACCACTAAGTATATAGGATATTTGTAGAGAAGCAATATAGTGGTCCTGTCTGATGCTTGGGCAAGCTGCAGGTGCACACAGCCGGATATGGCACAGTGCAAGATATAACTGTATGTGACCAACCTCACAAATATTAAGCTCTATAGATGTGAGGTATAGGAAACACCCTGACTACACCTGTATGTTAGGGCAGAATCAGAGAAAAGGGAAAGATATATGCTGACAGTAGAAAATAGACACAGACAGACAGCGCTAGCATGAGTCACATACAATGCAGAAATACAACTGCAAATTGGCACTACTATCAACTACACAGACTCAGGGGTAAATATACTAAGATTCATGTTGGTCCTGATGTGTCCCGTTTTTCAACTCGGATAGGATCGATCAAAAACGGACGTCGGTTAAATACCATTTGCACCTTAATTTACACACAGAAATGTATAACTCAGCACAGGCTGCAGGGGAAAAAATTCCATATAACACCCAACTGTCTTATAATACATAAATATATTTTTTAAATTCATAGCCATCCCTCACAGGGATCGCATACAGCTGTCCCTCTATACTCCAGCACACCCGGCTCTCTGATCACAGACCCCATAATGTGCACCCCACTATAAGTACCCAAACTCCACTCCGTGCAGAGCCCCCATCTTTCCCACCAGTCGCCCGGTACAGCCAGTATCCTACCTCTGCAGATAGGCCTGTACTGTGCTCCGGGCGCCCACAGCTCTCCTAGACCCTCTTTTTAGGCACTTTCTTAAAGAAAATAGGTGGCAAGGTATTAAATGAAATCACCTAGAAATTAAGTTTTCAGCATCACTGACAATATAATACTTTATTTCAAGAATCCATGTGTAGCAATTCCACATCTAATATCGTTGCTAAAAATTTTTAATTTTTTAATTCAATCATCAATTATCAATCTCACTTGTAGCTTCCTCTTCTTTTATCCCCAGCATCTCCTAGCCTCCCCTATCTCTCCCCTGGCCCTTCTCCATGAAGCCATGACCTTTTTCAGGTGCACTATCTTATGCCCCTATTTAAAAAATGGGGGGGGGGGTGCCAATGCTCTCTCTGGCACAGGGCACCAAAAAGTCTAGTTACGGCTCTGCCCCCTTATATATGCTCACTCCCGCCCATTGCTTAACTTAGAGTCTGGTAGTGTGGGACTGTTGAGATGGAAGTCAGATATCCCTGACCTCATAATGAAAGCCATCTTGGAGGCTAACACCAAATTAGATAAACAACTGACCTACAGTCAGGTCCATAAATATTGGGACATGGACAGAATTTTCATATTTTGGCCTCTATTCACCACCACAATGGCTTTGAAATGAAACAAACAAGATGTGATTTAACTGCAGACTTTCAGATTTAATTTGAGGGTAATTACATCCAAATCAGGTGAACGGTGTAGGAATTACAACGGTTTCTATATGTGCCTCCCTCTTTTTAAGGGGCCAAAAGTAATGGGATAAATTAAACAATCCTAAATCTAACTTTCACTTTTTAATACTTTGTTGCAAATCCTTTGCAGGCACTTACAGCCTGAAGTCTGGAACGCATAGACATCACCAGACGCTGGGTTTCATCCCTGGTGATGCTCTGCCAGGCCTCTACTGCAAATGTCTTCAGTTCCTGCTTGTTCTTGGGGCATTTTCCCTTCAGTTTTGTCTTCATCAAGTGAAATGCATGCTCAATCGGATTCAGGTCAGGGGATTGACTTGGCCATTGCATAACATTCCACTTTTTAACCTTAAAAAACTCTTTGGTTGCTTTTGCAGTATGCTTTGGGTCATTGTCCATCTGCACTGTGAAGAGCTATCCAATGAGTTCTGAAGCATTTGACTGAATAACTTCAGAATTCATTCTGCTGCTTTTGTCAGCAGTCACATCATCAATAAATACAAGGGAACCAGTTCCATTGGCAGCCATACATGCCCACGCCATGACACAACCACCACCATGCTTGACTGATGAGGTGGTATGTTTTGGATCATGAGCAGTTCCTTTCCTTCTCTTCTCTTCCCATCTCTCTGGTACAAGTTGATCTTTGTCTCATCTGTCAATAGGATGTTGTTCCAGAACTGTAATGGCTTTTTTAGATGTTGTTTGGCAAACTCTAATCTGGTCTTCCTGTTTTTGTGGCTCACCAATGGTTTGCATCTTGTGGTGAACCCTCTATATTCACTCTTGTGAAGTCTTCTCTTGATTGTTGACTTTGACACATATACATCTACCTCCCGGAGAGTGTTCTTGATTTGGCCAACTGTTGTGAAGGGGTTTTTCTTCACCAGGAAAATAATTCTTTTGTCATCCACCACAGTTGTTTTCCGTGGTCTTCCGGGTCTTTTGGTGTTGCTGAGCTCTCCGGTGTGTTTTTTCTTTTTAAGAATGTTCCAAACAGTTGATTTGGCCACACCTAATGTTTTGCTATCTCTCTGATGGGTTTGTTTTGATTTTTCAGCCTAATGATGGCTTGCTTCACTGATAGTGACAGCTCTTTGGATCTCATATTGAGAGTTGACAGCAACTGATTCCAAATGCAAATGTCACACCTAGAATCAACTCCAGACCTTTTACCTGCTTAATTGATAATGAAATAATGAGGGAATAGCCCATACCTGTCCATGAAATAGCTTTTGAGTTGATAGTCCCATTACTTTTGGCCCCTTAAAAAGTGGGAGGCCCATATTGAAACTGTTGTAATTCCTACACCGCTCACCCGATTTGGATGTAATTACCCTCAAATTAAATCTGAAAGTCTGCAGTTAAAGCACATCTTGTTTGTTTCATTTCAAAACCATTGTGGTGGTGAATAGAGGCCAAAATCTGAAAATTCTGTCAATGTCCCAATATTTATGGACCTGACTGTATATATCTTATGCTGAAATGCATCTGAAAATCCTGCATAGATCTTATTGTACACCCAAAATTAAGTTCCTTATTGGGGACGCTCCTAACTCTAATTGCTATAAATGTGGATCGCCCGAGGTGGATATTGTACATTGTTTTGTGGACTTGCCCACAAGTACAGGTACTACGGAAATCACTTCAAACTTATGTTAACACTGAGTTAAAAATTCAGTTTATCATTGATAAAACCTGGGCTTTCTGGGGTATTTATCCCAAAACATACTCAAATAATTTGTCCAAAGGTAACCATATATAGCTTAATAAACTAGCTACAGCCACAAAGAAAACTATACTTTCTCAGTGGATCATCCCCGATCCTGTACCTATTTCTCTATTGTATCCTAGGTTTTCATTCCTGTTCACAATGGACTGGAGTAATATCACACTACAAAAAGAGAAATTAACAGAAAATGTATTTGAAATATGGCTTCCATATGTACACACCTTATCAATTACAGTAAGGGAGGCCTTAAGGAAATGTTTCAATCTCACATCATGGTACAATATGGAAGTACTTAGGGCCTGATTCAGAGCCAGACGCTCTGACCAGAGCGCTCGCTCTGAATCAGGGCCCTCCTACCTCCACTTGGAGCGGCCTTATGGACGCTTGCATAGCTGTGGGTTACCACCCACAGCTTATGCGAGCGTCCATGATGATGGTGCCGATGGTCAAGACCATCGCGACCATCGGGCTTGCGATGGAGACCCTGCGGTAGGGTCTCGCTGGCGCAAGCCCTGGAGTGATTTTGGCTCTATCAGAGCCAAAATCACTCCCACTGACATCACTAGTGATTTCAGTTGGGCCGGACCCAGACGGTAGGCGTTCCCATGGGAACGCCTCCGTCTGGCAGCCACGCCCCGGCACGCCCACCAAAGGGGGCGTGCTGTCAATTAACATCGACAGCACACCCCCTTTGGTGCGAGACCCGGAGTGACGGCTACCCCGTCGCTAGACGGGTCTCGCGCATGCGCACGACGGAGCTCCCTCCGTCGTGCGCATGCGCATTTGGGTACCATTGACCCGCTTGTGAGTGTCCTGCGCTCGCGAGCGGGTCTGAATGAGACCCTTAGTTCGGGAGATCCTTTTTGAGATGCTTGTTAGGTTGCTTTCCTTTTTATTTTTCTTATACTAATTATACTGTTAATTGGTGTATTTTATAGTATAATTTACCGTTATTGAATGTTTTATTTTATATTGAGTGGACAATTTTTCCATATTGTTGTAATATGATTGTCATGTTACTTTATTTCGGTTGTGTAATAACTGTCTTGCGATATATACCTGTCAATAAAAAAGTTTTTGAGAAGAAAAAAAAAGTGATAGGCACATCACTTAAAAATATTTACAAGACAGCAAAAGTTAGAAAAAAAATATCAATATCATTTTCAAGTGAAAATAATTATTTTGTGAAGAATCCTGCTTTTTGCAATTTTGGAATGCAGAAGCAAAAACCACAAAGTATTTATGTTTGGTGTTTATAAACAAAAGTGAAATACAATACATTTGCCATTACTTAATATTCTTGAAGTTTTGAAGAAAAACACTTTTTTGGACACTTTGGTTACAGTTGACAAATGGTATATTCTGAATATACAAATAATTCTAAAAAAATATTATTTGTGTGGGTACAGCACAGAGGCATCTTAAGAGAGGAGAGGGCCTGTGTGCATTCCCCATGGGGGGCATCCTCCTTTCTCCCCAGCGGCCGGCCGCATCACCGCAGCAGTAAACGCTAGGCGCTAGTCTTTTCCCTATCTCAACAGCGGTTGGGGAAAAATACAAATACTAATCTCAGCCTACCTCTTTTTGCACCAGGGTGCAACAAAGAGAAAAAGCCCTGAAATGCCCACCTTCAGGCTCTGTGGACTCTGCTTCTGCGACGGTGGTTGTAAACACTTCCCCATCTGTACTTGTGGTAGCCTAGGGGTTACTCAGGCAGCTATTCATCCTAAGTACTTCCAAACATGGCCTCTGTGTCTGTGGGAACGCAGCCGCGATTGATGAGATATCCTTGACACTCCCATGACACTGCCTTTAGCTCATCTCCCAGTCTCTACTCAGAAATGTTCATGGATTGTAGACGCTGTTGTACACAATTGCGTACGCCATCGCACATCCTGGTTAGCGTGTGTGCAGTAAGGGTTTCTTAGCTTTTTTGCGCTTATGCATTAGCAATAAATCGCTAAACTGTACAAACATCAGCATCGCATCCCTCAATGAATCAGGCCATTAAACAGTTATTGCCTGGGGAAGATCCATCCTGCCCCTATGTCTGCAAGCTCTATCCATGTCACGACCAGAGTTTCTCGGCATGGTGGTCGACGGGTATTACCTGTGAGGTCACTATGGCGGGGGGCGTCTGGCGGTGACGCTGGTGTTTGGCGAGGGGCATTGGCTGTGCGTGGTTCTGTGCGGGCATGTTGTCACTTTGGGCTGGTGAGGCCTGGTGGTGCTACTGTTCCACTCCGGCATGGGCGCCGCCATCTTGCCTCCGATCATTTGACCTAATCGCCCAATCCTGGTTTGTCACATGCTCTCTCTGGCCAGTCATGGCACAGCACTTGGTATTTAGGGAGGTTCAGAGCCTCACTTCATTGCCAGTGTAACGTGTTTCTCAGCTTAGCTGAGAGAGAGTTCCCTGTGCTCACCACCTGTTTTCCTGTGATACGCTGCCTGCCTGCTCCAATCCCGCTGGAATACCCTGCATCCTCCATTACCTTCCCCTTGCCTGAGTACCTGTGTCAGCTGTACCCTGCCTCCACTCACATTTCCTTTGGACAATTCACATCAGGGCCGCAACTAGGGGGGGGCTGGAGGTGCACGTGCACCGGGTGCGCCGCTGTACCCGGTGCCAGTGACCTCCAGCCCAGCTCTGCAGAGAGGCTCCAAGCCGGACGTCCGCTGGTAATATTTATTACCAGCGGGCGCCCGGCTCCTTCTCTGCAGCAACGCGGTGTAGCCGGAGGCTGGAGTTCTCTCCCGAACTCCAGCTTCCGGCTCTCCACAGTCGGCGGACCGGACGCGACGCTGGATGCAGGAGCAGGGTTCAAGGTAAGTATTTTCTTTTTAATAAGCTGCACTACAGGGGCATTATTATGGGGGCATGGGCATTATCAGAGGGGCATTACTATGGGGGCATGGGCATTACCACAGGGGCATTATTATGGGGGCATGGGCATTACCACAGGGACATTACTATGTGGGCATGGGCATTACCACAGGGGCATTATTATGGGGGCATGGACAATAAGGGGCATTACTAATGGGGCATGAGCACTACAGGGGCATTATTATGGGCGCATGGGAATTACCACAGTGGCTTTACTATGGGGGCATGGGCACTACAGGGGCATTACTATTGGGGCATGGGCAATACAGAGGCATTACCACAGAGGCATTATTATGGGGGCATGGGTATTACCACAAGGGCATTAATATGGGAGCATGGGCTCTACAGGGGCATTACTATGGGGGTATTAACATATGGGCATTACTATGGGGGCATTAGAATATGGGCACTACTACAGGGGCATTGCTATAGGGCATTATCATATGGGCACTACTACAGGGGCATTACCTCAGGGGACATTACTATAGGGGCACTGCTGCAGGGGGAATTACCAGGGGGGGCGCCAAATTACTGTCTTGCCCCTGGTGACAAAAATCCTAGTTTCGGCCCTGTTCACATCAGCCTGCATTCACCTCAGCCTGCATTCACATCAGTCTGCAATTCACCTCTTCTACCTGCAAATCACTTCAACCGGCAATTCATTACAGCTTCACAAGACCCGGATCACTGGACTGCTCCTATCTGCCACTACCTGGACTTTTACTCATTGCTTCACCTCAGTTCCCGTTTGCACTTTAGTGCCATCCCTGGACTTTATTTTCTCCCATTGTTATGTCAGCCAAACCACTCATTCAAAGTTCCACGTTTTGTTTTAAATCTGCTTCTGTGTCTGCTCCTGTACTACCCCGGGCCCACAAAAAAACCAGAACCTCACAGTTTGCACTGGCCCCATGGATCCGGCCACAGAACAGGAGTCTGGAGTAGATATATTTCAGTGCATTGCTGGCCCTCTGGAAAACCTGGAAACCATGCAACACCAAATAGCTCAGTTTTTGCAAGAAATGTCTAAACGACAGGATTATCTGCAAACCTCCTTATCCACTTCTGGGATAACAGCAACTACACCCGCTTCTATGCCGGGTAATACAGGAAGCAGGGCATCCCCTTGCTTACACCTGCCTATGCCAAGCAAATTTGACGGCAACCCTAAACTCTGTCACGGGTTCCTGAATCAGTGCGATATACATTTCACCTTACAGCCTGATAATTTTCCCACTGCAAGAACTAAAGTGGCATACATCGTGTCCCTGTTGTCCGGCTCAGCCTTGGATTGGGCTTCCCCACTCTGGGAGCATTCAGATTCTCTGCTGGATAACTACACTGACTTTGTGACATAATTTAGAAGGATTTTTGATGAGCCTGGACGAACTGTATCAGCCTCATCTAGTATTATGACACTGAAACAAGGAACCCGTCCTGTCAGTCAATGTGCCGTACAGTTTCAGATTTTGGCATCGGAACTAAAGTGGAATGACGAAGCCCTCACCTCAGCTTTTTGGCATGGGCTTTCTGATCGACTAAAGGATGATTTGGTCACCGTGACCTACCTGTTAACCTAAACGATATGATTTCCCTCTGTAATAAGATTGACCTACGCATCAGAGAACGTCAGGCTGAAAAGCACAGAACTGACTGGCAAAGGTCATCTACTCCTCCCTCTACTACCCGTCCAACCCCTCCTTCTACAGATGAAGAGACAATGCAGGTGAATCATACCCATCTCTCCAAAGAAGAACGGCAGAGAAGAATATTGAAAATCCTCTGCCTATACTGTGGAGAATCGAGTCACCTGGTGGCCTCCTGTTCCCGAAAATCGGGAAACGCCAGCTCCTAACTGACCCTGAGGACATCAAGTTTGAAGTTATGAGCCCGTCCCCAAATTCTAAAGATTTCTTATTGATCTTAGCCATAGATCTCAAGTCAAAACCTGCTCTACCTAGATTCTGGAGCAGCCGGAAATTTTATGACCTCCAGCTTAGTTAACAAGCTACAGATTCCTTGTTCATCCCTTGACCACGCGATTTCCCTGACGTCCTCTGGCTAACGGAGTTGTCACCAAGGAAACTCAACCAGTACTGGTTCGTATTGGGGCACTCCATTCTGAGTCTCTAAAATTCTTAGTGATACCAGAGGCCTCCCAAGAAATCATTTTATGGCTACCCTGGTTACGCCAGCACAATCCCAGGATCGACTGGTGCTCGATGCAAATCCTTTCATGGGGAGTTGACTGTCAGAAATCTTGTCTTCCCAAGATACGACCTGTGAGGAAAACAGTCTCATTAGTATCTCCAGCAATTCCCAAGGAGTATCAAATGTTTACTGACGTCTTTTCTGAACAACAAGCAAACATCTTACTTCCTCATAGAGAATGGGATTGCCCAATTGATCTATTACCTGACAAGATGCCACCTCGTGGTCACACCTATCCTCTGTCCTTGCCTGAGACCAAAGCGATGTCTGAATACATCCAGGAGAATTTGGAGAAAGGATTTATTCACCCCTCCACCTCTGTTGCTGGAGATGGGTTATTTTTCGTTGCCAAGAAGGACGGTGGCTTACGACCTTGTATAGACTACCGAGGCCTGAACGATATAACGGTCAAGAATCGATATCCGCTTCCACTAATCACAGAATTATTCGACAGAGTCAAAGGGTCCATCATATTTTCCAAGTTAGATCTGAGAGGGGCCTACAATCTTATTCGTATTCGCTTAGGTGACGAGTGGAAAACCGCTTTTAATACCAGAGATGGCCATTTTGAATACCTTGTAATGCCTTTTGGCCTGTGCAATGCCCCTGCTGGCTTTCAGGGCTTTGTTAACAAAATTTTCCGGGACTTATTATACATTTCAGTTGTTGTCTATCTGGACGATATACAGTATTGATTTTTTTGTCTTCTCCAGAGGAACATCATAAACATATCAAGGAAGTGCTGTCTTGTCTGAGGAAGACTATTGCAAACTGGAGAAATGTGTCTTTAGTGTACCCAGTGTGCCATTTCTTGGTTATGTCATTTCCGGCTCCAGCCTAGAAATGGATCCCTTAAAAGTGCAGGCGATCCTGGATTGCTCCCGACCTCAAACCTTGAAAGCCATCCAGAGACTACTCGGATTTGCCAACTACTATAGACGTTTCATCAAGGGATTTTCATCACTGATGGCTCCCAAAACAGCTCTGACACGTAAAGGCGCTAATCCTGCTCTATGGTCACAGCCCCAGTCCTAAGACAACCAGACCTGGACAGACCTTTTTTTATTAGAGGTTGATGCCTCATCAGAGGCAGTGGGAGCAGTCCTATCCCAACATTATGAAGATAACTGAGTTCATCCTTGTGTGTTCTTCTCCAAGAAATTCTCTCCTGCCGAAAGAAATTATGCTGTAGGTGAACAAGAACTCTTGGCAGTGAAGTTGGCGCTGAAGGAGTGGAGATATCTACTGGAAGGGGCTATATTTCCCTTCACTGTCTTCACTGACCATCGGAACCTCCTCTTCCTCAAGAATATTCAGTGTGTGAGTCCTCGTCTGGCCCGGTCGGTGATATTTTTTGCTCGTTTCCAGTTCACCCTGACCTTCTGATCTGGAGCTCTCAATCAAAAGGCAGATGCCCTATCTAGATCTCTCCTCTGTAACGACAATTCGGAGACCCTACGTACTGCTCCTATGTTGGAATCAAGAGTGTTTGCCATTGTACAAATACAGACCCCTACTGGGAAGACCTTTGTGGCCCCAGAGTTAAGGAAGCAGCTCCTCACCTGGGCTCAGTCCTCTCACTTTGCAGGTCACTCAGTTACTCAGAAAACTCTGGAACTTTTAAAAAGAAGTTACTGGTGCCCGTCCATGAAGGCTGATGTGTTGGAATTCATTTTTTCATGCCCCTCGTGTGCTCAGCATAAATCTTCGCGTCAAGCCCCAGCTGGTGAATTGATGCCCCTACCTATTCCATCACGTCCATGGACGCATCTATCCATGGACTTCGTAACGGATTTGCCGAGCTCTCAGGGCTACACCACCATCTGGGTTGTAGTGGATCGATTTTCCAAGATGGTCCATTATGTCCCTTTAAAGAAACTACCTATTTTGTCTCCATGGCCTTCCTACTTAAATAGTTTCTGATCGTGGTGTGCAATTTGTGGCAAAATTCTGGAGATCTCTATGTTCCGTTCTGCAAGTGAAGTTAAACTTCTCCACGGCCTACCACCCCCAAAGCAATGGATCCACGGAGAGGGTTAACCAAGACCTTGAGACCTTCCTAAGGATCTTCATGTCTTCATCCCAAGACAATTGGTCTGAACTACTGCCATGGGCAGAATTTGCACACAATGCCTCCTATCATTCTGCTACCAACCAAACTCTGTTCCAAATTGTCTACGGTCTTCTCCCTTGGATTCCTGAATTTCAAAGTCTATCTGTCTTTGATGTGCCTGCTGTGGAGGATACTGTATGGAGATTTGTATCCATATGGACCCAAGTGCGTAGTGATTTGGAGAAGGCGTCCTCTCGCTACAAACTTCAGATGGATAGGAGACGTAGGAAGGTGCCATGCATGCAAGTTGGGGACCAGGTCTGGTTGTCCACCCGAAACCTACGCCTTAAGAGTGCCTTCAATGAAGTTTGCTCCCCGTTTCATCGGCCCCTTCTCCATTAAGCAAGTAATTAACCCTGTGGCTTATCACCTTCAGTTGACTGCTTACCTGAAAATTCCCAACTCATTCCATATTTCCCTCCTAAAACCCCTAATCCTGAAGTAATTTCGCAAGGTCCTTCCTGTTCCCCCTCGTATCCAGACTGAGAGAGGCGTAGAGTACGAGGTCTCCCAGGTCCTGGATTCCCATATCCGCAGAGGACGATCACAATATCTTCTGGATTGGAAAGGCTACGGCCCGGAAGAATGCTGTTGGACCGATGCCCGAGACATCCATGCCCCCGCCCTGGTCAGGAGGTTCCATGCTGCTCATCCGGAAAAGCCTGGTGAGTGTCCTGGGGTACTGTCACGACCAGAGTTTCTTGGCACGGTGGTCGACGGGTATTACCTGTGAGGTCACTATGGCGGGGGGCGTCTGGCGGTGGCTTTTGGCGAGGGGCATTGGCTGTGCGTGGTTCTGTGTGGGCATGTTGTCACTTTGGGCTGGTGAGGCCTGGAGGTGCTTCCGTTCCACTCCGGCATGGGAGCCGCCATCTTGCTTCCGGTCATTTGACCTAATCGCCCAATCCTGGTTTGTCACATGCTCTCTCTGGCCAGTCATGACACAGCACTTGGTATTTAGGGAGGTTCAGAGCCGCACTTCATTGCCAGTGCAACGTGTTTCTCAGCTTAGCTGAGAGAGAGTTCCCTGTGCTCACCACTTGTTTTCCTGTGATACGCTGCCTGCCTGCTCCAATCCTGCTGGAATACCCTGCATCCTCCATTACCTTCCCCTTGCCTGAGTACTTGTGTCAGCTGTACCCTGCCTCCTCTCACATTTCCTCTAGACCAGGGGTTCCCAACCACGTTCCTCAAGGCACACTAACAGTCCAGGTTTTAAGGATAGCCATAGTTGAGAACAGGTGACTTAATTAGTACCTTAGTTATTGTTATTTAACCATCTGTGCTTAAGCATGGATATCACTAAAACCAGGACTGTTAGTGTGCCTTGAGGACCGAGGTTGGGAATCACTGCTCTAGACAATTCACCTCAGCCTGCAATTCACCTCTTCTACCTGCAAGTCACTTCAACCTGCAATTCATTGCAGCTTCACAAGGCCTGGATCACTGGACTGCTCCTATCTGCCACAACCTAGACTTTTACTCATTGCTTCACCTCAGTTCCCATTTGCACTTTAGTGCCATCCCTGGACTTTATTTTCTCCCATTGTTATGTCAGCCAAACCACTCATTCAAAGTTCCACGTTTTGTTTTAAATCTGCTTCTGTGTCTGCTCCTGTCACCACCCCGGGCCCACAACAAAACCAGAACCTCATAATCCACTTCTTTATCATTTCTGGCTTTAATATGTTCAACCAACAATTCTTCTAATACATCTCACCCCTTCAATGTCTTTACGAGATCTCCTCTTACACATTTTTGGTTATAAAAGATAAGACTCAAATTTATTAGTGTCAAATATATGTTATCTCTGAGAAATATTCCTATGCTTTCCCCCATTCCTGTGGGATATGGACCATCTTTATTTCCTCAAGTTTCTGAGAATTGTCTATCGCAAGTTTTTGAAAGACCTCTTACAATTATTCAACCCAATTTTAAAGACATAGGGCCTTATTCAGACCTGGTCGCAAGTGCTGAGCGCTCGCACTCGGGTCGATGTTTGCCCACTGGGCATGCGCACGTCGGAGCCGACTCCGACGTGCGCATGCGCGAGACCCGGCTAGCGACGGGCGCTCCGTCGCTACGGGTCTTGCACCAAAGGGGGCGAGCTGTTGATGGTGATTGACAGCTCGCACCGTTTGGGAGGCGGGCAGGGGGGGCGGCCGGCCAAACGGAGACGTTCCCGACGGAACGCTTGCCGTTTGGGGGCGGCCCCACTGATATCAGCAATGATGTCAGTGGGGAGCTTCCTGCTCGATCAGAGCAGGAAGCTCCCTGGGGCTTGCTGAGACCCAACCTTAGGGTCTCGTCGCAAGCTCCGATGGTCCATCAACCTGGTCGCTCGCTAGAGCTGTGGGTGGTAACCCACAGCTTAGCTAGCGACCAGGAGGCCGCACTTCACACCACAAGCGGCTGCCCTCATTCAGAGCGACTGCTTGTATCTAGCGATCGACTCTGAATGAGGGCCATATTCTCAACTTGCCCCAGTGCTTTACATTTTTACCCCCAATTAGTGGTACCTGCTTAAGTACCTGAATATTTTTGCTACTTATAGGGGTAGCACTATCCATGTCTCTCCCTTTTTATTATTGACTCATATGGGGAGTGGGTGTGTATGAGGGGAAGGGGAGGGGGGTTGGGTGGATGTAATTTAAACATCCAAAATCATTTTGAAAAGTTGTCTTCTTTAGTCCCTTACCCACTAAAGCAAATTAATTTAGTCTACTTCCCACGACAGACAATTTGGCCATATTACAACTGGTTTAAATGGCTGACTGGGCTTTAGATTAGGGGTAGCCAAGCTCAGTCCTCATGGAGTCCTACAGTCCTGTTTTTCAAACCACATGTGGATCTTTTAATAAGTTTGTTAGTAATGACTGCACCACCTGTGGAACTTTTAAAATGTGTCAGTTAGAAATATAATATAATACCCTGTGCACCATCTAGGGGATCTAATGGTCCGTTATGATGGTGTGATGATAGCGTTACATGCTGAATGTACAGCCATGGCCAAAAGTTTTGAGAATGACACAAGTATTGGTTTTCATAAAGTTTGCTGCCTCAGTGTTTTTAGGCCTTTTTGTCAGATGTTACTATGGTATACTGAAGTAAAATTACAAGCATTTCATAAGTGTCAAAGGCTTTTATTGACAATTACATTAAGTTTATGCAAAGAGTCAATATTTGCAGTGTTGACCCTTCTTTTTCAAGACCTCTACAATTCGCCCTGGCATGCTGTCAATCAACTTCTGGGCCACATACTGACTGATGGCCGCCCATCCTTGCTTAATCAATGCTTGGAGTTTGTCAGAATTTGTGGGTTTTTGTTTGTCCTCCCGCCTCTTGAGGATTGACCACAAGTTCTCAATGGGATTAAGGTCTGGGGAGTGTCCTGGCCATGGACCCAAAATTTTGATTTCTTGTTCCCCGAGCCACTTAGTTATCACATTTGCCTTATGGCAAGGTGCTCCATCATTCTGGAAAAGGCATTGTTCATCACCAAACTTCTTGGATGGTTGGGAGAAGTTGCTCTTGGAGGATGTTTTGGTACCATTCTGTGTTCCACACTCCCTTGGCTGAGAAGCAACCCCTCACATGAATGGTCTCAGGATGCTTTACTGTTGGCAGATGGGGCAATACGATGAATCAGGCATACACACTAAACGATTTATACAATGTATTATTACGATTCGTGTCGGAACGATATATTGTACGATACATCATATAGTGTGTACCCAGCTTTAGAAGTCTATTGTAGGAGTTTGGCCACCCCTTTTTTAGATTACCAATAACCCTGATCAACATATGACCTAAATGTCAACTGGAACTGGCAGGTAGAGATCTTCTCTTTCTCCCCTGCATGTGAGAGATCCCCACTTTGTGAGAGATCTCCTCTGTTTTCCCCATGTCTGTGAGAGCTCCTCTCTCTCCCCACGCTGTTAGCGATCTCTTTTCTGAGTCTGTGAATGATCACACCTTTCTCTCCGTCTGTGATAATCTCACTGTCTTTGAAGGATCTATTCTGTCTCCCCTGTCTGTCACAGTCTTCCTTACTCCACTCTGTCTGTGGAGACAGATCTGTCTCCACCATATCTATGACAGATCTCTCCCTATCTGGGAGTGATCTGTCTATAAGAGATTACCATTCCTCCCTATCTATGAGAACTCTGTATATCCCCATCTGTGAGAAATGTAACCCCCAATCTGAAATATATGTTTCACTGTCTGAGAGAACACCTATCTACCCTGTCTAAGAGATCTCCTTTTTACATCAATATCTGTGAGACATCTTCTGAGACATCTTCTATCCTGTCTGTTAAGAGATCCAATCTCTTTTTCCTCCATCTATAAAATATATCCTCTTGTAAGAGATCTCACCCCTCTATCCCATGTCATTTAATTATCTCATCTAATCACTGTCCAATGTCAGTGAGGAATCTCATCTCTACCCTATGTCAGTGAGGAATCACCACTCTGCCAATGCGGGATCACCATTCTGCTCCATGTCAGTGAGGGATCTTCTCACCTATCTGCATTATGTGAGTATGGGATATCCTGCTTTACATGAGTGTGGGATCTTCTCTCTGCCCCATGTCAGTGAACGATCTCCTTTCTGCATCATGTCAGTGAGGGATCTCCTCTCTCCCTCCCATGCAGGATTTAATTGAGGACTCTTCTGTCAATCCCATGTCAGTGAGGGATCTCCTCTCTGCATCATGTCAGTCTCTCCCTCCCATATTAGTGAGGGATCTCCCCTCCCCTGTGCCGGATTTTTGAGGTATCTCTGGTTTACCCCATATCAGTGAAGGAACTTCTCAGCTCCCTACCCATGTCAATGATGAATCTACCACATTCCAGTGAGGGATCTCTTATTTGCCCCATGTCAGTGAGGGAACTCCCCTTCTCTATGCAGCTTGTCATTAAGGGATCTCCTCACTGCCCCATGTCAGTGAAGGATTTTCTCACTTCTCTGTAACATGTCAGTGAATGATCTTCTCACTTCTCTGTAACATGTCAGTAAGGGATCGCTTATCTGCCCTTCGTCAGTGAGGGATCTTCTGGTCTCTCTGCCTTATGTAAGAGATTTCCTCTCTGTCCTATGGGGGGTGAGGGATCTCCTCTCCTGTCTATGCCAATTGTAATTGAGGAATCTCCTCTCTCTCCCTGACCCTGTCTGTGAAACATCACCTCTCACCCCACCCCCACTACATTTGTGAGAGATCTGCTCAATGCAGCCTACACCGTCAGTGTGTGAATGATCTCCTCTTATTCCCTCTATCTATGAGAGATCTGCTCTATTCTCTACCCCCCACCCTATCTGTGAAGGATCTTTCTCCACACAGGAACTCTCAGCCCTTTCCCGCCATGCATTGCGGCCCCTGACAAGTCGATCCAAGATGGCGTAGAAAGTAATGACAGGTAAGTCCTGACTCCCACCCCCCCTCTGCTGCCGCCGTGTCCCCTCCACCGTCCTTCCCGTCCCGGGCACACCCGTCTCTGCTGACCGGGCTTTACCCGGCAATGTTTGCAAGCAGCGGCCTAACGAGCTCCATGGGAGGGAGGGGAGAGGCCTAGTCTACACGGCTCGGCCGTCTGTTTACATCCCGGCCTGCTGGTCTAGGAGAGCTCCCGGCGCCGGAGCACAGTACAGGCCTGTCTGCAGAGGTAGGATATTGGCTGTGCCTGGTGACGGGTGGGGGAGATGGGGGCACTGCACGGAGTGGAGTTTGGGTACTTATAGTGGGGTGCACGTTGTGGGGTCTGTGATAGAGAGCCGGGTGTGCTGGAGTATAGAGGGACAGCTGTATGCGATCCCTGCTAGGGCATGATCAGATGCATTTTGTCTAGAAGTACAGTGTAGTTCTTGGGTGAGTTGGGTAATATGCCTGCATACAGGTAACCTATTGTAGGGGTGCTGTAGTTAGACTATAGGTAAGGGGGGCTGAGATTTTTTTTTTTTCTGTTCTAATTGTTGAATTTAAAAATGCATCTCTGAGGTGCTGTGTATTACATAGGGGCTATTTTGGGTGGCTGTATATTTAAAACTTGTAATTCTGATGTCCCCCCAGGTAATCTATTTTAGTGAGTGCAGTGAATTTACATGGGGGGGGGGAGGGGGGGCTGGGGTGAGGGATGGCTATGAATTTAAAAAAAATTATGTGTTATAAGACAGTTGGGTGTTTATATGGATTTTTTTCCCCTGCAGCCAGTGATGTAGGATATATTCATGCTGTGTGTAAATTAAGGTGCACATGGTATTTAACTTTTTTTTTTTCGATTTGGTGATGCCTGTGTATGTATGTGACTTTGGCTGTAATTGTGAATTCCATATTGGTCAGACATGCTGTATAGCCCACACACTTATTGTGTTATGTTTTTTTTTATTGTACTTAGTAAGGAGCATGTCCATAAAGTGGGGCAGTATTAAAGTAGTACATCATTAGATTAACATTGACCTGAATTCCTGCTTTACATTGTTTAAAATCCAGCTGGGAAACCCTCCAGCACCTGTATTACATCGGGTGCCGACTGGTGATGTTCATGTATAGTAATTATTACTCTTTAATGTGGTTGATTTATTATTTTATTTTAGTAGATGTGTTGGTACTGAGCTTCTGTAAAAACTACATCTCTTTTCTGGCCATATTTTTAAATTAATCTGAAAGAAAGTCCAGACTGTAAATGTTCCTTTATTAATGTCGCCCCACAGTACTACATTTTCTACTTTTACTTTTCTGGTGGCTGTGCCCCATTTTTCATAAAAATGTGTCCTCGTACACTGTGGCTTCAGTCGTGCCAAACAGCCCGTCTCAGCATGTAAGGTCCCGGGCGACTCGCCATACCGAGAGCCATTCTTGCTCAAAATGTGTCTTAATTCGCTTAAATAAAACATCTGGAAGAGACAAAACCATTCTGATAGATTACACTGATCAATTTGATGTTCGACATTTGTACGTCTGTGTGTGAATGAGTCTGAAACTATATACGAAGTGCTACGATTTTGCAGTTGTGGCTTTTTGTTCCGCTAAACTCTTTGTGCTTCATTTGCACTTATAACTGATTCCTGTATGCTTTAAGTCACAGCCCAGCATCTTTATTATACTTTTTATCATAATAATTTGGCTTTTAAGGTTCACTTGACAGTTTGAATAAAGCTTGTTTCAATCCTCCACTTTGGAAGCAGCAATGTATATGTGATTAAAAATCAGTATATTGCTACTGTCAATTCACATCCTTAAAGTCTATGGAGTTTGCTGGCATACTGATCATCTCCAAAGCATTTGATGCTCAGGGGTGCTACCAGAGATCGCATTAACTCCTGTATAGATGTCGTAGACGCCTTTAACCCTACAGGCACTTTCTGAAACAAGGTCTCAAGCGTATATTTTACCCTTGAGTCAAAGCGGTGTCCAGACTTCCTGTTGCTATAACATCACCCAGTGGGATGGGGTAGCGTGGGACACTTGGCTGCTGCCCCTGGAACTCTGCCACCTGGTGCATTATAACCAGTTGCTCTGCGGCTCCCGTGTTGCTGTCACCTGCTGCACCTAATGCTAGCTGATGAGAAACTGGCCAGCGGCCTGGTATGCATGAAGGAGCTGTAGCTTGGGCTGAGCGAATCGGAGAAGACTACAACCTTAGCCTCCCATGCCCGGAGCTGCCCCTGTGCATATGGAGAGATGTAAGAGGGCCAGGCGGAAGACGTCAGTGTAGATGGTAAAAGTGAGATTGAGTATAACTAGTCCAACACCAGCTGTATGATATTGCCAACTTGGCCTTTTTGAATGAAACTTTATTTGACGACCATGAATTGTGAATGTTGAAATAATTGCAATACAAATTCATAAGATATCATTGGTAAAAATGTACTATCAGTCATAAGGGGCGATTCAATTGTTTTATTGCACCCCATGGAATGGAACATTTATATACTATTTTATATGAGAAAAATAGTAATATCTTAGGCATGAGGTAACAATTCAGGAGTGAGTTGTCTGTTGTCTGATTCATGGGGGTTCCTAACTTTTAATGATGGTGCTATATGCCATACAGGTGCTTTGTCCACTGGTGGTTTTCCTACTAGAAAATGTGCCTTATATTACTTAGTACTGACATTGCTCCATGCTAATATCACTTTGGAGTGACTAGACTCAAGCACGTTTTCTGAACGTAATTGCTACTGTATAAAGGGGTGCATTGCGTGCATGTGTGTATCCTATTATGTGTGTTTTATATCTATCATTTTCACTCACTTTGGATACAAATAATCTTTAAAATTGTGAAGAAGTACTTTTTCTCTGCAGAAAAAAACGTTACACGACCACTGGGTGTACATGTATCTTTTTCGACTGGCAGATAGAAGAACCACGGCTGAAATCCAGCACCAATGAAATGGAAGCAAAATCATGTCTCCAGTCACACACTAGTTGTAAGTGGCTATATTCGTATCAACAGATAATAGAATAGAATTTAGGACACTTTGTGGGGAATTCTGTTCAGTGCAGCTGTGAAGTGCCTCTGGAACAGTTGGTTGAAGACACTTCGATCCCAGTATCTTGGCTAGTTTTTCCTTGCACCCCATAAAAAAATTGCGAGAGAAAATTAGTGTACGGTAAATGAACAGTTAAGGAAATCTTGTTTAAGATGGTGTATGTAGCAGATGCAACATAATTTAAATTTTGAGATCTATTCCATCATCATTACTGTATCTACTTTTTGCAGAAATTGTGGTTTAAAGATTGTAGTAATAGTTAGAAATTTACAACCAAAAATCAGGAATGATGCAGAAATTACCAGTGATTGAATACACAAAGCCAGCAAATGAACATGCAAGACCAGTGAATGAACAGTGTAATTTAGTTTCAGAAAAAGGCAACAGGTCAACTTACTTCAGTGCTATGTTAAATCAAAGTACAAGATGCTACTAGTAGATTAATAATAGCTATCAAGTATCTTTTTTGCCTATTTTTAAGTATTTCTGGGACACTGCATATTCCATATCCTCTTGAACCAGTTATACTTGGAGCAATTATATTTTCCTTCTCCATGTTACTGTCGTATCATATTCGGTCCTCTTTCTCAGGCCATTTCCAAGAAGTCAGACACGACAGGCTTCACCTTAGTTATGCGTTTTATCTTTCACTATTCCTGGATAACTCTTCCTCATATTCGTAACATAGTTGTTCAAATGTAACTTTTTGACCATGTGTTGGCCTCCAGCTACATTCTCTTCATTAGAATTCTTGCCTGAATTCTCAGGGGCTAATGAAATAGTTTTTGCACACCCTATCACCCGTCTAAACTGTGATGGTGATATTCAATTTTTTCAGTTTTCCACTCATGTCATGCCCAAATAGACCAGGTTTTGCCATGTAAAGCAACTAACCCGTCTAAAGTCCTGCTTTGCTTGCCCAAACGAGGGACTTTTTGTCGAGTGTTGCTCGCTACCTCAGGAGGGTGCTAGCAGAAATCATGCAATTGAGCCCATCGGCAGAAACAATTGAACAGCTATGACGGACGGGCAAAAACTCAAGGTTGCGCAAAAAACAATTTAATTCTCCTGTCATTTAGTTATGTTTTTTCCATTGGTATAAGTTTACCTAAATTAACCTTGATTTTAAGGAATAAACAACAATATAATTTGTAAAACCCACTTAATTAACAATTTGTTCATTTAGTAAAAAAAACTGATTATGGTATTCAGTAAATGAATACCACCCTCTTACCTCATCCAAGGCTATCCATGTAGTTTTTCACCTCAGGGTATCAAATTCTAACACTTTAAAAGTCTTTCCCCATATGCATTGATTTATAAATGGAATGGGATTGTTTAGCCGCCAGTTCAAATCCCGACAGCAGATGCCTGACAGGATGAAGATCCCGACTGGGGCAGGTAAGTACCCTAACACTCCCTTAGTGGTGCCTAACCCTGACCTCTCCCCAGGGGTGCCAACCCTAACTCCTCTACTGCCGCTCCCTAAACCTAACCCTCCCAGGGGGGTGCCTAACCCTAATCTCTTCCTTGGGGTGCCTAGCCCTCCCCCCTAGGGGTGCCTAATTCCAATCTCTTCCCCCCCCCCCCCAAAAAAAAACCAAACAAACAAAAACTAACTCTAACCTTGCTAAACTCCCTAATGCTAACCCCCCCTTGCGGCTAACACTAAGGGCGCCCCGGACTTGCCTTCGTTCGGGCTGGCGTTTGGCATCGGGATTAAGATAGTCGATGCCTATCTTAAATCCCTTGCCAGGATTCTGATGTCGGGATTGAGACCACGGCCGTCGGTCTCATAACTACATCCCCTATAACAGGGCTTGACAAATCCCGGGGGCCAGGTCGCCATGGCGACCAGATTTTGGTGCCTGGCGACCAGATTTTACAGGGAGGGATGAAGCAGATCTATCAGCCCAGCGGAGATTATTGCAGAAGGCATTTCGTGTAGTGTGCGCCAGCCCAGTGATCGCAGTTTTAATCGGTTCCTGTTACCTGTAGGACCCGCTGGCATTGCGGTGGCGTCTCCCCGACCAATCACCGCGCGGCACCACCCCCAGCCAATCATCGTGTGGGGTCTAGCAAGCCAATCACCGCGCAGCGTCACACCTGCTAATAGTCTTCTCCATGGCACCTGTATACGGGCAGGTGTATTGTCGGTGGTGCCGGGTCCATCTAGCAACTGGCGCTCCTTCAACAGTGCTGAGCTCTGTGCACGAAGGAGGCAGGGAAGGTGGACACTGCAGAGAGGAGGGAGCTGCAACAGTGACCCTGCCGGGGGCTCCCAGCAAAACCAAGGAGGTAACCACTACCCCAAGTGCTGTGTAACAGCTGCATATCACACTTTTAATCCTGTCATTTTTTTTTTGGGGGGGGGGGGCTTGGTCTGCCTCCTACACTTTCGCCTTGGCTCCTAGATTTTTTTTAAAAATTGTTGAGCCCTGCTGTATAAACACTATACATTATTATTTTGTAAAGTGTTTAGTACAAATTAGGCAATACATTACCTTAGTATTTTGAGAACAGAGCAGCTCAGACTCGTTCAAATCAAAAACCGAAATCCATTTGCAACCTAGTCATAGGACTTCAAGTTCCAACTAGACTCCATCTAACACCAGAAGGCTTCAAGTGTAAAATGATAAACTTGTTATGATTATCTAAGAAAATTAATGCTTATTTTAATAATTTAAACTTGAAAATGTTCATTCACTGGTAGTGTTCATTCACTGGCTGATTCACCCTAGTTTGAGTGCAATATTAGATGGCAATGTGCACAGATTTGAATTCCACCACATAGAATTATTTTCTGTTTTTTTTTTTTTTTTTTTTGCAGCAGAAAACCCTGTATCTAATAAACAGGTGTAACACCAGATATAAGCCCATACAGAAAAGTAAAGTGAAACTAAAGTGTTTGTACAGTCAAAGTGAAATTTATTTTTGACGTTTTGAATATTATGTTGTATACGTGGCCTTTTGCAATATTTACAAATTTCTTAGTAAACCTTGCAAGATGACATACACATCAGTACATTAAAATGATGAGTTATGAAACACCTTTAGGTGTCTTTTAAATCACAATGTGTTCTTTGGGGCACTTGGGGCCATGTAAGTTCAGACAGCTAGGCTGTGGCATCAGAAAATCTGGGAATGTTTTCAAAATGGAGCAGATGAGGTCACTTAACATTTGCTCAGGGACATGTCTGGGCGGTTTTGGGTTTGAATGACATTTTTTTACTCTTGTGTCGTGTCATTATGTGGTTATCTTTATCTCATTCCAGAGTATTTGCTATATAGTGTTTTATATGTGTATCATTTGTTGATAAGGTTCTTGAAATTGATACAGACTGTAGACGCCTTAACAAGCCAAGAAACTATATATATATATATAAAAAAAAAAAAAAAAAATCCCTGGACAGTGAAGTTCATGTTTCCAATATTTTTGAATGTTCTATATACGTTTTGTTTTTGACTTAGAAAATATTCCTCCAAAGATTATTATGACTGTGTCTCTGGTATGTATTCCCATCATCCTTTGCTGTGGTAAGAGGTTTTTCAGCATCTGTTGGAGTTTCCGGAATTTGTCTATGCCTGGCCCGTAGTGAAGAAGTATTTTATTTAGAGCTTTTGCTGCTTTGCATGTTTTGTATTTTCTTTTTATAGAGAAAATGTCCTGGAGGTTTCCTCAAAATAGTCAGTTGAAGTTTAAAATGAGCCACTGTATGCATATGTGTTGGGCCAGTAGTATATAGTGTAATGGTATTTACTTTGGCTGCCCCATCTCTTTAAATTAGTTTCATTTACTGTCTTATGCAAGTCCTCCTGCATAAGAGAAAAAAAGCAGAAAAATATATTTTTGTATTCTTTTCTCTAGCAACAATGTTTCTAAAACTAGTCTAAGGCTATAAACTATGATAATTTTTGTTCCTCTTCTCAAAATCTCAAATAATAAGATATTGGGACAGAAGTACTGATTGGGATGAAACCGATGCGAGCCAGACCTGCCGTTGGTGTATGCTGGGCAGAACTTTGACCTGGGGAACCTGTTCTGGGCCTTCCACTGGATCTATTTGGATGAAAACTTCACAGAGGGGTAATTGGTCTGGGATGCCTAACTTAATTTGAAGAATTAAACTAGACAACACTGGTACTTCAGCTAGTGTGATATAAATGAGGCTAAGCCAAGCGGGAATTTAAGTTTAAAACGGTAAGGTATGAAGGGTTTATCCTGTAATTCTAGTAGGCTGGACTCTGAAGTGGTCTTCCGCAACTGATTCAGACATATAAAAAGCTACAGATTGGCCCCCCTCACCTGCAAAAAAATAGCTTTTCTAGTGACACTAGCTATATGTTTGCCTACAACAGGTATTTTTTGCAGGGATGGAGTTGTTGACTGCCCCATACCATTATCTAGTCTAGATGCCTCAAGGGGTTTTAGTCTGATTTTGCTTTATTACCTTACTTCGTACCATGTGAAAAGCGAGGGTCGGGTGGGGCGGGTCTCCGTGGGGAGAAAAAGGTAGGTTGGTAGCCCTGCTTTTTTATTTGTCCTGGGCCCCACAATTTCTGATGGCAGCTTTTGAGACTGCAGTAATGAACTGAGTTGCTCCCCTCCATCTAAATAAATAAATATTTCACTTTGATAAACCCCCTCCCCTTGCACCTGGCAGGAAGTTAGGGATTACGGAGGAGTGTCCGGCGCAGCCTGGAAGTTTATATTTATTATCCTTATCTGGGTCTTGCTGAGGATGGATAGCTGTTATCTGCTGATCACATGTCTGAAATTATGAGGTATATTTTTACTTGATCATTCTCTGGCATCTTTCTTGTGATCAGACTATACAAATACTGGTGATGAAGCAAATTGCTCCAAGGTGTCTGGTGTGCTATGTCTTGCATCAACACTACATATTTATCCTGCATAGTTTTCGTGAGCCATCTATGACACTTTTGGACATTCCTACAATGTAGCAGTTATAGGAAAGAATATTGTTATTCCATATTAGATTCTTTGCTCTACTAGGGGTGTAGCAGCTGGAGGTGGATGTTTACATCACTATATAGCCATGACAGGTGAGCATGAAGCACTGAATTTTCATTATTTCATTAATAATGGAGCGGTTTCCACTCCCTCAACTTTTTTTTTTCAATCCTCATTACATTTGAAGGGTCACCATTGTTGGTAAGAGCCGTGTTGTTTATGACACCTGTTGGCCACTATTCTGTTAATGGCTGTTTTTTGTTTTTTTCGTTTTGTTTTGTTTGAGTTTAGAAAAAGTACTGTAGCACTGATGCTTTGACTTTTCATAAGTTATCCAGCATGCGTGTCTATGCACAATAGCGCAGCTGGCTGCAAATACAAAATACTGGTCCGTCTCAAAAAGGCGGCTTTGATCAATGCATATATCAACTTAGTTTATGAAACTTATGTACCAGTAGTCTTTTGCTCCACAATGACATTATTTGAAGGTATTTATTGTGGTAATATTTTAGAACCGCTGAATGTACTTATCTCTGCAATAAACAAATGAACTGTCATTTATTGATGCTTTTCCTTTAGTGAACTGAAGCTGCTAGAATATCAGTTGGCTTCTCGAGTTCACTTGAGGAATAGCAGCCAGTGTCTTGTTGCTTGCAATCAGTGCTCCCTACTGGTATCCTGAATTCTGAAAGTAAGTGTGGAAAGGGGTTATGGGAAGTTTACTTTGCAGGGCACAGTTTTCGCAGTATGTGGGACCTTGAATGATTTATGGTGTGTGTGAGTGATGTTTGTACCCTGGTTAGTGGATACTGCTACTAGGTCAGAGTAATGAAATGGTCTATGTTTCATTCTCTGCTATGTAATATCTGTATGAATATGTGATCCTAAGGTAAGTACCTATAAAGTGAAGGTATCCTATATAATCATGCATGCTCAACAGATCGTGTAGAAGATTTGTGCAAACATAAAAGAATCAAGAGACAATTTATTAATGACTAAAATGTAATTTTGAAAATATTTGTCTCCTGATTTTAGAACACATCATTTAGTTTATTTTTAGACAGTTGAGAATATACAAAAACTCCATTATATCTTATAACACAACTTTAAGCATACTTATAGTGCCCTAGCATCCCATATTCCTACCTATCTATTGATGATGTAGTTTTGGGAAGATCAAAAGCTGGGCACACACCTGATTGATGGCGTGGCGATTCGATGTAATGATATATCGCATCACCATACGCAATACACGATCTGTTATACGACGACACTGTATACTACACATACCTCATATAACAACTCCATGTCTCCTGTGGAATCGTTCCATTGGAAGTGCAGAACCTCCAATGGGACAATGCAATGAGCGGTGGGTGAAAATGACAGATTGGGGGTACACACTATGGGCACGATTTTATTCAACGCGATGTAAATAGCTCCAGGAGTGAGCTCCCGAAGCTATTCAATACACCGCGCTGCCAAGTCCGACTAATGATTGCTTCTCTCATCCCTCCGGGGATGAGAGAAGAAATCCGACAAAAGTCCCGGCGCGAGGCTGTTTTCTGCCCTTCGTGCCTGGAAAACAGCCTCGCGCCGGGAAGTTAGGTCGGGGAATGCCCGTTATCGCACCTATAAACTCTGTTTAAGGCGCGAGAATGAACCTTCCCCGACCTAACATCGCGATGAATTGAATAGCTCCGGGAGCTATCTCCCGGAGCTATTTACATCGCATTGAATAGAATCGTGCCCTATATGATGGTCATGCAGATTGGTCGAAAGTACCAAGATTGCACGTTTTATAGTGTGTACGCAGCTTTAGGGAGCTCAGTCCTCGTATACCACAACATAACCTGGAGCGCAGCTCAAACACTCCTTTCATGTTGTGTAATATCTGCATCGGTTGGCATGCAGCAATTGTCTGTGCCAGCTTGGAGTGAAATACCTGATTGTGCAGGCAAACACTTCGCTCATATCTGTACACAGAACGCTCCCATCCAAATAGTGTGCACTAATCCAGCATTAACTAACTCTGTGGAGGGAGGGTTTTTGTGTGAAACACTATGAAAAATAATATTGCTGCTCAGAAGAATCAGTGTTATAAAAAAGGCTGTTATGTCCTGTACAACAGAGCAGAGGGAGGTAACAGATTCTTACACTGGCCTTGGGTTTTCATCTGTTAGCTCAGATCTTTCTCATGATCCATATGGTGTAATTGTAGAAGGTCCTTTGCACATGCAAGATTAGAGACCAGCTTAATACATGAGGTGGCACAGGTGTGGTTGTGCAGAAGGAATGGATGCCATAGCATCTTATATAAACCAGGGCTTGATGAATCCCAGTCGCCAATACGACCAAGATTTTAGTCCTGGCAACTAGGTTTTATAACAGCTAGCCAGGTTAATTACTAATAAAAAAAAATAAAAACACTCTCCCGAGGTGATTACAGCTTGGAGGGGAGGTGGGTGGTGTAATGGTGAATGCCTGTCAATTGAGGAAAGAGGAGTGCATGCCCACCCACCCACCCACCCACATTCAATCAAAGGAGGTACATCATAAACTGACATGGAGCACGGTAATAATGTTTGTCTGCTGCAACAGATGTTGCAAGCTTTACACAGTGCTTGCTGGATCCTCAGCCTGGTCATCTAATAAACTGAGAGTCTGGCTGCCTGCCTTCACTGTGTTGTCTGCACCCAGCTGCTTATTTTTCTACACACCCTCCACATGTTATTGTCCTGGTTGGGGTACTGCTCTCTTCAGTTTCTTTTTGGGGTGGAAAGCTGTAGTCTGTGGCGTAAAATGAATTTGGTTCCTACTGTGTGGCATAATATGAACTTGGGCCCTATGGTGTGGCATAATATGAATGTAGGCCCTATGGTGTGGTATAATATGAACAGGTGTATTGTGTATAGTACAGGAGAATGATTCTAAAGTGTCTATAGAATAATACAGTATATAGGCCTGATTTAGAGATGAACTCTAATTTATCTTCCACCGCTGCGACGTGCAAAATAATGCGAAAGCCGCAGGAGGCATCTTAAGTAAAAAGACATCCACTGTCAGCTACTCTTATCCATAGAATTATCTGCGTGAACATCAGACATCTGTGTAACCCTGCGTTCAGAAAATGGGATAATATGATGCCCTGTTTTTTTTTTTTTTTTTTTTTTTACGTCACCCATCGCCGCCCCCAAATTTCAGCAGCATGTCAGTCATGCTGCTGCAGTTGGGGCACTGCGACTAACATCACATGACCTGATCTAGTGTTCCCGCTAGGCTGTTTTAGCGGGGCGCGGCGCACTGCCCTCCTTCTGGAGGGCAAAAAGCACCCTGCCCTAACAGCCTGCGGGAGCCGTTCTCATCCGCGGGACGCAGTGTCCCGCGGGTGGACAAACATGCGGTGATCCGGTCACCGCCGGAGAATAGACGCCGGGTGCATGCGCCCGGCATCTATTCTCCCTTTCTGCAGCGCTTGGGGGCTGCCCGGCATGTCCGTAAGCGCCGGGCACGCCCCCAAGTATGACGAAAAGGGGACGTGTCTTATAGACACGCCCCTTTTCATAACCACGCCCCCTTTTCGGACGCGCGCGCACAAGATTGCCCTCTCTAGCTCCGGCGCCCTGCCTCCCGCCGGAGCTAGAGGGAACACTACTGATCTGCACACGCACAGATCATTAAACATCAGAGACTTGGAATCGGGCCCTATATGTGTTATTGTGATGCATTTTGTATTGTACAGGAAAAATACACTGCTCCAGAGGTTCCCAAACACGGTACTCAAGGCTCCCCAACAGTTCAGGTTTTAGAGATAACCATGGACAGGGCCACAACTAGGGGGGGGGCTAGAGGTGCACGTGCATCGGGTGCCAGAATGCGGGGGGTGAAGGACTGACTCAACCCCTGCACACCCCGCGCAGTCTTGTAGCGCATGGTGACTTGGGGACTGCAAATTCCATGCGGACGACTCCATCCGCATGGGCTCTGCTGAAATCGGCCATCCAAAAATGGCCACCGCCGAGGAGAAGACAGAAGATATATATATATATTTTATTATATTATATGGGTCACTGATATGTATTGTGTATAGTAGAGGAGAAATGTACTTCAATATTTACTATATTATTTTACATAAATATATAAGTGCATTGTGTTTAGTATACTAGACTCTGATGGGTATGTGTAATAAAGAGTGTATTGGTCACTGACCTGTATAAGTATAGGGTACAGAATTTACCTGAAGGCTTTGTTATATATCAGTTGTGGGTTGTCCCTATGTTGGAGTTAAAGCCTGTGGACTGCTCAGTATATAATATGCTGAGCCACTTCATTTGACCTGCTACGTTGGGTGACTGTAACTTTTGTCCTAATGTGAGCAATGTGCCACTTACATTCTAGTGATTACCAAACCAATCACCATAACATGAGTCATGTATTCATATCTCCGTAACAGGAAAACCCAGCAGCAGGTAGCTGGAGAACTCTGCCTGTGTATTTATTGTAGCTGTTTTGTAACCTTTCACTTGTCACAGATGCATAGGACACAATCTTAATTCTGGTAACATTTTTATTCTTTGTAATTTTATCTTTGGGGGTGGGGGGGCACCTAATTAATTGAGTAATCTTTGTTGTTATCCTATATTAATGTACAAATCATAAACCATCTCGACCTTTTAAACTGGGGCGTTCTCTATTAGTCTTTAATATTTTCCAGCATGCACGCTGTACCAAACTTGGTCTGATCTTTATCATAACACTGGAAGCTCTTTATGATGATCTGATATATAATCATTTTAATACTATACTACATTGTGGAAAGTTTATAACCTTACCTATATTTTTTAAATATTTCTAAATATTATTTGAATGGCTATTACAAAGGGGTCATATATTAAACATGCATGATAGTCTAGCATATTTTCATCAAATAATTTGTAACAATGTATAGAAATGTTTCAAATAGAGACTATCAATGGAGAATATTCAGTAGATGACATGGTATGCTGAGACTTTTAGTTCTTCAACCACTGAGACACAGGTGGTATGATCTGCTTTAAGCAACTCACATTTACCTCACATATATACCCCAGACTTTTGAATTTGTTGGAAACCTAAGCTGGTCAATTGCTATCCATTATCAAAATCCTCAGTGTTTTCCTAGATGTCTTGGTGTAATGGCAACTGGTTATTGTTTTGGCATCAAATATTCTCTAACTTTGTTGGTTCTTATGTGACTTTAGTTACTTCTGTCATCTATTTATAATATTTATGTATTAAGACCTTATTCAGCCAGCAAGCAGAACTTTCCTGTAGGTATTGTCCTAAATAAATGATCAGTGGTCTTCGCGAGTGCAAATGTAATAGGACTTTGTGGCGCAGATCCTATCAATTGAAGAGTAGTTACCAATTCTTTAGCTTTAGGTTTAATGAAAGCTCATAACAAACTAACAGTGGATAGAATCCATCAGTTCATATATGGCATGTAGGAGTTCGGTACGCATGAACTTTAGACATGTCTGAAAATGCCGTCTGGTCAATTTCATCTACCAACCGCACATTGGGGGCGATTCAATTGTTTTAGCGCATCCTATCTCCTGTCTAAAGTGACCGGAGATCAGGATGCGATATTCAATTGTTTGGGCGCCCATGCATATCGTGCATGTCGTGCTCAGACACTGTTTTTTTTTTTTTTTTTTCAATAATTTTGACAGGTATACAACATAAAATTAACATTGTTCAATGTACAACCATTATATATAACCATTGCTATTACAAAATATATCCATTTCTTAAATTACATATCAAATACAGAATAATACCCAGAAGCAATAAATGATATCCCAGGGCACCCATGTTAACAATTGAAAGATTTATCAAAAGAAAAGAACAAGGTAAGTATCTCACAACTCTTTAAAATGGAATTCCAGAAGTCAGTACTTCCATATTGTACCATGAAATGAGACAAAAGCACTTCCTCAGTGCTTCTCTGACTGTGGTCGATAAAGTAAGAATATATGGAAGCCATAAGTCAAAAAACTTTAGTGTGTTTCTCCTTCAACAATGTGCTATCAGTCCAGTCCATTTGGAATAGGAATGAGATTCGAGGATACAACAAAGATATAGGGACAGGATCAGGAGTTATCCACTGAGAGAGTATAGTTTTCTTTGTAGCCGCAAATAATTTAACAAGTAACATACGATTACCCTTGGATAATTTATGGGAGGACGCGTTAGTATAAATACCCCAGAAAGCCCATGTCTTGTTAATGGTGAACTCAATCTTTAAATCAGTGATAATATAAGTTTGGAGTGACCCCCAAATAGTCTGTACTTTTGGGCAGGACCACAAACAGTGTACAATGTCCGCCTCAGGCGATCCACATTTGTAGCAATTAGAATTAGGAGCATCCCCAATAAGAAAATTTAATTTGGGCGTAAAATAAGACCTATCGAGAATCAATCTTAAGAAATAGAAACTAACTGTTTAGTCGTATGTTGGCTTCCAATATAATTTTCACCGTGAGATCAGGGAAGTCCACCCTCCATTTAAGTAGTCTCACGTTACCAAAGTCCAAATTTAGCGTTCCCGCTAGGCTGTTTTAGCGGGGCGCGGCGCCCTGCCCTCCTTCTGGAGGGCAAAAAGCACCCTGCCCTCCAGGAGGAGGGCAAAAAGCGCCCTGCCCTCACAGCCTGCGGAAGCCGTTCTCACCCGCGGGACGCAGTGTCCCGCGGGTGGAGAAACATGCGGTGACCCTGTCACCGCCGGAGAATAGACGCCGGGCGCATGCGCCCGGCATCTATTCTCCCTGTCTGCAGGGCTTGGGGGCTGCCTGGCGTGTCCGTAAGTGCCGGGCACGCCCCCAAGAGTGACGAAAAGGGGACGCGTCTTATAGACACGCCCCCTTTTCCGATGACCACGCCCCCCTCTCGGTCGCGCGCGCGCCTTCGGCGTGCGCACGGGCATGCCCTCTCTAGCTCCGGCGCCCTGCCTCCCGCCGGAGCTAGAGGGAACACTAAAATTGGTTAACAAACGGGAGTACCCGTAAATGAAAGAAGTAGAAAAGGGGTTTCCAGACTCGCGTCGTACCCTGTTATCCATCCTGCAATCTCTATCTTCATTAGTGAGGGTTGACAGCAGCTACCCTGTTTGATAGCTGCTAGCTTGTAAAAAATTAAATAAAGGAATAACTGGTAATGGATATTTCTCTTTTAGCTGAGAAAGTAAGAATAGTTAAGGTTTCTAGTTGGAGAAATTGATAGATATAATGGAGACCCCCATTATACTATGTATGAAATATTGGATAAAATTTGTGCGGGGTGAAATGAAGGTTACCCCATAATGACATTAAAATAGAGGAATATCTAGAAAAACCGCCACACCATACGGTGGTTGATAACAATACATTAGTTTAACTGTCTCTGGAATGGACTGTGGCGGTGTGTGCAAAAGAGACTAAATCCCAATTTGGTAAGAATGTTCCAATGTCCTTGATGCATAGACACTTAAGCCCTCCAATCCAGTCTAAAGCAATTCTATAGTTGGCTGCTAATGCATAAGAGCGGAGACAAGGTACATTGAGATCTCCCAGTTCCCGTGATTGTTGTAATTTGAATAGGGAGAGACTGGGGCGTTTACCTGCCCAGATGAATTTACTTAAGGCTTTATTAAATTGCAGGAATATGTTTTTGGGTGGTAATATAGGAAGCATTTGCAAAATATATAAAAACGGTGGAAAGCAGATCATTTTGTATAAATAACAACGCCCAGTGTAAGTTCAGGGGAGGTGAACCCATCTGACGAAATCTGAATACACTTTAGCGAGTAGAGGAGAGTAATTTACTGTGTATAATTTTGAAGGATGATTAGGGATTCTTATTCCTAAATAGGTAAAGCAATCATTAGTAGCTAATTGAAATGAGAATGAAGTACCACAACCCAATTTTGCTGCTGAATAGAAGGCTAGGGCTTCCGTTTTCAGATAATTAATTGTAAACCCCGAAATTAATTCAAAAGTTTCTAACAGAGTCAACAAAATTGGGTTTGCTACACGTGGATTCCTAAAATAAAGCAGCACATCGTCTGCAAATGCTGAAAATGTGATTTCTAGGTGAGCTAATTTAATACCTTGCCATCTAGTTTCTTTAAGAAAATGTCTAAAGAGGGGGTCCAGTGCCAAATTAAATAAAAGTGGGGAGAGGGGACACCCCTGTCTCGTGCCTCGAGATAAAGTAAAATAATGAGTATTATGAGCATTAATAGTTAAAAATGCTAACTGTGTTTGATACAGAGTATGAAAAACAGGTATGAATTCCGGGCCAAACTCCTGAAATTGAAGAATTCTGGTCAGGTGAGTCCAAGAAACTCTGTCGTACGCTTTGTCGGTGTCACAGCTAATAACAATATTTTCTTTCTCCTGTGAGCTATGTGCTGTGTGCATAGCCGCTAACAATGTGCGGACATTGTGTACTGAGTGCTTATTTTTAAGAAAGCCTGTCTGTGACGGGTGTAACAATTTAGGCAAAATCAACTGAAGGCGAGATGCCATAAATTTTGTGAAAATCTTGAAATCTTGTTTTAATAGGGAGATCGGTCTATATGAGGAAACAAGAGTAGGATGTTTGGTTTGGGGAGCATGATCACTCTAGCAGTGTTAAAACCATAAGGAGCAGTATTACCAGTGAGAATTGAATTGTGTAATTTAGAAAGATATGGTTGCACCTGCGGGGAAAGAAGTTTATAGTAGGCAGCAGAGAGACCATCCTGCCCTGGTGTTTTCTAATTAGGTAAAGATTTAATAACATTAGTGATCTCCATTTCAGTAATTGGAGAAATAAGTGTATACCTGTCCTCCATAGTGAGGGAGGGAACACCTGCTTTTTTCAGAAAATCTAGACTTTGTATAGGATAATCAGGGGGTGCAGTATATAAGGACTCAAAGAAGTCTAAAAATGACTCACTAATGTGTTCTGGATTGGTAGAAATCGTGCCTTGAGCAGTTTTGATGGAAGAAATATGTTTAGCCATTGCTGAGGATTTTACCAGATTGGCCAATAATTTCCCCGGGCAATTACCCCACCTAAAGAACCTGTTCTTCTGATACGATAAACGTATTTTTGCCGGGTGTGATATTCAATTCCTGACAGCGGCTGCCCGACAATGGAGGAAATCCCGATCGTCCTAAAGGTAAGTATTTACTAACCTAACCTAACCCCCCCTAGCCCTAACCCTCCTTAGGGGTGCCTAACCCTAACCTGCCCCCCCTGTGCCTAACCCTAACCTCCCCCCCCCCCCCCTGTGCCTAAACCTAACCCCCCCTTCCCCGCTGCCTAAACCTAAGTCCCCGGGGGGGTGCCTAACCCTTGCAAAAATATCAGAAAAGAAAACGCCATTTGGGCCGGTAGGGGCATAAATACAAGCCAAAGTGAACGTTTCATGTTCAATAACTACTTTTAGAAACAAAAATCTCCCTTCAGGATCTAACCATTCATCCTTAATCTCATAATATAAATTTTTGCTAAACAGAATCAATGCACCACGGGATTTTGTAACAAAAGACGCACCTGTATTCTCCAACCCAAGTATCTTTTAACATATTGGGATCATTTATCTTCCAATGCATCTCTTGAAGAAATACCACAGCAGGATGGAATTTTTGAAGGTGTCTCAGGATCTTTTTGACCGCAAGTTGGCAACAACTTTAAAATCAATATATATCGTAGAGGGGGGCTCTCCTTCGTCCGGCCTTGGTAGGATCTTGGGTCAATAAGGCTATTGAACAATGGGCTGAAGAGTTAGCTAGAGGTTTGCGTACCGGAACGTCAAGATCGGAACTCCTTACTTTAGTGGAGCATATTAGAGAATCAGCCATATATCTTGGTGAGGCTTCCAGGGATGTAGGCTTACTTGGTTCCCGGATTTAAGCTTCAGCAATAGCGGCTCGCAGAGCTCTCTCGCTTGGCTCCTGGCAAGCTGATGTCAAATCTAAGAGGGCGGTGGAGGCTTTACCTTTTACAGGGGATATTGTTTTTGGACCCGAGTTGGATAAGTGGATCTAGCAGGCCACAGGAGGCAAATCCATCTTCCTACCGTCCCCTTTCTTATTGACCCTGTTACCATGAAGGTCTTATTCTGCAAGAGGCTTCTCTGCGACTTCACGAGGAACAAGAGGTAGAGGAGGTGCAGCTGCCCCCCCTCGCCATCAGGACACTAAACCTGCCTACAAGCCAGTGGCATGATGGGTTACCAGCCCACCCGGGGCTTCCCATGTTGGGAGCTTATCTCTCTCTGTTCAAGGAAATGTAGCTTCAAACTTGTTCCGACTCCTGAGTTCGAAATCTAGTTTCACAAGGTTACCGTATAGATTTCTCGATCCATCCTCCTCGTTGTTTCTTCACGACTGGACTTCCGACCTCGGAAATGAAGAGAAGGGTATTACAGCAGGCTCCTAGAGTCAGAGGTGATGGTTCCTGTTCCAAGACACCAGAGGAATCACGGCTTCTATTCAAATCTTTTCATGGTCCGAAGCCGGACGGCTCGGTTCGACCTAAAGTCATTAAATCCTCACTTGACGTTCTTCAGATTCAAGATGGAATCTATGCGCTCGACGATAGCAAGCCTGGAACCAAGGGAGTACATGGTATCTTTGGATATCAAAGATGCTTACTTACCCATTCCCATCTGGGAACCACATCAAGTGTTTCTCAGATTTGCCATTCAAGATACACAATATCAGTTTCGGGCTCTTCCATTCGGACTGTCTTCAGCCCCCAGGGTATTCACGAAGGTCATGGCCACCATGATGGCTCTTCTTCGTCTTCAGGGGGTCACTATAATCCTGTATCTCGGCGATCTTCTGCTCAAGGCTCTGTCACCAGAACGGCTTCTTTTGGATGTATCTACCACTTATCACCTTCTGCTTCAGCACGGCTAGATTATCAACTTTCCAAAGTCGCTGTTGGTCCCTACACAGTGTGTCTTATTCCTTGATGATAATGATTCTGAACACCCCTCTTCAGAAGGTGTTTATTCCGGAAGACAAAGCAGCGGCAATCAAGGAATTGGTCAGACTCGTCCTTCAACCTTTAAGAGTCTCCGTGCATCTTTGTATCAGACTTCTTGGCAAGATGGTAGCGGCTTTCGAGGCCTTAGAGTTTGGTCATTTTCACTCTCGGACCTTCCAACTGGATCTCTTGTTCCAGTGGTTGGGATCTCATGTCCACATGCACCGTTAGTGCGGCTTTCTCCAGAAAAGAGAATTTTCCTTCTTTGGTGGCTACAGTAAAACCTCCGGTCCGGGAAGCATTTTGGTCTGTGGGACTGAGTGATTCTAACAACGGACGCCAGTCTCAGAGGCTGGGGAGCAGTGGTTCTGGATCATCATTACCAGGGAAGTTGGTCGGCTCAGGAGGCCCTCCTTCCGATAAATGTTCTGGAACTCAAGACTCCTTTCCTCTCCTGCAGGGGGCTGGCCATTCGAGTCCAGTCAGACAACTCGACCGCGGTGGCGTACATCGACAAGCAGGAACTCGAAGCAGGGGAGCCATGAGGGAAGTATCCCGCATCCACCGTTGGGTAGAAAAGCACGATGCGGCGCTGTCAGCTGTCTTCATTTCAGGTCTCGAAAACTGGGAAGCGGATTACCTAAGTCACCAGGATCTTCATCCAGGGGAATGGGTCCTTTATCCTCAGGTTTTCCAGGATCTGAGTCAGCGATGGGGCAGGCCCAGATCGATCTCATAGCGTCCAGACCAAACCATCAGTTCCCTCTTTATTGCTCCCGGGATTCGGTGGCAGTGAACGTGCTGACAGCTTCGTGGCCTTTCCAGTTTGTTTATCCGTTTCCACCTTTTCCCCTTCTACCTCGAGTGCTCAAGCACATCAAGAGGTAGAAGGTCAGGGCCATTCTGGTAGCTCCGACCTGACCCGCAGAGCCTGGTTCTCCGACCTAAACATGCTTCTCGCAGCAGATCTTTGGCCGCTGCCTCTTCGTCCAGACCACCTGCAACAAGGTTTTTTCCTCTACCCCCACCTTACACGGACTGCGTTTGCTGGCGTGTCTGTTGAAACCGTGATCTTGAAGCGGAAGGGTATTCCACGTGCGTTTATTCCTACCATGATCCGGGCTAGGAAACCTGTGACCTCGGCCGATTATTACCGGATTTAGAAGGCCTATGTAGCATGGTGCGAAAGACGGGGGTTTCATACCTCTTCTTTTCCTTTGGGCCGTCTTTTGGATTTCCTTCAGTCAGGTCTGGATGCAGGCCTTCGATTGGGATCATTTGAAGGTTCAGGTTTCGTTTCTCTCTGTTTTCGGAAACGGAAATTGGCGTTGGTTCTCGAGGTTCAGACTTTTTTACAGGGAGTCCTTCGCATTCAACCGCCCTTTGTTCCTCCGTCGGCCCCTTGGGATCTTTACTTAGTTCTTTCATTCCTTCAGTCTTCCGTATTTGAACCTTTTGGAGACTGATTTAAAATATCTTTCTTGGAAGATGGTTCTGTTGCTGGCCTTGGCATCAGCAAGAAGAGTCGGAGCTTGGAGCGCTGTCATGCCGCTCTCCCTATCTGATTTTTCATGCGGATCGGGCAGTCCTGCGTACCCGCCCTACCTTCTTGCCTAAGGTGGTTTCTTCTTTTCATATGAACCAACCTATTATGGTCCCAGTTTTGAAAGAGGACCTTCCGTCCTCTCGTTCCTTCGATGTGGTGCAGGCCTTACGTATCTATGTAGACCGGATGGCTACATTGCGCTAGTCCGATTCCTTGTTTGTTCTGTATGAAGCGGCTAAACGGGGGTGGCCTGCTTCTACACAGGTTCTGGCTCGTTGGATGCGCCGTCAGGCTTATTTAGCAGTGTCGCAGTCTCCAGCTTCCATTTCAGCGCATTCTACGCTTTCGGTTGGGCCATCTTGGGTGGCTGCCTGAGGAGTTTCTGTTTCTCAGCTTTGCCGAGCGGCCACTTGGTAGGGGACTCGTACGTTTGTTCGGCTCTACCGGTTCTACACTTTTGCTGCTCCTGATGCTCAGTTTGGCCATTCAGTTTTGCAGGTGTCGCAGCGCTCTCCCTCCCATCTGAGTGGCTTTGGGACATCCCCACAGTCTTGGCTCCAGTGTCCCCTGTGGAAGAAGGAGAAAACGGGATTTTGGTACTTACCATTAAATCTGTCTCTTTGATTCCACAGTGGACACTGGACGCCCTCCCTGCGCTGCTATTCTGTTTTTGTTGTGGTATGACTGCTGTGTTCTTGCAGTTTGTTACTGTTCTTAATTTCTTTCTGCTTGTTCTAATTTTTTTCCTCCTTCTCTGGAGGTTCTTCCTCTCCGTCTCCTCTCTGCTATTTTCTCTAACTGAAGAGGTGAGGGGCATAGAGGGGGAGGAGCTAGTCACACTTATAAATTCTTAGTGTCGGCTCCACTCTGCACCCGTCTATACCCCACAGTTTTGACTCCAGTGTCCCCTGTGGAATCGGAGAAACAGATTTAACGGTAAGTACCAAAATCCTGTTTTCACTGGCTCCTAATTTTCCTCACTTTAAGGGGTATTTATAAAAAAGTGCGGAGTTGTTGCCCATAGCAACCAACAGGCTATATTAGGCATCAAGTGATTATTCTGTTTTGAAGTTGATATGTTGGAAGCAGGAAAAAATAGGCAAATGTAAGGATCTGAGTGACAGACTGACTAACAAGGGCCAAATTGTGACGGCTAGATGACTGAGGTCAGAGCATCTCCAAAACAGCAGGTCTTGTGGGCATAGGACCAGACGGGCTAGCCATCGCTCTTTCGCGTATCAATGAGCCTTTGGAGCCCATGACCCTTACAAGAAACACTTTAGGTAGAAACTAACCATTGCATACCAGGAATACCCCATAAGACCTGCCGTTTTAGAGATGCTGTGACCCAGTTGTCTAGCCATCACAATTTGGCCCTTGTCAGATCAATTTTAATTTGAATAAAACTCACAACATTCGAACTTCATTCTTTATATTACTATTTGCTACAGAGGTTTCTATTATTCATATTATTGAGTTAACTAAAGGGACCCTCATCAGTCACTTTATCTAGTGTGTGAGGATACAGGGTACGTAGCTCACTCTGACACTGGTAATAAATGAACACCGAATGATGTTTTATTCTGCAGAAAATGGTTAATCACAGCACGGCAAACTTGGCAATAGTAATATCCAATTAATGAATCAGTGAGTCCAACATGGCTGAGCACAGACTGTCGATGAACCAGCGTAAGTATTAGCAGTGGTTTAGATGACGTCCTTCACCACTTAACTTGCTAATATTTTTCAAAACACTGCTCAGAAATTGTAATTTTTTTGTATGATTGATTTACTTTATTTTTTTTTTAAATACATTATACCATAAAAATAACCACTGCCCACTGACTAATAGAGTAGGGCTGACCATCGATGTTTTCAGGCTGATGGTTACACACATCAATGTTAAACACTGATGGTAACCATCGACGGTTAACCCACTGATGGCCATTCCTATTGTGACTGGGGGGGCAGCCTGCATTTACGTTTCTCCCTGCCCCTGTGAACCCATGGCAGTGTGTGCCAATCACTGCTGCAGTTACCACCAAGCCCAGCGGCACCCCCCCACAGCTGGTCCCCTGTTACAGTACATAACCCTTATCCCAGCGGCTGCAGAGCTGCTCCTTCTATCTCCAACGGCTGCTTTAGTGTAGGGGGGAGGCTAGATGTGGAGAAGCGCCACTGTAAGTTCTTCTACCCAGCGGCTGCTTGTCTCTGCAGGCGCTGTTTACAGTGAGGGGGCAGGCTGGATTTGCTGGTGGGGTGGGGGTGGGGGTGCCACCGGGCTGCCGATCAGTGATCTGCACATCTGGAGGTGTAGAGGGATCGGAAGATTCCCCTTCAGATGGACGGGTACTGGAAAATTATATGCCAGCATCCGCCCAATGGGCGTTTCTGACAGGTCGCATCAGAACCATGTCAGGGAAAGCCCAGCTTGGTGTGCTCGCATCTGATGCGACCATGCCAGGCAAGTGGTTATGCAGAGACCAGGTCCAGGATAAGTGTTCAAAGTCCAATTAATTCCAAACTTGAGGTGATACAGTGGATAAGAATCTTATTTAAAATTGAAAATAATGGGGTCTAGAATTAAGCGTTATTCAATTAGCCCCAATAATTTTTCATGGACGAAAAATTAGACTTTTCTCTGTTTTTTTTTTAACTTCAGGCAATTCAATGAAAGCCCCTCCCTCCTCCACCCTGCCCCGATGAATTAGCTTTTTACGGGTGAAAACCCAAAGAATCCGTGAGAAGTTCACAGAAAAGTTCAGACCTGTGTATTTTTTTTGCAGGGGCATCCTGGAAGCAGGCTAATTATCAGGGTGGGGGGGCTGGAAGGTGTCGGCGCCTGCTGAGGTCCTGAAGAAAAATCCCACGGGAGATCAGTTAGCGTGCTGTAATTTACCGCTGCTAATTGAACCACATCAAATTGTGTCATTATTGCTATGTCTCGGTTTATTTAGGTCTATTTTCAATTTATGTACTGTATATTTTCACCTTAATATTTTAATATATTGCTTTTGAAATCGGCAGGGTGCGTCGCTAAAACAGCCTAGTGGGAACGCTAATTATTATGAAATCTGAGAGCCCAATGTAAGAATACTTGAGCTTTGTGTTTTTTTTTTTTTTTTTTTTATTCATTCTTAAGTGCGCCTCCCAACACAATATGATAAATATGAACTAAATAATCAAGAGGAATATATTAATGTAATTTTTATTCCTGTGCAGATAACCTTACATTTTTTGTCTTGACCCCTCGTCAAAGTCGCTGAGATCATTGCTCTTACCCATTATTACTGCGTCCAACACATCAGCTTCAAGAACTAAGGGCCTCATTCCCCTGTTTTGAGGCGAAGTTTTTGCCTGCTTACTCAATGTGCGCACCCGCTTTTCACCCTATTCCGTTGTAAAACAGGCGAAACTCCATATTGGCGAATGCAGTGAAGAGCGGAACTGGCGAAAAGGTCAGTTTTTTTTTGGGGGGGAAATCAGTCTGTTCCGCCGATATAGCCTAACTCACCCGGGGAATCATTATAGAAGTGTATAAATAACCCTAATAAAAGTAATTGGGGTACTTAAATTGGCTATTATATGCATATTTGCATAAGTGGAAAATTTATTGAAAGCTTTTTTTCGGGGAAAAATAATTGCTGTAGTTAAATTGGGGGTACATTAATATGGGTACTAGTATATTTTGGTGCTATAAAGTGCAGATTTTTTTTTTTTTTTTTTTTGTAAATACACCTTTAATCCTAAAAACACCTGCCCCATCCATACACACCCTAAAATACCTGTCCCAGTACTTTAGCCCCATTTTCCAACACTTTTTTTTTTTTTTTTTACTTTCGCCCCAAAAATGACATGTATTTTTTAAGATTAAAATAATTTTTTTTTTTTTGCCTAACTAGTAATTAGGGGGGGGGGTGTCCAAACGGTTCAGAACCAAGTCCCAACATTTGTACCCCAAAATACGGATCTTGCACTTCTTTTCTCCTGCCTTTTGATGGAGAAACGTTTTCGCCAGTTTTTGCCTGGAATTGAATAGGGCAATACTTCGGAAACTGCGCATCGGACAAAAACTTTTCACAGATCGCGGCTTATCGTCTCTAATTCGATACGGACCTAAATTGGAGAATGTCGGATCTCGCGACTTAACCTGGGTGTTTAGTCGTGATAACTGGCATCTCAGTGCATCTCACGTCCGCTGCTCACTCACAAAACTGGAAACATCGAACGCCTATCAGGAGGCCATCAGCCTTCTGAGTAAGTCTCAGCTGTCACAGACATAGGGGGTCTCCAGGCACGCAGACGGCTCTACTGCTGCGAGAAAGGATGCAGTGACTAATTTATGGGCACCCAAATAAGTGTTTAAATGGTCCGACACGCCAGCGTTTTTCTTACCACCCCCCTCAAATGCTGATTACCTGTCACTCACTTTACAACTGAATCCTGTGTGAGGGTATTAGCAATTCAGTCACTGCGCGTGCACAGTACAGCTTACATGCATGCACAATAACTAAAAATATTGGCATTGCTTGCACATCTGAATCATGCCCAATGTGTGGCTCTTATAAAGGTCAGAAGGCAGTCCATGCAGCTCCTACAGTCAGGTGGCTTATCACTTGTGTAGAGTTTGCAGTTATGGATGCGCTCAATGTATAACTCCAAAGGATACATGCGTTTATAATCTAATAATTTAATGTAAGTGCTGTATGCTCTTGGAGTTGGCAATGTGCAGAAGGTCCCCTGCTATAGACAAGACAGCTGTTTAAGAAGGTTGCATGTTTGTGAAAGAGTTCTTCTTAGTCCTGCAGAGCCATCAGAACCAATTAGACCACCGTTGTGTGCTTACGCACTGACGAATTTCAGCTAAATTGTTTCTTACACATACCCCTAATGCACACGAACATGTGAGAAATGGGGACAGACTGCAGTTTTTAATTTGACAAATCTGCTGTTTTGCAATAAAAAGTACATTGTGTTTGTTTCATAAACTCTCTTTGTAATGAAACCTCTGTGAAACTGTTATAGAATACAAATATAACCTGAGCAGTGAAAAATAAATTTGAAGGGGCAAAGGAGAATGCTGGAAGGTCATTTTAAAGAATATAACACATTAAAATGTGGAAGAGATATTAGACTGAAACCTATTTCAGCAAATAAATGTGCAGTTATCGTATCTCCCTTGTTCCATATGAGCAGATGTGACAGTTTAGAAGTGTATGTACTGATAGTATTTTGAGGTGGTTTTCAACGTTTTATGGTCTACTGTTACCTTGGAATTACTCCCTACTTACGTTCAGTCTTTCTTTGCAACTTTCAAATATCTCGTATATGTTTCTTCTGTGATATGTCTATTTTGCTGTGTTATGCCTACTCATTAGGCGTCACTCATAAATTGTGCTTAAATGAAGCAAAAGTTACAGCTTACCGCAATCTCTGAGAAGCATTGTGGTCACAAGCTGAATCACTGCTTGTTTTCACCCCTTTTCCTTTTCTTATTCATATTCCCTCATTCACAATAGGATCTCATTGTTGCATTTGCAGATATAAACCATACACTCTTTAGCCCCTATGCTACATATTTCATTGTACACGAAAATATTTCCCCTGCATATATAACGCCATCTTCTTGCACGCATTTAAATTGGCATATTTAGTACAATAACATGATCATGTAAATGCGCGTGTTTTTCTGTGATATAAATTAACCAGAGATTTTTAAAACTTGTGCCTGAGGAACTATGGCTACAAGCACCAGCATGCTCTGGCTGATATAAACTGGAGAGCCACAAGACATAAGACTGGTTCAAATATCATGAGTATTAAATACAGCCCACTAGAGCAGCCTCTTGACAGGATCCATCCCTGATAGCTGGTATAGGTGCAATCAACCAGTAATTGGATGTTGGGGATTACAGTAAACAACTTCTCCAGCATATAATATATATGTATGTTTATATATGTATGTTTTGTCGGTTACTGTTTGTAGGATTTCTGTCGCTGAGTCATGGCAGACAGAAGACTGGCATATCCCTGTGAACAAGCATGTGACTCATTCAGAAGACTGGACTACGAATCAGCGGTGACACATTGTACGGAATGTCTCCTTTCCCTCATCCACTACAAGAGCACACACCCCTCCAAGGCCAACTCCACGCACATCAACCGCATCAAGATAGAGAGCCTGCTCTACCGAATAGCCTCTTTTTTACAGCTGGTGAGTGGAGACCAAGGCTTTCACTTTTTATAGTAAGGTAGAAACATTGGCGGCTGTTTGACACTTAACACTGGCTGTGGATGACTGTCTATTGGTGAATTTCACTAATTGAATGTTGTATTAAAAGTTGTTTGTTGTAGAACAATACATAGAATAATATATTGGTACAAGTATCAAGCTTATTATGTGTGTGATTGTCATACATTGTCTTGAAAAAGTAGTTGGCCACATCACATCTTGTTCCTGCAGATTAAAAATTGTATCTAGATTGAGTTATGATTTTGAATACCATGTCAAGTCAACTTGATTTTTCCATAACCTTTCCTAAATTACAAAAATAAAAAATCCCACAAAAAGACGATATTTTGGAAGCGTTTCTACAGGTCAAATACGTTCACTGAAAAGTAAATTTGTTAATGGCCTTTACATTTTCTAAAGCAAGCCAGAGATATAAAGAGGTACAAATCTTTGGAACAGTACAAGACTATCATAAAAAAATTTAAAATCTCTGTGCAATCCAATCTACTCAAGTGGAAGACTTGACAGGTTCTTTATGGAGGTCTAAAAATAGAGTGGGAACATCCAGTGAAAAACTCAAATTGAAACTGGAAATTGCAGTAAGGTCTTATCTGGATGTCATTCATGTAACAGGAAAATCGCAGCATGTCTCCTGAGGCAGGACAGCTCAGGATGGTGTTCCTAAAGAAACACAGGTGGATCATCAATACAGCAATAAGTCATATTGTGCTTTCTTAAAAGCTGCACATTTTGTGGGAGTAGGAATAGACACAGCATGAGGGACTGTGTCTTTGACAATAAATTCATCAACATTTAGTGTACCAGCTTCAGTCTCAACAACTGAATTCAGTAATGTCCTATGAATGTTCTCATCTATTATCTGCATTCTTCGCATGTGCGAGACCTTCACCTGGATTTATTAACTCAGTGAAATCCTAGTTCAACTTCTTTCGATCACAACATCAGACTTAAAAGTTCACAAAGAAATCCCTCAGATGGTGACAGGATCCAAAGTTGAAGGATCATGGATTGAACCCCTCAGAACTTGAATGGATTGTGCTCACCAGAGCTTCCAGTCTCTTAGGTTGTGCTTTTCATTTACTTAGTGAAGTGGTGTAGGGAATGTGTCCTCAGTGAGAAAGATGACTGAATGCAAAAATTCTGGAAATTAGGGCAGTATGGCAGGCGGTTCAGGATCTTTTCCAACACCCTAAAAGTATTTCCTTTATAAATCAGCTAGTGGTCCCAAGAAGCCGGCACCATGTTGTCGACCATGTCAATAGTCATGTCATGGGCAAAACAAAATGTGACTCCCTTTCTGCGCTTCACATGGCAGGCAAAACAACCACTTAACCAATTATCTCAATAGAAATCCATACCTTAGAATGGGCCATACTGAAACAGGTTTCAGTTACTAGTGCCGAAATCTGAATTTTCTCAAATAGTCTTGATTTCAACATCTTTGAATAGATTCTCTGTGACTGCTTAGGAGTTTTCAGTTATGTATTTCTTCCTTTTCCTCTCATTGCTCGTACCTTGGTGAATATAGTATAGCAGGTTTTCCATTTTGACCTCATAATTCGTAGTTTGCAGTGGTTTCTTTTGGACCAGCCTTGTCCCCTGCCAGTTTATTCTGATCATTTGCACTGGTCACCAATTCTTTATATAACCCTGATGTTCTGTCTTTGATGTCGTGGAAGTTAAACGTACCTTGCTAAAATGTAAGTGTGTCTCTGACAATGTGAGGTGGTTCTTAATGCAGAAACAAAATTTTTTCTATATTTACTCTAGGATTTGGAAGAGTTTTATTAATATGTGTAAAACTAATCTAGTTGTCCCTTCTTCTGCTACCATTCCATGGATTCTTTCTTATTCAATATGGATTGGACCGTGATCTATCTTTGATTACCCTGAACGTGCAGCTGTTTGAGCTTTGTTTTTCTAGGCACCAAATTGGAATATTGCAAACTTCTTTTAATTATTTATTTTTTTGAAGCAGTAAAGAGTTCAGGTGGGTAAACACCTAAAAGATATATATGCAGATCGACTGAACAACCATCATCTGCCTTCTGACCACGGGTCCCACTGCCCGGAGATCGCATTGCACCCCCTCCCCGCATTCTCTGCAGCAAGTGTACGGGCAGTTAGCTGCCCACCCATACTTACAGCACAATGAGCAGATATATCTGCAGATATATCGGCCATCGACTGTGCTGCACAGCCGACGCGATATGTCTGTGAAGGACCTCGTTCAGACGTATCGTCTGTACACACTGGCCAACGCACCCACGATATATCGGCCATTCAATTGAATGGCCAATATATGAGCCAGTGTGTACCTAGCAGTAGACCTTGTTGATCTTTCTAATCTTAATCTTTCTTGGATGCTCCAACTTCTGCAAGATGTGTACCTCATATTGTTCACTTTGTAGGTGGTGGTTTTGTCAGCAGTCACACCTGCTCATAGAGTGGGAGAATTTCATACCCTACGGTGTTAAGGAATCATATTTGAGTGTTATAATGGTGGTGAGCACAAATCCTACTTTGCGACCTTAGGTAGCTTTTCTCTTTTCATAAAGAATCAGACTTGATAAAGAATCAGACTTCTGTCTATCTAGCTGCAGCCAGCTAACTTGTTCTTTTATGTGGGGCCTGGTCAAGGTCATCCTCATTATAAAGATACTCTTGCAAGATGGATTCACTGCGCAGGCTTACAGGAGGAACGGACATGAGGTGACAAAATTCTAAAGGCACAATCTATAAGGGTGATGCCCAATTCCTGGGTCAGGTCTCTGCAGATTATCTGTGCAAAATAAAACAAAAAATGGCAGCTGCTCAATCAATCTAGCAGCACTAATCAGGTGCATGAAAGGGAGGGGTCATACAAAGTAGAAAAAGGAGGCGGATTTAACCCCCTATTGTTCCTCAGCACACTGAATAGTACTTGCAACAATATATGAAGACTATAGAAATTCAGAGATATTAGTTGCATGCATAGTTGCTTTTTACATCACATATTATGTTTGTATTTTTTTCATGTAATATTTCACATATATTTTAACCCCTTTTTCCAACACTCATTAATTAGTCTTACACATCTATACTTTACACTGCACTGTCACTCTTTTTCCATTTTTCGTGTGATGCCCTGGGGGGGTCCTGGGCTGGACGTTTTTCGGGGTGCACTGCACCCCGGACGTGAACCTCCTAACGTTAGGGACTGCTAGTGACAGAGAAGCTGTGACGAGGCCTAGCAGCTTTCCATGTATTTGCAAATGCATGCAACTAATATCTCTGAATTTCTATGACCATATAGTCTTCATATATTGTTGCAAGTACTATTCAGTGTGCTGAGGAACAATAGGGGGTTAAATCCCCCTCTTTTTCTTATCTGTGCAAAATAGCAGCATGCTCAGCTATTCTTATCTTTACCAGATATCAAGTTCTAGATGCAGCTTCTTTTCCTGTTTCTCATTTTATAAGGGAGATCGTATTCATTTGTTTTCACTGTGCATGTTGATCAATGCTTAACAATACCACCTTTTGTTTAATATATTGATTGGGTATGTACCATTCCTTAAGGCTGCCAAATCATTTGATAAGGATATTAGAGAAATGTTACTGTTCATTTAATTTCTTTGAAATACTCCTATGGCATACCAATATTCCCGTCTGTGTTTGGTCAGCTTGGGAAGATTCTCAAAGACACAGTATTTCCACCAAGGTGGATTCTAATGATAAATATGCATATAGCTCCTTTCGATGTTCATCTTGTTCCAGAAGTCGTCCTGTTGCTTCTGTAACATCAGTATCACAGAGTGTTATCTTGTTATTGTTGTCAACTAGCATTGTATAGTATTGCAACCAACTGTATATAAAACATTCTCATTGAAGCCCAGGTGACACCCATAAAATAAGTGAAAAAATGAACCAAGCTCAATAGCAATATGTTCATCTCGTTCAACATTGTCAGTAACTAAAAATGCATATTGGCTGGGAGACCATCATTCTACTTAGCCAGCAAAAATCTGAGTTATGGTGCATATACACTGTCAAATCTGTCAGATGAACGATTCAACGATTTTGCCAACGATTTGAATGATTGAATGGTTTCTAATAGTATTAAAATGAATGAAATTCATAATAAAATATGTCAGATATTATTTATTATTATTACCAGTTATTTATATAGCGCAGACATATTCCGCAGTGCTTTTACAGAGAATATTTGGCCATTCACATCAGTCCCAGCCGCAGTGGAGCTTACAATCTATATTCCCTACCACATGCTCACACACATAAACACTAGGGATAATTTTGTTAGGAGCCAATTAACCTACCAGTATATTTTTGTAGTGTGGGAGGAAACCGGAGTACCCGTAAGAAACCCACGCAAGCACAAGGAGAATATACAAACTCCACACAGTTAGGGCCGTGGTGGGAATCGAACCCATGACCTCAGTGCTGTGAGGCAGTAACACTAACACTAACCATTGCACCGTCTGTGCTGCCCACATATCGTTATCTGACATCGTTCATCGTTGCAGGCCCACATGACAGATTTTCTTTCAGATATGAACGATTGAACGATTTTTAAAAGCGTTATAGTTCATATCTGACAACAATTCTGACCGGGTATGCACCATAAGCCTCCTTACTTAGACTCTATAGATGTCTGCATTCTGCACTTGTCTTGTAGTACTTGGAGATAGTGTCAAATGTGCGGGAAGCAGGAATCCTTACCTCTGTGTTACCAGCTAAACCAGATTTTTACAGAAACATTTAAACTGATACTTATTGTACTATGAAAGCAACATGGGAGATAAAGGCATAAATAACAACTTATAGCAATAGTGTATGCATCCCATGGGCTCATGACTTAATAAGGTTGAACTTTTGCACATATCCTAAAGAAGAGTAAAACAAAAGATCAAACATGTAAAGCATTCTTATATTATAGTCTTTAAAAAGAAGCAGGAAGGAAATAAGACTAAAGAATAATATACTGCTGCTTAAACTTTAGTAAAATTAGGTTAGCTGCAGTGGTGGTCTTGTTTTGAAAGCGTATTTAAAAAAAACAAACAACATAAACCAAACCACTGCAAAGAATCTTAAAAAACGTAAAAAAAAACAAACCATAATGTCTACATTGGTAACATATTTAATGTTCCTATAAAACAAACAACACACTGTGGCTTAATCCTGGGGGATGTAGTTAAAATCCCGGTGCTTGGGATGTCTGCTCTGGAATCCCGACACCAGTCAGAATCCCAGCGCCAGCATCCCGACTGTAAGTAGAGGGGTTAGGGAAAGGGTTCAGGGTTAAGCACTAGGGGAGGAGGGTTAAGTTTAGGCTGGGAGGGTAGGTTAGGTTTATGCTGCGGAGAGTGTTAGCGGTATGATTAAGATCCTTACCGACAGGTGTCGGTATCCTAACCCTGTCAGTAAGCAGTGTCGGGTTTCTTACCACCGGCATCCCGTACCCAACCTTGGTAAAGTAGTTTCAGATGTTGCAGAATATAGAATACACTTCAGATGTTGGGTCCAGGAATGCAGTATGAAATTCTGCCTGACATATGACTCCTGTAACACAGGACAAGACCTTTCTACGAAGCAGCCTCTGACGCCGCTGCTGATGGTGATTAAGGTCACAAATTTTATCAGAATTTTGGAGATTTGGCAACAATTTCATATTTTACAATTGAAAATGTCACACACTTTTATTACTTACATAATAACTCTGTTTTTCAATGTTAATTGTTTCTTGACTGATTTGTACCTCCAATTGTAACAAAATTTGATTGCACCTAAAACTCATCATTTGTTTTTCTCTCTTAATAGACTCATGCTGCCCATCCACTAGCCGACCATAGAAATGACAGCACGATTACGACATTGTAATCGTGCTGTCATTTCTATGTCTGTGATAAGCCTACAATGAACTAGTGCAGGCTCATCAATCATCTGGCAACATGCTGAAACTGACGTTACCGTCAGGTTGACCAGCATGTTTGCCCGATGATTGATGTCGGAAACGACCAGCGGGTGCGCGCATCGGTTGTCGTTTCCGACTTTAAAGTGGCCGATTTGCTGACGTTTTGCAAGCGATTGCACGATAACGTCGTTATCGTGCAATCGCCTTTCAAAATAGTCTAGTGGATGGGCAGCTTCAATTTAATAATTTCAAATATGATAGATTTATTACTTTATTTGCACATTCCATATTTCATGATACTTAAAGTAGCAAAGTAAACTTAGATCTGTTAAGAGTGATAAGAAAATAAGTTGTTTGTATAAATACAGTTTATTCTTCAGGGTCCATAGGGGATCCACAGGGATACAATGGGGTGTGTGTGGTTGGAGTGATCCCGGCACCAAACGGTTAAAGCTTTAGCTCCCAGGATGTCCCGATCCTCCTCCATATATAGTTTTTTATTGGTGTCGGCAGGACAGGTCGCACCTTTAGACAGGGGGACTGCTTAGGGAGTCCCAAGCTTTATTTGTATGATTTTTAAGTTTATTTTTTTGTTTATCTGAGCAAGCAGCAAGGCGTAATAATGGGCGCCTGTGCGGCTGCTCCACCTATCTCCACTGGCGCCACAACACCGGTGAGTGGTCTGGTATTGAGGCGGGTGCCAGCGGGGCTCTGCTAGCCACTCCACTTGGGACCCAGGCCTGCAGCCGTACAGACAGAGAAGAACAGTTAAGGCGACTCACTTGTTGTGCAGTCCTTACTTCCGGCAGTGGAGACCTGCTGGAGGACGCTGCAGAGGGGTGACTGGTTCTTCCGCTCCCCCACTTGACCACCGGGGTAGTTAAAAGCTGGCGTCTGGGACCATGTAGAGGCCAGCGGCACCCAGCGGTTGATGCAGCAACGGGGAGGTAGGCTGTCCCCTGGCAGCCCCTCCTCCAGCCCAGAGCGCTATCTCTCACGAGGTTTCCTGTCTCTGAGCTGCTCATCCCCTCACCCTCCTCCCTATAAGGAGGCGCTCAGCAGCCATTAATCAGGGCTTTTCTGAAGCTGCAGGTCTCAGGAGATTCAGGGCCAGTCTCTCTGTATACCTCTCTGTGGTCCCAGGTTATACAGCGCACAAATTCTACCAGCCCTTTGAGGCTTGAGTAGTTGATTCAGTGGCCATTATAAGTATATTTATATGCTTTGTAAGTGACTTGTGCTAGCTCTGCTGTTGTGATATGCTGTCTTAAAACTTTGACTGTCAGTTATATCTATCCCTGCTGCTCTTGTTTAACCCTCAATTAGCAGGTGTGTAGGGTTTCATTATTACTTCACATTTACTTGTATTTGTGAAGGGTGTCACTCTGCATTACTAGCCATACACTGATTGTGTGATGCTGGTTATTACTATGTCTTCTAAGGGTAAACAGGAGCCTGCGGCCCCTGTGCTGGTTACTTGCAGATCCTGTTCAGCGGGTTTGTCCCCTCAGAATTTTGTGCAGGATGGTCTGTGTGCTATTTATGTACCACCTCCACAGTCCATAGTACCAGCCCCTGTCCAGGAGATACCTTGGGTGTCCTCCTTATCCCAGGTTATGACGCAGCTAGTGGACTGCTTATCAGCCCCCATGCTGCCTCCCACCATGGGGTATCCACAGCTATTACAGCCTACTATGTCAGTGCCCCCTATGCATCCTCCTTGGATGGATGTTTATACCCACTCAGTTCAGAATATGGCTCAAACGTCTGCCGCCTATTAGCAAAGGTTACAGGCATACAGACCGTTAGCCACCAAAGCACATAAGAGGACTGTATCATCCTCTGTCCACCCAGCTTTCGTATTCTGATGCATTATCTGAGGAAGGAGAGTATAGATATCTTCCTGCACCAGTCACTCACTTCAGCTGCATACACACACGATTTTGTTACCAACGATTTTATGAACAATTTTCTGTCAGATTATCTGTCAGATTTTTTAAAGTGTAATGAACGATTTTTTTGAGCTACAAACGATTTTTGCATATTCCCATAATGAAAATCGTTCAGTTGGTCAGTGTGACTGAACTTCAAACGTGAACGCGCATGAACGATAATCGTTCATCGTTTTAACTCAGAAAGTGAATGATTTTATCAACTATTGAACGGTATACGATATCGTTATCGATAATCGTTAAAAAAATCGTGTGTATGCACCTTTAATCCTAGAATTGTACAAGTGATGTTAAGGAGATATTTTGTAATATTACAGAGGTAGTTATTTATTTTCCTCAAACGAATCCAATACCCCTAATTATAATTGGTTTAGACAAAAAGAGAAAAAGAAAAGGGGTTTCCTTCCTTGGTGCACTTATCCATTATTAACATACATAATTTGTTTTCTTTTAAATGTAATTAATTATAATAAAACATAACTTTGATTAGATTCAACTTAACATAAGTTCCATATGTAGCGAAATTGTAAAATAATAGAATATTTCCGGATACAAAAAATCAAATAGGATTAATAATTAACCCCATACTAACTTAATTAGGAGATAAATATATCTCCCAAACAAATAAGTGAATAATCACTCATAACAAGCTTGATAAATTAACTAGGTACATGAGAGTACTCCTCCATTAGTGGATGATTTTAAAACACAATTTCTAAACTTTATACACTGTTAATGCGAAATAGTAAAATAATAGAATAGATTATCTGAGGAGGCAGATGATGCACGAGGTTCTCTCTCTCCGAATCGCACTCGGGTGAGGAGCACAGTCATTCAACAGTGGATGTCCCTTCCTTAGTGAGGGTATATAAATCAATCCTGAATATAGAGGATGATGAACCAGCCCCTAAGCCTAAAACCTTAATGTTTAAACGTCAAAAGGTGGTTAAGGCTGAATTCCCTCAATCAGAACAGCTCCCTGAGCTCATGGGAGAAGCTTGGGGTACTCCTGGCAAACGGTTCCAGGTCCCAAAAAGACTAGCGTCTCTTAACCCTCTCACAACTAGGGAGCGTACTAATTGGAAAGTACTTCCCACTGTTGATTTGCATGTGGCACGCCTAGTCAAAAGCTCTACTATCCCCTTGCTGTCTACAGTAAGGATGCCATGGATAGAAAACTAGACACTTCTCAAGTCAGTCTACTCGCTTTCTGGTGCTATCACTAGGTTGCGGCCTGGGTGGCTAAGGCTATCGAAGGTTGGGCAGAGGCACTGGAAGAGAGCCTGCCATCAGACGCTACCAGGGAACAACTGTCCTACATCTCCCATATTCAGGAAGCGGCCTCTTATTTGGGAGAAGCTGCGTTGCATACTGGACTCCTTGCCTCTAAGGCATCTGTGACCTCGGTAGTCACCCGCCGGGTCCATTGGCTTTGGTCCTGGAAGGTGTACACGGGATCCAAGAAGGCACGCAAATCCTTACCCTTTTCTGGAGACAGGCTGTTCGGCGCAGAGTTGGACAGAATTGTGGCTACCGTGGCAGCCTCAAAATCTGCTTTTCTGCCATCAGCAGCTGGCCCTAAGCCTAGGCTTTCCTCTACTCGGTCCTTTTGCCCCCAGGGTAAGGCAAGAGGACAGTCCTTTCCCAGGCAGTCTAGTTCTCACAAGACCACAAAGCCGCGATCCACGCAGTCTTGGTCGGCCAGACGTCCAGCTTCCAAGTTTGACAAACTGATGGGATGGGCCTCCTCCTGGGGGATCCCAGGGTGGGTGGCCGACTTCTTCAATTTTCTGACTCTTGGCGTCAAATAACAGACGCCAGGATCAGAGAAGTGGTCTCTCAGGGGTACGCCCTCACCTTCCTGAGGTGTATTCCCCAGCAATTTTTTTGTACAGGTCCCCCATCAGACCACGTCAAGGCCCTGGCTCTCCAGGAAGCCATTCACTCCCAGCTGAGTTCAGGTGTAATAATAACGGTTCATTGAAGAACAGGTTTTTATTCCACTCTTTTTGATTCAGAAACCGAATGGGTCTCATCGGCCTATTCTGAATCCCAAAGCCCTCAACAAATTTATCTGAGTGCCCAAGTTCCACATGGAAACTCTACGATCTATTGTCCTGGCATTGGAGCCTGGGGATTTCATGGTTTCTCTGGACATTCAGGATGCATACCTGCATGTACCTATTACTCCATCCCACTAAAGGTTCCTACGGTTTGCTGTCATGAAACAACATTACCAGTTTCAGGACGCTGCCCTTTGGTCTGTCAACAGCCCCTCGGGTCTTTACCAAAATAATGGCAGTTATGGCGGCCCACCTCAGGCGTCAGAGTCAGAATCCTACCATACTTAAACGACCTCTTAATCTTGGTACAATCACCGGTTGTGTTACAACGCCATCTCCAGCTGACCGTGGACTGCCTGCAAACACAAGGCTGGCTCATCAATTGGAAAAAGTCCTCCCTATCTCCGACACAGCAGATGGTACATCTGGGGACACTCCTGGATTCTCGAATATAGAGGATCTTTCTGCCAGCAGGCAAGATTTTGACACTGCTAATGCATGTGTGCAACTTGCTTCACAGTTGGAGGGTATCCATTCACTCAGCGATGCAGGTCCTGGGGTCCATGGTATCCACCTTCGATATGGTGGAATATGCCCAGTTCCACTCCAGGCCCCTTCAACAACTGATTCTCTCCCGGTGGAATGGGCAGTATAATCTGATCCGGCCCCAGGCTATCCTCCCGTCTCATGAAGTTTAGCTTTCCCTCTCATGGTGGCTACAGACTTCTCATATGGACATGTGTCGCCCCTTCTGGATTCCAAATTGTGAATTCTCACTACAGATGCCAGCCTTCACGGATGGGGCGCGGTAATTGGTCATCATACTTTTCAAGGATGGTGGAAAACTCAGGAAAGTCGCCTGCCCATAAACATTCTGGAGCTTCGAGCAGTGTACAGAGCACTCACTTGGGGCGCAATGTCATCTCCCGGCAATCTCTGCAGTGTTCATTCCTGGAGTCCTTAACTGGGAAGCGGACACATCGGAGAGTGGGCTCTCCACCCGGATGTCTTTCAACTTCTAGTGGTCAAATGGGGCCTTCCAGACGTAGATCTCGTGGCCTCAAAACCACAAGGTCCCCAGGTTCCAAGACCAGAGACCCCTCAGCCGCCTTCCTGGACGCTCTGGCATTGAGGTGGGACTTCAATCTCGCATTCCTCTTTCCTCCAATGTCCCTTCTTCCGAGGATTCTCCGAAAGTTCAAACAGGAAGACGGCATGGTGATACTAATAGCCCCAGCCTGGCCCAGGCGCCATTGGTTCACCAACCTATGGAGTCTCTCCATAGACACTCCTTTTCCACTTCCTCTATGGTGCAGGGCCCTTGCCTCACCTGGACCTACCTCATCTCTCTTTGATGGCATGGCTCTTGAGTCATTTTGCTTAAGAGCCAAGGCTTTCTCTCGCTCTGTCGTCCAGACGATGCTCAGGGAACTTAAGCCTTCCTCATCCCACATCTATTACAGAGTTTAGCACTCTTACTTTCAATGATGCTCCCCCAGAGGCTACTACCCTGCAGTTTTTAGGGTCTCCCGGGTGCTTGCCTTTCTCCAGGCTAGGTTAGACCTTGGCCTCCGCCTGGCCTCCCTTAGAGTTCAGGTTTCTGCACTATCAGTCTGGTTCCAGCGAAGGATCGCTCCCCTGTCTGATGTTAGAACATTCTTTCAAAGTGTTCTCCGTCTTCAACCTCATTTTGTCTCTCCGGTGGCCCCATGGAATTTGTCCTTCATTTTTCTGGGTTCTACAGCATTCTCAGTTTGAACCTCTGGACTCAGTAGACCTCAAGTGGCTGACAGCGAAGACGCTCTTTATCCTCACTATCAAATCTGCCCGCAGGGTATCTGATTTGGCAGCGCTCTCCTGTCGCTCCCTCTTCTTGATTTTTCATCCGGACAGAGCTGTCCTCCGTACCCGGGCTGGGTTACCTTCCTAAAGTGGTATTCCAGTTCCATTTAAATGAACAGATTGTGGTTCTGGCATTCCAGTCCACGGACCTCTCTGCAGGTGAAGCCTCTCTGGATGTGGTTCGTGTTCTTCGGATCTACATGGATTCTCTTTTTGTGTTACATGGCTTTCATAAGCGAGGCTGGCCAGCTAACAAACAGACTCTGGCTTGTTGGCTCCGCATGACAATTTCTCAGGCCTACACGCAAGCTGATCTTCCTGTTCCAAACAGGGTTACAGCACATTCTACTCTGTCTGCAGGACCCTCGTGGGCGGTTTGACGTGGCACATCTGCTGAAAAATTGTGCAAGGTGGCCATGTAGTCTCCACACCTTTCTCAGGTTCTACACCTTTGATACCTTTTGCCTCTCAGGATGCTTCCTTTGGGTGTCTGATTCTCCCTTCTGCTCAGGAGCGTCCCCACTCTTAGGGGGAACTGCTATGGGACATCCCCATGGTGTCCCTGTGGTTCCCATATGGACCCTGAAGAAGAAATTAAGAATTATGGTAGACTTACTAGTGTTCTCCCCAGGCTGTTTTCTGCGGATGCATCGCCTGGCAGAAACAGCCTGCCGCCCGGCACTCCCCGCTGCCCCCCCCCCCCACTGTGGAACGCTGGCCTCTGAAGTGACCGGAGGCTAAAGAAGTCTCCGATCACTTCAGAGGCCAGCGTTCCCAGTGATGCACTGCGCGGGTGACATCATGACATCACCTGCGACGTGAGGAGCCTGCCCTGCGCGCTTGCTGGATCTAGTTAGATCTAGTCAGCGCGAGGCAGCGGCGAGCAGGAGAGTGGGCGAGCGGCCAGCTAGTAAAGGTAAGTGCTGGGTCTAGGACCAGGACCAGTCTGGGGGCACTGCATAGAGGGGCCAGCCTGGGGGCACTGCATAAAGGGGCACTTTAAACCTGGGGGCACTGCATAAAGGGGCACTTTAAACCTAGGGGCACTGCATAAAGGGGCACTTTAAACATGGGGGCACAGCATAAGGGACACTTTAAACCTGGGGGCACTGCATAAAAGGGCCAGCCTGGGGGCACTGCATAAAGGGGCACTTTAAACATGGGGGGGGGGGCACTGCATAAAGGGGCCAGCCTGGGGGCACTGCATAAAGGGGCCAGCCTGGGGGCACTGCATAAAGGGGCCAGCCTGGGGGCACTGCATATGGGACACTTTAAACCTGGGGGCACTGCATATGGGACACTTTAAACCTGGGGGCACAGCATATGGGACACTTTAATCCTGGGGGCAATGCAGAAGGGACACTTTAAACCTGGGGGCACTGCATATGGGACACTTTAATCCTGGGGGGAATGCATAATGGGGCCAACCTGGGGGCACTGCATAAGGGACACTTTAATCCTGGGGGCACTATTTAAGCTTGGGGGCACTACGTAAGGGACCAGTCTGCGGGCACTGCATAAGGGCAAAGCTAAACTACAAGGGGAAATGCATAAAGGGGAAAACTACAGGGGGCACTGTATAAATGACACAAATACAGGGGGCACTGCATAATGGGCACTTTTGACTGCGAGAGAGTGGGGGAGCAGCCTGAGACATGTCGGGCTGGATTGGTCTGGGAGACCCCTTTTCCCGGCGCATGCATAATTGCGAAGGCCCCCACCCGGCTACTTTTGGATGTCACCTGGCTGGAAAAAATTTCTGAGGAGAACACTGCTTACCTTTGTTAACTCTTTTTCTTCGAATTGAATCCACAGGGCGCCCACCGTGACGCACCTGGCTTCAATGGGTATTTTCCTCTATTCCCTCATCATTTGTGAGAGTGTTTCTTGTGTACATTGTTCTTCCTTCTCCTATCTCCTGCTCCTGCCTTGGGCTTGTTTTACAAACCTGTCTGGCTGGGGGCGGGGTATACATGGAGGAGGACTGGGGCATCCTGGGAGCTTAAAGCTTTAACTGTTTGGTGCCTGGGTCACTCCAACCACACATTCCCCATGGTATCCCTGTGGATCCTATGGACTTCAAAGAAATAAAGGCCCTGATTCAGAGCCGCTCGTAAGCGGCCGCTCGTTCGTTCTGACCGATGTTCGCACATCTGCGCATGCGTACAGATTTCAATACGCATGCGCGAACCAGTCAGTGCGGCCAAAAATCGTTTTTGTTCGCTATATAGCGAATGCCTGCTATTTTGAGTGACAGAAGGAGGTGTATGTGGGTGGTAACAGGGGAAGGTGCTTGAAAACGGGGTGTGGAATTCGAACGCAGGCGTGCTTAAAGGTCAAAACGGGCGTTTTAAGGGAGTGCATAATTAATACAGCAGCGTCATTGACCACGTCACTTGTTTTTTTTTTACTCAGAACTGCTCGCAAAATAGCGGTTGAAAAAACCAGCCACAAGTATAGCGAGCAGTTCATATGCTGTTCGATGTACTCGATTAATCTAATAAATAGCGGACATGACGTATGGTGCAAGCGGCAAGAGGGCGTATTTTTCAAAATTACAACCGCAAGTTTTGCTCGCTCGTTCAGACTTAGAGGCGTGAACAGACCGCAATTAGCGAACGGTTAATTTGAATAGTCACCCCTTGTTTTAGAACGAACGACCGGCTCTGAATGAGGGCCAAAGTTAACAGAGGCAAGTCTACCATAATTCGGAATTTTCATAAAAAAATTTAATGGCTTCAAAATTTATGTAAATGTATCAGGATTGGTTCTAAGGGTGAAATCTTGACTGACAAAATATCATACTGTGTCCTTGCCCAAAAAGAGTTTGGAGAAACGACAACTATAATTTAGAGCGGACAGGAGAAGATCTTGCCTGATGAGAATAAAAAGCCATATGTTATATTGATTTAATTACTGTATATGCATTTACTGTAAAAGGGGACTCTGGTGTACTGTTCCTATTGGGCTTCCAGATAACTCATGGATATCTGGATGTTTCTGTAATACTGTTAGCTATACCTCTCTGTGTACCTGCCAAAGTGGAATGACTTAATCTAGTCACTACCTGCTAGCAGAGGAGAGAAGGACCCAAGATTGGATTAGTGGACACAGGGCCTGATTCAGAGATTTTCACAAAGCAGATATTTACGCAGATCGAGCGATTTATTTGCCATTACGCATGTGTGTAAGCCACACTGCACACGAGCAGCGATTGTTTTACGACTACGCCCGCACAGAGGATTCAATCGCAAAGCCAGTGACAGGTAGTCAGCATTTGGCGGAAGTAATGGGAGGTGACTAGGCAAACGTAGGCATGTCTGACTGTTTTTATACACCGTTTCATGTGCGCACACAGATTGGCCACTGAAATCTCCATCGCAGCATGTGTTAGGAGAGATGCTGTGTTTGAGTCAGGTCAGACTTCGTGCTTGGCTGCCCGATCTGTATCGATATTACAGATGTTTACACTGGTGCGTGTCATCGGATGGATATGAGATGGCAGCAGTGGGCGCCCCTATGCTGGGGTAAGCATTGGAACTATTAGCATATTTTTGCAGCTGCTGTCCGTGCAAAATTGCAACTGCGATTACATTAACATACGTCTCTGAATCAGGCCTATGTTCCGCAATAAAAGTACATTTTGCATTTATCATGATGGGTGATTTTCCATTCATCAAGGAGAGGTGATTTTGCACCTGTTAAGAGATAGTGGGTATGCCAGGCTGGTACATAAGGTGGCGTCTGAATAATCCAACCAGCTTTTGCTGTAGAAGAGTTAAACACTTATGCGGTGTTCTCATGTACCTATGATGCAAATGAAACACTGCACACAATACCGTATCCACCGTGAAATGTGATTGTGGTAGTAATAGGGCATAAGGATCCTTTTCAACAGCATGGACTGGCAATCGGAATATATTTATCAGGGTGAATGGAGCACAACACAGAAAAATACTGGAGAAGAACTTGCTACCCTAAGCTCACTGCAAGAGTAACTCTGAAATGTCTTTATAATGAAGACTGTACATGTTAAGTGGCTCAATCAGAGTTCAAATCAAAAATTTGTATCAAGACTTGCAGTGCATCACTGTTCCTAAATTGACTTGATCTAGTTACAGCATTTTAGCAAGGAGGAATGGGCATTTTTGCTCCATCTCCATTTTTAAAATTGACAAGAGTTATCCAAAAAGATGTGTGTAGTCATTTTCTGTGTTTTGTTGACACCATAAAGTTGAATGTCCTAATGTTGACATCAATAGAAGTTTTAGGATCAGGCTTAAAATTGGGTGTATGCATTGTCGATATGTCTTTAGTGGATATTTTGCAAGTTCACATTATGATGTCTAAATAATGACTGTTGATATTGTCACCAAAACATTCCAAACCCCAAAGAGACCACTGGCCATAATTGTGGATCAATGCAATATCGACCAAATGGAGGTTATATCACACAACAACAAGGTATTGAATCCGCACTAGAAAAAATATGTATTGGTCTACACAGATGAGCCTATAATTGGCACATAAATATTTGTTATACAAAAAACAACTCAAAGTATTCCATATACAGAAAACCTGTATTAAATCACAATGTTGGTGGTGCTCCCCATGAGTCAGAATACACAAAATTCGTACAAAAAGGATAGAAAGCAGACTATATGGGGCACTCTTATTGATTTGTATGATTCAGCTAAAATATAACCTTTATTAATGTATTAGTAAATTGCTTGTGCTCCCCACAAAAACACATAGAAGATTGTACATCATTTCCATCTCAGAAGTGCCTCTACTAATGATCTATAGATTGTAAGCTTGCGAGTAAGGCCTTCCTACCTATATATCTGTCTGTTATTACCCAGTTTTGTTCTATTAATGTTTACAATTGTAAAGCACAACAGAATATGCTGCGCTATATAAGAAACTGTTAATAAATAAAATATCTAATGTATGCTTCTTCTTGTTGTAGAAAAATTATGACCAAGCAGATGAAGACTGCAAACTTGGTAAGTCATGCACATGTCTCGTTCACTGCAAACATACTGATATGCATCTAGTAATGAGAGAACACCTGTTGCTGTTTAGACTGGCTTTACCAGGTTTGTCAATAGTTTTTTTTCCAACTTGTGAGATACCGTCCATCATTATCCAACATAGGACATAAAGCGCAAACACATTGGTAACTGTAGAGGAACATACCTTGAGTGCTACATAGCTTGCAGTCGAGAAGTGGCTTTTCCTCTTTGATCCATGATACTAATATTTAGAAAGTCACAAGGTAGATAATAAAGAATGAGGTCTTAAAAAGTATTTTCTACTTCAGGGTCCATAGAGTATCCACAGGATACCTTGGGGTATAGGTGATGACATCAGGCATCGGGCACCATAGAGTTAAGTTTTCAGCCTCCCAGGATGCACTAGGGTCCCCCTCCTATACCCCGCCCCCGAGCCAAGGCATCTCAGTTTCGGCCGGTGGCGTCTTTGTCTGCTCCTTATGAGGATGAGGACGTGACGTCTGATGATGGGGAGATTCTGGATCTTTCGGACCAGGAACCTCTCCGTACTAAGGAGGCGGACGCTAGGTCCAAGGTGTATATTCCTGGACTTATTCGGGCAGTCCGCACAGCTTTGGTGATTGAGGACGAAGATCCTCCGGTGTCCAAATCTAAATATGCCTTTTTTAAGGATATTAAGGGTGACGCCACAGTGTTTCCTCTTTCGGGTCAATTGGTGGACTATTTAGAGGAGGCGTGGAAACAGCCTGGCAAACTGTACCAGCCGCAGAGGCGTTTGGCGGTGGCTAATCCGTTCGCAGATAATTATTTTTCTAAGTGGGAATCCCCTCCACAGGTGGATTCTCATGTGACACGCCTAGTCCGTAGTGCCACATTACCCATGCCATCCATGTCTTCCCTAAAGGATGCTACGGACCGCAAGGTGGAGATCTGCCTAAAGTCCGTTTATTCCGTTGCGGCGGGGGCAGCTAGGTCGGCTATGGCCATTTGTTCGGTTGCCAGAGCTATGGAGCGTTGGCTGACACTTTGGAGGCATCCTTCGATTCCGACTGTTCGGCTGAATAGACTGAGTTGATCGGCAATCTCCGGGATTCGGCCACTTATATCAACGAAGCGGCCTTGGATATCAGTACCCTGGCGTCTCGGATTTCTTCGGCAGCTGTAGCTGCTCGACGCACCTTATGGTTGCGATCTTGGAAGGCGGACGCTGATTCCGAAAAGGGCTTGGAAGCATTGCCTTTTAATGGAGAAGTTCTATTTGGTCCGGACCTGGACAAAATTGTAGCCACGCTGGCGGCAGCCAAATCGGCATGTCTCCCGTCTGCTGCAGTTCCTTCCAGTTCAGGTAAGTCGGCCTTGTAGGGCCCAGGGTAGGCCTAAAGCCTTTCCCCGACAGGCTGGCCCCAAAAAATCGGCCAAGCCCCGGAAGCAGGCCTGGAGTACCAGACGTCCGGCCCCTAAGCCAGATGACAAGCCTGCGGCCTGACGGTCCGGGCCTCCCTTTGGGGGATCCCAAACTGGGAGGCCGCCTGCTCAAGTTCGCCCGGTGTTGGTCAGCCACCACCACAGACACTTGGGTTCTCGAGGTGGTTTCTCACGGGTACGCCCTCTCCTTCCGGCACAGACCCCCGTCTCGATTCTTCACCACGGGTCTGCCATCAGACCGGAACAAAGCCTTGGAACTGCGGAAGGTCTTACACACTATGCTCCAGGCTGGAGTTATAGTGCCTGTTCCATTCTCCCAGAAGGGCCAGGGTTTCTATTCCAATCTCTTTTTGGTGCAGAAACCCAATGGGTCGTATCGTCCGATACTCAACCTCAAAGCTCTCAACAAGTCTTTGCGGGTGCCGAAGTTTCGGATGGAGACCCTACGGTCCATCATTCTGACGCTGGAACCTGGGGACTACATGGTGTCGTTGGACATACAGGACGCTTACCTGCATGTCCCTATTCTTTTACGTCATCAACAGTTCCTCAGGTTTGCAAACCGCAATGACCACTTTCAGTTCCGGGCGTTACCTTTTGGCCTGGCGACAGCACCACGTGTTTTCACCAAGGTGATGGCGGTCATGGCGGCTTCCCTGCAGCTGCAGGGAGTACGCATGTTACCGTACTTGGACGACCTTCTCTTGGTGGCAGGATCTCTAGAGCTCCTTCTACGCCACTTGGACCTGACCATTGCGCTACTGCAACGGCACGGCTGGTTAATAAACTGGCAGAAGTCCACCCTGATCCCGTCTCAGCGGATTCTGCACCTCGGAGCCTTATTGGACTCCGCACAGCAAAGGATCTTTGTGATGGGGCAAAAAGATCTCTGCCTTGCAGTTGAGGGTGCGCAGTTGTCTGCAGAGCTGCCAGGTGTCTCTGCACTCGGTGATGAGGTTACTGGGCTCCATGGTGTCGGTATTCGACATGGTGGAATATGCCCAGTTCCACTCCAGACCTCTGCAGCACCTGATCCTGTCCAAATGTAATGGACTGCCTCAGACTCTAAAATCCCAGACGATGGTGCTCACTCCGGAGGTTCGCCTGTCCCTAGCCTGGTGGTTGCAGACGACCCATCTCAACAAGGGTCGTCCGTTCTGGGTGGCGAATTGGGTCCTGTTGACAACGGACGCCAGTCTTCGGTGCTGGGGAGCAGTCTCTGGTCCACACTTGTTCCAGGGCAGGTGGACTCAGGCAGAAACAGAGCTTCCAATAAACATTTTGGCGCTCCGCGCGGTGTTCAATGCTCTCCAGCAGGCACATCGGGTTCTCCAAGGTCACACAGTGCAGGTCCAGTCGGACAACGCTACCACCGTGGCCTACATAAATCGGCAGGGAGGAACCCGAAGTCGGCGGCTCTCGTAGAGGTGTCCCGAATCCTGGTATGGGCGGAGCGCAATCTCCCGGCCATATCAGCAGTCTTCATCCCGGGAGTGCTAAACTGGGAGGCGGACTTTCTCAGTCGCCAGGACGTTCATCCGGGGGAATGGCCCCTGCACCCGGACGTTTTTCAACTGCTGGTGGACAGGTGGGGTCTTCCAGAGATCGACCTCATGGCGTCCCGCCACAACAACAAGTTGCCGGTGTACGGGTCTCGCACAAGAGATGAAAAGGCATCTCTGGTGGATGCTCTGTCTGTCCGGTGGACGTTCCGGTTCGCTTATCTGTTTCCTCCGTTTTCCCTTCTTCCGCGGGTAATCCGGAAATTCAAACAGGAAGGAGGGACGCTTCTGTTGATAGCTCCCGCATGGCCCAGACGGCACTGGTTCTCAGACCTTCAGGGTCTGTCCGTGGACCGTCCTCTGCGGTTGCCGCTACGACCGGACCTTCTGTCACAGGGTCCTTGTCTTCACCCGGACCTGACTCTGCTGTCTTTGACGGCGTGGCTGTTGAGATGGCCATGTTAAGGTCCAGGGGGTTTTCCAGCTCTGTAGTGCGAACCATGCTAAGAGCTCGGAAACCGTCTTCCGCGAGAATATACCATAGTGTGTGGCATACGTTCTTCCAGTGGTGTCGACCGAGAGGTTATGCACCTAGGGAATTTCGTCTGTCTAGAGTGCTAGCCTTCCTACAAGCGGGACTGGACCATGGGCTTCGCCTTGCTTCTTTGAAGGTGCAGGTTTCTTCCCTGTCCGTCTGGTTCCATCGTAGGATTGCTACAATCCCTGATGTGCGCACCTTTATGCAAGGTGTTCTGCGAATTCAGCCGCCTTTTGTTCCACCTGTGGCGCCTTGGGACTTGGCTGTGGTCCTGAGGGCTCTCCAGGGACCGCCGTTTGAACCACTGGGCTCAGTGGATCTTAAATGGCTAACCGCTAAGAATGTTTTCCTTCTGGCCATAGCTTCGGCCAGACGTGTTTCTGATTTAGGGGCTCTCTCTTGTAGACCCACTTTCTTGATTTTTCATCCGAACAGGGCAGTGCTGCGCACTCGTCCTGAATTTCTTCCCAAAGTTGTTTCCCGGTTTCATATTAACGAAGAAATCGTTGTGCCGGCTTTTAACTCACCTGGCCTTTCAGTGGGTGAGGCCACTTTGGATGTTGTGCGGGCCTTAAGGACTTATGTTGACCGCACTTCTTCATTTAGGAAGTCGGACGCCTTGTTTGTCCTCTATGTCTTCCGTAAAAAGGGTTGGCCTGCTTCAAAGCAAACTTTGGCAGCTTGGATCCGTATGGAGATTTCAGAAGCTTATCTTCATGAAGGCCTGCCGGTTCCACATTCTGTGAGGGCTCATTCCACTAGGTCTGTGGGTCCTTCGTGGGCAGCTCGACGTGGTGCTTCTGCAGTCCAGATCTGCAAGGCGGCCACGTGGTCTTCTGTCCATACCTTTTGTGAGGTATTAGGCATTTGACACCTTTGCCTCTCAGGATGCTTCCTTCGGGCGGCGGATTCTCCTTTCGGCACAGGAGCGTCCCCACCCTTAAAGGATACTGCTTTGGGACATCCCCAAGGTATCCTGTGGATACCCTATGGACCCTGAAGTAGAAAATATGAGATATGGTAAGAATTTACCTTTGTTATCTCTATTTCTATGAAGTCCATAGGGTTCCACAGGACTCCCGCCCTGTCGCACCTGTGCTGCAGATGGGCTTTACTCTGGTCACCGGTTTTTCCGTTTACCTTTGGTGAGAATGTGATTCTTGTGTGTGTCCAGATCTTTTTTCTCTCTTCCTTCTCCTCCTCCGGCCTATGGCTTGGTACGTAACTGAGATGCCTTGGCTTGGGGGCGGGGTATAGGAGGGGGACCCTAGTGCATCCTGGGAGGCTGAAACTTAACTCTATGGTGCCCGATGCCTGACGTCATCACCTATACCCCAAGGTATCCTGTGGAACCCTATGGACTTCGTAGAAATAGAGATAACAAAGGTAAGTTCTTACCATATCTCATATATTTTTTTTTTTTTTTCAGTTGATGTTTGAGAGGCTATTGGAATATAGACATTTCAACTAAATTATTTTCTTTCTATAGTTCTGGGGCCGGGACGGACGCAGTTGGACTCCTCTGTTCATGCTGTACTTTGCTATTTGCACCTTGAAGGAAAGCTTCAAATTGTGTCTAGTGTATTATCCAAAACTCTTATCGGGGAACCACTGGTAAGCAGACTTCCTCCACAAACTTCTCTATAAGCAACCATGTGCTGCAATAACATGAGTGAAATACTACCAAGAGTAAAGTGTTGCTCTCTCTACTGGAAGGTTTTTTTTTTTTTTTTCTAATGCTGTCCTCTGTCTATCATATCTCATCCTCTATTTGGAAAGTTATCTCATATGGGGGCCTATTCATCAACACTAAAATAACGTTTTTAAGGAAATTTTCCTTAAATAACGTTATTTTGGTATTCATGAACAGACTTAGCACAGTCCAGATCTGCAAGGCGGATATCTCCTTGCTAAGTTCCCCTGCGTTAATTTCCACACTCCCCATACATTAGTATGGGGATGTGGAAATTGTGGTATTCATCAAATTCCGAAAATTATGAATTTTCAGAATGTGATGCAGTTACTATTCGCCACTGTGAGGTGGCGAATAGCAGAATCGACTTACCTGTATCCACGTGTGCAGGTCCCCCGACGAGTCCCGTCCTCAGGCTCCGGAGGCTGGTCGGACATGTGTGCTTCCTAGCAGAGCACAAGAAAGTTTAGAAAAAAAAAAAGTTTTTTTTTTTTCTTCTAATCTGTCATGTGGTCTGCCGGGAAACCACATGACAGACCAGCAGGATGGAGCCGGAGGCTGCTGCGAAGACAGGTAAGTCGGGGGGGGGGAGGTGAGTGGAGGGGGTTGGGTCGGGGGGGTACACAAACTTAACGCATCTGTAGGCAGTGCTGCACATGCGCTGGTTTTACAGATGTAACAGCGCATGCGCAGCACTGTTTCCAGATGCGATAAGGTAATGTAGGCAGGGAAAAGTATCTATTTCCCGAAAAGCTGTCATCGCAAAAATGACAGGTTTTCGGAATAGATACTTATGGAGAGGTGGAATGATGAATTCCACCTATAATTAGGTAGAACTCCATGCGAGTTCTAAACCTAATTATCTCTAGAGAATTTTTAGGTTTAATGAATAGGCCCCATTATCTTCTATATTGTGTGTCCTCTACAGGGAGGTTCTCATAATATATTCTATCTATAGTATCACTTTACTGAGACGTTATATCTCATACTCTGTTGTCTCTTTCTCTACTGGTACGTTATCTCATACTATCCTCTATCGTGTGTCCTACTCTAATAATCATACTATCTTCTTTCTATCTATAGTCTAACTTACTCTAAAGGGATGCTCTTGTGCTGCCCTCTTTCTTTAGCAGAGGTAATCATCATAAGGCCCTCCAGCTGCTGTGTAACTATACATCTCAGTATGCCCTGCCACAGTTTTGATATTTTAGTATGCTACACCTGTGGCAGGGCATGCTGGGATATATAGTTAAACATCAGTTGGAGTTCTGCATGTTGAATACCCCTGGTCTATAGTGTCTTTTGCTGTACTTGGTGATTATCTCCATACTGCCCTATGTAGTATCTTTCTCTACTGGTTGAGCTTTTCAGTAAACAGGTCATATATCATTATTCATGAGTGTGTATTATGTATAGGTAGGATAATTCACCCCCTTTAGGAAATGTATGTTTTAGATGTCATAGAGCAGTACTGCTATCATATAATACCCATTATTGAGTATAAAGGATAGCTATATAAAAAAAGGGCAAGTACCCATATAAATTAAGCATTTATTTTTTTTCAGATAGGATTTCTGGGTGAGTGAAACTATAAGGATAGTACAGAGTTTGATTTATTTATGGAGAAGTATACTACATGCTAATGTTTGTCAGGTAATGTAACAATGTCAATATTGTGTTATACTTTAATTTTCTTTCTGTTCTTAGAATGGAATGGTAACCAAGGATCTGTCGCGATTAAAGATTCTGCTTTCTGAAATTGAGGTAAATTGAAATAACTGTCTCACATCTACTTTATTTTAGGAACAATATGGACATTCCCCCCTCCCCCACCCTTTATTTTTTTAATAAGCAGCCTTTTCAATTCATGTGTCTGTTCATTAAATGATTTCTTAATTCTCAGAACTATTTTCTGTACTCTAAGGAATATTATAGTTGCTGATGCTCGTGAAAATGGTTTCCTCTTGTGCCGTAATGAAATGTCTCTATTTGTAGAGTGTCGGAAACACAATCCGCTCTGGTTACCATGTGGAGGAGTTGGATGACGGTATGAAGTTTTTGTTTTTGCTCTATTAATGTATTAGTTTGGTGTTTCGTGTACTGACTAATGTCACCTATACACGGCAAGGTCCAATTTCTCATCCCTTTATTGGGTTGTTACCTTATCTGTGATATTTAGTGATATTGATGCCATTTTAGTATTTTTTTTTAACCTATTAGAGGATTATGCACTTACATCTTGTTTATTAAACCATAGGTAACATTTGTGGCCAGGACTTTTAAGACACCTGAGAGTGTTCGTTGCACAGTCTTTGGTCAGAGCGTTTTTTTTTTTTTTTCTACGATTGGATGATGTAGAAATTGATTTTTTTGTAGTGTCTTGTGATTGTGTGATAGCGGAAAGTATAAGTTGATAAATGTAATGCCTTTTAGATAAGGGGCTGGGGAAGAACATAGTGCTGTATACTGTTGTGAAGAATGATCCATTGGATTGTTACTGCACACACTTGTTTGGCAGAGCATGTGTTGGGAGCACTTGTGTGAAGAAGCTGGACGTTTATGTGCAGAAGGCTATGCTGTCTGCATCTGTTGGATTTGTGCTGAACAAGTGTTTGTGGAGTACATGCCTTTTTTTTGATGGTGCCTCCTTGGGACAATGTGTGTGTGCAGCCAAATTCCTACTGGACATTTCTTTTACATGTAACTGCTGTGGACATGTGTGATTGAGATGAAAAAAAAATGAATGATTTGTAATTATTGCAGTTAATTGAAAAATTGTTTTATGATTATGTTGAATCCACCAATATGGAGGAATAGGCTAGCCATGACCAGCAATAACCCTCAGTGACGTGTTTTGTATTCACTGTAAAGTTGTTTTCATACTTTATTAATATGCTTTATCTGTTGTCTCTGATCTATTTCTTGTATTAGCCCCCTGGCTCATTCGGGGAACCTTTGTGCTGATTATTTATTTAGTAGCCAGCAGCTGTGTTCAAATAAGTAACAAAGACTTGACTGTAAATTAATTAAACTCCAAGGATTTTAATCTTGGAGCTCTTCTATCCGTGATATAAGTTACAACCTATGTTGTAATGGTGTATTATGTCATTTTGCTTCCCCAGGTACTCAGGATGGATGGCACTTTCGTCCCCCACCACGGGGTGTTACTAGCAGCGAGGAGTATACACTGTGTAAAAGGTATGTTGAGATATATGACTTGTCTCCCCAGAGGTGTAATGCTGGAATTCTGCCTTTGTCACATACATTTATATTTCTTCTTCAGGGTCCATAGGGCTCCACAGGGGGACATTGGGGTGTAGGTGGGACCTGGATGACCGGACACCAACAGCAAAGCTTTTCAATACCAGGATGCTCCGTACACTCCCCCTATACCCCGCCCACAGCCCAAGCTTTAATTTTATGATTTAATTTCCTTTTTATTTTTTACCAAACGAGCGAGCAGCACCAGACTGTCTTCCGGACTATCACATACTATATAGTGCGGTTGCGCACTACACTGTGCCATATATAGCGCGGTTGCACACTACGTTGTGCCATTTCTACTTCAGGGTCCACAGGGTGACCTTGGGGTATAGCTGGATCCTGGATCCTCGGGCACCACTGAGTTAAAGCTCTTAGCTGCTCTTAGGATGCACTTGGGTCCATCCTCCTCTATACCCCGCCCCCGAGCCACAGGCACCTCAGTTTAAGCTGGTGCCCGGCCGGAGTCGGGTCACCCTGCGGGGGGGGGGGAGCAGCCCCCTAAAGCTTTTTATTTTTAACTACAGTTTTTTTCTCCAGAGCGGCAGCGATGGACTGTCTGTACAGACGCCCATCCTTCTCCCTGCTGGCGCCGCGACGCCAGTACTGAACTGGGGATCGCGGCGGGGGAAGCCATAGTCTGTACTAGCCGGACTCTGGTTTTCCCCCGGGACTGCTGCCGGAGACGCCGGGGAGATCAAGGTAAGCCGCGCACCGCTGATTAGCGGCCGTGCGCGGGTTCCTTTTAAACGCAGTCCCATGCCCCCGGTCTAGGGGACAGACCGGGGGCGGTGGCGGCGGGCTCCCCCTCCTTTGGAGGCATACCCCGCTAGACCACCAGGGTGAATAACGCGGCAAGCAAGATGTCTGGCAACCCGGGGGGTTAATATGCTAGCCAGGGGAGGAAGCCTTCCCTGTCTAGCAGCTCCTCCCCTCAGCTCAGCGCGCCTTTCAGCTAGAGTAGTCTGGCGTCGCTGAGCTGCAGATACTCGGCCACTCCTCCTCTGAGGTCTCCAGCAGCCATTTTCTCCAGTGGCAGCCCAGATACTCAGGGAGCACGTGGACCGGTCCCCCTGTGTACCTCTCCCCTGCAAAAGGACAGTGTACACAGCACTATAGCCCTCCCAGACACTGAATCTGGGCAGGTTGATTGTAGTGGAAAGGTGCAGTAAGTATATCTTCCTGCATTGTATGTGACTTTTGCTAGTGCTGCCTCTGTGCTAATTTCTACTTACTGTCAGCCTATACCTATCCCTTTCCTTCTCCTACAAGCCCTACAGTTGTGCGGGGGAAGGGTGTTTCTACTGACCTCACTTATATAGATCATGTATTTGTGAGGTCCGTCACATACAGTTGTGTGCTACACAGGGCCATATTGTGGGCTGTTGTCCAGCACACTGGTGAGTGCGCACGTTTTCTTCCTATGTCATAACTGTATATTTAATTATATAGTCTGTCATGTCTGAGGAGGAGATTGAGCACTCCGTGGCTCCGGTATTGTTCTCCCGCAGGCGCTGTTCTGCAGGAGTGGATAGGGAGGATTTGTCACAGGACGGCCTGTGCGGATGGTGCACAGGAGCCACCATGGGCAATGTTTTCCCAGGTGCTGGTGTCCATCGCGGACCGTCTGTCGGTCCCGACTGCCGTCCCGACCAGGGCGTTGCCCCAGCCTCCCATTCCCCGGGTGTCCCACAATTATTGCAGACTCCCCCGGGGTCTCAGCCTGGGTCCCTATGCGGGGTTGCCAATGTATATACAGTCCACCCCTGTGGCGCAGCAGGCTGTGGTGCCGTTTCAGGCTCCTGTGGCAGCTCCTCCACCCTGGGTGGATGCGCTTTCCCACACTGTCCAAGATTTGGCGGCAGCATTTTCGGCTTTTCAGTCGATGTTGCGCAGTGACGTGCCCTCCAGGACGTCTAAACGCACAGTTATGGCGCAGGGCTGCGCATTTTTCGGGCTCTGAGGGGTCCTCGGATGATGGTGAGGTGCAGGATGACTCAGATACCTCAGTCCAGGAGGTAGACACTAAGTCTTCCATCAATGTGCGGGCTCTGGTTAGGTTGGTGCGGGCCATTCTTCTGATTGAGGATGAGGCACCCGCTCCCAAGTCGAGGTATCCTAGTTTTAAAAAAGCTAAGGTTACTTCTGCAGCGTTCCCCTTGTCTGATCAGTTGACGGATCACGTGGCGGTGACCTGGCAGACGCCCAGTAAGCGATTCTTGCCACAGAAGCGGTTGGCGTCCAATTATCCGTTTCCGGAGGCGCATTGTAAGAAATGGGAGACTCCGTCTGCGGTCGATTCCCATGTAACACGCCTCATCAGGAGTGCTACTTTGCCAATGCCGTTTATATCCTCGCTGGAGGATCCTACGGACAGGAAGGTGGAGACTTGTCTAAAGTCTATTTGCTCTCTCTCAGGGGCTGTAGCCCGGCCTTCCATGGCCATCTCCTGGGTGGCCAAGGCCATTGAGGGTTGGGCCAACGCCTTGGAGGATACGTTTACAGATGAAGCTCCGGATGTCCAGAGGGCGTTGTTAGGACAGATGAGAGATGCCGCTTCCTACATTGGAGAAGCATCTTTGGATGCTAGCCTGCTGATCTCTAGGGTTTCGGCGGCAGCAGTGTCTGCTCGCAGATCCTTGTGGTTGAGGTCTTGGAGAGCAGACGCTGATTCAAAGAAAGGCTTGGAGGCCTTACCTTTTAATGGATAGTTAGTATTTGGTCCGGACCTGGACAAAATAGTATATACCCTGGCAAAATCCAAGTCAGCCTTCCTCCCTTCAGCTTCGACACCTGCTAAGGTCCGGAGCTCGGCCTTTCGCTCCTTTCGGGTTCAGGGCAAGGCAAAGGGTCAGTCCTTCCCGAGGCAGTCCGCACCCAAGACCGCCTCAAAGCCAAAGAAGCAAGCCTGGAGTGCTAGGCGCCCTTCTTCCAAGCAAGAAGATAAGCCTTCTGCATGATGGGACGGGCCTCCCTCTGGGGGACCCCAGAGTGGGGGGCCGACTTCTTCATTTCGCCCAGTGCTGGCACAATACCACCATGGATGCCTGGGTGCGAGAAGTGGTCTCCCAGGGGTACGCCCTGTCTTTTTGGCACAGGCCGCCTCGCCAGTTTTTTTGCGTCCTTCTCAACAAAAAAACCAAGGCCTTGCAGGTTCAGGAGGCCATAGAGGCCTTGCTGACGGCGGGGGTCATTATACCCGTACCACAATTTCAACGTGGGATGGGGTATTACTCTACGCTGTTTCTGGTGCTCTCATCGCCCCATCCTCAATTTGAAGCCCCTGAACAGGTTTCTCAGGGTTCCCAAATTCAGGATGGAAACTTTGCGTTCCATCATTCTGGCGATGGAACCGGGGGTCTATATGGTCTCCCTGGATATACAGGATGCCTACCTCCATGTGCCTATAGCAACATCGCACCAACGGTTTCTGCGGTTTGCTATTCTCCACAACCACTACCAATTCAGGGCTCTACCCTTTGGCCTCTCCACGGCACCAAGGGTATTTACCAAGGTGATGGCGGTCATGGCGGCTCACCTTCGGAGCCAGGGGATACGGTTGCTACCGTATCTAGATGACCTCCTCTTGCTGGCAAGCTCCCCGGAAGTACTGATCCAGCATCTCCACCTGTCAGTCACTTGTCTACAGGCGCACGGGTGGTTGATCAACTGGAAGAAGTCCTCTCTCATCCCATCACAGCGGATGGTTCATTTGGGGGCCCTGCTGGACTCTCATCAGCAACGGATTTTTCTGACTCCAGAGAAGGTCTCCTCCTTACAGCTGCGGATTCACAGTTGTCTGAGCAGTGGCAGAGTGTCGGTGCACTCAGCGATGAGAGTTTTGGGGTCCATGGTGTCGGCATTCGACATGGTGGAGTTTGCCCAGTTCCATTCCAGGCCCCTGCAGAGGCTGATTCTTTCGGAATGGAACGGATTGCCACACAGGATCCGCTCTCAGATGCTGGTGTTGTCCTCGGAGGTGCGTCTGTCCCTGGCCTGGTGGCTACAGACTGCTCATCTCCTCGAGGGGCGCCCCTTTTGGATCCCGGAATGGGTTCTGCTCATGACAGATGCCAGTCTCCGGGGTTGGGGGGCGGTGACGGGCTCCTTGTCACTTCAGGGTCGTTGGTCGGCAGAGGAAGCGATTCTTCCCATCAACATCCTGGAACTGCGGGAAGTGTACAGGGCCCTGCAGTCGTCCGGCACCGCTCTTCATGGAAGGGCCATTCAGGTGCTGTCAGACAACGCCACCATGGTGGCGTACATCAATCACCAGGGAGGGACTCTCAGTCGAGCTGCGATGTCGGAGGTGTCCCGCGTCCTGGCTTGGGCAGAGCGCTATCTTCCAGCTCTCGGCAGTCTTCATCCCGGGAGTCCTCAATTGGGAGGCAGACTTCCTCAGCCATTACGACGTGCATCCCGGGGAATGGTCGCTTCATCCAGAGGTATTCCAACTGCTCGTGGACATGTGGGGGCTTCCAGAGCTGGACCTGATGGCGTCCTGTCACAATCACAAGCTGCCCGTGTACGGGTCAAGGACAAGGGACTCAGGCGCAAGTCTGATAGACGTGCTGTTGGTGAAATGGCTGTTTCACCTGGCTTACTTGTTCCCTCCGATATCTCTGCTGCTTCGGGTTCAAGCAGGACGGAGGTACACTGATCCTGGTGGCCCAGAAGGCCGTGGTACTCCGATCTGCGGAGCCTGTCCATCGACGCTCTGTACCTCCTAACTCAACGGCGGGACCTGTTGTCTCAGGGGCCCTGTCTTCACCCGGATCTGGGTCGACTATCTTTGATGGCGTGGCTCTTGAGGCAGCCGTCCTGAGGTCTCGGGGCTTTTCTAGCTCCGTTATTACCACCATGCTGAGGGCGCACAAGCCTGCTTCCGCGAGGATCTACCACAGAGTGTGGCACACTTACTTTCAGTGGTGCGAGGCCAGAAAATATGATCCCCAGGTGTTCCAGGTTTCGTGTGTTCTGGCTTTCCTTCAGTCGGGTTTGGACTTAGGATTACGTCTTTCCTCACTGAAGGTGCACGTGTCTGCTCTGTCGGTGTGGTTCCAACGCAGGATTGCTGCTATGCTGGACGTTCACACCTTTTTCCAGGGTGTTTTAAGAATCCAGCCTCCCTTTGTGCCACCTGTGGCCCCCTGGGATTTGGCGGTGGTTCTTCGGGCCTTACAGGGTCCTCCTTTTGAGCCCTTGGAGTCAGTGAAGCTCAAGTGGCTAACTTTTAAGACGGTTTTCCTCTTGGCAATTGCTTCTGCCAGGTGGGTTTCGGATTTGGGGGCGCTTTCCTGTCGTCCCCCTTTTCTGGTTTTTCATCAGGACAGAGCGGTGCTTCGCACTCGTCCTGATTTCCTGCCTAAGGTGGTTTCCAGGTTCCACGTTAATCAGGAAATTGTTGTACCAGCCTTTCAGTCTCCTGATCTTTCGACTGGGGAGGCTTCCTTAGACGTTGTCCGTGCACTCCAGGTTTATGTGGACCGGACTAGTTCTGTGAGGAAGTCTGATTCTTTGTTTATCCTCTTTGGTTTTCACAAGAGGGGTGTTGGCCTGCCAACAAACAGACTCTAGCCCGTTGGCTTCGTTCTGTTATTATTGAGGCTTATATGCAGGAGGGTTTACCTGTTCCAGCCTCTGTTAAGGCTCATTCCACTCGGTCTGTGGGCTTCTTGGGCTGCTAGCCGTGGCGCCTCTGCTGTTCAGCTCTGTAAGGCGGCCACCTGGTCTTCCATTCAAACCTTTTTGAGGTTCTATGCGTTTGACACCTTTGCCTCTCAGGATGCATCCTTTGGGCGCCGTGTTCTCCTATCAGCACAGAAGCGTCCCCGCCCTTAGTTGGACTGCTTTGGGACATCCCCAAGGTCACCCTGTGGACCCCTATGGACCCTGAAGTAGAAAACAAGAGATATGGTAAGAACTTTTGTTATCTCTGTTTCTACGAAGTCCATAGGGTCCACAGGGCACCCGCCCTGACGCACCTGGCTTCATATGGGCTCTGTGATTGGTCACCGGTTTTCCGTCTCCCATTTCTGTGAGTATGGTTCTTGTGTGTTCCAGTCTTCCTTCTCTCTGTTTCGTCTCCTCCTCCGGCCTTGGCTGCTTACCAACTGAGGTGCCTGTGGCACGGGGCGGGGTATAGAGGAGGATGGACCCAAGTGCATCCTGGGAGCAGCTAAAAGCTTTAGCTCCGTGGTGCCCGAGGATCCAGGATCCAGCTATACCCCACGGTCACCCTGTGGACCTTGTAGAAACAGAGATAACAAAGGTAAGTTCTTACCATATCTCTTGTTATTACACATACTGCAAGGTGTTCATTGCACTGTATCATGCTGTTTATTCTATTATTCTTGTGACTATGTCTGGCAGAAGAAAGAATAATAAGCAGCCTGATGCTGCTCCTCCTACTCTGATATCTTGTAAGTCCTGCTTACAAGATATCAGTTGGTCTATCTGCGGGCTTAGCCACAGAGGACCTCATTCAGGATGGTCTCTGTATTAATTGTTACACAGTCCCAGGTCCATCAGCCCCTATGTCTCTCCCTCAGGACCCACCCAGGGTTGCCTTTTCACAAATGCTAATTGTTTTGTGAAGTGGTTCCGGTGCTTCCTGTGATCTAATGAGTCTTTTTTTGGGGGGGGGGGGGGGTGTATTTTTCTCCAAAAAATATATGAAAAAGAAAATATATAGTGCAAAACCATAACAATGTTTTATGAATCGTGAAAGGTTGATATACACTCACTCTTTAGAAGTGAGTTGTAGACGTTGGACCCAAATTTCACCGTGGTTGCAAAAGGTGAGGTCTTCAATTCCTCCCATGCGTAGTGTTGTAAATGGGGAAATAAATATAACAAGCCTCCATGGTACAGATCAATTTACCCAATCCAAGATTTTACACAATATGCAGTGTAGGCACCTTGAATGGGATATATTATACGCCTTGGACCTTCATTTTCTCATCCCGATGTCCGTCGGTATATTACAATGGGTCCTTCTACCCAGACCAAAAATAGTTGTGGATATAGACTAATTTCTTTATAAAACAGTAATTTTATTTCTTAATCTGTATATGATAAAAAAAGGTCTTAGCGTTATGTTGTTAATTTCACCAGACCTCAAAAAACATACAACAATTCCGGGGAGAGAGGGGGGGGGGGGGGGCAGCTGCCAGCGGTACTGGTCAGCAGGTGCAGTTGTTTCTGTGCTACCGCTAGACCACCAAGGACATTACTGCAATGTGGGCTATATTATGTGGCAGGTCCCAGGGGTTGGCCAGCAGGGAGTGGAGCCTTCCCCTATTCTCTCCACCCCCATCCTTTGGCGCGTTCCTGCTTCTGGGCTCACTGCCAAAGGCTCTGCTCTCCTCCTGCTCCACGCTGAGCAGCCATCTTGCAGCACAGAGCAGCCTGCCTGCATGGAGAGATTTCCTCATGCCCCCCCTATACCTCACTCTTTTGTGGTGCCAGGTTTTGTACTTATCCCCTTCCTCACCTATTGGTAGCTGGGACTATTGTGCCTATTTTACTATCATTGTGCTCTTGAACTGTATGTTTGTGTGTCTGTTAGATACCTAATAGCAGCAATGTTAGGTTACATTTACCATTAATAGCTTAGGTCAAACTTCTATTGTTAATTTAGAGTACACATTGCTGTCTGTCTGGATAGTCAGTATGCCATTTGTTGTTTTTTCACTGTGCCTTCTTATTTGTAGTCACTATACTGTATTTGGGGCCTACAGTAGTTTTTTCCACTAGACCACTTATTCCTTTATTTGTGGTCTATCAGTTCAGTGCTCTTGCCCCCCCACACACACATGCATCATTTAGTAGTATACTTTGTGTTTTCATTTACAGAGACTGTCTTCAAAGGAAACTTCCGCAAAAGCTTCCCGGGAGAGGACTACACCTGCAAATCCTGCAATGAAAATTATTCATTCTTGGCTCAGGATCACACTGGGGTTTGTGACTGTTCTGCGGAGGCACTGGACGGGTCTGTCTCGGAGGTGGTGACCCCACAAGAGCCTGCGTGGGCAGCCTCTTTGTCACTTACCATGAGGGAGTTGTCGACTCAGTTGGCAGCTTCCCGAACGGCTCTGCCTTCAACTGTATCTTCCGGTCGACCCCTGCTACCATCGTCTCACCCAGTCCTTGGGGGACCAGCAGCCAATCCTCTCGGAACCAGTGTGGGTTTAGGGTTAGTCCCAATCGGTCCAGGGTTTGGTGCAGGTCTCCAGATCCCTGCAACACATGCTGGAGCCTCCGGCTAGACGGAGGGCACCACAAAGAGAGAGTTCTATGCCTCTCCCTTCAGGTTATGATTCCCAGTCTGACCACTTCTCGGAAGAGAGCGAGTTATCGCAGACATCGGACATGGATTCTGTCTCAGCTCATGACGAGCACATCGCTCAAGTTGACGATGCTTTGGTCAGAGCAGTTAGGTCCGCCTTACTCATTAAGGATTCGGATGATTCTCCGACTTCGGAAGTGCCCATCTTCAAACAAATTTCATCTTTTTATCCCTTCCCGCCTGAAGAGCGGAAGAAATGGGAATCGCCTCCCCCAGTGGATGCCCATATTACTAGGTTGGTGATGTCAACCATACTTCCCATCTACAATGTGTCCTCTCTGAAGGACCCAACAGACAGGAAATTGGAACATTTCCTTAAATTTTCATGAATTCTGGGGCAGCTTTACGCCCAGCTTTTGCCTCAGCGTGGGTTGCCACAGTCCCCGTTCGCTGGGTAGATTCCCTGGAGGTAGGTCTCCGATCTGGAACTCGTCAATCAGACCTCCTCTCCTTAGTGGCTAACATCAGGGAGGCTGGATCCTATTTTGGCGAGGCCGCCATTGATTCAGGAATCTTCTATCTTCAAAGGTGTCTGCTTCCTCCATGGCAGCTAGACGCGTACTATGGCTTCATTCTTGGAGAGGAGACAGCGAGTCCAAAAAGGCTTTAGAGGCTCTCCCGTTCTCCGTGAGGTTCTCTTTGGCCCGGAACTGCATAAAATTGTGGCCACAGTAGCGGCATCCAAGACTGCTTGTCTTTCTTCCGCAGTTCCAAGGTCCAAAGGATGCTCATTTTGATCCTTTCGCCCACAGGGAAAGGCAATAGGTCAACCTTCTTCCAGAGCTCAGGGATCCTCAAGGCCAGAGGCCATCCGGCTTCGTCAGGCCGCCGTCAGGCCCCTAAACCAACCGATAAGCCTGCTGCATGATGAGGCTGGTCCCCAACTGGAAATTTCCAGTGTGGGCGGCAGTCTCCTACAGTTCGCCGATGCCTGGCTGGAAACAACCTTTGACACCTGGGTAAGGAACATCATGTCTCAGGGTTATTCTTTGACTTTTCAGGAACACCCTCCAGTTCAATTCCCTTCAACCGGGTTTCCCATCGACGTTGGGAAGGTGACCGCCCTTAGGGCTCCCATCAAGACTCTCTTGGCTGCCAATTAGATAGTTCCAGTCCCTCTTCACCAGAGGGGGACGGGTTTCTATTCAGATCTGTACCTTCTCCCAAAACCAGACTGCTCCTGCAGGCCTATCCTCAACCTGAGAACACTCAACATGTGTCTCAGGGTTCCCAGGTTCAGAATGGAGTTACTTTGCTCTATTATGCAGGCCATGGAGCAAGGTGATTACATGACCTCCTTGAACATTCAGGACACATACTTACATGTACCCATCCGGGAGGATCATCAGAGTTTTCTCTGGTTCGCCATTCTGAGGGACCACTTCCAATTTCGGGCTTTGCCTTTTGGACTATCGAGTGTTCACGAAAGTCATGGCTGTGATGGCGGCCGCCCTTCGCCAACGAGGAGTCCGCATCCTACCATACCTAGACGACCTTGTCCTGCTAGCCATGTCTCCGGACATTCTTCAGGAACCCCTCCAACTCACCATGGACTTATTGCAGTCACACGGCTGGCTGATCAATTGGCGGAAGTCCAGCCTGACTCCGTCTCAGGAAATGATCCTTCTGTGTGCTCTCCTGGACTCCAGAGTTCACTACCCAGGGACAAACTGACGTCCCTTCAGTCCCAAATCAGACTTTTTCTTCAACAACGAAAAGCCTCGATACATTTTTGCATGCGGGTTCTGGGCAAACTGTTCTCAACCTTCGATATGGTGGAGTATGCACAGTTCCATTCCTGTCCACTTCAATGGGAAATCCTGCAGCGGTAGAACCGATCCCACTGGCTTCTCAAATCCCAGACTTTAGTTCTGTCCAGAAAGGTCCGTCCTTCTCTTCTGTCGTCCATTTCTGATCCAGGATTGGGTCCTTCTAACCACAGACGCAAGCCTTTGTGGCTGGGGACCTGTCACCGGCAGTCATTCTTTTCAGGGCAGGTGGACAGTTTAGGAGACCAACCTAGCAATCTTATATTTTGGAGCTTTGAGCGGTATACCGCACACTTTGTCAAGCGAAACCCTTCCTTCAACACAAAGCTGTGAAGGTGCAGTCAGACAAAGGCGGTCACCTACATAAACCATCAAGGCGGTACCAAGAGTCGAGGAGCAATGAAAGAAGTCAGTCTCATCCTTCGTTGGGCGGAACGCTACCTTCCATCGCTGGGGTCATCCAGACATAGACTTCATGGCTTCCCGGCACAACAGCAAGCTTCCACGCTATGGATGCCGATCCAGGGATCCGGGAGCTTTCTTGTTGGAAGCACTAGCGGTACAGTGGACATTTCCACTTGTATACTTCTTTCCTCCGATAGCACTTACCACGGGTGCTTCGCAAATTAAAGCAAGAGGGCGTCTCCGCCATTCTCATAGCTCCAGATTGGCCACAGAGAACCTGGTAGGCAGACCTTCTAAGTTTATACATCGTGCCCCCGTGGCGCCTCCCTCTCTGGCTGGATCTTTTCTCTCAGGGACTGTGTCTTCATCCTGACCTCGGCCCGGCTGGCTTTCATGGGGTGGCTATTGAAACCTCGATCCTAAAAACCAAGGGTTTTTCAGATTCTGATATCCGGACCATGCTCCGTGCTCGCAAACCTCCTTCAGTGAGGATCTACTATTGTGTATGGCGGACATACTTTGGGTGGTGTCTGCCCGCGGTCGGGATCCTCTGGTGTTTCGTCTTTCTAGACTATTGTCTTTCTTGCCGACAGGTTTGGATCTGGGCCTTCAACTTGCTTCCTTGAAGGTTCAGGTGTCTGCTCTCTGTATTATATCAGTGCAGAATAGCTTGTCTGCCAGCTGTTCAGACTTTTCTACAAGGGGTCCCTCCACATTCAGCAACCTTTTGTTCCCCCGGTAACTCCATGGGATCTTTCTTTGGTTTTAAGAGTTCTACAAACAACCCCCTTTGAACCATTGGATTCTATTGATCTGCTTTTGCTGACGTGGAAACAATTTTTCTTCTGGCTATTGCGTCAGCCCGCAGGGTTTCAAACTTTATTGCATTGTCTCACTGTGCACCTTTCCTGGTGTTCCATTCTGACGGGGCAGTTCTCCGCACACGTCTAGACTATCTGCCAAAGGTATTATCAAGCTTCCATATCAACCAGGAGATAGTTGTCCCTTTCCTTTTCAACATCAGGTTGTTCTGACTCGACGATGGACGTTGTCCGGGTTCTTCGCACTTATGTTGATCGGACCAAAGATCTTTGGAATCAGACTCTTTCTTCATTATGACTTCAACAAGTGTTGCTGGCCAGCTTCAAAACAAACTCTGGCTCGTTGGTTGTGCCTTACCATTTGCCTATCTTTTGGAAAAGAAGCCGGTTCCGCCTTCGGTGAAGGCTCATTCCACTAGATCTGCGGGGGCTTCATGGGTGGCTCTTCGTGGTGCCTCTGCTGAGCAGCTTTGTAGGGCTGCCACTTGGTCCTCTGCCAACACTTTCATAAAATTTTACAGCTTTGACACCTTTGCCTCTGCTGATGCGGCTTTTGGGCGTCGGGTTCTTAGCGCAGCACCGGAACGTTCTCTACCTTAAATGGACAGCTTTGGGATGTCCCACAGTCCCAGTGTCCCTCACTGGATGAATGAAAAGAGGGGATTTTTGTTTTACCAAGAGTCCATGGGGGACATTGGGAGTCCACCCTCTCGCACCTGGCTGGCTGGAGGTTTTGTGCTTCCGGCATCTGGTTCCTAGACAGGTGGTGTGCCTGATTCTGTGTGTATGTTGACTTCTCCGTTCCTGTTCCTTGGAGATTTTAAGAATAACTGGCTTCAGGCGGGGTGTAGGGGAGGAGAATCATGTGCTGCTGTGGCAAAAGAAGTTAACTCCTTGGTGCACAGGCACCTGCATCTTACCCTACACCCACAGTCCCAGTATCTCCCATGGACTCAGAAAAAAAGATTTTACAGGTAAGACAAAAATCCCCTTTTTAAGCGACAAAAGGTTGTTTTACCAGAGTTTCCTCACTCTGACCAGCTATCTGATCACATGAGTGAAGCTTGGAATATGCCCAATAAAAGGTTTTAAATTCCAAAACGGTTCAGTTCCTTTTACCCGCTTCCAGCTACTGATTGTACTAAATGCGAAGTTACCCCAATGGTGGATTCTCCTGTTACACGTCTCGTTAAGAATGCCTCCTTGCCCATTCATACTGCAACCTCCTTGAAGGAGACCTCAGATAGAAGTATAGATGCTTGTTGTAAATCTATATACTCTTACAGGAGCTATTACTGCTAGGGCTACGGCCTGGGTGGCAAAAGCCATTGTTGGGCAGAGGCCCTAGAAGAGACTTTTCCCCCTGATGCTTTTAGGGAACAGCTGTCCTACATATCTCACATTAGCGATGCAGGCTCCTACTTAGGTGAAGCAGCTATGGATAATCCTGGCCTCCAGGATATCTGCCACTTTGGTAGTGGCCCACCGTATTCTTTGGCTACGTTCCTGGAAAGCAGATTCTGAATCAAAACTGGCTCTAGAGTCTCTGCCTTATGCAGGAGACATCCTATTTGGTCCAGAATTGGATAGCATTGTGACTACTTTGGTGACTAACAAGACGGTGTTCCTGCCCTCTGCATATAATACAAATATCATCCTTTTGGTCTTTTCGCCATCGAGGCAAAGCCAAGGGTCAGTCCTTTCCATGGCAACAGATATCAGCCAAGGCCTCCAAGCCTAGGGCCAAACAAGCCTGGGCTACTAGACGTCCACCTGCCAAGTCTGAGAACTAGCCTGCAGCCTGACGGGGCGAGCCTCTCCCAGGGTGGGAGGCTGACTTCTTCAATTCGCCCAAGTTTGACATCAAACCACGTCAGATGCCTGGGTAAGAGAAGTGGTCGCCCACGGATTCGCCCTCTCCTTCCTGAGGCAACCCCCCCAACAGTTCTTTTGCACAGGACCTCCATCGGCGTCAACCAAGGCCCTGCAGCTCCAAAAAGTCATTCAGTCCTTACTGAATTCAGGAGTAATAATTCGGGCCCCCTTCTCACTACGGGGCAAGGGCTATTATTCTACCCTTTTCTTAGTTCAGAAGCCCAATGGGTCTCATCGGCCTATCCTCAACCTCAGATCTCTGAACAAGTTTGTCGGGGTGCCCAGGTTTCGTATGGAAACCCTCTGTTTTATTATTCTAGCTATGGAGCCTGGAGATTTTATGGTATCTCTAGACATTCAGGGCGTTTACCTACATGTACCTATAGTGCCTTCTCATCAACAATATCTTCGGTTTGCTACATTACCAATTCCAAGCTCTGCCGCTTGGCCTCTCAGTGGCCCCTCGGATCTTTACCAATATCATGGCAGTTATGCCGGCCTCTCTTCGTCGTCAAGGGATCTGACTGCTCCCGTACTTAGATGAGCTCTTGTTGTTGGCAAGCTCCCCAGAGACTCTTCATGACCATCTGCAGTTAACAATTGCCTTTCTGCAAATGCACAGTTGGCTGATCAACTGGAAAAAGCCTTCCCTGACACCCTCTCAAAGGATGGTACATTTGGGAGCCCTCCTGGACTCTTGAGTTCAGAGAATCTTCCTAACGGTGGACAAGTTTTCACAGACTACGCAGACTGCTTCACTGCTTGACTGCTTCACAATCGCAGTGTGTCGATTCACTCTGCAATGCGGGCTTTGGGATCAATGGGCGTCCACCTTCGAAATGGTGGAGTTCGCCCATTTTCAGTCCAGACCCCTCCAACACCTGATCCTCTCCAGGTGGAACGGGCTACCCCATCTGCTCAAATCCCAGGCGATGAGCCTACCCCCAGAGGTTCGCCTGTCCCTAGCCTGGTGGCTACAGACTTCCCATTTGAACCAGGGAGTTCTTTTGGATACCGGACTGGGCTCTCCTCACCACAGACGCAAGCTTCCGAGGGTGGGGCGCAGTAACCGGCCAGCACTCCTTCCAGGGCCGATGGTCTCCAGTCAAGGCAGTGTTGCTAATCAACATCCTGGAACTTCAAACTATCTACAGAGCTCTCACTCTGGCTCAGAATGTTCTGAAAAACAGGCCAGTACAAGTACAGTACGACAATGCCATGGCTATGGCCTACCTCATTCACCAAGGGGGCACTCGAAATCAGTTTAGCAATGACAGAAGTGTCCCGCATTCACACTTGGGTCGAATGTAATCTCCCAGCCATCTCCACAGTGTTTGTCCTGGGGATTCTCAATTGGGAGGCAGATTTCCTCAACAACGTGCATGCAGGAAAATGGTCTCTACATCCAGAAGTCTTTCAGCTTCTAGTAGACAAATAAGGTCTTCCGGAGGTGGATCTCATGGCCTCCAGACACAACAACAAACTTCCAATTTATGGAGCCAGAACAAAGGACCTTGACATGACCTTCGCAAATGCATTGTTGGTGAAATGGAACTTCCATTTAGCGCATCTCTTCCCTCCAATATCCCTGCTTCCTCAAGTGCTTCAAAAGTTCAGACAGGGGGGAGGCACAGTCATGTTAATAGCTCAGGCCTGGTCCAGACGTCATTGGTACTCCGATCTTCAAAGGCTCTCCATAGACATTCCTCTCCAGCTTCCTCTACGAGTAGACCTGTTGTCTCATGGTCCATGTCTACATCCAGACCTAGCCAGTCTGTCTTGGCTCTTGAGACACCCCTCCTAACTGCTAAAGGTTTTTCCAGCTCTGTGGTCCAGACCATGCTAAAAGCACGTAAACCAGCGTAAGCCAGGATTTACCACAGAATTCGGCATACATATTTCCAATGGTTTGCAAACTATGACCCTCAGGTGTTTAAGGTTTCTAGAATTCTTGCCTTTCTTCATGCTGGATTGGATTTAGGCCTCTGCCTTGCATCTCTGAAAGTGCAGGTCTCTGCTTTGTCTATCTGGTTTCAGTGCAGAATTGCTCCTATACCGGATGTTCACACCTTCATGCAGGGTGTGGCTCCATGGGATTTGTCAGTGGTGCTCCAAGCACTTCAGGAACCTCCGTTCGAACCCTTGGATTCAGTGGATGTCAAATGGCTCATTGCGAAGACTGTTTATTCTGGCTATAGCATCTGCCCGTAGGGTATCTGATTTAGGTGGGCTTTCATGTCGCTCTCCCTTTTTGATATTTCATCAGGACAGGGCTGTTCTTCGAACACGCCCAGGCTTCTTTCCCAAAGTGGTTTCTAGCTTCCACCTGAATGACAAAATGTGGTTCCGGCCTTTAATCCACCAGACCTCTCTGCAGGTGAGGCCTACTTGGATGTGGTCCATGCTGTAAAGATCTGTGTGGACCCTATTGCTTCCGTCCGGAAATCGGACTCCCTCTTTGTCCTATATGGATTCCACAAGACGGGATGGCCAGCTAACCTACAGACTCTGGCCAGATGGATTCGCATGACTATCTCACAGGCTTACACGCAGACGGGCCTTCCTGTGCTGACTACAGTCTCTGCTCATTCTACTCGCGCTTTGCGTCCCTCGTGGGCAGCCCGGCGTGGCGTCTCAGCTGAACAGCTATGCAAGGCGGCCACCTGGTCTTCTGTCCACTCCTTTCTTAGGTTTTATGCCTTTGATACATTTGCCTCTCAGGATGCTTCCTTTGGGTTTAGGGTTTTCCTATCCGCTCAGGTGCGTTCCCGCCCTTGAACAACTGCTTTTGGACATCCCTAATGTCTCCCAGTGGAGCCCTATGGACCCTGAAGAAGAAAAGGAGAGTTATGGTAAAACTTACCTTGGTTAACTCTTTCTTCGAAGTCCATAGGGTACACAGAGCAGGGTTTTCTTCTCCTGGTCACTTGTTTCCTTCTCTGTGTGAGAGTGTGATTCCTCCGTGTACCAATCTTCCTTCCCTCCTATCCTGCTCCTGCCTTGGGCTTGTTAACAAAACTGAAGTGCCCTCAGACTGTGGGTGGTGGTATAAGGGGAAGGACTGGAGCATCCTGGGATTGAAAAGCTTTGCTGTTCGTGTCCGGTCCTCCAGGTCCCACCTACACTCCACTGTCTCCCTGTGGACCCTATGGACTCAATTCTCCTTTTATCACCTAGCAAGTCCCAGGAACTGGCTCTTCAGTTTTTATTTTTATGTTTTCAGCATTATAGCTGATTTTTAATTATTTCAAAGTGGACCCTCCTGGCCGTTTGCAAAGCTTTTTGTACCAATTGATGAACTGCTTGTAGGTGCTGATAATGGGCTGTTTTATTTGAGTCCATCTTTAAGAAATCTGACACAAACTGTCACACAGTAGACTATTGTATCTGTCTATGAGCAGGTAAAGCAGGTACAGTCTTCTGTTCTCTATGGAAGTGGCCTTCTGGAGGAAAAACTGGTCAGTACTGCCTCAGGTAGTGGCCGTGGTCCATTACTGTTGCCATCATCAGGATGACACTATGGGAAAGTCTTATATTGTTGCCAGACAACGGCAAGCAGGGCTTGTTCAGCACATCCAGTTTCAGGAAGCGGATTAGGTGATGGTATGGCACGCTTAACTCAAAAGACTGTACTTGATATATGGAGTGCTATTTTCTTAAATGGTAGCCAAGTTAGTGCTGGGTCTAGGAGGTCGGGGACAGAGGAAAGTCTGCCTGTTACAGCAAGAACTTCTGCTGTTTCTCTTCACTATCTCTAGTTGCAGAGAAATTATGGAGATTTGTAATTTTACGTGGGTTGCTATCCTGCTCTTATTGTATACACTAGAACGACCGGCAATCTTGCAGATGGTCAGCACGATTACCCTGACCATGGAAAATTGTCAGTTCACACGTGCAGCACGGCCAATCACACGATATCGTATGCGACCCTTGGAATCGCTCAATCAGGCATACTCACTGTGCGATATTCCCTATTTCTACTTCAGGGTCCATAGGGGGTCCACAGGGTTGACCTTGGGGTTATAGCTGGAACAGGATCCATGGGCACCACACAGTTAAGCTTTTAGCTCCCAGGATGCACTTGGGTCCTCCTCTATACCCCGCCCCCGAGCCACAGGCACCTCAGTGTAAGCTGGTGCCCGGCCGGAGTCGGTCACCGCGCAGGGGGGCTGCAGGAGCAGCCCCCAGAAGCTTTTTATTTTAAGTTAGATTTTATTTATTTTTAATCTCTTTTTACTACAGATGGCAGCGAAGGGCTGTCTGTACAGACGCCCACGCTGCCGCTCTGATCCCCGACTGGCGCCGCGACGCCAGTACTGATCTGGGGATCGCGGCGGGAGGGCAGAGTCCGTACTAGCCGGACTCTGTCTACCTCCCAGGACTGCTGCCGGAGTCGCCGGGGATTCAGGTAAGCCGCGCGTCGCTGGCTAGCGGCGGCGCGCGGAATGTCTTAAATGCAGTCCTTTAGCCTCCGGTCCGGGGGACAGACCGGAGGCTGCTGGCAGTGGCGGCGGGCCCCCCCCATAACCCGTGGGACCACTAGACCACCAGGGATAAAGGGGCAAGCGGGAAGCCAGCATCCCTGGGGTTATGGCCAGCCAGGGGAGGAAGCCTTCCCTGTTCAGCGGCTCCTCCCCTCAGCTCAGCGCGCCTTTCAGCACGCAGTCTGGCGTCGCTGAGCTGCATCTACTCGGCCACTCCTCCTCTGAGGTGTCCAGTGGCCATTTTCCCAGTGGCAGCGCAGATCTCAGGGAGCACGCGGACCGGTCCCCCTGTGTACCTCTCCCCTGATTAAGGACAGCGTACACAGCACTATAGCCCTCCCAGACACTGAATCTGGGCAGGTTGATTGTAGTGGAAAGGTGCAGTGAGTATATCTTCCTGCATGGTATGTGACTTTTGCTAGTGCTGCCTGTCTGTGCTTATTTTCCACTTACTGTCAGCTTATACCTATCCCTTTACTTCTCCTACAAGCCCTACAGGTGTGTGGGGGAGGGGCGTTTCTACTGACCTCACTTATATAGATCACGTATTTGTGAGGTCCGTCACATACAGTTGTGTGCTACTCAGTGCCATATTGTGGGCTGTTGTTCAGCACACCGGTGAGTGCGTTTTACTTCTACCCTGGTGCCAGATATATAATACATTCTGTCATGTCAGACGAGGAGGTTGAGCACTCAGTGGCTCCGGTGTTGGCCTCCTGCGGACGCTGTTCTGCAGGAGTAGATAGGGAGGATTTGTCACAGGATGGCCTGTGTAGTCGATGCCAGGTGGCTCCTGGCCCATCCAGACCTTCTCTGGCGCAGGAACCACCGTGGGCGATGTTTTCTCAAGTGCTGGTGTCTATTGCGGACCGTCTGTCGGTCCCGACTGCTCTCCCTACTAGGGCGGTGCCCCAGCCGACCATCCCCCATTCCCCAGGTGTCCTGCAGTTATTGCGGAGTCCTCCTGGGTCTCAATCAGTAGGTCCCTATGCGGGGTTGCCTATGTATATACAGGCTTCCCCTGTGCCGCAGCAGCCTGTGGTACCTTTTCAGGCCCCTATGGCGACGCCTCCACCATGGGTGGATGTGCTCTCCAACTCCTTGCAAAATTTGGCGGCCGCTTCCTCGGCTTTTCAGTCAATGTTGCAGACTGACATGCCTTCTAGGATTTCTAAACGCCCACTCATGACACGGGCTGCTCAGGTATCGGACTCAGAGGGTTCCTCAGATGATGGGGAGGTCCCTGATGACACTGACTCGGACGCCTCGGTCCAGGAAATGGATACCAAGTCGTCCATTAATGTGCGAGCACTAGTTAGGGCGGTGCGAGCTGTTCTTCTTATAGAGGATGAGGCACCGGTTCCTAAGTCGAAGTTTCCTAGTTTCAAAAAAACTAAGGTGGCTTCTGCGGTGTTTCCCCTGTCGGATCAGTTGACGGATCATATGGCGGTAGCTTGGCAGGCGCCCAGTAAGAGATTCCTTCCTCAGAAGCGGTTGGCTTCTAATTACCCCTTCCCTGAGGCACATTGTAAAAAATGGGAAACTCCACCGGCGGTGGATTCCCATGTCACCCGTTTAACTCGGGGCGCCACCTTACCATTACCGTCTCTATCCTCGCTGAAGGATCCCACGGACAGGAAAGTTGAGACTTGCTTAAAGTCTATTTACTCCCTCTCCGGGGCGGTGGCCTGACCGTCCATGGCCATCTCCTGGGTGGCCAAGGCCATTGAGGGGTGGGCCAATGCATTGGAAGATACCTTCCCAGACGACGCTCCGGATGTCCAGCGGGCGTTGTTGGGACAAATGAGGGACGCTGCTTCTTACATTGGTGAAGCTTCTTTAGATGCTAGTCTGCTGACCTCGCGGGTATCGGCTGCAGCGGTGTCTGGCCGCCGATCCTTGTGGTTGCGGTCCTGGAGAGCGGACTCTGATTCAAAGAAGGGTCTGGAGGCCTTACCTTTCAATGGTGAATTAATATTTGGTCCGGACTTGGACAAAATAGTGGACACCCTAGCTAAATCCAAGTCGGCCTTCCTCCCTTCGGCGGCACTGCCTGCTAAGGTTCGGAGTTCAGCTTTTCGTTCCTTTCGGGTTCAGGGTAAGGCGAAAGGTCAGTCCTTCCCGAGACAGTCTGCGAGTAAGACTGCCTCTAAACCCAAGAAGCAAGCCTGGAGTGCTCGGCGCCCTTCTTCCAAGCAGGAAGATAAACCTGCGGCCTGATGGGACGGGCCTCCCTCTGGGGGACCTCAGAGTGGGAGGCCGACTTCTTCTATTTGCCCAGTGCTGGCACAATACCACCACGGATGCCTGGGTTCGAGAAGTGGTCTCCCAGGGGTACGCCCTGTCTTTTCGGCACAGACCACCCCACCAGTTTTTCTGCACAAGTCCTTCTCAGGACAAGACCAAGGCGTTACAGGTTCAGGAGGCTATAGAGTCCTTGCTGAAAGCAGGGGTCATTGTTCCCGTTCCTCTATCACAACGAGGGACGGGGTATTATTCGTCTCTGTTTCTGGTGCAGAAACCCAATGGTTCTCATCGCCCTATCCTCAACTTGAAGTCTCTGAACAGATTCCTCAGAGTTCCCAAGTTCAGGATGGAAACGTTACGTTCCATCATTCTGGCGATGGAACCGGGGGATTACATGGTGTCCCTGGACATCCAGGACGCCTACCTCCATGTTCCGATAGCATCTTCACACCAGCGGTATCTGAGGTTCGCTATCCTTCAACACCACTATCAGTTCCGGGCGCTACCCTTTGGTCTCTCCACGGCACCGAGGGTGTTCACGAAGATTATGGCGGTCATGGCCGCACATCTTCGGAACCAGAATGTACGGCTGCTGCCGTATCTGGACGACCTCCTGTTGCTGGCGAGCTCCCCGGAGGTACTGCTTCAACATCTCCACCTGACGATCGCTTGCCTGCAAGCACACGGGTGGTTGATAAATTGGAAAAAGTCCTCCCTGATTCCATCTCAGCGGATGGTTCATTTGGGAGCCCTGCTGGATTCGCGTCAGCAAAGGATCTTCCTGACTCCAGAGAAGGTCGCCTCCCTACAGCTGCGGATACACAGTTGCCTGAGCCGTTGCCGCCTGTCGGTCCATTCGGCTATGAGAGTTCTGGGGTCCATGGTGTCGACATTCGACATGGTGGAATTTGCCCAGTTTCATTCCCGGCCCCTGCAGGGGCTGATTCTATCAGAATGGAACGGGTTACCTCACCGGATCCGCTCTCAGGTGCTGGTGTTGTCTCCGGACGTTCGGCAATCTTTGGCTTGGTGGCTTCAGACAGCTCATCTGGTCGAGGGGCGCCCATTTTGGATCCCGGACTGGGTCCTGCTCACGACGGATGCCAGTCTCCGGGGTTGGGGGGCAGTGACCGGCTCTTTGTCGCTTCAGGGTCGTTGGTCAGCGGAAGAAGCACTTCTCCCCATCAACATCCTGGAACTGCGGGCAGTATACAGGGCCCTGCAGTCGTCCGGCCCCGCTCTTCACGGAAGGGCGGTACAGGTGCAGTCCGACAACGCCACCACGGTGGCGTATATCAACCACCAAGGCGGAACTCGCAGTCAGGCAGCGATGTCGGAGGTGTCTCGTATCCTGACTTGGGCGGAGGGTCACATTCCGGCGATCTCGGTGGTCTTCATCCCCGGAGTCCTCAATTGGGAGGCGGACTTCCTCAGCCGTCACGACGTGCATCCCGGGGAATGGTCGCTTCACCCAGAGGTGTTTCAGCTACTCGTGGACAGGTGGGGACTGCCGGAGCTGGACTTGATGGCCTCCCGTCACAATCACAAGTTGCCCGTTTACGGGTCAAGGACAAGAGACGCAGGCGCAAGTCTGGTGGACGCGCTGTTGGTGAAATGGACGTTTCACCTGGCGTATCTGTTTCCTCCGCTATCCCTGCTTCCTCGGGTTCTGCGGAAATTCAAGCAGGACGGCGGCATGCTCGTGCTGGTAGCTCCGGCGTGGCCCAGACGTCCTTGGTACTCCGATCTCAGGAGCCTCTCCATCGACGCTCCGTACCTTCTTCCTCAGCGTCGGGACCTGTTGTCTCAGGGGCCCTGCCTTTACCCGGATCTGGGTCGGCTGTCTTTGACGGCGTGGCTCTTGAGACAGCCGTCTTGAGGTCTCGGGGCTTCTCCAGTTCGGTTATTGGTACCATGCTCCGGGCACGCAAGCCTGCTTCAGCACGGATTTATCACAGAGTGTGGCACACTTACTTTCAGTGGTGTGAGTCCAGACATTATGACTCTCAGGTGTTCCGAGTTTCTAGGATCTTGGAATTTCTTCAGTCAGGATTGGATCTCGGCTTACGCCTTGCATCTCTGAAGGTTCATGTGTCCGCCTTGTCCGTGTGGTTTCAACGGCGGATTGCAATACTACCAGACGTTCACACCTTTTTCCAGGGTGTTCTCAGGATCCAGCCTCCCTTTGTGCCTCCTGTGGCTCCTTGGGACTTGGCGGTGGTGCTACGGGTCCTGCAGGGTCCTCCGTTTGAGCCTCTTGAGGCGGTGGAGCTCAAGTGGCTGACATTTAAGACGGTTTTTCTCCTGGCAATTGCTTCGGCCAGGAGGGTGTCTGAATTGGGGGCGCTTTCCTGTCGCCCTCCTTTCCTGATTTTTCACCAGGACAGAGCGGTGCTCCGCACTCGTCCTGAGTTTTTGCCCAAAGTGGTCTCGAAGTTCCACATTAATCAGGAACTTGTTGTGCCAGCTTTTCAGTCCCCTGGTCTTTCAGCTGGTGAGACTTCCTTAGATGTGGTCCGGGCGCTTAGAATTTATGTAGACCGGACGGCTTCGGTTAGGAAGTCTGATTCCTTGTTTATCCTCTTTGGTTTTCACAAGAGGGGTTGGCCTGCCAACAAACAAACGTTAGCCCGTTGGCTTCGTTCCGTTATTTGTGAGGCTTATGCACAAGAGGGTTTACCTGTGCCAGCCTCTGTTAAGGCTCATTCCACTCGTTCTGTGGGTCCCTCTTGGGCTGCTAGACGTGGCGCTTCTGCTGTTCAGCTGTGTAAGGCGGCCACTTGGTCTTCTATTCAAACGTTTTTGAGGTTCTATGCGTTTGACACCTTCGCCTCTCAGGATGCTTCCTTTGGGCGCCGGGTGCTCCTTTCAGCACAGGAGCGTCCCCGCCCTTAGTTGAACTGCTTTGGGACATCCCCAAGGTCAACCCTGTGGACCCCCTATGGACCCTGAAGTAGAAAACAAGAGATATGGTAAGAACTTACCTTTGTTATCTCTGTTTCTACGAAGTCCATAGGGTCCACAGGGCGCCCGCCCTGACGCACCTGGCTTCAAATGGGCTGTGTGGCTGGTCACCGGTTTTCCGTCTCCTATTGCTGTGAGTATGGTTTCTTGTGTGTTCCAGTCTTCCTTCTCTCTGTTCCATATTCTCCTCCAGCCTAGGCTGCTTACCAACTGAGGTGCCTGTGGCTCGGGGGTGGGGTATAGAGGAGGACCCAAGTGCATCCTGGGAGCTAAAAGCTTAACTGTGTGGTGGATCCTGTTCCAGCTATAACCCCAAGGTCAACCCTGTGGACCCTATGGACTTCGTAGAAACAGAGATAACAAAGGTAAGTTCTTACCATATCTCTTGTTTTGTCATTCCAATTTGCCTGGAAACGACAAATCGCTCGATATTGTGCAAATCTGTACCTGGCCTTAGTCTTTCTTGAAGTCTCACTTTCTTTTTTTGTGTGCTACATTTATTCCCTTTTCTCCTTTTTTTCTGTCATAGCCGATAAAGTGAGTAGCTTCAGAGCGAATTCTGGTAGGGAGACATAAGTTTTTTATTTTTTACCATTTTAAATTGTCACGCAAACTTATCTAGCAGAAATTCTGGGATGGGCAACCTATGCGTCTGAGACTGAGTGCCAGCTGATAGGTAGTGCCAGATGATCTGGTAGAAACAAACTGGGTTAAGTCATTAGTCCAGTCTTATTGAAGAGCCCATTTAGATAACAGCAGGTCCTAAGGTAGTTATCAGGGCTGTGTAGTCAGTAAGCCAAACCTTTGATTCCAACTTCCCTATTTTACTAAGGTTTGGCTTACCAACTCTGCAGCAAAGATGTTGCTATTTCCATGTGCAGGGTTTCTATCCTGGCAGGTATCAGATACAGAGTTTTCCTATCAGGATGAAGGTAAATGATTCAGATCTTTGATTCCTTGGACATGGATGGAAAAAAGCCTTCTATTCCAGACTAGTAATTATTGTAGGGGAATAGGAAACTGTCTTATTTATTTTGTTTCATATTTTCAGCTGTATGGGTTTATTTTGTGAGGCGTGAACCAAACCAACAAGAACTTCCAGATTTTACGCCGACTGCAGACCCATTATCTTCTCCATAGTGAGGATACTGAAAACCTGCAGTATCCTGCTTAGTGCACTTTGGGCCTGATTCAGAGATGTACGGTAACCCAATGTGCAGAAAGGTTCCTGCGAGCTTGCTCGCAGACCCCCCTTAACAGCGACATAGCGGGTACACACTGTCCGATGTGCCCGATATGTATCGGCTAGTGTGTACCCGGCTTAAAAGACCGTTTTAGCAAATGAATAAAAGATGATGGGATGTGGAAGGTACATATATCCTGGGGTGGGAAGAAAGATTTCCTACGTCTTCAGTTAGTCTATTTACTTATTTTTTTGCAGGTGCAATTGGTTAAAGGCTTTAAAAATTCAGATCCTGGCCATGTTGGTCGTTTTTACAGAATAAGCTGGCACTATGCTGGAAGTACAAATCTTGCAGGGAATGATGCATGTACAACCTCCATTTATTCCTTTTATTTCTCCTGGGACACTAATCTTGGTATCGACAATCATACAACATCCTCCTATTGAACCAAGTGTGAAGTAGACATTTCTTAGATGCTTTATTTAATCTAGTTCTATAGCGAGAAGAGAGTCTGGAACTAGGGGCCCTGTCTTGCAGATCTCAATATATCATTTTTCATGAAGACTGTAATGTTCTTCAGACAAACCCTCTCTTCAGCATGTGTAGTGTCAGATGTTAAATCGGGATATTGTCAGTATGACTTTAAACTGTTGTTGTGTGGAAGATAAAGGATCCCTTCTCTTGGTGGATGATGTCAGTGCTCTAGATTTCACAAAACAGATGACCTTTTGGTCCTTTATGAACTACACAGGAAAGATTTACTTGTGTCAAAACAGACTATTGCTAGGTTGATTGCTAGAACCTAGAAATATTTCAGCAGACTTACATTGGTGCAGAGAAACCTGTTCCTGTAATGGCACATTTGATTAAATAGCTGTTCAGCAGGGGCCTTAACCTGTTTTGCGTAGTTACCTGATCCTGTGCCCATATGTTTACTAGTTTTATTAGGTTTAATGTTTACAAGTCCAAGGTTGTAAGTTGGGGATAGAGAGCTTTGTGCACAGCAATCTCAGACCATACCTTACTGTAAAACTAACTTTGAGACATCCCCATGGTTCCAGTGTCCTCCAATTAAATGAATGCGAAAACATATTTTTTTTAGAGTTCAGTCTTTGTGTCATATTTTGTAACGTGTCCATACTCCTGGCTTAGCCTCTATACCTTCATGGTGCCCAGTGGATTCAAAGAAATGGTTTTAATGTACACATAAAAACCTTGTTTTACCAATGACAACCCTGCTTCTTTTTTAATCTGATTGAAATTTAAGGAGATTATACCACTTGCTTTTAGGTTCTTGGAACAGGGAATTTGTCGTTACGGAGCGCAGTGCACATCCGCGCACTCACAGGAGGAGCTGGAGGAGTGGCAGAAGCGATATGCCTCGCGCCTCATCCGTCTCAAGCAACAGAAAGAAAATACACAGTGTTCAGGCAGCTACATGGAATCACTGATTGAAAAATGGATGAATTCTTTATCACCGGAGAAAGTGGTATGTTATAAGACATGCATGACAGCAATGTTGTACTGTGCAGACGATGCTACATACCCTGTAGATTCTCCTCTCCGTTTAAACACTTTCAACAGACTATTAATTTTGCACTCAGGTTTATAGGATGGAAAATTAGTTTCACAAACTCAGAGGACATTTATCCACCACATTCCAGATTGAATTTCAGAAAACACATTACCTGAAAACGGCAGAAGTCACAGTGCCTCATGTGAAGAATGTGTTCTCATGTACAGATGTGCCCACGTACATCTAGCCTCATTGCTCACTAAACATCCCGTCTAGTTGCGCCATGTGTCACGCTTGTTATTTGCAAAGTAATGCGAATAGGACACACCAGCAGCTTATGCTGAATAATACTGTGGCTGTATCTGCATACGAAATGCTACGGTATAATGTCACAGCTGCTGACACTGTAACGTAGCATTTCACATGCAGATACATCGGCAGTCGCGCTCAGAATATAGACATGCCGCATATCATTTTATTCAGCATAAACTGCGTGTGCATCCTATTTGCATCGCTTTGCAAATACGATGCATTTTAAGGGAAAAAGTTGCATGAAAAAGACGCTCTGCGCTACCGAGTCACACTGCGCTTACGCGTTGTGTAATGCGACTTGTAGCGCACGGAGGGTAGATGTATGTGGACACCTCCTGTAGATAACACATTTTAATTTGTTGTCCAGAAGGCTAATCTAGTGTTTAGAGTAGTTCTGATAGTCCTGTGAAAATAGGACAATCCACTATTTAACACATTAAAATACACAATAGGCAGTACTAAATGTAGTATGTGTACTGAGGGAAATGTGCTACTTTTCAGGATGGTTAGAATAACCAAAAAACTGGTGTGTTATGTATGATGTGTATGGAAGCGGAAAACAAGTTATAAGCCACAGTGACTGATATTGGTAATGTAGTATTTATTACGTTTTGCTGGTGGTCTCTACAGCAGCGCATAGTACTTGGCTTATGAGGGTAGTTCCAGAGAAATCTGTTGTTGCGGTCTTCAGCCTGGTATGCCTAGTGGCTATAAATATTCCGTTTTGGCCAGAAGTTTCCATTTTAAAGTACACAGTTGTTTGAATAGAACTGCCACATACTGAAAATAATTATCCAATTAATGAGGAGTAAAACTGTATGGATGCGGAAGGTGGTAGTTTTATGAGTAAGTAACAGTTTGTTATGAAGCTTCAGGTGACCGTATGCAAAACTGTAATCTACCTTGGGAATGTGAGTCAATAGTACAAGTCAAGATTGCTACCTTGGCTTTATTTTATTGTTAACAATAACAGAAGATTATTGGATTTGTATCTAATTGCCAATCACATTGTTTGGTTCACTCAGTACAGTGTGAATCTGATTTTAGATGGTCACAAAGTTTTCTTTTTTGTTTGTTTTTTTTGTTTTTTTTACACGGGATATCAATGTGTTGAATTATTTTTAAGGAGCAATTTATTAAAAGTTTTTCTTTTTCTGCCTCTCCTAGCTCAGTGAATGTGTGGAAGGTATACGTGTGGAGTACAGTCCTGATCTTTCAGTGATCGTTTCCACCAAAAAATCTCAGCAGACATGGACATTTCTCCTCTCGTGTAAGGTAAGGTGATGTGGTACTGTTACCGAGCGCTCATTTAAAGCATTGCTTTAACAGAGGAAGCATAAGCAACTATTGATGGAAAATGAACAATAAATTCACTTTTGTGTCATGCAGAACCATCAAATGTTTAACAAGCGCAGGCAAACTCTTTTCTCCAGAAACACAGACCTATATTTTTCATTGACTGAAATGTGGAAAGTGATCCATAAAACCACCTTGACCTGTACATCGCCGTTACATTGTCTGTTAATTACAGAAAGGATCAGTTATAATGACCTTTTCACTTGTTGTCTGTCTCTTCCCCCTCATATGCATACAGGAGGCTGATGTAGTTATGTTGGCAAAGTGAGCCTAAAGGGTGGAAAAATGGTGCATTTCCACAGTTATGGCGAGCTGTACACATCCTCCGCACATGCAGGAGTTAGTGGCAGAATTGCACAAGCCTGCATAGACACATGTCGGCACTTATTGTCTGAGCATTTGTAGGGTGATTTCATGCAGGATTAACTACACCATGCCTGTCCAAACTATGGCTCTCCAGCTGTGTGAAACTGCAAGTCCCAGCAGGCTTTACTTGGTGATAAATGGGAGGGTATGCTGAGACTTGTAGACTCACAACAGCTGGAGAGCCACAGGTTAGTCAGTCCTGCACTACACAAAGTAACGCGCGTCCCCTCTCCATCAGCCTCAGTGCCAGCAGCCACCTCTCATTTTACACTGTTAGAATGTCTGCTGAATGTGTCTCTTCCCTCTCACTTAGAATGCTCCTTGTGTAGTTTTCTTTTTTTTTGACATTGATAAGTATTTTATGTTTGTCAGTTGTAAATACATAGTTTAAGAAAATGAAATGTGAAAAATACCATAGCTGGGGGACCTCTGCATTTAGTTCTGTTTAGCTTCCTTCGTAGCAGGGAAAATAGAATAGAAAACATTAGCAAATGAGCAAAAATAGGTGCATTGAAGGTTGTTTGCAGAGGTCCTTACTTTATACAAATGCCAAGGCTCTGTTAAGTACTTCATATGGTGGGGGTCCCTGTTGGGGAACTTACCGTTCTTTAGAAAGGAGTGTATTCAATAAGCCATTTATTGTATGTGTTGCAGCCTGCAAGAACACTTCAACGTGTTGCATTGTTGTATGATGCACACAGACCTCATTTCAGTATCGTGGCAATATCTGCTGGAGATGGCAACACTCAAGTTTCCCAGGAAGTGCCGGAGAGTTGTCAGGAGTGGGTCGGCGAGAACATGACTCAGAACGGCATTGACCATTGCTTGTACTCAGTAGTCATCACGTTTACCACTGAAATATTTGGGACGTTCCGCCAGACTGTAGTGTTTGACTTTGGAGTGGAGCCTGTGCTTATGCAGAGAATCATGGTGGACGCTGCTTCAACTGAAGGTACAATAAATGTAAAGCTGATAATTTTCGACAGGAGTGCAGTCACCTAATAGTGGCATATAGTGGACTACAGATGCTTCCTTACACATCTTTGCTACAGTCGCGAAAAAAGCCCCTCTCGGCACGCCAGGTCTTGTGAGAAACTGCTAGCACCGTCTTTATTGTATGCATCTAAGTTGCAATGTGATGCAACTAGGTAGCACCAGCAAACTCTGCTGATTTATTTGATATGCAACACTTTTATATATGTGTGTGACTGACTGAGTTTCTGAATCTGTATACGAAGTGCTACAATGTACTGGCCGCAGCTTTTCGGCAAAATAAGACGCCCTGACACTAGCAGAGTTGTACGGGACCTGACGGCTTACTCGCACCAGGCAAGTCTGGCTGCTTGATGTATTAAGGCTATATATGTGAGGACACATCTGTATGTATATGTTGCTGGGTAGGCATACTTTTCAATGTAATATTATAATTTTTTGTAGCTGGACAGATTACATTTTCCTTTTCCACATAGTTTCAGACTGATTAAGAGTAGACTTCTAGGCTTCCAGTATTGGCAACAGATTGCCTTCTGTTTCAATGGCAATCTGCAGGTTTCTACCTCATGCTATTACTAGCCTAATTCAGTACCACCAGTGTTTATACCCACTGAAACCGACAATGCCAATGCAGTAGTTACCAATTTTAAATTTAGGATCATGATGCATGCAATTGCTGTGCCATAATTCCAACTACTGACAGCCTTGTTTGGGGCTCATTGGTGTAAGAGGTAGAGATTTCTTCCCTGCTTTGGAAGCACAAGAGATTAACTCTACACAAAACTGCAAATTAGTTTTGGGTGAAGTGCAATGTAAAGGAAAGTGTACTCATGCATTCGCCATTTTCATAGATCAGATCTGGGGGTCATATTGATCCCATACCATACTTCTCTTTCTCCCCAACATACGTTCAACTTGTGTAAATAGGAACCTCATGAAAAATGATTGCGAAAAATTCTTGCCATGTTAACGTAAATCCCCAAAGGTGCTGAATAGCCAACCCCAGCAGCTGTTAGAATGAGACTGCAGTGCAAAAACCAAATGGCTGCATTATGGGCAGTTGATCAAATAAACATTGTATAACCATGGGTGTAACAATATTTATTCATCAGATACACACTTAATACAAAGTGCACTCTGACTGCAGGCTAACATTAATATGTATCAGGTAATATACACTGATTTCAAATGGCTGGTATCCTTCTATCAACTACCTTGGCATTAAAGACTTCTGATTGTACCTTTTTCAAAACTCAGACATTGCTCTTTTTATTCCGCATGGAATTATTATAACCGCATGGATTTCTTTTCTCAAATACCGGAGCTAATAGTTTGCAAATAATTGTACTGTCGTGATCGTTCCACTGCAACAATGTTATCCACCACTTTCCAATTCAACATACTGGAGCTCAGATAGCCATACCTGTGGACCTGTGTGTTGCATGCTTGTGGGTTCGCCAGGAGTGAGCCACTGGACTTCCCAGTAGATTTAATTAAAAAAAATATATATATATAGCCATGTTTGATGAGGAAGTTGAGATCTCCGGGGCTCCCACTCTGTTCTCCTGCAGGCGCTGCGTCGCAGGGGTCAATAAGGAGGATTTATCACAGGATGGGCTGTATGTGAGGTGCCATCAGTTACCTGGTCCCTACAACCCCCCAACTATGGGACAGGACCCTCCTTGGGCGGTGTTTTCTCAGGTGCTGGCCTTCATCACGGATCGCCTCACGGTTCCAGCTTTTCTCCCTCATATGGGGTACCCCAACCAGCCATACTACCGTCGCAGGGTATACCGCAATTATTGCAGTCTTCCCCTGGGCCACAAACTGTTAGTCCATATACGAGGTTACCGATATATACAGTCTCCTCCGGTGACTCAGCAGTCTGTCACTCCCTTTCAGGGACTCCCTCAGGCGTGTCATCCACCTTGGGTGGATGTGTTCTTTAGTTCAGTCCAGAGTTTGGCGGTTTCATCTTCAGCCTTTGAAACTATGCTACGGAGTGACAAGCCTCAGAAGGCGTCTAAATGCTCTGTTATGTCATCCCAATCTACGCAACTGTCAGACTCGGATGCGTCCTCGGGTGATGGGGAATTGCCTGAGGACCCTGGCTCGGATTCCCCTGACCGGGAAGTAGAAGCTAAATCTTCTATTAATGTGCCAGCAATGGTAAGGGAGGTGCGATCCATTCTTGATATAGAGGATGACGCACTGGCCCCTGAATAAAAATACCTGAATTTCAAGCAGGCAAAAGCGACTTCAGCAGTTTTCCCTCTCTCTGACCAGCGGACTGATCTTATGGTGGAGGCCTGACAGTCGCCTAGAAAGAGGTTCCAGCCGCAGAAACATTTAGGCTCTAGTTATCCATTTCCTGCAGGTCATTGCAAAAAGTGGGAAATTCTGCATGTGGTGGATTCTCATGTTACTCGCTTAATCAAGAGAGCTACCTTGCCTATACCTTCCATTTCATCCCTAAAGGACCCCACGGACAGGAAAGTGGAGACTTGTTTGAAACAAATCTATTTTCTCTCTGGCTGTGGCCCATCCATACATGGCTATCTCCTGGGTGGCTAAAGTCATTGAGAGCTGGACCAATGTGCTGGAAGATACCTTTCCTGACGAAGCTCCTGAGGTTCAGAGAGCGGCTTTGGATGCCAGTCTTCTGACTTCCAGAGTCTCGGCCGCAGCTGTGTCTGCTCTCCCTTCAATGGGGAGATATTGTTTGGCCCAGACCTGGACAAAATTGTAGATATCCTGGCAAAATCTAAATAAGCTTTTCTACCATCGGCAGCTGCACCTTCTAAGACTAGGACCTCTGCTTTTCGGTCCTTTTGTTCTCAAGGGAAGTCCAAGGGTCGGTCCTCCCCGAGGCAGTCGGCAACCAAGGCCGCCCCTAAACCAAATAAGAAGGCTTGGAGTGCTAGACGCCCTACTTCCAAGCCGGAGGATAAACCTTCTGCCTGTTGGGACGGGCCTCCCTCTGGGGGATCCCAGAGTGGGAGGCAGACTTCTTCAATTTTCCCAGTGCTGGTGCAACACCACCACGGATGCTTGGCTACGAGTGGTGGTCTCACGGATATGCCCTCTCCTTTTGTCACAGACCTCCCCACCAGTTCTTCTGCACGAGTCGTCCTCTGGACGAGACCAAGGCCTTGCAGATTCAAGGAGCCATAGACTCCTTGCTGAAAGCAGGAGTCATTGTTCCCGTTCCACTTTCTCAACGCAGGACGGGTTACTACTCTGTTTCTGGTTCAGAAGCCCAATGGGTCTCATTAGCCTATCCTCAATCTGAAGTCGCTGAACAAGTTCCTCAGAGTGCCCAAATTCATGATGGAAACTTTGCGTTCCATCATTCTGGCTATGGAGCCTGGGGATTCATGGTCTCCCTGGACATCCAGGACGCCTACCTCCATGTTCCTATAGTGCCTTCACACCAGCGGTATCTGCGGTTTGCTATACGAGAACACCACTTCCAGTTTCAGGCTCTGCCATTTTGCCATGGCTGCCCATCTACAGAGCCAGGGTATACGGCTTCTCGACGACCTCCTATTGTTGGCAAGCTCCCTGGAGGTACTTCTACAACATCTACACCTGATGATTGCTTGTCTGCAAGCGTACGGGTGGCTGATTAATTGGAAAAAGTCCTCCCTGGTTCCATCACAAAGGATTGTTCATTTGGGAGCCATTCTGGATTCTCATCAGCAAAGGATCTTTCTGACCCCAGAAAAGATTTCCTCCCTACAACTGCGGGTGCGCAGTTGCCTGAAGAGTTGCCGGGTATCTGTTCACTCAGCAATGAGGGTTCTAGGGTCCATGGTGTCAGCATTCAACATGGTGGAGTATGCCCAGTTCCATTCCAGGCCCCTGCAGGTGCTGATTCTATCCAAATGGAACGGGTTACCACAACGGATCAGGACTCAGATGCTGGTGTTGTCTCTAGAGGTGCCCCTGTCTTTGGCTTGGTGGCTTCAGACATCTCATCTCACCAGGGGTCGCTCCTTTTGGATCCCAGACTGGGTTCTTCTCACAACAGATGTTAGTCTCCAGGGTTGGGGTGATGTGACAGGTCCACTTTCACTTCAGGGCCGTTAGACAGCAGAAGAAGCAATTCTCCCGATTAACATTCTGGAACTTCGGGCCGTGTACAAGGCCTTCCAGTTGTCAGGTTACGCACTTCAAGTAAAGGCCGTGCAGGTTCAGTCTGACAACGCCGCCACGGTGGCGTATATTAACCATCAAGGGGGCACTCGCAGTCGAGCAGCAATGACAGAGGTGTCACGCAACCTGTCTTGGGCGGAGTGCCACCTTCCAGCCATATCAGCAGTGTTCATTCCAGGAGTCCTCAATTGGGAGGCGGACTTACTCAGCTGTCACGACGTGCATCACGGGGAATGGTCGCTTCACCAAGAGGTGTTTCAACTACTCGTGGACAAGTGGGGACTGCTGGAGATGGTCCTCATGGCATCCCATCACAATCGCAATTTGCCAGTGTACGGGTCCAGAACAAGAGATGACGACGCAAACCTGGTGGATGCTCTGTGGGTGAGATGGACCTTCCAGTTGGCGTATCTATTACCTCCGATAACCCTGCTTCCTCGGGTTCTTCGGAAATTCAAACAGGATGGCTGCACGCTTCTGCTGGCGGCTCTGGCTTGGCCCAGACGTCCTTGGTACTTAGATCTTCGGAGTCTCTCCATCGATGCTCCCTTCCTTCTGTCTCAACCTCCGGACCTGTTGTCTCAGGATCCCTGCCTTTACTTGGAACTGGGTCGTCTGTCTTTGACGGTGTGGCTCTTGAGACATCCGTCTTAAGGTCCTGGGGTTTTTCTAGCTCTGTCGTCAGCACGATGCTGCAGGCCCGCAAACCTGCCTCTGCCAGGATTTACCACAGAGTGTGGCATACTTATTTTCAGTGGTGTGAAAAACTACGATCCTGAAGTTTTTCGTGTTTCTAGGATTGTCGTTCCTTCAGTCTGGTTTGGACCTAGACTTATGCCTAGCTTCTTTTGAAAGTTCATTTGTCTGCACTCTCTGTGTGGTTCCAGCGATGGATAGCTCCACTACCAGATGTCCACACCTTTTTCCAGGGTGTTCTCAGGATTCAGCCTCCCTTTGTTCCCCCAGTGGCTCCTTGGGATTTGGCGGTTGTGCTTCCCTCCAGGGTCTTCCATTCGAACCACTAGAGTCGGTTTAACTCAAGTGGTTGACTGTTAAGACTATTTTTCTCCTGGTGATTGCTTCGGCCAGGAGGGTGTCAGAATTGGGTGCGCTTTCCAGTTGTCCTCCCTTTCTGATATTTCCCCAGGACAGGCCGGTGCTTCGCACTCGTCCGGGTTTTCTTCCTAAGGTGGTTTCTAAATTCCACATTAATCAGGAAATTGTTGTGCCTGCCTTTCAGTCACCTGACCTCTCGGCTGGTGAGGCCTCCTTGGATGTGGTCTGGGCTCTCGAAATGTATGCAGACCGGACTAGTTCCATTCGGAAGTCGGATTCCTTATTTGTCCTCTTTAAATTTCGCAAGAGGGGTTGGCCTGCCAACAAACAAACTTTGGCTAGATTGCTTTGTTTGGCTATTTTTGAGGCCTATACACAGGAGGGCTTGCCTGTTCCAGCCTCTATTGAGGCTCATTCTACTCGATCTGTGGTGCCCTCGTGGGCAGCTAGCCGTGGCGCCTCGGCTGTTCAGCTGTGTAAGGCGGCCACGTGGTCTTCCATCCAGATCTTTCTGAGGTTCTATGCTTTTGACACCTTTGCCTCTCAGGATGCTTCCTTTTGGGCGCCAGATTCTCCTTTCAACACAGGAGCATCCCCGCCCTTAATTGGACTGCTTTGGGAAATCCCCAAGGTCAACCCTATGGATCCTGAAGAAGAAAATTAGATATGGTAAGAAGTTACCTTTGTTATCTCTCTTTCTTCAAGGTCCACAGGGCGCCCGCCCTGACGCACCTGGTTTCATATGGGCTGTGTTGCTGGTCACCGGTTTTCCGTCTCCCTTTCTGTGAGTATGGTTCTTGTGTGTTTGTCTTCCTTCTCTCTGTTTTTCCTCCTCCGGCCTTGGCTACTTACCAACTGAGGTGCCTGTGGCTCGGGGGTGGGGTATAGAGGAGGATGGACCCAGTGCATCCTGGGAGCTAAAGCTTTAACTGCGTGGTGCCCGTGGATCCAGATCCAGCTATATACCCCAAGGTCAACCCTATGGACTTCGAAGAAAGAGAGATAACAAAGGTAAGTTCTTACCATATCTCTCATTTTTAAGGTGTCTGAAATGCAAATTGTGGAAATAGGTGTCTCTCATTGCCAAACAACAATCATATAAAAGTCTCGCCCCATCAGAGCGTGGCTGAAAGTCTCTCCTAATCACATAAAGGTAGATGACCATCAGCATGAACATGCAGCTTATACCTCTGACATAACAAAATCTTCATAGAACTCAAAATAAGAATCCCTGCTCAGCCCAAAATGCTTCATACATGCTATGAAGTAATAGCAGAGATTTGAGCTGTATTTTGGTGGTATTCTTTGTCTGCGTCATTTTATGAAAACGGTGTGGAGTAAAACATTGACCTAAAGGGCTGCTTTGTAAATGGCAATCTCCTGTAAATTGGGGCTTATTAGCATGTAGTTACTCGCAATTTTGCTGTCATCATTCATAGAAATAAATAAAGCTTTACAGTAATATACAGAGATTTTTGCTGCGTTCCAGCCCCTGGACATTACTGTGGTGAAATTAATTGTTTAGCGTGTTAAGCATGTAGCTCATGCCTCCTGTCCCCTGCATTCTGCCAGCTGAACACACGAAGTTGTTACAGTAGGTTCATAGTTATGGATAATTTCAGTTCTGTTCTTATGGACGCCTCAGGGTGATGATGAAGTTCAGTGAGTTTCATTATTCTTTTTCCCATTCCTGGCTGACGAGTTAATCAGACCGAACTAAATGATGGGATGAGATTGTGACGCTTCACCTTTCTATTGACTTCTGTTCAAAGTATGCTGTGGAGAACTTTTTACTTTGGAACCTGGCATAGATGTTCAGTAATTCTGCAACTTTTTATAAATTAGATCTAATCTTATGTATGTTGTTTCTGAAATTGGCCACACAAATCGCTGTGTATGGCAGCATTCTGTAGGTTTGATGTTCACTAAAATGGTTAAGTTATTTGATAATCCAAAAACACCAGCCGTTCCGAACAGTCTTGACCAGAATTGATCCAATATTCCATGCTAGAATGTTTGATTGGTAGATTACTGCCAGTATATGTGTATATATACCCATATATTTCCTTTCTGCAGCTTGTATTTGTATTTTTTTAATTTACCGTTACTGTTGCGGCCATTACCTGGAGCAATCTTGATGGGTTGTCTGCTAACTGCAGTGGGTTGATAAAATGCCAGTCCCTGTACTTTACCTCCTCATGCTTCGGATGTGGGCCAGGTAGGGACATGCTGCTCCTGCGCTAACACTGCACCTGCAGGTGGGTGCAGCTGTGCAGAGGGAGCAACAAGGTGTGTATATCCTGTCTTCCAGTACTGGGAGCGGGATATTATCCAAGTTGCAGTCAGCCTTCCACACAGTGCAGAGGGGTTGGGGCCACTAGATGGGTTGAAGGGCACACCCCATGCGTGCACGCCTTTTGTTGATTCATTCATTCTGTCCTTTTGTGACTTGAATTTCGTGTTAAAGGCATCACAAACTGCTCCTTGTGAACGACTGGTATCAGTGAACATCAGGTTTGTCACACGGAAGACTGTCCATTTCCATAGTCAGGAGGGTTTGAAGTTCTGTGGGTTTGTTAGAGAACAGGATGGGGGATATAGGAGCGGGAGGAGCACGAACAGCTTCGTAGTAATTTAAACTGCCAAAGTCCTATTGAAGGCTCTATAATGGTCCAGTGTTCTTAATGGATTCAGCAAAAAAGATTGAATGCAGGTATAAAAAAATCATTAATCTATTTTTTATGTTAATTTATCAGCTCAATTGCATTGAAATTCAATCTATACAAAAGAGATACTAGAACATTAATAATTTAGGGACAGCGTGGTGTAAACTATATGCCATTTTATAGTAGTGCTTTTTCCTGAAGTTACCTTGGGACAGTTGAGAGATTGCTGTTTTCTTTACTATTATTTTGAAGACAAAGATCTGTCATGTATTTATTTTTAGCATTATGATAATGATTATTATGCCTCAAAAAGTAGATATGAAATGTCTAAATGCTCATATATCTATATATTTTTTTATTAAAGCACGAACGCCACATCATTTTTATGCACTTGTGTATTTGGATTAAGAAGAATAAAAAAACAAGTGCTGAGTTATTGCAAGTTCCAAAGTGAGACAGAATAGGAGAGAGAGTCCAGTTTAGATGAGACAGACCAGATAAAATGACTCATTACCACCTTCTTTTTGTCACATAGTTTGCAGACTACAAGCGATCTCTAGCACTGTATGAACAAGTACAGGTAGATGTATAAAGTCTTAAAACATTTCACCAGTATATACGGTATGATATTGTCTTTGTAGTGCAGCAATGGGTACTGAGGCGGTGTTAGTTCGAGATGATCTTAGCTTGATATGGCATATACACCATTAGCAATCTGAGGCTCTCCAAATGGGTTGGTACAGGAATGCGGCGCTCAGGATCCTGGCAGTCAGAATTCTGGCGCCGGCATTCCGACAAGGTTAGTATACAGACACCTGTCTGTAAGTATCCTAACCCTAGCCCTCCCCCTCACAGCCTAAACCTATCTTCCCGCCTCCCCTTAGTGCCTAACCCTAACCCTCCCCCAAGAGCTAACCCCACTACTTACTGTCGGGATGCCGGCAGTGGGGTTCTGACTGGTGTCGGGATTCCAGCGCCGGCATCCCGACAGCGGGATTTAAACTACATCCCCTCCAGATGGTTCAGAACTTTAAGGGCAATTCAGTTCTGCGTGTTCCACAACGGCACAATTCGATCATTGACTTCACTGATTTTACCTAGCATCCCATAGAGATGCGCAGGAAAATCATTGATGATCAGCTATCGCTATACATCCACACATCTTTACCCAACATTGCGCAAAATTGAATCTCCCCCCATAAGTCTTGGCACGCTCTGGTTTCCAGCAGGACAGTTTGGAGGTTTTCTGATCATGTTGTGAAACGTGAAAACATTGCCGAAAATATAAAATTGCAGGCAGCTTCTGGGGGCTTCACTCATTGCTTCTGAAAGCCTATTTCTGCTAGCAGCCTATTGGAGGTAAAAGCAGAATCAGCCTACAGCAGTGGCCCGAAATGCACACATGTAGTTGAATTTGCCTCTGAGACTGTGATGAAGTAGTAGGTGATAATCTTATACATGGTTTCCTTTCTGCACAGATCTTGAATACTTGATGCACGCCCGTCAGCAGTTGCTAACGACGGCAAAACGCTGGGACTCCATGTCAAAAACGATTGTAGAATTTGAGCCTAATGAAACTACTGAATTAGAGAGGAGTCTCCTCAGTCGATACCAAATCCCCCTCTCTGCTGACCAGCTGTTTACACAGTCTGTCCTGGACAAATCACTGACCAAGGTTAACTATCAGTCAAGATTGCACGATCTGCTATATATTGAAGAGATTGCACAGTATAAGGAAGTCAGCAAGTAAGTGTTATCCTCTCTTCTACTCACAGATTACAGTTCTTCTGTACTGTAAGTTGCTACACTTGGTGTGCTCTGTGTTATATTAGTAGAGATTAAGCTGCTATGTTGTTTAGTGTATTCCAGGTCATGAAGGTGGACCATGCGCTTCAATGTCACTCTGTGTGCCTTGGGGTATGGCTTTGAAACTTAGGGGTATATTTATTAAAGTGCGGGCTGTTAGAAGTGGAGTTGTTTCCCATAGCAACCATTCAGATTCTAGCTGTTCTCTTCTAGAAGGTGCTAGATAAATGATATGTATAATCTGATTGGTTGTTATGGGTAACATCTCCACTTCTAAAAACCCACAGTTTAGGAAATATAGCCTTACAGGGTCATGATTGTAGAAATTGTGCTGTAATAACACTTGCCATGGCAAGGAATATGATGATGGAAATTAAGCATGCATGTGTCTTTACATGTTCCTGAGCATGGTAGTAGAGTTTGGGCTGCAACAATACTCCTGCTGTCCAAGCATATGATACTAAATCGTGAACAGCTATGACACTTGGGCCTTGATTTATCTACAAGTGATATTCTTATTACTTGTTACTAATCCTAAAAGGTGCTGCAGCCAATCAGCTCCTGTCATTTTTCAAACACATGACAGGAGCTGATTGGTTGGAGCACAATTTAAGATTCGTAACAAGTGATAACAAGAATATCACTTGTTGATAAACCAAGGCCCAAGTGTCATAGTTTGTTGATAAATCTGGGCCTTGTTGTGACAGAGAATGAGATGCTACATCACTCTGTATATTCTAGATTAAGATGGAAGGTACAGTAATGGATATGCTGTTTAGCAACTTTTACAGGTGGACATGTCAGTGGATGCTTGGACATGTCCAGGTATGACTTGTTGGTGCTGAACTGCCCAGAATTTCCAATTTCACTAGCTAATCAATTCTTTACATTATCCCCCAATAATATTTTTTATTACTTAACAGCACAGAAAACTTATAGTTATAGATATGCTGCACATCAATGCCCTGACATGAGAGAATTCTGCCAGACGCTGTAGAGAAACATAGTATTGTGACATACTGTATATCTTCTCGGCTCTTTCCAGTTTTTCCAAGTCAAATCCTCATTTATTGTAGGGACAGAGCCACATATGTTCTGTCTTTATAAATATACTTACACCATCTAACTAAACTCTGTGCCAAACTGCACTAGACAGATTAGAAAGAATGCCAGTAGGTCACTTTTCTTTACTCACACTCCTAAATGTTAGATTCCTTTGGACACATAGGGCCGAATTCAGTTAGCTGCGAATAGCGGATTGAATTAGCCTCTTTCGCCTGTGTTGCCGCGATGTTTTCTCCATGCGCGTCCCTGCTAATCGCCTTATTCAATTCCAAAACACACGAAAACACGGATAGGCGAATGTTTTACAAAGCGAAACTAGCGAAAAGGTCCTCTTTTTAGGTAAATCAGTCTGTACCCCCATGAAAAGCATTATTGACCATGGGAATCAATATAGAATAGTAAAAGTAGCCCTAGTAAAGGTATTTAGTGAACTTATTTTGTTGCAAGTGGCTGTTATATGCATATTTGCATATGTGTGGAAATATAGAAAGCAATCCTTTTTCTGTAAAATAAGTACCTGAAAATGGGTACTAGTATATTTTGATGTCTCTAAAATGAAGATTTAAAAAATCCTCAAAAATACACCTGCTGCAGCCTCATGCAATCCCCAAAACACCTGTCCCAACCATATAGCCCCCCAAAGTACCAGGCCCCCCACTTTGTTTTTCTTTTCCAGTTTCCAACACTTTTTTCATTTTCGCCCCAAATATGAACTTGTCTTTTTTTGGGGTGAATTGTTAATTTTTTTTTTTTTTTTTTTAAATTGTCCTTTTTTTCATTAGGACTGGTTAGGTGGCTATTTATAACAGACAACACATAAACCATCCTTAATGTCCTGAAGGGACAAATAAACCATACATGATTTACATGAAACCAGCACAGAGGGTTCCCCATCCTATATACCTTTTATCTTTTGACATGTTTAAAATAAAGGCAATACTTGCAGTGTTATGTGACAGCCTTCACAAAATCTTAACGAATGTGAAGTACTCAGAGAAAGACCTCCACCCCAAGAGGATGGAGAGAAAAAATAGTGATAGTTGTGATTGATAGACAGAAATAAAAGACAGTGTCAATACAGCAGCTAGCAAACTGTCACATACAATGCATATGTAATAAAATTACAATCGACTCTAATTCAATTACACAGACACAAAGGAATGGTAGGATATAGAGCACTATATACCTTAACCAAGGGAGAGATATACAGGGAGACTCACCCAAACCCTCCTGAGACCAACAGCTAAAGGGCGCACTGAGCGTGGACCGTGAGCATCTCATATACACATGGAGGGTAAGCGGAGCAACTCAGACGCGCAAAACTCTTCGTAGGGACTGTGTCTGGGATCGGGGGAGGAGCTGCAGGGGGAGTGCCTACCTACCCTAACTGCGTTAACCAGCCGGGTACTCTGGCCTCACGGCAGCAGAAGCGTCTGCTGCCGATCCCCGGCGTCGGACAATAAGGCCCTGGTGGTGTAGTGAGGACGCGGACAATCCCGGGCCTTGACTGCAGTGGCTTCTGGTGAGTCTCTGACACCAGAAGCAAGGACTGACGCTCATGATTCCCCGTAAGCGAGTCCAGTTGATGCTAGCAAGCTCAGCCGCGACCCACCAAAATCACTAGCCCAGTTATTGGTGTTGCGGCCCGGCGGAGGCAGATGGAGTCACAGTACATGCGTCTTAATACAGACGCTGAGTACTGCTGACTCAAACATAAGGAATAAAATTAAACATAAAATAAAAGCTTAGGACTGCCAGAGCAGTCCCGTTACAAAGGTGCATCTTGATCCTGCACCACCAAACAAACAACTGAAGTCCTATGGCTAAGGGCGGGGTATATATATGGAGGAGGACATGAGGCATCCTGGGAGCTGAAGCATTAACTGTTTGTTGCCTGGTCTCCAACCATAATATCCCCATGGTGTATCTGTGGATCCCTATGGATCCTGAAGAAGAAATCTGGATTTTGCACTTGTTTTCTTCTGCCTTTCGCGTAGGCGAAAACTCCAGGGAGTTGAATACGGAGATACACTGAAAACAGACGAAAAGTGCAAATCGGAGAAAACTTTTCTCCAAATGCCACTTTTCGCAGATACTTGAATCCGGCACATAGTCTATTCGCTATAAGGGTATATAGAAATAACCACTGTAGGTTATTCTCTATTTACATAAAACCAAGTTTAGTATTAAGCTGCGTACACACTTTGGAACATATCATTCCAAATATCAGCCAGTGTATATGCGAAAAACGAGCTGCGATGAGCGCTCCCGCTGGTCGTTTACGATAACCCCAGTCGGCTGTACATGCAGCCCAATCTGGGGTTTTCGTGAGCGATGCCATGCTGCTGAATAACTCCCCGCCATCCGTCGCTGTTGAGCATCGCCGGGCTCGCCGAGTACGATATCACCGCATACACACATCATCTAGTGTGTATGAGGCATTACAATGTGATGCAATTGTTACTCTCTGTGATACATTGTATATGATCTAAACTTGATACCAATGCATGAAGATTCTGCTCTTTGAGATAACATTACAGGAGAACAATTTCACATACTTGTTTTATTATGAAATTTTTTATTTTTGTTTTAATTCGTATACGTGGTTATTTGAACCAGCCCCAAGGGCTATGCAAGAGGCTATTTCCCCCCAGCATTCTACACCCAGCTCCATATATTGCTTCTCGCTCCAACCTCACATGGCCAAAAGTATTTGGACACAGAATGTGCGACCCATATATACTTGTTAATTATTTAATTTCAAAACCATGTGTATTAATATTCAGGTGCCTGTCCTCTGCTTCTCTAACAGCTTCCACCTTTTTTGGTAAAGTTCCCACTAAATTTTAGAACATGGCTATGGGACTTTGCATCTATTTATCCACAAAAGCATTAGTTGGTTTGGGCACTGATGGTGGTTGAGAAGACCTAGCTCGCAGCGCTTGTTCTAATTCATCCAATAGGTGTTTAATGTGATTGAGTTCAGGCCTTTATGCATGCCAGAAAACTTCCATACAAAACTTTGCAAACTCTTTTTGAATTACCTCGCTTTGCACACGGTGACAGTCATTGTAAAACGAGAAAGGGCTGTCCCCAAAACGTTTGTTGTGCCTGCCTGCGTCTTACCTTTTTTAACTTTTCCCTCTCCATTAGCAATTTCAGATAATTCCTTAGATATGCTCTACTCTAACCAATTCTCAAAAAAAACTCTCAACTATTCCTCTCTAACTGCTGTTTCGTTTCTCTCATACAAATCTCTTCCACATTACTCCAGTGGCTTGTCTGTAACTAACCCACAAGCCTACTCTTCTCTTGCTCCCTCCTCCCAATTTAATCTGGCTTCATCCACTTCACTCCTCAGCAACTGTCCATTCTAAAGTCACCAATGATATTCTCCATGCCAAGTGTCACTTATCTTTGCTAATCTTCCTGGACTTCTCTGTTATTTTTGACACTCAGGACTACCCTCTCACCTGCACTTCATTCCATTGGGCTTCGTGACACACTTCTTTTCTGGTTCACCGGTTACCTGTCCAACTGCTGCTCCATTCTACCTCCATTCTCCTCTTCCTTTACTTATTGGGTTCTTACAAGGCTCTGTCCTCTTCCCTCTGCTCTTCTCTTTTTACAAATCTTTAATTTTTTTTTAACTAATCAGCTCTTTAGTCTCCAGTACAGTTTCTATGCTGATGACCGCAAATCAACCATTCCCTATCCCCCCCCCTTCTCCTTTCTCTCATATGTCCATCTATTTCTCTATCTGCTCATGAGTGACTCAACATTAGCTAAAGCTCATAATTTATTTTACTCTGGTCTCCAATTCCTTGTGTCCACTGCCTGGGAGACATCTCCTTCACTTTCGCATCCAGTTTTTAACTTCCTTCAGCATTCATTCATTAGGACTTAGGCCACTCTTTCCCAGCTCCAGTCGTCAGGAAATGGTTCATGTTTTTTGCACCTTTTTATACATAAACTATAATAAATACATCTTTATTCACACAAAATAAGATTCTGCCACTAGAGGGCAACGTTGATATTCGATCTCTTGAGAGCACACAAAACAATCTTTATCTTGAGCTTGTATAATCTAGTATTTCCCTAGGCACTGTACATATAGATTCTGCTGCCCACAACAGATGGTGTTTTAGTGCACATATTAAATAGCAGGCTGTATTAATACACAATTATTTAATTAAAATAGACATATAAGACTATCTTGATTTGTATGGATTGAAAGGTTTAGTTGTGGTGTTTTCCTGGACTTGTCACGGAATCTGAGAAATATTGCTTTAACAAGCACAAGTTTATTAATATTGTCACAGTTTTCAGTAAGGATAAAACACATTATTGAATCTAGAAATACCTTAAAATATTAAATACATGAAACCTTTGGAAAATAAAGCCCATGTAATCCTAACAAGCAGATCCACAAGTCCCTACAAAGGGAAAGCTTCAAAATAAACGCTAGTCCTCAGAGTCTTCAATACGGCCACAAGGACAATACATCGAGCTGCACCTCATTCATATCTTTTTCCCTGTGGGACCACTGGTTGCAGATGGAGCGAAGTATCTCCCCATTACCCTCCCCTTGTTCTTCAGATATATATTTTTTTCCCACTAATGTACAAAAATAAAAGCACTTATTCATACAGTTCTGTTGATTTATTACTGTTTAATCCATGTGTGCCTGCCTTCCATACCTGTGCAGCAGGTTCACCTGGGCTTTAATTCTTATTGCTGTAAGTATCTCGTATCTTCTGTACTGCAGCCACATGCCAAACAGCCAGTCTCTGTAATGAACGAAAACAAATTGGTATTTCCAGTTATATGATCACTGAAATAATCACTGAGAGATGTGCCAACTGCTATAGCAAAGGTTCCCAAACATGGTCCTCAAGGCTCCCCAACAGTTCAGGATTTAGAGAGATCCATTGTTGATCACAGGTGACATAATTAGTACCTCAGTCAGTTTGATTTAACCACCAGTGTTCAACCATGGATAGCTCTAAAACAGAGGTGGGGAGCCTTTTTTCTGCAGAGGGCCATTTTGATACATATAACATTCGCGGGTCTGGTGCAGACCACGCCCCCTCCGTGTGCCGTCACACGGGGCAGGGCCATAATCGCCGGTGATTACAGCAATGCCAGGAACATCCTGAGGATGCTCCGGGGAGCTGTAAGGGCAGCACTGTGACCGTCTGAAGCATCCTAAGGACGCTCCAGGCGGCACTGCTGCATAGATTCTGGCTGCAGGGTGCCATTCTAGGCACCCTGCTAGCCAGATGAGGCTAGCAGATAAAAGCTCAGAGGGCCAGACCAAATGATTCCGAAGGCCTTATACGGCCCCTGAGCCTGAACTGTTGGGAAGCCTTGAATACTGTGTTTGGAAACCTCTGTGCTACAGTATAAAATAAAAAAAATAAAAAATAAATTTTGACAGCAGGCAATAAATACATATCCCCTTTAAGGTTTTTCTTCTAACACCTTCATCTTCATATCTCAGGTTCAACATCAAAGTTCAGTTGCAGCTGGTGGCAAGTTTCATGCTGACTGGAGTTTCCGGAGGGGCAAAGTATGCCCAGAATGGACAGCTATTTGGTCGTTTTAAGCTCACAGAGACACTTTCTGAAGACACTTTGGCCGGTAGGTTAGTGATGACCAAAGTCAACGCGGTATATTTATTACCGGTCTCGAAGGAGAAGTCTGTGCAGAGTCAGGGAAGCAAAGAGAAAGTGTTTGAGGCTGTTATTGAGGAGAAAACAAAGGACTACATCTTCCTAAGAATATGCAGGGATTGCTGTGAAGAGCTGCGGCTTCGAGCCGACCGGGAGATGCAGGTGAGTGCTGCAGTGTGCTATTTTAATGTATGAGTAACCAAAATGTTCAAATGGCAAAATAGTGTATAACCCTTAACAATTTAATCCTTTACAAGTTTGCAATGTCTTAACTTTTCATAGCCTGGTTGGAATCAGCCATTGAAAAGAATTTGTTACACAGAAAACAGTCAGACCTACAAAACGGTTCACTCAGAACTTGAAGTTTGTATTTTTGTGCTTGAACATGCAGTTCACAGGAAGTCGCTAAAATTGTGTGTACAGAATAGTGAATAAATATTTTGTGTACTGTCCCTGAACATCAGCATCTCTCTAGTGTGTACAGTCCCTAAAGGCCAGCGTTTCTTCAGTGTATAGTCCATGAACACCAGCAACTATATAGTATCTGTCGGTCAGCGTCTCTTCAGTTTATATAGTCCCTGTAGGCCAGTATCTCTGCAGTGTATATAATCCCTGAAGGTTAGCATCTCTTCAGTGTATATAATCCCTGTTGGCCAGAGGCTCACCAGTGTGCACAGTCCCTGAAGGCTATCTTCTCTCCAGTGTACATAGTCCCTGGAGGCCAGCGTCTCTTCAGAGTAGACAATCCCTGTTGGCCAGCTACTCTACAGTGTGTATAGTCCCTTAAAGCCAGCAACTGTGTTATGGTCCCTGAAGGTTTGCAATCGTATAGTGTGTATAGTCCCTGTAGGCCAGCATCTCTCCAGTGTGTATAGTCCCTGAAGGCCAGCATCTCTCCAGTGTGTATATTCCCTGAACACCAGCAAATTTCTAGTGTGTACATTCCCTGAACGCCAGCAACTCTCTACTGTATATAGTATTTTTGGGCCATCACCTAACTAGTGTGTGAAGTCCCTGTAGGCCAGCATTTATCTAGTGTGATTAGTCCCTGAAGGCTAGCAACTCTTTTTAGTGTATATAGTATCAGTAGGCCAGCATCTCTCCAGTGTTATTTAGTCCCTGAAGGCTAGCGTCTCTTCAATGTATATAATCCCTGAAGGTTAGTGTCTCTTCAATGTATTTAATCCCTGTAGGCCAGCGGCTCTTCAGTGTGTATAGTCCCTTAAGGCCAGCAACTGTGTTATACTCCCTGACGGTTAGCAATCGTATAGTGTGTATAGTCCCTGAAGGCCAGCGTCTCGCTAGTGTATACACTTGCATCTCTCAAGTGTGTATAGTCCCTGAAGGCCAGTAACTTTCCACTGTTTATAGTCCCTGAAATCTGGCATCTCTCCAGTTGGTATATAATTTTCTGAACATCAGTGTTACTGTTGGCTAGTCTCTGCAGTGTGTCTAGTCCCTTTATCGCCAGCATCTCTCCAGTGTGTTTATTCCCTGAACACCAGCAACGTACCAGTGTGTACATTCCCTGAACGCCAGCAGCTCTCCAGACTATATAGTGTCTTTGGGCCATCATCTAACTAGTGTGTGAGGTTCTTGTAGGCCAGTGTCTCTGCAGTGTGTATAGTCCCTATAGACTAAGGGTGGGCAATAAGCAGCCCCCACAGATGTTGTAAAACTACACATCCCAGCATGCCTTGCCACAGTTTTCTATTTGGCCATGCTAAAAATGTTGCAATGCATGCTGGGATTTGTAGTTCAACAGCTGGAGGACCACTTATTGCCCACCACTGCTATAGACAATTGTCTCTCCAGTGTGCATAGTCCCATAAGGCCAGTGTCTCTCCACTGAATATAGTCCCTGAAGGCCAGCAACTTTCTACTGTGTATAGACCCTGTAGGGCAGCGTCTCTTCATTGCATCTATAGTCCTGTAGGCCTGTGACTCCAGGGTGTATAGTCCATGAACACCAGTATATCTCCAGTGTCACACAGTCTCCTACGTTGGGTTGGTAAGTTGGTTGCTGGGCTCCTGATTTTATGTTTTTCTTTCATCAGGTTGAACTCCAATTCCAGCTGAACAGACTGCCTTTGTGTGAAATGCACTATGCCTTGGACCGGATAAGAGATAATGGTATTCTCTTTCCGGATCTGAGCCTGACACCCCCTATACCATGGAGCCCAAATAGGTATGTCTGTTAATTCCACATTTCCAGTGCTTGCAGTGTTTGTACGACTTGATTTTAGGCAAGCAAACACTATTACACTTTTGTATTTTGTAGATGGACTAGAATCTCCTAATATGTTTAGACAGCTGTCTGTATAGTTGACAAAATAACACTATAACTTTGCTGGTTATGCTTCTTTTAGCTGATAACTATTTAGGATTCTACTGTGTATTTATCATATTAAATCGCAACCACACTTTACATAATGCTGTGCTATTTGTTAGAGCACAGATATTGCATACTATTACAATCTAAACAAATTAAATTTTTGCACTTCACATAACACTCCTGCTCTTGCTCTAAGAGGATTTGGAGAGCCTGCATAGACAGGTGAGCGAACTAGGGTTGTGATCACAGCAGCTCTGAGATCCCATTTACACTGCACCAGTTATTGCTAGCAAAAGAGCAGAATGTGTATATAGAAATAATTCTATTTTGTATTCATCTATCTTGCAATGAATGTGCTTACTCTAATCCGCAATGCTTTAACCAAACACCTTCTGAAAGTGAGCACACCATCACCGTTGTGTCAGTTGTGCATTATTGGGTATCACAGCCACCATCAGGGTCCTTTACCATTGTCTAGAGCCGCCTGTACATCCTTGTGTAGCTGCTGTAACGCTCTTTGCTGGTTACTCTGGCTGAATCCTTTCTCACTGCATGTTATAGGCCAGAATGCAGGGCATACAAGGGCATTGATTAAAGTGTCTGTTTTAATCTGTTGGCCACAGGAACACAACATGGGCTTGCATCTCACTGCAATAAGAAGGATCTTGTTAATAGTAGTCTTTATTAGCTCATATCTATTTAAACAGCTATTCATTTAAATGCATAGACTAAGGGAGGGCAATATGCGGCCCCCCAGCTGTTGTAGAACTACACATCCCAGCATGCCCTGCCAAAGTTTTGCTTATTGAACATGCTAAAGCTGTTGCAAGGCATGCTGAGATGTGTAGTTAAACTACAGCTGGAGGCCCGCTTATTGCCCACCTCTGGCATAGACACACCTTAGTCATGTTAAAAATGTTAGACAAGCTTATATCGCCTCAGTGATCGCACTTCTCTGTTTCTGTGTCCCATGATGATTTAATATTTGTGGTTGTTGGGGATATCCCGCTAATTATTTTTTTTTCTTATAAATATTCCCCTTAGTACGTAACGGCTTGCTCATTATGGGTTTTGTGCACAGCTAAGTCATATTACATGTTGAATTTTGGAGACGTTAAACATGCATTTAAGAAGCGTGGGGGGCATTTTAGGGGTATATGGGGAGGTTTGATGACACATGGCGAGGTCTGTGGATCATATGTAAGGCAATCTTCGCGGTTGGGATATTGACCGCATCCCATTAGAGATATTTGCTGCGGCCCCCAGTTTTCAATTGCGAAAGCAGCCACAATGCTGAACTTACTTCTGAAGCTTAGCCCCAGAAGTTAATGCAATCATCACATGGCATTATACATTGTGGTCCTATACACAATGTTTGCTCGCAAATGTACAGTCTGATCACCGTGCATGCGCAGTATTGTGGCTGGGTCCTGAACCCAGAAGTGAAGTGATCCACATTTGCAATCACTTTACACTTTGTGGAGACTGTCTCCTATCGAAGCCCCTGACCTTGGATGTGAATACATACATACCCGCAATACTTAATAAATGTTTGCTGCAATAAACGGCGCTAAGAAAATAGAATTATCGGGACCTTGTCCCGATAATTGATGTGCCCATAGCAATTAAAAAGCCAGTGTACAATGTGGTGACAGGTTCACTTTGTATCTGCTTTATGTTTTGTTGTAAAATGTGTTACTCTATTGTGTCTTATTTAGGACCAGTTAACACCACATAAGTATAAAGACTACCAGTCTCCCGCCACTAATATACATTGATTCTAAAATCGTCTTAAAAAAACCAGCAGCATGTATAAGAAGTTAGTGCTAACTTCAATATATCTTTTTCCACATTATTTAGGACCAGGTAAAAGTTCAGAACATGGGGTACACTAACCTAACATTAGTAAACCTTTGTGATACATACATATATGGAGTACCCCATTTTCTGAACCATGTATTAATGCAGCATACCATTGTGCTCACCACCTGGGAGAGGCATGCTGATTCTAACTTTTTCTTTTCCCACACCGTGGTCTGGACGTCACCTACAACAGTGGGGCACTTCTCCTGGGTGGCTGACCTGAGTAGAGTCTGGACGGTTTGGTGGGCCTGGTGGGTGGGAGGGGCGTAGTCTGTGGTGCTAGGGTTCTGTAACTTACATTGGGGCTGCTGCTCGAGAAGAGCCTGGTGCACACGGGGCTGTCTCTAGCCCTTTTTAACCATTTTGAAACGGACCATCTGGTCGATGCTTCAGAGTTTAGAATTAGACCCTGGTCACTATGGACGCCAGCCTTCACAGATGAGGAACTGTGGTCTTGGACAACCACTTCCAGGGGTGCTGGTCGTGGCAGGAATCCCTCTTACCGATCAACGTTCTCGAACTACGGGCAGTGTACATGGCACTATTGCAGGCTGCTTCTCTTCTGCAGGGAATTCCTGTTCGGTTACAATCCCACAACGTCATCGCGGTGGCATACATAAATAGGGAAGGGGGAACCCGGCAGTTGTCTAGCAATGAGAGAGGGCAGCAACATTCTTCTGTGGGGCAGAAAGACGTCGAGGCCATTTCCGCAATCTTCATTCTGGGAGTCGACAACTGGAAAGCGGACTACCTCAGTCATCAGGATCTCTACCCCGGGGAATGGGTCCCTCCATACCGAGGTCTTTCTTCAACTAGTTCACCATTGGGGAGATCACAGATAGACCTCATGGCCTCCCGGACAAATCGACAGCTACCACTTTACTGCTCCAGGACCAGGGATCCAGCAGCGGTGGGAGCGCATGCCTTGCTAATTCCTTGGCTGTACAGCTTTGTGTACCTGTTCCACCTTTTCCACTCCTTCCTCGTGTTCTCAAGCAGATCAAACGCGAGTCATCGTAGTGCCTCCTGATTGGCCTCGACGAGCTTGGTACTCCGGTCTCCTGCTTCTTCTGGCAGACGAACCTTGACCTCTCCCGCTTCGGTCAGACCTTCTGCAGCAGGGTACATTTGTGTACCCCGATTTACGTCTGCATCGTTTGACGGCGTGACTGTTGAGACCGCCATCCTAAGAAGATATGACATTCCAAGGGCGGTCATTCCTACTATGCTCTGAGCTAGGAAACCAGTAACATCAGCTCATTATCATCGTATTTGGAAGGAATATTTCTCCTGGTGTGAAGGACATGGATCTTTCACTTCGTCTTTTGCCAGATCTTTTTCTCTTTTTTTCAAAAAGGGCTTGATTCGGGTGTTCGTTTAGGATCTCTGAGTGCAGATTACTGCTCTTTAAATTTTTTTTCAGCGTCATCTAGCTCTGATTCCAGAGGTTCAGACCTTTTTTTTCAAGGGGTGCTTAGGGTACAGCCCCCTTTTGTGCCAACCAAGGCTCCATGGGACCTGCACCTTGACTTATCCTTCCTTTAGTCGGCATCATTTGAGCCTTTGGAGGACGTGGGTTTGAAATATTTAACTTGGAAGGTGGTCTTTTTGTTGGCCCTAGCTTCGGCTAGGCGAGTGTTGGAACTTGGAGCTTTGTCCTGTCGTTCCCCTTAATTTTTCATGAAGATCGAGCGAAACTGCGTACTCAGCAACATTCTTTTTTGCCTGAGGTGGTCTCGGCTTTTCACATAAAGCAGCCGATTGTGGAGCTGGCCTTGTTGGATTCTTCTGGAGGTTCGCACTCCCTGGATGTAGTACGGGCGCTTCGAGCCCATGTGGCCCGTACTGAGAGACTAGGCAAATCGGAGGTTCTGTTCGTTCATTACGACGCAAAATCGGCATGGCTGGCCTGCTTCAAAACAGACTTTGGCCAGGTGGCTTCGTCTGACCATTTGGCAGGCATATGTTGCTTCTGCTCGATCTCCGCCTGTATCCATCTCCGCACATTCTACGTGCTCAGTGGGTACTTCTTGGGCGGCACGTAGAGGTGCACTTCGGCTTCCCAGCTTTGTAAAGCGGCTACGTGGTCTCAGCTAAATACGTTTTGCGCGTTTTCAACAGGTTTGACACTTTTGCGGCTTCTTCTTAGAGTTTTGGTCTCAAAGTGTTACAGGTTGTTCAGCACTCTCTCCCCCCCCCCACCCAGGTGGGAAGCTGTGGGACGTCCCCACTGTCAGAAGCTCCAGTGTCTCCTAGTGGATGAAGGAGAAAACAACAGGATTTTGGTACTTACCGTTAAATCCATTTCTCAGATAATACACAGGGAACACTGGACGCCCACCCAGTGCTTCTTACGAGTTAATTGTTTTGCTTCATTTCTGTTGCAGTGTTGTCTGTCGTAACGGTAAGTACCAAAATCCTGTTTTTAGCAAGTTGAAGTTTTGCAATATGAGGTGTTTGTGGCAAAGATTGAAGGACATGGGCCCTCATTCAGAGCCATACGCTCTGAGCAGAGCGCACGCTCTGAGCAGAGCGCACGCTCTGAATGAGGGCCGGGCTCCATTTTCATGGAGCGTCCTCCTGGACGCTCGTATAGCTGTGGGTCACCACCCACAGGCTATACGAGCGTGCTTTGTGATGGCCGCGATGGTCGAGACCATCGCGACCATCGAAATTGCGAGCCGGAGCCTGCGGTTGAGGTTTTCAACCGCAAGCTCCGGAGTGATTTTGGCTCTATCAGAGCCAAAATCACTCCCACTGACATCACTAGTGATGTCAGTGGGCCGGCTTCTGACGGGAGGCGTTCCCGTGGGAACGCCCCCGTCAGGGAGGCACGCCCCCGGCACGCCCACCAAAGGGGGCGTGCTGTCAATCAACATTGACAGCACGCCCCCTTTGATCGGACACAACGAACGAAGGACTTTCCTTCGCTCGTCGCGTCTGGCGCATGCGCACGACGGCGCTCCCTCCGTCGTGCGCATGCTCAGTGCATAACATCGACCCACTTGCGAGCGGACAGCCGCTCGCGAGTGGGTCTGAATCAGGCCCATGGTGCAAAGAGTTTAGATATAACTTGGATGGTTCCATACATGTATCTTGATAGATTTTGCCTTTCAGTCCTGCGCAATTGTCATGTATAATCTTCTGTCTCCAAATTGATAAAATAGCTAGTTTGACATTTGGTCACATAAATGGTCCCAGAAATAGTCTTGGATGGGAAAGCGGGGAACAGCAGTTTGGTTTAAAGATCCTTGATTGACTTTTTATTTCTGTCTGAAACATCTTTGGCAGGATAAATCCTCTAACATAACAATGACTGTTGATAGCTCTCTTCTGCTGTGAGTCATGTTCCAGCGCAGACAAAGGACACTGAGCTTCACATCATCCACACTCTCTGCAGTCAGGACAATTGTGTGAAAGTGTTATTTTGACACTAATTTCGCAATAAATTGTGCAATTACATAGAAAGGAAACAGGAGGCAGATAATACAATGGTGCTAAAAATATTGCTCTGAATATTTCGCTTGAAAATGCCGTGTTTTATAAAATGGCATAACTTAAATTGTTCTGTTGAATTTCTATTAAGATATAAATTGCCGAATATTTATTTAGTAGGTTTTTACTTATTGATAAAGAGGAGTGAACCAGAAAAACTAGCACAATATAAATTTGATTAAATATGTATTCATTTAGCTTTCATAAAAATTTTAGTTCACTTAGAAATTCCACTTGTATAGAAAAAGTAATTTGATGGAAAAGCATTTCCATTACCTTTAAAACTTTCTATGTTGCATAGTCCTGTCCCCTTAGAGATGTCCTTGAACGGTGAGGCTATACAAGTGTTTTAATGACTTCTATTTATGAACTTGTCATCTTGAAATACCGATCACATGGAGGTATATTTACTAAAGTGTTTGTTTTTAGAACTGGAGATGTTGGCCATAGCAACCAATCACATTCTAGCTATTATATTCTAGAAAGTACTAGATAAATGTTAATTTAGAATCTGGTTGCTGTGGGCAACATCTCCACTTCCAAAAACCCGCACTTTAGTAATTATATCTCATGGAGTTATGTTTTAATCTTATTTAGACTATTTTACAATGAAAATATACCCTATTTTCTAGAGATGTGCGCCGACCCTCGTGTTTTGGATCTGGATCCCCCCTGATTCTGGATCTGGATTAGTTTTGCCAAAACCTCACCTCCGTGTTATGTTTTTGTGTTTTGGATCTGGATTTTTTCTTAAAAAATCATAAAAACCACTAAAATCACATAAAATGGGCCTGTTTAAGTTCCTACAGTATAATTAACCTCAATAACGTTTATTTCCAGTAATTTCCAATCAATTTTGAACACCTCACAATATTATTTGCTTCATCTAGTTAAGGCCAAAAGGTTGCATCCAGCTAGCTGGCTGACTAAGCTAAGTGACACAGTGGGCGGCACTAACATGTGGCAGTTCAGCTTCTAATTTCCAACACTGATACAGTGTGTTATACAGTGTGGGTTGGCTACACCAATAGTGCACTTACTGTGACAGCAGTGTCGGCAGAGCGGCGTTGCTGACTGTGTCCTCAGAACATGGAATGGCAGTGCTGCGGTGCTAGCAGTGTCCTCAGTGAAGGGTACCGGTGATGTCGGTAGTGCGGGGGTGCCAGCGGCGTGTTATTGCAGGTTTGCTGGCAGTGCGGGGGTGCCAGCGGTGTCTTTAGTGCAGGTTTGATGGCTGTGTCAGCAGTGTGGGGGTGCCAGAGGTGTCTTTAGTGCAGGTTTGCTGGCTGTGTCGGCAGTGCAGAGGTTGCTGGCGGTGTCCTCAGTACATGGAATGGCAGTGCTGCGGTGCTGGCAGTGTTCTCAGTGAAGGGTATCGGCAGAGCGGGGGTGCCAGCGGTGTCCTCATTGCAGGTTTGCTGACTGTGTCGGCAGTGCAGGGGTGGTCTCAATGCAGGGTGTCAGCAGAGCGGGGGTGCCAGCGGTGTCCTCAGTGCATGTGTTCTGACAGTGTCGGCAGTGCAGGGGTGCTGGTGGTGTCCTCAGTGTGGGAGTGTCGGCAGTGTGGGGGTCGCTGACTGTGTCCTCAGTATGTTAGGCAGCAGTGCAGGAGTTTTGGCAGCGGGGGATGCTGCCAGTGGGTGTGCTAGCGGTGTCAGGCGGCGGGGGATGGCGGGCGCCATCATCTTTTTCTCCTTTGTGCTGTTTTCAATAGGCTTAACGCTGATTGGCTGAGAGCCGTGACAGACAGCTTTCTCAGCCAATCAGCGTTAAGCCCGCTCAAAACAAAACCTTGCGACTCGACAGCGGGTTCGCAAGGTTTTGCCTCGGGTGAGGGATCCGGGACAGGTAGGGAGATCCGCGCTTCGCCCCGTATCCCCTAAATTTGGGTGGGTTCGGATCTCTGAGATCTGAACCCCCTCATCTCTACTATTTTCAAGTATGCTTGTTCCATTTGAGGAAAATGTCAAGTTTTGGATGTTGGCCCCCCCTTTTGTGTATCGCCAATGTAGTATATTATGTCCTTTTCTCTCAGGACTGTTCTCATTGCCTTGAGCTTTGCAGCACTGCAACTAACAGTGTAATAAATATTCTTCTTCAGTAGATCTAAATAGAAGGGATTTATTCAGCTCTCTTCAATAGGGCTATAATTGTGTTAAGTTTAGATTGTCCAAAAATTCACATATGCTTTAATGTACTTTTTTGTTGTATTGATGTGTAATGTAAAGTTTATTGCTGGCTCAGTGCCACTTACTGGTCCAGTTATTCTATAAAATGTTATGACCTATAATTAATGTAGAAATGATATATCTCAGGTATCCTAACCTTATATTGTTTTCACTCTTTTGGTATGTCTCTTAAAACTTGCTCTCCTTCTATGTTAATGATATCTGGATATTTCCTTGTTGACTGTTTTTCCTGCAGACAGTGGGATGAACTTTTAGATCCACGGCTGAATGCAAAGCAAAAGGAAGCCATCTTGGCTATCACTACACCCCTCTCCATTCAATTGCCCCCTGTTTTAATCATTGGTCCCTATGGAACTGGCAAGACATTTACCCTGGCTCAAGCTGTGAAGCATATCCTTAAACAGCAAGATACCAGGTAAACCTCCAAGGAGATAAGCATGCACTCAACTGAAATATATTGTGCACTAAAAGATTTGGCATACAGCAACAGTATTTCAGGCTAAGACTGACCATGTATTGGCTAGACAGAGCAGTGCTGGAATGGTAGCTGGCTAAAATGATGAACTGATTGGAAAAGTCGTTTTCTAGGAATGGATAACATAAAGTGCCAGGAAGGGTGATATACTGGGAAAGGTGTAGTTGTAAAGTGAAAGAATGGGGAGTCCGATGGATCTTAGACTGCTGCCTTCTAGCAGGAAGAGTTGTGTGTAAAACCGCATATGATCTATAAACAGACAACCATTTTCACAAGGTTACTACTATTATTCTAATATTTTCTTAATCTTTTTCAGTAGGGTTCTAATTTGTACCCATTCTAACAGTGCTGCTGACCTATATATCAAGGATTATTTACATCCGTATGTTGAAACAGGGAATCCACAGGCCAGGCCACTCAGGTACTTAAGTAAATGTAATTGCTGCACAATGCATCTACATAGCACTGCACCAGAAATGTTACATCTGTCATTTGAGTCCATGCTAGGCCATGCAAAACATTACCACTTAATGAATGGTGCAGTGCCACACCTTTCTATTACTTATCTGTAACCATATTTAAGAAATATGTGGCAGTGATACTAGTGAAATAAATGAATTAATGACCTAAGGTCATTATAATGTTTTCTGCTGATTTCCAGGGTATATTTTAGAAATCGTTGGGTGAAGACTGTGCACCCACTTGTACACCAGTACTGTCTGATCTCTAGCACACATTCCACCTTTCAAATGCCCCAGAAAGAAGACATTCTACGACACCGGGTGGTGGTAGTGACTCTCAGCACCTCACAGTATCTTTGTCAGCTGGATCTCGACCCTGGTGAGTTAACCGGTATCTGTTGCACTACATGCAGGATCACTCCAGTAGAGGCGAAGGTTATGTCAAGTATACATTGGTGTAATCAGAGCAGAATGAGAGTAAAGGGATAAGTCAAGTGTGATTTTCCAGCCCACTGAATGTCATTTGGAGTTGTAAACTTATTTATTATTATTATCATAATTGTCACTTATAAGTCGTCACAAAGTGCCTGCAGCACCATACAAAGAGCATACAATATGATGCGACTAAAGGTGCGTACACACTTGCTGATTTTACTGAGCGATTGCACGATTCCGACATCGTAATCGTGCAATCGCTCAGTAATCGTATATTATATTTGTGCACTATAATGTGAAACGACCAGCGATGCGCGCTCCCGCTGGTCTTTTCCGACATCTATCATCGCCTGAACATGCAGGCCAATCTGCCGATAACGTCAGATTGGCCCTGTTCAGGAATGATGGAAGGTGCCTACACTGAGCGACTGATCGTTCAGTGTAGCCACTACAGGGGATCAGGAACAACTATACAATTGTGATGTCGTAATCATACTGTCTTTCCTTATCACCTAGTGTGTATGCAAATTAAGACACACTGATTAATTTGATAGTTGACTTGTATATCATTTGATAGTCGACTTGTATATCTCTGTACTTTTTTTTTTTGTTGCTTTGTTTCATACATTTTTGAATGAAAAACATAGAATTTGTAGTAATAACATGGGTAGCCCAATAAAGCACACACTATCATTTTGAAATATGGAAAACCTACTGTATAAAATGAGGTGTGTTAATTGATGCCATGATATGTGAGATCTGTGCACTAGAACAGCTTACCACTTTCTCTTGCATAGGGTGAAATTGTCTGAGGGTACAGTGTTTGAAAGAAAGGTGGTGCTCTTCCTAGAGTGTAGGTGCCAAGATGGGGTAGATTGTACATGTAAGGTTCCCTCCCCAATTTGCCTGATATACTAGTATTTCTACAGTACAGGTTTATTACATAATAACATAATAACTACTAAGGGGTCAAATCATTTGAATGAAGTGACTCTTCTCTTTTAAATAAGTTTCCATATTAGTCTATTGAAGCTAGAATGGAAAATAAATGTTCCCGTCCCTAGACGTCATAATAAATGTAAGAATTCCGGCTAGGCTGTTTCAGCAGGGCGCCATGCCCTGGCAAATTTCGAAAGGACATAATGCTCCCTGCCCTTTTGGCGGCACCCCGTAAAACAACCTCCCATGTGCTGTCCCCACACGCGGGCCGCAAATATTGCAGTGCAATGATCATCGCCGATGAATTGCCGTGCACACAGCATCTGTTCACAGAGAAGGGAGAGCTTGGCGGCAGCCCTGTTTGTCTGTAAGTGCTGGGCCACGCCCCCAAGAGTGATGAAAGGAGGGAGCGTCTTAAAGAGACACCCATTTTCTCGTGGTCATGCCTTCAGTGCACGGTAGAGTGCCCCTGAGTGAACACTAGATTTGTGCGGTGGTGGTATGGAAAATAACTTCTTGGGTGCTAGTATGGGAAAGAAGGAATACTTTTAATGTTCTCTCACCAATTTCCTTTATTTTCATTTTAAAAATGTATTTGAAAACATAATTTAGTCAGTTATTTCCTAGTTGAGCATATATATTCACCTAATATAAATCTGAAATTCAAACTTTGAAATGATAGATGGAAAATAATGTATGTGAAAAATATGTATAAATACACTAAAACAAGTTAGAGATTATTCTTATGATTTTTTTTTTTGTTTTCCCATGGTCGCTAATTTTTTAGAATTGTTTTATAGAGACCTTGGTAAATCTCTCTCTTCTGTTCCATCAAATAAATATTTTTTCTTTGAAACTGATAGTGTGGCAGAATGAGGCGATTAGGAGTCTAGTGGCCTTACATATTGAGATTATTTTTTTTTTATTTCTGGATAAAAGCATCTCTAGTAGACACCTTTTGTCTTCGATAATTTGATTTAAAATTTTATAAATGGAAAAACCATTTTCCTAATTGTTTGAATTTTGGAACAAGTCCACTATATTTGATTTGATTTCGTTCTATATTGGCCTCTCTGAAGCAAATATTTGAAATAAGAGCGTATGCTTTTAACGATACTGGATCAGAACCTCTATACACTCCTTCCTATACCTTCTAATATCCCTGCCTATACCTTCTAATATCCTGCCTATACCTTCTAAAGATGACGCTAATTTGCGTACGCAGTCATACAGTAAATAAAGACTTAAGACCTGGAATCTGTGGTTCCAAAGCACAAGTATTATTCAAGTAAAAGTACAGTCAGTTACACGCTATTGATCCAGACACAATTCGGCGCAAAGGAATTATACAGACCCAAGTACAGTATACATACGCAGCGCTTCCAGACCAGATGTTAGGCATCAGCAAGAAACCCCTCGTCTATCAGCATTCAGCACGAAGACTAAAATCCCAGTGTTTGAGCACACATATTTATACCCCCCCAGAATAGACCGGACAATAGAGAAGTTTGTTGCTGATGTCATTGGTTCCCAGGGAGGAAGCATCTGTTACAGAGAGTTTAACAGGCTGGTTCAAATAGACTCACCCAGCCTCTAACAACTGGGCATCTCTGCCCTCCAGCCCCCATGCAAAATCCTAACAGTTATACATTTTGTTGCTTGAAGTCTCTGCGGTCCATAAGTTGAGAATGCATGATGCGATCTCCACACCGATAGTACCGGAATTCTGTTGAAAGAGTACGCATCAGTATAAAGCCAAACACTGCTTTCTTAGCATGTATAAAACCCTAGTTATCAAATATCTTTATTTCACAGCATTTATACTAACTGAACTAACTTAAATCTTATACTTTTAAAGCTTATTAAACCTTATGTGTGAATATGTAATGTGTGAGTATGCGGGGTTTGATATTAAGACGCTAGTTAACTTGGTGCGTGCGCATTTAGCTACTAAACAGTGTTTTCATATAGGAATTTATGCATTCGCTAATATGCGACTAGTTAACAGCGCAATTGTGTGTATTACTGTGTATATGAGAAATTATGAAAGATGCAATCACATGGTGCTAATAGTAATATCGCCATATGTACTTAAATGTGAGTTTACCTAAAATGGCGCTTGGGCGGCCATTCGCAAAATGGCATCTTGCGATCTCATTTCCAAGATGGCGTCTTGCGGCCAGTCGCAAGATGGCGTCGCCGCGATTCAATTTTAAACTGATATTGTCTCAGCCAATTTTCCAGCTTCGACACTTTGTTTAATTGCTCTGGTGTCCAGTATTAAAAATATATCCTTTTGATTGATCATTGATATTGAACTGAGCTATTTAATGGTGTGACAGAATTTTTTTTCATGAATCTTCATCAGTGATTTACTGTAGAAATTTATCCCAATTTACACCGGTCAGTGGATGAGATTTTAGGCCAGATTTAGCACAATCTGTATTTTTTATGTGGATGTGATAAATAATTTTCACCTAATTTTTGCAAAGTAAAAATTTAAATATTCACCGGATTTTTGCATTACTCCCTTGCTGGGAAAATGGCTCCATAATAGCTTGTCCCGGTAAGAACTGGAAGCAAAATCATGGCTTACGCCATCTTTCTGCTTCGGGTCCCCTGCGGCTTCGCATTCTGGTGCTTAGTATATCTGACCGTACAGAAGCCTCAGTGGAAATCTATGCGGCCTGCTTTGCATTCATCAGCATGCCAACTGGGGATATCGTTAACGACATGCGGGAGCGTGCATCATTGGTTGTTCAGTGCATACACACTGGATGATGTGAACAATAACGATATAGTTATCGTTCATAAAAATCGTCTAGCGTGTATGCCCCTTTAGAGTCCTAATTATTGAAAAGTTGGTAGATTGATATTACTCCTTTGGAATGTATTGCTTAATGCTAAATTTTCAAATTGTGTAAAGGTTTGTGAACGTGTTTTACCATCATAAGCTGGTAAGCATAAACTGAGGTGATTTGAATTCATTGATGTGAACTAAATTGCAAATTATGGTATTTCCAAAATAGGACTTTATATTATATGAATACACCGATCACCGATGCATTTGGAAGCGTGCTATTCCCATTGAACTTTAATATACACGATCAGCATAACATTAAAACCAGTGTATACAACGGGAGATGAATGTTGCCTCCACCTCATATGGACTGGCTTTAATAGCAGCATTGCACACTTTATCACACTTTATTTTGTATTCTAGGGAAAGGTTGGTTGCTGCTAGAAACCATCGACACAGTGCTTACAAATTTACATGGGGTGCCACTTCTCCCATCCCTCTATATGCTGCACTCATTGGGCAGGTAGAGGTGGATGCATTAAAAATAAAGGACAAATTAATATTCCACTATTTTATCTGCTGCTCCACATCACTTATAAGGGTTCGGCGGAATCAGATTAGTCTTCTCAGTGATGCAGAGTGTTCATCAGTGCAGAAGCTGATAATGGGACCTATTCATGATCCCTTATGGGCCAGTTACACGTGTATTTGTAACAAGTCCATTCAATATTAGCGCCTAATATTCATCAAACTCCAAAAAATTTAAGTTTTCAGAGTTTGTCTGTGGGAACCAACACTATTGTCAGATGGTATTGGCTCCTTGAGCCCAGTAGCAGCGTTAAGGATTTAAGGTTTTGCAGCTGTTTTTTTAGCACAGCAGTCCCCGCACTGGAGTAATACTGAATAACTTTGGACACCACTTCAACTCGCGGGGGGTTGGATACTGGATTATCCACCTATAATAAAAAGGCACCTATGACTCCTTAATTTTTTAGATGTTTGTACTGCAGTGCATAGTGAATTGAGATTGGGCTGGTCTTCAATTAGATGGATACAGATTTACAATATAATTTATATGACAAATTCAAGTTATATACATTGTGTGTTTGTGTTCCAGGTTTTTTTACACACATCCTGTTGGATGAAGCGGCACAAGCCATGGAGTGTGAAACCATCATGCCTCTTGCTCTGGCCAATAAAAACACACGGATTGTATTAGCTGGAGACCATATGCAGGTATGGAGTATCTGGCACTCTGGCATGTACCAGATGTAGTGTCCTGATTCAAAACCAGCACTCCTGTGTATATATACACTATCCAACCTATCAGTCATTTTGTCTACACTTAATATCACAATCGCATAATTGTAAGTTCTGTACCTAATCAGACATTGGGCTCAGACACAAAGCATAATGGGGGTGATTAAGAGGTGAATGCAGTTGCAGTAGCGTTGCACCTACTGCGTCTTTATGCTAATGCTTCAGCCAATGGACTTTCTATTGAGATGTGTGTATGTATGTGTATGTATGTTTGTGTGTATGTGTATGTATATATGTATGTATATATATTAGGGGTGAGCGGGTTCGGATTTCTGAAATCCGAACCCCCCCCGATCCGAGTCCGATCCGAATCAGGCTCGACTTTTCCCGCCTGACTCGGATCTGAAATCGAGGCAAAACGTCATCATCCCGCCTTCCGAGTCTCGCGGGTTTTGGATCTTATATAAGGTACCCACGTCGGCGCCATTTTCTCACTCGGCTGTGGACAGTGAAGAGGGAGGGTGGGAGTTAGGGCTGTGTAGTGTAGTGTAGTGCTGCTGTTGTCCACTACTTCAAAGTCCATAGGGGCTGGCTGTGTTGTGCTGTGCTGCTGTTGTTAATAGGGGCTGTGTCCACTACTTCAAAGTCCATAGGGGCTGGCTGGACTGTGTTGTGCAGTCAGTTCTCCATAGGGGCTGTGTCCACTCCAAAGTCCTGTGCAGTGTCCCAGTCCTAAAGAGGTGCTGTAGTGTTGTCCAGGGGGTGCTCTGTCCATCAGGGGTGCTCCCTCCAAGTGCTAAAAAAATAATATATTTTCTGTGTTTGTGAATTGTGTGCGCAGTAGCCGCACGTGCATCAACAAAGTAGTGCCAAGCGTGCGCCTGTGTCATAAGTAAAGGGCCAGCTGGCTTGACCGTTAAAGGGTGCTGTAACCCCCAAAGTACACTCCAGTCCAAACCAAAAAAAAAATTATTTTCTGTGTTTGTGAATTGTGTGCGCAGTAGCCGCATGTGCATCAACAAAGTAGTGCCAAGCGTGCGCCTGTGTCATAAGTAAAGGGCCAGCTGGCTTGACCGTTAAAGGGTGCTGTAACCCCCAAAGTACACTCCAGTCCAAACCGAAAAAAAATTATTTTCTGTGTTTGTGAATTGTGTGCGCAGTAGCCGCACGTGCATCAACAAAGTAGTGCCAAGTGTGCGCCTGTGTCATAAGTAAAGGGCCAGCTGGCTTGACCGTTAAAGGGTGCTGTAACCCCCAAAGTACACTCCAGTCCAAACCAAAAAAAAAATTATTTTCTGTGTTTGTGAATTGTGTGCGCAGTAGCCGCACGTGCATCAACAAAGTAGTGCCAAGCGTGCGCCTGTGTCATAAGTAAAGGGCCGGCTGGCTTGACCGTTAAAGGGTGCTGTAACCCCCAAAGTACACTCCAGTCCAAACCGAAAAAAAATTATTTTCTGTGTTTGTGAATTGTGTGCGCAGTAGCCGCACGTGCATCAACAAAGTAGTGCCAAGTGTGCGCCTGTGTCATAAGTAAAGGGCCGGCTGGCTTGACCGTTAAAGGGTGCTGTAACCCCCGAAAGTACACTCCAGTCCAAACCAAAAAAAAAATTATTTTCTGTGTTTGTGAATTGTGTGCACAGTAGCCGCACGTGCATCAACAAAGTAGTGCCAAGCGTGCGCCTGTGTCATAAGTAAAGGGCCGGCTGGCTTGACCGTTAAAGGGTTCTGTAACCCCCAAAGTACACTCCAAACCCAAAAAATATATATTTTCTGTGTTTGTGACTTGTGTGCACTGTGGCTGCACGTGCATCAACAAAGGAGCAGCGCCGAGCGTGCGCCTGTGTCCCATAAGTAAAGAGCCGGCTGGCTCATTTCTTAAAGGGTGGTGTAACCCACAAAGTGCACTACTCTCCAGCAAAAATAAAAAAATATTTTCTGTGTTTGTGCGCTTTAGCCGCACGTATATATATCAATATAACATAAATGGAGGACCAAACTTTCTCTGATAAAAATAAAATAGGGAAAGATCAAGAACCACTTCCTACTAGTGCTGTTGCTGCTGCTGGGAGTTGTTCATCATCCCAGAGAGGAAGTAGGAACATCACTACTTTTACTAAACAATTGACCCTCCAACAGTCCCTAGCGATGAGGATGAAGTACGACAGCAGTCATCCTGAAGCAAAACGTATAACTGAGGCCTTGACTGCTATGTTGGTGTTAGACGTGCGTCCGGTATCCGACATTAGTGCAGTGGGATTTAGACAATTGATGGAGGTAGTGTGTCCTCGGTTCCAAATCCCGTCTAGATTCCACCTGCATCCTCAAAGCAGCAGCGACAAGCGTGCGTCTGTCTGTTAAAGGGTGGTGACACCCTCAAAGTGTGCTACACAAACAATAAAAATATTGTTCTTTTTTCTGTCTTTGTGAATTGTGTGGGCTGTAGCCGCACCTGCATCCTTACAGCAGCTGCGACAAGCGTGCGTCTGTCTGTTAAAGGGTGGTGACACCCTCAAAGTGTGCTACACAAACAATAAAAATATTGTTCTTTTTTCTGTCTTTGTGAATTGTGTGGGCTTGTAGCCGCACCTGCATCCTTAAAGCAGCTGCGACAAGCGTGCGTCTGTCTGTTAAAGGGGGGTGGTGACACCCTCAAAGTGTGCTACACAAACAATAAAAATATTGTTCTTTTTTTTTCGGTCTTTGTGAAATGTGTGGGCTGTAGCCGCACCTGCATCCTTAAAGCAGCAGCGACAAGCGTGCGTCTGTCTGTTAAAGGGTGGTGTAACTCTCAAAGTGCTCCAAAAAATAAAAAACTATTTTTTTTATGTGTTTGTGACTTGTGTGCGATGTAGCCGCACTTGCATCCTCAAAGCAGCAGCGACAAGCGTGCGTCTGTCTGTTAAAGGATTACATCGGTGACAGCATCCAAGTAGGCATGTCAGACAGTCCGTACCTGTACTGGCAGGAAAAAGAAGCAATTTGGAGGTCCCTGTACAAACTGGCTCTATTTTACCTGAGTTGCCCCCCCTCCAGTGTGTACTCCGAAAGAGTGTTTAGTGCAGCCGGGAACCTTGTTAGCGAAAGGCGTAGGAGGTTGCTTCCACAAAATGTGGAGAAGATGATGTTCATAAAATGAATGATCAACTCTTCCAGGGAGACCAGCCTCCAGAACGTACAGAGGGACCTGTGGTTCCAGCAGGGACGAATTAATACTCTGTGAGGATGAGGATGTACATAACACTGAAGAGGGTGAGGAATCTGTGGATGAGGAGGATGAGGACGACTTCTTGCCTCCGTAGAGCCAGTTTGTGCAGGGACAGATTAATTGCCAGCTTGTTTTGTGGGGGCCCAAACGAACCAATCATTTCAGCCACAGTTGTGTGGCAGACCCTGGCGCTGAAATGATTGGTTTGTTAAAGTGTGCATGTCCTGTTTATACAACATAAGGGTGGGTGGGAGGGCCCAAGGACAATTCCATCTTGCACCTCTTTTTTTTCTTTGCATTATGTACAGTTTGGGGCCTAGTTTTTCAATGCCATCCTGTCTGCCACTGCAGTTTCACGCCTAGATGGGTCACGTGTTTGTGCCGCCCACTCGTGTCGCTTAGCATAGTCATCCAGCTACCTCGGTGCAACCTTTTGGACATAAAAACACTATTGTGAGGTGTGAGGTATTCAGAATAGACTGGAAATGAGTGGAAATTAAGGTTATTGAGGTTAATAATAGCATAGGAGCAGAAAAACCTACAAATTCTGTGATTTTAGCTGTTTTTATGCTTTTTTTCAAAAAAATACAGATCCAAAACACAAAACCCAGAACCCAAAACACGGAAGGGTGGTTTTGGCAAAACCAATCCAGATCCAAAACACGAAGAAAGATCCAGATCCAAAACACAAAACACGAAAAGTGGCCGGTGCACACCCCATATATATATATATATATATATATATATATATATATATATATATATATATATATATATATATATATATATATATATATATATATATATAAATATAAAATATGTGAGATATATATCTAGAATTCAACAGTCCGGCACTCACTGATCGACAAATACCTTAACCTGGTGCCCCCACAGATCATTACTCACATCCTCCAGAGGTGAGGCACTCACGGTGCATAAAAAAATTGGCGAAGATCGTGGCATATGATATCAACGTTTCAGTTTATCCAACAAACTTTTCTCAAGATGTACCAAAAGTTTGGGGTCACTTAGAAATTTCCCTATTTTTGAAAGAAAAGCAGTGTTTTTTTCAATGAAGATAACATTAAATTAATCCGAAATACACTCTATACATTGTTAATGTGGTAAATGACTATACTAGCTGCAAACATCTGGTTTTTAAAGGAATATCTACATATATAATATAGAGGCCCATTTCCAGCAACCATCACTCCAGTGTTCTAATGGTACATTGTGTTTGCTAAGCGCATTAGAAAACCCTTGTGCAATTATGTTAGCACAGCTGAAAACGGGTTTGCTCATTAGAGAAGCTATAAAACTGGCCTTCCTTTGAGCTAGTTGAGTATCTGGAGCATCACATTTGTGGGTTCGATTACTTTCCAAATGGGCAGAAAACTAGAACTTTCATGTGAAACTCGACAGTCTATTCTTGTTCTTAGAAATGAAGGCTATTACATGCGAGAACTTGCCAAGAAACTGAACATTGCCAACAACGGTTTGTACTACTCCCTTCAGAGAACTGCACAAACAGGCTCTAACCAGAGCAGAAAGAAGTGAGAGGCCCCGATGCACAACTGTGCAAGAAGACAAGTACATTAGAGTCTCCAGTTTGAGAAATAGACGCCTCACAAGTCCTCAACTGGCAGTTTAATTAAATGGTACCCACAAAACGCCAGTGTCAACGTCTACAGTGAAGAGGCGACTCCGGGATGCTGGCCTTCTAGGCAGAGTGGCCAAGAAAAAGCCATATCTGAGACTGGTCAATAAAAGGAAAATATTAATCTGGGCAAAAGAACACAAACATTGGATAGAGGAAGATTGGAAAAAAGTGTTCTGGACAGGCGAATCGAAGTTTGAGTTGTTTGTATCACACGGAAGAACATTTGTGAGATGCAGAACAAGTGAAAAGATGCTGGAAGAGAATGCCATTTGTCAAGCATGGTGGAGGTAATGTGATGGTCTGGGGCTGCTTTGGTGCTGCTACAGTGGGAGATTTGTACAAGGTAAAAGGGATTTAGCAAAATGGAGTGATAGCCTTCCTTATTCAACGCCATGCCATACCCTGTGGACAGCGCTTGATTGAAGCCAATTTCCTCTTCCAACAGGACAATGGGGGTCATTCAGACCCGGTCGCAAGCCTCGAGCGCTCGCAACCGGGTCAATGTTTCCCCACTGGGCATGTGCACGTCAAAGCCGTCTCCGACGTGCGCATGCGCGAGACCCGGCTAGCGACGTGCGCTAGGGGTCTCGCACCAAAGGGGGGCGAGCTGCCGATGGTGAGTGATAGCTCGCCCCATTTGGGAGGCGGGCAGGGGGCGTGGCCGGCCAAATGGAGGCGTTCCCGACAGAACGCTTGCCGTTTGGGGGCCACTGACATCAGCAATGATGTCAGTGGGGAGCTTCCTGCTCTATCAGAGCAGGAAGCTCCCTGGGGCTTGCAAGTGCCGAGACCCACCCTGGTCGGTCACTAGAGCTGTGGGTGGTAACACACAGCTTAGCGATTGACCAAGAGGCGGCACTACAAGATACAAGCGGCCACCCTCATTCAGAGCGACCGCTTGCATCCAACGACCGCTTCTGAATGAGGTCCAATGTCCCAAAGCACACCTCCAAATTATTTGAGTACTATTTAGGGAAAAAGCAGGCAGCTGGTATTCTGTCTGTAATGGAGTGGCCAGGCGCAGTCACCAGATCTCAACCCCATTGAGCTGTTGTGGGAGCAGCTTGACCGTATGGTACGCAAGAAGTGCCTTTCAAGCCAAACCAACTTGTGGGAGGTGCTTCAGGAAGCGCGGGGTGAAATTTCTTCAGATTACCTGAACAAATTAACAGCTAGAATGCCAAAGGTCTGCAATGCTGTAATTGCTGCAAAAGGAGCATTGACGAAAGCAAAGTTTGAAGGACGAAATTATTATTTCAAATTAAAATCATTCTAACCTTGCCAATGTCTTGACTATATGTTCTATTCAGCTTGCAACTCATATGATAAATAAGTCAGTTTTCACGTAAAACATGAAATTGTCTGGGTGACCCCAAACTTTTGTATGTGTGTGTGTGTGTATATATATATATATATATATATATATATATATGTATGTATGTATGTATACATATATATAGTGGGGTTAGGTATGTATACTAACTCTCCCCCCTTCTCCCCCTAACCCTCCATTCTTGCACCCTCCCCACCCGCACCCTAACTGACTGTGCCTAAACCTAACCGTCCCCCCCTAGGTGCCTAACTCTAAACCCCCCAGTGGTGCCTAACCCTGCTGTGTGGTGCTGAAACCTAACCGCCCGTACACACTTGCCGATGGATAGATATGTCTGCAGACATAGTCCATCGGCTGTGCAACACAGCCAATGCGATATGTCGGTGAACGACTATGTTCACCGACATATTGCTGGTACACACTGGCAGACGGGCAGCAGATATATTGGTCGATCAACTGATCTGGATGGCGTCTGTCGAGATTCCGGCATCGGGATTTAGATAGGCGTCAGGTTTTCGATACCTATCTTTAGTCCCTGATCGGGCTTCTGACATCGGTATATTGACTGCCGGCATCCCGTCCACTGCCAAACTGACTACATCGCTGTGTGTGTTTGTGTGTGTGTAAACTTTAGACCAGCACTCCATATAGTGATAGCAATGACCTGGGTGCACCTACACTCTGAGTACAATAGTCCCATATAAGGCAGCACTCCATGGATTTTAGAAGAGACAGACCAACAATAGTACTGTATCTCCAAGGTTTCAGTTGATGTATTACATCTTTCTTCAAGGATTTTCCTTAAAGGTAAAGAGATATATATATATATATATATATCTCTATCTCTATCTATGGTGTAAATCCAGCTAGGCAGATGCTCCTGTATAAAAACATGTTGGGTGGAGTTCAAATGCATGGTCAGAGTCTATTTACACCCCTTGCATTGCAATATTTGTTTATATAATAGTGTAATGCGACTTAAGACATATTAACACCAGAAATTCTGTATAAACTGGGAATTTGCATTTGAGTGATATTGATAAGTAGGCTTTTCTTATTGCAACATTATATTTTTTTTATAACATGGCCCTTCAACTGAAAACATGATCTCTGTTACAGCTCAGTCCATTTGTCTACAGCGAGTTTGCCAGAGAGCGAAACCTCCATGTTTCTTTATTGGACCGCCTGTATGAACATTACCCTGTGGATTTCCCATGTAGGATCCTGTTATGTGAAAACTACCGCTCACATGAGGCCATCATCAAGTAAGTGTCACCACCAATGAATGCACAGTACAAATAGAACAAGCTGCGTTCTAGGTCTGTCTAGCTAACATAGACAAAAGCATTCCCCGTAAGTGATCAATAGATTAATTTGAGATCACCTATAATACAGAACATCGCACCATGTGTGAGTGTATAACCACCCATCACTACAACGCTCATGCAGGTATTCTTCTTTACTGCATTATCTCTTCCTCTCCCTTATCACATTTTCCGTTCACACCTTGACTTTAGTAGCTGTTCCGCAGTGTCACTGAGATGCCTCGGGTAACTTGCTGTTACCCCTGCAAAGTTATCTTTGTGTTCGATATTGCTGTGACTGCAACAAGGTCTTTTCTTGCTGATAGTGGTGTCGCTGAGTTGTATAACCATAACGTGCTAATGTACAAGGTGTCATTTTTGTTTGTGAATTATCTGCAGAGAGGAGGAATTTAGATGATGACATTAACAGCTGTGCATTGTAAGTTCACAATTATTGTATATTGCCTGTAACACATCTTTGTAGAGCATTGTGGGCCCAATAGCATCAGCTTTCGTCCTGTCACCTCTAAGCAAGCCTGATTTTCTCTACAAGAGTCCAACAAATCTAGGTCACAAATCAGCAGCAGTAGAAAATGACAACTTGTCATTGTAGTCTTCTAAAGTAAAGTCTGTATTGTAATCCCCTATTGAGGAAAGGGTTAGAGATCTGGAATGTAACGACTTATAAAACTGAACTACTGTTCCTATTAATGCCTATTTCTCTGTATTTGTTTATATGTTCACTACACAAGGGGGGGTTTATGAATTGCTGCACACAGTTTATTTTCATTTTGTTTCTTCATTAAAAAACCTCTAATATTGTGGTGTGTAGTATGATGTATCCAGTACTCTGTAACGCTTCAAATGTTCAAAATATGTTGGAAGCAATGATGAGAAATCAGTGGACGGGAGCATGACTTACATGCAAGCACAAATGAGGGAATATTTTTGAGTATTTTTTTTCTTGGGCACTTGGTTTTAATGGGCCTATTCAACTAGTAAAACGTGCCTATTTGCTTATATATCTGCTTGTGTGGACATTTTAAAAGGAAGACACTATTTTCTCCAAGTGAAATCTGACATTTTGTTTTCTGAACAAATATTCATGAGAATAAAACCTATCATATAATATAGAATGTAGTTCTGCTAGGCCTAGTCCTAGCAGGACTGGTCCGAAACATCCAATCAGTACTTTGTTTTCCCATACTACTCCTGCCACGGAGAAGGTGAGCAGGAAGTAGTCCTGGAGAAATAAATATATATATATATTCTGTGTGTGACTGCGGCTGTATCTGCCTGCAAAATTTTGCATGCAGATATCCCCCGCAGTCACACACAGAATATATATATATATTCTGGGCAGCACAGACGGTGTAATGGTTAGCATTACTGCCACACAGCACTGAGGTTGGGGGTTCGAATCCCACTACGGCCTAACTGTGTGGAGTTTGTGGGTTTTCTCCGGGTGCTCCTGTTTCCTCCTACACTCCAAAAATATACTGGTAGGTTAATTGGGTCCCAACACAAATTAATCCTAGTGTGGTGTGTATGTGAGCATGTGGTAGGGAATATAGATTGTAAGCTCCACTGGGGCAGGGACTGATGTGAATGGACAAATATTCTCTTAAAGCGTAAGCGCTACGGAATATGCGTGCGCTATATAAATAACTGGTAATAAATAATAATAATAATGCTGGTGCATCCTATTCGCATCACTTTGTGAATTAGACGCAATTGAAGGGAAAAAGTCACACACAAAAGATTCTCAGTGCTACTGAGTCGCACAGCCCTCACGCTTTGTTTGACTCGACTTGTAGCTCACAGAGATAAGATGTATATGGTCACATCTGTATATCTCCCATCCACTCAAAAAATAGAAAAAAAAATCTATATTTTAAAGAAATAACCTCTTTAACAAGCAATTTGCACAGTTTACAAATAATTTACTTGTTCTGATGTTGAGAATATGACATTACTGTTATTTTACATGATCATTTGTCCACAAGGGGCAGCCTTGTATTGGAACAGTTATCCTGAATAGCCCCTCATCATCAAATGTATGTCATGCCATAATCTTTCCTCACTGTTCTCTACTATTGTGTCCTGTCTTCTCTGTAATCCTTCTGTGTTCCATCTGGCAGTGAACAGGTTAACCCTCCCCCAGTCCCTGCCCCTCTATCCATTTAGCTGGTCTAAAAAAACATAAATTGTATCTGTGCAGTGATCTTAACCACACTCTGATGAAGTGGGACAGCAAATGTGTAGTCACTTTGTGTAGGGTGGTGCTACTTCTCTTAAACCCCTTGTCTTGTCTTGTGGATCGTCTCTTCATAAATTCTGTCACATAAGAATATACTTAAGCTTCCTATAAATCAAGGAGGAATAAAGTATGTATGACAGCAATAAATCTTGGAGCATAACTGCTTGCTAGAAGCTGCAAAAACCATTTAATTTGTACTGGCAGAGTTAACCCCAGTGTTGCTGGGAGTAGACCGAAATCTATTAGCTATACCGATGTGGTAAATGTGATATTGGAATTCCATCCTATTGTTTTTTTTAATAAGAATTGTCTATGGAATGAGCTAGTACACCTAATATTTTATAACAAGGGCTACTCCTCCCCTGAACAAACAAACCATTGCCTGCATTCTGGATAATGCAAGTCTAATATTTTGCAAACTGGGTACTTAAGGGTTATCTCATAATTAATTGTGAGTGGGTCTGTTTTATTCAATACAGAGCGCTCTGTAATGTTTGCATGTTTTTTTCATGAGCTACATTGTTGTATCTAATAAAGCTGTTAAATTGTGACTGCCAAAAAGTTATTTTTTTAAAGATATATGTGTCTTTCCTCCTTCTGTAGTAAGGGGGGGACACAGACTGGTGAGTAATGTCCACGCTGTCAGGCACTAAACGTGAGGAAAAGCTTTTTCATTTTAACCTTTATTGCTGTGTCCTGTATAAGAGGTGGGCACATGGCTTTGTGCTGTACATATTGGGAGGCAGCTGAGTTCTGGTATGTGGTACTCTGCGGCAGTGTATTCTCTGCTGCCGAAAAGTGAGAAAGAGAAACATCGTGTCCCCTTCAGCTTTTGGTTCCCCTTGCTTTTATCACCACAGTAGGTCACTCCATCTCAAGTGGTCAAATTTTGAAATATTTAATTGCTTAACCATTTTTTTTTTAAGTCCTTTTTTGTCAGTTATACCTATAGGCCAATACTTCTAAACCACTAATTTCTTTTGAGAAATGGCAGCAATCTTTTAAATCATGGTAGACAATGGTTTTCATGTTTGTAGATGTTTGCTTAAATGCAAATATCTCAGGACTGGGAGTTGATGGAGTCTTGGGACAAAAACATTTTCTCAGCAAAGTTTGTACTGTATTTTTGGTCACATATTGATTATCTTATCTTAATTGTAAATGACTGAAAAATAGGGCTCCCCAGGAATCCTTCCATTCAACCTGGACATGGTTTTTCTCTCTCAGATCACTTGACGCCAAAATGATCAGATATTAGGTTGCAACCTTTGGGAAGGGGGGCGGAGGTTAGGGTTAGGCATCACTGAGGGGGTGGGGGTAGGTGTAGGCACCACGGGGGGAGGGTTAGGTGTAGGCACCACGGGGGGAGGGTTAGGTGTAGGCACCAAGGGGGGAGGGTTAGGTTTAGGCCCTAACGGGGATGGTTAGGGTGCTGGTTGGGGAGGGTTAACATACTTACCCGACCCAGCATCGGGATGCAGCTGTCGGCATTTTGTCAGCAGGCATCCCGACTGCAGGGATTTCATACCCAACCTAGTGAATTTGACTGCCTGGAGGTGTATCACTTGACGATGAGCAATCATTTCTCAGTTGCAGGCTGGCAGGTGATAAAAACACACCAGAGTACATGGGTGAGAGTGGTGCATTTACACCATTTAATTCCAGACACAATTCCACTAAGAGAGCATCCTGACCATGAATATTTTGAGCTCTATAATTTTGTCACTGAGCTCCTGGAATATTTTTTTTCAGGGCTTGTCAGGGTCCAAACAGACAATTGTTACCAAGCGCTACTTAAACCATCACAGCCCCTCAGGATATGCAGGAAAGTTATTGGATTATATAGTAGTGTACGGAACTGTTTGTTCTTAGCATTCTGGTTCTGTACATCCCATTCCTGGAAAATTGAGTGGTTGGCTTGGAGTTATAATGCCTGGTGAGTTGTATCTCCACCCTCGGTTATTCCAGGATTTTATGGTACTGTTTTCCTTCCCCAGGTCCTGACAAGTCTGCCATTTGCAGACAGGTTCTTCAGGCCTTGATCCACTAGGTGAAAAAGTTTTTATGAACCTACAGATATATGCTCGCACATCTTTGCTGCAGTCGAGCCAAATAGCCCCTCTAGGCGCGGCAGGGCCATTTCGACTCTGCTAGTGCCGGGCGGCTTTTTCGTGTTTTTTATTGCCGAAAAGGTGTCGTGACAAGGATGCACCAGTAGACGGTGCTGATTTAAGTATACAGACTCAGTCGCAAACAGATATATACAAGTGTCTCATATCAAATTAACTAGCAGAGTCTCCTGGTGCGTCCTAGTCGCATCGCATTGCATTGCACTCACATCAGGCATGTCGCACTATGTGGCATATTTAGGATCGATGTAGAAGGACACATCTGTATCATAAATAATGTATTGTATATGAAAAAACGTCATCTTCCTACATCTACCCTAGTGCTTTAAAAACCAGTTACAAGGACCAAGATTTTTAAACAGAGGTCAGGTAATCATCTGCTTGCAGGGTGGCCTGGCGAAGCTTCTAGCTCTCAGCTCTTGTATGGTGTAGATCTCTGCACTTCAAATGTTGCAGTGCGCTTTGTCCTTTGGTGACAACTTAACTTACTGTTGAAGGCCTGGAAGTAGATGTGCAACCGTTGTTCTCTTATCATTAGAGTCGCAAGGAGGTGCTTCACACTGTGAATGTGATCAACTGTTTACTGGGGTACATTTCAAGGATCCAAAAGATATGTATGGCGCTATAAATAAAGCTTTGGCACAACCTTTCAATGTCTCTATATGGATCTAGAGTTTAGTCCACAGAAGGAAAACTGTTGTCCTCAGTTCTAATAGCTCAGTTAATTCACTTTTCTTGGGTCATGCTTTAAGGAGCCTTAGGAGAACCGGACAAAATTTAAAATGTAAATATTGTACTGTAGCCTCAGCCAGACCTATACCAAAGACATTGTATCCCTCCTGTTTATGAATGGCCTTGGGACATTTCATATCTGTGACTACAAGATGAGAGAAATAATTTTCTCTGATGCTTCTGGTCATGCAAATCCAGCCCAGTAAGTAGCTGCTTCTTTATGGGTTTTTTTTCTGTTACCACACATTTCTCTGCTACTCGTAAACTGACAGCAGAGGGAATGGACTGGGGAATTATAGGGAGTGGAGGAACTTGGTTTGCTTCCAGTATCCTACCCCCTAGAGCAGGGGTTTTGTCCGCAAGTACTCTCAATGGGTTGGCTACGATATCACAGCGATGACCATCCCAACGGTCACAGGATTTTGACTGTAGGGATTCTGCTGTTGGTACTGACTAATTTGGTGAGTTTTCTATCCCGAACCCACCCCTCCCGCAGCCTAGCCCGAATTGTCCTCTTTGGCAGCCTAGCCCGAACGGTCCCCCCTACTGCTTAACCCTATTACTCACCATCTGGATTTGTCGGTATTTTGTCCGTCTGGATTCTGCTGCCAGTATTGTGGCCATCGGTATGGTCACTGCCGGTATCCTGACTACTTCCCCTCCCAACAGGTTATGTTTTCAGGATTTCTGTCTGTGGAAACAAGTTAATTACTGACCAAGTCAAATAGATGAAGTTGCTTGTTTATTATTAAAGAAACCCTGAAAATATGATCTGTTTGGAGTAATTGAGTATTGGAGTTGAAAGCCCTTGCCCCCTAGTGGATGAAGCTTACCCAAAGTCTGAATCTCCCTACAAGCACAGGCGAAAATCATTTTCAGTAGGTTAAAAAAATGCTCCCTTCTGAAAGACTGATTTGACTGTTTTTCGTTTTTTCTTGTTTTTCTACCTTTCACTATCACAGTTACACTTCTGAGCTGTTTTACGAGGGGAAGCTAATGGCCAGCGGCAAACAGCCGGCTCACAAGGACTTTTACCCTCTGACGTTTTTCACTGCACGGGGAGAGGATGTTCAGGAGAAGAACAGCACAGCTTTCTACAACAATGCTGAGGTATAGCTTGTTTTTTTGCAAACAGAATAAAACTTAGCAGTCAGGATTGAAATGGGCTGCATTGCAAAAAGTGGACATTGTGTATGCTCTTGATTGTGATATAAAAGAACAAGACATTTGTTTTTAAAAGTTCAAGTGATAGACAAAATATCTGACAGTATGCAGTAATAATGTCAAAAGAAACATTGACGACAATGTACTTGTCGGCACAATGACACCTGAAAAATGCTAATTAAAGCATTTTAACGCTGTTGGCAGTGTAACTGCAAACATTATGCTTTCAGCATGTTTACGGTTATACTGTCGATAGCGTTGAAATGCTTTGCTTAGCATTTTACTGGGGTCAAGATTGTGGTGTTGGGCTTGTTGTGCCGTCAAAAACTTTGTCGTCAAAGTTGTTGTTAACATAATGTACTACACCAATATCTGACGGTAATGAAAGCCTAAGGTTGACTACACACTTGTACGTCCGGCAATCATGCCGATGGTGGGGGCGATTTCCCTTTGCCCCACTCCAAAGGAGATTGCTGGTACACAATTAAGATTTAACGACGGAACGATCACTGTTTCGTGCTTCCTTACTATGTACAGTCTCGCATGCGATATTGTGTGATTGGCCGTACAGCACGCTCCATCGGACTTGCACACTGCACAATATGCCAGATTTGCCCAAATTGTGCCGATATCGCGCAAGTGTGTACCCAACCAAAGACTAGAAACACATGATCAACTTGCAATCTTTATTGATGCAAAATTTCTTGTGTGTGGTGCATGGATTTTTACACATTCATCTGTGCTTACATATGTATGTGTGACTCTGATTTATCTTTAATCATTATAAACATGATGTAGCACATTTTATCAGTATCCAGCCCTTTTACTGCTTTACGCCCAGGCTCAGGTGGCAAAGAAGGTAAAATATTTCACACAACCTTATACGTGTAATATTGTAAGGTCATTTTATCAATTTATATTAATTGACTACTTCATTAAATTCACAGATGATAAAAAGCCTCTGGGTAGCTTTTACTATATACAAAATGTGAAACCTTTTATATTGGTGCTTAAGTTCTCTCAGATTTTATGGACTGATAATTGTGAGAACCTTCTTTTATCCAACTGGGGTGTTTAGTAAGTGTGTCTGCTGATTGTGGGAATTTAAAGTTGTCCTGGAAAATGCTTCGGAATGTGTCCCCATGTAGGTAGGACCAAATCAGCTGTAGGTAAGGCCCAACACAAACGTGGATGTGGTTAGCAGACCAATTAGCACTAGCAACATTTCATTATATAGTGCATCGTAGTGCCCACCAAAAAGTATCATGAGCATCCCAGAGTGCATAGGGCATTCCAGTGACTGCCCCAGAGTGTGTGTGTGTGTGTATATATATATATATATATATATATATATATCTATCTATCTGATTAAGACCTCCAGTACTGCCGATTGCCAGGACTATATATATACTAGGGATGTGCAGGCTCGGTTCCGTTCGTTTTTTTTACCGAATCTTATTGGCTATCCAAAACTCGTGACAGCTGAAACCCAATAAGATTCGGTAAAAAAATCCGAACGGAACCGAGTAGAACCGAGCCTGCACATCCCTAATATATACTTATATGCATATACATATATATTAGTCCCGGTAATACTGCACAACAATGAAAATGTTTTTCCGATGTGAAAATAGTTACTTCTAATTGATTTCAGCATGCAAAGAATGAATATGACATTTAAAACTGTTAGCTCTGAGTTCCGAGATATAGCCCATTTATTACGATGTAGGGGTATTCCTAGTGAAGTGGGCAGAATGGAGAAAATCTTACCAGCAATCTGCGTTCCACGCAGAAGGGGACGGGGCCTAATGACCCAATTAAATGAATCAGTTATTTGGCCCCTCCCCTATTCAAATATATGTGATTCACTGGATTACCCACACAAGATAACTGTGGTGCACTGAGTGACAAGCATAGTGAGCGATTCCACCAAGACATTTCAGCAATGGAACAAAGATATCAGGGTAGGTGAATCGTTACTGTTGTATAGTGACAAGAGATGCCCCAGAAGAGGAGTACAAGCTACAAGCAAAGAGAAAGCACCCCCATGAATAGGCCACTATATTAGATAGTACTTTCGTATGCTGTATGTTTGTTTAGTATGCTGTATGTTTGTTTCGTTTTGCGTTCTTATTTGTGATTGAATTTAAACAACTGTTATTTATTTTCTATCAAGAAAATATCAGATTATTTTAAAATAACTTTTCACTATGACTATATTAGAAGTGTACATACAGTATAGTGCAAGCAGTGTAGCTCAAAAAATAGAGCTAGTAAAAACATTCTGAAATCATTTTAGTTTTTCGTGACCGAAAATTAGTAATGTATGACTATTTTTAGAAAGGATACAAATTAAAAGTATTAATTTGTTGTACAGTGTAATCGGCGGCACTGGAGGTCTTAAGCTGATAGATAGATTATCTATATCTATCTATCTATCTATCTATCTCTCTCTCTCTCTCTCTCTCTCTCTCTCTCTCTCTCTCTCTCTCTTAGTAAATACTGCACTCACATCCACTTCAGCAAAGTCCATGGGGTGCACCACTAAAGAGAACACTGAGCATGCTCCATAGATAAATCCATTGGTGACTTTTCAGTCAAAAAGAGGGCACTCACCATAATATAGTGAAAAAAGGTATAACTTTTAATATAGTTACTTCATCTCAGTAAAGCAATACGGTCATCATAATCATCGACGTTTCGACCCATCCGGGTCTTTATCAAGACGAGTTGCCGTGCGTCATCCGTTCAGCACGCTAACCAAGAGCATACTAAACAGACCACCCAAGCTCCCTTAAATCGCATCATCAATATACATTAGCCCCTTAATCAACCTATCACTACCCACTGATGTCACATACACAGGTGTATCTACCTGCGCCCGATCATCCCTGCTGTGCATCTGACCAAGGGGAGGGGACTCCCACCAAGCAAACAGGTCCGTATTTTTTCAATAGCTATGCATCAACAACCAGCGACCATGCGTGTCACCAACCCGGAAGTACAGCGGTAAGCATAGCACACGCCATCTACTGACGCGGTGTGTAACGGGAATAGACGCACTGGTTACCTGGCTACTGGCTTCCGGTGAACTGACACGCATGGGGTAGTGAGAGCTATGGATCACGGGGAGTCTTGCTGTGGGGTACTACTCATGGTGATCCTGGGTGTGACCAGATGGCCTGAGGTGCTGGGACTAAGTGCGTCTATTCCCCTGTTACACACCCCGTCTGTAGATGGCGTGTGCTATGCTTACCACTGTACTTCCGGGTTGGTGACACGCATGGTCACTGGTTGTTGATGCATAGCTATTGAACCAATACGGACCTGTTTGCTTGGTGGGAGTCCCCTCCCCTTGGCCAGATGCACAGCAGGGATGATCGGGCGCAGGTAGATACACCAGTGTATGTGACATCAGTGGGTAGTGATAGGTTGATTAAGGTGCTAATGTATATTGATGATGCGATTTAAGGGAGCCTGGGTGGTCTGTTTAGTATGCTCTTTGTTAGCGTGCTGAACGGATGACGCACGGCAACTCGTCTTGATAAAGACCCGGATGGGTCGAAACGTCGATGATTATGATGACCGTATTGCTTTACTGAGATGAAGTAACTATATTAAAAGTTGTACCTTTTTTCACTATATTATGGTGAGTGCCCTCTTTTTGACTGAAAAGTTACCAATGGATTTTTATATATATATATATATATATATAATTTTTATTTTGTTTTCAAAGAAAGAGGGGCACTCGCCACAGTAGTAATCACAATAAGGTAGTTTAATGCTTACATCATAGGGTGGTCAATGTTTTGGTTCCACATGGACCTTTCTCAAGACCCACAATTAGTATATATTCGAAACTAGCAGCTCATCGGAGAAGTCCACCGCTGCATGTAAGACACTGAAGCCTGGTACGGGAAACCAGCAGCAGACTCATTTGCTTTTTTAATTATCTACTTTATTCAAGTTGCATTTCCATATAGAAGAAGTTATTATTTACCCCCAGAATAATTGTGCTTCTTTTAGTAATGACATTGATAAACAGCGTGCAATTAAAAATAAATTGTTACTGTGTTTTTTCAGAGGATGAATTGTTCCTCTGTATTAAAGTAGAAGATTAATCATGGTCTAAATTAGATACCTGTCATTTTGCTGGCTCTAGACACAGTTATAAGGCACAGGGGTTAACCAAGAAATAAATGTAATTACGGTGCTCTCCCTTTCATGTTGCTGCCAAATAGCACCGTAATTGTGGTGTTTAGATTAAAACCTCCTTGTTAAGTGATAACACTTCAATGGCAGCTCGCCATTATTTCATCCTGGTGTATTTAAAGTACAACTTTTACATAGAAAATATGCTTGGTTAGAACTTTATACACTGCCCATCCTTCCTCTTGCCTCCCAAAGGTGTTTGAAGTGGTAGAGCGTGTTGAGGAGTTGAGGAGGAAATGGCCAGTGGCGTGGGGCAAGCTAGATGATGGTAGCATTGGTGTGGTAACCCCCTATGCAGATCAGGTGTTCCGGATCCGAGCTGAGCTACGCAAGAAACGCCTGTCAGAAGTTAGTGTGGAAAGAGTGCTGAATGTCCAGGGTAAGTGTCACTACTTATATATGTCATAAGAGTTATGAAAAGCATCAGAAATTAGTATGTAGAGCGATTTATTTCCTCTTTTCATCCAACTGGGAGATGGGATCCGGTCAAAATCCTGACGGGATCCTGGTGCTTAGAAGCCGGCGCCAGAATCCCGGGGCCGGCATCCCAACGGTAAGTACTTGTGTTAGGGGGAGGGTTAGGGTTAGGCACTAAGAGGTGAAGGTTAAGTTTAGGGTGCAGGGAGGAGGAGGTTAGGCTTAGGTACTGGGGGGGAGGTTAGGCTTAGGCACCAGGAAGGAAGGGTTAGGGGTACGGAGAGGGGAAGGGTTAGGATACTGACCGACAAGTGGCAGTTTCCTAACCCTGTCGGGATGCCACTGTCGGGATTCTGACCGCTGGGATCCCGAGCACCGGCATCCTGTACCCAACCCCTGGGAGATGCATGTATTCTTTATTATTCTTTAACAGAACAACATTCTCTAAAAAAAATAAAAGGCAGGATAAAGTAACTTGCCACTGAAGTCTATTTTTCTTACGTGAGGTATCCTACAAATGTCTAGAGATGGGTTTGAAATGTTTTTGGATTAACATACATATGACTGGAACCCGGATAGAGGATATATTATGTTGCTTTCTTCAGATTACCTAGTACAGGATAGAAGAAATGTTGTAATGGAAAGATGGTTTACAGATGTCCAAGGATGCAAATAGATTAAATCTTTGAGTGAAATGTAGAAATGGCTGAAACCATGCTAGAGGAAACGTTCACATGTCCCTTGTTTCCTGGCTCTAGGGAAACAGTTCAGAGTCCTGTTCCTCAGCACAGTCCGGACCCGGCACACATGCAAACACAAACAGACCCCAATCAAACGCAAGGAGCAGCTCCTGGAAGATTCCACCGAAGATTTGGACTATGGATTCCTGTCCAATTATAAACTTCTGAACACAGCCATTACTCGGGCCCAGTCCCTGGTGGCTGTGGTTGGAGACCCCATTGCCTTGTGCTCTATCGGAAGATGCAGGTACAGTATCTCTATTATTAATGGTTTGTCTTTGCCTTGGTGTAAGACACGAGATTGAACTGGTGTATATATTTGTAAATTAGACCGTTTCAGTGCAGAGCAGTTACTGAACAAGAATTAATGCTGGGTACAGCTTAATAAAAATTAGTGCTCGCTTTTGAAGTTTTGAAAATATCTTTATGTATGTTTTGTCCAGATAAAATAGTTTGAAAGCATGCTTTGTATTAGTTAGGGAAAACTGCAAAGTTTTCTTTTATGCGGGGTATACACGGAACGATCTGTACCACCAACGACTTGAAAGATATCTTTCAAAGATCTCTTTCAAATGGCCCGTACACACGGGTCGATCAGACAATGGTCAGATATCGTTGTCTGATCGACCAGCATGTGCTGGATGATCATGATCTAAAGCTGCCTATTCACTAGAAGACAGGCAAAAGACAATGTCGTAATCGTGCAGTCGTTTGTCAGTCTGTGATGTGCCTACACTGAACGAGCAGTCGTTCATCAATCATCAATCCTCTGCAAATATGCTGAACCTGACGTTATCGTCAGGTTGACCAGCATGTTTGCACGATGATAGATGTCTAAAAGACCAATTTTTTAAACAATCTGCAAACTATTTTCAAACGATTATCGAACGATATTGATATCGTTATCGTTCAATCGCTCATTTTAATTGTCTAGTGGATAGGCACCTTTACATCCAGCACATTCACCATTCCCCAACTACTATAACGACCCTCGATCAACGATCGAGGGTGCCTATAGTAACCAGGCTAACCTGGTCGATATCGACCAGGTTGGCCTGCATGTACGGGCGATGGTCGATATCAATATCAACCATTCGTGCCCGCGCATCGACCATCATTTGGTCATTGAAAGGGGCTAAAATTCAGGTCGATACAACGATCGAACGATAAACTATATCGTTATTGTTTATATCGACCAGAATATCTGACCGTGTGTACGCACCAAAAGAGATCTTTGAAAGATATCTTTCAGTGTAGTCATCCTGCCACATCTCTGAACAGGCAAAGTTGACGATATCATCCAGATTAGCCTGCATGTACGAACGATCATAGATATCGTTATCGTTCATGCGGTAACACGCATCGTTGGTGGTTCACTGCATAGGTATGAACGATATTTAGATGAACGATATCGTTATCATTCATAGATATCGTTCTGTGTGTACCCAGCATTAGATAGATCTTTATTTCCCAGTGGAAGCTAATTGGAGCCAACAAATGGTCTAGTTTAATAGGAAATATGTGGCTGATTCGGGATATGTAAACAAATCATTTGCTGATAAAGACTTTTGGCTTCAAAGTACTGTAAAAGCACAGGACTGCATGATTAGACGGATAGCCTGCAGTTCCTGCTTCGCACCAACTCGTTAACTGTTGTGTTTGCACGTATAATCTTCTGTGTTTGATGACACTTTCCGGGTGTCACTGAAAACTCATTATGTTTCAAGAGACTTTGCAAACCTTGTATTACAAGCAGCAGTTCTGACAACTGCAGGAAGAAGTGTGCAGGATAGAAAGCCAATATCTGTCACTGTGTATGTACTGTATGTATTTTGGATCATTGTTGTTTCCTTAGGGTTCATAGTTGTGTTCCGGCTTCTATTAAGGCTCATTCTACTCGGTCTGTGGGTCCCTCATGGGTGCCTTGGCTGTTCAGCTTTGTAAGGCGGCCACGTGGTCTTCTATCCAGACCTTTCTACTGTTCTATACACTTGATACCTTCGCCTCTCAGGATGCTTCCTTTGTGCGCTGGATTCTCCTCTGAGCGTCCCCGCCCTTAAAACGACTGCTTTGGGACTCTGTCTTCGAAGTCCATAGGGTTCACAGATCACCCGCCCTGACGCACCTGGTTTCGTATGGGCTATCATACTGGTCAACGGTTTCCGTCTCTGTGAGCGTGAGATTCTTGAGAGTTCCAGTCTTCCTTCTCTCTTATTCTACTCCGGCCTTTGGCTTTTTACCAGTTGAGGTTCTTCTGGCTCGGGGGAGGGGTATAGGGAGAGTGGACCATGGCATCCTGGGAGCTGAAAACTTAAACTGCGTGGTGCCCAGATTGGTTCCCATCACCTACACCCCAAGGTCTCCCTGTGGACCCTATTGACTTCGAAGAAAAAGAGTTAACAAAGGTAAGTTCTTACCATAGCTCACATTATATTTTGTGCTCAGAAACCTTTACGCCCTAGTTTCTAGTACCCAGGGCTTTTCTCATGGCTTCACATGCATTAATACCTCATCCCAATACCTTGCACATTTAATATAGTGCTCCATGAATTAACTTGTCCTAATACAATTTGCTCTGGAAATCTTTTCTTTAAGACTGAATTAAATGTACTGGGCACCTACAGATCTGTCCTCCGTCGTCGTTGCTGTCATCGCGTTAAATAGCCCTTCTTGTCACGCCTAGTCCCGTGCAAGTTTACTTATGCCAGGTGTCTTTTCGGTCATCTTTCGTTTGCCGCACAAGCAGACTTTGCCTATTAAAATTATATGCGGCATGTATATGTTCTGTGTGCGACTGCAGCTGTATCTGCATATGAAACGCTACGTTAGTGTCAGCGGCTGTTTTCCATTGTGATGATTTTACAGACTTGGTCGCACACAAAACACACACATGCTGTATATCCTATTAATCAGCAAGGCTGCGTGGTGTTCGCGTCGCTTTACGAAACTGATATTTGCTGCGAAAGTCGCAAGGAGCGGCAGAGTCTCGCTGGAGTCGGCGGCTCTCGCACGCCCCTTGTAAAGCGACTTATAACACACAGAGGGCTCTATTTATTACAATCCGCATATTGAATGCAGATTGTAGTGTGATATTACCGAGTGAATTCGCATTGCGAATTCAGGCAATATCACAGGGATTTACTACAAATCCCTTACAGGGACAGAGCTTGCGATAAAGCTCTGTCCCTGCAAATCCCCTTCGGAGCCTTATCACGGTATTTTCGCAAAAAATACCGTGATTAAGTGCCCGCGCATGCGCCGACCGTCTGTTTAGACCACACAGCTGATTACTGGGACCGACTCCCAGCTCTGCTCTCCCCATTAGAGCAGAGTAGGAGGCTGGTAACCGGGGTAGACCCTGGATAACGCCACCTCCAGGTGGCGTTATTATCACAGGACTTTCCCCGATATTTTTTCACATTTTATTTTTAGTAACTCTGGTCGGATCACATTTCCCATTACAGTTATGGGAAATGCGATCTGCTTTACTAAAAATAAGTGATACTTAGGGGCTGGAGTAGAATTTTATGAATTCTACTCCAATTGCCCTGTAATAACTATAGGTGATACTGAAATAAAGTGAAAAGGGTGTGAAAACACCCCTTTTCACTTTATTTTAGTCAAAATAATGTTAATAAATAGAGCTTAGAATGTAGATGAGGAAGGACATGTCTGTATGTATGTGGTGTGATTTTTTTTTTTTTTCAACTCCTATTAATGCAGAAATTTTGGCACCTTTGTACATGTCTCACTGTTTGGGCACTCTCCTGAATCCATGGTGTGTCTCTGCAGGAAGTTTTGGGAGCAGTTCATAACTATTTGCCATGAAAATAGAAGTCTACACGGCATCACATTTGAGCAGATCAAATCCCAGTTAGAGGCCTTAGAGTTAAAGAAAACCTATGTGCTGAACCCCCTGGCACCAGAATTCATTCCAAGGGCGCTCAGGCATCAGCATTCTGCAAATGCCTCCAAACAGCAGCAGTCCCCTCCAAAGGTAATGAATCCTCCATACTATCTTGTGATCAAATGTTATCTAGTAACCCCTAAATGGGCCCTGAGAAGCTTTGCCACTTCACCAGTTAATGCTTGTTTTTCAGGGAAAAGGTCATCACAATCAGAACGAGCACTTTCAAGGCGATGGAATGGGTAAGTCAGTTGCACTTATATGTATTTTGGATCATTGTTGTTTCCTTAGGGTTCATAGTTCCCACTGTTGTGATTTGTATGAGAAATTTTTAATTTTACTGACTTTAGTTAAGTGTGGGAGAGAATGCAGGCAGAGATGGTCTAGAGAGAGCTGTGTGTAGCAAGGATGTGAAGGGAAAGAGGCATGGGCACTTATTGAAATATATTAAAGCAGTTGATGCATATTTGCTCACTGCCCACACTTAAATGGTAGCAACCAAGTCATTCCAGTGGGGAAGTGACTGCAGTTTAGGAAACTGAGAGTGGTAATTTAACAATAGAGGTTACAAGCATGTATTGTATTGATGTGTGCGTGTGTTTGCACAGACTGTTATTTTCAATGTAGTATGGCATTGCCTGTAGTTTCACTGACACCTATATAGATATGTTTACAATGTATACCTATATTTATAGTGAGCAATTACATGAGGCATCATTTCTATATATTTTCAGCAGTACTTTGTTACTGGGAACAAACACAGTAATAAAACTTAAAAATAAACTTTTAAGAGTACCCTGCTCACAAGTTTACATTCTACAGAAAAATCAGATTTGTGTACATGAGTACAAGTGCCACATTTTGCATGCAGGTCCAGTTACATTGCAAAAGGTAAAAACCTTTTAGTGGAATATTTGATCCAATAGAACAGCAATGTTAATTTGTGGGCCAGGAGGATGTGTGAGAAGTGGTTTAATCGGGTAGAATAACTTGAAGAAGGTGGTTTGTTCATTTGGTAAGCTGACTTGAGGAGGTAAGCTTTCAAGGAATGCATTACAAAGCCTTCTGATAGATGATGTGGGGCAGAGATGGAAACAAACATTGAATGATCAGTTTGAAAGTAGGATGAGATGTAATGTAGGACAGCGTCCTGAATGCAGTGTTTGTATAAGAAATGAGTGGTTAATGGTGTTACATGCAGCAGAAAAGTAAAAGAGACTTAGAAGCAAGTAATGTCCTTTTAGACTTAGTAGTGTCCAAATAATTGATCACTTTAATCAGGGATGTCCCTTTGGAGTGTTGAAAACAAGAGCATGACTGAAGGGGGACCAGCATGTTTTGAAAGGATAGGTAGCTGCTTATGCGAGTGTAGGGAAGCCTTCCAAGAGGTTTTTAAGGGTATGGGAGATAAAACATTGGATGGTAATCTGGGTCAGAATTTGTTAATAATTGAAATTAGAGATCCTTATTTGGAAGTAGAAAGAGAATGCGGCTAATCAATTAGTGTTTTAAATCACCTAATTATTATTAAGTTACTTATGTAATGCCAGCATTATACATTGCACTATACAATTGGAAATGCTGATGAGGTTGTCAGAGGATTACAAATGGGGAAAAATGTTCAAGGAATTCTTGGGTGTTATATGGAATTTTTGAACTTTAGCAGAAACGCAGATCACATACCGTATATACTCGAGTATAAGTCGACCCGAATATAAGCCAAGGTACCTAATTTTACCACAAAAAACTGGGAAAACTTATTGACTCGAGTATAAACCTAGGGTGGCAAATGCAGCAACTACTGGTAGTAATCCCTCCCCTGGTACTGCCCCCAGTAGTAATATTCCCCCTTTGGTAGTGCCCCCAGTAGTAATACCCCCCCTGGTAGTGCCCCCAGTAGTAATACTCCCCCCGTGGTAGTGCCCCCAGTAGTAATCCCCCCTGGTACTGCCCCCAGTAGTAATCCCCCCCCCCCCCGTAGTAATACCCCTCTGGTAGTGCCCCCAGTAGTAATACCCCCCCTCCCCTGGTAGTACCCTCAGTAGCATTATCCCTCCCCAGGTAGTGCCCCCAGCAGTAATCGCTCCCCTGGTAGTGCCCCCAGTAGTAATCCCTCCCCTGGTACTGCCCCCAGTAGTAATCCCCCCCCCCCCAGTAGTAATACCCCTCTGGTAGTGCCCCCAGTAGTAATACCCCCCCCCTGGTAGTGCCTCAGTAGCATTATCCCCCCCCTGGTAGTGCCTCAGTAGCATTATCCCCCCCTGGTAGTGCCCCCAGTATTAATCCCCCCCTGGTAGTGCACCCAGTAGTAATCCCTCCCCTGGTAGTGCACCCAGTAGTAATCCCTCCCCTGGTAGTGCCCCCAGTAGTAATCCCCCCCCCCCCCTGGTACTGCCCCCAGTAGTAATCCCCCCCCCCCCCCCTGGTACTGCCCCCAGTAGTAATCCCCCCCCCTGGTACTGCCCCCAGTAGTAATCCCCCCCCTGGTACTGCCCCCAGTAGTAATCCCCCCCTGGTACTGCCCCCAGTAGTAACCCCCCCCACAGTAGTAATACCCCTCTGGTAGTGCCCCCAGTAGTAATACCCCCCCTGGTAGTGCCCTCAGTAGCATTATCCCCCCCTGGTAGTGCACCCAGTAGTAATCCCTCCCCTGGTAGTGCACCCAGTAGTAATCCCTCCCCTGGTAGTGCACCCAGTAGTAATCCCTCCCCTGGTACTGCCCCCAGTAGTAATCCCCCCCCTGGTACTGCCCCCAGTAGTAATCCCCCCCCTGGTACTGCCCCCTGTAGTAATCCCCCCCCTGGTACTGCCCCCTGTAGTAATCCCCCCCTGGTACTGCCCCCAGTAGTAATCCCCCCCCTGGTACTGCCCCCAGTAGTAATCCCCCCCCTGGTACTGCCCCCTGTAGTAATCCCCCCCTGGTACTGCCCCCAGTAGTAATCCCCCCCCTGGTACTGCCCCCAGTAGTAATCCCCCCCCTGGTACTGCCCCCTGTAGTAATCCCCCCCCTGGTACTGCCCCCTGTAGTAATCCCCCCCTGGTACTGCCCCCAGTAGTAATCCCCCCCCTGGTACTGCCCCCAGTAGTAATCCCCCCCCCCAGTAGTAATACCCCTCTGGTAGTGCCCCCAGTAGTAATACCCCCCCCTGGTAGTGCCCTCAGTAGCATTATGCCCCCCTGGTAGTGCCCTCAGTAGCATTATCCCCCCCTGGTAGTGCACCCAGTAGTAATCCCTCCCCTGGTACTGCCCCCAGTAGTAATCCCCCCCAGTAGAGAGAGATGTAAAATAAAATAAAAAAAATCACTTACCTGCAACCCCGCTCCTGGTCCCGACGCTGCTACTGGCTCCTCCGGCCGCTTTGCATTATGGGAGAGACGTTGTCATGACGACATCTCTCCCATTACCCACTGCGGGAGCCGGAAGATGGCTCCCGCAGTGGGAGCAGCAGCAGCCGATGAGAGTCTGACACACTCTCATCGGCTGCTGATTACAACAAACACACAGCTGCCGGCTCCAGCGGCTGTGTGTTTGGCAGTGTCTAGTGCTGACCGAACTCCGTCCGGTCAGCGATACACACGCGGTGTAGCTGTGTCACAGAGACACAGTCTGCACCGCGGCCCGCATGGTATGCTACTCAGCTGCGTACCATGCGGGCATGACTTGACCGAGGGGGTGCTTTTTCAGCTCAAAAAATGTGCTGAAAAACTCGGCTTATACTCGAGTATATATGGTAATTGAAAACCCAGGTAGTGTATGCTTTTAAAGACTTCATTTATTCTGTGATGCAACTTCAGACATAAGTGAATAGACCAGCAGTAAAAGTAAACACAGGAACTAGTACAAACAGAAATATTCAAAAACTGAAAATAGTAGATGTATATTGCAGGCCTAACAAGTCGTTACGATGTTTGTAAATTTTTATATAGTAACGAAAAGAAGCAGGATCTCAATTTGCAAAAGGGAAGGTGGGGAGGGTTTCAATAGAGGACTGAAGATAGTCAAATACTTATACCCCTTTTACACTGAAGTTCCAGGTCTGACCCGGTATTTGGAACATGGTTGATGACATCATCTCCAAGCGCTGGGAAATCCAGAACTCCCCATGGATTTAAACGGGCCTCCAGAAAGGGACAGAGAGGCTGTAGTATGTAGTGTTCCCGCTAGACCGCGGGCAGGGCACTGAGGATGTGGACAGGGACTGGCTGTGCGCAATCCTGAAAAGGGGGCATAGCTGACCGGGGAGGGGCGTGACCTTGTGACACGCCCACAATTCGTCACACTTGGGGCGTGCCCAGCATTTACTGAGATGCTGGGCTTCCCCCAAGCTCTCCCCTCATGGTGAAAATATGCTGTGCGCCTGTGCACGGCATCTATTCACCCAGTGCAGATTGGTCACCGCAATTTTTCTCACCAGCGGGACACTGCGGCCAATGGGAGGGGAAGGTACAGGACAGGCTGTTTTAGCAGGACGCCGCTAAAAGGGAAGGGCGCATTTTGCCCTTTTTAAAACAACCATTTCTAAAACAGCCTAGTGGGAACACTAGTATGTGGAACTACTCCGTAGTGTAACACAACATATGTTTCTGTTTTGCTTCTCACTGCTCCTCTTGTTTACTTTAGTTCAGCCCAACCCGTCTGTACTGATTGGCAATCCTATCAGAGCATATACTCCTCCCATGGGACCACACGCAAATATGGGCAAATCTCCCAGTCCTGTGCAGAGAATAGATCCTCACACCGGTACCAGTATCCTGTATGTACCAGCCGTCTATGGGGGCAATATGGTCATGTCCGTGCCTTTACCTGTGAGTATTACTATTTCTATTCAATGTTCTATTACTCTGGATCTACACAACAAGTTTGTTTTCTCTGGAGGTATACCAAAGGGTCTGCACATTTGTTCAGAGTTAGTTGCCTTTATCTAAAAGAAAAAATACCATAAATATTTATGAATCCATTGGAGCTGCAGTGCCATGGTTCACAGAGGCACTTGGAGATAAAGGAGGTGGATAACTATACAGGTTTTCTAGCGATGTTTCAATGGTTTAATTTGAATTAATTGATGACGTCATGACTTAGTGACATGATCGTCAATCCATATTGTTTTTTTTATGTTTGTTATTTGAGTGCCCACCAGACACTTCCATCTTGGTGGATTCTGCCAAGGCATAATCTGTTTAACCAAGGCCCTTTCTACATCTGAGTTTACAGCAACTGGTATTAATGGTGTGTCTATTGAAGCCATGACACTTATGTGCTTAAAGCCAGGAAACCGGTTTTAGTCTGTGATTACCATTCATTCATGGTTTTAGAGGCAGGGTTTTATTACTTTGTCCATTAGGTGTGCCAAGTTCTGCTATTAGAAGTATGTTAACAGGGGGTTTAAATTTCCCTGAAAGTTCAGGTTTCAGCTATTACAATTTTCTTACAGAGAAAACTGGCCTAAACAGAAGTACAGGGTATACTTGTATGTACATCCTTCATTTGTGCCTCTTACAGCTTTGTGTGACCTTAATATGTTGATGAATACCTTACGACATTCTCCCTGTGGAGGATTGTTTTCTTTTTTTGCCTACTTCAACTGAAGAATTTCAGAGATGAATGCTTAGTCCTTGTAAGTCTCGTTTTTCCATAAAGACCAGGCTATACTTCTTTTCAGCCAAAAGTGCTGTCCCATTTTGACATTAATAACCATATTATTCCAGCTGTGGACTGTCATCGGTATACAGAAAAAGGTTCTCTTCATTGGATGTGGTGAGGACTTTGCGGAATTATGTTTAGAAAAGAAGCAATGTCTGAAAGACACAGGATACCTTAGTTCTCTGATGCTAAGAAAAGTGGTTGGTTGAACTTCATACAGTCCATTACTAGGTGAATTCCTCTACCATTCGTCTTGCTCACAGTGGAGCTGGTCAGTCTGTTCCTCACAGTTTCAAGGCACATACTACCTTATCCGTTTGTGCCTCTTAGGTGGAGCACCATGGGCCTCAACTGAGTGTGCTATCACGTGGTCGTCTGTCCTTTATGTTCACCAGTTTCTACAGGTTTCGTGTTTTGGCTTCCAGGGTGTTTCCCAGTGTCCAACCACTTTCCCCAATAGGGGGAAACTGAATAGAGTATTTTTTGTACTATGTTAAATCTTTTTCTAGTAGTCCATCTCCTGCCCTTTAGGCTTTTATTCTCAGTTAAGTTTGAGGATTTAGGAGGACAATGGCTCCTTGGTTAAACATAACTGAGTTTTCACATGGAAAATGTTTTCTATTACTTATTTCCACATCCTGTGACACCTGTCCTGCAAATCCCCATTGTTAATTTTGTACTAAGAGCAGTCTTATCTTAAGGAAAAACCATCAATACAGCCCAAGGTGTTTTCTCAGTTCCATTTAAATCACAGCTTTTTATTTCCACCACTAGGCAACAAGCAGAGGTATGTCTTCATTTCTTGGCTGTCCATAGGACCTTGAAGCCATTTTTGCAAGAATTCTTGTTATGATGCCTACAATTGTGGTAGTCCTGCGTCCAAACAAACGATTGCTAGATGGGTCATGTAATAGTGGTGGGAATATCCTTTCATTGATCTGGTCTAGCTCTCCATTGACCAGCAACAGCATTTCTCTCCTCAGCCAGACCAAAGCCCTTTTTTTTTTTTTATATCACTAAAGTAGCAAGTTTTAACAGCGTGAATTTTAAAGCCATGATTCTTCAAGCTAAGAGCTGTGCAGATTGCTTATATCAGACAAATACTGCAGGCTTGTAAGCTTTAATTATTATCTTTTATTTATAAGAAGCCACAAGGGGATAAAACTGACAACAAGAATTATACATAAAGACTGATACGGACAATATGTAAATGCATAGATACATAATTACAGTGTGCAGTTAGCATAATTATGCATGTAAATGCATAGATACAGAAGTATAAGTATAATTATGCAGAGAAGACAAAGGGGGAGAGGGCACTGCACATACAAGCTTACAAACTAGCACTACTGTGTTCGGAAGACACATTTTGCTAGGTGTGAGGAACATTGTTTCCTTCTGGAACTTAACCAACTTTTGTGTACTTCTATTCCTGCAGAGTGTATTTTAGTTGAAGCTTACTGCTTTTTTTGAGTGTTTGCTTTGTAATTCATGATGACAATGATAAAAAAAAATATAAATACAAATCATTATAGTGTATATCACAAAACAATAACAATTCCATGTTTAAAGACGTTACACAACTTCACCTTTAATTATTATTTTTTTCTTTATTGCTGATGCTGCTTTGGAAAGGCATCATCAGTAGAGCTCTGGGTAAGGGAGGGGGCAATCATTGCCATCAAGAGTTCAATATGATTACCGTATATACTCGAGTATAAGTCGACCCGAATATAAGCTGAATTACCTAATTTTACCACAAAAAACTGGGAAAACTTGTTGACTCGAGTATAAGTCTAGGGTGGGAAATGCAGCAGCTGGTAGTGCCCCCAGCTGTAATTCCCTCAGAAGTAATTCCCTATGGTAGTGCCCCCAGTAGTAATATCTCCCACTGGTAGTGCCCCCAGTAGTAATCCACCCCCATGGTAGTGCCCCCAGTAGTAATCCCCCCCTGGTAGTGCCCCCAGTAGTAATCCCCCCCTGGTAGTGCCCCCTGTAGTAATCCCCCCCTGGTAGTGCCCCCAGTAGTAGCCCCCCCCAGTAGAGAGAGACGTAATAATAATTAAAAAAAAAAAACACTTACCTGAAACCCCGCTCCTGGTCCCACCGCTGCTATCAGCTCCTCCGGCTGCTCTTTGCATTATGGGAGAGACGTCGTCATGACGTCTCTCCCATTACCCACTGCAGGAGCCAGAAGATGGCTCCCGCAGTGGGAGCGGCAGCAGCCGATGAGAGTCTGACAGACTCTCATCAGCTGCTGATTACAACAAACACACAGCTGCCGGCTCCGGCGGCTGTGTGTTTGGCAGTGTGTAGTGCTGACCGAACTCCGTCTGGTCAGCGCTACACACGCGGTGCAGCTGTGTCACAGAGACACAGTCTGCACCGCGGCCCGCATGGTACGCTACTCAGCTGCGTACCATGCGGACATGACTCGAGTATAAGCCGAGGGGGTGCTTTTTCAGCACAAAAAATGTGTTGAAAAACTCTGTTTATACTCGAGTATATACGGTAAGTATGGAGGCTCACAATCACATGCTTCCTCTGCACCACTGAATGACACATCCACTTTGTTTTTTTTTTTTTGTTTTAAGTGTATTTCCTTGCTCTTTCTACTATTTTTAGTTTGTTGGCACAGTGGTTGGTATTGCTGGGTCCATGGGTTCAACTATGAAAGGGCTTGATCTGTGGAGGTAGAGTGTATGTTCTCCCTGTTTTTCTGTGGGTTTCCTCCAGTTTTCTCCCATAGTCTAAATACATAAGTTAGTTTACTTCTGACAGAAAGGACCCTAGTGAGTGTGTGTGTTTCAGTACTCTCTGGTGAGAGTTGTTTAATATGGTGGCACTATGAAAGCAAACGATAATAATTAATACTTTCCTTATTATATAGCCCTTGTCCCCTGTCACTGACCTGTATGTATGTATGTATGTATTGCGTATGTCTAAGGAACTAGAAACCTCCTCATTGGATGGGGTTATGTCAGTCTCTCCCTTACTGCCAGAACACAGCCTCTGCTCCTTACCAACAAGTGCATGGTCAGACAGCACTGTAGCACAGTGGAGGTGGAAGTTAAGTGATACGCTTCTCCTTTCCTTACCATATATTAACAGAGCAGAAAGTCTAACAATCCTCTGTCTTGGTGGCACTCTTTCCAACCAATTAGTCAGCACTGGTCTTGGGTGTTTTACATAAACCACATTTGCAAAATTAGCAGTGTGGTTTGAGAACCACTAGGTTAGATCTTTGCAGAAATGGAGAGTAATGGTATGGCATAGGGATGTTTTGATGTGGACATGTAACTAGAGACTGGTAATAAATAGAAAATAAATATTTTAATATTGAGGCTGGGCACACACTATACGATGTGTGTACCCAGCGATTGAACGACACAATGTAATGATATATCGCACACGTCATACACACTACTCAATCCGGTGTGTGATTGAGCGATATATCTTTACATGCTGCATGTAGCAGTACAGCGATCATCATTGCATCATCCCATTTTCTGTGCAGCACAGCAGATGGGACGATGCAATGAACGACTGCCGTGCATGCACAAACGGGCGGGGACACTATATGATCAGCACAATATAACTTTCCAGTCCCTGTCGGAACGATATATCGTATGATATACTTATAGGATGTACCCAGCTTTAGCCTCCATAGACTTGATCTTAACCTGTGCAGTCTAAAACTGGACTCACACTCGATCATGCATATTTTATTTATCACTATAGCCGATAGCATTTTAGCATAAAAATTGCCAGCGCCTAGCAACAGCTGGCCAACGGGGATATCAGCAGGTCTTGGCATTTCTCTGTGTGTGTTTGTATTTAATGGGTAAGCAGCAGTCAGTTTGGTTGGTGAAATTGGTGGGATGTTCTGCCTTGGCTGGTCTTTGCACTAGTGTAGTGTCTCTGGCTGCTCTGTCCAGTGTAACCATATACTGCATAGTCTATTCTATTAAGTCCACTATTTCTCTACAGCGACATTTGTTGAATTCATTTCTTTTCACGTCTGGAGACTGAGAGACATGCACTGCTGTGAATGTGCTTTGAATAATTTCATGCACATTGCGTTACAAGACTGATTAAATATTATTTGAACTGCCACTGACTCGTAATGACTGTACAGCCTAAAGCAAACACAACCAACATTTGCTACGGTAATGTGCTCTGAGTGAAGACACCATCTTGTCTTTGCTAGAATATTAAAGGTGTAAGTAATAAATACTTTTCTTTTATAATTTTGCTGTAAATAAGCTATTTTTCAATTCTTGACCTCTTTCCTTAATAAAAATGCTGACGAGTTCTGACTTTAAACTTCTTTCTTTTACAGAGATGAGGGACACTGGGAATATTGGTTATAGAGTGGGAAGCCTGGGCACCAAGTAGTTAATCTTTTTTATCCAGCAGCACAGGCTCCCTCTCCCCTATACACCGACCCCTTATCCAGACAGCCAGTTTTAGTTTGGTGCCTAAGGAGTGGGCACGATTTTAGGGGCTGCTACTGCAGCCTCTACTTAGTTTACTTTTATTTTACGTAGATTGAGCTGGCAGTGGGTCAGTGTCCTTGACATCCCTGCTGCTGTTCCATCACTCCTGTTCCAGTGGCCTGAGCACTGGCGACTGGGTCAGTGACCCCGACCGGTACCTGCTCACACAGACCTGAGCCCAGCTGCAGCTGGAATGCCAGGGATGTGTAAGGCGGCATACAGAGAGCTGCATCTTAGCGGTTGATCGCTGCTGGTCAGGGAGACGACTAGCAGTGGGTTCCCGGTCGCCTCCACACCACCAGGGAAGCGGGCTAAACGTGAGGCACTCTTTCTAATCTAAGCCATTTCCTGTGTTTGGCCAGACGGGAATACCAGCTTGTCCCGTTAGCTCCTACCCCATCCCTTGGTGCCTCCCCCTGCCCTAGGATACCCACCACAGGGCTGCTCCTCCTACTCTCTCCTTCCCTCTTCAGACGCTGGGTGGCCATTTTCACATTGCCTGCCTTGCACAGAGAGAGAGATGCTCCTGCCTCCCCTATACCTCACAACTGGGTGTCAGGTTATGGTATCAGGCTCCTTTCTCACCTGTTGGGGTTTGATTGTTGAGCAGTTATTGCCCATTATTTGCGTTATTGGGTTATTGAATGTTTTATCTGTGTGCCTGGATTTAGATAGTACTGTTTTCTCTATTACACTGTGACGATTCTTAAACTGATTTCTCACTACTTAACATCTGTTAGTGGTTAGTTAAATTAATAACTAACCTCTGTTAATCTCTCTTTTAGTGCTTGGTTAAATTGGGGACACATTTGCTTTTAAGGTGCCAATTAATTGTGTTTTACTATTTATCAGCTATATACTGTTAGGTACGGTACCACTTATTCTCTTAAGTGGTCCTTTCAACATTCAGTGCCTTTTTCTCCAATGTACCCACTTTTGTTGTTATACCAAAGTGTGTATGGGTACTTTCTGGTACACATAATGTCTTGCAGAGGTTAGGCAGCGAAAGCCCCCTGGGATGGAGGCGCTGCAGTGTCTTGTCAGAACTGTTATGTGTCTATTGTAGCTCCGAACCAGGAGCACGATGCCTTTTGTGTGAAACTTGCTTTGCAGCTTGGGAGCACTTTGGCTGTGGCTCTGTTACAGTTCGCCACCCAGCTGCAGGCCTCTCGGCCCACTGTTCCTTTGCTTACAACAGCCCTACCTGAACTGACATGGGATCAGAGTTTGTCTGTCGGCCCACGGCCTAGTGCAGCTGTCTACCTCGTTACAACAAAGGTTGGATTAACCATCTATGCGTCAATCATCTATTCAACACCCCTCAGACTCCAAGTCAGGGGACTTCGAGTGCCCAGAGGGGGATGTGTCTGTGACATCGGGTGTGGAAACAGTCTGTTCCAGAGGACTCAGTGCCAGGTGGATGTAGATGCCTTGGTCATGTCTGCTCTATTAGTTAATGATTCTGACACCACGTCTACGGTGGAGGTGCCCCTTTTTACACTGAATAAAAAGGAAGCGGTACTATTTCCTTCCTCCTAATTGGATGATCTCCTGGCAGTGGCTTGAACACACCCTAACAAGCATTTCCAGGGATCTAAGCGCATTTTGAACTTTTACCCTCTCTCAGGACCAAGTGGGAATCGTCATCTCTGGTCAACACTTACATTTTTTGGTAAGGTCCACTACCCTGCCTGTCCTGAATACAGCTTCTTTTAAGGATTCTACAGATGGGAAAATTGAACATTTTCTGAAATCCATCTTTTCCAACGCAGGTGCAGTTCTTTGTCTATCTCTCGCCCCTGCTTGAGTGGCCAAAGCTCTAGGGCATTGGGCGGATTCTCTTCAGGAAGGCCTTCGCACAGGTACCCACCAATCTGAATTGCTGTCGAAGGTGGACCTCATTTGCGAGGCCAGTGTTTACCTGGGGGAAGTGGCCATTCTTTTCTCCATGGTCTTGGCTTCCGCTGAATATAACATCAAGTAATAAAAATAAAATAAGTGGGATCTGTATAGCGCAGAGTGAAGTGTCAGACAGGTACAGTATAACAATAATCAGTGAACATTACAAAAGATGCAGAAAATGTACTCAGAAAACCCCTAGCAATAAAGGAGTGACCTCACATATTACTGTATGGATAAATCCAGGATACTAGGACAGAAGATAAACAAATTGGAAACATTCAACAGGGATTGCTGGCGGTAGAGGGGAAACTAGCGGTGAAATTGCTGACTTGTTCCTCCTCCTAGAGATAAGCTGAGGCATCTGCTGTATTGGTTAATTCTTTAGGAGTGAAACCATCGAAGTTACAGAGCCTTGCTGGCTATAAGAAGAGCATATATGGGAAAACTACTTATGGGCTCTGGTTACGTTAATGGAGTATTCCTGGAACACAAAGAACTGGGAGTCATTCCATTTTCAACTCAGTGTTTCCTTGAAGCTGTCAATACTAGCTGACACTACGCCCTGTGCCGGTGACTCTCCCTGACTGGATGATGTCATGGCATCCTGCTCAGGAGGTGCAGCCTCCAGGGCCGGGAAGTACAGCAATGCCCAGAGCAACTTGAGGACACTCCGGGTGGCTGTACAGGATATAGTGTGCATGTCTGGAACTTCCAAAGGCCCCTAGCAGCACTGCAGCAACGATCCTGGCTGCAGGGTGCCATTATAGCTGCGTCTTGATCTATTTTCTGGGTCGTCCATTTTGGACCAGAGCTGTTGATGGGACATCTGAAGATACAAAGTTGATTGCTTTAGGGTGGATACATCCTAGAAGGTGTCACCCAAGCTGTGCTATGATGCAGTCACCCTATGAGAGAGCTGCAGCAGTTGCTGTTTAATGTCAGTCACTGCTTGTGTGAGTGTTGCTGCCTTGTCTTTCAGTAAAGGGGCCATGGTCTCTTTGCCTGTACCACAGCCTCATAGGTAACGGGTTGGTCAGCTAGAAAGTGGGGAGAGACACTGTGACTGGAGGGTCCTGTGAGGGATTTGCCGTGGCTCCTGTTTATGGTGCAGGTGCGGTGGCCATAATAAATTCACTGGACACCTCACCTGGTGAGAACGCTGGCACTTGAGTGGCATAGAAAGATAACAATTTCTCCTTAGAACGGGGTTTGAGTTGTGTGGAGATCACTAAGCGATCGTGGCAGCTATTATTGCTGAGTCTGCAGAGTCAAGTGACTCTCTCCGCATTGCCGCCGGAAACGGAAGTTCCCGTGAATGTAAGATATTTACAAAAATAAAATATGTAACCTTCCCAAAATGTTTACTTTTATTATGACTTTATGTAGGTTAATAAAAAAAAAAAGAAGCAGCATTCGGCACAAATGTGGATAGCGTTGGACTTTTGATTTTGAAACATTTTGCTCATGTTTATGCTCATCAATTGGTCTGTCTAATCAAGCTATACAGACAACTTGGTATTTATAGTATGTGTTGTCTTTCTTTTCTCCAATCTATCATCATCTTAGACACTTTTTTTTTTTTTTTTATAGTAAAACAAGTGCAAACTCCACTTATTCAGTCCCAGGGATCTAGTCATGCAACCTTCAAAATGCAGTAATACTAGCTCCGTCATGTCCCTAGGTAGTAATAAAATTAGTGTCCCACCTAGTCTGCCTTTTCACTTGTGTATACTCTCTTATCAAAGTTGTTACAGTTTCATTCATACAGTAGACAGCAGTGTAATTAGCTCTGAGGGCAGCAAATTGCTGGAGGAACAGTAGAAACTCCTGACACCTCAGACTGCTCTGGAAAATGTGCGATGCTGGAGCAATTGATGTGCGCAGCCCCTTATCACTGAGGATTGAATTGTTCCCATAAGTGCATTCGTTTGTGACTTAATACCGGATATGTTGCTGAAGTTTACTCTAAATTTGGAAGGCTAGACAATTGCATTATTTACATCCCGACAGAGCTCCAAGCAGAAAATTAGATCAGAACTCTGAATAATGTAAATTAATCTTTACACATTACTTTCATTTGTGTGCACAGTGTCTCATTTTCAATTAAATGTAACAATATTTTGTTCTTTTTACCCGTACTCTTATAAGGAATAACAATAAAAAGGGAAGTAAAATTATCTGTGCTGGATTTCATGACATGTTTTGTAATTGTATACGAACTATGTGGATTTAGATTGTGTAACTCCATCAGTATTTTATACAATTTAAATTGTAAGAACATGTAATACCATAGACAATAACAATGTTTATAACAATATTATAAAACTGCTTCTATAACTATATTAACCAGTATCTCCGCTGCCTTAATACTTTCATGTTTTGAACCTGTACAAGTTCCTTCTGTTTCTCTCTGGGTTACACAAAAAAGGGTTTGTGATCCCGCACTAGTTTTATAATGTTTATAATTTATATTATAATGTACAACACTGACACAGCAAATTAAGAACGTGATATCCAATCGGATTTGCTTTATTTTTATTTGTCCTTATCACTGATGTGCTACTACAAGCTCTATATATATATTAGGTTACAAGAAAAGAAGAAAAAAGTAGAGCTATTATTGCCGTGCACTATACTGTCAGTTAATGTTAATCTGTCTTTTATTAAAACATAATGATCTTTATTCAAATTCAATTAAAATATTGACACATAAGGGTTATCACAACTGGCGAAATATTATTTAAAATGAATTCAACATTCAATAGGATAGAAAGATGTGCATGAAAGGATGAAAATAAGTGTATTGTTTGAAAGAAAATCATATATGTCGCTGGTTGTATATAGTCTCTCTGAGTTACATAATTTAAATGACTTTATAGGTTATTTGTATTGCTAGTGATGTTGTATAGCATGAAAAGTTGCCAGTACATGGTGCCGTGTTGCCAGTTAGGTCATTGGCAGTTGCAGAGACCTGGCACATGGCAGTTGGGTGTTGTGTGCTCCTTTGCTTGGTGCGCTGATGCTATAAAGGTGACACAAGCTCATTTTAATGTATTTAGTTTTTATGTAGAGTAGCATTACCATGCATCACAACTTTCTGGTTCTAGGTGCCGTGGCCGCCCAACTACCAGGGTAGGTTTTCCGTTGACCCTCGGCTTATGACCCATCCAGCAATGGCCTATAACATGAACCTTCTCCAGGGCCATGGGCGGGGATCTCCCATCCCTTTCGGGCTTGGACACCACTCGCCAGTAAATGTTGGGCAACAAATTCAGCACACAGACAAGGATCAACATGAACTGAGCCGCAATGGTTAGTGTTGAAAAATTATTAGTTTAGGATCAGAGATTTCTCCATACCCTTGTGTCAGTATAACATCAGTTTTATCATAATGGGTATTGTATGAATTCTTCAGATTGATACATAAATGGTGTATTTACTCCCCTATGAGCTCTATAGTACAATTGGTTTAGTATTGATGTTTCCATTGTAAGTCAGCACCTCTTAATGCGCCTCTCACTTACCACCAAGTATATTACATTGTAACCCAGCTCCGCTTAATAATGTTTACCAAAATATTCTTTGTACAAAAGTGCCTTAAAATGTGTTCACATGATATGCCAGTGCCTTCACAATGCCACCTTTGCTGCAGAACCAGTTTTGTACTGTGTTTTTCAACTGGCAGTATTGAGTGGGGAAACTGTAATAATGAAAGATGACTGTGCTATTTCTCACGCATATCCCCTGAGATGGAAAATTCACGCTAATACACATGAGGATCACCCACGCGATACATCATCCGCAAAATGTAATATATTGAGGGAGTGTCCTGCAGAACGTTTTTACAGGTTATTTTTCAGGGATAATTGATATTCCAACAATGTTTAAAACAGGTTGGACACTGCCATGAATATATTGAATCATATTATAATAAATTGACCATACTTTTTGTGGGTGGTAAATATGCACTATGCTGATGAAACGTAACATATGGTTGCTGTGAAATATAAAACTTCAATATTGTCTGCAGCATGATATTAAAAGGGTACATTACCTATTAATCTCCTTTTTTTTTCTCTGCAATGTTCCAGGTAAAAGTGAGAACAATCAGTCAGCTGACATGAATAAGCTGCGAACTCCAGAAAAGAAACCACTGGACTGTAAACCGGTATTGTACTCACTGTTTTATTGCTCTAATTTCTGCTCTGAAATCATAACTTCGAAGTTTCCATTAGATGTTTGTATGTGGTCTATTAAAATGAAGACTGTTCAGTTTAAACATATGGGTTCCTCTATTGTCTGTCTTAAAAAGAAAAACAAAATGTAACAAGTGATTTTTTTTTCTTTAAATTGAGTACATTTTTATTAAGTTTTACAATAACAAAAAAAGAACAATATATTTAATAAATATTTACATACAGTTGCGAGTAGACAATGAGTTTATGAATCTGTCCCTCACATAGACCATAGCATATAACAAGGCTCCCCAACAGTTCAGGTTTTAGAGATATCCATGGTAGAGCACTGGTGGTTAAATTAAATTGACTGAGGTACTAATTAAGTCACCTGTGCTCAACCATGGATATCTCTAAAACCTGAACTTTTGGGTAGTCTTGAGGACTGCTTTTGGGAACCTCTGCACTGGGCGTTAATAGAGAAATGAAGACACCCCTACTGGCTATAACCTGGGTAACTTTACTCCAAAATGCACCCACCAAGGAACACTCCCATACCAAATGCCATAAAGTACCTCTAGAGACCACACATTATGGACAGGTGTAACGGGTGTGAGATAAGTTGTGTGGAGAATAAACAGCTATGTTTGCTGAAGCCTAATAGTTGCAGTAGAACAATTGGGAGATTTCAAGGAACAAGTTTGATTTTTGAATAGGTGGAGGTCATAGTTACTCATCTGGTAAGAACGTGTTTTTTGTTTTTTATATTTCCATTTTTTTTTTCCATTGTTAGGTTGACTTGGACCCAAATGCACAAACAAGAAGTCCTGAGTCTCGAGCTAACCTTGGTTTCCCCAATCCTAAATTTCATCGTAAAGATAATCCGAATCAGAGACCGATGAACATCCACCTGACCCCCCCACACCCTCAGTACCCCATGCCAAACCGAAATTTCCAACATGTATCTCCGTTACAGCGGCCTCCGTACACTCTACAGCAACAACAAAATCTTCTGTCCCAGCAACAGAACCATCTATCTGAACTGCAGAACCAGTTACCTCCTCCACCTCCCCCACAACATAACCATTTAATTCAGCAGGCACCACCCCAAACCTCCCAGCTCTCTCCCGCCTTCCAACCAAGCCCTAACCAGTCCTTCTTCAATAACCCTATTCCACACCGGCCCCCATCTCCCAGTGTAGATGGTATGATCCCTGAGCAGCCACATCCCCCACCTCCCATGCTACAAGACGTTAGTAACCCACTACGGTCTGCCACCCATCATAATCCCCTTATGTCTTCACACATCAACAACTACATTGAGGATGGGCCTCAAGCAATGGGTGCCGGAGAGGCTTTAGGTTAGTAGAACAGCACATGTTAATTTGTTTTTTAATTACGCATTAAGTTTGAGAAAGTTAATCTATATGTCTTCCTTTTGTCTCCCCCTTCCCTTTAGACTATAAGCTCCATGAGCAGGGCCCTCCCTCCTGTTCTCATTACCTACAGTATTTCTCTTGCACACCAGCTACACTCTACACCACCTACATGGGCTCTCTGCTCCTGTACTCCTCTGATATTTTTATTGCACTCCTTGCATCAGTGGCTGTGTTTAGATTTGTTACTTGTTTACTATATTGAACTGTACTGTTTTACCGTGCACTGTCTCATTGTTTTGCCTTTTGTACGGCACTGTGGACCACTTGTGGTGCCCTATAAATAAAGTTTAATAGTAATCACTGAGATGGGAGAGCATCTCACCTCCAAAGCTACCTGGTTGATCTTCCTGGGCCCATATACTTTTCTCACAGACTAAAGCTGGGTACACTGGCAGATATATTGGCCGATCAATTGATCGGCCAATATATGGTGTTCCCATTGGCCAGTGTGTACGAGCTATATGTTCACAGACCTATCGCGTCGGCTGTGCTGCAAAGCTGATGGCAGATATATCTGCTGTGTGTACAGGCGATCAGCCACCCGCCTGTACACTTGCTGCGGAGGCAGCGGGGAGGGGGTCGCGGCAGGTCCCGTGGCCAGATGACCGGTGATGATTGTTCAGTGTGTAAGAACAACCATCATCTGCAGGTATATCTGTTAGGTGTGTACCCAGCTAAAGCCATGCACATGAAAGTACACCCAGGGAGTGTACTTACACATGCACAGACCGAGTGAACCTGCAAATGGCTCATTGAGAGGGAGATGTATCAGACCTTGCAGAGCGAGAAAGTATCAACCAACTGTTGTAATTTTTAGACACAGCCTGTAAAATGACAGCTAGGTGCTGATTGGTTGTGCCCCAGAATACCATGCAAACTGCATTGTGGAGTGCAAGCACTCTTAACTGTACGATAAAAATGAACGATAACGATATTGACAATATCGTTATCGTTCAGATCGTCCATTTATTGGTGCCCAACGACCAGCGATGCGCGGGCACGTATGGTCGATAACGATATCGACCATCGCCTATGCATGCAGGCCAACCTGGTTGATATCGACCGGGTTACATAGGGACGATCGCGGGTCGCTGGGCCGTTGTCGTTGGTGTGCTGGATAAACCATAACTATCATCCAGCACACCAGGAAAGTGAAAGACGATCAGTCGGCGATATAGTTATCGCTGACCGTACCGTGTGTACGCACCATTAGTCAAATGAAATGCAGGTTTCCCTCTGAGCACTAGTAATTAATTCCTGTGCTCCAAGTGCAGAGATTAGCTTTGGTACTGATGAAATTCTGGGAGGGGAGTTAATAACACAAAGGGTCTTTTTGCCACTGTGGGGGTTCTGGAGAATTTGTCATGGGAAGTTTATTGTCACTGCTGGAGGGGAAAGGGGTAATGCCACTGGGGTTCTGAGGAGAATGTTAAAATGAGGACTTATGGACATTGAGGGAATTCTAGACACCACTTAAACATACTTTTTTTTCATGGAAATATTTCAATATGTTTTTAAAGATATTTACATTTAGAAAAAAAAATCCACTTTTTATGTCATCATTGATCAAAATTATATTCAGCTTATACCACTTTTACACCTAAAGTCCGGGTCTGACCCGGAGTTGGAACAGGGTTCCAATCCGGATCAGACCCAGAATTTAGCCGGCGCCGACCCAGGATATTCCCGAGTCGGCGCCGTTCACACCATGTTTCCAGTATTGTAGTGTATAGAAAATATGCACATCTGAGCTCATCTCTCTGTTTCCAGATCGCATGCACGGCAATGTAGCTTTGGAGACACTGAGGCAACAGCAGCAGACTAGGATACAGCAATGGAACGAACATAATGCCTTTCTGAGCCAAGCCAACATACCATACCCACACCACCCCCACATGCAGGCAATGGGTCTGGCCCAGCAGCAGCTGATGCGCCCTAACTGGAAGATCCCCAGTAGTGGAGAAGAGGAAGCTGAGACAACTTATAACAGGTAATTGTAGAGTCGTCTGGACATATTATATCAGCTTGGTCTAAACCAGCTGCAAGATCTGGTATGTGGGTAGCAAGCCAAAACAAAATAAATCGCACTCTTTAGGCTGATTTTCTCCTTTGCAAATCTGCTATGCTATTCTGAATATTATATTCTTAATTTGCCTTCTCTTCATTATGATTATATTTGAAGTCCTGATATTGTTTACTTTGTACCGTAACATAATTGACTAAGAACAATGTGACAAAAGGTAACTTACAGTATATGCCAGCTAGATGCACCTTTATGCTCTCTTTGCAGGCTATAAATAGATATGTAAAGTGGTGGGTATGTAATGTCTTTTTGCATGATTTCTGGCTTTTTTTGTGTGATGCTACCATGGTGGTGATAAGCTACCTTAGTTGGCTCTATGTCCCACCTCTAGAGTGGTAATAGGGGGATTATCAAATAGACAAAAACTGTAGCTCGAGAACGCTAGATAGCCTCTGCAAAAAGAGTAAAGGAACACCGTAAAGAGGCTAGGGGTACCCTAAATAATTTCTTAATATGAATTGAATTAGCTATATTGCCACTGATGTATCCTTTACTTTGGACTTTGCCTGTGATTAGTATTATTTGTTTTGTCTTTTTCTTTGTGGTGTTTTTGCCTGTGTTCTTTTTATCGGATTTTCATATTTTTACCCGCAGATGCCAATATACACGAACACCGCAACCAATCTGATATTTGCCGAAGACTGAATCTAATTGTGGATTGGTTGCTGTAGCTTAATGCAGATTTGTATTTTAGAGCAACATTTGTGAAAACCCTCAGTCTTCATCTCTCATCCTCTGTCTCTTCAGGTTCCAAGATTTTCTACGGGAACTTTCCCAGCACGACCACAGCGGCGATAACAGAGACATCACGGAGATGCCTCCTCCTCAGTCTAGGCTATTGCAGTACAGACAAGTACAACCCAGAAGCCCACCAGCACTTGCTTCCCCTTCCTCCAACCACAGTGGTCACTATCCAAACTTCTCAGAAAACAGCCGAGATATGGACATCACGCAAAACCCCGCTTTCCCACAGCACATGGCAAATGTGTACAGCAGCCCCTATACAATGCCATCAGAACACATGACACCCCCTCCACCAATGAAATACCTGCAGCACGACGGATCCTGGGCATACGCCAACATTCAACAAAATCCTTTAATGGGAATGGGGTTTCATTATGGCATGCCCCCTATACAGCACAGACCACCACAGAACCCATTTATCCATGTACAGAACCATCAACAGTCAGCTGGTCAGGAAGCATTTCACCCGCCCGCCCCACGTGCAGTATCCACATCATCACTCCACAATCTAGAAGAGGTAAAGTGCCTGATTGGAGCATTGTAAATGTAATTATTTTATTATAGACCGTTTCTTTATTAGGGACACAGGAAGTATTGCAATTGACAAATCAAAATATGTGGTATATAATTGTAGGTATTTTTTGTGAATAGTAACCATGTTGGGGAAAATAATGGTCTAAATCTCTCACAAAAACAAAACTGATCCACAGGTATCCTCACGTATACTGATTTGTTTATTTTCAGTGCACAGAACAGGAAAACAGAAACCTAAAGCAATTTTCTTAAAGTTGCAGGATTGCACACCAAACTAGTAAAAGGTGTATGGGCATTGACTACAGGAAAATAGAGAACACTGCTTTCAGTTATTCTGTTTTCTCCACAGGGACCAATAATCTCTAACTAAAGTGACACCAAAGCTTGGCTTCACAACTAACATTCATTTAGCTGAGCATAACTTGGGCTATACAGTACATACTAACTGCAGAAACGGATATATAAATCTTTGCTGTGATGGTCTTCCCCAGTGATGTAAAATTAAGTTAAGCACTTTCACTGGATAGCACATACAGGACAGATTCTGTTAAATATACTTAGTGAGTTCGAGGAACATTTGAGGTAAAGTTACCCGGATGCAAATACAAAAGTGTCCTAGTAAGGACTTATCTATGAACATGTTAAAAACCACAGTGGTCCTAGTAGGAATTGACTATTTAACACTTTACTATTCATATACAATATTCCCAGTAAGGACGAAGTTATAGATGTGTTATCAGTACACAGTGGTCCTAGTATTATAATTATTGTTTATATGGCACCATCAAGTGTCCGTAGTTCCGTACATAGAAAAATGACAATGAAACACAAACCATTTAAAAAGTTAGACCGTACAAAGGCAAAAAAAAATCAATCCGTGAAATATTTAGACAACTAAATGAGTTACCGTTACAATAGTATCGCTCCATGGTCCAGAGTCTTGGGATGGGTGGACAAAAAGGATCATGGTCGCTAACTGTGAATGACTTCGTACTGCAGACAGGTATTGTGCAATTAGAGTGAAGGGCGGAAGACCCTGCTTATGAGAGGGTGAGGAAAGTTTGAATAAATAGGTGTGTTTTAAAGGCATGTTTGAAACAATGCAGACTGGTAAGACAGTATGGTCAGATGGGAGAGTTCCAAAAGAGGGGAGCAGAATGGATGTGGGGTTGGGAAGAGGCAATCTGAGCACAGGAAAAGTGACAGTCCACGTAAAAGCGTAAAGGGAGTGTGGATTGAGGTAAGGTGGGGGGGCAATCCTGGGGTCACGCAAGCCGGTCGCCGCAGATACAACAAAGGGGCCAGGAAATCTCCGTCAGCCGACGGAAAACCTGGCCTCTTTCCTTCCCCCAAACGGTGGCGACATGCCTCCATTTTGGGAAACTGAAGCAGTCTCAGCCTCCTCCCCATCCACAAATGGCAGCTTTTTGCCCTGCGTGTGATCACGCAGGACCGGTACTGCACATGCACAGTACGGGTCCGGCACCTGTGCAGATTCACTTACATGCACTGCTGAATAAGGCCCATAGTGTATTAGAGATGCTGGGCTGCGACTTTAACCGCACAGTAATTAGATTTAACATGCGGTAAGTCACAGATGAAGCACAGCAGAATTTGGCGTGAGAAAAAGCCACAGTCGATGCATCTTCGTATACACATATACACACAGATGTACAAATGTTGCACATCAAATCAATGTCATTTTGCAAAGTAGTTTTGTCACTTCTAGTTTTATTTATGCAAATAAGTCGCCCGGGGCCTGGTGTGCCAAGAGCGGCTGTTTAGTGTGACTGAAACCGCAATGTATGATAACACATCTGTATAGCGGTCTCAGTAAGGGCTGATTTATTAAATATATAATTAGCCTACAGTTATTCTAGTAAGGACTGACCTGTTACAAACATCTGTCTTTGGGGAATTTTATAAATGCTTATATAGTGGTTCTAATCACCTTGTGGACTTATAGGTATAAGCTACTTACATGATGAATGTGAGACAGTATTTTCCAGCTCTGCAGATAAAATATAAATACAAGCTTCCCTTCCTCCCATGCGTCATCGCAGTTTTAATATTAAATGAAAGAGACAGTGCCTGTCGTGCTGTGCTGCCTCTAACCCTTTTCTTAAAGGCCATGCCTGTAATACGGAACATGGCTAATGAAGCCTGTCCTCTACTGGATTATGCAGATTCATTAAATGATTGGATATTGGCCGATACATTTGCCTTGACTGGAGAAATTGTGTGGGCAGACTCTTAACTAATCTCTCTTTGAAAGTGGAGATCAAAGTGCGACTTAGTGTCATGCAGACGTTAATGGAAGTTGAAGATTTGGGTCTGCTAGCTGGGGGTACTCTTCATACACACTATAAAGGATATGTGTATGACTGAGCGTCACCAAAACTCGTTCTCCTCACACTGCATCCTGTTGTGTCATTTTAAGGCTTAATCTATGAGCCTATAAAAAAGCAACAGAATTTCTTAGTTACAGAATCTAAATTGCTGAAGCAAGTGTAACATAATTGTGACATGATATCGAGCACTTCACACTTTGGGAACTGTATGGCTCCTGCATAAGTGAAATTGCATAGCAGTGCTTTGTGAAGGCAGGTTATTTATTCTCTAGGATTAGCAATTGTTTCAGTACTACATACACTACAGTTAAAGTTTTAGAACATCCCCATTTTTTCTGTTTTATTTAAATGTACGCAGTTTAGTGGTTTAAACGTATTCTGAAATGAAAGCATTGAACTCCTCAAAGAAGCCACTTTTTTGCAGATATATCCACCAGAGACACTTGTAGCTTTCTTTCTACAATGGTAATCCTATTTTGTTGCAGAAGTTACCACAAATGTGTTGCACTTTTGCTTTCACCCTTCTGTCTATTTCATCCCAAACCAGCTCGATGGCGTTTAAGTCTGGAGACTGCACTGGTCATTCCTTGATTTGAAGCCTACCGTCTTTATTTTCCTCAAAGGTAGTTCTGGCATAGCCTAGAGCTATATCTTGGGTCATTGAGCCTGAATCAGAGTTGTACGCTAATGCCACTACTGCTGCATATGTGTATGCAGTGGATGTGCGGAAATATGCAAATGTTGCAGATGCTGAGTATTGTTTTGAGATGTCCACCTGCGGCTTTACAAATCCAAGCTTCTGCGTACAAAGACACAGCATCGGTTGTAAATCATTCCATTATCACAGTTCTGAGTAACCCTATGGCTACTCACTGTTTACGCAATCGCAGATGCACTCTGTGATATGCCCTGAAAAATGTTGTGGTACGCCTGCATTCTTTGTAGTACCTCCCACAAATGCTCCCTGACTATCAATCACACTGCGAGCCAAAAGTCTCTGCGAGACTACGGTTATGTACCTTGACGCATGCGCACTGCGACTTAGATGTATGTGCAGTTTACAGATAATTGCTGAACTGCTAATATATCGGCACAGCGTACATCTATGAATCAGGCCATTATCTCCCTGTAGTATGAATCATTGAACTAACAAGGCCGTAGACCAGAAGTTATTGCATGACACTGCAAAATTTGACTTTTACAAGTAGTAAATAAACCCAGCAAGAAGATCCTCCTTTTGCTACTTGACCGTGTGCAAAAACACTGTATGATGCGCCAAGGATTTTACATTTCGATTCATTGATCCATAAGACCACTTTCCAGTCTTCAGTAGTCCACTGGCACTGTTTTATTGCTGCAGAACAGCTGTAAGTTCTTAGTTTTGTACCATTTCAAGTTTTTCACTGGACTTTAGTTGCTTACATTTTAAAAACAGAAGGATGGGAGAGTTCTAAAACTTTTGACAGGTAGTGTATTTGATTTTATTTCTCTTATTTAAAGTCATATCTACCCAGAAATCCTCCATGTTTTATCTACAACCCTTACTCATGCACTGAAGTGCCAAAAGTAATGAGATGGTATGTAACGTTAATGGTAGGTGGTGTCACCGTACTGTAGTGTCTTAAGAATGACCAGACCTGCATCAGTTTCAGTCTGACATCTCGTGGCTAGTTTGATCAGGGTCTAGGTTGCTCATGGCAAGGCAACATGAATCATCAGAGTTTGAACGGGACTTGATAGTGAGTCCCTGACAGATGGGACATTCCATTTTCGAAGTTGTGCGGACATTCAACATTCTTCAATCTACAGTGTCGCGTGTGTATTGGGAATATCTCATGTTAGGCATTACCAAGAACCGTTACCGTGCAGTGGTCAATCATGGGGGCTCAATGATCATGATCAGCGGCATCTGTGGTAACAGACAAGCGACTCTGGCTTAAATCACATCCACATTCATTGCAGTCGTTACCAGACGCACGTCCAACAGGTCACTGCAGCGTTTTTTAGCTTCCATGGGATATGGGAGCAGAAGACCCACCAGAGTGCCCCTGTTAACACTTCGACACCAGTGACAGTGCCTCATCTGGACTCTTGATGTAGCTAATTAGTCCCTGGAGGACTGGCAACATGTAGCATGGTACGACGAGTCATGGTTCCAGTTGTTTCGGGCTGATGGTAGGGTTCTGGTGTGGCACAGAACCCATAAGGCCACGAATTGCAGTTGTCCACAAGGCACCGTGCAGGCTGGGGGTGGTTCCATAATGGTATAAGGGTGTGTTCAGGTGGCATGGCTTGAGTCAGCTGGTCTGCCTGAACACGTCATTGACCGATAACCGCTACGTTGCATTGCTATTTGACCATTTGCAGCCCTTAATGGACTTTTTGTAGCCCCACAACAATCGAATATTCCAGCAGGTTAATGCAACGTGTCAACTGTCCCAAGTTGTCCAGAATTGGTTTGAGGAACAATCTGGAGAGTTCCGATGAATGGTGTGGCCAGCACGTTTGCCTTATCGAGCATTTATGGGACATGTTGGAGAGGTCATTTCGCACCCAAGATCTTTCACCTACGAATAGGGAGCTGTGGGAAGCTATCCAGACCGCATGGGTTAACATATCTACTGAGGTCTTCCGTCCACTTGGGCAATCAATGCCATGTCGAGTTACTGCACTTCGCAGGGCTAGAGGGGGTCCTACACAATATTAGTAATTTATCCCATGATATTTGGCACTTCAGTGTAAATAGGATGTTTTTTTCCCTCAATGAAATGTTAGTTTTACATTTTTATTTTTTACTAGGTTATATACAATAAAGGACTTTTAGGACCGGATTCAATTAGCCACAGTAATAAGTGCTAGTGTCCTCCAGAATTTTTTATGCCCAGAGCAATTCAATTAGATGCCATTTTCCTTGCGCAGTAAATCTATGGCTAATGCACTTTAGCCCATAGATTCTGGGATAATACCCTGGGCTATTGGTTAATTTGTTTGTGGCACCCGCGATAAGGGCACTTACCGTGGATTTCTGTTACGGCCTCCGTCATGCTCAAACAGAAATCTGCATTAAGTGCAGCCTGCGAGCTGCCATGGGCTACAATTGAATGGCTCCGGCCACTACATTAGCCCGCAGTTTATTACCATGGCTAATTGAATCTGGCACTTATGCTTGTTCTAACTTATCTTACTATACCTCTGCACTCCAAGAGATGAGATCTCTGTAAATCAAAATGATCTTCAATTTTGATTGATAGAGCTCCAACTCTTGCAATGTCAAAGGTAGAGAAACTGGCTCTGGATAAGTGGTTGGTCAATAGGTGCTTGTAAGGAGACAAATTAATTAAGTAGACTTCCTATTGCAAAGTTTAATTATGTGATAATGGCGGTTGTTTTATATTAGTCGTCAGTACAGCTCAAAAGTATTTTGACACATTGTTGGGCTCAGAGTTAGTAACAGTTGTGTGTAAACTCAGGCAGACAAATAAACCAAAGCATATTGGAGACACACACGTTTCACCTCAGCACAGGGACTTCATGTGATACTGGTAAGAACGATTTTTGTCAATAAAAACACCATGGGGCAATGGACAGATTGTCGTTTGACTACTAGGTGTTGTAAGTTACGTCTCTATTGACAATTGTTTAGCAATCACAGACAGTATTGCGGCATTCTTCGATAGGTTTGTTGCGGAAAAGCAAAAGAGAATAGTCTGCATGCATGCTCTAAGCATTGCACATGATTTTAGCATCTCACATCCAATAGTCAATGTTTAGAATAGTCTCCAGGGGGTCCGAGGCTATGTCCACAGTAAGCATCGGCAAGGCACTCCCCAGCAAAGCCACAACCAGGATATACAGAATGTTTAGAAATAAGTTGGTAGTTCATCCCAACAAGTCTGCAAAGCAAATGGCCCAAGATCTACATCAGTACTATAAAGTAAATGTCCTTGTTTCAACTTTAAAGCGTCGACTGAGGGCTCATTGCTCACTACTGTAGATTGCTGTCCAAGCCAGTGGCCCTTCATCAGTGCCAAGAATAGGAGAGCAAAGGTTGCGGTTGCCAAGGATCACCTCACCTGAACGGGTGCTGATTGGTCTAAGGTTTTATGGTGCAACAAGTGCAGGTCTGGTATAAAGTATGTCAGTCGGCCTAAAAATCACATACTCTTGAATGTATCAGTTACCAACTGTGAAACATGGGAGACATGTTATGGTTTAAGGTTATTTGTGCTCTACACTCTGTAGTTTGTAACAGACCGGTTTGTTTGGGGAGAAATCTTAACGGCATTGAGCCTAAACACTGAACGATATCGTTAACGATATTTAGTGACGTCACTGCAGGTTGGCCTGCATGTTCAGGCGATGAAAGATATCGTTAACGATCTGCTGGAGTGGGCATCGTTAACGATATCTTGCATACACACTGGATGATATTGTGGATGATATCGTCATCATTCAATTGTCCTCAATATCGGCCAGTGTGCACTCGGTACTAGATAACAAATGCTACAGTTTGCGAAAAAGAACATTCCACGCATATAGATCTTTCTACATGACAATGATCCCAAACACCCTTTCTAAATAATGCACGACTGCTAGCAACAAAATGAAAATCAATGTATTGAAGTGGTCAGTTCAAAGTCCTGACCTAAATCCCATTGAGCACGTGTACACAGTCAAACTTAGGGTACTGTTTTCCATGCTTAAAAAAGGAAATGGACAAATCTTCCTCGGGAACATTACCTCAATCTTGTACTTATGTCCCGGCGATGCCAGGCCGCAGTTTCAGCAAACAGTTTTGCACCAAAGTACTGGTGCTGTTGTCTTGAAATATCCCATTGTGTTGTAAGTTTCTTGCAGGCAATGAATTTAATGAAATGTTTTGTACACTTTTATGAGCCTCAGGATTGTATTTACTTTATTATCATACACACAGAGGGCCTGATTCAGAGCCGGGCTTTTTTTTTTTTTTTTTTTTTGGATCGGCCTCTTGGCAGCTCGCATAGCTGTGGGTGACCGCTCACAGCTATTGCGAGCGGCCATGATGATGGTCGCGATGGTCAAGACCATCACGACCATCAGGCTTGCGACGAGTTCCTTGTGGTAGGGTCTCATGGCCGCAAGCCCTAGAGAGATTTCGGCTCTAACAGAGCCGGAATCTCTCCACTGAGCCGCCCCCAAATGGCAGGCGTTCTCATGGGAACGCCTCCATTTGGGCAGCCATCCCCCTGGCCCGCCCACCAAAGGGGGCGAGCTGTCACTCAACATCGACAGCTCGCCCCCTTTGGTGCGAGACCCCGAGCGACTGATTGCCCGTCGCGAGCCGGGTCTCACGCATGCGCACGACGGAGCCGGCTCTGTCGTGTGCATGCGCTGTGGGCCACCATCGACCCGGTTGCAAGCGCTCAGCGCTTGCGACCGGGTCTGAATCAGGCCCAGAGTGTGCAGTGGCCAATATTGTTACCAAATTTTTATTGTTTTGTACTGTTTATAAAATAAATCCCAGTAAGGAACAATAAACAAATTTATAGAAAACTATTTACTAAAAGTCTTTTGAGCACTACTGTATGCTAGTAGTTTGCTTCTACATAATTTTATGAAGAAATTGCATTTAATGTTCAGCTCAACCTTAAGTGGAGTTTTCCCTAATTGCATATGTAACCCATATATCGCAAATTACGTGGTTTCCCTCATAAACCAAAGCCGGGGAGCTCGTTCTATATTTGTACAATACAGTGCTATGGAGTTCAGTGCTGTGGGCTAATTAGCAGCACAATTTAATGTGACCTGGCTCACTATTCAGATCTAATTGGGGGTGGCACCCCCTTTTATTTACGATACAGGAGGATATATATGTCATGACACCCCACTAAAAGTTTAGTTTTTTTTTTCTCTTTAAGATAGTAAAGCAATTTTAATCTAGTATAAGTAAACAGGAAGATGTATTTAAATGTTTAGTAAAAATTGTGCAATCTGGTCACTTAAAGGAACTGCTTAACAACAGAGTCAACATGTAGCAGGCTCATTTTATCTGATGACTACTAATGAAGACATACATAATATGTATGAAGCTAGTTACACGTTTGTGCTCAATAACAAGAACTAGGAAAATATTTTGAATACCTTTAGCGTGTTCACTCAGGACAGGACTGGTGATGATCACCATACAGATAATCACCATACAGCAGGCAGATGTTAAGTATACACTTGGCTTCTGTTCAGAGACCAATTGCGGTCTCTTTCTTCATGTTATTGTCAGACTTCTGGAGATTTAATACTCGGTGAGTTGCGTAATTGCCAAGAGTTATGGTACAGTTACATTGCACATTTTCCTGTGCACCTCTCTAGGCTGTGAAGGAAAATCTGTGATGTTGGTGGCCAGGAAAACAGTCCAAATGGCGGCATCTAACTGCCATCTCTAAGTGTGCATACACATGGTCAGATCTGTTAGATAAATGATGAACTACAAACGATTTTACCAACGATTTCATGAACTACTAACGATTTTTTGCCTGTATTAAAATGAATGAAATCTGACTGCAAACACATCAGATGTCAGATAACGTTATCTAAAAAACGGTAACGTTCATCTGACAAACATGTCAGATATGTCAGATTTTCCTTCCGATATGAACGATTTTTAAAATCGTTATTGTACAGATGTGAAGGAAAATCTGACCATGAGTATGCACCATAACAATTGAATTGTGAGTTTAGAATGTACCCGTCACCTATGCACATTGTTCAAAATACAGCTTAATACCGCGTATCCACAACGCGACATTACTGATCGATTGCACGATTACAACATCGTAATCGCGCAATGGCTCAGTAATCGGGCACAAATCGCGCACAGTAATGTTGGTAACGACCAGCGATGCATGCTCCCGCTGGTCATTTCCGACATCAATCATCGCCCGAACATGCTGATCAACCTGACGACAACGTTGGGTTAAGCATGTTAGGGGATGATTGATGTGCCTACACTGAACAACTGAACGTTCAGTGTAGGCACAGCACCAGACCGAAAAGACTGCACGATTATTATGTCGTAATCATGCAGTCGTTTCTATGTCTGCAAATGGATATGCCCCTTTACAGTTCTATGGCATGGGGCACAACATATCTTATTCCTCAATAATGTGTCTCAGTGTATGAAGAGGTTACATTTTCATGACACTTGTTCCAGTCCATAAAATCGCTGCCTCCACTGTGTATACAACAAGTGCAGTTTGGAAACATTGCATAGTTGAACAGAAGACATTATTTGGACCTATGATATAAGGGATTTAACTTAAATGTGTTTTCCCTTCAGTTCTCTATATGTTTGTTTGATAATGTACTTCTATCTCCCCTAAAAACCCAGGTGCAAACATGCCCTCGCTGCTTACATAAGCCAGTTGGCGGCTGACATCAAGCATCTCTCATGTGTGAAAGTATGCAGAGAGGAGCTGTCATTGCCAAGGGGGAACATGCTGAAATATTCACTTCATCAACAAAGTGTATTATTTCTGAAGAACAAGGAACTCCTCAGCATCAAGCTTTTTACATGAATGATGATTCATTTACTGTTTGATAAATCATTATAATCTAGCTCGTTTTACATGTTCATAGAGGCTAATTGGCATTTAATTTTCACTTGATGCCATCTGAGCTATTGCAGTTATATAATTGCAACTTCAAAGGGAACATACTGAATGGTGCCATTATTTTTCCTGTGATATTATAGAGATAGAGTCTGTGTTGCTGCTAGTCTTCTGGGTATTGAGTATAATAAGATCTCTCTAGGAAAAAAGGCAAAGCGAGAATGTCCATCACGCTTACCTAGATTGAGAAAAAAGTACCAAAATGAGAACTATGACCTTCTTGGACAAATGAAGCCTTGTGTGAAGTACACTATACTCATTCTTCACAATATTCCAAAAGTAAAATCAGACTAAAGTAGCTTTTGGTCTAATATCTGCATGACATGTGCATGGACACTATTAGAAAATAATCCTTTCGCATAATGAACGCAGGAGAAATACCATTAGTATAGTTTATTTAGGACTACATAATGCTAATAATATGAATGAATGTTGATATAAAGTCCTATCTATCCTTTTGGATAACCCCCTTCAAAACGTAGGGTCTGGCTATCCCAAGAAAAAACTTAATTATTGCCCTTGTAGATGGCATTCTTGTTTCATCATTATTCCAGAAGTATGTTTTATTTAATCTACAAAGATGATCTATAATAATATTATAAAGTTACATTCAAGCATTGTAAAAAGGAAGAGATACATTGGCATGGCAAACAGGAATTACTTGCTCTTAGATTGGAAACTCTATTCCGATCTGCAGTTCCTGCCTGCTGTACTTTGTCCTCTTCAAAACCAGTCTCTTTGTCTTGTACATCACCCTACTTCTCAGTGATCTTCGATTGGGTTATAGTGCTGTAGTCCTATTTGGTCCTATAGTTTATATTATTAACAAGTAAATCACACTTGAATAGATAGTGCAGGTGTCTGCCCAATCAGCACGGACATCTGACTTACAAATCGGTTAAGTTCTTGTTCCACTGTAAGTGATTTCACGCACTTCAAGTGTTTGTTGATATTATTTATTTAAGGATCCATGAAGTATAGTATTAGTATGTGTTTTTTTTTATTTATTTATTTTTTTAAATATAAATAAGTCATTACGTTTTAATGAGAGAGTTACTGTGGTTCCTATTGGACTGCCAATTTTTAGAACTTACTTGGCTGTTATTTAACTATCGTGGGAAAGTTAGACCTCTACTCCTTTAAAAGGTGTTATCCAAAAGGATTGTCAAGCCTCTATACTGTAGGGGAGGTTGATCAAAAATTTTAAAGAGTGAAGAACTTGCCCATAACAACCATTCACCTATTACACATTTCTCCACTCTTAATAATGTTTTATACATCTCCTCCTATATGACTAATCTCATAAACACATAGTATTGTTATTTTCATATTACTTATCTATTCCTAATCAGACTAAACTAAGCAACTTGAGGCCCTTCAAGACTCCATCTTGGCACTAGATTGGTTCAGGAGGGTACAAGTGGTTTGATCACCGATCACACTTATTTGCACTAGTGTCTATGTTCTATTCTGTCCATGATCAACCTAACCACCTGCCCATTTTGCTGTATGACGCACACATTTAGTTAGGCCCCATACTATTGCTGAAAGAAATCATGATTAGAAAATCGGGTAGGAAAGATATGCAATATCACACACAGTAGCATAGTTATGATCTTAAATTATTTATTTTGAATGCTTTCTATTTTGGGAAGAAAAAATAATTGTATTCTAATTCCATACATATACATTTCCTAATTGTAACTTTTTTTTTGTGTTCATTCACATGTCAAACATATGTCCCCTAAAGTTATGAGTGTCATATGGCAGCCCTCATATTACTAGGCATATAAACTCATTGTGAGGTTACTGACTCAAAAGGAATTTGATGGCTAAGTTTTTTGCAATTTTGGTGTATTTCACATCGTCATTGTAGCATAGCAAATGGAGAACAAAATAGGAAAGTTGGTGTATGTGACTATATAGCCTATGTGATTCTCTGGAAGGACCAAGTAATGGTGAATATGTTAATGCTACAGGTGATAAATGCCACAATACTGCTAAATAAAAGAGGTGAGGCTGAATAATATGCAAGGTATATAATGTCCATCCCTGAAGTGTTTTTCTTCTACTCAAGTAATGGTGAATATGTTAACGCTATAGGTGATAAATGCCACACTACTGCTAAATAAAAGAGGTGAGGCTGAATAATATGCAAGGTATATAATGTCTCTCCATGAAGTGTTTTTCTTCTACTTGTTTTCCAGTATGAACCTAGAGGACCCGGGAGGCCGCTGTACCAAAGAAGAATCTCTGCCAGCTCGGCACATGCAGGTTCTGAAGAATTAGCCGCTTGTCAAGAAAACCTTGCTCAGTGTAAAGATATTCAAGACCCCACTAAGCCACCGTCATACAACTATTCATCTCCAGAGCTCTGGGTCAATGCTGCATCATCAGTCCCGTATCAGAACATTCCGTGCAACGGAGCCAATCCATCGGGAACGCCCAGGGACATGTTAGGTAATAATGGATGGATGTCATATCTAACTGTATGTGTGCACCTTTTGCTTGGTAAAGAATTGCATCTTTCTTCCGCACACAGTGGACTGTACCAATTTTCATGAGACTTCAGCCTACCAGTTCTCCAGTGATATTGTTGGGACACATTATGGCTAAAGAGCAGTGATGCACACAGTAGAGGCAACCACTTTGTGGACTGTACCAATTTTCATGTGAAATCAGCCTACCAGTCCTCCAGTGACATTATTGGGTCAAATTGTGGCTAAAGAGCAGTGAGAGCCTTGTTCATAACATCTGTAACCATGGTAACATTTTATGTAGGCCACAGTGTCCATGGTTACATATAATGATAAACAAAGCCACTTATTCCCAACAGATCTGGTATAATGCAGTAATTGTACGTTTCTGGGGTTTCACCAAAAAATTTTATGTTCTAATTCTTTTCCATTTTAGTAATTCAGTAAATTCTCTTTCTTGGCATAATGATTTCAATAAGCAAAATAATTTTTAGCAGAGCTGCTTTGATTAAAATGATAGTATCTGGTAATAGTATGTGTATTTTTTTTTTTAATTTTTATTATTTTAATTAAAATTTGAAGACCCTGAGGTATTGGAAAAGAATAATTATTCCCTATTACCCACTCTAAGAATAATTGTAACCTGATATGCTTACTAGTAAGTCTGGTTTACTTTGGAGTGTAGAGGATACCTTTTACATCATTATCAGCTCCATCTTTAGACATTTGTTGGCTAGAAACTAAATGAAATGCACAAGACTGATAACTTTACAAACTGTTTTTAGTGTCCCCACAAATCCAAATACAGAAACACATTTTTTTTTTTTTAGGCCTTTATAAATATGATTTGGGAGGGGGTCTTTGAGATTTATCGTGCACAGATAATTATCCCAACCACCCATTGTTTGTTCTGTGCACTTGACTACAAATCAACTTACTGCGGAGTTGCATAAAAAAAATTCTTTGTTCCATATTCTTCCTCTTCCACCACTTTAGGATTATTCTGTCCCATCACATGCTGTCATTTACTGCTGTTTTTAAGGCCAATGTATTAAAAATATTTCATGTTTTTGTCCAGTTGCTCCACAGAAAATGTCAAAAGCTCCAGATGACCATCTGAAATCAGAGAACATGCAGATGTCAAACTCATTCAACTACAACGTTCTGCAGCACCTCGGCCAGTTCCCCCCTCTCATGTCCAACAAACAGATTGTAGAGCCCAATGGAGCTGCAGCTGTCCAGCAGAATGCAGGCTCCAACAAGCCCACCATGTCTTACGCAAGTGCCCTGCGTGCCCCTCCCAAACCCAAACCACCGCCAGAACAGACAAAAAAAAATAGCGACCCTTTGTCTTTATTTCAGGAACTTAGTTTAGGGAGTTCATCAGGTAACAACGGCTTCTATTCCTATTTTAAGTAGATCCCCCTTCTCTGCCTTTTGTGTTTTGTTTTTATACAATTTCTTTTCTTTTCTGTCATTTTGTAGAAAGACCCTGTTTTAGCTTTGGTTAATGAGTAAACAATAGCCTCACCTGTACTTTTTAAGCTATTTTGTTTTTCTTGTATGTGCGTGCATAAAGTGTGTTCTTGTGCCTTTGTGTATGTGTCTACAAGTATTGTGCATACATATTTTACTGCCCATAGCCAAATGCAGCCTGTACTAGTCTGTCAGAACTACTCTCCAGAAAAAATATTTTTCAATTATCTCTATGATCAGTCTATTTTTTTTTAATTGATATTAAATTGTTAAGCATCAATCAAAGCTTACTTACATCTGGTCCCCAGTGGTTACCAAAAATAGTCACATTGAAGCCATTCGCTCCCTTTTGATGCCGTTGAAAATACTGACGCTGATATTTACACATGGCCATAGAATAAAGGCTGATGCTATTGGCTGTGTTATTTATTTAGTTTATCTTTTGGTGCTTCATGTCTCTTCCCCTCCCCCCCACACCCCACCCCCTCTTCTCCTCCCCAGGAGTCTATATGTGGACGCATACACATTGATACATACACACATTAATAAAAAGTGTGTCTGTATATTTATAAAATGCAAAATATACATCCACACATATAGCTTTACTGCTACATCTGCAATTTGTTACATGGTGGAAAAAAAATAAGAGGAAAAAACTTTTTTTTTTATATATTTTTTTTTGTGCAAATTTTAATGTGTGGCAGGCTTATGACAATTTTATGTATCATTTTTTTTATGTGTCATAAATGTTGCATTACAATTAGCAGCTTCGGCTATATATATATAAATATATCTTAAAAAAATAAAGTAAAATAAAAAAACTAGCAAAACAAAAATAAGAGAAAAAAATATAAAAATTTTGTCAAAGTTGTATTTAAAAAGGAAAAAAATTGTAAGTAGTCATTTATTCAATTGATATTGGCATCAAATACTGGGTTTCTGTACCAGAAATAGCCAGTTAATGTAAAAATGTATGTTATAACTGATTTAACTATTTCTTTTTATTTTTTCCTTTTTTAATCTTTTTTCTTTTTAAATAACTGCAGCAGCTTTTACTTTTTCAGTTTTAACAGCTTTTTTTTCTTCTATGAGGAGATGCTGCCTTTTAAATAATTTTTGTAGAGAACATTTATCATTTTTTTTAGTTTCAATCTCTTTCTTTTGTTATGGACCTAAGAAGCAGCTGATAGAGCAAGGATTCAAGTGTACCTTATTATAAATTGAGAATGGATCATGCATAACAGGTTGTTGCAATAAGTGGATACACTGCAGTCCTCATATACCTAATGTTTGCTGATAATGAGATATCAGCATATCTTGAGGCTGCATGAAATCCATCTTGTGTGACGCACTCATACAAATATACTACGTATAATAACTGGCTGTATTTAGTCCCTAAATCAGGAAGAGATTCAAATAAAAGCAGCCTTGTGTGCTTATAATGGTATTTGTAAATTTTTAAAGCGTTTTATTTTTACAAATTACTCACATAATGGTACAAACTTTTAAGGAAAGATGCATTGAATTTTTTTTATTGGTAAGCATTTGATCTGTTAATCATAAAATCATAAATAGGAGGGAAGACCAATAACCGTTTCAGAAAAGTTATCTTTTCTTTCTTTTTTTTTTTTTTTGTGTAGTGGCATGTACTTTGCCTGTAGACAATTGGATGTGCAAAGTACATATATATAATTTTTTTTTTTTTAAATAATTTTTTTTTTTTTTAGACTTGTGTTTGTTTTTTCTTTTCTATATAGTTTAGCTTGGTTTGTTACACTCTACGGATACCTCTGCGAGGCAATACATAAGCGTACAACACTGCTTTAAATACAGAATAATGTGTCCACATTTTTAAATGTGCGAAAACAAGAAAAAAAGTGAAAAAAAAAAATATATATATATATATTAAAAAATAAAATGATATACTTTAAAATAAAAAAAGAAAATCCGTTCTGCATTTTATTTTCTGACAAGCAGTGTTAAACAGCTTGTTTGTAATGTTTATTTGATAGACTTTTGTAACCAGGTGATGAAAGCCGAGAATACATTTTTAGGTATGTTGGTGCTCAGTAGATTTAATAACTATTTTACAAGGAAACAATTGTGTGATTTTGGTAAAGAAATCTTGTTTCTTTTCACTATGCATGCATAAATGTTTGTAATCTGGCTTTAACTTATCCTCCCCTTCAGTGATCTTGGAAAGAAAAGACAAAAAAAAAAATCCACAAAAAAAAAATCAAGAAACTATTGTGCTGCTTCCAAGTTTTTTTTTCCCAGTACACATTTTGGTACATTATTTGATGTTTACATTAAAATGTGACATTATTCAAGAAAACGCAATCATTTTGCTGTTTTATTTGAACAGCTATACACTGTCTTTATTGTCTGGGTGTGTCAGTCGATGATGATCTACAACTGTCCAAAGTTTCTGCTGTAAAGGAGATGATCTAATAATAATGTTTTAAATGCCCTAATGCTGCTTATTAAACAGTTAAGAGTTCCTAGGTGTTTTCATGGATCCCGGGAGCCACAAAAATCTAATGAGCTACCTTATTTAGTCTGAAATTCCTAAGTTTTGTATTTTATAGTGCTGTTGAATGGCCAGTGCTTTGTCTTTGTAAACTGCAATCATTTTAACACAGTTGAGAGTGGCTATCCTGTGTGTGAAATTATAGTAAGGCCTGTTTTGATTCTCTGTAGAGACCCTTAAAAATTGCATATTACATAACTCTTCCATCTTAAGTTGTTCTTCTGCTGTTTGCAAGGTCTCTGACCTCCAATTCCATGTAAGAATAAGAGTGACCTGGGCACTATTTATAAGCCAATGACTTATCTGCACCTTTATACCGCAAATTAATTAATTTTCTCCTCTGAACAGGTTCAAAATGCAAAATATCCCATCCAGTATACTGCTGTCAGCCAGTAAAAAGTAATTAAAGCTTTTTCCTTTTTAAATAAACTGCTTAAGTCTTATTTGAAATAATTTTCATATGATAAACCATTTGCCAATTCACATTGTGTAAATGTGATGGTGTTAACCCTGAACATTGAGAGTCCCTATTCTGAATCATATACTCACTGGCCACTTTATTAATTAAAACTAAATAATGATATGTGGATGAGCATCTCTTAATTTAAAGCACACTGAATTTTCAAAAGGATGGCCTACGGCAGCATAAGACCACACCAGGTTCCACGCCTGTCAGCTAAGTGCAGGAAACTAGCAGCAGATTTACCGAAAGTGGACATTTGAAGATTGGAAAACATTACCTGGTCTGACAAGAATCTATTTCTGCTACAACATCAAGTTGGATGAGAATTTGGCATAAACATGAATCCTGTGGTAGTGTAATGGTGTGGGGAATGATTCTTGGCACACATTGGGCCAAAAATACCACATTGTTTAACTACCAGAGCCAATATGAGTAGTATTGCATTCCTTTATGACCTCAGTCCATCCATATACTACTGGCTACTTCAGAATAAAAATGCACCATGTTCACAAAGCACACATCTCTAACTGATCCCATGAACATGACAATGATTTCAGTGGCCCCCACGGTCACTAGCTTTCAATCTACTAGGCGCTGTGGTAGAAACAGGCAATTTAAAGCATGAATGTGCAGGTGACAAATTCGAAGAACCTTCTTGATGTCAACATGTACCAAAGTCTCTAAGGAGTATATTCACTACATTTTTGAATTTATGCACCTCTGTCCTATCCATTACTAGAAAAGTGTACTGAATGTGAAGTGATGAAAAGTTCTATTAAGATGACTGGTCAATTCCACTCTTAATAAAAATGTAATAAACATGAGTAAGAAGCTGCGCTAACTTCCTACACGTGTTTGTTTATTTGAGCTCATAAAGTTGCCGCAGCTGTGTTGATACAAAAATCAAGTCAGTCATTTTTAATTACCATTATTATTAGTCTATACTATTTTATTTTTTTTAGCACCGAAGTTCTTTCTTCAGTTTTTTTTTGTCTAATAAAAACTAAACTAGTTCAGGGTGAACTGTTCCTCAAAGAACATACCACCAAATAAATACTCGTAATCTCAGGCCTCCACTGGTCTTTTATACACACGTTTTTGCAGCTGCCTACATAATGTATGGCGCTCCATTTCTAGACACTATCCTGTATGTGTTTAGCATAGCCAGTTGCTGCCTGGTCACTGTCCTGGTCCCTAATGAAGCTAATGGTGATTTTCCAATTTTGAAAACATGTCTAAATTGTAAACTTATAAAGCATGGGCCCATCTTCTTCATCCTAACATAGTGTTCCTGCTAGGGTGTTTTAGTGGGGTGCCGTGGCCTGCCTGATTTTAAAGGGGCAAAATGTGCCCTCCTCTTTTAGTGAAGCCCAGTTAAAACAGCCTACCCTGTGCCTTCCCCAACGCGGGCCGCAGTGCCTGCGGTTGGGAAAAGTTGCGGTTACAGATCTCCCCCTGGTGAATAGATGCTTATGTGTACGGCATCTTTTCTCCATGAGGGGAGCTTGGAGGAAGCCCAGCACCTGGTTGTTATAATATGGGCAGCTGTAAATACTTATGCTTGACAGTCATGATGCAAAAGAGTAATTTCAAGGGTGAGCGTTAAAGGGATTTCTTTTTTTATCACACAAAATTTAACCCAGAGGTTTTGAATTCTCTGACAACCCCAAAAGGTGTGCCCATCTCTCCAACCTTGGCACAATTTCTCCAGAAAAACTTAGATACACTACCCTAGATTTTATCTAGTGTTACATACAATCTAAAGCTGGCCATACACCAGACCAACTTTCATCCAACTAGTTGGTTGGTTGGCATGAAAATCCGGTAATGTATGGGAGCAAATAACAATCAGCCATAGAAAATGAACTAAAACTGTTGTTCCGACTAGTTTTTTTTTTTTTTTAAATCAAACAGATTTAACCAACTTATTTTTTCAATATATATTGTGCATAATTGCAAAAAGGTATTGGGTAGTATCATAATTTCCACTGCAGCTATCTGACCCTAACACAGCATTTCAAAGTTTTTGTAGAAAGTGTCACTGCCAGTGGTTCCATCGCCAGAGCAAATATTAGAGGGGATAACGGACATCCCTGCCTCGGACCATTAGCTTTAATAAATTGGTAGCATAACAAGACACTGCTGAAGATAAGAGTAGAGGAGCCATTGAAAAGTGTGAGAATGGCTTGCAGAAAGGTCCCTGTAAATAAACTTGCTTATAACGCTGGTCATGTTACCCTAATGAACTGGGTTTTTTTTCTCTATCTAGAGAACACAGTACCAAGGGATTGGATCAGCATACCTCAACTATATTCTGTGTCTGAGTTATTAAAAGGATTGTACAAAGTTGGAAAAATGCCAGCCTTCTGTGCAAAATATGTTCTGTGGCATTGTGTTCCTATTTCTGCGCAAATGTTTACTAGATTAAACGTGAAGATGGCAGAACTTACTAAAGACCAATACTTGCACATTGAGATGAGAAGAATTTAGTGGACGTAGTGTGCCTTACTGAACAGGTGTTATTAATGTTCCTCATGTTATACCCAAACACAAAAAATAGATTGTGCTACTGAAGATATGCATCGAGGGGTGGAGAGAATCATTAAGACATTCCATGGTTAACTGAGGCTTCAAAAAAAATTCTCATTGAAGTTGGTATATCCTAGGTTCACTTTATGTGGCAAACTGCCTAACTGGTGCCAACATGACCTGCCAAACTTCATTCTATACAATAGCAGTGAATTACTTACTTTATGCCTCTAGCTTTCTGTTCCAGTATATTCCTGCAGCCTGCTCCAGTTGTACTTCACAGCATTCTGATCCGGTATATTCGTGCAACCTGCACTTGCCTTAATACTCCAGCTAGTAGGCAAATCCTGAACACCTGAATTTGCCTAAATACTCCAGCTAATAGGCAAGTCCTGAAAACCTGCACTAGCCTAATCTTCCACTTATTGGCTATCCTGCAAGACTATTCAGACTCAGAGTCTGTCCCTCTGCCTACTCTAGTATATTGGGTTTGGATACCTTTTTGTGACATCAGTCTCCCTCTGCCACCCCCAGTGGTCCGCATGAAGAATAGTATCATAAGGCCATCCAACTTTACTAACACACCAGTATATACAGCTTAGCCCGAGGGTTCCTGACCCGAATCTCAATCCTCCTTGTGCCATAAAGGAGCACATCCACTAGCAGATAGTAGAACGGTAGTATGATTACAACATTGTAATCGTACAGTCGTTTCTCTTCCCCATGCAATGCCTACACTGAACGATATGCCGGTCAGTGTAGGCACCCTCCCTCATCCCTGAACATGGTCAATCTGTCGTTATCGGCAGATTGACCAGCATGTTCAGGCGATGATGTTGGAAACTACCAGCAAGAGGCCGGCATTATAGTGCATGATTAATGAGCGATTGAACGATGTTATCGTTAATATTGCCTAGTGAATGTGCGCCTTGACACTCACATTACAGTGATACCCAAGGAAGGATTGAAAAGTGGAACTGCACTTCTAAAGATACATATATATATCTATGTACACACACATTTATATTATATATCTATGTATATGTGTGTGTGTGTATATATATATATATATATATATATATATATATATTTTTTTTTCAAACATGAATCCGGCACTCAAATGAACAAAGCAGCTTATACTTGCTCACGGTGCCCTCTTTGTGTTGCATCTGTCCCCATTTGCATTGTTCTGAAATTGGCGGCATTGAGAGACTTTTCTTTAAGTGTAATATATATATACATACACACACACCCCCTCCCCATATGCAGTCCTCAAGGCACCCCAACAGTTCAGGTTTTAGAAATCACCATGGATGAGCTCAGGCGGTTAAATTAAATTGAGGCACTAATTGTCACCTGTGATATCCTTAAATACCTGGACTGTTCGGGTTCCTTGAGGACTGAGTTTGGGAACCTCTGCCATGAACACTTATACCCACATATCTTCTCCCCAAACAATGAATCCCAACAAATTGGATACATTACCAAACATGAAGTTTTAAAAGTATCAGCCTCCAAATAACAGTCAAATATGCATGTGTAGAGCATTAATATCTACCTTAAAACTCCTGTGAGCCATCATGTCGTGTTGGAACGCACACTCCCGAAAGTTCGCAGCAGCACAATGCATGCTGGGCCCCATGGCATAGGATCATGGGGGCAGAGCAGCCAATCAGGCTGGTATCGCAATGGGAACATATCACAAGTTGCAAAGCAGTGAATCAGAGTGTAAGTCAATGTAAACACTAAAGGTGCGTACAAACTAGATGACTTGCAAACGATGCAATAGTCGTCCAAATTGTCTTGAACTCCCAGACAAATGATAACGTGCATACACACCTGTGCAATCTACCAAGCTATATATCCTGCATCGTTCAGTCGTTTCATCGTTAAATATATTATGTTAAACACATCGCCTGGTCGTTCGGTAGAGTGTACACACTGAATGATTTGCTGTAAGTAGTTAACGAGATGGTCAGATTGAGCTGCATATAGGGGCGACCTGAAGATGCGACGGACCATGCGCGTATTGTGCGTACACACTTGACAATTTGAATGATTTGTCATTCCGATGCATCGGAATCGGGCAAATCATTAAAAAAAATCTTCTAGTGTGTACGTACTTTAGTACTGTAGGTCCGATGCTGTAGCAAAAGGGCTCAGTGAAGGTAATATAGCTAATATCAAACCAGGTCAGATCCTATTTGTGCAGCGACCCATTTGTTAAAGACACAAGCAATGCAAACATATACAGGTATAGATGTAATAGTTGTATCAAACATAATAGTATATTTTATCTTTAATGGAGTATATGCATTGAATTTCTGACAATAAAACATGCCATCACTGGAGATTATAGCTAATCCCCACAAATTATTATCCCACACACTAAATATATGACGGGTATAGAAGTACTTTAGAATCATTTACACAACATCACATAATATATTTATGCAAAATAGAGTTAAATTACTAATATGGGCACTGGCATTATATATCACAGATCTGCAACCACCACAAAGTAGTACTGGGTGTACCTCTAGATGAAAGATCCTTAGGCCAAACTATATCTAGTTAATCCAGGTAGCTTCTCTTTGCTGAAGGAATCTCGCTCTTTCGTCACTCTAGCAATGGCCATTCATCGTAATGATGCCAATTGATGTTGTTTCTCTATAAAATGATGTGTGACAGGTTTGTTCTCACAGCAGTACGAATTGAAGATCGGTGATTCATGATCACGTAAGGATCTGATTGTTTTTCCCACATAGACTAACACCCCTTTCAGATTATAAAAATAACCTGGGTTGTGGCTCAATGGTAATGGGTCCTTAAAAAAATAAACCGGGACAAACAACCCGGCATTTCAACCTGGGTAAGTGACCATGGTTGGACCCAGTGTGAATAGGTCCGACCCGGGTTATCCAACCGGGACTCAGAAAACACAGCTGATTGGAGCTTTCTGTGATGCTCTGACATGATGTCATCAGGCAGAGCACAGGAACAGACAGCAGCTTGGCGAACCTTCGGTCTATGGTCCAAATTGTTTGGTCAGTCATCATGTTCAGTTTCAGGATGGTTGTGATGCTGGATGATATGAAGGCTCTCCTGCGCAAATATTGGTGCCAAGTCCAAGCCCTCAGCCAAAAATTGCGCCCTCCTCCTCCTCATGAAATAAGTACACTATTCTGCACAGTTTCACAAGGTGCATCATGCTCTCACTTGCTGCATCAAACAGCAGTAAAGCATAAACACTCAGTAACTCTGGGATACACCATGGTAATCCATCAGCCATGATTGCTGTAATGCTGCAAGCAGTCTCCACCCCTCCCTTTTGTTGCCTTTGTGACCTCATCTTTGTGAGCCTGAAAAGGGCCATTTTTTATGAGATCCATAGATTTTGCAGGGCTGACCCAGGTTCAGTTTGAACTGGGACAACGTGGAAATGATCCGGGTCAAAGGTGCAGTGTGAATGGGGTCTGAGCTGGGATCAAAATCCCAGGTCGGACCTGGCATTTGTAATCTGATACCCCTTTTCAGCCAAAATTCCGGGTCTGACCCGGCGTTGGAACAGAGTTCCTATCCGGATCAGACCTGGAATTTAGCCGGCGCCGACTCGGGATATTCCCGAGTCGGCGCAGCTCACACCGGGGTCGGGTCTGCATAGACCCGGCTTTCCCGGCGTGAAAGTGGACGCTTGGAGATTACGTCATCTCCAAGCGCCACTGAAACCGGACCAATCGGCCGGCTTGCAGCGCACTCCAGGTCATCGTGACCCGGAGTGCGCTGTTCTCACAGCAGGGTTTCACGGGCTACGCCCGTGTTAAAACCTGCTCTTTACCTGGGTTGGATTGCCGGGTCACTCGACCCGGCGATCCAACTCTCTCCCTTTTTACACCAGGGAGCTGCCCAGGTTAACCCTGCAATAACCCGGATTTTAGGTCTGGTGTAAAAGGGGTATGAAAGGGGTATAAGGAACATGGGCATGTCAAGGTATAGATGACATAATCAGTATCATAGGTGGTGGAGGTGACGAGCTCTGCATAGACTGATGAATAATCTTGGGGTGATATCCCCTCTTAAGGAATTTGTTTTGCATCTCAACAACTTGGGTTTCCATAATGGATACATCTGTTCTTCATTACTCTGATTTATTGTGACACTGGAAGACTTTCCTTAACTGGTTTTGGATGATAACTATTATAGTCCAGTAGTGTTTTGCGGTCTGTGAGTTTTCTATATAGCCGATACCTATATCTCAAATCTGTGGTGTATACGGTCACATCTAAAATGTTCATTTGTGAACAAACATGTTCAATAGTAAATCTATTAAGAGATTCTATGTTTGTTTTAACCATGTCTAGCAGGGAATCTAATAACTCAATAAAAAATTCAGTAGGTGGTTTACTTTTAAGGTGGTGTAACAGGGACTTTTTTGGCAGCATCAATACCTGAATTGTGTTGAATAACTATATAGTGAGGACACATTCATTGTTACTGATAGGTGTGTCTTAAGATATAAGGTCATTATTGTCTCAATTGAAGTCTTCGGTATCCTGAATATAACTGTGTATATATTTTAAACATGATTGTAAGTAGGTATATAAGAATTTATACACATTTTGGAAAAGAGATCCCTGGGCTGATATGATTTGTCGGGCCCGGGGGATTTTCTAGGTTTTTATGAACCTTTGGCAAAGTGTATAGTATAAAACATATTGGAAATTCAGTACACATGAATTTATAATCAGATTCAGCCAACCATTAGAATATGCTAATCCAAGTGTTTAATCCAATTTATTCTTAGAGGATAGAACCAGATCCCCATCAAGTACTTTACAGGTTTATGAATGAGAGAGCTGTCTCATTATTTCATCATTGTCCGCTGGTCTGATTCTAACCTACATGTTTTCCTTTAATTCACTCAGTGAAAGGTTGTTTCTTGTTTTCTTTTGTTTCTGAATAGAATCATGCACTGTTTGATCCATCATTCTAGTAAATGTTTTGATACTTGTATTGTTTGTAAAAGCCAGGTTTTAGGGACATTCCTGTCTGTAAAGGGTAGTTGAGCCGGTGAGATAGCGGGGTGAGGTGCCGCAGTTCTGAGAGCAAAGCCTGGGCAAACGACAACACTGTGATGGAGCAGAGTGCCAGGGCCACTCAATGCCATCTGACAGAGTGCCTGGTACTACAGCAGAAATGCCAGCAGTGTGTATGTGAGAGAACTGGAGATTCAGTATGACTGCGCTGGGAGCCACAGCAGGATACATGGAGGCTGTGGGCCTGATTCAAGGGTGCACGGTAACTGCACACAATGCTGATGTTTGCGTAGTTGAGCGATTATTTGCTATGCACATTGCAAACTGTTTAGAAAACCCTTACGGCGCATTCATTAACCGGTGGTTCATATACAGACTGGCGCATTCTAGTCGCATCGCATTGCAACTTAGACACATTTTCAGCTAAAAAAAGATGCCTGGTGCGAGCAGATTCACATGGGACCTGGCAACTCACGCCAGGCAAGTCGCGCTGCGTGGCGTATTGAGGCTAGATGTATAAGGACACATCTGTATGTCCACAGCAGCAGCCATTAAATATGATGTCACAAGTGGGTGGGCATATTGAAATGACTCTGCTGGTCACACACATTGGGCTGATGATTGGTAAGTGTGTATGCACTTACCCATCATTAGATAGGTCGGCCAGGTGTGTACCCAGCTTAAGTCTGTTAGCTTACAAAGAGATAGTGTAGGAAGCCATTTTGAGAGTAAGATTAATACAAGAGCTGACTAAAAGTGCATTTGGGACTGAACTACAAATACTATTGTGAGTGCTGAAGATAAGTGTGCTGCAAAAGGTGAGCTGTATTCACTGTGCCTTACCATTGCAAGTTGAAGATATGGTTTATCTGGAATCTAGAAGGATCAGCATTAGATGCTAAGTGGTATATTTACTAAAGAGAGCGTTTTTAGAAATGGAAATGTTGCTCATAGCAACCAATCTGATTTTACTTAACTTTTAACTAGCACCTTCTAGAAGAAATAAGCTACAATCTGATTGGTTGTTATGGGCAATATCTACATTTCTAAAAATTATCACTTTTGTAAATATACCCCTAAATCTACTGACTTTACCTAATGTGAATTCAAGTACATGCCTGTAATAGGACAGTAACCACCTAACAAGAGAGTACTTCAACAACTGGCACCAGAATCCCAACGCCAGTCACAATCCCAATATCAAAGGTAAGTTGTGGGGTGGGTTTAGGGTTAGGCACTAGGGGGAGGGTTAGGGTTAGACACCAAGGGGGAAGGGTTAGATTTAGGGTGCTGGGAGGGGGAGGGTTAGGGTCATGCACCAGAAAGGGAGGGTTAGCATGAGAGATGAGCGGGTTCGGTTCTCAGAGAACCGAGCCCACCCAAATTTTGCAGATCCGAGTCGGAGCCAAGCAGGCTCAGAGTTTCCGCCTGACTCGGATCTCGAAACTGAGGCAAAACCATAGAGTCGGTAATATTGCGGTTTGCGAGCTTATGTCTCTATGATCAATGTAGTATATAGGGACCATGCGGCGGATGCCATTTCACTCCGGCTGTGGAGACTGAACAGGGAGGGTGGTGCTGTGTCCTGTGTCCTAGGCTGGTGCACTGCTGATCCAATCCGGGCTGGTGCTGATCCATTCTGGGCTGGTGCTCTGCTGTGTCCTGGGCTGCTGCAGTGCTGATCCATTATGGACTGGTGCTCTGCTGTCTGCTGTGTCCATCTTGGCTGGTGCTGTGTCCATCAGGGCCCAAGTACTGGGCTCCAAAAAAAAATTTTTTAGTGTAATATTTTTCTGTGTGTGTGTTAGGCTTAACCGCACAAGAACAAGATCCAGCCAGCAACACAAGTTGCAACCTAGTGCTGCCTGACTCCAGTCATGATCAATTGGTGCTCTGGGCCCAAGTTCTGGAGCATAAAAAAAAATAAAAATAAATTGTCTTTTTTTGTCTATTATTTTTGTGTGTGTGCATGACTGCACGTGTGTGAATTTTGTAACCGCACCTTGGCTACACTATTGGTGCTTGTGACACTGCTTCAAGACCGCAGAAAATATGGAGGACTGTTACATGACAGGAGAGCAAGGCCAAGAACCACATGTTGTATCTGCCGCCAGCAGTGCAAGGCCGTCAACTTCCTCGTCCTCTATGAAGGCCCATGCCCCAGGGCTTAAGTCACGCAATCGATATGGTAAAGCTACTTGTACTGAAGTTAAGAAAAAAAAATTGAAAGGAAATTTGCCTTTAGATAAACATAAAATTGGCAATATGCCCTTCACTACACAAAGTGGCAAGGAAAGGATAAGGCCTTGGCCTTTCTTTAGGAAGACTGCTGATTCTGATAGCCCTTCGGAAAAACCAACTGTGTGCCCTGAGAAATCGAAATCACAAATCCCCGAGGAGAGCGCAAGTGTGTCCGCGGTTGCCATGTGTGAGCCAGACCTAAATACTAGTGTACTGGAGGATCCTCCAAGTTCCAACATTTGTGTGCCCTCTGTAAATGTGGGGAAGGGCAGTCAACATCTTGCAGACGTAGTCATTGAGGATGCTTCTGTGGAATTGCACATGGAGGAGGAGGATATTTTGGTAGTTGAAGGTGCTAAGGATGATGAGGATGTTGATGGTGAGGATGTCCTTTGTGTAAGTAAGGCAACAGCTGTTGCCCATGGATTGAAAAAGCCAAAGCCCATTGTGGTCATGTCGGGGCAAAAGACAAAAAAAATCTACTTCTCACGTGTGGAATTATTTCCACTACGATCCGGACAACAGTTATCAAGCCATATGTGACCATTGATATGCAGGAGTGAGTAGAGGGAGGGACCTAAACCACCTAGGAACATCTTTCTTTTTACATCACTTGGAGCACATTCATCAAATATCAAAGTGTTTGGCGCCAAGTTCCAAAACTCAAAAAGTAACAAGTCCTGTATCACCTGCTCACTCCAAGTGCCTTCGATCTCCAACACCAACACCTGCATCATCAACATCCTCATTCATCATCGGGAGTAGTCCTGCTGCATCCAATGTTGGTATTGGAAGCATGATTGACTCCTCTCCTATCCATGATTCCTCAGAAGGATCCTTGATGACTACGCCTGTTGCTGTTGCTGTGAGTGGATCTTCATCCCAGAAGGGGACCAGGAGGAAGACTACTTGTAGTGTATCCTCCAAAAAACAATTAACTGTCAAACAATTGTTTGCAAGGGCAAACAAGTATGACAGCAATCACAGTTACACAGCGGATTACTGATGCCATAACAGCTATGCTGGTATTAGATGTGCGTTCAGTATCCGCCGTTACCGCAGTGGGGTTTCAACAGTTAATTGAGGTCATGTGGCCTCGCTACCAGATCCCTTCTAGATTCCACTTCGCTAGAACAACAATTCCAAATCTGTACAGGGACATTAAAAAAAAACTTATTAATGTATTCAGAAATGCCGTTGTACCCACTGTCCACTTGACCACTGATATGTGGACAAGTGGGACAGGGCAAACTAAGGATTACATAACAGTGACAGCCCACTGGGTAGGTGAATTGCCTACAACAGCAATAGCAGCAGCAACATCTACCAAAAGACAGCTGATACAGAGGCAGGCTACTCTTTGTATAACTGGTTTCACTAAGAGGCATACTGCTGAGAACCTCTTAGAAAACCTCAGGGAAATCATTGCTAAATGGCTTACCCCACTTGGACTCTCCTCGGGATTTGTGATTTCGGACAATGCCACCAATATTGTGAGAGCATTACATCTGGGTGAATTCCAGCACATCCCATGTTTTGCTCACACAATTCATTTGGTGGTGCAACGTTTTAAAAACTGACATGGTCGTGCAGGAGATGCTGTCGGTGGCCCGCAAAATATCTGTACTATTCGAAGATTGCATGACCAGCAGGTACTGTTAAATTTGCCCTTCCATCAGCTGAAGCAAGAGGTAGTAACTCGGTGGAATTCTACCCTCTATATGCTTCAGCAGATGGAGGACCAGCAAAAGGCCATCTAGGCCTATACAATGGACTATGACATAAGCTGTGGAGGGGGAATGCACCTTACTCAAGCGCATTGGAGAATAATTTCCGTGTTGTGCAAGGTTCTCAAACCCTTTGAACTTGACACATGTGAAGTTAGTTCAGACAGCTTGAGTCAGGTCATTCCCCTCATCAGACTTTTGCAAAGACAGCTTTAGAAACTGAAGGAGGAGGTGAAATGGAGCGATTGCGCAAAGTTTGTCGAACTGGTGGATCAAGCCCTTGATTCACTTCACCAGGATCGAAGAGTCGTCAATCTATTGAAATCTGAAATATATATTTTGGCGACCATTCTGGATTCTAGGTTTAAGTCCTACCTTGTGAGTTTTTTTTTCAACATACCAAAATCTAAAACTGTGCAAAGAGATGTTGATAAAAAAAATTGTCAGCTGCAGCCGCACGTGAAACACTATCATCTCCTTCTTCAGTTTCTGCAGCTGCCAGAAAAAAAACTAAATTTTCCTTACAGAATGCATGCTGGTCATGCAGATCGTTCACCAAAAAATTACATCTGGTCGGGCCTGAGAAAACTGCCTACTAGTGACATGTCTTCTACTGTGACTATGTGTGATATGGTCTCCATTCACAGAATGGTGGAGGACTATTTCAGGGATAACATCCTAATAGGCATGTTAGACAGTCCCTTTCAGTACTGGCAGGAAAAAGAGGCAATTTGGAGGCCCATACACAAACTGGCTTTGCATTACTTAAGTTGCCCACCCTCCAGTGTGTACTCCAAAAGAGTTTTCAGTGCAGCTGGCAACCTTGTCAGTGATCAGCATAGGAGGTTACTTCTTCAAAATGTGGAAAAGATGATGTTCATTAAATTGAATTACAAATTCCACGAAGAAGACCGCTACCAACAATTACATAAAAAAATTACAGAGGCGCCTATGGTGGATTCCACCGGGGATGAATTAATATTGTGTGAAGAAGAGGATGTACACACTGAAGGGGATGACGAGGACGACGACAACTAGTAATGTAAAGCCAGTTTGTGTATGGGATCATTTTCATTTCCATGTCCATATCACATTGGCAGCTTTTTTGGGGGTCCAAACAAACCAATCATTTCAGCCACAATTGGCAGTCCTTGTCGCTGAAATGATTGGTTTGTTAAACTGTGAATGTCCTGTTTGGTATACAACATAAGGGTGGGTGGGAGGGCCCAAGGACTATTCCATCTTGCATCTTTTTCCTTTCCATTATCTGCTGGTTGTGGCATTGCTTCCTGACATTTTAAATTAATGTTATGGTTGGTTTAGGAACCAATGATTTGTTTTTTAATTAATTTATTATCAATTTTACGGCCATGGGCTAAACCAATGAATTTCTTTTTATTAATTATTCAGCCAGGGGCTGCACCCAATTAATTGTTTTTTACTTTTTAAATTAAATTGTTATTATTCAGCCCAGGGCTGCACCAATGAATTGTTTTTTAATTAATTTATTATCAATTCAATGAATTTATTTTTATTAGTTATTCAGCCAGGAGCTGCACCCAATTAATTTTTTTGTACTTCTTTAATTAAATTATTAATTATTCAACCCGGGGCTGCACCAATGAATTGTTTTTTAAATTAATTTATTATCAATTTTACAGCCACGGGCTGCACCAATGAATTTCTTTTCATTATTAATTATTCAGCTAGAGGTTGCAGCAATTAATTGTTTTTTTAATTAATTTATTATCAATTTTACAGCCAGGGGCTGCACCAACTATCAACTATCAATTCTTCAATCCTCAAGGGTATCCCAACCATCATCTTTACACAGTCCTCAACTCTATTAATAATTATATCAATCAGTTTTGAGCCAACTAGCTGGCTCAAAACCTTTTGGCCCTTTAACTAGATGACAAAATCAATATTGTGAGGTATGAAGTGGTCAAAATTGACTGGAAATGAGTGGAAATAAATGTTATTGAGGTTATTAAATACTGTAGGAACAAAAAAGGCCCATTTTATGTGATTTTAGCAGTTTTTTTGTTTTTTTTAAGAAAAAAATCCAGATCCAAAACCAACACACAAACACGGAGGTGAAGTATTGGCAAAACCAATCCAGATCCTAAACCAGGGGAGATCCAGATACAAAACCAAAACACGGGGGTCGGCTCACATCTCTAGTTAGCATACCGACCAACAAGTGTCAGTATACTAACCCTGTCGGGATGCCAGCATCGTGATTCTGATCATCGGGTTCCCGAGTGCCAGCATCCTGTACCCAACCCTAACAAAATGGGCTTAATTCAGTAGTGAATGCAAATATGATTACGGATGCACAACGAGCGATTGTTTGCCATCGCATATGTGTATAAATCGCATTGTGTGTGCATATCGATCACATTTCGATTACGGATGCACAAAGCACTCCATCGCAAAGTGAGTGACAGGCTGCCAGCATTTGAGTTTGGTTGTCAGAAAAATGCAGGCATGTCTGTACATTTAAATGCCGTTTCATGGGCATGCATAAATTAATCACTGCGATTGCATATGCAGCATGAGAGACTTGCAGTGTCTGCTGCTTGGTCAGACCTGTTGTAAATGCTGCGTAACTGCCTGATGTGCATTGATGGTACCAATGTTTACGCAGCAGAGCAGCATATGACAGAGTGTTTCCCCAACTTTCCCCCACTGGTGGGAAAGTGCAGTGGTTTTTGAGAACATTATTGTGTGTTTAGAATATAATGTATTAAAGTAATTGAGAAACTGGATTTTCTATAGTCCTAGCTAAAGAGGTGCTGCAGTAGTAGGATAAAGGAGTCTATTTAACTACTAAAGTGAACAATTACCCATTGGTGATCTATTGTCATACATTTGTAGTGTTTTCTTGTGTCAGATTGCATGTCATTGTTTACTGATTCTTATTTTCTCCATACACTTCTTCCCTGGACCATGTCATATAGTAGATTATTAGATTTATCAATGCTGTCACGTCAAGTGATTTTACTGTGTGTATGGGCCTGGCCCCTCTGCTACAGTCTGTGAAGTACAAGCTCGTGGAGCAGGGTGAATAAGGAAAGGAGAGGGGGCCCTCATCTCTCTGGCAGTAGACTTTGGCATTGTGACAGAGTTTATTGTGCATGTGCAGGTCTTCAGGAATATGGTGCCTGCGCAGGGGCGTATTAAGAGAGGAGGGGGCCCGTGTGCATTCCCCGTACCGGCCCCCTGCTCTCTCCCCAGCAAACTGAAGGCTGTCCGCCGGTGAATGCAGCATCAGTAGACTCTGGGCACTAGTCTACTTTGGTGTAGGAGCAAACTCTGGCGTGCAGCTTGTGTGCCATCATGCTGGGAAGACACGCTGTGAGCAAGGGGCTGCCTAGAGCCATCTCCATGCTCAGTGACAGGACACTGGGCCTGATTCAGCAAGGAACGCAGTTGCTTATACGCACGTAATCGGCTGATTGTTACATTCTGCGCATGTGTATGCATTGCAGTGCGCGAGCGCAAGCTAGCCATTGGTATCGCTGTGGATAATTTATGCACACCCCTGCAACTCTATTGAAATGCAATGGCAGAGTGATTGACAGGAAGTGCCATTTGTGGGCAGTGAAGGGGGGGGGCTTCGGGCAAATGCAGGCATGCCAATTAGTTTCAGCGCCGTTGCAGGGGCGTGCATAAATTATCCACAGCAATACCATATGCAGCTTGAGGTCTCATAGCGTGCACAGAAGTAAGCAATGCCTGAGTGAGGTCTGAGCTGCCTTAACTGTGCGAATGGGTCCGATGTTACAATTTGTTTAGCTATGTTGCCCAAGTATACGGATGTGATTAAGGGAAAGTGGGTATCCTTATGCCAGGCTGTGATCGCAATGCGAGTGCAAACATTTACATATCACTGCCGATATTAGCAACTGTGTTGCATGCGTATAAGCAGAATAGCGATCCTTGCTGAATCAGGCCCACTGTGCGGACGGGGCAGGAGCAGCACAGACAAACCTCAGCACCAGCCGGGAGCCATGTGCAGCATGAGCAGATCTCTGTGCCAGCCTGGATAGACACTAGAGAGGTAAGAAAGTGTTTTTTAAGTGCCGGAGTGTGACGGTACCCCCCCTTCACAGGTGGCCCCAGGAACCTCTTAGGCTTACATAGAAACTTGGCATGGAGGCAAAAGTCCAGGAACGTTCTTCTGTACCATAGCCCTTCCAGTCAATCAAGTATTGGAGACATCCATAGCGGATTCTAGATCCAGAATCTTTGCAACTTCATATTCGACTACACCATGAGTCTGGACTTTGGGTTCCTTTGGAAGTGCGTAATGACACCGGTTGAGTATGAGTGAATTTAACAAAGAAATAAGGAAGGAATTTGAAATCCTCAGGAATGGAGGTAGCTTACATTTGAATGAAATGGGTTTGATAACACGCTCAATGGCGAATGGCCCAATGTAGTGGGTGCAAATTTCATGGATGTAACTCTTAACCGCAAGTTTCGTGTAGAGAGCCAAACTTGATCTTCTTGCTTGGGGACTGCTCTCCTCTTTCTGTCAGCGAACTTCTTGTACCGCTCAGAAGCATTCACCAGGGTGGAGCGTATCTTTTTCCAAATTTTGAAAAAGTGCTGCAAGGTGCAGTGAACAGCTGAAACCTGTGAGGCAGGAAGAGGCTGAAACTCAGGAACTCGAGGGTGAAGGCCATAAGTGGCATAAAAGGTGTGGAACCAGATGAAGAATGGTACTGATTGTTGTGACAACATTCCACCCAATGAAGCAGTTCAGCCCAGTTGTCCTGAGAGGAGAATACGTATAAACAAAGAAATGACTCCAGATCTTGGATAACTCTTTCCATCTGGCCATTAGACTGGGGGTGGTAGGCAGTGGAGAAATTGAGCTTGACTTGAAGTGAAGAACACAGGGAACTCCAAAACTTGGCAACAAACTACAGTCCCCGGTCAGAGATGATTTCCTGAGGTCTGAAATGGAGTCTGAAGATTTCTTGTATGAATAATTGAGCCAACTTGAGAGCTGATGGAAGACCGGTGAGGGGTATAAAGTTAGCGAAATTGGTGAACTGGTCAACTACCACCCAGATGGTGTTGAATTTGTTTGAAACTGTATCAATTGTCAATTTATTTCTATTTTTTTCGTATTTAATTCACAAGAATTGTTCTGAGTCATAGCACACCCACGGCAACCTTTGAGACTACCACTTGGAATACTACAGCATTTCACTGCTTTACACCAAAAGTCTATCTGGTATGCATATATTTTGGCACAATTTGAGTTTGTCTCCATTGAACTTGGATAACTACACTATTAGGCGCTCCTTTTTCTTTCTCACTCTCTCTCTCTTTCTATATACAGTATATATAATATACACACAGAGCGCTCAGTGATGGGGTGGGGGGGGGGGGGGCATTCCAAAAGTTCTCGCACAGGTTGCTGCTTGACTTGAAGCCGGCCATGATAGCTTTTTCTTTAAAACGTAAGTCCACCTTGGTGCTTAGGGAGATCAAATCCTCTAACTTGTCCGGGAGATCATGAGTAACAAGAACATCTTTAATTTTGTCGGATAAGCCATTCCAGAAGGCTGCATTCCAAGTTCTATCCAACTCTATCATTCCAAGTTCTGATTCCAGTATTTGAAACTGCACAAGATACTGGCCTACAGAATTTGAACCCTGGCGCAGACATAGAAGGTCTGAAGATGCAGATGACACTCTCCTAGGCTCATCGAAGATTTTGCATAATGCCATGAAGAATTCCTTGTAAGATGTTAGGATGGGATCCGATCATTCCCATAAGGGAGAGGCCCAGTCTAAGGCGGATCCAAATAATAGGGAGATGATTTATGCCACATGGGTACGGTCTGTAGAAAAATTGCTGGGTTGGAGCTCAAACTGTATTTCACATTGATTTAGGGAACCCCTGCAATTTTTGGGGTTCCCATCAAATTTTGCAGGAGTAGGAATATGCAGCCGAGGTGCTGTTGAGGAAATGGAAACCGGAGAAATTGGAATGGATGAAGCGGCAGCTCCTGAGTCCTGAGCCTCTAAGAGTGGACTGGATGTTATCCAGCCGGTTAGTCAGTTCTTGGAGAAACTGAACCACCCGACCCTGTGCCACCTCTTGGTGTTTTAGGTGAGCAACAAATTCCTGGGTAAACCCAGCAGCTTGTGCCTGATTCTCCATAGGGCCAGTACAAACTGTCACGCCTGAGGTTAGGAGTTGGTCAGAACAAGCGTGGGATGCTGAAGAGGAGTAATATGAACTGTAGAGGATGATAGGCCCGAAGGCGAGGACAGAAAAGTAAATGCCTTTATTGAGCAGCAGGATATACAATACTGAAGAGATGGGCAGAATCAGATTGGGACTGATGATGCTGGATTGGGAGATGGATCGGTTTGAGATTGATACTGATGAATTGAATAACTTGATCGTTTTGAGATCCATGTTGATGAATTGAAGAACTTGATTGGGTTTAGACTAGGGGTGTGCACCAGCCACTTTTCGTGTTTTGGATCTGGATCTTTCTTCATGTTTTGGATCTGGATTGGTTTTGCCAAGACCACCCTTCCGTGTTTTGGGTTCTGGGTTTTGTGTTTTGGATCTGGATTTTATCTTAAAACCCCCTCCCCTAAAATCACATAAAATGGGCCTTTTTTTGTTCCTACGCTATTAATAACCCCAATGACATTAATTTCCACTCATTTCCACTCTATTCTGAACACCTCACACCTCACAATATTGTTTTTTAGGCCAAAAGGTTGCACCAAGGTAGCTGGATGACTATGCTAAGCGACACAAGTGGGCGGCACAAACACGTGGCCCATCTAGGAGTGGCACTGCAGTGGCAGACAGGAAGCCAATCAGCGTTATGGTGCCCATTTGCATGTAGTACGAACCCGGGAGATCCGTGCTACATGCATCTGTGTGATTGGCACAGGGCAATGACAGGTCCGTGAGACCCGTCTGTGCTGCTGTGGTAAAAAAAAAAAAAACCTGTGTAAAAAAAGAAAAAAATGGCGTGCACCCCCCCAAAAAAGAGCAACCAGCCCCGGGCATTAGTAACCCAGTGCTGGGTGTGCTTAAATACAGGGGACAAACGACGTAGGGGTCCCCTGTACTTAAGCAAAACCAGCACCGGGCTAGTCAGAACCAGCGCTGGTTGCCAAAATACGGGGGACGGACGACGTAGGGGTCCCCCGTATTCTGTGCAACCAGCTCTGGGCTCTGATCCGGTCCTGGTTCTGGAAATACAGAGGAAAAAAATTAGTAGGGTTCCCCTGTATGTTCCAGAACCAGCACTGGACTTTGTCAAGCGGGGGGCTGATGCCACAGCCAGGGGAGCCCTTTCACCGGGCCCCCCAGCCGCAGCATCAGCCCTGACCGCTAGTCAGCCCAGGCCGGGGATCCCTGGAGAGCTGGGGACCCCCCCAATAAAGGGGTCACCCTCTCCAGGGCACCCCAGGCCCAGGCTGATAGCCCGGGGCTATCCCCGCCACCCCTGGTGGCGGTGGGTGGCGGGTTGATTGTGTGATGTGGTGTAAATAAAGAATATCAAACATTGTCTTTACAAGTAGAACTGCAAGTCCCAGCTAGCCTGCCCCGCATGCTGGTACTTGGAGAACCACAAGTACCAGCATGCAGGGCATTAAGGGCCCACTAGTACCTGTAGTTCACCTGTAAAAAAAATGTTTAAAAAAACACAGGACACACACACCGTGACAGTATAAGTTTATTAAACACACACACACACACACACACACACACACACACACTCACCTATGTAACCTGTAGCATCGGTCCACTTGTCCGGTAAAGTATCCATAGGGGACCTGTGAAAAAAAACATACTCACCATCTCCTATGCGAGGTTCTGTCCTCTTCGTTCCAAAGTAGGCATCCACGGACTTGGCAAAAAAAAAAAATGAAAATGCGATCCACGAACTTAGTACCGTTCTATAGAACGGTACTTCCCGAAAGAGAGCTTAGCGGCGGGGTATCACCTTGGAAACCCCGCTGCTAAGCGTTCATTGGGTGAGAGAGGTCATCTCCCGTCTCTCAGCCAATGAACGGCTCCCTCCATTGTAGTCAATGGTGGGAACCGCAGGGTAAACTTTAATAACCTTGCGGCTCCCACCATTGACTACAATGGAGGGAGCCGTTCATTGGCTGAGAGAGACGGGAGATGGCCTCTCTCAGCCAATGTACGCTTAGCAGCGGGGTTTCCATGGTGATACCCCGCCGCTAAGCTCTCATTCGGGAAGTACCGTTCTATAGAACGGTACTAAGTTCGTGGATCGCATTTTCGTTTTTTTTTTTGCCAAGTCCGTGGATGCCTACTTTGGAACGAAGAGGACAGAACCTCGCATAGGAGATGGTGAGTATGTTTTTTTTCACAGGTCCCCTATGGATACTTTACCGGACAAGTGGACCGATGCTACAGGGTTACATAGGTGACTATGTGTACATGTGTGTGTGTGTATGTATGTTTAATAAACTTATACTGTCACGGTGTGTGTCCTCTGTTTTTTTTAAACATTTTTTTACAGGTACTAGTGGGCCCTTAATGCCCTGCATGCTGGTACTTGTGGTTCTCCAAGTACCAGCATGCGGGGCAGGCTTGCTGGGACTTGCAGTTCTACTTGTAAAGACAATGGCCCTGATTCAGACCCACTCGCAAGCGGCTGTCCGCTCGCAAGTGGGTCGATGGTCTGCACTGAGCATGCGCACGACGGAGGGAGCTCCGTCGTGCGCATGCGCCAGATGCGACGAGCGAAGGAAAGTCCTTCGCTCGTTGTGTCTGATCAAAGGGGGCGTGCTGTCGATGTTGATTGACAGCACGCCCCCTTTGGTGGGCGTGCCGGGGGCGTGTCTCCCTGACATCACTAGTGATGTCAGTGGGAGTGATTTTGGCTCTGATAGAGCCAAAATCACTCCGGAGCTTGCGGTTGAAAACCTCAACCGCAGGCTCCGGCTCGCAGTTTCGATGGTCGCGATGGTCACGACCATCGCGGCCATCAAACTGCACGCTCGTATAGGCTGTGGGTGGTGACCCACAGCTATACGAGCGTTCAGGAGGACACTCCATTTTTATGGAGGGCGGCCCTCATTCAGAGCGTGCGCTCTGCTCAGCGTTATTATCACAGGGCTTCCCCCGATATTTTTTTCACATTTATTTTTAGTAGCTATGGTCAGATCACATTTCCCATTACAATTATGGGAAATGCGATCTGCTTTACTAAAAATAAGTGATACTTAGGGGTTGGAGTAGAATTTTACGAATTCTACTCCAATTGCCCTGTAATAACTATAGCTGATACTAAAATAATGTGAAAAGGGTGTGAAAACACCCTTTTTCACATTATTTTAGTAAAAATAATGTTGATAAATAGAGCACCAAGTGTTTGAATACAATTTTCATATCTGTACTTACCAAACAGTGCTGGTGCTAGCGGTATGTCTGTGTCATTGATGTTCAGGCCTTCGGCAATCTCAGGGGACATTACTTGTTTCAGCTCTTCCTCATAGGAGGTATAATCCAGAAGTAATGGTGGGCCACCTCCTGTCCGTGCTGCATGCCTGCTTTCATCTCCCATTTTATCTTTCAGTCTCATTTTCATGTACAGTAACTTTTTTTTTTGCAATTCTCCACTGACCTGGGTATAGTTACATCTGCACTGACCTGGGTATAGTTACATCTGCACTGACCGGGCACGCTCACCTTCCCATAGCTCTTCTCTCTGGGCAGGAATGTCTTTCTACTCTTCCTCCTTACACCCATATTCACACAAATCAATTAAAACAGACAAGAAACAAAAAACACAAACCTCTCACACACATATAATACACTGTGAATTTGAAAATAAAAAGACTAGTTTTAAAACCTAAACAACACTTTCAAAAATCACTTTCACCAACTCTCAGCTGCTGTCCAAAAAAAGCACACTGCTGATACCTTCCCTCTATCATACTAAACTCTCAGCTAAGGTATACATACTCCTGCTCATGCAGGGCCTGATTCATAGATGGACGGAATTGCAAAGCACCACACAAGCGGCTGTGCAATCCTGTCCATCTCAGATGCATATGCAGCAGGAGGTATCTTTAGGACACAGACACATCCTTGCTGCATCTGCATGATCCAATTGCTGAGACCAAGGTCGCAACCTGGGATCACCATCGGAACAATCGCAACTTTCTGTTTCCTAAAGACACCACCTGCTGCATTTGTATCTGGCCCAGCTGCAGCAGCTGAAGTTTACAGCACCCTGACCTAGTTCTGGCGGTTGGGAGGCCCTGGCCTCAGCACTCCCACAAAACGGGGGCGACACGCAACACAGGCCGCCCCACACCCCAAGCGCTTCTGCTTCTGTTCAAGAAGTCGACAGTGGATTGGAGCATTTTTCACGGGCTTGTAACCAGTGAAAATTGCAGAAAGTTGAATGCGATTTGCTCGGTAATCCTTGAAATCGCTGGTTATTACAAACGGCAACATTAATGGCAAAGTCACAGGAATCTCCATGATTTCAGTGGCGAATAGAAAATCGCAAACAAACAAAACCTATTACATCTTGTCACATGTTTAATATAACTGAAAATGTTTTGGAATATGATTTCGCTCCCTCGTGTGGGAATTGCAGGAGTTACAAAATACATACAGTAGGTACCGCCATGGCACTGAAGAAACTAGTACCATCTTCCAGACGATGTTCCTTCCATGCTTGCATAGAAATCTGTAGTGATGTAGACTGCTTAGCACTCTTGACTCTTTTACAGACTTCCTGGTGCTTCTTATGTGCATTCCTGGCGCTTCCTATGTGCATTCACAGAGCACCAAGCTTTCAGTTTAGATGAGCTATTTCCAGTTATGGTATCCAGACACAAGGTCAACAGTCAATAGGTCAACACCAGATGGTCGAGATGCAATAGGTCAACAAGGACAAAAGCTTGACATGTGAAAAAGTTCAAAATGTTCAATTGGTTGACACAACAATGGCCAACACGAAAATGATTGACGCCTGTTTTTTCAACAATTTTAAAGTTAGTGTTAGGCTGCCAGAGGAGACGGTTCGGTTTAGGGCACTAGGGGGAGGGTTAAGGGTAGGCCAGGGTTAGTTTTAGGCACTAGGGGGGTGGTTAGCGTTAGTCATCAGGGAGGAAGGTTAGGGTTGGGCACTAAGGCAGAGGTTCCCAAACACGGGGATATCCATCCTTGATCAGCCCTGACCTTACTCAGAAATTGCTAATGTCATTGCACGCAGTAAGTACACAAGCTGCAAATGCCGTCACAGTGGCTAATTTATGCTTGCCCCTGTAAAGGCGTTGAAACGGACTGGCACACCTGCATTTCTCTAGCCACTCCCCCATCACCACCCCCAAACGCTGACATCCCGTCACTCAATCTACGATCGATTTCTTTCTGCGTACGTGATCGCAGAGCAATTGCAATGCTAACTCGCGCACTGTGATGCATGCGCATGCACAGTACACGCCATCGGCCGATCTGCGTATTGTGTTGCGGTTGCTATCTGTAATTATTCAGGCCCTACATAAAAGGGGTGGTTTTTTTTTTATAATACGCTCTCAAGTTAGAAAGGAGTTAGCCCAGTGTAAGGGCTGCCATGGGGTACTGAAGTAGAAATTGGATGTATTTAATTGCAATTGTGTGATATATGAGTGGTTGGGGTCCACCAACTTTTGAAGAAATTAAGGATCGGGGCTATTCATCTCCGGTATCTCCTGCTTAACTTTTAGTCCCGATCTGTCCCGCTGTCGCAATACACTAGTATGAGGACCTAAATTCATCAAGCTCCAAAAATATAACATTTTCTGAACTTGACTGCGGGAACATTCGCCATCTTCAGATGGTGTTTGCTCCCGCAGCCCCACTCTTTCCATATGGGAAGCTGCAGTGCCGTAGCTAGCGCGCCAGTGCAGACCACACGACCTCCGCATATTGTCACGGGGAGGGGGCGTGGGCTAGACCTGGTACTAGGAGCGAGTGGTTACAGCAATGCCAGGAGCATCCTGAGGTTGCTGTAAGGGCAGCATTGCGTCCTAAGGATGCTCCAGACGGCACTGCTGCAGAGTTTCTGGCAGCAGGGTTTTGATACAGGCACCCTGCTAGCCAGATGCAGGAGCTGTGGGTGAGCGGCAGTGCTGCCCACAGAGCGCTGTGCTCTGTGTGCCCGCTCCACTCACACACCCCTTATTACAGCCCTGGGAAGGAGTTCTGGCTTGCTCCTTCCACCCGACGCCGGCACTTTGTGTGCCTGCGTGAAGCGCAGTATACACAGACGTACTATCGCTCCCGGGTCAGACTTGGCACTGCTATTTTTCACTGCTACAGAAGAAGCAGTGAAAGAGATCGTGGAGACAGTTGATTTTCGGATCAGCTGTCTCCACACCGGAGCAATATTGAATTCAATTGAATATGTATACACCACTGCTACATGCAGGAAGTTGGATACTTAATTAACATGATGAATGGACCCCATTATAACCAAAGTGTACTATAATATATATATATATTTCCACTACATTTATAAATCGTACCAAAAGTAATTTCTCTCGCAGCCAGTGTAGTAATCTATCATTATTAATGTTATAGTATTGTACAGAGGGATACACAGAAGCATCATTTATTTATTTCAAACAAACCATTTGAAAATGTTCTTGTCCCCAAGAGCTTGCACTCTAGATGTGACAGTACTAAGTAATGATGAGCTTACAAAATACAGTATTTTCTTAGACACAGTATAATCTGCAAAACTGTCCTTAGTAAGATCTTGGAATGCAGTTAAACAGAGTGACAAATCTTTACAATCCATAAATGTGTTACTGTCTAGACAGCTCGTCACAAATTTGTCCCTATGTCATTTCTTAGTAGATACATGTTCTCTCCCAAAGTCCCGTGAATTTAACAAAGATTGTACCATGAATAACTGATGAGGGACACAGCATGAAACAAGTTAAAGGTTTCTGTTCATACTTGTGAAAGTGATAAATGGCTCATATATAATGGTTATTATCAGATTGCAGACTGGGAGGTGTCGTTATGATATATTAGGGCAGTATCAAATGGGCATTATGCTGCAATCTTGCCACCACATAACCACAGAATAATAAAGTGAGTAAACACATCAGTAGAACATTTTATTTATATTGTGATAGTGCTATATGTGAGTGCCCACCACCTTTTATTTACATCAGTAGAACATTAATGTGAATGAGGAACATTGTTCCCCTGTTACAGACTCGAACCTGCTACTTGCATGCAGACGTGTGATGGAAACAGTGTTCCCCAATGCAACCCTGCAATTTTTTGCCCACCAGATGTTGGTTTTCAAAAGCCGTCGCCTTACATGGACAATTCTATGATAATGGAAAAAGACTGCTATTTTTGCTGATAAATAATTAATTATTCACTTACCCAGGACCACCTATTTTGCAGCAGCTTGTTTCCTAAGGGTGATCTACACCGCCTAGTTTTGCCATCGATGGCTAAAAAACACGGCAATATTTTTGTTCTCCCAGCCAGTTGTGATTAGTACTGCCCCCTGCACAACGCCCCCCTACCCAACCACCTTTTTTGATTAGCCCATCGCCCACCTAGTCCTAGCTCTGTCATACCACTTTTAGACATACATCCCTGGAATTTCCCTGCTCAGACCCCCTTTCACACTACACCTGAGACCCGGGAAATTCCCAGGTCGACCCCATTCAGTCATAAGTCGGGTCTGCCCTGGCATTCTAACAGCCAGGGCTGCCAGGCTGCTCTCATGTCATGCTCATACGCACACATACATATCATACACACACAAACACACACGTCACACTCATAGAAACTCACGCAATCACACACCCCTTCTCCAGCCAATCACACACCCCTTCTCCAGCCACCCATTCTCCAGCCACAACACTCACGCAATCACACACTTCTTTTCCAGTCACAAGAATGGGCAGCGTCTCTGTAGCTTGTATGCACCAGCTGCTTCTACACACTGCAGCTTGGACCGGACACCTTTTTCCATTCCATCGGTTACTTGGTCTTCACTCCTTGTTATAAGGGCTGTCAAACCACTGATTCTCTCCCCTGGTTCAGCGCTGACAGTTTTTTTCCTATTGTAAGAGGACGCCCGCCCCCTCCAGACAGCTCTGCCCCCTCCAGACAGGCATCCCGCCCCCTCTGTGAGATGTTTTGCAGTGTATGCCCACACGTATCTGGGTTCCTCGCCTGGGTAGGAAAAGGGTAAATGTTGGATGATTGACCGCAACAGTGCATACAGTGCCAGATGCGGCCGACCATTGATCGTATCAGTGGGGCATGTTGCAAGATTTTCATGTCTGACTTTCTAATCATCGCTGATTGGTCTCTGCCATACACTGTGCAATTATCATCCCAATCCACCGATAATCAGCGTATCGGGCTGATAATTGCATAATGTATGTTCGACTTGTCACATCACTTACGGTCAAGTGGTTCTTATCTGCCATAATATTCTATGTTTCTATGTTCAGCATTGGATCAAAGAGAAATTTTCTTTGGTAAAAGCCAGGCATCAGTTATTGCAGCCACAGACCCCCCTTAGTCAGGCCCCTGTATATACCTCAGACCCCCTCTTATGTCCTTATATGCCACCTCAGAGCCCTCCTCGTGTCCTTATATACCAGCTTAGAGCCCCCTTATTTTCTCATATGCCAGCTCACGTTCTTATATGCCAGCCCAGAGCCCCCCATATGTGCAATGCAGCCCCTCTTAGGTGCCAGCCCAGAGTCCCCCCCCTCTTAGGTGCCAGCCCAGAGTCCCCCCCCTCTTAGGTGCCAGCTCAGAGTCCCCCCCCCTCTTAGGTGCCAGCCCAGAGTCCCCCCCTCTTAGGTGCCAGCCCAGAGTCCCCCCCCCTTAGGTGCCATCCCAGAACATCTGCCTCACCTTCCATCTCAGAGTATCTTCCTCACCTTCCATCCCAGAGCATCTTCCTCACCTTCCATCCCAGAGCATCCTCCTCACATGCCATCCCAGAGCATCCTCCTCCTTAAGTGCCATCCCAGAGCATCCTTCCCCTTACATGCCATCCCAGAGAGTCCACTCCTTTGGGTGCCAGTCTAGAGCCCTTCCCTTGGGTGCCAGTCTAGAGCCCCTCCCTTGGGTGCCACCCCAGAGCCCACCATTGGGTGCCATTCCACAGTCCCCCCCCATTTGGTGCCATCCCAGAGTCATCGTCCCCTTGGGTGCCATCCCGGAGTCCTGCCCCCCCTCCCCTTGTGTGCCAGCCCAGAGTCCCCTCCCTAATGTTACTTGCCTCTCTGAGAGGCCCATTTATCAATGAGTTTTATCATAAGCAGCAAGTTTTAAAACTCGTTGCGTATGATAATGGTGCTCCAGCCAATCAGTTCCTAGCTTTTATCTGCTTGAAAAATGACAGTTGGGAGCTGATTGGCTGGAGCACCATTTAGCTTACTAAATTAGGACCTGATTCAGACCCAATCGCAAGATGCGATCGCTCGCTTCCAGCTTATGCAAATCTGGCACACACCCAGCAAAGCAAGCGATCACAATGCAAGACATAAGCACGCTCACTATGTCTTGGCGTGCAATCACTTTGTGTATGTAGACGCCCACCATCCATTCTTAAAACGCCCACTTGCGTATGTCATCTCCTGGAAGTGGCTAAAAACATTGGTACATCGAGCACTTAAGGTTGACTATGCCCTGCCCGAAGCAATGCGAGCACTTCAATGTGAAATTCCACCAAGTGACGTGAACTTTGACACTGCCTTTTAATTATGCATGGCTCTGAAACGGCGCTGCAACACTCAGGCACACCTGCGTTCGCACCTCCACTCCTCCGTTAGTAGGACCCTGTTACCACCCACAAACGGCTTCTCCTGTCACTCATTCAGGTGGGTTGTCTATGTTGGGCAAGCGAGCCCTACCAGACCACTCGCAGTGGTTCACACACGCGCATTGGGATGTATACGCATGCACAGATTGGAAATATCGGCTGCGAACGAGCGAGCGGCCACTTGCGAGTGGGTCTGAATCAGGTCCTTAGTTTTAAAACTGGTTGCATATGATAAAACTTGTTGATAAATGAGCTTATAAACTTGGTCTCTGGAGAGACTGTGCATCTGCTGCAGTAGCCACCGAGTCCTCGTGCACCTCTGTAGTCTGCACTCCATCATGTGCATCTGTAGATGTGGCCGGCTCGGCAGTGACATCAGCGCTAAACTGACTCCTGAGTACTGACAGAGATGTCTGGAGCTCCGGCTGAATCCCAAATCCGGCAGGAGCAGGACTCCAACAGGAACGGGCTGCGGCTCTGCCACTTTTTGCCAACCCTGCAGAGCATAGCCCCGCCTTCACTTAGCTGCCACCCCCTTTTTGAGATTAGACTGCCACCTTCCTGTGACTGATAGCAGGGATGCCCATCAAAAGTTTAAAACAGATTATTTTCATGTCTTCGATATAATGATGGCACCATTGATGGTAGAACAGTGGATGGCCATCCCTAACTCATAATTACACAATACTTATCTGCCTTTTGTACATTCCAGGTGAAGGCACGAAAAGAAGACAAAGGTGGAGCCAGAAGACATAATTTGTATTCCCACCTACTTTGCAGGTCGGTGATCCAGCCTTCAGTGTGATGTGCCAGCTCCCCATAAAGAGCTCTAAATAAGCCTGGAGAGTACACAATTTACACATGAAAGAGGGTGAGTGGGGCTTTATATTTAGAATGAGTCAACAAACAGTGGGCCTGATTCAGAGCCCTGACGCTCTTTGAGAGTGCTCGCTCTGAATCAGGGCGTCCCTGTTTTTTTTTAAAGACGGCCTCCTGTCCGCTCGCTAAGCTGGGGGTGACCACTCACGACTTTAGTGAGCGGCCAGGTGATGGTTGCGATGGTCACGACCATCGCGACCATCGTGGCTTGCGATGAGACCCTTGTGGTAGGGTCTCATTCCCAGTGGCGGGCTGGGACTGGGGGCAGGGTGCCATGTGCCCCTCGGGCCACGGACAGACTGTGTCTCTGTGACACAGGCTGCACCGCGTGTGTAGCACTGACCGGACGGAGTTCGGTCAGCGCTACACTGAATAACACACAGCTGCTGGCTCCGGCAGCTTTGTGTTTGTTTTGATCAGCAGCCAATGAGAGTCTGACAGGCTCTCATTAGCTGCTGCTGCGCCCACTGCAGGAGCCGCTCCATCTTCCGGCTCCCGCAGTGGGTAATGGGGGAGGAGTCATGATGTCAAGACGTCTCTCCCATAATGCAGAGTGGCCCAGGAGGAAAGACGGAGGAGCAGATGGCAGTGGCGGGAGTGGGGATTCAGGTAAGTGTTTTTTTTTTATTACATGTGTCTACTGGGGGAGGGGGGCACTACAGGGGGGGACTACTACTACTGGGGGCACTACAAGGCTACAAGATTGGGACTACTACTACTACTGGGGGCACTACAAGGAGGTGACTACTACTACTGGGGGCACTACAATGGTGGGACTACTACTACTGGGGGCACTACAAGGGGGGACTACTACTACTGGGGGCACTACAAGGGTGGGACTACTACTACTGCTGGGGGCACTACATGGGGGGGACTACTACTACTGGGGGCACTACAAGGGTGGGACTACTACTACTGGGGGCACTACAAGGGGGGACTACTACTACTGGGGACTACTACTACTGGGGGCACTACAAGGGGGGGACTACTACTACTGGGGGCACTACAAGGGGAGGACTACTACTACTGGGGACTTACTGCTACTGGGGACACTACAAGGGGGGGACTACTACTGGGGGCACTACAAGGGGGGGACTACTACTACTGGGGGCACTACAAGGGGAGGGACTACTACTACTGGGGACTACTACTACTGGGGGCACTACAAAGGGGGGGACTACTACTAGTGGCACTACAAGGGGAAGGGACTACTACTAGGGGCACTACATCGGGGGGAGGGGACTACCACTGGGGGCACTGAATTGAGGGACCACTGCTGGGGGCTCTATATAAAGGGCAATACAGGGGGTACTGCATAAGGGGGAGACTGCAACTGGGGCCACTATTTAAGGGGCACTGCATAAGGGTTACCACTATTGGGGGCACTGCATGGGGGGTGGACTGCTACTGGGGTCACTATATAAGGGGCACTGCATAGGGGGTACCACTTTTGGGGGCACTATATAATGGGCTTACTACTGGGGGCACAAGGGGCACTGCACAGGGAGGACCAGTACTGGGGGCACTGTATAAGGGGCACTGCATAGGGGGATCACTACTGGAGGCCTGCATAAGGGGGTCCTCTCCTGGGGCACAGGGGGGCACTGCATATGGGCACCACGTCAGGGGGCTGCCTGTAATCTTTATTTTTACTTTACATTAATCTCATATGGACCCGTCTCCTCCCTGGAACACTTGAGGGGGGGGTGCCGTAGCACGCACGTTCCTTGGGCACCCTGGCTACATGCTACTCCTCTGCCAGGGCCACCTGCATGCATTTGCCCCCCAGGCTAAAAGTTGCCAGCCAGCCCCTGCTCGTTCCCGCAAGCCCCAGTGAGCTTTCGGCTCTAATAGAGCTGGAAGCTCACCCACTGACATCACTCGTGATGTCAGTGCGGCCGCCCCCAAACGGCAGGTGTTCCTTCGGGAACGCCTCCGTTTGGCCAGCCACCCCCCTGCCTGCCTCCAAAACGGGGCAAGCTGTCAATCACAATCAACAGCTGCCCCGCTTTGATGCGAGACACGTAGCTCCGGCGTGCGCTTGCGCAGTGGGGGACCATTGACCCGCTTGCGAGCGCTGTGCGCTCGCAAGCGGGTCTGAATCAGGCCCAGTATTTGCAGCCACTTTGTGGTGTTAGCAATGTTTATGAGAATGCAGACAACAACTGATTAGGAGCTAGTGATGAATTTATGCGCCTGATTCAAAGGTGGAAGCTAGGCCGATGGTTGTGCAGTTCTGAGACCCCTAAGCCATTTTTACTGCTTATGGGATTGTAATCGCAGGCTGGGCCCTGAAAACGGTCGCAACATGCCAGCGTTTAAGCCGCCATCCCCCCACATTGCCACCATGAAACGGCCCCTGCCTGTCAATCACTTTGTGAATAAATCCTCACTGTGAGCGACAATGAAAATAAAACTTGATGCATGCGCAGATTACCGATAATCGCTCAACTGCATAGACAGCAGCATTGCGTCCATCTCCGAATCAGGCCCTGAGTACAGAGCACTACAGATTGAATACCTCAGTATACAAATATGGCCTTTTCCAAAATGCAAGGAGTGAGAACAGGGCCTGTTCTAGATATTGCGCAGCTCAGGGCGGAAGTTACCAGTTGTGCCCCCCCCCCTAAAAAAAGTATTTACAGATGGCGTTCCTCTTCCGAAAAGGAGCAACGTGCATGTCCTGAGATCCTTACTTCTTGCAACACACTGTTCTTGGTCGTCTTATTTTAGCCATCCCACAAGTCCAGGCCTGTCTCCACCCTGCATTCCTATGTATATGTAAGTGACAAGAGCTAATCACCCCTGGATTATTGCTGCAAATTAAGACAACAGGTGGATCTCTACACATCCCAGCATGCCCTGCCAGACCAAAATTCCACTTTTTGAAATTGGTACAGGGGCATAGCTACCTTATGAGGGGTGCTAGGACATGTCATGATTGGTGTGTTAATAGTGCCACAGAGCCACTTGCCTTCCCTAAAAACACATACTGCAGCATGAACAAGTAATTGTGACAAACATACTAGCAATCGAGACAGCAGCACAATTCCTTGAATCAATTGTGAAGTGTCTACCAGACTGACAGGCATATTTATTACTTATCAGGTTCTAGACCCAATAATGAATTATAATTTCTTATCACAGCTATTCACGGAAATAAGAAATGAATGTTCACCGGGAAAAATCACATTCAAAGGCTCCAGAATAAGCCCGTCCCTGCAATGTGTTAAAAGTGAATGCCATCTACATAGCTTGGCCCTGATAGCTAATGGCATATAATGATGGCATTAGCTTTCAGAAAGCAGGTGTCAGGTGTGCATTTTATACACCACTTAATGGTTATATGGATATTCCCACACTACTCCCACTCTCAAATAACAATTAACTTTTTCTTTATTCTTATATTTAAGATTAAAGACATTTGTGCTTATACAAAGATGCAATCATTTACAGATGCCACCGAACCTACAATATTACAAATCACTGCTAAATTCTCACACTAAACCGTTTGTTCATAAAAAAATAATGATATCACTTTATGCCTGGAATATGTGTCTGCAATACTCCTGTCTCATAAACATGTTATCTTTTTATATTGTGCCACTTTCACGGTTTCAGATAGCCGATAACTGCTGTGACAGCATAGGGACTATTGATGGATTTAATGGCTGCATTGGTCAAGTTATTACAGATCAGCGACAAAGGTTAAAATACACCTGACATTTTTATATAACTAGACTATATGCCACATATTTAAAGTGTACTTGATAATTTTGTAATCCTCTCCCTGGGAGTTCCCAGGGGTAATGCCTTGTGGTATCATGCACGGGAGAAGGGGGGGTTTATAACACCGAAAATTACATTATAACTACTCCACCCCCCACTATGCATTGCCCTCCTAATGGGTTGGGATGTGGGGGATTCACTGTGAATCCAACCCACCCACTTCACTGGGGATTCGGGAGGTTGGTCTACTCTTCCAGAGTTCGGAAATTTCCTGAATGGCCTGGGAGAGTAGGAAAATATGTTCATTAGGCAATCTAGGTTCCCATTAGAGCACAGTATGTGCTGAAGGGCTCAGATTACCCTAACCCATTTTTATGTTTTTTTGGGGGGAGCTCAGACAAATCGAGGGGGTTAGGGGGTCTAAACCATTATGTTCCATAGGGCCCCATGGTATCTTAATCCAGCTCTCCATGACACAAATATAACAGCATGGCTAGAGAATTGTCAATCACTTTATTCATTATATTTATGAACTACAGTATGACAGCATTTTGTTGGCTTCTGAACATGTAGCCGTCTGCAAATTAAACTGTATTAGTGTTTATTTCTATAAAGTCACAAGAGATTTGAAATAGACCTTGGGTGACCTAATGATGACTATCAGGATCCTTCATAGTAAAATGATAGTGTTAGCTTAAGACTTCTTGCAGATCCATGCTGCCATACAAGCCTTGTCAGTAGCATAGGAAGCATGTATGCCAGGGCACAGTTGGGCCACACTCATGGACATTTCAATACGGGAAGGAAGATGGCTCCTGTCACTGAGCCTTTATGCAGGCATGTAACCCATAAATATGCAGGGAACTATGCAGTCTTATAATAAATATATATAATGTAAATGTAACCAATGTTTATTTATAAGATGCCTGTTCAAATATTGGTTTACTATGTAGGTGGTGGGTCCATTTTAGGAATCTTTCTCAGATTGTCTAGGAGAAATATTTCTCTTAGAGGAATTTTTCACTAGAGGCCTTGGCTTCGGGATGTTGAATATATTTAAAGGTAGTAAAATAATAATTTAAATACAGCGCTGTAACTGTGTCAGTTTGCAATATACTGAAACTCTGCATTGTGAGGGGAGGCGAGACTGGCGAATACTCAGTTGCTGAGAATTCAGAGTGTGAGAATCAATTGTGCAGGTTACACACTGAATGCTGCACTCACACCTGAAATGTATTAAATAATCGACTATATAACCCTCCCATTATCTATTTACAGTAAGAAAGCTTCTTCATCCAAATGAGCAGGCTATAGAGATAAAATCCTGAACAAGAGCATATATGAGAAATCTGAGAAGCAGCAGTCTTTGGTGGTCTTGTAAAAAGAACATTCTCTTTCCTCCAAACCCATCTTAACCCCTCCCCTTCATATTCCTTCATTGTTTTAGCAGGAATTCCATCTACGGCCTCTTAGATTTCATCATCTGCATCCATACAAGACTCCCATGGATTCCTGGGCATTCGTGGTAAGGAGATGAGCACCAGAGCAATTCCGCAGATAAAGAGCAGGACGAAAGCTGAGCATGCACAGGCAAAGGACCAGGAGTAATAGTACTCGATCCAGACGGTCTCCTTGCTGTCAATCATCCGGTGCACAGACTGTCTAATGACCTCAGCAGAGATTATCATACACAGTCCTGAAACATACAAGCCACATGTCATTGGTTAGATAGGGGTCCTTGTTCCACGTATCTCTAGACAAGTCATTTTACAAATAGTCTGGAGAGTATATCAATCTGTGTGTGCCAGGGAGCAAATGGAACAAACAGACCTATGCAGAGATGTCAGTATCCATCAGAATATATCAAATTGTACCTGTCCGGGTAAAGAAGGATCTGAGCAATGTTCTATTGATCTCCAGAGGGGTCAGTAATATAATCTGCAGGCTATGTCCATTTGTATCTGTCTGGAGGGCACAAGGATCAGAGCAATGTTCTCTGTTTTTCCAGAGAGGTCAGTAATATAGTGATCTGCAGACTATATCACTATGTATCTGTCAGGAGGTAAATACTGCAGAAAAGATCTGTAGAGGTCAGTAGTAAATAATCTGCAGAACATATTATTACACATATGTCAGGAGAAGATGGAGCACAGCAATATTCTGCAGATCTGTACATGCAGTGACTTATAATCCATAGAATACAACAATCTATCGGGGTTGATGAAAATTATGCAGATCTCTAGAGGTTAGGTAACTAAACACCAAATGAAAAGATTAAAACAGATTCCGTAATCTGAAATGTTTATAATTTGATTAAGTTGTTACAGGTTGGCCTAGTTTCATCATGTTATGCGATGCCAATATAAATAATAATAATATATTAATTTCTGTTGGAACGTGAGGGATGTTGGGGCGGGATGTAGTAATGTGACCGCGGGTCACAATTTCGACTGCAGAATGCCGGCAAAGGATTTGTGATAGGTGTCGAAATACCAACGCTTATCATAATCCCGATGCCAGAATACATGACGACGTGTGCCCGAACGAGGTAAGTCCGGGGTGCCCATCCTGTTAGACGTGGGGGGGAGGGTCAGGTTTAGGGCAGTTAGCGGGGTTAGTGTTAGGTTTTTTTTGGGGGGGGAGGTTAGGGTTAGGCACCCCTAGGGGGAGGGTCAGGCACCCCCCGGGAGGGTTAGGTTTAGGGAGTGGTAGGGGGCGGTTAGGGTTAGGCACCACCCTGGGAGTTTAGGGGTAGGCACCCCTAAGGGAGGGTTAGGGGGGCAGAGGGGAGGGTTAGATCACTTACCTGCCGCTGTCAGGAATACCTGCTGTCGGGCTCACGCTGTCGGAATTTCAATCCCATTCCGTTGGGGACATAATATTTTAGGACTGATCATGTAAAATTGTTCCCTGAGCTGATGGTTTTGTATCCTACCCTGATGCCTTTAGGATTAGATAGGAATGTTGAGGTATTGTTTCCATACAGAGTGTGGTAAACATGATCTTAATACTCACCATACAACCCTTATCTACAGTAGCTTCCAAATGCAGTGGATGACACTGGTCTATTCTGCTCTGATCTATGGAAAAGTTATAATTGAGAGCACCTGGTGCCAAAGCAGATTAATCTGCCTTATACATTGTTCGTATCTAGAATTTTACACCTTTTTTACTATTCAATTGGTGGTGTTTAGATTACCTTTCTCCAACATTAGAAGATTGTTGCAGTCACTTTGCTGGGAACATCTAGTGGCTACTTGTGCACAAGGGACTGGCAAATGGTATAGGAAAGGAAACACTGCCCTTTTTTGAAGACCGGGGAACTTTTTTATTTGGTATCTTAACAGATGTCCCTTTTTACCCGCATAAAAAAAATTTAATAGTAAATTATTTTCAATGTGTAGACATTACTACACACCTGTGTCTGATGCCCTCAGTCGTTTTTCCAATTTAGCTGTTGGTGGAGGCTACTCTAGTCAAAACTGAAGAGCCTCACACATGCTAAATACATTGCAGGGAAAATTGCACAGGCAAGGGGGCAGTTTTACAGCCTGGGCAGATGTCTATTTATGGAAGGTTATTACTTGTCCAGCATTCCAAAAAAGAAAATTGCTGTTGTTACTGAAAGATGTAAGCTTTATATAGGTTGAAGTATTTCAAACACACTGGTATACAGGGCAGGACTGGCCATCTGGCACTTCTGGCAAATGCCACAAGGACTGATGCATGATGGGCCGGGCCGACTCTGCCTCCTGGCACTCTGTTCAGCCAGGATAACTCGCTACACTCCCTACAGTCTCTCTGCTGGGATACATGCTAATAGGCAGGATGAGGGAACGGTACGTGTCAATCTGTAACAGATATAGTATATTTAACCCATTGCAGTTTTGTAGCTTATTAAAGCATTTTTTTCTCAGAATAAATAGTAGATAATTTATAATTTACCTGCAAACACATAGAAGAGTCCAGCTGGTTTCAAGAGATAGTCCAGTTTTTGCTTGAAGGAAAGCAGAGTACACACCGTTCCCATTGTCATGAAGCCAACCCCAATTATGGCAATCGCAGCTGCTGAAATGCTGTACTCTGTTCATACAAAACATAAATTGTGAGCAGGACATTCTCATTGCCTGGCCACAAGGGGGCAGTAATTAAAATACTCATGGCAGCCTAGAGCGCTATAAATGAAAAGCAGAGTCTCTGCACCAGGATGGAAAGAATCAAAACACTGTGACTAAGGGATAAATTTAGCAGTGGGTTTGCAAAACTGCTGGGATTTCTTAATTTCCTGGGGCAATTTTAACATCCAGCTTATTAACTAATGTCAAAACCACACTTTAGAACAAACACTGTACATTTTCCACATTACAAGAATGGAAACCACCAGATTTGCCAAGCTTCTCCTTATGAAACCAATGCGAAATTGCCTTTAAAAAAAAAACAACTTTCAAAATATAAAAATAAAAAGTAAAAATAAAAATCTGTTGGGTACCCCCCTAAATTATAACTAGCACTAGACCTTGAAGCCAAGGCTATATTTGAAAAATCAGGAGGCCAAAGACCGCAGGGACGTTTTAGGACAAGCATTTGGAAACTCAAGGTAAGGTCCAGTTTAAAGGGCCAAAATGACCTTAAGTAAACACTGAGCTTTTGACTAGGAACCCTCCATTCCATCCCTGGCGGATCCCATGAAACCTGCCATACCTGCAGCTTAGTATTTTTTTCCCCTAAGGGCCAGATAACAATGTTGCAGCAACACCAGGCATGAGTGGTCCTGAATTTCAGGCTGCCCCCTAACCTCACTGGGATTCAATAACATCCAACAGATTGAGAGGTATTGGTGTGCTTTGTTTCCTTTCCTGTGAGGCATATTTACTAGTTATCAGGTTTTAGATCTGATAATTAGAATTTTTTACTGCTGTTCGCGGCAATAAGAAATGATAGATTGCCTGGGTGTACTATTAATCACATGCAGGGGCAAGGACTCCGAAAGGAGCCCATCCCTGCCATGTGTAAGAAGAGAAATGATCGCAAAAACCATCATTTCACTTCTCCTTCAGCAGTCAGGGCTATTCTGTGCATGCACGGTCTGCTGTCCACGCATCTGTGGCAGCCATTGCAGAATGTAGCCCGCAAGCTACAGCGGCTAAGCATAAGGTGTTAGCTGCCGGGGCCAAACTCTAGAGTACTTCATATTCCAGAGCTTGGTATATCTGACAGCTTCACAGTCCCCATGAGGGGCTGCGGCTTAAAATTTGCAGGTACCTGTTTTCGGGAGATATGCCGCAAATACTTTTTGATAATATGCCCCTAAGTCTTATATTATTCTTTCTTCAGGAATGTTACAGCCTTGTCTTATACAATGATAGAAATCTTGAAAGGTCCGCAGCTGCAGCAGTATATGGGCAGGAGGATATATGTAATATAAACTTGTCTCCTGGAGATTTTGAAATATAATATTAGTTATGTCAGCGTTCCATGGCCTGTATAAAAAACTCTCCATCTGCAGTCTTATCCATTGACACTTACCTGCTCTTCCAGAATCTCCAGGTGGGAGACTCACAAATTTTCAGAGTGTCCACTGGGCTCCCAGTAGAGTGGCTGGTCCTTCTGCATCCCGCCCACTTCCTATGGGGAGAATAATGCCAGGAATTGCGGGTCCGTGGGAAAGGGGACAGGACCAATAAGATGTGATTGTTTTGATAATTGAGTAATTTTGGTTCTGCCCCCTCTTCATAGATCCATAATTCATGTAATTATGCTGTGAGGGGGTGGGGCCTAATAATAAGGTGTTTAGTCCGGCCCCGCCGCCATCAGCTGCCACCTGCATCTCCTCTCTGGGCTTCTCCTGGAGAGAGGACTACTGAAGTTGGCAAGTACGCTTATCCTTTTATTATCAGTGGTGGAACTTCCAGCAAGCGGTGTGGTAGCTACATTCCCCAAAGGTTCCTTCTGTGCTTTTCTGAGCATGCCCAAAACCCACGCAGGCTGCCATGAAAACTGCATTTTGCATGAATTACATAGGGTTCTAATTATTTTCTGCACTGTGAAATGATGCTGCTTTGCAATTATAAATGATTTTAATTCAAACATAAATAAATGAATAAAACAATACAAAAGCATCATACAAGAGAATATATACTATACCTTTCTGAGTGGTGACTTCTAGGATCTCTGCATTTTCTCCTGATGTGAAGTGTTTGAAATATGAGCAACTAAGGTCTGAAAGAGAAAGAGGAGCGGTCAGTGTGATACGAGGCGGGGGCAGGCTTATCTTCTGATGGCGATGATGTTATCTGATTATGATCTGTGATCCCTATTAAAGGTGTATTAGAGCTTTTAGTCATTGACATTATGAGCAATAGTGACACCAATATGATGTACAAAGGTCCTAAATACTACTGAAAACAACTGACCGCTTAACAAAATGGCAGAATGGAAATTGTATTTTTGCAGATAATAATCTGGATATTGAATCAGCGTCAGGCGAGTACTGTACTGTACAATATATAATACCTCCCAGTATATAGGAGGTGGGAAGAGGGGCCGTCTTTGTGTATCTTTGGTGCGTGCCCACAAAAGGGGAGTGGTCTCACGGCAAGGACCGTAGCCTCACATCACACCCCTGTATCCATCACTCTGGGGGCATACCCAGCTCTCCCCGAGCTGCTGGACTACCCCCAGGCACTTCCCTGCACTGTTTAGATGCCAGATCTATTCAACCGCTGCTCTGCTCTGCAAGACTGCAGGAGATAGTGCTCCCCCAACCTTTCCCCCATAGGACACTGTGGGTGGGACAGTGCCCAAAAAGTGGGACTGTCCCACCCAGAGCGGAACGGTTGGGGGGAATGCTATATAAGCTTCCTATCCATACAGTGTTTTCTTAATGTGTATAAAGACTGAGGTGCGTAGCCCGCAAAGCTATACTTCAGACATGGATCAATGCCACGCCCCCAACATTGCGACTTTCAGGAAAAGTTTTTCCATGTATTCAACATGGACTGGATCAAAACTTTGCTTCAAAAAGAAATGTGTGTTTCAAATGTTTTTTTTTCCATTTTTGTCCTTCTCCCCACCCCCCTGTATTTTGTTTTGGCGCCATGGTCCGGCGGTCACGCTCCCCTACTATATTTCTATGGTGTTTTAACGATGTAATTTATAGAGAGGTGGATTTTTGTGAAGAGGTCAAATAATAATAACAGTAGAGGACTATAACATCTTAATCTTTTGCTTCAAGATAAGAGTTTTTTGTTTTTGTCATCAACTTATACCATTAGGTTTTTGCCTATGATGAGTGTATAACTGTCAACAGTTATTTTATGACTCTTTATCATGAATGGAATTGTAAGTACATACTGTATATGTATTCACTATGTTTTCCCTTTCACTGCACAGATTATTTTCATGGTGTTTCAATAAAATTTTCTTTAAACCCCCCCAAAGACTGAGGTACTGAGCTTATTGAGCTTATTGTGGTTGTGGTCCCTATATATAGCTCTTGACTCTCTTTCTCTCATCAAAAGTTTTAGAATTCCCCATTTGACCAGTTTTTATTCAAATGTAATTCAAGTCCAGTGAATAGCCTGAAAAGGGACAAAGGTAAACTGCTAGGGGTTAAAAATAGAACTTACAGCTTTTCTGCAGCCATGAAAATGAGGGTTGTCTGGGCCATGACTCACTGCCAGTGAACTGCTGACCGATAAATCAAAATCTTTGGTTTGTCACGCATGGTTTTAGTATGCTGTTGAGTAGTTGAAAGGGGGTTCCTCAGTGTGTAAAGCTGGATACACACGTAAAGATTTTCTGTCCAACCATCCAACTAGTTGATTGGTTGGAATGAAGATCTGGTAACGGATGGGAGTAACTGATGATCAGCAATTTGCTCCTAAATGCCAGAAAACAGATGAAAATGGTGTCAGACAAGTTTTGTAAATGTTTGAGCTAAACAATTTGTTCAAACAACAGTTTTTGTCCATTTTCTGGCATTTGGGAGCAAATTGCTGATAGTTATTTACTTTCATACCTTACCAGATATTCATTCCAACCAATCAACTAGTTGGATGGTTGGACAGAAAATCTTTATGTGTGTATGCAGCTTTAAATTTATTTATTAATTCCTGGTATTAAGCACAACATTTTATTTTAATGAGCAAAACTTTTAATAGCAAAACATCCCATGTTTTGGTATTAAAAGCATTGTCCTTGCTAAATTTTGGACTTAAACACCCCAGGAAGCATCTGCTTTTATAAGTCACTGCTTTTTAAATAAACCCCTTTGACACCAACTATCAAACATGGATGAGGAAGAATGTTGGACTGGGGCTATTTTGTTGGATCCTGAGTCGGTAACTTGCACCCTGAACCAAAATGGCTATCACAGCGTTTTGCAACGCCATACAATACCCTTTAGTCTATGCCAAGGGTTCACCCTACAGCAAGATAATGACCAAAAAAGAAGTACATTTGAGGAAAAGAACAAGACCAATAGGCTTCAAATTATGAAATGGCCAGCAAAGTCTCCAGCCATAGGGGGGCACATGTATTATTATGACACTTATCACCTCTTATTGAGGTGAAGCAAGAAGCAATACAGCCAAATCTATTAACATCTTATCCACTGGAGTGAGGGAGAGAAAACTCCATCTGCCATTGATTCCTGCTGATGGTGATGTTCTGCATCTGGATCTTGCCTTCTGGCTGACCATGAAACGCATGCGCAAGATCTCACAAACTTAAGATCTCGTGAACACTTTGCACAGACTGATGCAGCCGCGGATTAGTACACATACTACATAAATAGCAGCCGCAATTCCGGCAATATCAATAGAAATGCGCAGAGACTGTAGAGAAAAGTGATGTTCTCTATGGTACTATACCCGCTTTAATACATTTTTGTGATTGATACCAGTGTCAACTTTTGCTAAATTTAGTGCATTTGACACTTGCCAACCAATAATACATTTATCCCTTATTCCCCATGGAATTGGTTTGGGATGAATTGGAGAAAGGATAAAAGTAAAACAACCTAAAAGTGCAACACATTTGTGGAAACTTCTGTAACAGTGTTGAAAGGACCTTCCCAAACAATAAGTGAATTGCATTGTAGAAAGAACGCCACAAGTGTGTCCAGCAGTTATATCCGCATAAGGTGGCTGCTTTGATGACTAACAACTTGAGATCAAATTTTATTAAACAAAATGATTCTATGATTTATTTTTTAATTTCCAATTATTTATTTTATGCTTTAATCAGTGGCGTAACTAGGGTGGGGCGAGCGGGGTATGTGCCCTGGGCGCCGTGGCAGGCCCAGCAGAGGGGGGCGCCGCCGGCCAGGACATCGTACCCGCACCGCCCCCCCGCCACCATTGCACCAGGTCCCGGACGACTTTATTACTGTGAAGAGCACTGCCTGCTGTTGCTGCTGGGAACTGTAGGGGGAGCTGCAGCAGAAGTGTGCAGCCCCTCCCAGGCAGTGTTGCTATTCAGAGCTGACACCGGAGGCCAGGAGGAATCTCCTTCCCCAGCGCTGTCTCTGCTCCGGACCAGCCACTGCAGCCAGCTAAGTAAGTATTAATATTTTTTTGCTGGTGGGGGTCGGGCTGCCAGTGGGGGGAGGGGTAACTTTCAATTGATGTCAGCCTTGTTTTTACTTGGCTGGCTGCATCTATTCTGTGTGAAAGGTGTGTGTCACTGTGTGTGTGTATCTGTGTCAGTGTGTCAGCATGTGTGTGTGTGTCACTGTGTATATATATATATATATATACACACACACACACAGCCTCTTCCCTGTCCGAACAACACTTCACCCCCACCCCTTATAGGTTTAATGTTTCTCTCCCCCTCACCACCTCCCGTTATAAAATATGTTGCATTAGTTTCTCACCCCACTCCTTAAATAATATATATAATGATTTATAGCACCTACGCTAATGGGTGGTCTGGGTTCTGCTTAGTCCTCCCGGACCCCAACATTCCTAGCTGAGCTCCAGCAGCCAGCCTACTTCTGGCCCGTTATCTTCTTGGGGTCCCAAGGTGGTGCGGCGCTGTCATCATCACCGGAGGAAGGAGGCCAACAGGAACAGCCAGGTGCCGGTGGTCAGTCGTATATTTGTAAGTCGCCCGGCACCTGAAGGCAGTTGGTTGGGCAGAGAAGCTGGGCTGGAGCATCCTCGCTACAGCCCTGCTTATGTGCAGATGCTGAAATTGGCTAAACACTGCCCAAACGGAGCATGTTTGTATGGGACCAGGCAGTGAGAGACAGCCTGTGTCTGTTGCAGCACGGCAGACAACTGAGGGGCCTGGTACAGAGGGAAGGTGTCGGAGCGGACGGCGGGCGATTCCTCACTGTCTGAGTGTACGGGTCCGGGACTCCAGTCCCAGCAGTCCCCCCCGATGGCGACTCTGTCTGTGTGTGTGTCACTGTGTCAGTGTATGTGTCAGTGTGCGTGTCACTGTGTGTCTGTGTCTGTGTCAGTGTGTGTGTATGTGTGTCAGTGTGTCAGCATGTGTGTGTGTGTATCACTGTCAGTGTATGTGTGTCACTGTGTGTCAGCATGTGTGTGTCACTGTGTCAGTGTGTGTGTCAATGTGTGTCAGTGTGTCAGCATGTGTGTGTGTGTCACTGTGTCAGTGTATGTGTGTCACTATCTGTGTCAGCATGTGTGTGTCACTGTGTGTTTGTATCTGTGTCACTGTATGTGTGTATCTGTGTGCAGGGCTGTCATCAGAAAGTGTGGGGCCCAGGACTGATGTAATAGACAGCACCCCCCCCTCCCCAGGGCAAATTTCTGAAAGCAGCCCTAATATGGGGGTGGGTGTGTTGAGGGGCGGTGTCTGAGGAGGGGAAGGGAAACTCCTTAATTGAGCCCGGCAACCGCAGTGTGGTTAATCTTGTATACAGTGTATATATATATATATATATATATATATATATACACACACACACAGCCTCTTCCCTGTCCGAACAACACTTCACCCCCACCCCTTATAGGTTTAATGTTTCTCTCCCCCTCACCCCCTCCCGTTATAAAACATGTTGCATTAGTTTCTCACCCCACTCCTTAAATAATATATATAATGATTTATAGCACCTACGCTAATGGGTGGTCTGGGTTCTGCTTAGTCCTCCCGGACCCCAACATTCCTACTTGGGCAGCTGAGCTCCAGCAGCCAGCCTACTTCTGGCCCGTTGTCTTCTTGGGGTCCCAAGGTGGTACGGCGCTGTCATCATCACCGGAGGAAGGAGGCCAACAGGAACAGCCAGGTGCCGGTGGTCAGTCGTATATTTGTAAGTCGCCCGGCACCTGAAGGCAGGTGGTTGGGCAGAGAAGCTGGGCTGGAGCTTCCTCGCTACAGCCCTGCTTATGTGCAGATGTTCAAATTGGCTAAACACTGCCCAAACGGAGCATGTTTGTATGGGACCAGGCAGTGAGAGACAGCCTGTGTCTGTTGCAGCATGGCAGACAACTGAGGGGCCCGGCACAGAGGGAAGGTGTCGGAGCGGACGGCGGGCCCTTCCTCACTGTCTGAGTGTACGGGCTCGGGACTCCAGTCCCAGCAGTCCCCCCCGATGGCGGCCCTGTCTGTGTGTGTGTGTGTCACTGTGTCAGTGTATGTGTCAGTGTGCGTGTCACTGTGTGTCTGTGTCAGTGTGTATGTGTGTCAGTGTGCGTGTCACTGTGTGTCTGTGTCAGTGTATGTGTGTGTGTGTCACTGTGTGTGTCTGTGTCAGTGTGTGTGTATGTGTGTCTGTGTCAGTGTATGTGTGTGTGTGTCACTGTGTATATGTGTGTCAGTGTGCATGTCACTGTGTGTCTGTGTCAGTGTATGTGTGTGTGTCACTGTGTATCTGTCAGTGTGTGTATGTGTGTCAGTGTGCGTGTCACTGTGTGTCTGTGTCAGTGTGTGTATGTGTGTCAGTATCTGTGTGTATGTGTGTCAGTGTGCGTGTGTATCTATGTCAGTGTGTGTGTATGTGTGTCTGTGTCAGTGTATGTGTGTGTGTGTCACTGTGTATATGTGTGTCAGTGTGCGTGTCACTGTGTGTCTGTGTCAGTGTATGTGTGTGTGTCACTGTGTATCTGTCAGTGTGTGTATGTGTGTCAGTGTGCGTGTCACTGTGTGTCTGTGTCAGTGTGTGTATGTGTGTCAGTATCTGTGTATATGTGTGTCAGTGTGCGTGTCACTCTGTGTCTGTGTCAGTGTATGTGTGTGTGTCACTGTATATCTGTCAGTGTGTGTATGTGTGTCAGTGTGCGTGTCACTGTGTGTCTGTGTCAGTGTGTGTATGTGTGTCAGTATCTGTGTGTATGTGTGTCAGTGTGCGTGTGTATCTGTGTCAGTGTGTGTGTATGTGTGTCTGTGTCAGTGTATGTGTGTGTGTGTCACTGTGTATATGTGTGTCAGTGTGCGTGTCACTGTGTGTCTGTGTCAGTGTATGTGTGTGTGTCACTGTGTATCTGTCAGTGTGTGTATGTGTGTCAGTGTGCGTGTCACTGTGTGTCTGTGTCAGTGTGTGTATGTGTGTCAGTATCTGTGTATATGTGTGTCAGTGTGCGTGTCACTGTGTCTGTGTCAGTGTATGTGTGTGTGTCACTGTGTATCTGTCAGTGTGTGTATGTGTGTCAGTGTGCGTGTCACTGTGTGTCTGTGTCAGTGTGTGTATGTGTGTCAGTATCTGTGTGTACGTGTGTCAGTGTGCGTGTGTATCTGTGTCAGTGTGTGTGTATGTGTGTCAGTGTGCGTGTCACTGTGTGTGTATCTGTATCAGTGTGTGTGTGTATGTGTGTCAGTGTGCGTGTCACTGTGTGTGTATCTGTATCAGTGTGTGTGTGTCTGTGTCATAATGTGTGTCTGTCAGTGTGTATGTGTATCTGTGTCAGTGTGTGTCTGTCAGTGTGTGTATCTGTGATGATGTGCTGAGAGACGACACGGAGGGGATGGATGGTGTGGCTGAGAGATGACAGAGGGAGGAGGTGATGGTGTGGCTGTGAGACGACGCAGGGGTGGAGATGGTGTGCTGAGAGATGACGTAGTGGGGTAGGAGGTGGTGTTGCTGAGAGACTACGCAGGGGGAGGTGATGGCGTGCTGAGAGATGACGCAGGGGGGAGTCGATGGTGTGCTGAGAGATGATGCAGGGAGGGAGGTGATGGTGTGGCTGAGAGACGATGCAGGGAGGGAGGTGATGGTGTGGGACGATGATGGTGTGGGTGATGGTGTGAGACGACACAAGGGGGAGATTGTGTGGCTGGGAGACTCAGGGGGAAGGATGACCTTGTTAATATTCTTACACAAACAGGCATCTTCCAGACGATGTGACCTACAGTACATGAATATTGAATACCGACTGAAGACGCCGTCGTCCCAGGGAGGATACATCTCTTCAGAGGTACCACATTGTGAGAAACCACCGCATAGGTAAGGTGCACATGGAATGGAAAGGAATGTTCCCAGAGTGACTAGAAATGGGTGGTGTGTCATGTCGCCCATTTGGTATGTGGCCACGCCCCTTCGGCATGTGACCACACCCATTTTTTTGACGCGCACCTACGGCGCGCACACTTTTTTGGGGTGTTTATTTGTGTGTGTGAGGCGGGGGGGCGCCATTCTTAAACTTGCCCTGGGCTCCAAAAACCGTAGTTACGCCACTGGCTTTAATTTCACATTACATAGTATATTGAGTATATTTCAATAAAAAATTGAAAAAGGGATTGTCCTAAATCTTTTAATCAGAAGAGTATGTGTATATACACACACACTAGGGTGAAGTTATATGTTACTATTATATGACCTTCTAAGGTATATTATTTCATAATACAGTAGACTGTCTCTTCACAAGTCATGGGCAGATCTGATGCCATGTAATGCACATTAACGTCCTTTGCCTCTACTTGTGGCTTTGTATGTTGTCCCTTATACCAGTCTGTAGCTCTGTACATGGATTGTCCTATGATAATATGTCATAGCATGCCTTTTATTCTGGTAACAATAATGGACTATTATGGGGGGAGTTGTAGAGGTAGTGAGCCGTGATGTTTTGGCATATATCCTCTTGCTGTTCAGTCATGGTTATTTATATCTCCTTCAGCTGTAGGGCTCGTACACACGTGCGTTGAAATAAGGCATTCAGTGCATATTGCTAAAGCCTGCTAAATATCCTTCAAGGCTGATCGTCCAAAAGATAATGTAAGTGATTGGGTCTGTACACATTTTCTCATCTTCTTTGCATTAAATTAGCAGCATACATAAGTGATAAGGAGCCTTCCTATAGTATTATATTAGATATGTAGTTATATTGGCGGCGGATGGAATGCTGGCCACCGATATCCCGCCACCGGAATCCCGCCACCTGGCATAATGCCGATGCCTGATATCCCGAAGGGGATCGGAATCCCGAACGTCCAGACCCAGGTAAGTATGTTAGTTTCCCTGGGGATGGGGGGGGTTAGGTTTAGGCACCCCCGGAGGGAGGGTTAGGGTTAGGCACCACTAGGGAAAGGTTAGGTTAGGGTTAGGTTTAGGGTACGGGAAGGGGGGTTAGGGTTGGGCACCACCGGCGAGGGAGGTTAGGGTTAGGCACCACTAAGGGAGGGTTTGGGGTTGGGGGGGTTAGGGTACTTACCGCCCCTGTCAGGATCATGAACGATCGGGCTTCCAGCGTCTGTATTTGAACCGGCGGCTATTCAGCTGCCGGGATATCATACCCAACCCCAATATTCTACTAAGCATTATGTAATGGTACACTGTCGTACTAAGCATTACGTACATGGGGCTTGATTCATCACGGATTGCAATTGCAACAGCGTATGCAGATCGGCCGATGGTGCGTATCCAGTATTGCAATCGCACTGCGATAATGCACGCAGATACAAAGCCATTGCAGAGTGAGTGACGGGACGTAAGCATTTGGGGGTGGTGACGGGGGAGTGGTTGGAGGATTGAATGCCGTTTCCTGGGCGTGCATAAATTAGCCACTGTGACGTCATTCGCAGCTTGTGTACTCACTGCGTGCGATGAGAGTTGCAATTTCTGAGCAGTCAGACCTGCTGTAATTCTGCGTGAGGGTCCGATGTTACTCGATGTTACCGATGTATACGCAAGATTGCAAGGTCTTACAGATGTGAGAAACAGGTAGTGTGGTAGTGGCGCCTCTATGTTGGCTGAGCAGTTGCAAACATTAGCATTTATTTGCAGCAGAACTCTGTGTGTAATCGCAATAGCGATTCGTAGTGAATTAGGCCCATGGTACACAAGTACTAAGCATTACGTACATAGGGGGTGATTCAGCATAGGAAGGAATTGCAAAGTCATACACAAGCAGCTTTGCAATTCTGTTCTTGCCAATATGCAAATGCAACTGTCTGACACCCCCTCCTGCTTTTACAATACCAGCACTGCGACCGAGGTCGCAGGCTGGGATAACCATCGTGACCATCGGTTGCAATGGTGGACAGCGATGGCCAGCTGAGTAAACCTCACCTTACGCAGGCTGGCTGGCTTGCGAGGCCAGGAAACTGCGTCCGTGGATGCAGATCTTAGCCTTGCCACTCCCTGAAAACGAGAGCGACATGTCCCCGTTTCCGGGAACACCGGCTGTCTACACCCCGGAAATGCCTCTGCCTGTCAATCAGGCAGTCATAGCAGGGGCTGCGTGCAATCAAGCAGGTCCTGTTCTGCACATGCACGATAATCAGGAATCTGAATCGGCCCCATAGTACACTATTGTACCCAGGGGCGGTTCTAGACATTGTGGAGCTCAGGGCGAAAGTTCACAGTTACGCCCCCACCCCCCCCAACAAAAAATTACTTTTTTAGATGGTGTTCCTCTGCGCACGCTGACAGCGCACGTGCTTCCAGAAAGGGTGCGTGTCCTTGCGGAACACCCCCAATTCATCACACTGTGGGGCGTGCCCAGCACTTATGAAGGAGCTGGGCTTCCCCCAAGCTCTCCTCTCTTGGCGAATAATTGCCATGTGCAGTAATGCGCCTTACACAGTAATGCCCTTTATAAACACATTATGCCACATGCAGTAATGCCCTTTATAACACACTATGCCACACACAGTGATGGCCTTTATAACCCATTATGCCACATGCAGTAATGCCCTGTATAACACATTATGCCACACACAGTAATGCCCTTTATAACACATTATGCCACACACAGTAATGCCCTTTATAACACATTTATGCCACACGCTGTAATGCCCTTTATAACACATTATGCCACACGCAGTAATGCCCTGTACAATACATTGTGCCGCACACAGTAATTCCCTTTATAATACAGTATCCCCAATTCAACTTATGCCACACATTAGTCCCTTATTCATGTTATGACACACAGTGGTTTTACACAATGCCCAAATTAGTGTCCTTATACACAATGCCCACAGTAGTAGTGCCCCTAATACAATGCCCACAGTAGTGGTGCCCCTTATAGAATGCTCACAGCAGTGGTGCCCCTTACACAATGGCCCCGGTAGTGGTGCCCCCCATGCAGTGCTCTCATTAGTAGTGCCTGCAGTGGTAATGTCCCCATTGGTAATGCCCACAGTGTTAATGCCCCCATTGGTAAAGTCCTCTATAGTAGTGCCCCATTGGTAATGCCCCCTATAGTAGTACCCTAAGTAGTAATGCCCCTTATAGTAGTGCCCACAGTTGTAATGCCTCCATTAGTACTGCCCCTATAGTAGTGCCTACAGTAGTAATTCCTTCTATAGAAGTGCCTCCAGTAGTAATGCCCCCTATATTAATGCCCCCTTATAGTCGTGCCCCCAGTAGTAATGCCCTATAGCCATGCCCCTATATTAATCCCCCCTATAGCCATAACCCCAGTAGTAATGCCTCTCTATAACCATGCCCCCAGTAGTAATGCCCCCCTATAGCCATGCCTCCAGTAGTAATCCCCCCTATAGCCATAACCCCAGTAGTAATGCCTCTCTATAACCATGCCCCCAGTAGTAATGCCCCCCTATAGCCATGCCTCCAGTAGTAGTAATCCCCCCTATAGCCATGCCCCCAGTAGTAATGCCCCCCTATAGCCATTCCCCCTTAAAGCAATGCCCCCATGCGTCCCTTCTGAAAAAGAAAAACTACAATTGAAATACAAACACAATATTTACCTTAGGCCCCGCTCTGGCGTCCGCTACCGTCCGGTCCGACCGCGGCTCCACCCCGGATCTATTGGAGAGACGTCATGACGTCCCTCCCATAGTGCTCTCTGTTGGAGCCGGAACTCAGGAGTGAGCTCCAGCTTTCGGCTGCTGCTGCAGCAGGGAGGGAGCCGGGTGCCCGCTGATATCAAATATCAGTGGGCGCCCGGCAAATGGAGCCTCCCTGCGGCAGCTAGCGTGGGGGGGACTGGACCTGTTTTTTTTTTTTTTCTTATGGGATTTTTTTTTCTTTCTGGGGACTCAGTAGCGCCCTCTAGGGGCCGGCGCTCCGGGCGACAGCCCTGTTAGCCCACCCCTAGAACCGCCACTGATTGTACCAAGCATTACGTACAGTGCATCCGGAAAGTACTCACAGCGTTTCACTTTTTCCACATTTTGTTATGTTACAGCCTTATTCCAAAATGGAATACATTTATTTTTGTCCTCAAAATTCTACACACAATACCCCATAATGACAATATGTAAAAAGTTTTTTGCAAATTTAGTAAAAAAAAATAACTAAGAAATCACATGTACATAAGTATTCACAACCTTTGCTCAATACTTTGTTGATGCACCTTTGGCAGCAATTACAGCCTCAAGTCTTTTTGAATATGATGCCACAAGCTTGGCACACCTATCTTTGGGCAGTTTCGCCCATTCCTCTTTGCAGCACCTCTCAAGCTCCATCAGGTTGGATGGGAAGCGTTGGTGCACAGCCGTTTTCAGATCTCTCCAGAGATGTTCAATCCGATTCAAGTCTGGGCTCTGGCTTGGCCACTCAAGGACATTCACAGAGTTGTCCTGAAGCCACTCCTTTGATATCTTGGCTGTGTGCTTAGGGTCGTTGTCCTGCTGAAAGATAAACCGTAGTCCCAGTCTGAGCTCAAGAGCGCTCTGGATCAGGTTTTCATCCAGGATGTCTCATTCATCTTGCTGCATTCATCTTTCCCTCTATCCTGACTAGTCTCCCAGTTCCTGCCACTGAAAAACATCCCCACAGCATGATGCTCCCGCCACCATGCTTCACTGTAGGGATGGTATTGGCCTGGTGATGAGCGGTGCCTGGTTTGCTCCAAACATAATGCCTGGCATTCATGCCAAAGAGTTAAATCTTTGTCTCATCAGACCTGAGAGTCCTTCAGGTGCATTTTGGCAAACTCCAGGTGGGCTGCCATTTGCTTTTTACTTAAGAGTGGCTTTCGTCTGGCCACTCTAATATATGGTCCTGATTGGTGGATTGCTGCTGAGATGGTTGTCCTTCTGGAAGGTTTTCCTCTCTCCACAGAGGAATGCTGTAGCTCTGACAGAGTGACCATCGGGTCCTTGGTCACCTCCCTGACTAGGGCCCTTCTCCCCCGAGTGCTCAGTTTATACAGATGGCCAACTCTAAGAAGAGTACTTCTTCCATTGATGGATGATGGAGGCCACTGTGCTCATTGGGACCTTCAAAGCAGCAGATACTTTTCTGTACCCTTCCACAGATTTGTGCCTCGAGACAATCCTGTCTCGGAGGTCTACAGACAATTCCTTGGATTTAATGCTTGGTTTGTGCTCTGACATGCACTGTCAAGTGTGGGACCTTATATTGACAGGTCTATGTCTTTCAAAATGATGTCCAATCAACTGAATTTACCACAGTTGGACTCCAATTAAGCTGTAGGAACATGTCAAGGATGAATAGTGGAAACAGGATGCACCTGAGCTAAAGTTTGAGCTTCATGGCAAAGGCTGTAAATACTTATGTACATGTGATTTCTTAGTTGTTTTTTTTTAATAACTTTGCAAAAATCTCAAAAAAACTTTTTACATGTTGTCATTATCGGGTATTGTGTGTATAATTGAGGACAAAAATGAATTTATTCCATTTTGTAATAAGGCTGTAACATAACAAAATGCAGAAAAAGTGAAATGCTGTGAATACTTTCCGGATGCACTGCACATGGGGCCTGATTCAGCAAGGATCGCAAGTGCAAAAACGCACACACCCGGTCGATTGTTGCCTTCTGCGCATGCATCGCAGTGCGCTTGCACTAACTAGCCACTGCAATCAGGACTGCAGTCACAGTGACTATGCAGACCCATTGCAGAGTGATTGACAGGAAGTACTGCTTGGGGATGGTGACGGGGGGTGGTCGGAGAAACGCAGGCATGTCAATGTGTTTCAACGCCGTTACAGTGGCGTGCATAAATTAGCCACAGTGTCGGCATACGCAGCATGAGCTCTAGCTGCATACAGGAAGTTTTTGGCAATTTCTGGGTGAGGTGTGATCTGCCTTAATTGTGCGTGAGGCTGCCTGTGTGCATACATCATATATCTATAGCCTGCGTGCAGCTTTGCAATTGCGATCCTTGCTGAATTAGGCCCATAGTACTCTGTTGTTCTAAGCCATACTTGCCTACACTCTTGGATGGTGTGGGAGGCTTCCGATTTTTTTGGGCAGTCATCTGCACCCTTGGAAGAGTGGCCGGATATTCCACATCCTTCTCACTTCCTAGTAACGTGGGCTAAATGGGTGAGATAAAAGCAGGAATCGTGGTCCGTATTTAGGGGAGGGGCTAAAATGACTTGAAAATGCATAATCTTAGCCTCACCCCCTCCCCATGGAGCCTTATGACGAAAGAGCCCTGCCCTGCCTTCTGAAATAGCCAGCTGCATCTCCTCTCTGAGCTTCTCCCGGAGAGGAGATATAAAAATTTGGCAAGTATGTACTATGGTACAGTGTTGTACTAAGCATTACGTACATGGTATAGTGTTGTACTAAGCATTACGTACATGGTACGCTGTTGTACTAAGCATTACGTACATGGTACAGTGTTGTACTAAGCATTACGTACATGGTACAGTGTTGTACTAAGCATTACGTACATGGTATAGTGTTGTACTAAGCATTACGTACATGGTACACTGTTGTACTAATCATTACATACATGGTACACTGTTGTACTAAGCATTACGTACATGGTATAGTGTTGTACTAAGCATTACGTACATGGTACGCTGTTGTACTAAGAATTACGTACATGGTACAGTGTTGTACTAAGCATTACGTACATGGTATAGTGTTGTACTAAGCATTACGTACATGGGCCCTCATTCAGAGCTGTACGCTCTGAGCAGAGCGCACGCTCTGAATGAGGGCCGCCCTCCATGAAAATGGAGCGTCCTCCTGGACGCTCGTATAGCTGTGGGTCACCACCCACAGGCTATACGAGCGTGCAGTTTGATGGCCGCGATGGTCTTGACCATCGCGACCATCGAAACTGCGAGCCGGAGCCTGCGGTTGAGGTTTTCAACCGCAAGCTCCGGAGTGATTTTGGCTCTATCAGAGCCAAAATCACTCCCACTGACATCACTAGTGATGTCAGTGGGCCGGCTTCTGACGGGAGGCGTTCCCGTGGGAACGCCCCCATCAGGGAAGCAAGCCCCCTGGCACGCCCACCAAAGGGGGCGTGCTGTCAATCAACATCGACAGCACGCCCCCTTTGATCAGACACAACGAGCGAAGGACTTTCCTTCGCTCGTCGCGTCTGGCGCATGCGCACGACGGAGCTCCCTCCGTCGTGCGCATGCTCAGTGCAGAACATCGACCCACTTGCGAGCGGACAGCCGCTCGCGAGTGGGTCTGAATCAGGGCCATGGTACGCTGTTGTACTAAGCATTACGTACATGGTACAGTGTTGTACTAAGCATTACGTACATGGTACAGTGTTGTACTAAGCATTACGTACATGGTATAGTGTTGTACTAAGCATTTGGTACATGGTACGCTGTTGTACTAAGCATTACATACATGGTACACTGTTGTACTAAGCATTACGTACATGGTATAGTGTTGTACTAAGCATTACGTACATGGTATAGTGTTGTACTAAGCATTACGTACATGGTACATTGTTGTACTAAGCATTACGTACATGGTACACTGTTGTACTAAGCATTACGTACATGGTACACTGTTGTACTAAGCATTATGTACACGATACACTGTTGTATTGAGTTACATACAATACACGGGGCATGATTCAGAGTAGTAGGCAAATTCAACGGTTTATGTACTTCTCCAATGTTAGAAGATTGGCGCATGTGCTGGTCGTCTTCTGCAAGATCTCTCGCAGTTACCCAAAGCCACAGCCTGATTGACTCGCTGAGGTCATTTGGGGGAGTGTAGTGGGCGGAGCCGACATTTGTTGCCCCCATTTTCTGGGAGTGCCAACGCCAGGACCTACGTCTTCCGACATGTGATGTCAGTAGTGAACTTCCTGCTCTATTAGAGCAGGAAGTTCACAGGGGCTTGCAGTGGACGAGAGCCTACCACAAAGGTCTCGTCGCAAGCCCGATGGTCGCGATAATCGTGACCATCGCCAGGCCGCCCGCACAAGCTGTGGGTGGACACTTGCAGCTATGCAAGTGGCCTGGAGGCGGATTTTTTTTTAAAAAAAATCTGCCCTGATTCAGAGCGAGTGCCTCTGAATCAGGACCATGGTACACTGTTGTACTATGCATTACGTACATGGTACACTGTTGTACTAAGCATTTTGTACATGGTACACTGTTGTACTATGCATTACATACATGGTACACTGTTGTACTAAGCATTACGTACATGGTACACTGTTGTACTAAGCATTACGTACATGGTACACTGTTGTACTAAGCATTTTGTACATGGTACACTGTTGTACTAAGCATTACATTCATGGTACACTGTTGTACTAAGCATTACGTACATGGTACACTATTGTACTAAGCATTACATTCATGGTACACTGTTGTAGTAAGCATTACGTACATGGTACACTGTTGTAGTAAGCATTACATACATGGTACACTGTTGTACTAAGCATTACGTACATGGTACACTGTTGTACTAAGCATTTTGTACATGGTACACTGTTGTACTAAGTATTACATTCATGGTACACTGTTGTACTAAGCATTACGTACATGGTACACTGTTGTAGTAAGCATTACGTACATGGTACACTGTTGTACTATGCATTACATACATGGTACACTGTTGTACTAAGCATTACGTACATGGTACATTGTTGTACTATGCATTACGTACATGGTACTCTGTTGTACTAAGCATTACGTACATGGTACACTGTTGTACTAAGCATTATGTACATGGTACATTGTTGTACTATGCATTACGTACATGGTACACTGTTGTACTAAGCATTACGTACATGGTACACTGTTGTACTAAGCATTACGTACATGGTACACTGTTGTACTAAGCATTACGTACATGGTATATTGTTGTACTAAGCATTACGTACATGGTACATTGTTGTACTAAGCATTACGTACATGGTACATTGTTGTACTATGCATTCTGAAGAAAATAAATCCTAATTCTGCTCACTGTGCACAGTGCTGGCATCCGCGTGGACTGGGTCCTCTCAGGGCGGCTCCTCTCAGCGCAGCAGGAGAGACAGACGTGCAATGACGCCATTGCGCTGTCTCATTCCGGCACCAGAGGAGAGGGACTTGAGGAGGCGGGGCGGGCCAAATCAATCATACCATTGTAGCGCTGGTGGGCGGCACACAGCAGAAGTCATAGCGGGAAGCCAGCCGTCGCCAGACCGAGATTCATCATATTAATCAAACAATCACTAAATCAGCTGCCTGTAATTGATGTGTCAGTGTCACTCACATCATGTGCGGCCGACCGGGCAAAGTGGGTGGGCCGGCCAGGCAAGGTAGGTGGGCCAGCCGGACAAGGTGGGTGGGCAGGCTTAGCCAACCAGAGTAGTTTGTGCAGCAACAGCTCCTTCAGACTGCCGGGGCCCGCAGCTGCCAGTTTCTGAGGAAAGGCAAAGTGGGCGGATGGAGGTGGAACGGGTTCTGCCTCCAATTAGAACTAACGGAATGCAGTTCCGCCCTGTTCCAGCCCACTTTAACCCCTGGATTTTACTCTTCAGGGAGTCAGGGAGATTGCTACTATTTCAGGGAGTCCCTCTGAGAGTTGACAAGTATGGCGTGTGTGTATTTAGTGTGGATCCGACTTTTTCTATATAGTTTGTATGGATCCGGTTTTTCTGGGAGTATAAAATTAGCATGGATTCGACTTTTCGGGGTGTGTGAACTTAGGCCCTGATTCAGAGAGCGCTCGCTCTGAATCTGGGCATTTTTTTTTGTGCGGCCTCCTGGCCGCTCGCATAGCTGTGGGTGACCACCCACAGCTATTGAGAGCGACCAGGATGATGGTCGCGATGGTCAAGACCATCGCGACCATCGGGTTTACGATGAGACCCTTGTGGTAGGGTCTCGTGGCCGCAAGCCCCAGAGAGCTTCTGGCTCTAATAGAGCCGGAAGCTCTCCCACTGACATCACTGGTGATGTCAGTGGGGCCGCCCACAAATGGCAGGCGTTTGCTTGGGAATGCCACCATTTGTGAAGCCACGCCTACAAAACGGGGCGAGCTGTCGATCAACATCGACAGCCGCCCCTTTTGTAGTGAGCCACGGAGCCAGAGAATTTCTCGCTCCGCAGAGCATACCATCGACCCGCTCGCGATCGCTCAAGCGCTTGCGAGCAGGTCTGAATCAGGCCCTTAGTGTGTATTTGGTTTTTGTTAATATAGTTTGTATAGATTTGTCTTTTTTAATAAAGTTTGTATGGATCCAGCTTTTACCATCTACTGATGGAAATTGCCCATTTTCATCTCTTGGCAGCTCTCTCCCGCTATTGGTTTATACATCAGGCCCATAAGAGGTACAGTTAGAAAGTTAAAAGGGGCAGTTAGGAACTATAACACTCATAAGTACAGAATTTCAGTCAAGTTACATGTTGTTGATTATGTTGCTATTTGTTTCCAGAGTATGTCATTCCAAATACATATATCCGTTTATCAAAACAAATCTTTTCTTCTTTAGATAGCAGTGAAGCTGCTAGATAGCAGGTTACATACAGTATGCTGCTGCAAATTCTCAAAGTTTCCATAGTGACGTCTATTAAATGAATATACCTTGTATGTTAGTATAAAAATAAAACTAAACATGGTCCAATGTATTTTGCGCAAGCTCTAAGGACAACGCTTCAGCAGATGAAGCCCTCACTTTGCAGTTGGGAGATCTACTGTAATTTGAATATACTGAAAGTTGTATTAAATAAATTGTAGTTTTAAAAAAAACATGTTTCATGTAGTTTTTTTTCACAACACAGTATATTGAGCTTTTGCAACCTCATGCCTCTTAGTGATATAGAAAGCACTGTGTAATGATAATAGATTCCAAATTCAAGCAAAATTAGTAGACAGCAAATTTTGGGTCACCATTAATAGCCCACATAGGGCCTGATTCAGCAAGGACTGCAGTTGCTAAAACGCATGCAATCGGCCAAATGTTGTGTACTGTGCATGCGTATGCATCGCAGTGGGCATGTGCAAACTAGCCATTGCGAACGGGACTGCGATCACAGTGGCTGCGCAGACCCTTCGCAGAGTGATTGACAGGAAGTGCCATTTGAGGGTGGTAACGGGAGGGGGGGTGCTCGGCCAAACGCAGGCGTGCCAGTGCATTTGAATGCCGTTGCAGGGGCGTGCATAAATTAGCCACTGCGATGCCATATACGCAGCCTGAGGTCACCTGGCGCGCGTGGAAGTTAGCAAATTTCTGAGTAAGGTCAGAGCTTGTACAAGTGTGTGGCTGCGATGGTACTCAATTGTACCGATGTTTTCGCAGTCCTGCTAAACATTACGGTTGAGTGTAAGGTAAAGTGGGCGTCCTTTTGCTGTGCTGAGATTGCATTGCGATTAGCATACCATCGCAGTGAGACTATCCCCGGAATTGCTATTGCATTCGCATCTGCGTTCCTTGCTGAATCGGGCCCATAGTCCTGAATATTTTCCCCCTCTGTGACTGACATGATAAAAATAGTATTTTTATTACACTTGTAAGGTTTAAGCAGGGCCGGACCACAGACTGTGACACTCGCAGCTCCCTCAGCTTTCAGCAGCTGTCTGATCCCAACACTTTTCCTGCAGGTTTCATGCTTCATTACTGTGACTCCTGGACTATAGGCAACAGAAAACACGACCTGTCCTTTCACATCATGTCATTGGTTCCCTGCTTTCTTCCACTGACTTAGGTTTTTTGTCTCACAATATTTTTAGCTTTGCAAAAAGCAGCCCAAATGAGACATACAGTACTGTAACGTCACATTGAAATGTATGTGTGGTAAGGGCACCAAGAAGGTAAGTGTGTGTGTGTGTGTGTGTGTGTGTGTGTGGTGAATAGTCACTGTGGGTCTCTTAAATTTTCCTTTTGACAAAAATATATTACATTTCTAGCAAACTTTTTTTTTTATGTACAGATTTCTATTATTAAGCCAAACCCCAAGTGTATAGTACAGTGGTAAATTATAGCCAGTATGGTGACATCACCAGCACCAGATTTACATCATTGAAGGATGTAGGTACTCAACCTATGGCACTTAAATCTATTAGCAGAGTGATCTATGACAACACTCTGACCCCATGACCTATTGGAAGATATAGAATTAACACGATGCTGGAGATCTGGGCACTGAGCCTATAACCTGTCAGCATTGTGTGAAGTGTGAGATGATGTGCTGGGTACAGTAGTCCTCCAGACAGATTGCTATGCCAGGATAAAATATGATTGGCCAAGGTACATGTGGTGTTGAATATACTTGGCCAAGGTACATGTTGGTGCTGGTGGTGGTTAGATCACACATGGTGCAGCTTAACCAGTTCTTAGATTTATTGAATCAGCTGGAAAAACAAGTGGCATAAGACACAGGGATGTTACAGGTGTAACAAGGGGCTTCCTGTCCTTAGCCTTCCGATCACCAACGTCATTTCCGCGTTCTGGCATGGAACGCAAACAAAAACCCCTGCCGGCTTCCCCTTTGGAATTTTGGCACAACAGTGAAATGTCAACATAACTATTACAAATAAACATAATAATCACAAGTAATACAGTCTGGGGACCAGGGCCGGTTTTACCATTGGGGAAATCTAGGCGCCCGCCGGGTCCTAAGGGGCCCCCCTGGTTCCTGCCCAGGAGATAACCTGCTGCTCTGTGCACTGGCCGAGGAGAGATCACATCACAAAGGCAGCAGCAGCAGCATGTAACTCCGCCTCCGACCATGCTGCTGCCTTTGTGATGAGCTCACCCCTCGGCCAGTGCACAGAGCAGCAGGTTACTGCAGCGTGTACCCTCCGGTCAGCACTGAGATGTGCCGTGTGAGGCTGCTGCTGTCACACGGCTGACTTCAACGCGGGGGTAGGGGGCAGAGGAGAACTTACTGTTCTCCTCTGCCCCCTACCCCCCACGTTGAAGTCAGCCCACACTCCAAACTCTCTCCCCGCAGCCTGCATTGCCCCCTACTCTCCGCAGAATAACGCTCTCTCTACCTGTATGTATGTATATATATATAATATATATATTGTACACACACACACACATTGGTCACCTTGAAATATATATGTATTTATTTGCAGAGTCCCTAGCTATTGTGTAGGTGTTTATTTTCATTTTTGTTTTCCCATCTTCTCTCGTCTCCCTCTGTATGTCCCCTTTTCCTCCCGTCTCCCTCTGTATGTTGCCCATTCCTCCCGTCTCCCTCTGTATGTCCCCTTTTCCTCCCGTCTCCCTCTGTATGTCCCCTTTTCCTCCCGTCTCCCTCTGCATGTCCCCCATTCCTCCCGTCTCTCTGTATGTCCTCCATTCCTCTCGTCTCCCTCTATATGTCCCCCTTACCTCCCGTCTCCCTCTGTTCCTCCCCTTTTCCTACTGTCCACCTCTGTTCGTTCGTCCCCCTTTCCTCCTTTCTCACCTATTATATATATATATATATAAATATTATATATACACGCACATCTTATATATACACATACATACACACTTCGTTCATACAGCACATATGTGTACACACACACACACACATATATATATATATATATATATATATATATATATATATATAACAGAATTTTATATATATATATATATATATATATATATATATACATATATAGGTGATCTAGTAACACTACTAACTACATATATTGGAGAAGGTGTCACTGGAGCAAGATACGCACATCACACACACACATATATATATATATACAGTATATATAATGTGTGTGCGTGTATATATACACACATGTATATATTTATATAAATATATATATTATGACGCCTCTATATAACATGATTTGTGTAGCTTGATCCAGCGACACCAACTGTAATATGTGCACAGGATTGTTTGAGGTAGGGGGGCCCCAAACCGGTATCTTGCCTAGGGCCCCATGAGATCTAAATCCGGCTCTGCTGGGGACCAATCATGTCCAATAAAGCTGTACCCATAAATCACTATTATGCCAATCCGAACTCAAATTCCAACAGACTGCAGCTGGGCATTGACAAAATTACAAAAAATCCTAAACAGTGAGACTCCAAACAAACATTTATTTATAAAAAAAATTATTTCAAAGAAAACTTATATTATATCTAATAATAACTGTATAAAATGTGTCACTGTACTGTATATCAATGAGCATGCCTAAGAAACAAATATCCCTAGGTCATACCACTAAAAACATCAAAAATATGTTGGAAACAGAGGATTACATATGTCTGCCTGTGATTTCTAGATGATGCACCACTGAACGATGTTCTAATAATATACGTTACTGCTGGCTGCCTCTGGATTTATATATATATATATATATATATATATATATATATATATTTTCCAAAAATCTGTCACTCACTGACATAGGGATCAACTTCCCCTTGGTGCCTGCTGATTCAAAGCGTCACTAGGAGAGTGCGCTGTAGAGTTGCAGGGTATAGCGCTACTCAGGGGATTCACACAAAAAATAATGCAGAAATAGTCAATAGCTTGGGGTGTTGCTGGGTAGTGTAGTGCTTCAGACGTGATAGCGGTAATTACACCAGTGGTGTATTTGCAGTGTCCAGTATGGGCTCTGTATGGTTCTGCGGCTGGTGAGTCTCCTGGTAACGCCAGGGAGAAAAAACGCACGGGGATGCTACGCTATAGCTGTAGCGCATATCTGAAGTTGGGCCTGCCTGGCTGAGCTCCAGCAGGTTCTGGTGACCGTCCAGTCAGCCTACCTTACAGGATACTGGATAGGAGGCAGCAAATGATTGCACTCCTTCCAACAAAATCCACGCCCCAGACGCACCCAATCCAATGCTCAAATATACAGAACCTTCTGCAATGTGGTCAGCCCTGTCACATAGCAGAATATAAAGTCACTACAGTACACAATTAGTGCCCCACTAGTGCAAACTTACATGCATGGTTTTCTTTTTGTTATTCCTAATTGTACTACAGCTGTGCCATAAGGATAAAACTGTTAATAATACATGGATAAACATGTCTGTTTATTTATTGTGCAAGCAGAGAGGCAGCTCCCAGCTACTGCTGGTTCTATCCCCAAAGTGGCTAAAGCCAAATCCTACCTGATGTGTTCTAGATGACTCTGACATAATCAGGGCCTTAGGTACAATGTCCTAATTATCCTGACAACACTTAGAAATGTGTTGACGTTGCTAGATTGCAACTCTCTTTATGTGTGTATGCACAGAGAGGGTATGGGGTTCTGTAATGAAAACAGTTGGATGAAACACGTTCTGAAATTTAATTTGATCAAAAAGGAGGTTAGAGATTATCACTATTCCTTTGCGATCGACTAACATCCATAACAAATGTTACTCTTTATATGTTACTTATTTTATTAATGTATTTTGCAGTAATCTTGATACACAAAAATGTTTTACTTATGGAGCATACACATGGTCAGATTTTTCTTCAGATCTGAATGATAACGATTTAAAAAATCGTTCAATCAATCATATCTGAAGGAAAATCTGACATATCTGTCAGATGAACGATTTGAACGATGCGCATTCCCGATGGTCAGATAACGATATCTGACATCTGATGTGTTTGCAGTCAGACTTGGATGATTCCATTCATTTTAATGCAGTCAAAAATCATTCAAATCATTAAAATCTTTGGTAAAATCGTTCATTTGACAGATCTGACAAATCTGACCGTGTGTATGCTCCATTAGTGTTTTATGTAAATATTATTGTCACATACTTAAAAATGCCAACATCTGCAGAATAGTTATTTAGTCATACATTGACTTTGATCTAGTAATAAAAGCAAATCTAATTGGTTGCACAGTCCCACAAAGTAATAACTGGGATAGGTACATTAGGGGAAAATAATTCTCTTCCTGGATATTTTCACCATTGTAGACATGGCAACAGGACGTTTTTTTTTATACAGTATAAGGATTGGATATAAGATGCTATTTTATATCTGTATATAGCATAACACATGTGATGTCATTGATGTGTGGCTTTAAGATGTGGCACATTTATATGATGATATATGGATTGTGGTTATGTGACACAGTTATGTGGTGTCATTTGAGGGCATTTTTATGAAATGTTATTCATTTATACATTTATTGGATTATTTATGTGGCTGTGAGATGCCATTTATGCGATTTTTGGGAGTGTGTTTATGAGATGTGACATTTATGTTTAAGAATTAGTGTGTGACACTAATTTAACATACATAGTTGTCAGTTTCTTGATGTATCAGTTACACAGTAAAAGTTGAGAGATATTTATGTAAATACATATCAACGATATATAATGTAATCCAGCTATGAAGTTGGACATTTTCAGGGTTCCTTTATCACTTCTTTATTCCTAAATGAATTAAATGGATGTGAAGGTAATATCAGCAATAAATCCTTTTGATCAAATACACATTGCACAAATATACACAGATACACAAATATACAGTGGTGTTAGAAAGTTTGAGAACCCTTTAGAATTTGGGGCATTTCCATATAAATGTGACCATAGATCTGTGAAGAGTGTCAGTCAGTGGGATGACACTCAGGTGTGAGTTTGGGTGGCCCTGCCATTTAATATCAACAAACAAACAAAAACATAAACCCGAGTCTACCAAAGTCTGGTCTTCAACACATGTCATGCCTCAATCAAAGGAGATTTCTGAGGACCTCCGAAAAAGATCCATCAGGCTGGAAGAGTTAAGAATTACAAATTGAGAAAATTCAATACCATTGTCACTCTCCTCCGAAGTACAGCAGTCATCCAACAAAGCTCACTCCAGAAGCAATACATATCGTTCTTTCTGATCTGTGACTATTACATTGCCTCCTGTGACAATTTACTATAACTTTATGTGCTCGATGGGCTGCACACTGGACTTTACTTTAATCTCTAAGCCAGGGACTCTTCAGCTGCTCCGCTCTGCTGAGAGGCCACACTGAGGAATGTCCATGTTTTACTCAAATACCATTAAGTTATCTGCAAATAGTCAATGTCCATTAACAGAATATCATCTTACACCCGCCTACTATGCCTGGCTGCTTTGGCATTCCATATTGGGGACACCAGCTGTTGGCTGGACCAATAAGATACCTTGTCCAGATTAACCCTTGTGAGCCATGAGTGGGCCAGTGCTTTTTTTACTTCTTTTGAGAGGGTATTATAGACTATTATAAAGCACAAATGTGTCTTCTGAATCAATGACTTGTATCCTCTTTGTTTCTAAAATTATTCATCCAAAGATTGTCCACAGAGAGAACCTTCTTTTCTTGCATATTTCTGTATGTTAAGAGAATTGGCTGTTGTTCTATACCACTGTCTGCAGTGATGGCAATGGAACAGCGCCCCTAGTGGTTAAATTATAACAAAAAGTTGTAAATTACCTGACTGACTCCACAGTAAAAAAAAAAACAATGTTAATGTTATGTTGAATATTTTTTTTTTCTTCAACAACTTTAGGACATTAGTAGAAAAGTAATGTAATAACTCCATGGATCGGATACTTTATTTTACTTCAAGCATCAGCCAGGGTAGAAACTGAGAACAACAAATACTCTGTATTAATGGATGAGATGTGATGTGGTCACCCAATGATCACTGAATCTTGTGCTAAAACTAAGGGTAAACCAAGCGGTCTCCTTACATAAAGGGCAGATAATGATGATAACTGAATGAATGGATCCTGCAAGCAAAACTTGTTTTTTTATTTTTTAAAGAGATTTAACATAAGGAAGCAGGAAAGTTAATTACTTATTTATTACCAGTGATTTATATAGCGTACTCATATTTCAAAGTGCTTTACAGAGAATATTCACATCAGTCCCTGCCCCAGTGGAGCTTACAATATATATTCCCTACTGCAGGCTCACACACTAGGGTTCATTTTTTGTTGGGAGCCAATTATCCTACTAGTATATTTTTGGACTGGGAGAAAACCAGAGTACCCGGAGGAAACCCACGCAAGCACAGGGAGAATATCCACACAGTTAGAGCTGTAGTGAGATCGAGTCCATGACATCAGTGCTGTGAGGCAGTAATGCTAACCATTACACCATCTGTGCCGCCCAGTTAATGCAAAGTAGTTTAAGTTGCACAAGAACAGAACAAACCATTAAATTATTATCTGATGGTGCAGATAACTTTCCAGTAACGGTCACATACAGTATATGGAATTAAACAGGAACATTATTAGCACCTTCTATCCCTTACTTTTTAAACCTGGTAATGTGCACTTGTTAGTACAGTTCTGGCATGGGTGTATTAAACCTATGGCAGTCATTAGTCCAAACTCTGAGCCTCATTAAAAAATACTATTTTATTTTGTCATTAACTGAGTATTTTTGTAACTGATTACAGGATAGCAATGTAGCTAATGCTGAGTTGAATGTAAGTCTGTCTATGCAGTGCATTTTTCCATGCTCTGTATCCAAGTGTACGGTGCTATGGACAATGCAGAGACATACGCAAACCCAATACTTCTCCACTTGTGACTGATGGCTTGTAATTGGGTTGTAATGGGACATATTCAAGTAGGTTACATTCTCAGAGAGTGTGTTGATGGAATGTGGGCTGTGTGTAAGGCTGTAACTTGGGGTGTGTAACTGGTGCCCCTGCACAGAGCGCAGGGCTCTGCGGGAAGCACCCTTTCTGCCCCATGGACCTTGCTTCTGGCTAGCAGGGTACCTGGAACAGCAGCCAGTATCGCTGCTGCAGTGCCAGACGCTCCAGACAGGCACCCTGCAGTCTGTGCAGCTGTTCGGAGCGTTCTCAGGTGCTTATGTGGTGGGGCCAGCACAGGGCTCTCCGGATCCCAGCTACGATGCTGGCTGTGCAAAGCTGTGCATATGTGTGAATACGTCTGTTTTGAGACTGCTCTTTTATAACCAATACAAAGTTTTTCTTTTAGTTTACTGGTTACAAGCCCACTTTGAAGATGTCATTTGCCCTCAGAATCACTAAAGAATTGTATAGATCAGTTCTTAATAAAACAACATTAAAAAACCCATAAATATAGGTTTGGACATTTAGCCATTCAATGTGAATGGGAAGAGATTGTTGCTTTACAATTTTGTGCTATCATGACACAAGACATTCTTTCCCTCTATTAGATTGCTGGATACATGTTGAATCTGAGGGTAAATGTCCCTTTTAAAAGACCAATAAAAAATAAAAGTAACAGTTAGAGGTGCAGTATAGCATTGATATCACAGGTATGATTGAACTGTAGCTTTAAAGATTAACATTATCTACAAATAAAAATATTCGTTTGGGGTGGTGTTTAATACAATGAAATTACGAACATATTTTTACTCCCCATCCGCGCTCTGTTTGCTGCCAGGGTTCCCTTTGGGCCCAACAAGCTACGCCCTATTTTCCACTTCCTCCTTGGCCTGTTTAAAGCAAGTTGAGTGGGTGCTGAAGCCCTTCCTCTATTAATTTCAACAGAATCGCCAGGGAGGGACGCTGTCAGCAATCCAACTTATTTATACGCACAAAGAGATTGTATCCGTATTAGAATATACTCAAATTATTGAAAAATTTATTAGAAAAATAATTACTGTCTAACCAACATTTTGGCTGTTTTAGGAATCAAATCATAAATGGCCCATAGTTTGTGGTGTTCCCAGAATTTAAGTAATGAAACTTTAACTATGGTTTTGCAAAGAAGCAAAAATTAGAAAAAATATATTTTACTGGGGCACACTTTGTAACAAAACCATCATGATGTGATTGTACAATATTAAAACATAACTTTTAATAGGTAATCTTAAAAAAGAGAAAAGAACCTCAGGTTCTAGAACAAATGAAAATACTATAAGATACCAATAAAAATGTATTAAATCTGAAAGTCAGTAGGAATAGGATTTGTATATTACATACAGATAAAATTGTGCCCTATTCCTTCAAACAACAGTTTATATCTCTAAAATTAGTTGGTTGGTGAAAATATATATTGGCACGTAGAGAGGTCATTTCTTTTTCCCTATCAACTTGCCTTGCATTGAGGAGCAATTATAATTAAGGGAATATATATTTTCACCAACCAACTAATTTTAGAGATAAAAATTGTTGTTTGAAGGGAATAGGACACAATTTAACCAGTATATAATGTACAAATCCTATTCCTACTCACTTTCAGATTTGATAATTTTTTTTGGTATCTTAAAACAGTTTCACTTATTCTAGAACCTGAGGTTCTTTTAAGTTTTTTACGATTATTACCTATACATACTGTATGTTAGAGCAATCAATGTTATCTCTGTGATGAAAATACAACAACCCATTAACTTTTAATGTTTCGTAGAAAAAAACATACAGCTTTATAGCCTGGGGAAACGTCAGTACAAAATACAACCAGGATAGATTACACACAAAGGGTACCCGATTCAGAGTTTAGTAGCAAACAAGGAACAATTTGCTCCTGGAACAAACCATGTATTCTCTTCTAGAAGCTTCTAGATAAATGATAAGTAGAATTTGGTTGGTTGCTATGGGCAGGGCCGGATTAAGGTCTGCGGGGGCCCCTGGGCAACAAACGTGTGGGGGACCCTATAAATTAAAGTTTTAATTTATATGTATGTGTGTATATATATATATATATATATAAATACACATACATACATACATACTGTATATATACACACACGCATATATATATACATATATATATATATATACACATATATGTGTATATGTATATATTCTAACATATATATATATATATATATATAAATATATATACAGTGTAAATATATATATATATATATGTATATATAATGTATATATACATATTCCAGAATACAGCAGCATTCTATGCAAGAAAGAATGAATCAGGCTCATCCTTTCTTGTGAGAAATGCCACCATGTGCTGGTTATTTCTATATATATAAATGATACATATATATATATATATATATATATATATATACATATACACATGTATACATACATATATATATATATATACACAAATACACACATAGTCTATAGACCCAGATACATACTGTATGTATATTACTGCTTACTTCTGGTTCCACTGGTTCCAGAGGCAGCAGCAGCAAATGGGGCGGAGTCAAACGCTGAGTGGGCAGGGCTTAATCGCGGGCCGCAGCTCCATAAAAAAAGAAAAACACGATAATCTGGGGGATCTGGCAGGGGGCCGGGGACAGTGTGTGGGGGCCCCAGGACGACCGCCCCTGTCGCACTCCCTATAATCCGGCCCTGGCTATGGACAACACCTTTACTTCTATGAACTCGCACTTCAGTAAATATACCCTACATCTCTATGCATGTATTAAATCTGCCCCACCTGCAGTGCAACATAATTTTGCCAAGGTGAAAACTTTTCTTTTTTTTTGCTCTTTATTTTTTATTTTTTTCCGATGAATCAGACAAAAAGTCTTATGAGTGTTAGGTATGGGATATTTTAGTCTTAGATATAATTATGTACATACACATCACCCCTCCTTCCTGATGGTTGCAATCATGTAATCAAGTCATGCCCTCCTCTCCCTGCTCTCTGCATCTCCTGGACAAGAGGTAAGAATATAAAGTACAATAGGCTTTATAGGGACTATATCAGTGAAGTTTACCACCAGCCTGTGGTGATCATATCATGTCTTGTATGGTTCCATGTGTAGGGCTAGAAGAATTATGACTTGGAATGAATGTAAAACATGTTAGAAGTCTCATGTAGAAAATTATTTATAAACACAACATTGCAGGAATGAGTCTATATCTGTCTTATACCATATAAACATGGGATTTAATGCCAGCAGGGGATATCATAGGCCCTCCTTGGCTTTTGGATGGGGACACCTCATTATTTGTAAGACGCTCAGAAGATGCAGGCTATAACACAGACCTGTCACTCAGATTCTTGCACGCTGAGTCCTGCTCACCTGCTGCTGTCAATCATATACAATTTGCAAGGGAATTGGAGTGACCTCAGCAATGTAATGTAGGGACAGCTGAATGTTTACGACCTGCCCATACCCAAACGTGCTTCAAAGTTGTACTGTTTTATTTGAACTGTTTAGTATAGTTATTTGTGTGCTAACCGTTATAAATAGCCTGGCTTCCAATTGCCATGGGGTGAGGCACCTTACACCTTGTTTCAGAGGTTTTGCATCTAAAATATTATTTTTATGGGAGTCCTGGTAGCTTAAGGTCTGTGATGACACTATAATAGGTGGCTGAAAAACCTGAATGATCCTTTTCTGTTAGAGCTGAGTAGTATTAGAGGACATTTCTCTCTGCTATATAAGGCAGCTGTATATCCCCCATCTCCCCGCCCCCTAGGGGTTGCCGCACCACTTCTTATCTATTGGGGCCCTGGTGGCGTCTTCTAAGTTGAGTGCCACACGCCCTAGTCATTACAAATCTATAGGAGCATCTGCTGCCCCTCCATGTCCGTGACCAACGCTCAGTGACAATGAGCATTATGCTACTAACTCAGTGTTTTATGCTGGCCATACACCTACGCGATATCAGGCCAATTACCCGATTTTCGACGCACCGTACGATGGATCGTGTGTTAATCGTGCATTTTTAAAGTAGGATATGATCCGATGCACGCTCCCGCAGCTGCTAAAGTGGATCGTATGATCACATGCACTCGCGCACGCAGGGGGGGTTTCCGAGTACCTAGAAACCCCCCCTGGCTGCCGATTTATCACAGCTTACTATTTCAATTTTTTATATTTTAGTTTAGTACATCGCCGCCGGAGCAGCGCGCCACCGCCGTACAGTATATCACTCACTCACTGCATGGCTGCAGAGCTCCGGCGTGTGAGAGCCTGGCCGCAGCTGGCAGGTAAGGGGAGCTCCTCTCAGGCTGCTCTGTCACGTGGGGTAAGCGGCGAGTGTCCTGTGTCCTCCGAGCGGCTACACAGTGCAGGCGCAGGTAAAGTTGTTCACTCACGCATGTATGGGGTGAGCGTGCAGGCGCCGGTAAAAGCCATTCATCAGCATGATATTCGGGAGGCAGGCAGGGGAGAGGAGGAGGGGGAAGGCAGATTATGGTGGTGGTGCTGTCTGTCTGTGTAGGGGTGGTGCTGGGGTGGGAATGACATGGTGGCTGTGCTATCTGTGTATGGGGGTCGGGGGTGCTGTCTGTGTAGGGGTGATGCTGGGGTGGGAATGGACATGGTGTCTGTGCTGTCTGAGTATGGGGGGCTGGGGGTACCATCTGTCTATGGAGAGGGGGGGGTGAAGCCACATACTTTAATTTCTGATGGCAGCTCTAGTTAATGCATCTTTTCTTCCTTGCGTTTGCCTTCGGCCTCGCTCACGCAGATGTCTATTATTGCTCAGCAGAACAAATGTTATTGTTATTTATATTAAAACACTTGAAGTACACAAAAGGTGTATGTTGCAGTATTATTCTGGTTAGACTTTTTTGTCATTGGTTCTGTAACCAATTATTTGGAAACCCCTTCAAATCCTGCGTTTGCCACTGACATGTGCAGCCCATATTATCCATCGTATTGTGTGCAGATCATACCGTGTATTTTGTGCATGCAATGCATCGTGCGTCCATTTATGTAATTTCAACTATTTTTCCCTGATGAGCGTGTGAGGGACATGATCGATCGTACGACAGATCGTGTGCAATGGAAAACAACAAATCGTGCCGCCGGGACTGCCAGGGAGCTCCGGGGAATCGTTTGTGAATCTTATCTTAAGCTGGTCATGCAGGTGTATGGCCAGCATTAGGCACACTACGCGACTGGCTGGCGCAGGCCTTGGATTTATGATGATGGCTGTCCTGTACTTACAGTAGTGGGCAAATGCATTGGCATAAAGCTTGATTTTTTTCACTGTTTTGCTGTTTATAAAAAAATATACAGATAATTATTTACATGTTATAAATAATAAATATGATGCAATAACTGGTATTACACATTTCTTTTTAAATTTAGTTAAGGTTAGTTTAGTTAGGCGTTGAATTTTATAAATAAATCGCTACTGTATTTCTTCACACTTTTAGAAGTCTGCACAGGAATCCGTTAGTACCCCACCAGCTGCTAAATTGCTTTGCAAGTCGTTTGTATTATCAGGACAAATAACTATTTTTCTTATTGAATAGTTTGTAAGTTTGAAGTGTTTTACATTTGTGTCCACATTCCTCCTTTCATTTAAGTGACACAGATCCATTTTTGTTGTGTCTTGAGCTGTCTTGAAACTCTAGATTTACTGACTAAAATAAAGTTCTCGCCACAATATTGTCAACAGTCATTCATGTATGATTTCTATTTATCACCATATTTACAACCACAAAATATAAAAACTGATTTTCTCTTAATTAAGTTGCACATCACTGTACGGTGCCATGCCTGTAATACTCATGGCAGCAGGCTCCCAATTGCACAATGTTCTCTTAGCTGGATCCATTGACACCCACATACTGTAGCATGTTGATTATGATCAAAAACAATTGACATATATACTTGTTGCGGTATGTAGTGTTAGACCAGATTGCCACAAAAAGTAAATATATTTTGTATTCCTGTAAACAATTTCAGATACAATTGTCCCATTTTTTGGATCAGTTAATTTCCAGCTAAGGAAAGAACTACATAAAACATGTTACATTTTCCTGGTTTCTCACATATAATACCCAGGATATGTTGCCATGGACTCTGGACAATAAAATGGTTAAATTGTTGAATGATTTCAATAACCATATAGATATTATATATGTAATGTTATACCATGTATATGCTGAATTGTGGTGGTCAATCACCAGTATACTGAGCTTCCAGCTCTATCCATTACAGGTTTGACATTTGCATCAATAAGAGGATAATAAAAGACTTTGCCATTAAATTGCATGCTAAAAATACAGAGTTGGCTAGTATGTATGAAATTGAATAAGTTGACATAAACTAAAAGCTCAATATTTACATTTAGAAATGTAAATTCTCCAAATTACATTATTGTAAACCTGGAAATATGTAAAAATATGTTTTTATTAGGGGTGTGCACCGGTCACTTTTCGTGTTTTGGTTTTGGATCTGGATCTTTCTTCGTGTTTTGGATCTGGATTGGTTTTGCCGAAACCACCCTTCCGTGTTTTGGGTTCTGGCTTTTGTGTTTTGGATCTGTATTTTTTTTAAAAAAAGCATAAAAACAGCTAAAATCACAGAATTTTTGGGTTTTTCCTCTCCTATGCTATTATTAACCTCAATAACCTTAATTTCCACTCATTTCCAGTATATTCTGAACACCTCACACCTCACAATATTGTTTTTAGTCCAAAAGGTTGCACCGAAGTAGCTGGATGACTATGCTAAGAGATACCAGTGGGCGGCACAAACACGTGGTCCATCTAGGAGTGACATTGCAGTGGCAGACAGGATGGCAGTTTGAAAAACTAGGCCCCAAACAGTACATAATGCAAAAAGAAAAAAGAGATGCAAGATGGAATTGTCCTTGGGCCCTCCCACCCACCCTTATGTTGTATAAACAGGACATGCACACTTTAACAAACCAATCATTTCAGCTCCAGGGTCTGCCACACGACTGTGGCTGAAATGATTGGTTCGTTTGGGACCCCACAAAACAAGCTGGCAATTAATCTGTCCCGGCACAAACTGGCTCTACGGAGGCAAGATGTCGTCCTCATCCTCCTCATCCACCGATTCCTCACCCTCTTCAGTGTTGTGTACATCCTCATCCTCACAGAGTATTAATTCGTCCCCGCTGGAATCCATCACCACAGGTCCCTCTGTACGTTCTGGAGGCTGGTCTCCCTGGTAGAGTTGATAATTAATTTTTATGAACATCATCTTCTCCACATATTGTGGAAGCAACCTCCTACGCCTTTCGCTGACAAGGTTCCCGGCTGCACTAAACACTCTTTCGGAGTACACACTGGAGGGGGGGCAACTCAGGTAAAATAGAGCCAGTTTGCACAGGGGCCTCCAAATTGCCTCTTTTTCCTGCCAGTACAGGTTCGGACTGTCTGACATGCCTACTTGGATGCTGTCACCGATGTAATCCTACACCATTCTGTCAATGGTGACAGTATCATATGAAGTGACAGTAGACATGTCAGAAATTGTTGCCAGGTCCTTCAGTCCGGACCAGATGTCCAAACTTGGTCCTGCCTGCCCTGCATCACCGTCAGCGGGTTGCTTAGGATACCTAAGTTGTTTCCTGGCAGCCCCAGTTGCGGGAGAAAATTAAGAAGGAGCTGCTGACGTGTCACCAACAGGTCTTTGCACCTCTGCAGGCTTGTGTCGGCCAGAAAGAGAGACACCACGTAGGCTTTAAACCTAGGATCGAGCACGGTGGCCAAAATGTAGTGGTCTGATTTCAACAGATTGACCACCCTGGAATCCTGGCAAAGTGAATGAAGGGCTTCATCCACAAGTCTCACATGCTGAGTGGAATCGCTCCGTCTTAGCTCCTCCTTCACTTTCTCCAGCTGCTTCTGCAAAAGCCTGATGAGGGGAATGACCTGACTCAAGCTGGCAGTGTTTGAACTGACTTCACGTGTGGCAAGTTCGAAGGGCTGGAGAACCTTGCACAACATGGAAATCATTCCCCACTGCGCTTGAGTCAGGTGCATACCCCCTCCTTTGCCTATGTCATAGGTGGATGTATAGGCTTGAATGGCCTTTTGCTGCTCCTCCATCCTCTGAAGCATATAGAGGGTTGAGTTCCACTGCATCACAACCTCTTGCTTCAAGTGATGGCGGGGAAGGTTCAAGAGTGTTTGCTGGCACTCCAGTCTTTGGCATGCAGTCGCTGAATGGCGAAAGTGGCCAGAAATTTTTCAGGCCACCCAAAGTGTCTCCTGCACGCCCCACGTTTTTCAGAAAATTCTGCACCACCAAATTTATTGTGTGAGCAAAACATGGGACGTGCTGGAATTTGCCCAGATGTAATGCCCGCACAATATTGGTGGCGTTGTCAGATATCTCAAATCCCCTGGAGAGTCTAAGTGGGGTAAGCCACTGGGTGATGATTTCCCTCAGTTTCTCTAAGAGGTTGTCGGCGGTGTGCCTCTTACTGAAACCGGTGATACGTAGGTAAGCCTGCCTTGGAACGAGTTGGCGTTTCTGAGATGCTGTTACTGGTGACGCTGCTGTTGCTGCTGCATAAGGTGATACATCTATCCAGTGGGCTGTCACAGTCATATAGTCCTTAGTCTGCCCTGTTCCACTTGTCCACATGTCCGTGGTTAAGTGGACATTGGGTACAACAGCATTTTTCAGGACACTGAGGACACTTTTTCTGATGTTTCTGTACAGTCTCGGTATCGCCTGCCTAGTGAAGTGGAATCTAGATGGGATTTGGAACTGGGGACACACTACCTCCATCAATTGTCTAAATCCCACTGCACTAATGGCGGATACCGGATGCACGTCTAACACCAACATAGCAGTCAAGGCCTCAGTTATACGTTTTGCTTCAGGATGACTGCTGTCGTACTTCATCCTCCTCGCTAAGGACTGTTGGCGGGTCAATTGTTTAGTAAAAGTAGTGGTGTTCCTACTTCCTCTCTGGGATGATGAACAACTCCCAGCAGCAGCAACAGCACTAGGAGGAAGTGGTTCTTGATCTTTCCCTATTTTATTTTTCGGGGACAAAGTTTGGTCCTCCATTTATGTTATATTGATATATACGTGCGGCTAAGGCGCACACAAACACAGAAAAGAATAATTTTTTAGTTTTGTTGGAGTGCACTTTGGGGGTTACACCACCCTTTAAGAGATGAGCCAGCCGGCCCTTTACTTATGGGACACAGGCGTACGCTTGGCGCTGCTCCCTTGTTGATGCACGTGCAACCACAGTGCACACAATTCACAAACACAGAAAATAATTTTTTATTTTGTTTGGAGTGTACTTTGGGGGTTACAGCACCCTTTAACAGTCAAGCCAGCCGGCCCTAGATTTATGACACAGGCACACGCTTGGCGCTACTTTGTTGATGCACGCGCGGCTACAGTGCATACATTTCGCACACAAACGCAGAAAAAAAAGAATTGTTTACTTTTTGTGGAGCACACTTTGGGGGGTTACACCACCCTTTAACAGACTTATGACACAGGCGCACGCTTGGCGCTGCTCTTTTGTTGATGCACGTGCAACCACAGTGCACACAATTCACAACACAGAAAATAATTTTTTATTTTTGTTGGAGTGCACTTTGGGGGTTACAGCCGGCCGGCCCTTTACTTATGACACAGGCGCACGCTTGGCGCTACAGTACTTTGTTGATGCACGTGCGGCTACTGCGCATACAATTCACAAACACAGAAACAGTTACACCACCCTTTAACAAACGAGCCAGCCGGCCCTTTACTTATGACACAGGCGCATGCTTGGTGCTACTTTGTTGATGCTCGTGCGGCTACTGCACACACAATTCACAAACACAGAAATTTTTTTTTTTATTATTTTTGGAGTGCACTTTGGGGTAGCACCCCTGATGGACAGATCACCCCCTGGACAACACTACAGCACCATTTTAGGACTACAGTCTTTATGGGCAGGCCCGCTGAGAGCCGCGGCGGGCCCAGGTAATAGGGGCATGGCCTAATCGTGGGAGGTGTGGCCACGCCCCCTTCCCGGCCAAAAAAACAGATATGCAGCGTCGGGAAGCGGCGCTGCGCGCTGGGGAGGGGGGGCGCTCTGTGCCCCCTCAGCCCTGCTCAATGCCAGGGGGGGCGCGATCAGTGTGATCGCTCCCCCCCACAGGCATAGGAGACTGCTGTGGATGCTGCTCAGCAGCCACGAGCAGTCTCCACTGCAGCTCAGCACACGCTGTGTGCTGGGCTGCTGTGAGGGAGGGGGAGCGGCGCCGGACCCGGGCCCCTCAGGTAGCCCGGGCCCGGGTAATCTGTACCCGCTCCCCCCCCCTCTCGGTGCCCCTGTTTATGGGACACTGCACAACACAGTCCAGCCAGCCCCTATAGACTTTGGAGTGGACACAGCCCCTATGGACAACTGACTGCACAACACAGCCCAGCCAGCCCCTATGACAACAGCACAACACAGCCCAGCCAGCCCCTATGGACAACAGCAGCACAACACAGCCCAGTCAGCCCCTATGGACTGAGTGGACACAGGGCCTGATTCAGAGCCGGACGCTCTTACCAGAGCGCTCGCTCTGAAATCAGTGCCCTCCTACCTAAAATTGGAGCGGCCTCCCGGCTGCTCGCATAGCTGTAGGTGACCACCCACAGCTTATGCGAGCGGCCAAAAAGATGGGCTTGCGATGAGACCCTGCGGTAGGGTCTCGCTGCCGCAGGCCCAGGAGTGCTTTTGGCTCTATCAGAGCCAAAAGCACTCCCACTGACATCACTAGTGATGTCAGTGGGGCCGGACCCAGATGGTAGGCGTTCCCATGGGAACGCCTCCGTCTGGGCAGCCACACCCCTGGCACGCCCACCAAAGGGGGCGTGCTGTCACTCACCATCGTCAGCATGCCCCCTTTGGTGCGAGTCTCATGCATGCGCACGACAGAGCTCCCTCCGTCGTGCGCATGCGCACTAGGGCACCATCGACCCGCTTGCGAGCGCTCATCGCTCGCGAGCGGGTCTGAATCAGGCCCTCAGCCCCTATGGACAATAGCAGCACAACACAGCCCAGCCAGCCCTAGCTCCTACCCTCCCTTTTCACTGACCACAGCCGGAGTGAAAAATGGCGCCAACACAGGGACCTTTTATAGAATCCAAAACCTGCGAGATCCGAAAGGCGGGTTGATGACGTTTTGCCTTGATTTCAGTTCCGAGTCAGGCGGGAAACCCCGAGCCGGACTTGGTTCCCGACTCTGATCGGGGGGGCTCGGGGCTAGTTTTTATGCACAAGTGAACTGGCTCTGTCTTTTCATCTCATTGTTTGCATAGGTAGATTCTTCATCCTGTATATACAAAGCAAAACACAACCTGGCACTTGATAATATCATTAGCAGACTATGCAGTAATCTTGTTCACCCACCTGGAGCTCAGAGAACAACATATCAACTTATTAAATAATTGTAAGTGGGTAATATCACTTGGTGCTTTTCATGGACATAGAAATGAATGAATAATCAAAATTGTTATCTTTGACTGAAGTAATAGACCTGCAGAGAGTATTCAAATCATAAGCTCAACATTAGAAGGGAGCAGAACGGTAACATAGTACAGTATAATGCTGTCTATGTTATTGGACACACCCTTATTGTGTGTATTTATCTTCAACTCAACTAGCTGAGACAGGGTAGAGTCTGTGGGTACATACCTGACAGATATATCTGCAGATGATGGTCGTTTATACACACTGAATGGCCATCATCTGCTTGTGCCCTCAGGTCCCAGCAGGTGGGTGTGTCGGGGGTGTGTCCCATCCCCCTCCTCGTGGCTGCCGCTGTGTGTGTACGTACACACTTGCTGATGGACAGATATGTCTGCAGACATATCTGTCCATCAATTGATCGGACAATTTATCTGTCAGTGTGTACCCAGCAGATACCCATATGGTGTTGTGCTTACATGAATACTACAAACAATCATCATCGGTATGATCTCCCCAAAGTGGACCCAGGAAGGTAAAGAGACAGACAGGCAAACAAACAAATGAGCTATAGTGTAAAATCCTTCAGGATAAATGGATTTTATCAATAACATGAAAAAGTGGTTGTTTCATTTCAAAGCCATTGTGGTGGTGAATAGAGGCCAAAATCTGAAAATTCTGTCAATGTCCCAATATTTATGCACCTGACTGTATATGGTCTTTCTTGGTGGGGCTATACATACCCTTTGCCTATTCTACTTCTGGTTTCACTTCCATGTATGCTCAAGTTCAGAAATACAATAAAACAATCACAGTTGACTTTACAGAAAAATCCTAAGTCAGCTCCTATAGTGGTATTTTTTAGTCCTCTCAAAGTTCTTGAGGTTAATAAGAGGAAGCAGGGAAATTGCAAATGCACTAGCCACATTTGACATCAATATCCTGTCATGGCCAAGTCACTTCCGGTTTCGCTATAGAAACATGAAGTGCATTTGAAACATCTCTGTGGAGGTGCTGCAGCTCTATGACCAATCAGCATGGCCCTATGCATCTTCATGAGAGTGTCCTCGAGTGACCTCTCAGTTGCGACTGGGCTCCTGGCGGGAGCAGTCTCATTGGTTGTTGTTTTGCCAAGAACTGTGGATGTGACATGGGGGCTGATTCCGAAGAGGACGGAATTGCAAAGCCACACAAAAGCAGCTTTGCAATTCCGTCCTTGCAAATATACAAATGCAGCAGGAGGTATCTGACACCCCCTGCTGCATTTGCAATCCCAGGACTGCTGGGGATGGCGCTGGCCAGCTGATTAAGCCTCAGCTTATGCAGGCTAGCTGGCAAGCTAGGCCAGGGAACTGCGCCAGAGGAACATCGGACGTCCCCACATCACTACATAAATGCATCTGCCTATCAAACAGGCAGAAGCATAGCAGGGTATGCGTTCGATCACGTAGGACCCATACTGCACATGCACAGAACGGATCCTGTGCATGGGCAGATTTCCGATAATCAGGAATCTGCATTCAGCATTGCACTTACATGCATTGCTGAATCACCCACATGGACCGAAAAGGAACTGTTTCAAGAATGTGTAAGTAATAAATTAGTGAATGAAGGGTGTGGGGATGTGTTTATTTGGGAAGTAGTTGTCTTTGTCAACAATCACAATGTCGACAAGCAGTATGGGAACTCTAGAACGCAGACACCAAGTCTGCGGGCGCCGGCAGTACAACTGTGAACATAATGCTTTACCATCATCTTTACAATTGTACTGAGGGTACATGTAAAATGATTCGTGTACCTTCTTCTAACTCTGGGCATGATTCAGAGCCGGACGCTCTGAACGAGCGCCTGCTCTGAATCAGGTCGTTTTTTTGGGTGCGTCCTCCTGGACGCTCGCATAGCTGTGGGTTACCACCCACAGCTTATGCGAGCGTCCATGATGATGGTCGCAATAGTCAAGACCATCGCAACCATCGGGCTTGCGACGAGACCCTGTGGTAGGGTCTCGCTTCCGCAAGCCCTGGAGTGATTTTGGCTCTATCAGAGCCAAAATCACTCCCACTGACATCACTAGTGATGTCAGTGGGGCCGGACCCAGACGGTAGGCGTTCCCATGGGAACGCCTCCGTCTGGGCAGCCACGCCCCGGCACGCCCACCAAAGGGGGCGTGCTGTCACTCACCATCGACAGCATGCCCCCTTTGGTGCGAGACCCCAAGCGACGGCTACCCTGTCGCTCGCCGGGTCTCGCGCATGCGCACAACGGAGCAACCTCCGTCGTGCGCATGCGCATTTGGGTACTATCGACCCGCTTGCGAGCGTCCTGCACCCTCTGTCCCTAAATCCTAACAGCAGCACTAACCCTAGCACCAACCTGAAGCCTCCAGGAAACATCGACATCATAACAATGTCAACATTTCCTATGTTGACAGTTTGCGGTTGTCAACATTAATGATGTTGAAATTTTGACCTTTTTTACTTCAATGTCGACCCTTCTGCTGTCAACATCGTGAATGCCGACATTCTGATCGATGACATTGTGACTGCAAACACCGGCAGGTAAGTACATAAAAGTAACTGCCGCTAAAAAGCCCTGTATAGAAGCTCCCATGCCTGTAATAGTGGAGACCTGATTAAGCCCTCCTTTGCTAATGCTATAGAAATAGTGTCTAACACAAATTCCCCCCACAATGTAGCTCACTCCTGCAGTTCCTGAGTGGGTATGTTTTTTTTCATATTAGAGGAGGAAGTGATGACATTTAGGGAATTATTACAGTGTTCAAAGGTAGCCTGTAGGGAGCTGTATCACACAGCAGTGTGTCTTACTAAGTGATTACCTCTTTTTTGCACCACAGGAACTTATTGCAATAAAAGCAGTGGTACAAGTGAGAAAACCTGGTGAGCAGTGGAGTATCAACTCAAGTGTGTGGTATTGGTATGAACTGTGTACATTCAACAGTTTTTTCAAATGTGTGATGTCGAGAAGACCTGTGTATAGCGATCAGTGTGTACAAGGTTTGTGATGTCAGTGTGACCTCTGTGTGTAGTGATCAGTGTGGATAGGCGTAGTATATAGAGTGGTATTGACCAATCAGAGAGCCCTATACCAGTGTCTTGCCTGTTTTATCTGGGGCTCCATGGGGTCTTAAACTGGCCCTGCTTCTCTGTGCTTGTCAGCAAAATGACCAGTGCCACTGGCATTCTGATAAGTTGACAGTATCAGAGAGTGATTCCATACTGACTCACTAGTTGTAGTGACACAGTCCCCATCATTATGGGCCCTAATTTGAATTTATTCACCCCCGGAAGACTTAAGAACTGAGCAGTGCAGTTAGTTGTATATGTACAATACAAAGTACACCATCCTGGGGGCACAACTGTGTGGCAAAATATGAACTGAGTGGACTAGTATGTGCCATAATATGAACTGGGGACACTACTGTGTGGCATACTATGTTAGTGACCCAGATTACCCTAATGAAATGTATTGTGCATATCTATGATTAATAACTATGACATACAGACTTTTAGGTACAAGTTATTACAGTCATTATTTCTATTAATAACCAAGCAGCATGTTACACAGTTAATGGATTAAAACAGCAGGACCTACGAGTATACACTTAGTAAATACACAGTGAAGAGTAAAATAATATGTATATCCCTGGAATAGCAAACATAAACATACTTATCAGCATAAATGTAATCAGGTTACTCATTGTCTTCAATTTGACAAAAATGTAATTAAAATGTGCACTATAAAGAAAATATACTGTATGTACTGTATGTCATATACCCTACGTAGCCTCTCATGCTCCCACCCAGGAATAGATTAAGGATGAAGTGAAATGTGTGTTATTTGAACATGGATTTCACTGTAAGTGATCATCTACACCTACAGTATAAGTGATCATATACATCTGTTCTATTAAAACCAGTTTGGCAGCTTTGTTCTATTAAAACACTCCTGGCAGATTCTTCCTATATATTTATGTAAGGTGGAAGACGTGGGACCGAGGTGATGAACCTTTATCTACCAGTCACTCTATAGCATTGCACAGATGCAGGGGAAGATGTCATATTACAGGGCTAATGAGAGCTAAATACCAGAGCACATATGGAGCTGAAATGCAATGAGAGGTATGTTCATGGCATTATACAATGTATATAACATCTTCTGTTTTAACTAACCCCTCTGGCCTTTGTGCTTAGAACAGGATTGACTATTTATCAATTGTCTTCTGTATATGCCTTTAAGAAAAGCATTTATCTTTCCACAAATAGTCATGTAGAACACGCCTGTACCAAAAATGAGACCCAGGAAATTCCTTTCATTTCAATGCTCAAGAAGACACAACTTGAGCTTACAGGAAATAGACCTCTACACTACCAGCTATAATGACCACTATAATATTAGATTAAAGCTATTCTACCAAGTCTATTTCCTGCACCACAGACTGTAACACCCTTGGGGCATCAAACACTATGGGCCAGGTGTAATAGTGAGAGTTTAGAAAATGTGAGAGTTTAGCAGTAAACACACTATCACATTGGTCGAGTTTTATTGTCAAAATGAGAAAACATCTGGATGAGAGTTTAAATCGTGAGAGTTTTTTGAGTATTACATTGGCCGAGTTTAAAAAGTGTGAGGGTTTACTGCTAATCTCTCACATTTTCTAATCTCTCACCCTATTACATTTGGCCTTATATATCTAGGGCGTAAATTTAATAGACTGCAAGATTCCTGTGATTCAGCCACTTTATTTTGCAATTTTTTAAAAGGCAAACCCAGGTTGTTTTTGCCCTTTAAGAAATTACTGTTTTAAATATAGCATCTAAATAGACAAAATCTCATGACTGTCCTCCGCTCTTGGGCTGTTGCATATACTCCCCAGGACTCTAAAGTTCTTGGGACAGTATCTGATCATTTAGTTAAATTAACTATAAATTGCTTGGCACAGGATCTGATTATTACTGTACATCACTAAATCAGCTCCTCAGCACAGGGTCTGATCATTGTACCAATGGATATTTAGTTACCTTTCACAGCATCTTTCACATACCAATGGATTTACCAGATACACCCAGATGTCTGTAAATGTAATTACCAGCACTTCATAAAGTCTGGATCTTTAGCCCAAGTACTGGCTAATACACTTTTACCTTAATAAGATTAAAGATCCTGGCATAATATGGGTGTTAATGATAATCTGTGGATATGTGTGTGTGTGTATGCATATACAGTATGGATGGTGGCCCACTTTGACTACTGTACGTATACGTGTGTGTGTGCGCGCTTTGGATATTGTGTGGCATACAGTAACATGGTTATTGGGGCTTGGAGTGTCCCTCATCCAGGTAGTTATGCAATGGGTTTGGTTGGGGGAGTATGAAAGCGAATGGTTAACTGGTTTGGGGTAAAAACACTAGCTGTGTTTCCATGTAAAACTGGGGATGAAATACACACAATAAAAGGCAGACTAGATGGATCTGTAAGTTATTTACTGCCATCATATTGTGGGCACAGACGTGTGTGCTGCTCTAGCATTGTTCAAAAGTATTAGTGGAGACTAGTGAGCAGCTAAGCGATGATGTATTGAGTATATACTGTAGCTGCGACACAAACTGGAGTGTGTGCTTTCAAAACATAATCTGACAGGGAGACTCTAAAATAAGTTACACACTTTGCCCAAATATCTTACACCTTATAAATGTATGACCACGTGTATGTATACTGTGCCGATATATGCCACTGCATAAGAGGGGGCCCATGTTCATTGCCTATCCTGTGCCCCTCCTCTCTCCCCAGCGGCTGGCAGTACACTGACGAAGGAGTAGACTCCTGTATGCTAACCTAACTACTCGGGGATTGGCCACTTATTCCCATATGACAGCGGCACCCAGAGCTGACGTCAGGCTTCAGGTGAACAAGCCCACGAGGTGAAACGTGCGTCCTGTGAAACCCCCGGTCGGGTACTTTGGGGCATGGCCACTAACTACAACAGGAGTCCTCCACTCTGCACATGCATATAAGGTATCTTCCATCTGTGTTGGCAACACTCCCACGGTCAATCTGGTCTCTGCAATGTCAATGACAACAGATACCACCTAACTCCTGGCACTGGACTCTTTACTAAACCTTTTTTCTGTCAGCACAGTTTTAGTCCCTCTCTCATCCGGTGTCCTCTCTATGTAAGGTAAGACACCAGAAATCAGAGGGGAAGGAGACACCTTAGTGCTGTACTTACTTTCTTATGCTACCTTAATGCCTGCGCTCTCAGCAGAATACTGCAATGCATGTCTGAACATTCTCATTGATATTTTAATTGTCTGCGCCTTCAGCAGTAAACACTGCAATGTGTATCTAAATGTTTCCAATGATGAAATGTTGACAAACTACTAAATGCCTTTAGCAGACATACTGTGATATATAAGTAAGCATCTGTTTTGTTTATGTTTATTTTCATTGATGCACTGTTATGTTATGCTCACAAATCAAGATATATGATTAAGTATTCCTATCTCCATGCTCTAAATATTTGCAGGATATTGAAGCATTTATTTATTTACAAAAACATAAACTAGTGCTAATATCTGTACATTGATCGATATTTGAAGGTTTTTTTGGATTACTAAATTCACGATCATTTGTTAACTGGATTTTCGCCAATTAGTGATGATATACTGACATTTCTGGAATGATATCCAAAATACTCGAAGGTGAATATTAATTCAGTTACCGATGTCACTAACATACAGTGGTAAGTGTTGTGATGTGAATTTCTTGGAATGATGATGTGGAGAAATGTTTTTTATAACCTGATGTAAAGGAAGTGATTTACCAAATTATTAACTTGATCCTTCGATATTAGATACATTTAAGTATTGATTTAAGCAGTGCTTAAAGTGGTCCTAGAGACATGGTGGAACTCCAAGGTCCTCTTCCCTTTTTCAATAAAGGCACATGCCGTAAAAAAGGTGGCGTGGTCTCAAAAGAAAGGGACGTGGCCACACAATAGTATCCCCAATTCAAATTTGCCACAGTAGCACAATCTTATTCACATTACACTGCACATATGAGCTCATTCAGAGCCGCTCGCAAGTGCCGTGCGCTCGCAAGTGGCCCGGTGTTTTCGCATTTTGCTGCGTCCAGCGTGCGCGAGCCACGCTGAGCGACTGCAGTTCAGTCGCTACGGGGCTCGCAACAAGATGGGGTGGCTGTCGATGGTGAGTGATAGCTCGCCCCGTTTTGTGGGCGGGTAGGGGGGGGTGGCTGGACAAACGCAGGCGTTCCTTTAGGAATGCCTGACGTTTGTTGGGCAGGCAAACTGACATCACTAGTGATGTCAGTAGTGGACTTCCTGCTCTATTAGAGCAAGGAGTCCACTCAGCCTTGCGACAGCCTAGACCCTACCACAGGGTCTCGTCGCAATGCCCACATTAGTAGCCCCTATACATTGCCCACAGCAGTAGTGCCTCTTACACATAATGCCCACAGCAGTAGTGCCCCTTATCCAGTGCCCACAGTAGTAGTGCACCTTAAGCAGACCCCCTATGCAATGCCCCCATTACTAGTACCTCTAGTAGTAGTGCCCCAGTAGTAAAGCCCCCAGTAATAGTGCCCCCGGTAGTAGCGCCCCTAGTGGTTGTGCCCCCAGTAGTAGTGCCCCTTACACAAAAAAAAAATACAATTAAAAATGCAAACACAATACTTACCTTAAGTCCCACTCCTGCTTCAGCTGCCATCCGGTCCAACCGGTCCACGGAACTATCATCGCGTCTCTCCCATAGTGCCCACTGCGGGAGTCGGAAGCTCAGGAGTGAACTCCAGCTGTCGCTGTGGGAAAGGAGCTGGGTGCCCAGCAAATGGAGCCTGCCTGTGGCGCGGGGCGATTGGCTGGGTAAGGTAGGCTGGACCTGATGGAATGCAGTTCCGCCCAGTTCCGGACCACTTTAACCCCTGGATTTAAGGTATTATTATTTGTCGCTGAATCATCATTAGTATTGTTATTAAAATATTGCTTATCTAGAAAATTATAAGAATTATGTTTTTATTTAAGGGCAGACTCGCCATTTTTTTTAGTTGGAATTAAAACCCCCCTCTGTTTCTTAAATTAACACTAATAGAGGTTTTCATATAAATCACATTTCCATATTCAACATATCATACAGACTATAAATACATAAGTGCCCCAAAAAAGGAATTTCTTCTTTTTAGCTCTTGCTAAAACTTTTTGTGACTCTGGGCACTAGTCTGTGCCCAGAGTCTACTGTGCATGCGCAGGTCATCGGGAAAATGGCGCAGCAGTCATATTCCTAGCAATTTCCCTACTGCGCATGGGCAAAACGCGGCCATTTTCCATGGATATTTTCAGCTTAAGAGTCTGAAGCCACAGTTAACATTTACTCTTATATAATATAAGCTCAATATACTGTAAATCTACATAACACTTATGCATCTGTGGTCACAAACAATATCAGTCCATTTGATATAATAACTAGATCCAACTGTGGTAGTATGGAATACCGTAATTGATTAGCCTAATAGTTTCATTGGTGTATCACACCAAGCATCTGATAGTGTAGTTATATAATCTTGACTGTCTAATATTATATGTGCCGGGTTAGTTAATTCAGTAAAAATGAAGCAGCCATGTCATTGGGTGGAGAAATGCGTCAGAAACCTGTGACTCTGTGACATACATCTGGAATGTACACTAATGCGACTGAAACAATGTGGAATTGAGAGGCATGATTTTGTCCCTCTATTTTATGTATATTTTATGTATACATTCTGTTGGTTGTTTACTAGCTTTGCGCAAATGTGCAAATCTCAACTAAGGCCCTGATTCATCATGTATCGCAACTGCAACAGCATACGCAGATCGGCCGATGGTGCATACTGCGCATGTGTATGCACCGTAAGGGGCCGATGTTCCCCATGTATATGCAGGACTGCAAAGTATTATGAATGTGAGATAGCAGTAGCGAGCGTCTCTTTGCTGGCTGTGCGATGGCTTTGTGATAGCAGTCATTAGCACATTATCGCAGCAGATCGCAATAGCTATCCATAGTGAATCAGGCCCTAGATCCACAGCAACCAATCAGAAATTAGCTTTTAACTGTCTAATGCAAATTAGACATTTAAAGTAAGTGTCTGGGTATTTGCTGTGGTTTAGGGCAGATTTGCACCTTTTAGTAATCTTCTGATTACCAATAGCTGTATAAAATAATATAATTTGTGCTGGTATGTGGGCGGCACTAATAGATCCTGTGCAGGTAATCTGCTGTGTAATTTGTAGCTGTGTGGTGGCACTGCATGGGTTAAAAATATGAAAATATTTTTTTGTTTTCTAGTTTAATGTTCTAGCTTGGAGATTTAATAATTTAACACTTTTGGATAGTTGAGTGGAGTTAGAATGTATGAGAACTCTAGTGTGAATAGTGATTTTAATAAGGTGCAATTTATAATTCTCAATACAATTTATTGCTAGGCAGTTGAGTTTATATACATAAAAAATAATGGTACTGAGAATTTCACCCTGCATAGAAATCAAAATAAGTAGCACTGTGCAGTTGCCAATACATTAATCATTCTCATAATAATTTCAGCCATTGTCCCAGTAACTGTAAGTCATGTCATTTGGTTGTCATCTATTTTGGTTTGAGTCACTGAACCAATGAAAATTGAGAAGGAGTATAACTTGGTATATTTGCTAAAGTGTGGGCTTATAGACGAGGAGATATTGCCCATAGCAACCAATCAGATTCTACTTAACCTTTATCTAGCACCTTCTAGAAGACAATATCTAGAATCTGATGCTATGGGCAACTTTTCCACTTCTAAAAATCTGCAGTTTAGTAAATATACCCCTAAGATTGTAGTCTGTGAAAGAGAAGGAATAGAAATACTGACCTATCGTATCTTTGATTGCTCTCCATACCCTATAATACCATATTGCCCCTTTCTCCACTTCAACATATTTGTATGCTAATGAGTATAAAGTGGGTGTTACTTAGTTAATGTTGCAATAAAATCTTACTCATAGTTTCTTTTTTTACATTATGTTTTTTTCTAACTAAATAAAGACAACAGAGATTTATACTTTCTCAGTAGAGGATGGAGAAAAAACGGAATAGTTGTTGGATAGGGATGGGTGTGGGATGCCGGAGTTCGGGATCCCAGCGGTCAGAATCCCGACACTGGCATCCAAACAGGGTAAGATAACTGTCACTTTGTTGGTCGGTATGCTAAAACTCCCCCTGTCCCTACCCTAACCCTCCCTCCCCAGTGCCTAACCCTAAACTCCCCCCTAGTGCCTAAACCTAATCTCCCCCTTTCCACACCCTAAACCTAACCCTTCTCCTAGTGCCTAACCCTAACCCTCCTCCTCGTGCCTAACCCTCCTAACCCCACTACTTACCTTTGGGATTCCGGCGGTTGGGATGCCTGTGCCGGGATTCTAACAGGTGTCGGGATTTTGATGCCATCATTATGACTGCCAGGATCCCCTCCTTCAGTATTTTAACCACATCCCATTAGATCAAATACCTTTTTAAGAACATTTTGAGATGCCTCCTTTGCAGAATGCCCTTGGAATTTTTGCTGTCACTTCCTGTTTCGTGTATGTACTGGTAATGATGTGTAAAGGACGTGATGGTGTAAAAAACGACATGCCAATAATGAGACAGGCTGAGGATGCTCCGTTAGGCAACATCTACTGGAAGGATCCAAATGTAGGAATTAACTACAAAAATGTTGACTTCTTGTAAAAGTCTAAATTAGTAGTTAATACCTTGTTGGTACATATTATAATGAATTGCCAATAAATGTTTTTCTAGTGTATGCTAGTTCAATTTGAGATCACAGAATCACTAAAAACCCCATAATTTTAAAAATGAATAGTTTAATGTAATCTTACAGAAGTGTTGCTGGTATTGTGATGATGGCTATGTTGATCCATTGATTCTTTGCAATCTAAAAAATCGGAATAAATGGCGCATGGTGATAACTACTCTTAAGGGGCCTATATATTACCCGACTTTGTGAACAAGAGGTTTTGGTCGCATTGTTCACAAAGTTGGGTAATGTATAGCCGGCAAGGACCAACGATGCGCCTGCACGCTGGTTCCTTACCGACCCCGACTGTATACTGAACATGCCCGTCAACCTGACGACGCTCGTCAGGTTTGGCATGTTCAGGGATAGGAGGTCAGGCTCCTTCACTGAATGACGTTCAGTGAACGCCGGTCAGTGCTGGCACCGCACCTCGGCGACCTGAAGGTCTGAACGCTAGAAGTTCAGACTTTCAGGTCGCCTAATGGATAGGCACCTTAACATCCACTTGTCTTGTACTCTTGAGTCATGGAATGTATTCAGTGCTGCTGAGATTTTGTGACAAGTGGGTAAATAAAACTCACTGATATTTTATCAGTTGATATTTGAATTTTGTGTGATCACCAAAGAGACTTGTTTTTGTGGTACATGCCTGGATATTCATGGAATTGTCCCCAAAAACAGCCTGCCTGTGTTCACTTTTTGTCCTCAATTTTGGCTGTCAGATATCATAGGCATGCCAGATTTTGAGATTATCCATTGCTAAATACTATTTAATTAATAACTCAATGAATATATCACCTGCTAAGGCACAAAATGTTCATACTTGCCTACTTCCTCCCCGGGAGAGGCTGCCATGGGCGGCAAGACCAGATGATACACCTCCCGCCCACTCTCAGAAAAATGCGGCAAATCCCACATATTTAAATAGGAGGCTGAGCCAAATGACGCAATTCTCATGGCTCCGCCCCCTACTGCCCCTAATTTCCCCCATTCTGCTCACTTCACTTGGAAAGGGGCGGGATACGGGAGAGGTACCTACTCTTCTGGGGGCGCGGGGGGCCCAAAAAATCGGGAGCTTCCTGCAGGTTCTTGGACAGTAGGCAAGTATGACTAACCTGCAAGTACAGATGCTGCTGGTGAGTGTGCTGGACATTAGTTATAATGTAGTAGTGGCTCTTGGCTGTCTAACTGGTGGCTGAAGCTTTACACTACATCAAACATTTTTTAATATGGACTATCTGTGAGCATTATCTATAATATTAATCCTACAGTTAAAAAGGCAGTGTAATAATATGCAGAGTTATACAGTCATTACTACACTACCAGCACACAGACACCCCCCTCCTACACTAAAAACACAGACACCCCCTACTACACTAACAGCACACAGACACCCCCTACTACACTACCAGCACCCAGACACCCCCTCCTACACTAAAAACACAGACACCCCCCTACTACACTAACAGCACACAGACACCCCCCCTACACTACCAGCACCCAGACACCCCCTCCTACACTAAAAACACAGACACCCCTACTACACTAACAGCACACAGACACCCCCTACTACACTACCAGCACCCAGACACCCCCTCCTACACTAAAAACACACAGACACCCCCCTACTACAGTAACAGCACACAGACACCCCCTACTACACTACCAGCACCCAGACACCCCCTACTACACTAAAAACACAGACACCCCCCTACTACACTAACAGCACACAGACACCCCCCCTACACTATCAGCACCCAGACACCCCCTCCTACACTAAAAACACAGACACCCCCCTACTACACTAACAGCACACAGACACCCCCTACTACACTAAAAACACTGACACCCCCCACTACACTACCAGCACCCAGACACCCCCTCCTACACTAAAAACACAGACACCCCCCTACTACACTAACAGCACACAGACACCCCCCCTACACTACCAGCACCCAGACACCCCCTCCTACACTAAAAACACAGACAGCCCCCTACTACACTACCAGCACCCAGACACCCCCTCCTACACTAAAAACAGACACCCCCTACTACACTAACAGCACACAGACACCCCCTACTACACTACCAGCACCCAGACACCCCCTCCTACACTAAAAACACACAGACACCCCCCTACTACACTAACAGCACACAGACACCCCCTACTACACTACCAGCACCCAGACACCCCCCTCCTACACTAAAAACGCAGACACCCCCCTACTACAGTAACAGCACACAGACACCCCCTACTACACTACCAGCACCCAGACACCCCCTCCTACACTAAAAACACAGACACCCCCTCCTACACTAACAGCACACAGAGACCCCCTACTACACTACCAGCACCCAGACACCCCCCCTACTACACTAAAAACACACAGACACCCCCCTACTACACTAACAGTACACAGACACCCCCCCTACATTAAAAACAAACAGACACCCCCTACTACACTACCAGCACCCAGACACCCCCTCCTACACTAAAAACACACAGACACCCCCCTACTACACTAACAGCACCCAGACACCCCCTACTACACTACCAGCACCCAGACACCCCCTCCTACACTAAAAACACAGACCCCCTCCTACACTAAACACACACAGACACCGCCCTACATTACCAGCACTCAGACACCCCCTCCTACACTAAAAACACAGACACCCCCTACTACACTAAAAACACACAGACACCGCCCTACCACACTAAAAACACAGACACCCCCCGAAGTACACTAAAAACACACAGACACCCCTCCTACACTACCAGCACCCAGGCACCCCCCTACCTTCCAGCTGCAGTGTACTGCTTGTGCTCCCTCCATGGTGCTCACTGCGTCCACTGACAGAGCAGAGATAGCAGATCCCGGGCCCCGGCCGCCTTGTGTGTGGGCGGAGAAGAAAGGACAGGAGCGGAGGAGCCGATAAAGGAGGTAGCCCGGTCAGTTTGAAAAGGGGGTAGAGCCAAACCACGGGAGGGGCGGGGCCTAATTGCGGCCCTCGGCACCATTAAAAGATTTTAAAAATTTTTTATTATGGGGATGTGGCCGGGGGCAGTGTGTGGGGGCCCCCTATGTGTGGGGGCCCCGGGACGACCGCCCCTGTCACCCTGCCCTTAATCCGGCCCTGATGCAAATCCAGCACACGCCCAGCAAGGCAGGCGAATGCACGGCAAGGCATTAGCACGCCCACTATGTTTTGGTGTGCGATCACTTTATGTATGCAGACGCCCACCAGCCATTCATAAGATGCCCACTTGCACACATCATCTCCTGGAAGTGCATGAAACATTGGTACATCGAGCACCATCGGATATGCTCGCAGCGCTTGAGGTGGACTCAGGGGCGCCGAGAGGGGGGGGGAGCGGGTACAGTTTACCCGGGCCCGGGCTTCCAGAGGGGCCCGGCGGGGGCCCGGGTCTGGTGCCGCCCCCCCCCCTCACTTCCTCCCTCCCTCCCTCTGCAGCAGTCCAGCACACAGCATGTGCTGGACTGCAGCGGGAGATTGCTTGCGGCTGCTAAGTAGCAGCCACAGCAATCTCCTATGCCTGAAGAGGGGAGCGATCACACTGATCGCGCCCCCCACTGGCTTTGCGCCGGGCTGAGGGGCTCGCAGCGCCCCCTCCCCGGCGCGCAGCGCCGCTGCAAAAATATTTTTTTTCAAGGGGGCGTGGCCACGCCTCCTGAAATTAGGCCACGCCCCCTCTTTACAGGGGCCCTGCGTGGCTCTCTACGCCCTTGGGTGGACTATACCTTGCCACAAGCACTGTGAGCACTTCAGTGTGAAATACAACCAGCTGACGTGTACTATGATGCTGCTTTTTAATTATGCACGCCTCTGAAACGGCATTACGATTCTCAGGCACGCCTGCATTCGCACCTCCACTCCCCCGTTTCCAGTGGCCTGCCCCTGTTACCACCCACAAACCTCTCCTCTCCTGTCACTCATTCCACTGGGCTGTCTTTGCTGGGCAAGCGAGCGCTTCCCAATCACTCGGACTAGTTTGCGCACGCGCGCTATGATGCATACGCATGCGCAATTGCATAACATCGGCCAGGAACGAACGAGTGGCAGCTTGCGAGAGGGTCTGAATCAGGCCCATAGTGTGAATCTGAATTTTTGTGTGTGTGTATTTAGTGTGGATGTGGCCTTTTCTGTATATTTTATATGAAATGTTCTGTGTATGTGACTATAGTGTGTTTCTGGCTTTTTCTGTGTATTTGTGAAATAAATGAGGATCTGGCATTTTCTGAAGATTTAATATGGAAAAAACCGTGTGTATGCGTGTGCAAATTTAGGGGGTGATTCAGCTGCGGAGGGATATGCTATCGCAGCTGCTAACATGTAATATGGTAATGCAGCAGGATGCCTCATGCCAAGGATGCATTACTGATCCGAGCTGCGTCCATGGATGTAGAATTGGGTCATTTGTGTGTCCATCAGCCGGGTAAGTCACCTATGGGGTCACACAAGTCGGTGGTGGTAGATGAGCAAAAGAGGCCAAGAAATCTCCGTCAGCCATCCTGGTCTCTCCACTCCCCCCCAACGGTGGTGGCACAGCTCCGTTTTGAGAAATGTTGCCGCCCACTTCCTCCCCCAGAAATGGCAGCAGACTGTCAATCACTAACAGTCTGCTGCCGGACTGTGTGTGACATCGCAGACCTGTACTTCTCATGCACAGTACAGGTTCGGCACATGCACAGATTCCCTACTATCAGGAATCTGCGATGACCTGTGCTCTAGTGTGTACTGCTGAAACACCCCCTTAGTGTGGATCTAACTATTTCTGTATATTTAATATGGCAATATCTACTTATTATGAGACTGACAATTTGCAGCGCCACATGAACTTTCTAACTTTGCTAATTACAGAATATCAGTAGGAAAATGCAAAGCTCAGTCCAACACCTATTACCTGCTGTCACAGTAGGTAAGCCCTGATCTATAGATATACATAAAGGAACACGTACCTCCAGGAAGACTGAGTGGGCCACACACCTTGCTGATCACATCATTTCCTTCCACAAATATTTTCTTGGTGCACAATCTCCACAGCCCAAAATGTGCCACTTCACAGGGCTCGGTGTGATCGTCCACTTTAGGAGTCATAACAGCCCAATGGTCACTCATAACGGCAGCCAGCATCAGGGAAACCCCAACCAAGATAATGCAGAAGGTGACCCGAATCTTAAGGGCTTTCAGTTCCATCATGGTGACGGCCAGAACCTTGGGATCTTGGCGTGTGCTGGATGCTTGGAAATTTGTCCCGTTGCCTTCTGAGCTCTGGCAAGTGTGTGTGAGGGAGAGCAAGCCTGGGCTGAGATTGGAGAAGTAGCAGGGTGGGCCAATGTCCCACAGCTGTTGGAATCTGTCACTATATATTACAAAATAGACCTGTTGCTTTTGGGGGGGGGTAAGGAGGCACAAGTCACTCTTATGTCTCCTTGTGCTCTTTCTCGCTTTCACTTGGAGAATTGTTCTTCTTTTCTTCTTTGCCAGTATTAACTGTTTGGCTCTGTTGCATAAATAATTACATTGTTGCATCCTGTTCATGTTTGTTTGTGAATAGAGATAATTGGGAACAAAAGTATTCAAGACAGATCTTTTCCAGATTTTATAAAGGCATTGGGACCCATGCTTTCCTAGAAGCAACATATTGTCCATGTACTGTTTTCCTAATAGGATATTACAGAAAGATAAACACTCACAATCAGGTTTGCCAGCCACCGAGAAAAACTTTTATTGACCATTTTAAGAAAGTTTACTCATAATTTTTTTCTGACGTATTACTTTGGTAACATGAGTTATAATACACACAATATTGACAATATTACTCAGACCCAAAACCCCTGTTATGACATGTATTTTTACTGGAAACATTAAAAAAAAAATGTATGGTTACTGTATGGTATCCTGTGCACATTGTCTCATTTCCCTATAACTCTGTGTATATTAATGTAATTGGTCATTTCCATGTTCCTAAAACTGGGCATACATTATGCAATTATCGGGTAGATTATTGCTGCATGTGCCATGACCGATTAGCAATTATCGAGCATCTTCCAACATGCCCGACTGATCCGATAATTGGTCTCGCGCATCTGTTAGTGTATGCGCTGCCACAGCCGACCATCCAATGTTTCCCGTTTTAATACTTTTGATTTACGGTCGACTGTGTGGCCAGCTAGGCAGCTGGTCAAAATCATACTACCATGATGATGGGCCTATTTTTATGTGGAAGCCTGGAGCTCCATCTGTCCCAGTATTAATCTGCTGGGTTTCTGCTTGTCAGATAAAATGTCTTTTGGAATGATAGTCATTTCATCTGACAATGTATGCCCAGGTTTACTTGGTTGAAATAAAGCAAATATCAGCTGTAGGTGTTTATTTATAAAATGCATAATATGCTGTGTATTTAAAAATGTGTAAACTGTTTTGTTTGTTTTGCAATCCAAATGTTTAACTGCTAAAGAGGGAAATAGAAAAACTTTTATGACCGTAACGTGAAAAGTATTTATTGTAAGGTTAGCTGACAAAAGCTCATCTCATTAGAAAAGGTAGGCTTTCCAGATCCGAATAGTATAAATTGGGGTAGGTAGGACTACATAAGATGTTTGTCTTTATTGCACTTTAGTTTCACTAGACTGTGGACCTCATTCAGAGTCGGTCGCGAGTGCCGATACGCTCGTAACCGACTCGATGGTCTGGCCTACGCAGAGAGAAACTCTTTCGCTCCGGAGCTCGTTACCAAAGGGGCGGCTGTCGATGCTGATCGACAGCTGCCCCCCGTTTGGTAGGCGGGACAGGGGGGTGGTTTCCAAAATGGAGGCATTCCTTAAGGAACGCTTGCCGTTTTGTGGGCGGCCGCACTGACATCATCAGTGATGTCAGTGGGGAGCTTCCTGCTCCATCAGAGCAGAAAGCTCCCTGGGGCTTACGAGTGCCCAGACCCTACCCTAGGGTCTGGTCATAAGCCCCCATGGTCGCGATGGTGATCACCATCGCGATACATCAACCTGGTCAGTTGTTAAGCTGTGGGTGGTAACCCACAGCTTAACGATCGACAAGGAGGCGGCCGTTCAGGATGCAAGTTGCCGCCCTGATTCTGTGCGACCGCTTGCATCTAACGACCGCCTCTGAATAAGGTCCTGTGTCTGTTATTATTTCAGGCCAATCATATTTCACATATATATGGACATGTTTCAACACTGGAAAAACTCTGGACCTGATTCAGATCCGTTCGCTAAGTAGCGATTGATCGCTGCCGGGCGATTGTTGCTCAGTGCGCATACGTATAATTCGCATTGCGCATGCGCAAGCCAGTCTCAGTGATGGGGAATCGTGCTCTCGTAGCACACAGACTGCCCACTACTTTGAGTGACAGATAGTGCCGTTTGTGGTTGGTAACAGGGCGTGCATAATTATCAAAGTAGTGTAATTGTACATGTCACCTGCATGTATTTTAGCCAGCACTGATCGCAGTGTTTGCGGCGGGGTAAGGCTACCTCAAGGGCTGTGAGCAGCCTTGATGGCTCTTGATGTTACCGATTAATCAAACAATTGCAGAAGAGGACGTGTGTTGCGAGGCGAAAGGGGGCGTCTTTATACACTAGCGAACGCTCAGTGACGTTGCTTGCTAAGACATAGAGGGCGTCCTTACGGCACGCAGTGCGAGCGTAGAATTTTAATATCCGGCCCCTTTTTGCCAGCGAGCGATCGCATCTTGCGAGGTCTGAATAAGCTCCTCTGTCCTGTCGTAGCAATGACATGGTGATAGGCGTCCAGCAGTTTTAGCACCAGGCAAGCCCCCAGGGGCATGAAAATGTCTCCTCTGTGGCGCAGACACAACCCCTCTACCTTCTGACCATGTCCCCCTACCATGAGGTGTTCCTGCATTGTTGGGAATCTCTGAGATCATTTTCATCAGCGATTTGACAGCAGCTGTTTAAATTGCTGCTGAAGATATTTACTGCTTACGGATTATTTTAATGGGTTTTGATATTTGGAAAAGCAGCTGCAAATTTCTGTTTAACATCTGTGAATGTGCTCCGTCGCCTGAGTAATTGTCAGATATCATTGATTTCAATAACGCTGCATTTTCAAGTAAGGTTTCAACTGCTGTGTAAAATCACAGTCATTAGGAACTGCCTGCGGGTTGCTAGAGGAAAATTGCTATTTTGACATCTTCCACCTAATGGATATCGGTAGGAAAACATTTTGCAGTGATTTTCAGCTGTGATTTATACTGATAATCACTGCAGAAATATAGTCTCATTGTGACAGTACCCCAGGGGGTCTATTTATGGATATGCAGTAGTAGAAAATATTTTGTATTGACAATTATCGCACCATTAGAAAATATCCTATCACCACAATTTAACTAGGATTTTTCACAATTCAGCAGTTCCATGATTTAACTCGGCTGGCAGTAGGCTGGTAGCAGCCAGGATTGGGGCCTTTGGCAAATACGTGAGACCACATGCACAGTGAAACTGGAAAAATTTGCCCGTACTCCTATTTAAAAAAATCTGTTAGTCTATGGATGGGGCATCAATTATGTACAGAAGATACACATCTGTATATATTTACATTTAGAATATTTGAGACGATATTTAGTGAGAATATTTGCTAGCGGGAAGTAACGTTAACCTATCATGAAGCATTCTGCAAAGTTGTGTTTGCTGCAGTAACATTTAGAAGCTGATGATAAATATATCTTTACTCATAGCATTTTATTCAGAGTTTCAGGAGCTTCCTTATCCCCCCTTAGCAAGTTCAAAAGTGTCTGCTTTATCAATTGCTTCTGCTCAACCCAAGATAAGTAAAGCACAAGATTTTACCTTTTTAGATTTGTCAGAGAGATACCGCCATTCCTACTGGAACTTCAACCACCAGACACTGAGCTGGCAGGGTGGGAGACACTGGGATGGGGGGGTTAGTGAGATGGTGGAGGACACTGGGATGGAGAGGGATATACACTGGGATGGGGGGTCGTTGGGATGAGGGATCACTGGGCTCGGGGAGAGGGGGTCACTGGGCTTGGGGCGATGGGAGCACTGACCTGGTCTTGCTGCTTTTAGAGTAGACAAAGTGCCTGGCCCAGCACACTCACACAGGGCTGCCATTAGAAATTGTGGCAGAGGTGGGTGGAGCTACACCAGGGGTGGAACACCAATTTGTGCGTACACCAGTTTAAAAAGCTGTAAAGGAATGTTGAATATATATATATATATATATATATATATTGTGATAGGATCACTGGTAAAGTGGTCTGTGGCAGGTACATTTGTCCCAGATTCCTGTCTTTTGTGTTTTAAACCCCCAGGAGAAAGTCTGCAGTGTACCAGGCTTGAGTTTCGGCTTTTTGAAAAGCCGGTTTGGGACCTGGGGGTTGTGGGTGAGAGGAGAGGGAGGGCTCCACCCACGGCCACTCCAGGTTTTGGTTCTCGCAACCTGGTAACAGGCTTGTTAGTTTTCCACCTGAGAGTGGCCAATATAAGCCTAGTGTGTTTAGGGCTGGGTGTCTCACCTGGGAGAGCAGATAGGGAGTTTGCTCAGAGACACTGGAAAACCTAACTGTGAGTGTTGTGCTGTGCCTTGTTTGCTGGTGAGGGCATTAGCCCCTGCCAGGTTCTGGTAGTGAGGGAACCACCTGTAAAGTTAGAGCCCGGCCAGGGCTAGGTTTTATGTTTATGGTTTCTTTTGTTGTTTCTGTTTTGCACAATAAAGACTGGCGCCGACCAGCTTGTACTCGCTTCCAGACTGGTGTGCTGCTTCCCTGCTGCTGTGTGTGTGTAAGGAAGGAGTCCCCTACCCAGGAGAGGGACCTCCTAATCTGACTGTGTCACAATATATATATAAAGCAAGTAGATGAAAGGAAGCACTCTTCAGTCTTGTTTATAGGCAAATATAAAAGTCCATTACTCCGACATTTCGGAGTATATACCCCGTCTTCAGGGACAAGCAGTACATGCGCATGTAAGCGAAAGGAGAAAAACAAAAGGTGGAATAAAAAGACTAAAGACAGAAAGAGGGAGTCTTGTTGAGGGAGACAGTATAATTGCTGATCATCTTAATAATTATTTTTGTTCAGTATGTACTACTGAAAGAGAGGGCAAGGGGCCACAGTTAAGTTGCAGGTGTATCAGAAAAATGAGGTAGGAACAAGAACATTTACAAAGGAGAAGATCCTAACAGAACTCTCAAAACTGAAAGTGGATAAATCAATGGGGCCAGATGGGATACATCCAAGGATACTAAAATAGCTTAAAGGGGTACTTGGATACAAAGATAGTTGAATGGATAAGATCATGGCTGCAGGATAGGAAACAGAGAGTTGTAGTAAACGGAGTGCAGTCTCAAGAGGGAAATGTTACCAGTGGAGAACCTCAGGGATCTATACTTGGACCAGTGTTTTTTAATATCTTTATTTGTCACATTGTAAATGGTATTGAAGGGAAACTATTCCTTTTTGCAGATGACACAAAGGTATGCAACAGGGCAGACACTCCAGGAGGCAGGGCCGTAGCTAGGGTAGTGGGGCCGGTGCCATGGCACAGGGCACCGCAGGTCAGGGGGCGCTATTTGGGCCTGTCAAATTTCTGTTTATTATCATTCTCACTTGTAGCTTCCTCTTATTTCATCCCCAGCCTCCTGGCCTCTCCTATGTCTTCCCTGGCCCTTCCCCATGAAGCCCTTTTTGGGTGCATTCTGTCCCTTTGAAAAATTAGTGGGGCGCCAATGCTCTTTCTGGCACAGGGCACCAAAAAGTCTAGTTACGGCTCTGCCAGGAGGGGTAAAACAAATGATTGATGATCTAGGTAGACTAGAGGAATGGTCAAGAACGTGGCAACTACAGTTTAATGCCAAAAAATGCAAGATCATGCACTTGGGTCTCAAAAATCCAAAGGCTAAATATAGTATTAATGGCACTATACTGGAAACTACTGAAGAGGAAAGGGATCTAGAAGTCACTATTTCAGGTGACTTAAAGGCAAGCAAAGATTGTAACAAAGCAATGAGGAAGGCAAGTCAGATGCTTGGTTGCATTGGGAGAGGAATCAGTAGCAGAAAGAAAGAAGTGATAATACCACTGTACAGGTCATTGGTACATCCTCATCTCGAATACTGTGTTCAGTTCTGGAGGCCATATCTCCAGAAGGATATTAATACATTAGAGACTGTACTAAGAAGGGCAACTAAAATGGTGCAAGGTCTACACCGCAAAACGTACCAGGAAAGACTAGGACATGTTCTGAAACTGGAGGGTGGTAGGTTCAGGGGAAATTTGAAGAAAAATTACTTCACAGAAAGGGTAGTGGACAAGTGGAACAGCCTCCCATCATAGGTGGTACAGGCTAAGACAGTAGAGAAATTTAAACATGCATTGGATAGACATAAGGATATCCTTCAGAAGAAGTAAGGATCAATAAGGGTTGAGGTAACAATATGTTTAAAAATGGGGCAGACTAGATGGGCCAAGTGGCTCTTATCTGCCGTCAAATTCTATGTATCTATGTAACAAAAAAAGTCTTATATGCAATTTTGAAATGTTTATTATTGATAAAAACCAAAACAGTGCCCCCTGTAGTAGTGCCCCTTATGCAATCCCCCCTATATTAGAGTCCCTTATACAATGCCCCCTGAAGTTGTGCCTATTATGCAGTGCCCCTTGTGCAGTGCCCCAGTAGTGCCCCTTATGCAGTGCCCCCAGTAATGCCCCTAGTAGTGCACCTTATGCAGTGCCCCAGTAATGCCCCTAGTAGTGCCCCTTATGTTGTGCCCAGTATTGCCCCTTAATAAGTGCCCCATTAGTGCCCCTTGTGCAGAACCCCCAGTAGTGCCCCTTATGCAGTGCTCCCAGTAATGTCCCTAGTAGTGCCCCTAATGTTGTGCCCCTAGTAATGCCCCTTATGCAGTGCTCCCAGTAGTGCCCCTTATGCAGTGCCCCCAGTAATGCCCCTAGTAGTGCACCTTGTTGTGTCCCCAGTAATGCCCCTAGTAGTGCTGTGACCCCTTCCAATATAGAACAGGCCCCACTCACCTGTGAAGTACTTACCTTTCTTCATGATGGCCGCTGGGCACTGCTCAAGTCCATGCCGTCATCACTCCCACCGCCCCGCGTGGACGCTGCCGCTGACTAGATCTAATTAGATCCAGAGTGGCAGGCTCAGGCTCCTCTCATCGCAGGAGACGTGGGTGACATCATGACGTCATTTGCACGCTGCATCACTGGGATCCCTGGCCTCTGAAGCGATCAGAGGTTTCTTTAGTCTCTGATCGCTTCAGAGACCAGCGTTGCCAGTTTTAAATAAAGTAAACACTGCCCGATCTGATCGAGGCATGGGTGTGGCCCGCATATTATATATATATATTTGGGCCCACACTGCCAGGCCGCATAAAATGCTTATTCGGGCCGCATGTTTCACATGCTTGGTGTAGTGTGTATACGACATAAAGACATCCTTACATCAAAGAATGTTTACATTTCTAGCCTGTATCAGTCACCACCCCCTCCTACATGAGGTTACTATCCTTAAGGCTGACTAAGCTTTAACCACAAAATACCAAAATCATATTAAAATACTGAAGCAATACAATTCATGTAGATTTTCAGCTTTTCTATAGCTGCAGAAACCTGTGTTCCTCTATCTTTTCTAAAGCCTTAAAATTCAATAAAAGGGATCTTAAAATGAGACAGTTCCCAGTTCTTGTGTGCAGTTAAAAACACATTACTTCAGTCAGCTAGAATTTTCCTTAATTATCCTGAATTCCTTCAGTTATGTTTCCATTATTTTTAATGTATCATTTCTTTTTTGATATGTCATTTTTATGACTTATATTGGATTGGAATGGAAAACATACATTTTATCCCATACCACTTGAAGTTTGTTATTTGCTCACATTTTTCGCTATGACATATGTATGCATGTATTTATGTTATTTTTCTGTCTCAATAAAAACGTGTTACGGGGAAAAAAAAGGGATCTTAAAAAGAAAAAGGTAGAAAGTCTGCTTAATTTCAAGAATGATGTGTTCTATAAGTTTTAATTTCTTACAAGATGCCTATTTATTAACCCCCCACATGAGTAAAATGATAAATCTCTTATCTGCGAATATCAATGATAGGAAATGCTGGTTTGCGGGCAAAAAATTGTGATGGGTCTAAAGCCTGGAAGTGCTAACCCCTCACTGATGTTACCTAACTAGGAACAGAGAGATGCTCACCTTCCCATCAGTCAGGCGGATTCAAATATTGTGGGGCTGACAATGCTGCTGCTGTAGTGTCTGCAACTTTATGCTAATGTTAGTAAAAGCCCTTGGTACAAGTGTGCGATTGAATGCACAAGGGCTAGGATACCCAATTATTGCATCTGCAGAAGCACATCTAAATTTGCACCAGCCCAATGCTAGGTGCACAATCTCCATCAGCGTATGGCCTCCAATGTACGAAATTAAGCGTCTGAGTTTGCAGCCAATTCTGCTACACGCCTACAACACTTCCATAACACACTCATCAGGCGGAATATCTTTGTGCGTCTGTGTAGCCACCTCCCAGTCACCCCCTAGGAATGACCCATACCTCCCAAAGTCAGTGTGGCTCAATCGCACCTGCAACTCTATACGCAGACAGTGTGGGACGTGTGTGCCGTGCAACTTTTTAAAGCTTTAGACGCATACACAATCACAAAAAATTGCTAATTTAGGTGAACCTCAGCAGTGCCTAAAGATTACTCCAGGTATCTTTAAATTATTAAAGGGCCTATTTATTATCAGCGAACGTCTAATCTATAATCACAGATCAAAATGCGCTCAAAACCCTTATCGAGATGGTGTGTGTTAATTGTGAGTGTGTGTAAGAGTGATGAACTCAAGCTGAATATGGTAATATAGAGCTTTAATTAAACAAAAATAGGTGATAATAGGCTTAAAATGGTGACCGTCCACTGAATGTGTCAATGGCAGTCAGAGTCCAAAATATATGCAGTATTAATGGCAATGTTCAGTAGCTAACTTTACTGAAAAAGAGGAAAGGAAAAAACTGTAGAAAAAATCCACAGATTAAAACAAGAAAAAAACAAAGTCAATAAATCGATGGTAAGAGTTGATTATGTGAGTGAAAACAAGAACCGGAGACCATGGAGCTCGCACTGAAGAATGGCAAGTCTCGTGAAAAAGTTAGTGTTGGTGCGACGTCCCGCACTTAGGGGGTCATTCAGACCCGCTCATGAGCGGCAGTACGCTCGCAAGCGGGTCGATGTTCCCCCACTGCGCATGCGCACGATGGAGGGAGCTCCGTCGTGCGCATGCACAAGACCCGGCGAGCGATGGGCTCTCCATCGCTCCGGGTCTCACAACAAAGGGGGCGTGCTGTCGATGTTGATTGACAGCACGCCCCCTTTGGTGGGCGTGCTGGGGGCGTGCCTGCCAGACGGAGGCGTTCCCATGGGAACGCCTACCATCTCAAGCCGGCCCCACTGACATCACTAGTGATGTCAGTGGGAGTGATTTTGGCTCTGATAGAGCCAAAATCACTCCAGGGCTTGCGGCAGCGAGACCCTACCGCAGGGTCTCTGTCACAAGCCCGATGGTCGCGATGGTCTTGGCCATCATCATGGACGCTCGCTATAGCTGTGGGTGGTAACCCACAGCTATGCGAGCGTCCATGATGACGCTCCAAAAAAAGGTAGGAGGGCCCTGATTCAGAGCGAGTGCTCTGGTCAGAGCGTTCAGCTCTGAATCAGGCCCTTATATTGTAGAAAGGGCTGCTGATAGGTAGTGGATTGCCGATGGTGGCTTGGGTGTTCCCGGGGTAAGTAGTACGGAGAACTGCCTGAGTGTGTGGAGGTATATTGCCAAGCCCGTGTGACTACGGAACGCGTCCGGAGCCTACCCGCCGTTGCTAGGCAGCCTGCGGCACGTCCCGTCGGTCCACAACTGGGTGTGCAGATGGAGGGGGAGAAACGGTTGTGGTGCTAAGTACCAGACGCCGTACTCCCTAACTCCACTGTGGACTCACTTCCCAGGAACTCGGCAGAGTCCGCTCTTCCCCTCGCCGGCATGTTACAGTCGCGTCGTCCCTTCCTTCGGTGTCCCTCGGCAGAAGCAGCCGCTCATTAGATGCTCGTCAGGCGCTGTTTGATCAGGTGTTCACTGGATGCAGTATCCGGTTCCTTGCTCAATGGGGATGTGTGTCCCACATGGGGTCTTCCTCTGGGCGGAATGGATAGTTTGCCTGTGTCTCTGATTTGTTTAAGTCCATGCACTCTAGGCATACCTCATATCCGATTGGTTAATCAGAGGTGAGGTGTGCCTGAGGGATAGGTAAGCCTTGAGTGCCCATAGGCTGAATGGACTGTCAGTCAGTCAGTCAGGCCCATGTCCTGGTGCAATAACAGCGTGTTCATATCAGCCAGGATTCTGGAGTACCTTAACTTTGGATATTAGACTTCATTAAGTGGAATAATGGAATCTATATATGTATAATTGTAGGATCTACAGGTAGTGGATCAATCTGTGTAGAAAGCGGGGTTACATTGTAGAATAGTGATGTAGTGAAGCACATAGTTGCTCTTATGTCATTTAAATGTATGCATTAGCGCCAGTAGCTAATTTGACTGGCCCCTCAGTACATCACTTGCAGTCTATCTCTGATTGTCTAAAGCCTATTATATCCAATGACCCCTAAATAAGTGTGTTAATAGGAGAAGAGAGAAAGACATTAAAAATCGTGACTGACATAATTGCTAATAGTGATATGGATATAGTACATCCTTAAATCAAATGATCGATGGAATCGGGGTAGAACCCACTATTTTAGGGAAATGTGGGTCTGATTCAGAGCCGCTCATAAGCGGCCGCTCGTTCACTCCGAGCGATGTTCGCACAACTGCGCATGCGTATGGGTTGTAATACGCATGCACAAACCAATCATTGCGGTCGGAAATTGTGTGCTCGCAAAATAGCGAATGCCTGCTAATTTGAGTGACAGAATGAGGTGTTTGTGGGTGGTAACAGGGGAAGGTGCTTGAAAACGGGGAGTGGAGATCCGAACGCAGGTGTGCCAAACGGTCAAAAAACGGGCGTTTTAAGGGTGTGCATAATTAACAAAGCAGCGTCATCGACCACGTCACTTGGTTGTCTTTTAGCCTGAACTGCTCGCATGATTGCGGTAGGAAAATCCTACCACAAGCACTGCGAGCAGTTCATACGCCTTTCGATGTACTCGATTAATCTAATAAATAGCGGAGATGACAAAGTATGCGAGCGGCCAGGGGGCGTTTTTTAAAAAAAAGCGAGCGCATGTTTCGTTCGCTCGATCAGACATAGAGGCGTCAACAGACCGCAAAGAGCGAGCGCTCTATTTAAATATCCGGCCCCTTTTTCTGAACGAGCGAGCGCAAATAGCGTCCGGCTCTGAATCAGGCCCTGTGTACCTAATGACTATGGGCCTGATTCAGAGCCGTTCGCTATTTGTGGTCGTTCGTTCAAAAACAAGGGGTGGCTATTCAAATGATCCGTTCGCAAATTGCAGTCTGTTCCCACCTCTAAGTCTGAACGAGCGAGCAAAACATACGCTCGTTTTTTTGATAAAAACGCCCCCTGGCCGCACGCACCATACGTCATGTCCGCTATTTATTAGATTAATCGAGTACATCGTACAGCGTATGAACTGCTCGCTATTCTTGTGGTTGGTGTTTTCAACCACTATTTTGCGAGCAGTTCTGAGTTAAAAAAAACCAAGTGACGTGGTCAATGACGCTGCTGTATTAAATATGCACTCCCTTAAAACGCCCGTTTTGACCTTTAAGCACGCCTGCGTTCGGATCTCCACTCCCCGTTTTCAAGCACCTTCCCCTGTTACCACCCACATACGCCTCATTCTGTCACTCAAAATAGCAGGCCCTCGCTATATTGCGTACCAACGATTTTCGGCCGCACTGACTGGTTCGCGCATGCGTACTAAAAACCGTACGCATGCGCAGATGTGCGAACATCGCTCGGAACGAGCGTACTGCCGCTAGCGAGTGGCTCTGAATGAGGGCCTATAAGAGGAACTGGAGGTTTAGTTCCTGCTAATAAAGATTCAATGTGTCAATAACTGCAAACTCTAGATTATTTAAAAATATTGACACTGACTGTTCTTAGTCGCACACAATGGACTTAATTTCGTTATCCAAATTGAGTCCTCTCGGGTGAAGGGTACCCATATGGATCATTGTCCTGAGTTCCTCTTTATTGATGTGCTTAATAAAATCGCCTCCCCGCCAGTTATGCCTTACTAATTTGAGTGCGCAAAATCCTAAATTTGTTGGGTCTGACTGATGGAATTGTTTAAAATGTGACGAGAGGGGGTGGTTATCATAATATCTATTTATTATCAGGTTTTAAACACAATAAATATATTTCTTATCACAGCTTATTGCAGCAATAAAAAATAAATATATTCACATCCATGGGCTCCAATAGGCGCCAGTCCCTGCCATATGTAAAGCTGGGTACACACGATACGCCGTTTGGGGCCAAATCGGAACAACATATTAGCCGCATCGATCAGTATTTACGGGCAATATGCTCGCTCCCCCGGTCACATGCGGCATCATCTGATCGGGCGTGCTGCATGTCCAACTGTATATCGCATACGGCGCGTTGCAGGTAATGAAGTGAAGGACGTTCTAATGTGTACCCGAGGTCCAATGTGTCGGCCTGGTACACATTGCTCCGTGGGCCTGATTCAGAAGTGTATGCTAGTTTCCTGAAACTGAGGCGTGTCGCCATCGTTGGGTGATGGAGATTTCATGACCTCTTCCTCTCAACTGCGGCAGATGGCTGCGTGATCCCATGGGTCACCTTAGCCGGCCGATGGTACGCAGATTATTCGATGCTGTGTTGGACAACACAGCTCAGTTAAGTAATGCACAGAGGGCGTGATGCCTCCTGCTGCATTACCATATCTGCAAGGATTGCAGTTGCAAAGCTGCCTGAGTGCAGCTTTGCAATTGCGATCCTTGCTGTATCAGGTCTGGTGTGTACCCAGCTTAAGAGTAAAGTCTGTTTAGTTACCAGAGCAACTCTTCTCTTTCAAACACAGTCAGTAGGCACACACTGGGACGCTGGTTTGGTTATCAGCATGCAGACATGACAGGTCTTAACATGAACAACACCAGATTATCCAACATAACCCAGAGGTGTCACTTACCTTGGTGACACCCAGTGTGGCAGCTCAGCTGGTCGGAGTTCTTCCACGCTCTGCAGGCATGAGCGATAGAGGGTCTGGCTTAGCAAAAGGGGACATGTCTTTGGTAAACAAAGCCACACCCGCTTATGTGTGCAGATCTTGGGGCGTTACTGCCCCCCTTGTTCTTGGCACACAGTGGGCTTACCCAATGCTTCAGCAGCTGCTGGGGCAGCCCACAGTCTCTCCTCTGCCTCTCTCTGCGTTCTGGCTTCTCGGTGACACCATCCGATGGGGTGACACTAAAATAGCAGAGCACTTCTGGCATACCTCCTAACATGACCCTCTCCAGGAGGGACACAATGCTCTGGTCCTGGACTTCCCTGGTAATTTATGATTGGTGGAGGCTCCAGGGGTGGGGCTGCAGTACAGTCCAAAATTCAAATAGTGGAGTCACACCAACTGCCAGTGAGTCCCAGCCAATGATGTTTGGCAGCGTGTGAAATGACAGTTGGTGTGGCTCCCCTATTTGACTTTTAAACTGCACTTACCAGGGAAGTCCAGGACCAGAGCATTGTGTCCCTCCTGGAGAGGGTCATGTTGGGAGGTATGGTTCTGCTATTTTGGTATCACCCCTTTGGATGGTGTCACCCGGTGCGGGCCACACCACCCTAGTGACGCCAGTGACAGGACCCGTTCCATTAGGTACAAAATGCTCTGCTCCTGGACTTTCTTCTTAATTGATGATTGCAGCCACCTGTGGTGAAACACCTTTCTCACCAATTAACTAGTTCAACACAGGTGACTGCAATCATTAATTAGGTGGGAAGTCCAGGAGCAGAGCATTTTGTACCTGACGGAAGGGTCATGTTGGAGGATAGGCAACTACATTACTTTACTACATTATCTTCTTCTGGAATATTCCTTTAACAACAGAGTACATTACTATATACAGAGTGACAACACACTAACACATTATGTAACAGCACCACCTGCTGTCCCCCCAGTGTAATCACTCAAGCACCATTAAGTCTCAGTTCTGTCGTAATATCTCAACACTGGGCACTAGGACCTAGAAGCAGGGGTGGAAAAAAAATGGCTCTCCAGCTGTTGGTAAACTATAAATCCCATCATGCCTTGCAACAATTTTATCATGGGCAAATTTCAAAACTGTGGCAGGGCATGCTGGAATGTGTAGTTCTACAACAGCAGGCGGGGGGGGGGGGGGCGGCTTATTGGCCACCCCTAGGGGTAATTTTACTAAGAAGGGGAGTTCTATTAAGAAGTGATGTTGCCCATAGCAACTAATCAGATTCCAGGTATTATTTTCTAGAAGGTGCTAGACAAATGAGGAGTAGAATCTGATTGGTTGCTATGCAACATCACTTCTTAATAGAACTCCCATCGTAGTAAATGTACCCCCTAGAGTCTGCAGGAAGGTCTGGCTTGCAACCTGATGTGCTCCTGCACGTGTGACTGCAGTCATCTTAGTACTGTGTAGAAAGACATGGTGGGAGACAGTAGTCTCCTGCTTAGCTCCATGTGAAAGACCTGATTATTACCTGATCTAAAGCTGTTCCAGCATCCCACACCACTACCCGTTTGCAGCATACACCCACCGACTGGCGAGCTGTATAGCACCTCATTCTTCTCAAGCTTCACTCAATTACCAGTGTACACTTGACAGTTAGTACTGCTGTACATGTTATCTATATACAGTATATAAAATCAGATATCCTGACTGACTGACTCATCAAAGACCGGCTCAAATCCCTGGACCTAGAAACATGAAAATCAAGGAGTGTATTCCTTCCATGACGTAGGTACCCACTAAGAAGGGATTTTTCAAAATTTGACTCCTAAAGGAGTGGAAAGGTCTAAAATGTATCCTCCTCCTGTGCAATGTCCTGACTGTCTCATTGTGGCTGTAGCATAGTTCATTTTCAAACACTAACTGTCACCCCAAGTGCTGCTAAACATCACTGGTAGTTGGTGTGGCTCCCCTATTTGAATAGTGAGGGAAGGGTTGGGGGTAAAGATACAATATTGGGTGCAGGGTTATGGGGTAAAGGTAATGCTGGGTACACACGGAATGGTCATCAGCGATAATGATATCACTGAACGGTCTTCCTGTAAAAATCCTGGTGTGCTGGATGAACTATATTGTTCATCCACACACCCAAAAACCACCAACAATCCACGATCGCGGATCGTTATCGTCCAGCAGGAGCGCGCAATGATATGAATGATATATCGTTGAACAATATCATTATCACTCATATTGTTGGAATATATTGTTCAGTTTGTATGCATCTTAAAGTATTGATAGCAGGGTTAGGGGATAAGGGTACAGTATTGGGTTAAGTATTGAGGGATAAGGACACTGTATTGTGTGCAGGGTTAGGAGGATAAGGATATAGTATTGGGTACATTGTTAGGTGGGTAAGCATATAGTAGTGGGTTCAGGGTTTAGGGGATAAGCGTACAGTAAGTGTAGTGTTAGGGACACTCTGTGTTACTACAGAGGTGAGATAGGAAAATGTGTTACTACACAGGTAGGGGAGGGGAATGTCAAATGTGTTACTATGGGGTGAAGGAAGGGAATGTGTTACAACATGGACAAGGGAGGGTAATTTGTTACTTCAGAGGTGAGGGAGGGGAATACGTTACTACAGGTGTGAATTAGGGTATGTGTTACTACAGGTGTGAGAGCTTAAAATGTGTTACTACACAGGTGAGGGAAGAGAATGTCAAATGTGTTACTATGAGGTGAAGGAAGGGAATGTGTTACAACATGGGCAAAGGAGGGGAATGTGTTACTACAGGGGTGAGAGGGGGTAATGTATTACTTCAGAGGTGAGGGAGGGGACTGTGTTACTACAGGGGTGAGTGAGGGTAATGTGTTACTACAGAGGTGAGGGAGGGGAATGTGTTACTCTAGAGGTGAGGGAGGGTAATAAGTTACTACAGGTGTGAGGGAGTTATTGTATTTCTACGCAGGTGATGGAGGGGAATGTCTAATTTGTTACAACATGGGCAAGGGAGGGAAAGGTGTTACTACTACAGAGGTGAGTGAGTGGAATGTGTTAGTACACAGGTGAGGGAAGGTAATATCTTAATATAGCAGTGATGCACTACTATAGAGGTGAAGGATTAATGTGTTATTGGAGTGGTGAGATGGAGATGGAAACAGTAAATAGCTACGGTCTACCCGGTGAAACTGAGTACATCAGCTAGTCTATCTATAAACCAATACCACTGATTATTGCTGGGTACACACTGGCCGACATATCAGCCGTCAGCTGAACGGCCGATATGTTGTGTGTTGTATCCTACGACGTTGATCATAGACATATTGCGCAGGCTGTGCAGGAAAGCCGTTCGCAGATTTATCTGCACATCGTGCTAATATGCACGGGCTGTCAGATGACCGCCCGTACACTTGCTGCACAGGCTGCTGGTGTGGGGGGGGCGTGATGAAACCCATGGCCAGCGGGAACCCAGGCCAGATGGCAGTGATGGTTGTTCAGTGCGTATGAACAACCATCATCTGCAGATATATCTTTCAAGTGTGTATCCAGTTTAAGTGACTGGACTATAAAAGATATATGGGTTCAAACGCTCTACCTCTAAAGGTACAACCAAATCCCAAATTTCATTAGGAGAGATACAGAATTCTTAAATAAAAAACAACAAATGTCTATCATATAGACACGTGTTTTTGATGTAATTTCTTCCAATGTAGTAATTCCACTTTAGTCCAAGTAGGAAAGTCAAAAGTATGAGCTCAGTCCTGAATCCTTCAATATATATGTGTAGTTTTCAACACCATGGGCCAAATGTAATAGGGTGAGAGTTTAGAAAAGTGAGAGTTTCTGACACTTTTTAAACTTTGCCAATGTAATAGAGTCCAAAAACAAAGTAACAGAGCGAACTTGCATGTTTTTTTAGACTTAAAAAACTCTCACGATTTAAAATCTCATTCAGATGTTTTCCCATTTTGAAGATAAAACTCAACCAATGTGAGAGTATACTGCTAAACTCTCACATTTTCTAAACTCTCACCCTATTACATTTGGCCCCATGAATCCATCAGTTTCATGCTGTTCCTCATGAAGACGTCATATAAGACATAAGGAGAGCACGTTCATAGTGTAAAACAGTCTTTTATTCCACATAAAAATACACACAATAAAATGGCTGCGTACAATGTATGTGCCATTTTATTGTGTGTATTTTTACGTGGAATAAAAGGCTGCGGGGAGCCTGCTTATGGAGCATATTATTATTTTTGGGGGGGGTCAGGTAGGCATTGGTGCACATGTGGGACTGGCGGAGCCTCCTTGTGGAGGATATTATTAATGTGTGGGGGGTCCAGGGGGGTCTGAAGCACATATGGGGCTGAAGGAGCCTACTTGTGGAGCATATTATTATTGTGGTGGGGTCCGGGTGGGGTTTGGTGCACAGGTGGGTCAGTATTATTCTTAAACTACCTCCCCTAAAAGTAAAGTCTAGATCCGCCACTGCTGGGGCATGCCCACTGCTCTAGGAGCTGATGGGCATGCCCACAGTTTCTCTTTCCAGTGAATAAGCACAGCAAGCATGTGAATGAATATATGTTCTTACTAGGGGTGTGCACCGGCCACTTTTCGTGTTTTGTGTTTTGGATCTGGATCTTTCTTCGTGTTTTGGATCTGGATTGGTTTTGCCAAAACCACCCTTCCGTGTTTTGGGTTCTGGGTTTTGTGTTTTGGATCTGTATTTTTTTTTTAAAAAGCATAAAAACAGCTAAAATCACAGAATTTGTGTGTTTTTCTGCTCCTAAGCTATTATTAACCTCAATGACCTTAATTTCCACTCATTTCCAGTCTATTCTGAACACCTCACACCTCACAATAGTGTTTTTATATCCAAAAGGTTGCACCGAGGTAGCTGGATGACTATACTAAGAGATACGAGTGGGCGGCACAAACACGTGGTCCATCTAGGAGTGACACTGCAGTGGCAGACAGATGGCAGTTTGAAAAACTAGGCCCCAAACAGTACATAATTCAAAGAAAAAAAGAGGTGCAAGATGGAATTGTCCTTGGGCCCTCCCACCCACCCTTATGTTGTATAAACAGGACATGCACACTTTAACAAACCAAACATTTCAGCGCCAGGGTCTGCCACACGACTGTGGCTGAAATGATTGGTTCGTTTGGGCCCCCACAAAACAAGCTGGCAATTAATCTGTCCCTGCACAAACTGGCTCTACGGAGGCAAGATGTCCTCCTCATCCTACTCATCCACCGATTCCTCACCCTCTTCAGTGTTGTGTACATCCTCATCCTCACAGAGTATTAATTCGTCCCCGCTGGAATCCACAACCACAGGTCCCTCTGTACGTTCTGGAGGCTGGTCTCCCTGGAAGAGTTGATAATTCATTTTATGAACATCATCTTCTCCACATTTTGTGGAAGCAACCGCCTACGCCTTTCGCTGACAAGGTTCCCGGCTGCACTAAACACTCTTTCGGAGTACACACTGGAGGGGAGGCAACTCAGGTAAAATAGAACCAGTTTGTACAGGGACCTCCAAATTGTCTGACATGCCTACTTGGATGCTGTCACCGATGTAATCCTTTAACAGACAGACGCACGCTTGTCGCTGCTGCTTTAAGGATGCAGGTGCGGCTACAGCCCACACATTTCACAAAGACAGAAAAAAGAAGAATTTTTTTATTGTTTGTGGAGCGCACTTTGAGGGTTACACCACCCTTTAACAGACAGACGCACGCTTGTCGCTGCTGCTTTGAGGATGCAAGTGCGGCTACAGCCCACACAATTCACAAAGACAGAAAAAAAAAGAAGAATTTTTTTATTGTTTGTGGAGCGCACTTTGAGGGTTACACCACCCTTTAACAGACAGACGCACGCTTGTCGCTGCTGCTTTAAGGATGCAGGTGGAATCTAGATGGGATTTGGAACCGGGGACACACTACCTCCATCAATTGTCTAAATCCCACTGCACTAATGGCAGATACCGGACGCACGTCTAACACCAACATAGCAGTCAAGGCCTCAGTTATACGTTTTGCTTCAGGATGACTGCTGTCGTACTTCATCCTCATCGCTAGGAACTGTTGGAGGGTCAATTGTTTAGTAAAAGTAGTGGTGTTCCTACTTCCTCTCTGGGATGATGAACAACTCCCAGCAGCAGCAACAGCACTAGGAGGAAGTGGTTCTTGATCTTTCCCTATTTTATTTTTATCGGAGAAAGTTTGGTCCTCCATTTATGTTATATTGATATATACATGCGGCTAAGGCGCACACAAACACAGAAAATATTTTTTTATTTTTGCTGGAGAGTAGTGCACTTTGTGGGTTACACCACCCTTTAAGAAATGAGCCAGCCGGCTCTTTACTTATGGGACACAGGCGCACGCTTGGCACTACTTTGTTGATGCACGTGCGGCTACTGCGCACACAATTCACAAACACAGAAAATATTTTTTTATTTGGTTTGGAGTGTACTTTGGGGGTTACAGCACCCTTTAATGGTCAAGCCAGCCGGCCCTTTACTTATGACACAGGCACACGCTTGGCACTACTTTGTTGATGCACGTGCGGCTACTGCGCACACAATTCACAAACACAGAAAATATTTTTTTATTTGGTTTGGAGTGTACGTTGGGGGTTACAGCACCCTTTAACGGTCAAGCCAGCCGGCCCTTTACTTATGACACAGGCACACGCTTGGCACTACTTTGTTGATGCACGTGCGGCTACTGCGCACACAATTCACAAACACAGAAAATATTTTTTTATTTGGTTTGGAGTGTACTTTGGGGGTTACAGCACCCTTTAACGGTCAAGCCAGCCGGCCCTTTACTTATGACACAGGCACACGCTTGGCACTACTTTGTTGATGCACGTGCGGCTACTGCGCACACAATTCACAAACACAGAAAATATTTTTTTATTTGGTTTGGAGTGTACGTTGGGGGTTACAGCACCCTTTAACGGTCAAGCCAGCCGGCCCTTTACTTATGACACAGGCGCACGCTTGGCACTACTTTGTTGATGCACGTGCGGCTACTGCGCACACAATTCACAAACACAGATAAATTTATATTTTTTTAGCACTTGGGGGGAGCACCCCTGATGGACAGAGCACCCCTTGGACAACACTACAGCACCCCTTTAGGACTGGGACACTGCACAGGACTTTGGAGTGGACACAGCCCCTATGGAAAACTGACTGCACAACACAGTCCAGCCAGCCCCTATGGACTTTGAAGTAGTGGACACAGCCCCTATGGACAACAGCAGCACAGCACAACATAGCCAGCCCCTATGGACTTTGAAGTAGTGGACACAGCCCCTATGGACAACAGCAGCACAGCACAACACTACTCTGCACTACACTACACTACACAGCCCAGCCAGCCCTAACTCCCACCCTCCCTCTTCATTGTCCACAGCCGAGTGAGAAAATGGCGGCGACGCGGGTATCTTATATAGGATCCAAAACCCGCGAGACCCGGAAGGCGGGATGATGACGTTTTGCCTCGATTTCAGATCCGAGTCAGGTGGGAAAAGTCGAGCCTGACTCGGATCGGGGGGGCTCGGGGGGGTTCGGATTTCAGAAATCCGAACTCGCTCACCCCTAGTTCTTACCTATATGATTTCTCTGCAATGGGGAATAACGATACTGGATTTAAACCTCTATACCTTTTAAATCCTGCCTATAACTTCTAGAATTGTCGCTATTTGCGTACGCAGTTATACAGTAAATAAATGCCTTCAGACTTTGAAATGTGTTTCCAACGCACAAAGGTTTTTATTCAACATAAAAACAGTAGGTTACATGCTGTGATCTAAAGACAATTTAGCGCAAAGAAATAATACAGACCCAAGGTACAGTTATACATACACCCGCGCACTGGGGCCAGTTACCGGCATCAACAAGAAACCTCCGTCAACAGCATCAGCAAGAAGACTCCAGATTGGAGTCTGTACGCACATTTATACCCTTACAGGGATAAGCAATACAATAGGCAACTTTGGCATGATTCCATTGGTTCTCCATCACGGTGCTTCTGTTACAGAACATTTAACAGGTCGATTCAAATGGACACAGGTCAGCCTCTGACAGCCTCTTGTCTCCTTTTTCCCGCCGCATGCAAATCTAAGCTGCTAACATTACAAAGTACATTTTAGTGTTTTAACTCTCTACAGTCCTTAAGTTGAGAATGCATATTGCGATCTTCTCATCGATGACACCGGAAAGCTGTTGAGACAGAGTAGATCAGTACAACACCAAACACTGTTTGTTTATCATGTACTAAACCTTAGATATCAAGATAGTCTTTATTTCACAACATTAGTAATAAATGAATAAACCTTGAATATTACACTTTGAAGCTATGGAACCTTTTATGTAAGTGTGCAGTGTGTAAGTATTAGGGGTTTGGGAAAAGAAGCTGGTTAGATTTATGTAGTGAGGGCTTTTAACTTAGGGAAGATGCTTACGCCTGAAGCTAATAAACAGCGTCCGTGCGCGGGGTATTATGCATTCGCTAATGTGCGTATTTTAATGTGTGTATGGGATATGGTGAAATATGCGATCGCATGATGCTAATAATAGCATCGCTATATGTACTTAAGTGTGAGTTTCTCTAAAATGGCACTGGGCGGCCATTCGCAAAATGGCGTCGTGCAGATCTCATTTTTAAGATGGTGTCTTGTGGCCATTCGCAAGATGGCATTTTTCCAATCTAATTTTTTAAAGTGATTCTGTCTCAGCCAATTATCCAGCTTCGACAGTCCACACTTTGATAGCAACCAACATGCTATCATACACTGATCTTACATTAAATTTTTTAGGCTTACATTTTGACATATTATTTTGATGTTATATTATGGGATGGCACAAGGTGGTTCTTAATCCATCAATAATGTGTCTCTAGGAGGGGACATAAAACTACCTTTATACGCAATCCGCGGATCTTGGAAGATCATGGGAAAGGTGTGGGGATGCACCTAACCTATAAAGGAAGTCTTGAGGGGTTTTAGGGACTTACATTATTTGAGGTGTTTTAAAATAACATTTTAATAATATCTTTAATGTATGTCCAAATATAATACATTATACGATGGTATTTCCTAGTTCAGGGTTGTAATCCAATTCTACATTTACCTCAGTATTCATATTGTCACTACTGACCACCATCATAATTTCATTCTTCCGGTTTACCTTATTTTTACATTTTACATACTTCAACACAGTAGGAACACACTTGACGCATATGCCAATTACTATGATGACAACCAGTATGAGGATCAGGAGTTTACCTATGCTTGCGATCATTTCCTGGACCCACTCTCCTAGACCTGAGAACCATTTCCCTGGGTTCAGCCATGAAACCCATTCCTCTACCTTCTCCTCCACTTCAGCCACTGAAGCATTATGGTTCTTTCGAAATTCCCATTTTAGCTGCAGAATTTCATCCACCTTCCGGACTATCACCCCCTTGGGGTCGCTAGTATCATTCGTGACATAAGTGCAACACTTCACTCCAAATTGGGTGGCCAAAGTTAAGTAATTTAACACTAGTCTGTGTTGCACCAGTTCTTTCTTGTACGCTTGCAATTCCCTACCTGTATACCTGAAGGTGTCATCATACATCTCGGTGATATTATCTATCAACTTAGCAAGATCTTGGATATATCTAAAATTTAGTGTACCCTGATCGATCCTGGTGGGATCCAATGCTACTAAAACTTGAAAGCCATTTGTCTCACTAATTAACTGAGTGGCTTTATGCACATCACCAGGTATCATATTTCTTTTGTCTCTGTGTTCATACTGCATGTGAAGATATGGTGATGGTGTGTTTTTATGAATACCAAGCATTTCATCATGTGTGAGGGTCATAACCTCTGGGACTACTCTTCCCAGGTAACACAAACCTTCGGAACTCGAAAGAGAGCCACTTATACGCTTTCCTTCCACATATAAAATATACATGATCGGGGAGAGGAATAGTATGCATCATTATCATTAAACACATTTCACTTGCAAATAATCCTATCTCAGGTTCTCCCATCTAGTATATGCAAGTTTCTGGTTGTATTATCTTAGCACAATATCCGTCTGGTACTTTACCAATCATTTCTTTGGTGGAACTTAGTATATACCGATACCTAAAGTGTCTCCCATTAGATCTAATTGAGTGTAGCAGATCATAATTCATACGTTCATTATCAGCTCTCAGTGAGAAGGTCATCGTCTGGTTATTCCCCGTCACTTCCCAACTCCCTGGTTTATTGGGGTTGGTTATGTTTAAACACAAAAGTGATCTATCTACTTGGAATTGATGGAGTTTAAATGAGACGGTTTGGATGAGAGCAATTTTCCATCCAAAGTTTTCCCTTTTAGCAATTCTAAAATTTCCATAATATTCAGCGGAAATGGCACCAACCCTACATTATGCTGTCCCTGTGGCACGTGTGAGCACAACCAACAATCAGTCTGATTTAAAACTTTGCCTACCATGCTATGATAATCCTCTAAAGGATCCCCACCCCAGTACGAGTTATATTTAGATTGGCACCATTGGATACATTTCTTATCAACTAGGGACCCACAAAGCTCACAATTACAGGAATCTTCAGACGATAAACCTCCACACCGTCCCCGAGTATCCGGAATAGCAGATCTCTTAACAATTACAGTAGTAAGATTGGTCAGACACTCCCCTGATTGGCATAGCACTCCTCCTCTTGACTCCACTCCATCAGCACTGCCATCAGCTCCCATCTCCTCTATCGGTCCCCCATCACAGAAACCAGATATCCCCGAGCAAACCAGGATGATGGAAACTCTGGAAGAGAATATGAAAATGAACACAGCAGACCAGTCCATCGTCACAAGAACATGCAAATTTCTTTAGCTCAGGTATCTCACTACAACCTTTTAATCCTTCCGAAACAAGCTCGCGATCGGCAGGTCCACATTATCAGCCTTGTTTCTCCACCGGTTGGTTGACATTTTTGCAGTGATTGGAATGGACCCAGGTATCTCTTTCGGCCACCTTCAAAGATGTGGTACTCATCAGCAACACCTGATATGGACCCTCCCAACGATCAGTCAAACAACCTGAACGTTAGAAATTTCTGATCATAACATATTCTCCAGGTTCAACATCATGACAGTTAGTTTCAGGCATATCATGTGACAACAATTTCAGTTTCTGCTGTTGCTGTTTTAACTGTTTACTCATTGATATCAGATACCTTACAGTTACCTCGTTGTTACCCTTCAAGTCTTCCTGTGGACTTATAATCAAATGAGGTTGTCTACCAAACAGTATTTCAAAGGGGGAAAGATTTAGAGGGGTCTAGGAGTGGTCCGTATGCTATGTAGGACCAACGGTAGTGCTTCTGGCCATCCTAGTCCAGTCTCTGCCATGATTTTACTTAATTTATTTTTAATAGTCCCGTTCATCCTCTCTACCTTGGCACTGGCTTGCGGTTGGTAGGGGGTGTGAAGTCGACTATTAATACCCATCAGTTTACACATATTTTGAAAAACATCACCTGTGAAATGAGTACCCCTGTCACTCTCGATAATTTTAGGGATACGGTATCTCCATACAAACTCCTGTACAATTTTCTTGGCAGTAAACACAGCAGTATTAGTGGCTGCTGGGTATGCCTCAACCCAATTGGAAAACACGTCAGTGCACACTAATACAAACTTGAGATTCCTACAAGGTGGTAATTAGATGAAATCAATTTGTATTACCTGGAAAGGTCCATCAGTCAGTGGAATATGGGATGGTTCAGTAGGAATCATTTTCCCAATGTTTTTCCTCAAGCAGGTCAAACAGGACATGGCTCTCTTTTCCGCTTGAGAGGAAAACCCAGGTGCGCACCAGTATGCTCTCACCAATTTGCACATACCTTGCTTTCCCAAATGAGTCATACCGTGCGCTGCCTCAGCCAGGCTGGGGTAGTATGCCTTGGGAGCTACTGGCTTACCTTGTCCGTCCCTCCAGAGTCCAGAGGACTCTTGCCCACATCCTTTGGACTTCCAGACTGACTTTTCCTGGATTGAACACAAATTTTACATCTCAATTAATTTCAGTACATGAATTGTTTGAAAAGACATAATTTGTTCCATTGGTATATTCATATTTAACCCTGCTGCCCATTTTGCAGCTTCGTCTGCTCTGTTGTTGCCCAGTGACACTGGCTCATCCTGATATGTATGGGCTTTACACTTAATTAATGCCACCATTTTGGGTAGCTGAATTGCTTTTAGTAATTGTTTTATGTGTGTGGAATGTGCAACTGGTGTGCCTGCTGCTGTCATAAAATTTCTCAGATGCCATAGAGCTCCGAAATCGTGTACCACTCCGAACGCATACCTAGAGTCAGTGTAAATGTTAGCAGATTTTCCTGCTGACAGTTCACACGCTCTTTTTAGTGCTACTAACTCCACCACCTGGGCTGAGTGAGGAGGACCAAGGCGTTCAGCTTCTATGATGTCTGTGTCATTTACAACAGCATAACCTGTACATAATTCACCTGTGTCTGTTTGTCTATGACAATTCCCGTCCATGTAAAATGTCACATCCACATTCTCTAAAGGTGTATCACGTATGTCAGGCTGTGCAGTAAAGGTCTGGTTCAAATATTCCATACAATCATATGCATCACTATGTCGCTGAACTCACTTCCTGCCAGCAACCCATCTCCCTCCACCCTTTGTGCATCATGTTGCACATATGGTAAATACGTTGCTGGATTTAACGTGCTGCAGCGTTTAACAGTGATGGTTGCAGGGGCTATTAGAGCTAGTTCCCATTTGGTAAACATAGCCAAAGAGACATGTATGGTTTGGGCAGAGTTCAGTAGAGCAGATACAGATTGGGGAGTATAGACAATCATATCATGGCCTAGTACTACATCCTCACTCTTGGTGACCAATAGAGCGGTTGTTGCTACACTTCTTAAATACGTATGGAGTGATCTTGCCACAGTGTCCAATTGTGCACTGTAGTATGCTACGGGCCTACTGGCATCACCATGTTTTTGTGTGAGGACACCTGCTGCGCAACCATCGGCTTCCGTACAATACAAATAAAAAAAAGGTTTCTCATAATCAGGTATTCCCAATGCAGGTGCTTTTGCGTAAGGAAAGCCTGCTCTGATTCCTCTGTGTGTATGACACAGTCAGGCTTTGAGGAAGAGACTAAGTCCTGTACTGGCAAGGCCAAAATAGAAAAACCGGCAGTGTCATGTTCTGTATGGCCTGGATTCGATCAGTAGTTAGATGTCGTAACCCCTGGGTTAGGCAGTGTCCCAAGTATTTTACTCTGGATTGGCACGGCTGAAGTTTGTCCTTAGCAACCTTGTGTCCTGTTTGTGAGAGATGAAGCAACAAAAGTTTAGTATCATTTAAACATGACATAAACGAATCAGAACATAGCAATAAATCATCTACATATTGTATTAGAACAGACCCATTGGCAGGTTGAAAAGATTGTAAAGAGTCGTGCAAGGCCTGGGAAAAGATACTGCGGCTGTCTATGAAACCTTGGGGCAATTGTGTCCATGTGTATTGTACACCCCTGTATGTGAAAGTGAATAGGTACTGACAGTCAGGATGAAGAGGCACAGAGAAGAAAGCAGAACAGAGGTCAATGACAGTGAACTGATTCTGTCTCAGCCAATTATCCAGATTCGACAAGAACCTTTGAAGAAATTGATCCTCCCTGGACAGGCAGTGTATTGAGTTGGTATTCACTATTCATGCAGGAGATCACATGGTCTGGAAGCCACCTCTTTGTGTCGCAATTAAACCAATGTCATTATCATGCAACATAGGTTCCACCAGATAGTAACAGAAGTTTTGGAGCAGGACAAATGTGAGTTTCCATTATCAAACAATTTTATATTACTAAAATATATTTGGTACCATTTGCATCAGTAATATGGTTTCATTAGAATTGTTGTCTTACTGGTGATTACTGTCCTCTAGTCTTTTCTTCTAATAGTCCTACCATCCTCTGTGTGTCTCCAGCACCATCGCCATGGTGTGTCTCCAGACCTATCCCCCTATGTGTCTCTCCAGCGCCACTCTGCTACTTCTCTTAAGCACCATCCTTCTGTGTCTCCCCAATACCATCATCCTGTGTCTCCACAGCACCCTCATCCTGCCCTAGCACAGAATAGGCCCCTCCACCATAGAGAGATCATCATCTCCTCTTAGCAAAAAATTACCCCGCCCCAAAGACAGGTCATCATCTTGCCCTAGTACAACACACCCCTCCCCTTCAGATCATCATCTCCCCCTAGTACAACAGATCACCCTCCTCCTTAGACTGATCATCATCTCCCCCTAGTACAACAGACCCCCTTCCCCCCCAGATCATCATATCCCCCTAGTACAGCAGACCCTCCCTAACCCTGATCATTACCTTCCCCTAGTACAGTAGCCCTCCCTCCTCAGACAGATCATCATCTCCAAGGCTGGCTCTAGGGGTGTTCGACCAGTATGGTCGAACAGGGGCGCCACCCAATAGAGGGTGAACCCCTCCCCTACATCCCAATTTCAGTGGGACAGTACTGTAGCGCTGTTCCACCCGTGGGCCGAAGTGGCCCATGGGTGGTCAAATCGGTAGGTTGGGGACCCCCACCGACGCAGCTGTGTGGCGGTGCCGGATCCCGGAGTGCATCCGCGCAGCATCCATTCAGTCATGGGAGAGGGGTTGGGGAAGCCCAGCTAGTGAGGCTCCCCCCAGCCTGACGTTATTTGGAGACATGCCATGTGGGCACGTCTTCAAATAATGACACTTTGGGGGCGTGACCTATGGTAATTAGACCATGCCCCCATTTTCAGGCACGCACGGCTTAGCCACGTGCAATACTGGGGTGCACTGTAAAGAGCCGGCACAGGGTGCTCCGACCCTTGGAGCCGGCCCTAATCATCTCCCCCTAGTACAGCAGACCCCCCCTACCCTGATCATCATCTCCCAGCAGAGCCCCCTCCCCCTCAAACAGATCATCTCACCTTAGCACAAAAATTAGCTCCCTCCGACCCTACCCCACAGACAGATCATCTCTAATTAGTACAGCATAACCCCCCGCCCACCTCTCAGATCATCAATAATCCCCCCAGGACCCCCACGCAAGACATCCCCCTATGATACAGATAAGAGATATATCTCTCCAACCTCCATCTAACTATGATCAGCCCGACCTGTCATGTCACCTGACCTGATAGTGAGTCCTGCATGCAGCTGAATCTCCCAGTAGCCAGCTCAGCCTCATTGTTCTTCCACAGCTGGGGATCTCATGAATTTTAAATAAACCAGCAGCCCAGTCCAGGTCTTCCTGAATCCTGGGCTACCACTGCTACCAAGCACTGCAGCCAGCCTGATTGTCTCCTCTCCACTCTGCCCCTTCCCCAGGCTGTCAAGCAGTAAATCTAAACTTTAACTTCATGCTTCACAGCCTGGGGAGGGGACAGAGTGGAGAGGAGACAATTGGGCTGACTGCCTGGGCGCCCCCCAGCCCCGCAACTTACCCTACACCAGCCGAAGCTGCCACCCGCACCTGGTGCTCTTCACTGCACACTTCCTTGATGGCACTGCAACATCTGACGCAGCAGGCATTCTGGGTGGGATCAGGGGCGCCGAGAGAGGGGAGGGAGCGGGTACTAATTACTCGGGCCCAGGCTTGCTGGAGGGACCCACGTGGGGGCCCAGGTCTGGCACCGCTCTCCTCCCCTCTTACATCACAGCAGCCTAGCACACGATGCTGTGTGCTGGGCTGCACTGGGAGACTGCTCGCGGCTGCTAAGAAGCAGCCACAACAGTCTCCTATGCCTGTGGGGGGAGCGATCAAGCTGATTGTGCCCCCCCACAGGTTATGCGCCGGGATGAGGGGGCTCACTGTGCCCTCCTCACCAGTGCACAGTGCTGCTTAGCCCCCTTTTTACCCAGACCCGGCGCGGCTCTTGGCCGGCCTGGGTGGGGATATAATAGGGTAGCTAGGCTAAAAAAATTTAATAAACACCAGGTGATGCGAATCGGGGGGCGGGACCACAATTGAAAAGCGGCCCCACAACCAATGGGCCCACCGGGATTTTACCCGTAAAAGATAAGGGCCTATCCGCTCATGGCTGTATGATCCAGTCACACATGAATGTTGACCTAGGGTTAGGAGGATGTGAAAGTGAGGAAGAATAAAATATGTGAGGTTGTGTGTGGACTGTAAGAAGGGATGTAATTAGATAGGGAAGTGGTTCTGGAATCTGACAAGCTTGTCTGAAGAGGTGATTTTCAAGGAACGCTTGAATGTTTGGAGACTAGCGGAAAGTCTTATTGTGCACGGGAAGGCATCCCACAGAGTGGGTGCAGCCCGAAAAAAGTCCTGTAACCATACATTGGAACAAGTAATGCGTGTGGATGAGAGACGCAGATCTTGTGCAGAGCGGAGATGTTGGGTTGGGAGATATTTTGAGATAAGTGAAGATATGTATGTTGGTGTGGTTTGGTTAATAGATTTATGTGTAAGTAAACGTATTTTATATTGATACAGTAGAAGACAGGTAACCAATGGAGAGACTGACAGAGCGGATCAGTAGACAATGAACATTTGTCGGGGAAGATCAGCCTCACAGCTGCATTCAAAATTGATCGTAGCGGCAAGAGTCTGTTTTGGGAAGACGAGTAAGGAGACTATTGCAATAGTCAATGCTGGAAATAATGAGTGCATGGATTAGAGTTTTTGCAGTGTCTTGTGTAAGATATGGTTGAATTTAAGATATGTTTTTTAGATATATGTAACATGATTTTGAGACAGATTGAATGTGGGGAACAAAGGACAGTTCAAAGATGACACCTAGGCAGAAGGCTTGTGGAGTGGGGTTAATTGTCGAGTTGTCAACAGTGATAGAGATATTAGGTTGGCAACTACTATTGGCCAGTGGAAATATAATTTATTCTGTTCTGGATATATTAAGTTTGAGGTGGCGAGATGCCATCCAAAATGAAATGGCAGAAAGACATTCAGTGACATGGACCAGCACAGATGGTGACAAATCTGGGGAGGATAGGTAGATTTGAGTTTCGTCTGCCTACAGATGATGCTGAAAACCAAAAAAGTTGATTAGTTTGCCAAGAGAGGTGGCATAGATTGAGAAAGCAGAGGACCCAAGACTAAGCCTTGCGGTACTCCAATTGATAGAGGTAGCGAAGAGGAGGCAAGATCAGAAAAGCGAACAGTGAAAGAGCGATTAAATAGGTAGGATGAGAACCAAGAATGGGCTGTGTCCTGAAGTCCTAGGACTTTTAGTGTTTGAGAAGAGAGTGGTCAACAGTGTCAAAGGCAGCAGAGAGATCTAGAAGAATAAAAAGTGAGTACTGGCCCTTAGACTTAGTAGTGATCAGATCATTCACTACCTTAGTCAGTCCTGTCTCTGTGGAGTGTTGGGAATGAAAGCCTGAAGTGGGTCCAATAAGTTGTGTGAGTTAAGAAAGTGTGTGAGGCGAATGTAGGCAAGTCTCTCCAGTAACTTGGAGGGGCATGGAAGATGGGACAGTAATTTGAGAGGGAGATAGGGTCAGAATTTTATTTTTTCAAAGTGGGAGTAATTACTGCATGTTTGAACAGTGATGTAAAGATACCAGTGGAGAAAGAGAGATTACAGATTTTTAGTTAAGGGAGGGATTAGCACAAGAGACAGATCTTTACTGATTTGTGAAGGTATTGGATCAAGAGGAGAGGTAATAGAGTAGGTGGATGAGAAGAGTGTAGCTACTTCATCTTCATTTGTGGAGTCAAATGAAGAGAATGTGCCAGCGGGTTCAGGTAGGGAATTGAGCAGGTCACTGGCTGAGGAAGAGCATACCATTTCATTTTGGATATTATCAATCTTGTCTTTGAAATAGGAAGCAAGGTATTGTGCTCTGAATGATAGTAGAAGGTGGGTTGGGTGAGGGAGAGGTAAGAAGTGATTTAAATGTATTAAAAAGTCGCTTGGGGTTAGAGGCTTGGGCAGAGACGAGAGATTGGAAATATGTTTGTTTGGCAGTGTCCAGAGCATTACGATAAGAGTGGTAGATAGTCTTATATGTGAGGAAGTCTCTTGGATTACAAGATTTACGCCACTGATGGTCTACTTTACGTGAGAGTTTTTGTAGGTGTGTTGTTAATTTAGATGGCCACGGTTGACATCTAAGTCTCCGTGTAGTGTGATGGGTAGCTGGAGCCACTTCATCGAGGGCTATTTCTAGGGTCTAGTTCAGGTGTGATACAGCTGTCTTAGGAGAAGTGAATGTAGAAATTGGTAAGAGTAGTTGTTGCAGAGAGGTAGCTAGTTGTTGAAAATCAATAGCATTAACATCTCTGCGGGTTTGAGGAGGCTTGGTCGAATTGATTGACATTGTGGTTAATGTAATGGAGGAGAGTGTGCAGGTGATAAGGTTGTGATCTGAGAAAGGGAAATGAGCATTAGTGAATTCAGAAACTGAGCATAGTCTGTGAATACAAGATCAAGGCAGTGGCCCTCCTGATGAGTAGAGGAATCAGTCCATTGGGAGAGGCTGAAAGAGGAGGTTAGAGAGAGAAATTTGGAGGCATGAGGAGACTGTAGACTGTCAATAGAGATATTGAAATTACCCATGATGATGGTGGAGATGTCTTAGAATAGAAAGTGAGAGACCCAGGCACAAAAATGTTCCAGAAATTATTGGGATGGCCCAGGTGGGTGATGGCAGCAATGTGCAGAGAGAAAGAGGTGAAAGTCCTGATAGACTATACTTCAAATGATATAACTGTGAGTGATGGTACCTGTGGGAGAACTTTGTATATGAAGGATTGGGACAATAATATTCCTACCCCACCTCCTTTACCATTAACAGGCCTGGAGGTGTGGGTGAAGTGTAGACCACCATATGAGAGTGCTGCAGGGGAGGAAGTGTCTGATTGTGTGAGCCATGTTTCTGTTATCATTTGAAATAAAGAGGTCATGGATGGATGTTAGTTTGTTGCAGACAGAGCGTGCATTCCATAAGACACATTTTAGTGGCTTGGAGGGTGATTGGAGGTACATAATGTGTCTGAGGTTAGCTTGATTTATATTCCATTGTGAGTGGGGCATGTGGGTAGGGACAGAATTTGGTTATATGTCACCAGCTAATAGAAGTAGAAAGAGATATCCGATCAATTGATCGGCCAATGTATCTGCTGTCCATTGGCCATTGTGCACCCGCGATATGTCGGTGAACGTCGCCGTTCACCGACATATTGCCTTGGCTGTGCTGCACAGCCGATGGACAGATATGTCTGCAGACATATCTGTCCATCGGCAGGTGTGTAGGGGCGGTCTGCAGACATATCTGTCCATCGGCAAGTGTGTACGTGCGGTCTGCAGACTGCCAGTACACACACAGCGGCAGCTGCGAGGAGGGGCATGGGACACGCCCACCGGCCGCCGGACCCAAGGGCACAAGCAGATGATGGCCGTTCAGTGTGTATGAATGACCACCATCTGCAGATATATGTGCAGATCACTCGATCTGCAGATATATCTGTCAGGCGTGTACCCACCTTTATTGTCAATGTATAAAGATAAGTAAATAGCTCATGTGTGTACACAAGAGGGGAGTACATTATTGAGGCTGCAATGAGTACAAAGGCGTGAGCAGCAAGGAGAGTGAAGGATGTAATAGCCTTAAGATGGCCACACATCTAAAGATTATCTATCCAAACAGCCAACTAGTTGATTGGTTGGAATGAAAATCTGGTAACGTATAGGAGTAACTGATGATCAGCAATTTGCTCCTAAATGCATAAACAAATATAACGTTTGATGTAGAAATTACCTGCTCTCAGATATTCAATGTTTGTTCAACTGTTTTTTTTAACTGTTCAGTTTGTATACTTTGTGAATAGAATACTTTGTGAATTGAAAGCAGAGCTCACATCCAGCACATCTCCCCCTGATCTGCCTATTAAGATGTGCTGTGGTTGATTAGCATAGGCTACAGTACATCTGAGACAAATGTCCATTTGACCTAAGTTTAAATTGCCCTGTGTTTGAATGTGTAAACAAAAGCCCAGTATGCCAACATAAACTATGCTTCACTGAGAACATCTCAAAAACAGGTAATGACTATTGCAACAATATAAGAAATTACATACATTTAGATTAGATTGATTGCATAAAGTTCAGATAGTGTGAATAATAGTAATAATAATTAGAGACTATAATAATACATTCAAACGAATAAGGATTCCTTATTAACGGGTGCAAGTTGCATATATTAACAAATATGCCCCTTAGAGAGAGCTGAAGTGCAAAAGTTGCACATAGCAATCAATCAGCTTCTAGATATCATTTATCTAGCATAGTCTATAAAAATACCAGAAGCTGATTGGTTGCTATGAGCAACTTTTCCACTTTATTTCTCTCTTAGGTTTGTATCATGGGGGAGATGTATCAAACCTTGGAGAGATATAAAGTGGAGAGAGATAAAGTACCAACCAATCAACTCATAACTGTCATTTTTCAAACACAGCCTGTAAAGTGACAATTAGGAGCTGATCGGTTGGTACGTTATCTCTACACTTTATCTTTCTCTAAGGCTCCCCCTTTGTGTGGTAAGTCCCATTTCAAAAGGGCTTATTGTTGCTTTGTCCTAGACATCTAATGTATTAGCAGGGGTGCCGAGAAGTAGGGGGAGCAGGTACTAATTACCCGGGTTTGTTGGAGGGGCCCAGGGGCAGCAGTCTCCTATGCCTGCACCTGATGTACAAGGGGAGAGGAGGAAGCGATCGCACTGATCGAATCACCTCTGGTTCTACCCCTGGTTGAGGGGTGCATGGCACCCCCTGTGTACACAATTAATATTTTTCATGCTTTTTTGGGGGAGAGGATGTGGCCATGCCTGTGCGATTAGGCCACACCCCCTACAGTACCCCAACCCGGCACCACTCTCAGCAGCCCTTGGCGGAGGTACAGTTTCCTGGATTTCAATGGCAAAGTCTTCCCCATGCCTTATGCACGGGAAGCATATTTAACAAGCAAAATATTGTAAAAAATGGCTTTTACAAATACAATCTTTTTTAAACTTTTATATTTAATCATTGGAACTGTAAGCTGAAATCAAGGCTGTTCCTCTCTACTGCACAAGGCTGGGGGCATGCAAAGTGCATCACATATGTGCAGAACTATGGAGACAGGCTTGGTGAAGCAGTTTATTACCTCAGTGATATAAACAATTATAAATTCTAAGTAGAGGTGATTTTCAAAAAATAATTACTATGGCCATGATGGGACTTCTAATAATAGGCAGACCCCTGAGTCTTATAAAGATACAATGACAACTATTCTGATATAGGCCATGCTGGATACAGTACTACAGGTAAAAGAATACTGTTAATTTAAAGGTTTCCACTATGAAATTCCAACCAGCTTCTCAGTTCCAAGTAATTGCACAAATGACAGGGCCAAAATCTGTTAGTAGCCAATTACAGCCTGATTCACATTTCAGCTCACAATGACTCAGTAGCCCACTTTAATGAAGGACATTCTCTATAAGTTACCCTAGCCTCTAGGGACTACATTTCTGAAAGCTGGATCCTTTAATATAAAATGGCAATTATTAAAAAGTCCTAATCTTATCATATTACAATGTGATGGGTACTCAAATGTGAAATTAATCACTTATCCCCTCCTTTACTATGAACATAATACTGTAATTTTCTTTTTAAGAAATCTTTTATCTTGTCTATATTCCATTTCAAACACTTTATTTAGTTAATAAGTATTGAGCCTCTAGATGGAAGCAGCCTATAAAGTTCCTCTGCCTGGGTAAAACCGGAACATCATTGCCATTATTCCTCCTTAACATCCTAAATTACTAATAAAGAATAACATTGCAGGAGATATATTGCTAATATGGAGTGAATCATTATCTGAAGAACAGTGCTATTTTGCATTTCGCAGAGACAGTAACACAGTTTGCTGTTTTACTATTAAAAAGAACAGATCAAGAATATAAGAAATAAATCTGTTTGCACTGGTAAATAATTTCCACCTTACTTTACTTCGCTCCTCCAACTCTCTCCTGGATCCTCTCTAATCTGACTTTCCATCTCTTCATTCCATCTATACTTCCCTCAGATGACCACCTCTCCGCTATATCTATGGGAAATTTCTCAATACCAATCCTCCTCAAACTCACTGTGGCACACTCATCTCGAGATCTACCATCACACCTTCTAATTCTCCAAGCCTCTGCACCTCTTGCCCTCTTTGTGTCCACCCACATCCAGGGGCAAATGCAGGATTTTTATGGGGGGTTTCCATATATATGTATATATACTGTATGTACAAACATATATATATATATATATATATACACACACACATACATATGTCACACATAGGCTGGCACCATGTTCTAAAGCCCCACCCCTCATGGCAAATTGCCGCGATTCGCGGGTCAATCGGGTGGAGTTGGGGCCAAGTGACTCCATTCTAATGAAATCATGTAATATTGGCTCCGTCTCCTCCATATTGACCCGCGAATCGCAGCAATTTACTGTGAGGGGGCAGGGCTTAAGAACATGCTGTCTGCACTTCAGTCTGCCAGGGGGGGTTTCTGGGTACTCAGAAACCCCCTCTGTGTGCGCTACTGACATCCCATATAGATCAGGGATTAACTGTATTGTAGGCTCTGGGCAAAACAATGCACTGGGGCCCCAACCCACCTACTGTATTCACGGGAATACAAATGTAAACGGTCACATAAAATTAAACCTTTAGATTTATTGGTACTTTCCAAAAAATCAATGTTTAAAAATAAAAAAAACATGATGTAAAGTGAGGATTACAGACTCTACCTCCCTCTGCTCTTCTCCAGCTCACAGTGCAGTTCCTGCTCTCCACTAAAGCCCCTTCTGCCCCCACCCCCTAAATCTGTCTCTTTGGTTGCAGGCTGGGAGGCAGGTAGAGAATGCTGTCTGGTTGTTATGATTGTGTGCAGTGGCGGCTCCAGAGGTGGGGCTGCAGCGCAGTCCAAGATTCAAATAGGGGAGCCACACCAACTGCCATTTCAAACACTGCCAAACATAGATGGTCGGGACTCAATGGCAGTCGGTGTGGCTCCCCTATTTGAATCTTGGACTGCGTTGCAGCTCCACCTCTGAAGCTGCCACAGATTATGTGTAATTCACAATTAGAGTGGCCCAGGAACATGTTTCCCTGCCTGCCTCTCATATATTTGTAAACTTGTCTGTAATGCGATGCAGTTATTAGGTCAACAATAACAATGTCAACATTCATAATGTCGACACCACAGTGTCAACAGTTATGATGTTAACATTGTTAAAATTTCAACATGCAGCTTGTCAACATTCTCAGAATTTCGACATGTTCACAATGTCTGCATCTGAAATGTTAACATGTGACATCCCAATATTCTCAGAATGTCGACATGTTAGGGTTAGGCACTAAGGGGAGGTTAGGATTATGATAATAGGGGAGAGGTTAGGGTTATGCACTAGAGGGAGGGTTATCAGTTAGGGCCATTGTATTCTCCGGAACGCCGCTCTGTCAGGTGACTGACAGTCACATGACCATCGGGACCTGGAAGACACTGTTGGAGCAACTGCAACCAGTGGCAGGTGGGGCTGCAGCTCAGTCTGAAATTCAAATAGGGGAGCCATGCATAGTTGCTCGTGGCTGCGGCAGCACAAATATTGGGATGCTCAAACACCACAGCACCATCATAGCTGGATCTTATTGTATGTGTACATTAGTTTCGGCACCAGATGTAACACATTAAGCTGGGTACACACTGACAGATACATTGGCCGATCAATTGATAGGCCAATGTATCTGCTGCCCATCGGGCAGTGTGCATCCGCGAAATGTCTGTGAACGTCGGTGTTCACCGACATCGCATTGGCTGTCCTGCACAGCCGATGGACATATATGTCTGCAGATATGAGCAGAGGGATATACTTATAATATATCCCTCAGCTCATTAGTCCTGGCACTAGATATGGCCCTGCACATTAGTCCTGGCACTAGGGCTGGATTTACCATAAGGGAACCTAGGCGCCAGCCTAGGGCCCGTCAGGTTCCAAGGGGCCCGTGGCAGGGCCCCCACCTCTCGAAATCCAGCCCTGAAGTGAACTGCTGCTGCTGGCAGAAGAGGGGACACACAGAGCAGCAGCATGGAACGGGGCCCTGCCCCTAATGTGCGGGGGGAGGAAGAGCCAGCTCCTAAAGTCAGTCAGTGTGAACTGGTGCACTTCTCCGCAACTCCCCCCCCCACCCCCACTGTGCAGCGTAACCAGCGTCCCCGTCCCTTCCAACCAATCCCCATAAGCCAGCCCCCCCTTCTGCAGTCACAGTCTGCCACACGCTGATCTTCCTCCTCCATTACCCCTCCTCCGCAGTATGACAAGCAGCCTCCTCCGGGTCCGAGCGTCCGACCAGCTCCCCCACTCCACTCTCAGTGAAGCAAGCTCCGTCCACTTGCCCTACCCCCCTCCGCAGTATGGCAAGCAGCCTCCTCTGGCTCCAAGCCTCCGACCACCTCCCCCTCCCTTCTCAGTGAAGCAAGCAGCCTCCTCCAGGGTCCAAGCATCTGCCCCCCATCAAAGAGCAACATCCTCCGGCTCCTACCACTAGTGTTCGGCCAGGTGCAGCAACATGATGACCCAGCTAAGACACAGAGATGGCACTGGGTAAGTGAAAAATTATTTTTATAGTGTATATATTATATATATATATATATATATATATACACACACAAACACTGTCTATATATATATACTGTATGTATATACACACACAGTGTATACACACTGTCTATATATATATATTTGCTGAGTCTACCTCTGTTCATCCCCCTTCTCCATGTTCTTCCTCTTTCCTCCCTTCTCCCTCTGTTTTTCCTCCATTCCTCCCGTCTACCTCTGTTTGTCCACCTTTACACCCGTCTACCTCTGTTTGTCCTCCTTTACTCCCGTCTATCTCTGTTTGTCCCCATTTACACCCATCTACCTGTTTGTCCTCCTTTACTCCCATCTACCTCTGTTTGTCCTCCTTTACTCCCGTCTACCTCTGTTTGTCCTCCTTTACTCCCGTCTACCTCTGTTTGTCCCCATTTTCACAACCGTCTACCTCTTCTTGTCCTCCTTTGCTCCCATCTACCTCTGTTTGTCCCCCTTTACTCCCGTCTACCTCTGTTTGTCCTCCTTTACTCCCGTCTACCTCTGTTTGTCCCCCTTTACTCCCGTCTACCTCTGTTTGTCCTCCTTTACTCCCATCTATCTGTTTGTCCCCCTTTACTCCCATCTACCTCTGTTTGTCCTCCTTTACTCCCGTCTACCTTTGTTTGTCCTCCATTCCTCCCCTCTACCTCTTTGTCCCCCTTTACGCCCGTCTACCTGTTTGTCCCACTTTACTCCCGTCTACCTCTGTTTGTCCTCCATTCCTCCCATCTACCTCTGTTTGTCCCCCTTTACACCCATCTACCTCTGTTTGTCCTCCTTTACTCCCATCTACCACTGTTTGTCCCCCTTTACTCCCGTCTACCGCTGTTTGTCCCCCTTTACTCCCGTCTACCTCTGTTTGTCCTCCTTTACACCGTCTACCTCTGTTTGTCCCCCTTTACACCCGTCTACCTCTGTTTGTCCCCCTTTACACCCGTCTACCTCTGTTTGTCCCCATTTACACCCGTCTACCTCTTCTTGTCCTCCTTTACTCCCATCTACCTATGTTTGTCCTTCATTCCTCCCGTCTACCTCTGTTTGTCCCCCTCTACACCCATCTACCTCTGTTTGACCTTCATTCCTCCCGTCTACCTCTGTTTGTCCTTCTTTACTCCGTCTACCTCTGTTTGTCCTCCTTTACTCCCATCTACCTCTGTTTGTCCTCCTTTACTCCCATCTACCTCTGTTTGTCCCCATTTACACCCGTCTACCTCTTCTTGTCCTCCTTTACTCCCATCTACCTATGTTTGTCCTTCATTCCTCCCGTCTACCTCTGTTTGTCCCCCTCTACACCCATCTACCTCTGTTTGTCCTCCTTTACTCCCGTCTACCTCTGTTTGTCCTCCTTTACTCCCATCTACCTCTGTTTGTCCCTGTTTACTCCCATCTCTCTGTTTATGCCCCGTTACTCATGTCTACTTCTGTTTGTCCCCCATTCCTCCCGTCTACCTCTGTTTGTCCCCCTTTACTCCAAACTACCTCTGTTTGTCTCACTCTCCTCCCATCTCCCTTTGTTTGTCCCCCTTTCCTCCAGTTTGTCCCCGAATTCCTCCCATCTCTCTCTGTTCCCCATTCCTCCCATCTACCTCTGTTTGTCCCCCATTCCTCCCTCTTGTCCTCCATTTCTCCCACTCTACATTGCAGGCTTGCAAAAGGCGGGCCTTGGCCATTCACTTAAAATTTCCATTCTACAACTGCTTGTGTATATGTGTGTGCGTAAAGGTGCGTACACACTGTACGATAAAAATGCACGATATGAATGATAACGATATCGATCATATTATTATCGTTCATATCGTGCATTTTTTGGTGCCTACCAACTCACCAACGACCTGTGATGCGCGGGCACATATGGACGATAATGACCATCGCCTGTGCAGCATGTCCAACCTGGTCGATATCGACCAGGTTACTATAGGGACCTGCGGGTCGCTGGCCCATCGTTGATGGTGTGCTGGATCATCAATATCGATCATCCAGCACACCAGGAAGGTGCAGGGAGATTGTTCAGCGATATCATTATCGCTGATGATCGTCCTGTGTGTATGCACCATTAGTAGCATTAATTTATGTCATATTTGATGTTTTGCCTTGCTCGCATGTTTTTTGAATTAGTGTTTCCAGTGTGTATTTGATTACACCTACTGTAAGAACTGCATATACGTATTACAGTAATGTCAATGGAGCAAGTTAAACATATGTATAATTGTATATGTATGTAGGTATATGTGTGTGTGTGTGTGTGTATATATATATATATATATATATATATAAAATATACATTGCAAATTAATGGACGGCACTCCGAGTCTGAGCAACCCCAACAGTAATAAATAGAGACAGTCTTATCGACCTACATTATTGTTGGGGTTGCTCAGACTTGGAGTACCGTTCATTAATTTGCATTGTATACACATTGTGGGACTGGCACCGGAGCAGGCTGTTTTATTTTGTTCTGAGTGCCGGACATTTGGATTTAGTATGTATATATACATACAAAAAACGATGATGTGTGCATAGTATATAATTTGATGTGTTTATCTTGCTTCAGTGAAACGTACTGTAAAATTTGCACAGGATTGTTTGAGGGTGGTGGGCCCCAAACCGGTGTCTTGCCTAGGGCCCCATGAGGTCTAAATCCAGCTCTGGCCCTGAATCAGAGCCGGACGCTCTGACAGAGCGCTCGCTCTGAATCAGGGCCATCCTTCTTGATTTTTAGAGCGGTCTCCTGGCCGCTAGTATAGCTGTGGGTGACCACCCACAGCTATAGCGAGCGGCCAGGAAGATGGTCGCGATGGTCAAGACCATCGGGCTTGCGACGAGACCCTTGTGGTAGGGTCTCGTTGTCGCAAGCCCTAGAGTGCTTTCGGCTCTACCAGAGCCGAAAGCACTCCCACTGACATCACTTGTGATGTCAGTGGGGCCGGCCCCAGATGGTAGGCGTTCCCATGGGAACGCCTCCGTCTGGCCAGCCACGCCCCCGGCCCGCCCACCAAAGGGGGTGTGCTGTCACTCAACATCGACAGCACGCCCCCTATGGTATGAGACCCGGAGCGACGGCTTGCCCGTCGCTATCCGGGTCTCGCGCATGCGCACGACGGGCACAATAGAGAAGTTTGTTGCATAATACCATTGGTCCTAAAGGAGAGGGCATATGTTACAAGGCATTTAACAGGTTGATTCAAATAGACACAACCCAGCCTCTAACAACTGGAGGTCTCTGGTTTCCTGCCTCATGCAACATCCTAACAGTTGTTCATATAATGTACATTTTGTTGCTTGAAGTCTCTGCGGTCCATAAGTTGAGAATGCATGATGCGATCTCCACACCGATGGTACCGGAATACTGTTGAAAGAGTACGCATCAGTACAATACCAATCACGGCTTACTTATCATGTATAAAACTAGTTTATCATGTATAAAACTTTAGAAATAATCTTTATTTCACAAAATGAACAAATTTAAATCTTATACTTTAAAGCTTATTAAACCTTTTATGTGAATATGTAATGTGTAAGTATGCGGGGTGTGATGTAAAGATGCTATTTAACTTGGGCCAGATGCATGCGCATGAAGCTAATAAACAGCGTTTTCATACAGGATCTTATGCATTCGCTAATATGCGATTAGTTAACAGCGCAATTGTGCGTATTAATGTGTGTATGAGAATTGGTGCACTTAAATCTCACTTAAACTAAGTTAACACCTAGCAGTGTGGAATGCTGAGCCTTATAGTTCCATGACTTGCTCATGCCCCAGCAGCCCTCACCCTTTCAGGCTCCAAAATACTTTGTTCTCCCAGGGCCTGTGTGGATGCAAATTAGCACAGCTACAAGACCCAAACCTCAGGTAACACTCTTGGCTTTGAAGGTATTTTATTGTAGGAAGCCTGCTAATGTAAGGTGCTACAAACGACCCTCTTGCTGTATTCGAGCAGGGCCACCTGGAGTGAGAGCAGACGTTATGTCCATGAAGCTTGTCTACACAGGCTAGTTATCACGTGGCCATTTGCTCTGTTTAGCTAATGCAATCCAATTTTGACATACTGTACAGCCATTTCTGAAATATATCCTTTAGGGGAATTATAATAATATACACTTTATCCAGAGCATCCAAACTACGTAAAGTCATGAAATGGGCTTTTGATGAATCGCCGTAACTTATGGCGATGGTCACAGATGCAATCGCATGATGCTAATAGTAATATCGCGACATGTACTAAAGTGTGAGTTTATCTAAAATGGCGCTTAGGCGGCCATTCGCAAAATGGCGTCTTGCGATCTCATTTCCAAGATGGCGTCTTGCAGCCAGTCGCAAGATGGTGTCGCTGCGATTCAATTTTAAACTGATCTTGTCTCAGCCAATAATCCAGCTTCAACACAACACTGTCCCTTTACCCTGTGCACTCTGGAATGCCAGATCGGTCTGTAATAAACTTGTTCCCACCCATGACCTTTTCATCTTCAACAACTTGCATCTCCTATCCATTACTGAAACCTGGATTTCACCTTCTGACACCACTTCTGCTGCAGCTCTGGGGGCCTCACCTTCTCTCACACCCCTCGGCCCGCGGGTCGCCATGGTGGTGGTGTCGGGGTCCTTCTATCCCCTGGTTACAAATACCAACTTATACCCCCTGAACCGTCCCTTACATTCTCTACATTTGAGGTTCATGCTATACACCTCTTCCAACAAGTACACTTGCGAGTAGCTATCATTTACCGTCCCCCTGGCCCTCCCTCCAAATTCCTTGACAACTTTGCTTCCTGGCTCACTCACTTTCTCTCCTCATACCTTCCATCCATTATCCTAGGTGACTTCAATATTTGCTATCCCCACTGAATCCTCTCTTCCAAACTCCTTACCCTCACATCCCCTAGATTGTAAGCTCCTAGGAGCAGGGTCCTCTTCCCCACTGTCTCACAGCCTTCTTCTCTAGCACTTCTATGACAGCCTTTACCTTCAGAGCTGTATTGTGTATGGATAATTGTTTTGCTAATTGTTACTTGTGTTCTGTTTATATTTTGGTTACTGTATTGTAATGTAATGTTCTGTGTACCCTTTACTGTATGTACGGCGCTGTGGACCACTTGTAGCGCCCTATAAATAAAATGTAATAGTAATAATCCTCTTTCCAATGGATCTCCTCATCCTCCCATGTGAGTGGGCATTCGCTTGATCTGGTCTTCACTCACCAATGTGATATTTCTGATCATTCCAATTCCTCATTCCCCCTCTCTGACCATCACCTTCTCTCTTTTAACCTATCCCGCTCTCCTTCTCCTCCTCTACCTCCTAAGGCCACTATCACTAGGCGTAACATTCCAGCAATCACTACTCTCTCGGAGATCCACACTTCAACCATGGCATTCCAAACGCACCAGATATCTGCAAAAGTGTTCATGAACCGCTGAGCAACAATGGAGAAGGACACGTTCTAAGGCAGATTTTCTCCATTTCAAATTTATGCTCTCATCCTACAGTGCTGCCCTTTCCCTCTCTAAACAGTCATATTTCAAACACCTCATCTCCTCCCAGTCCTCAAATCCCCAGCGTCTATTCACCACCCTGAACTCCCTCCTCTGCCCACCCCCTCCTCATCTTCCCTCCTTGTTCTCTGCCCTTGACTTTGCTACCTACTTTACATCTAAAATTTACTCCATATGTCAGGATATTATATCCCACCAGTCCCCCAGTACTACACCTCCTCCTTTCCCGGATCATCCCTCCCCTTCCATTTTACCTACACTGACATCCCTCTCCCCTGTATCTGGAGAGGAAGTCATGGCCGTTATCCAGTCCTCCCCCCCTTCCACCTCCCCCCTTGACCCTATCCCTTCACGTCTCCTTCGCTACCTCTCTCCTTGTGCCTGTTCCCATCTTGCCCAACTCCTCAATCTCTCCCTCTCATCTGGCACTGTCTCTTCTGCATTCAAACATGCCCTTGTCTTCCCCATTCTTAAAAAACCTACCCTTGATCCTAACACTCTTGCCAACTACCGACCCATCTCTCTCCTCCCTTTTGCATCCAAACTCCTTGAGCGTATTGTCTACAACCGCCTTACCACCTTTCTTTTCTCCCATTCCCTCCATGACCCTTTTCAGTCTGGCTTCCGTTATCTCCACTCCACTGAAACTGCCCTCACTAAAGTCAACACCAACCTACTTGATGCCAAATCCAAAGGCCACTACTCTCTGGGCCTGATTCAGAGCCGGACGCTATCAGCCGTTCGCTCGTACGCATTCGATTGTTTTAAACCACGCATGCGTCCGGTTCTCATTGCGCATGTGCGGCCGGATCATTGCGGTCAGTTTTCGTTCGCTCATTTACACAGCAAACAGGAAGTGACCTATGTAATTTGATTGACAGAATGTTCTGTTTATGGGTGGTAACGGGGGTGCGGATGAGAAAACGCAGGCGTGTCCAGCCGTTTTTTGGGCGTACATGTATTATTTTGTGCGAAAGTCCAATTTGGACGTTTTTTGGATACGTCTCTGTGTGATCCAGTTTCCATGATGACTGCTCGTTCAGCTTGTGGTAGGGTATTGGATCTCGCAAAGACGATGGTCTCTTCGTAGCTCCCTTAGCGAATCGATGTTTTGCTATTCTCCTTTACAAGGCACAACACCAATCACCTAATAATTGGATCACTTGCGAGAAGTTAGCTAAATTTGGAACGCATGTTGTGTTCTTATTTGTTTGTTTTTAGAAATCACAGCAATCCCAAAATAAATGTTTTAATAAAGGTAAAAATGTTAGATGTTTTTCTTGTATTCCATAAGCATGTTGTTGTCAGATATTTTTATGGTTTTAAAAAGCCCAACACCTTGTTTTTTTTTTTGTTTTAAAAAGCCCAACACCTTTTTTTTTGTTTTTGTTTTAAAAAGCCCAACACCTTTTTTTTAAATTTTTGTTTTTAAAATTGTTTTTAAAATCCAGAAAGACAATCAGCTACTAATTGCTTGGCTTGTGTTATTGTTTACTTACCTGTTACCTTTTGTTTTTTTAACTTAAACATTTTTTTAAGTATATGACCTTTGTTAAGTATTTAATTATGTTTGTTACAGTCCCTTTTAGCCATTTCAGAATGAATTAGACAATTTTTCTTGGGTTATTGTGTTTTTATTTGTAAATAAATAAATGTTCACATTTGTAAAAAAAATTAGTGTAATTTTACAGTCCCAATATTATTTATGGGACTTCAAGTATATAAAGTAATGATAAAAAAAAAAAAAAATCACAAGAATGGAGAGGGAGGTTTTGAGGTGCAAAAATATGGGGCAAACACAGAGATGGAATGTGGGGAAATTTGCCAGTGCTGTCAATGCCTTCTCTCCCACTTGGCTTGATGTTGGAGGGAGCATGACTTTGTCCGTCTGGTCGAACGCCTTGCCTGGCCAGAGGTAGCTGGTGTTTCTTCTGGCCTAGGCATAGGGCTAGGCACATTTGGAGGGTTGGCTGATGTTGTGCCAGAGGTGGAGGGCCCTGATGTTCCGGCAGGAAGTGAGGCCGGCTCCAACATGCGCAGGCGGACGAGCTGCTCCAGGGCATTAGCTAGTCTTACATTGGCCGCAGAGTTTTCCTCCAGGGCGTCCGCCACCCATAGCAGAGTGGCGTCCATCCTCATCAGAATCTCTGTGTTTTTATCCATTTTATCATTGAGATCTGAGAGAAGGGCCACTGCCTGCGAGGGGGAAGGCCCTGGACTGTCCGCCACAGGGTCCCCAGACAGAAATACTGCTTCCTCCCCTGCGGAGCCAGCAGATCTACTGCAGCCAAAACTCCATTCTGGAGCACACTCGTCCTCTTCTGTGCCTGTGTGAAAAAGAGAGATCATACAAATATTAGTACATTTTTCAGTTTTCAAAAACAAAAAATTAAACAGTTTTATCTCAATGACCTGCGGGAACATGTGGAGCCGCAAAGTCTGGCATGTCTGTGTCCATGTTGGACATGCCAAGCACCTCCTCTTCCTGCACACACCCCTGTGCCAGCTCCTCCAAATCGGTCAGCTCCAGTAACACAGGGGTTGGCCCACCACCTGTCCCCCCTGCATGCCTAGCCCTATCAGCCAACTTTTGCTTTAGCCGATATTTGAAGTCACTCCATCTATTGGTAAAAAAACTAATTTTAGATTTGAAATGTTCCTCAACATTTTGGGACTTAGGTGAGAGCATTTACTTGCCGGCGTTTGACCTCTTTGGTTGAACGGACAAAGTCACCAACCCCATTGACAGCATTGGCTATGTCCTCCCACATTTTCCATCTCTGGCTTGCACCCATATTTCGTGGCACCTGTGCCAGGTTGTCAATACAGTTTTGCACCAAAACCTCCATCTCCTTTCTTGTGAATTGCGGCTGCCTTTTTCTTTTAGTCCTGGGCTGGGTACTAGGCCCCACAGCCTCCTCATTGTCAGTTTCCACACCTTAAAAAATATATATATATATTTTGTAATTTCGACTTTTTTAAAGTTTTTTTGGGTTGCTAACTTTCATTTTGGAGCTACTTACTTTGTTGACCAGGATTTTGGCTTTGCTGCTGTTCTGTGGACATGATTCAATCCTTGAATTCAGCAGACCCATTGTGTGCTCTCGTGACGTTTTTATAGATGCGTGTGCATTATACGGGCGCATCTATTGAGCGTCATTGATTTGAGCGGGAAAGTTAGGTCTATTTAAGGCTTTTTCGTGGCCTTGTTTCGGGGTGGGTTGATAGAAGTGGTTGGTGGATGTTGGAGCTGCGGAGTTGTTTGTGAAGGTGTTGTCAAGAGTTGCTGAGAGTTGTCAAGTGTTTTTTTTCTCTTTCGCATTTTTGCATTTTTGTACTAAGCCTTTTTTAATTTTTTTGAGGTAAGTTTGGTGGTTTGCTTTTTTTCTACTTTTTTACTGCAAAATTTTATTATTTTTTTTTTATATATATTTTATTTTTATATTTCAGGTTTTTTTTTTTTTTTACCTTTTATCTCCTTTTGTCTGGTGGACTTAATTTCGAGTTTCGGGCTCGTCTTTGTATGGTAAGTGTTTATTGAAATAAATTAGACCCTGTTTATTGTTAACATTTATCATGTTTTTTTAAGGATCTCATTATTTTTTAATTTTTGCCCAAATGAATTTGGCCATCACAAATTCGAAATGTCTTGCATATATTTTGCTCAGCTCCTGTCTGTGGCATTAGCGTACCATTTAGCGGTCTTTTTTGCCCTCTATTGCGTATATTTTGCTCAGCTCCTGTCTGTGGCGTTAGTGTACCATTTAGCGGTCTTTTTTGCCCTCTATTGCGTATATTTTGCACAGCTCCTGTCTGTGGCATTAGCGTACCATTTAGCGGTCTTTTTTGCAGTCTATTGCATATATTTTGCACAGCTCCTGTCTGTGGTGTTAGCGTATATTGGATTAATAGAATAAAATCAAATAATATCAAAAATTTGCAAAAATTAGCAATTGGCACAAAACCTCCCCAAAAAAACATGGACATGAGAAGAGTGGTTTGAACAATCACTTTGGGAACTTAAATAATCCTTACACCATTTGTATATTGATTTTAGTGTATAAATTTTAAACATCACAATGAAACTTGTATTTGGCTCTGGCATATGTTTTTTTCTTTTTTCTTTTATTTTTTGAAACAGGAATAAATTGGGCCAAAAATTAAGACAAAAATTAAACATTTTTTAGAAAGAAAAAAAAAAGTCTATTAAAAAATAAAAAACAAAAAACAAAATTTGGAAGGTCAATTTTCCAAACCCCCCCCCCCCCCAAAAAAAGGCCTGCCCTTAGATTGTAAGCAGGGATACAGTGAACAGTGTATGCATATAGGGCACATTTTAACACAAAAATTGAAAACATCACAAACAAAATACCTGCAGGTTGAGGGCCAGGTTGGCCCAGATCCTCTTCCTCCGAAGTGGGCCAGTGGATGGGGGTAGACGGGGGAGAAATGTCCGTGGGGGATAAAGGGGAGGGGTTGGATTGAGGAGTGGGTGCATCAGGGGAGGGTGTGGGAATGTGGATGGGTAGGACAGGGGAGGGAGGGGTTATTTGTATTTGAGGAGCAGGAGAGGGAGGGGAAATAGGAATGAGCAGGTCAGGGGAGGGTGGGGAAATTTGGGAGGAGTGGGCAGGGGAGGAGATGGTGGGAGTTGCGGAGAGGGGTCGGGCAGGCCTCCTTCTATGTCTCCATATCCGCTCCTGACCTAAATGATGTATAGTTTGTAATATTAGCAAATATGTATACCCAAAAAGATTTTAAAGCTGAAACATGAAACCCAAAGAAAATATTAATCGTGAGGAAAAAAAAAAAAAAAAAAAGGTGTCATTTAGGCCTAAAAAAATGCATACTGCACACATGCACACGCATTAATGCAAATTTACATTAGCAAAGACAAAAAGTAACAACAGATTGTCATAGATATATAAACATTGAAATATTCACTTACGCCAATGGATCCTCATCCGAAGATGCGCAAGCAGGTGTGGTGACCGGCGTCGTAAATCGGACCACCGGCGCTCCAATTGGCCGATGGTCCGCCGAAAGCCAATGGCCCGCAGCGTGTGCCGCACCTCCGCGTACGCGCGGCGCTTGCGTTGGCTGGTGATGGGGGGCGGCATGTCCGTTATACGGCGATCTTTTATTTCCGTCAGCACCAGTAGCTCCCGCCGTGTGAAAGCACTGGCTCTCATGATGGCAATGGGTTTTTTTTTTTTACACAAATCAGTTTTATTACAGGGACACCTAAATTTTGATTGGCTAATGTACTTTCATAAATAATATGAAGCATTCTATTGGTTAATGTGTGAGTCATGTGAACAACCCCTAAAAATATATTGTGACTTATGATTGGCTTGCTGCATTTGGATGCGTTAGTATCAAGCTGAAAATAAAACAATTTCATAATTTTAAAACAAATGAAAAGCTAAGAAAAAATAAAAGAAACTACCTTTGGATTGAAAAAAAACAAGTTTCCCGTTAAAAGCGGACGGATTCTACGGACCAAAATGAACACAAAACAAACAATAAAGTTTATTGACATTAAAAAAAAAAACAAGATTGAAAACTTTCGAGCAACAATTAAGTAAATTAAGGTAATGATTGCCACCAATCGATTCACGGATGTTTAACGAAGGAAAAACAAGGCAATCGACAAATGACAGGCCTACATCCGGTCATACTTGTGCGAGCGAACACTTCATCCAAAAACGAGTAGTGCGCTCGCTATTTCAGACGCTCAGCTAGAGGAGGGGTAGTGGAAATATGGGGCGGAAGACTCGCTACGAGCGATCCAGTGGCGTAACTATAAATTTTGCTCCCCCCTGCCAATATTTTTTCTGTTGCCCCCCCATATAACCCCCCCCCCTCGGCATTTTGTTGAAATAATTACAGGGCCATTTATACGCAATTTGGCCCCCAGTGCAAAAGTAAAACATTTGCTCCCACCCCCCCCTATACAGTTTACAGTAAACAGTAGTGCCCTTATACAGTGCCCCCAGAAGTGGTCCCCCTATGCAGTGTCCCAGGTAGTCATCCCCCTATGCAGTGCCCCTTATATAATGCCCTCAGTAGTAGACCCCATTAAATAGTGACCCCAGTACTAACCCCCCAGCAGTGCCCCCAGTAGTAGTAGTCCTCCCCCAGCAATGCCCCCAGTAGTAGTGGTCCCACCAGTGCAGTGCCCCCAGTAGTGGTCCCACCAGTGCCTCCAGTAGTAGACCCCACCAGCAATGCCCCCAGTAGTAGTCCTCCAACCAGCAATGTCCCCAGTAGTAGTTCCACCCCTGCAATGCCCCTAGTAGTAGTCCCCCCCAGCAATGGCCCCAGTAGTATTCCTCCCTCCCAGCAATGCACCCAGTAGTAGTCCTCCCTCCCAGCAATACCCCCAGTAGTAGTAAACAACCCCCCCAGCAATACCCCCAGTAGTAGTCCCCCCTCCCAGCAATGCCCCCAGTAGTAGTAGTAGTAGTAAACCCCCCAGCAATGCCCCCAGTAGTAGTAGTAGTAGTAGTAAACAACCCCCCCAGCAATGCCCCCAGTAGTAGTAGTAGTAAACAACCCCCCCAGCAATGCCTCCAGTAGTAGTCCCCCCTCCCAGCAATGCCTTCAATAGTAGTAGTAAACAACCCCCCCCAGCAATGCCCTCAATAGTAGTAGTAGTAGTAGTAGTAGTAAACAACCCCCCAGCAATGCCCCCAGTAGTAGTAGTAAACAAACCCCCCCCCTGCCAGACAGACAGACACACAAAATCCACTTACCTTGTATCAACGCTACGGCATCGGCTCCTCCGTCCGGCGTCCTCCCTGGCAGGCCCGCTCTGCATGATGAGAGAGACATCATGCCATCTCTCCCATCATCACCCACTGTGGGAGCTGGAAGAGCCCGGCTCCGGCAGTGGGCACAAGACAAGCAGCCGAAGAGTCTGTCTGACTCATCGGCTGCTAAAACAAACACACAGCTGCTGGCACCTCTAGCATCTGTCTCCTCCTAGGCGGCGGCTATTTTTGGAGGGCAGTTTTCTGCAGATTCCATGCGGACGGCTAGCCCGCATGGAATCTGCAGCCACCTCGCCCCACAAGCCCCCGCGCCCCCAAGCCACAGCGGGGTCTGTGGGGTTTGTAGTTACGTCACTGGAGCGATCACTCGTGCGAGCGCTTGGTTTGACATTTGGACGGACGTACCTCCTGCGGGCTAACGGCTGATAGCGTCCGGGTCTGAATCAGGCCCTCTACTCATTCTCCTTGACCTTTCTGCTGCTTTTGACACTGTGGACCACCCTCTCCTGCTGCAAATCCTTCACTCCCGTGGTCTACATGACATAGCTATCCTCCTACCTCTCTGACTGATCCTTCTTTGTCTCCTCTGATTGGCTTACCTTCCCCCCCACACATCCTCTCATAGTAGGTGTTCCCCAAGGTTATGTTCTTGGACCACTCATTTTCTCCCTATATACGTCCTCTCTAGGTGAACTCATCAGCTCTTTTGACCTCCATTATCATCTCTTTGCTGATGACACTCAGATCTACCTTTCCTCCCCTTTCCTCCCCTGACATCCCTCCCGCTCTCCTCACTCGTATCCCCAACTGTCTCTCTGCTATACCTTACTGGATGTCCCAGCGATTTCTTAAACTTAATATGTCTAAGACTGAAATGATCATCTTCCCATCATCCCACATAACCCCACTTCCCACTATTTCTTTATAAATTGATGGCACAACTATCTCCTCTAGCCCCAAAGTGCACTGTCTTGGAGTTATCCTGGACTCATCCCTCTCCTTCAAACCACATATCCAGAACCTCTCACAGTCCTGTCGTTTCCATCTCAAAAATATTTCCAGGATCAGTCCCTTTCTCACCCAGGATGCTACTAAGACCCTAATACACTCATTGGTCATCTCCAGATTGTGTTACTGTAACCTCCTCCTATCTGGCCTCCCCAACTCCCATCTCTCTCCTCTCCAGTCTGTCCTCAATGCTGCTGCTCAACTCATCTTTCTCTCCAAACGCTCTACATCTGCCTCCCCTCTCTTACAAGCCCTCCACTGGCTCCCCTTTCCCTTCAAAAGCCAATTCAAGGTTCTCACATACTCCTGTCGAAACCGGATAATTGGGTAAGACAGAATCTGTTTGCAATCAGGAAAACCTGCACGACGCCATCTTGTGAATGGCAGCAAGACTCCATCTTAGAAAAGAAAGCTTACACAAGTGCCATTTTGTCAAAAATACATAGTACACAAACCACAGTGCAAAGTTGCTAAAAGTAGCACAAACAGCTTTTTAACAATCTTCCCCAAACACATACCGACAGTGTTCAGAATACATAAAATAACTTTCCAACACATTAAAATCACCACAGACTTATATTTGAGCAACAGCAAAGCAGTGGTGTTTTCCCCGCATACATACATTTAAAAGCAATGGTCCCGTAACGCAAAAAGGATAATTATTACTTGGTTTAAACGCAATGTCAGTATATAAAGAAATGAATGTTTTCTGTAACTATGGCTTAGTAAATGACAATTGGACTGTGTTTGGAAAAGTACTGATCTACTCTGTTTCCACAGCGTCCGGTGACATCAATATGAAGATCAGAACATGCGGCTATGAAATATGAATGTTAGAGAGAATAACTATTTGAAATGTTGTAAGCTATAGCAGCTTAGATTTGCATGTGGGGGATGCAAAGGGAGGTTGGAGACCTTTTGTATCCATTTGAAATTGTCCAATAGATGCCCTGTAACAGATTTCTAACCCTTGCCAAAAGACAATGACATTGTGTAGGCTTGTTTACATTTTTGTCCAAAGGACTGGTTATTCCAGTCTAATCAATAGAGATAGCTAACTGGGACTAAAACCTAATTAACAGTAGTTTCAAGAAACCAAAAGGATACTCCCTTTCTGATGACCTCACAGGTAAAAGGGGGAGGGAACATAGCATGCACATTCTGAGAACACACAAGCCAGCAGACACACTTGCAGATTTTGGAAGAGAGAGAGGTTCCCTCCCTCACAAGACAACGGAAAATAGGTCTCAGTTCCTCTGGGTTATAGCTAAGTATAAATTGTGCAATATTTAGCCTATTTGGGTGTCTGTAGCTATTTTTGGTGTTAATCTGTTATTAGCTTAGCATGGTTTGTGGTTTATAGTTTTCTAAGGATATTCATGAGTCTGTGTTAACATATCATCCACTGTATGCTATCTAATCTGTACTTTTCATCTACACTGTAGGGTACAATAGTCTGTTATCAGCATGCAGGAAAGGGATTGATTATGGAGTTTTGTAATATTTGTAAATGATTGATGCTGGTTGATTGAGATCCTCTGGTGAGCTGTGTTAGGGCCTTCCCATGTGCTCTGTGTTAGGGCCTTCCCATGTGCTGTGTGTTAGGGCCTTCCTATGTGCTCTGTGTTAGGGCCTTCCCATGTGCTCTGTGTTAGGGCCTTCCCATGTGCTTGAACAATATCTCTGCTTGGGAGAGATAGGCTTGGTATGTGTTGTGTACTCATGAATGTAATCATAGGGTGGTATCAGTTATATATTATGGAAGTTGAATTAATAACAGCTTTGAATGGTCATAAGTAATTGCCGTGTGGGTCAGATAGGTATATTGTCTGCAGTTTATTAGAGATGGCTACTTCCATGTGGGGTGAACAAAAGGAAATTATAATTCTACCCAGTTATGGTGTTGTATGGGTCAGATAGGTATATTATCTTTATTATAATTGTGATCATTGATGGATGTATGATTTACAGAGTTACAACTTAATGTGAGTTTTCAAATTGGAGTTTGCCTAGGGATCATGAGGCTTGCAAACAAAGGAAGAGCATGTGCTTCAGCCCTTCCCCCTCCCCACGGTCTAGTGGGTTCTGGATGAGGTCTGTTGTAGGATGGTATTGTTGTATACTGGAATCAGCTTGTGTTGTACATGTTGGAATATTAAATGGTGCAGTGTTTGCTTGATGTGTTGGCATATGATATCCAGCTTGCATATTTAATTAACTATGGCATTATGGGAGATTTCAATGAGGTAGCTTCATAATGGAGTTTGTTTGTAGACCATGCGGTTTGGACAATAGGGCAAGAAGCATTCCCAACCCCCCCCCCCACACAAACACACACACACACACACACACCATCACCAGCCATCTTGAACATGTGCTCTCAGCAGACATTGATATCTCTCTCATTGTATTTTGATGTGTCTCTTTTTCTCTCTCTCTCTCTGTCTCTCTGTCTCATATTGCTCATTGTATTTTGATCCTTAATAACCGTTTCATGTATATTAACTGTACCTTATGAGCTAATGTTTGTACAATTTATTTGCGCTCATTATTAGATCATAGCGTTGTAACATCTGTACTTTTACCTGAATAATAATCTTTAGCGCATTGGACCGCTATTCAACTGTCTCAGTATTTCATTAATGGTATAATCAAACACAGCGCTAACTAGCGACATCTTGTGGTTTTAGAAGGTATAGGCAGGTTTTTGTCTTAGAGGTTCTAGGCAGGTGAATCTTAGAGGTTTATAGGCAGGAATATATTAAAAGGTTTATTTACAAATTCAACAGTTGGGGCTCATCCGTTTATCACGTTATCTGATACACGGTAACACTCGGTCAGTTCTCTCTCAGCAAAAGGGTGGAGGCGCCTTTTGAGAGACGCATTAGTCTTTCATTACCACAGTGTTGCTGAGAGCGTACTGCCGGTTATTGTGTAGAGGAAGCGCTGATCAGAATCCAGGGACAAGAGAGGAAAAAAAAGGGTTTTTTTTCTCTGTTGATAGAACCTTACGTTTAGAGGGGTGCCGCAGTATTGAGTATGCGGCTGAGACGCATTTTTGCATACGCAGTTAAAAAGTCATTATACGCTTGTCTGGTAGTCGCATAATTGTGTATGCGGCCGGTCGCACAATAGCGTATACGCACTTCCGGTTCTGCTGCCACGTGTTTGAACAAAGCCATTAAGGTTTACATTTTTTTCTATCTACCAATATCTGGGTTAAACGTTTATTTTCTGCGCAGAGAAAAAGTGTATAACAGTGAGTGTATTGTTGGTAGAGGTAATTTATTCCCTAAAGTTAAGGGTACCGTATGATCCTTAAGGGCTAGGTGCAAGGGTTAGCCTAGTCGCTCGGTAAGCAGCTTTACCGTTCTAAACACAGTAGCAGGTGTACATGTTGTCTTTGTTGTATAGAGGTGCGTGAGAGTGGCCGACATATAAACTCTCATAGGTCTGGAAGTTACCTTACTAAAGCTTATCCGGGTCTGGAAGTTGCCTGTTTCAAAACTTATCTAGGTGTGGAAGTTGCCTTATCAAATCTTATCCAGGTGTGTGGACGCCGCCGACTTAAATCTTTCACAGGTAAGTGAAAGTATCTTGATTGTCTTTCACCAGCTTAAATTTTGATTGAAAAGTGTAGGAGTTGTCTCAGAATGGGAGCCATGCAAACAGTAGAAATGTTAGGCAATGATGTGCTGCTAATGGAGGCGCCGATCAGATCGGCCCGTCGTATCATGCATACTAAGTACGGTACTTATGCAATAAGGTATTGTGATATATGGTTTAATATGATGAGAATGAGTGTTAGACCGTTTCCCAGAATTGGTGGTTTTGATAAAAATGTGTTAGACAATGTCCAGGATCACATCAGTATGGTGCGATCCCGAGAGAAAAAGATTAAGTATTTTGTTTAAAACTGTGGCAGCATGAAGGGGATGCGTGGCTTAACAATGTGCAAATGACGCAAACTAGCGTCGTGAGCACATTACCAGAGAATAAACCCGCAGCGTTGAATTGCAATGCGTGCGGGCTGCGAAATAGCGCGCACGTGCGGCACGGTAGCATTGTGGAAGGTAGTACAGATGGTTCACGCGCACCACCACCATCATATGCGGATGGGGGTGTAGGTACAGTCAATGTGAAAACTCATAAAAATTTTACCAACCACTTATACCCTCTCTTAAGCTAAAAAAAAAAAAAAAAAGAGAGATCCAGAGTGAGGTAGCTTAACTATTGTTTATTTTCTCCCTCCCATTCCCCAACTACCAGTGCCCTCTTGCTTCCATATAAGGGAGAGGTACACTGCACATAGACACGAAAGCCTCAGGGTCCCAGGGACTAACCCAGTATTGTTTGTCAAAGCTTTATAGAACTGTTTAAAATCTTTTCAGCCCGTATGTTTAAATTATATTAAACTGTTGTGCTTTATCTTTTACATACAGGATGCAAGGCTGCCAAATATATACGACAGCCATACCCGGCTAAGGTTAAATACTTGAAGTACTGCCCTACCCAGGGGCCAAGGAAACAATAGAACCGTAGACATTTATAACAGAATTTTTTTATTGCAGGAATTTTTGTATCAATACAGTATCCTTAGAATTAGTGATGGAAGGGATACTCATTTCACAAGTAATATCTTTTACAACATGTGTAAGGTGATAGGTACTAGTATCAAGATCATCCCAGACCACCTGTCCGTCTCCAGTTGAGATACTGTTTGCCAGGTAGCCTCATGTGAAAATATTATGAGGTTACTGTGCAGGTTCTCATGACAATGTGTAAGAACAACAGGAATTGAAGTGTTATTTACTAACATGCCTGAAGCAAACTGTAATGATGTTAAACCTGGAGAAAAATTCATTTGATCTAATAATTTCTTGTGTTCAGATTGCCTGATTGATCGGGGGATAGAACCATATCCGACGTGTTATCAAAATTCTACATCCTCAAAGGGTGGCCGACTAAGATACCAGAGTCCATTCCACCAAATACAGGGAGGATTAATCTACCGGGGGAGATACAAGGCGGAGACGAGGCCGATAGCGTGGACCTGTCGATCGCGAGCTTGTGCCAGGAAGATTAAAAGGTGACTGTGAGCTATCTGAGCTAAAGAACTTGCAGATCAGTGTTGCAGCAATGGACCAGTCCGCTGTGTTCATTTTTGTATTCTTTTTCAGAGTTTTCACCATCCTGTGTTGCTCGGGGATTCCTGGCTTCGGTGATGGGGGACTGATACAGACAATGGGAGCTGATGTCGGCATTGATGCAGAGGAGTCGAAAGGAGGAGAGATATGCCAATCAGGGGAGTGTCTGACTAATCATAGTACAGTAATAATTAATTGTATTATAACCCTGATTAAGAACATACCCTATGCTAAGGTAACCTGAATTTGAGTGGTCATGCATAAATATAATGTTTATGTTGTTTTAAATCATCTTAGGTAATGCAGTCCCAACCCCTTCCAAGGCTCCCCTTATAGGATAGGTGCATCCCCACATCTTTCCCATGATCCCTTAAGGATCCGCAATGTGCGTATCAGGGCAGTTTTATGTCCCTCCTGGAGACGCATTATCTGAATGGTTTAAATGACCACACTGTGTCATACCATAATAACATTGAACGGTATATTCTCATGCATGGCTAAACAGATTCAGAATAGGTTGTGATAGCGCTTGATTGGCTATCAAAGGGTGGACTGTCGAAACCGGATAATTGGGTAAGACAGAATCTGTTTGCAATCAGGAAAACCTGCACGACGCCATCTTGTGAATGGCAGCAAGACTCCATTTTAGAAAAGAAAGCTTACACAAGCGCCATTTTGTCAAGAATACATAGTACACAAACCACAGTGCAAAGTTACTAAAAGTAGCACGAACAACTTTTTAACAATCTTCCCCAAACACATACCGACAGTGTTCAGAATACATAAAATAACTTTCCAACACATTAAAATCACCACAGACTTATATTTGAGCAACAGCAAAGCAGTGGTGTTTTCCCCGCATACATACATTTAAAAGCAATGGTCCCGTAACGCAAAAAGGATAATTATTACTTGGTTTAAACGCAATGTCAGTATATAAAGAAATGAATGTTTTCTGTAACTATGGCTTAGTAAATGACAATTGGACTGTGTTTGGAAAAGTACTGATCTACTCTGTTTCCACAGCGTTCCGGTGACATCAATATGAAGATCAGAACATGCGGCTATGAAATATGAATGTTAGAGAGAATAACTATTTGAAATGTTGTAAGCTATAGCAGCTTAGATTTGCATGTGGGGGATGCAAAGGGAGGTTGGAGACCTTTTGTATCCATTTGAAATTGTCCAATAAATGCCCTGTAACAAATTTCTAACCCTTACCAAAAGACAATGACATTGTGTAGGCTTGTTTACATTTTTGTCCAAAGGACTGGTTATTCCAGTCTAATCAATAGAGATAGCTAACTGGGACTAGAACCTAATTAACAGTAGTTTCAAGAAACCAAAAGGATACTCCCTTTCTGATGACCTCACAGGTAAAAGGCAGCGGGAACATAGCATGCACATTCTGAGAACACACAAGCCAGCAGACACACTTGCAGATTTTGGAAGAGAGAGAGGTTCCCTCCCTCACAAGACAACGGAAAATGGGTCTCAGTTCCTCTGGGTTATAGCTAAGTATAAATTGTGCAATATTTAGCCTATTTGGGTGTCTGTAGCTATTTTTGGTGTTAATCTGTTATTAGCTTAGCATGGTTTGTGGTTTATAGTTTTCTAAGGATATTCATGAGTCTGTGTTAGCATACAGTGGATGATATGTTATCTAATCTGTACTTTTCATCTACACTGTAGGGTACAATAGTCTGTTATTAGCATGCAGGAAAGGGATTGATTATGGAGTTTTTGTAATATTTGTAAATGATTGATGCTGGTTGATTGAGATCCTCTGGTGAGCTGTGTTAGGGCCTTCCCATGTGCTCTGTGTTAGGGCCTTCCCATGTGCTCTGTGTTAGGGCCTTCCCATGTGCTCTGTGTTAGGGCCTTCCCATGTGCTCTGTGTTAGGGCCTTCCCATGTGCTTGAACAATATCTCTGCTTGGGAGAGATAGGCTTGGTATGTGTTGTGTACTCATGAATGTAATCATAGGGTGGTATCAGTTATATATTATGGAAGTTGAATTAATAACAGCTTTGAATGGTCATAAGTAATTGCCGTGTGGGTCAGATAGGTATATTGTCTGCAGTTTATTAGAGATGGCTACTTCCATGTGGGGTGAACAAAAGGAAATTATAATTCTACCCAGTTATGGTGTTGTATGGGTCAGATAGGTATATTGTCTTTATTATAATTGTGATCATTGATGGATGTATGATTTACAGTGTTACAACTTAATGTGAGTTTTCAAATTGGAGTTTGCCTAGGGATCATGAGGCTTGCAAACAAAGGAAGAGCATGTGCTTCAGCCCTTCCCCCTCCCCACGGTCTAGTGGGTTCTGGATGAGGTCTGTTGTAGGATGGTATTGTTCTATATTGGAATCAGCTTGTGTTGTACATGTTGGAATATTAAATGGTGCAGTGTTTGCCTGATGTGTTGGCATATGATATCCAGCTTGCATATTTAATTAACTATGGCATTATGGGAGATTTCAATGAGGTAGCTTAATAATGGAGTTTGTCTGTAGACCATGCGGTTTGGACAATAGGGCAGAAAGCATTCCCAACCCCCCCTCACACACAAACACACACACACACACACACACACCATCACCAGCCATCTTGAACATGTGCTCTCAGCAGACATTGATATCTCTCTCATTGTATTTTGATGTGTCTCTTTTTCTCTCTCTCTCTCTCTCTCTCTCTCTCTCTGTCTCTCTGTCTCATATTGCTCATTGTATTTTGATCCTTAATAACCGTTTCATGTATATTAACTGTACCTTATGTTTGTACAATTTATTTGCGCTCATTATTAGATCATAGCGTTGTAACATCTGTACTTTTACCTGAATAATAATCTTTAGCGCGTTGGACCGCTATTCAACTGTCTCAGTATTTCATTAATGGTATAATCAAACACAGCGCTAACTAGCGACATCTTGTGGGTTTAGAAGGTATAGGCAGGTTTTTGTCTTAGAGGTTCTAGGCAGGTGAATCTTAGAGGTTTATAGGCAGGAATGTATTAAAAGGTTTATTTACAAATTCAACACTCCTCTCCCATTTACATCTCTGACCTCATCTCCCTTCACTCTCCTGTCCGCCCTCTTCGTTCAACAAATGCACTCCGCCTCTCATGCCAACTGATTACTTCCTCCCACTCCTGCCTTCAAGATTTTACCGGTGCTGCTCCCCACCTTTGGAACTCTCTCCCCATCAGACTCTGCACCTCTCTACAATCCTTCAAACGGGCTCTCAAGACCCACTACTTCATCAATGCTTTCCAGCTCTCATCCTAACTTGCTGCTACATGCTCCCTCCTCCCTGTTTTCCCCATCTGTATCATGCCTGTCTGTCTTCCCCTCCCCTAGAGAATGTAAACTCTTGAGAGCAGGGCCCTCTACCCTCTTGTGCTTCTCCTTACTTTATTTTCATGTACTTCTTACTCACCACTAGTACACCTAACACTTGGTTGCTTATGCTCTGTTGCTTATTTGGGTGTTATGGCCACCAATGTATCAATGTATATTAACCATGTCCTTGTCCTGCATTGTATTGCATTGCACTGTAAGTCACTTTTTTGGTTATGTACTGCACTTTGTAAGGCTCTGCAGAACACTTGTGGCACCATATAAATAAACGATAGTAATAATAATAACGGTAATAATAACATTGGCCAAATCAGATAGACAAATCGTCTCGTTGTCCGGTTGCCGTACACACTGTGCGATTGGCGCCTTATCGCATGTGATATCTTCCGATTGTCCATGCAGCACAGACAACCAGAAGATTTCGCAAACGACCAGTGGGAGCGTGCAATAGTGCATAAATACTAGGCAATATAAACGTTTTGTCGTGCCGAAATGCCAAATCGTGACGATATCATCCTGGTGTGTATGCACCCTTACTGACAGTACACCTAATCAAATAAAAGAAACAATGTGCATATATCAAAGATCAGTGACAATAAGTGATATGTGTGGTGCAATATTTGAAAAAATGACATAAACAAAAAACACTCAAACTTAAAACTTTTAAAAATAACAGCACTGTAAGCCTTACAAATCCTGTCACATATATCACAAACTAGGGAACTCAAGCATGATTCCTAATTAGAGATCTGTGCTGACCCCCGTGTTTTGGTTTTTGATCTGTATCTCCCCTGGTTTTGAATCTGGATTGGTTTTGCCAAAACCCCCCTTCTGTGTTTTGTTTTTTGGTTTTGGATCTGGATTTATTCTTAAAAATTATAAAAACAGCTAAAATCACATAATTTGGGCCTGTTTTTGTTCCCACAGTATTTTTAACCTCAATAACATTTATTTCCAGTCATTTCCAATCAGTTTTGACCACCTCACAATATAAACTTTTCATCTAGTTAAGGCCAGAAGGTTGTATCCAGCTAGCTGGCTGGCTAAGCTAAGCGACATAGTGGGTGGCACTAACGTGGCGGTTCAGCTACCAAGTTCCAACACGGATAAAGTGTGTTATACCAATAGAGCACTTACTGTGACAGCAGTGTTGGCAATGCAGGGTGCTTACAGTGTCCTCAATGCGAGACTACCAGTGGTGTCCTCAATGCGGAAGTGCCGTTAGTGTTGGCAGTGTGGCGGTGTTGGCAGAGTGGGAGCCCTGGCAGTGTCCTGAGTGCATAGTGTCGGCAGAGGGGGTGCCAGCGCTGTCCTCAGTGCAGGAGTGCTGACATTGTCGGCTGTGCGGGGCTGCTTACGGTGTGGGAGTAGCGGCAGTGCGGGGTGGCTGGCTGAATCCTAGATACGTGGGGCAGTAGTGCGGGGGTGCTGGCAGTATCCTTAGTGCAGGGTGTCGGTGGTGTCAGCAAAGCAGGGGTGCCAGTTGTGTCCTCAGTGCATGTGTGCTGACAGTGTCGGCAGTGCAGGGGTGCCGGTGGTGTCATCAGTATGGGAGTGTCAGCAGTGTGAGGAAGGAGACAGATGGCGAGAGGAGAGCATGGTGAGTCCTTTCAGTGGAGGGGGTATGCGGTAGCGGGCTGTTCTAACCCAAACCACATAATCCCCATCTCCAGGCAGCGGTGAACATAGTCTGCGGATCCGGTCCCCGGGGGTCGCTGGCTCCAAAGTGCACTTCTGGTGGTCCACCACAGAACTTGATACCCAGTCTGAGGTCCCTGTAGACACTCAGCCTCATCTTATCCTATTCCCCAAACCCTGTAAAGAAGAAGATCAAGAAGTCCACCCACGGGAACCTGCTGCAGCCCATTCCACCACCGGACACTGAGGGACGACGCAATCTGGAACATCAGACTCTACACTAACTCCCATCGCAGATACTGTACTGTGAGCAAGATGTACTGTGAGTAAGAATACCAGCATAAGGTACACCCCAGGAAACAACTTTGGGACTATTACAGATAGACTCTTACGTTAATTGGAGACAAACTGAAGCTGCCTCAGTTTGCACTGGTTATCCACACAAGAGACTGTACAACAGCGTCTCATTAGTCAAACCTAACATTTGTAGCATCAACACCTACAGATTGAACCTATTATTTGTGCGTTTCCATATATATGTTTTTTTTGCATATGATCCTGCCATCTTAAATTTATTTAGGGTATACATTAAATTGATGCTCATGTTTATGTTTTTGCATATGATTCTACCATCTATATATTTACTTTGGGTATACATTGAGTTGATACCTGATATGCAGACTTTTTAACACTCTAGATTTTTTGCACCAGCCCTGACCACATTGAGTAAAGTAAATTTGAATATGCCACAAGTAGCCTAACATATGGGGTTTGAGCGCATTCGACCAAGCGTGTCTTGGTACCCTTTTTTTTAATCTCTGTATATATAGAGGAAGGACATACCTCTGCGATTAGCAGCTTACCCGACCACTACCTTAGTGCGCAAGTGATATTTTAAAATCTCAAACATAGTTTATCACAACATATAGCACACAAACATAATTTGGATTTTAGGGTGCTGAAAGTTCAATCTATCGAATGGGTTAAGCCCACAGTTAGGGGTGGCATTAGATGCAATAAACTGTGCTTATTGGGAGGCTTATTGGATATTTGCCCTGTGCACCCTGACCCCCATGGGATTAAACGAGTCAATGGAAATGAATAACATTTAAATGGTAGTATGTTAATGTTAATTAACGCTGCGTCAGGCGCACCTCTGGGACTCCCATGTTCAGGCGCAGTGCGCCTGACAGACACCTGTTATAAATTTGTCATTAGCACCTAACTAACTCAATTCTAATGCTCTTAAAGTGATCAGTGACCTTCATTAGGATGTACAAAGAGAGAATATATGGAAATGTGATTCACAAAACCACATTTATTAACCTTAAAGCAAGTAAAACAAAAAATACTAAATTTTAAAAGGCGCAGTGTGCCTAAGAGGCCACCCTGGACAAACCTACATAATTCCCCTAAATACCCACAACCTTTGTAATTCATAAAATGAGCAAAATACACAAAATTGTGAGAAAATAAAAATAAATAAGTACCTTCAAAAGTCGGACGAGTTCGGGCGCAATGAGCCTGAGAGGCCAGGAAGGTCACTACTGCACTCCACGCAGGCGGTGGGAAAACTGACTACTAATGTTGTGACATTGTTTAATTGGTTAGTAGTGTAGTTGAAACATGGGGACAGGTTGATCTTTTATGGATTAGGGTGTTTATGTAGTACGATATGGAGGAATGTAGAATTAAAAAAAATATAATATGTATCCTAGTTATCTACTCCGATTCATAATGCCTCAATTTTGACCTGAATATACTGTATGGTCTATAGAGGTTATTAATAGTCTTAAAAAGGGTTGAATGTAAATTTAAGATGCTATATACATCACGATTATATAAATTAGAGAGCCTTATGTTTTTTATTGATAAACTTGGGTAGTGAATACAATTAGTACCCACAACCAGAGGCACAATGCACTGATGCATTTACCGGTTGAGCCATTCTGGCATATGCATCAAGTAATAGCTTCTGGTATATCTACTCTTAATTAGGGGTGAGCGGGTTCGGATTTCTGAAATCCGAACCCCCCCGAGCCCCCCCGATCCGAGTCCGATCCGAGTCAGGCTCGACTTTTCCCGCCTGACTCGGATTCTGAAATCGAGGCAAAACGTCATCTTCCCGCCTTCCGAGTCTCGCGGGTTTTGGATCCTATATAAGGTACCCACGTCGGCGCCATTTTCTCACTCGGCTGTGGACAGTGAAGAGGGAGGGTGGGAGTTAGGGCAGTGTAGTGTAGTGTAGTGTAGTGCTGCTGTTGTCCACTACTTCAAAGTCCATAGGGGCTGGCTGTGTTGTGCTGTGCTGCTGTTGTTAATAGGGGCTGTGTCCACTACTTCAAAGTCCATAGGGGCTGGCTGGACTGTGTTGTGCAGTCAGTTCTCCATAGGGGCTGTGTCCACTCCAAAGTCCTGTGCAGTGTCCCAGTCCTAAAGAGGTGCTGTAGTGTTGTCCAGGGGGTGCTCTGTCCATCAGGGGTGCTCCCCCCAAGTGCTAAAAATATAATATATTTTCTGTGTTTGTGAATTGTGTGCGCAGTAGCCGCACGTGCATCAACAAAGTAGTGCCAAGCGTGCGCCTGTGTCATAAGTAAAGGGCCGGCTGGCTTGACCGTTAAAGGGTGCTGTAACCCCCGAAAGTACACTCCAGTCCAAACCAAAAAAAAATTATTTTCTGTGTTTGTGAATTGTGTGCGCAGTAGCCGCACGTGCATCAACAAAGTAGTGCCAAGCGTGCGCCTGTGTCATAAGTAAAGGGCCGGCTGGCTTGACCGTTAAGGGTGCTGTAACCCCCGAAAGTACACTCCAGTCCAAACCAAAAAAAAAATTATTTTCTGTGTTTGTGAATTGTGTGCGCAGTAGCCGCACGTGCATCAACAAAGTAGTGCCAAGCGTGCGCCTGTGTCATAAGTAAAGGGCCGGCTGGCTTGACCGTTAAGGGTGCTGTAACCCCCGAAAGTACACTCCAGTCCAAACCAAAAAAAAAATTATTTTCTGTGTTTGTGAATTGTGTGCGCAGTAGCCGCACGTGCATCAACAAAGTAGTGCCAAGCGTGCGCCTGTGTCATAAGTAAAGGGCCGGCTGGCTTGACAGTTAAGGGTGCTGTAACCCCCGAAAGTACACTCCAGTCCAAACCAAAAAAAAAATTATTTTCTGTGTTTGTGAATTGTGTGCGCAGTAGCCGCACGTGCATCAACAAAGTAGTGCCAAGCGTGCGCCTGTGTCATAAGTAAAGGGCCGGCTGGCTTGACCGTTAAGGGTGCTGTAACCCCCGAAAGTACACTCCAGTCCAAACCAAAAAAAAAATTATTTTCTGTGTTTGTGAATTGTGTGCGCAGTAGCCGCACGTGCATCAACAAAGTAGTGCCAAGCGTGCGCCTGTGTCATAAGTAAAGGGCCGGCTGGCTTGACCGTTAAGGGTGCTGTAACCCCCGAAAGTACACTCCAGTCCAAACCAAAAAAAAAATTATTTTCTATGTTTGTGAATTGTGTGCGCAGTAGCCGCACGTGCATCAACAAAGTAGTGCCAAGCGTGCGCCTGTGTCATAAGTAAAGGGCCGGCTGGCTTGACCGTTAAAGGGTGCTGTAACCCCCAAAGTACACTCCAGTCCAAACCAAAAAAAAAATTATTTTCTGTGTTTGTGAATTGTGTGCGCAGTAGCCGCATGTGCATCAACAAAGTAGTGCCAAGCGTGCGCCTGTGTCATAAGTAAAGGGCCAGCTGGCTTGACCGTTAAAGGGTGCTGTAACCCCCAAAGTACACTCCAGTCCAAACCAAAAAAAAATTTATTTTCTGTGTTTGTGAATTGTGTGCGCAGTAGCCGCACGTGCATCAACAAAGTAGTGCCAAGTGTGCGCCTGTGTCATAAGTAAAGGGCCGGCTGGCTTGACCGTTAAAGGGTGCTGTAACCCCCGAAAGTACACTCCAGTCCAAACCAAAAAAAAAATTATTTTCTGTGTTTGTGAATTGTGTGCGCAGTAGCCGCACGTGCATCAACAAAGTAGTGCCAAGCGTGCGCCTGTGTCATAAGTAAAGGGCCGGCTGGCTTGACCGTTAAAGGGTTCTGTAACCCCCAAAGTACACTCCAAACCAAAAAAATATATATTTTCTGTGTTTGTGACTTGTGTGCACTGTGGCTGCACGTGCATCAACAAAGGAGCAGCGCCAAGCGTGCGCCTGTGTCCCATAAGTAAAGAGCCGGCTGGCTCATTTCTTAAAGGGTGGTGTAACCCACAAAGTGTACTACTCTCCAGCAAAAATAAAAAAATATTTTCTGTGTTTGTGTGCGCTTTAGCCGCACGTATATATATCAATATAACATAAATGGAGGACCAAACTTTCTCTGATAAAAATAAAATAGGGAAAGATCAAGAACCACTTCCTACTAGTGCTGTTGCTGCTGCTGGGAGTTGTTCATCATCCCAGAGAGGAAGTAGGAACATCACTACTTTTACTAAACAATTGACCCTCCAACAGTCCCTAGCGATGAGGATGAAGTACGACAGCAGTCATCCTGAAGCAAAACGTATAACTGAGGCCTTGACTGCTATGTTGGTGTTAGACGTGCGTCCGGTATCCGACATTAGTGCAGTGGGATTTAGACAATTGATGGAGGTAGTGTGTCCTCGGTTCCAAATCCCGTCTAGATTCCACCTGCATCCTCAAAGCAGCAGCGACAAGCGTGCGTCTGTCTGTTAAAGGGTGGTGACACCCTCAAAGTGTGCTACACAAACAATTAAAATATTGTTCTTTTTTTTTCTGTCTTTGTGAAATGTGTGGGCTGTAGCCGCACCTGCATCCTTAAAGCAGCAGCGACAAGCGTGCGTCTGTCTGTTAAAGGGTGGTGACACCCTCAAAGTGTGCTACACAAACAATAAAAATATTCTTCTTCTTTTTTCTGTCTTTGTGAATTGTGTGGGCTGTAGCCGCACCTGCATCCTTAAAGCAGCAGCGACAAGCGTGCGTCTGTCTGTTAAAGGGTGGTGTAACTCACGAAGTGCTCCAAAAAATAAAAAACTATTTTTTTAATGTGTTTGTGACTTGTGTGCGATGTAGCCGCACTTGCATCCTCAAAGCAGCAGCGACAAGCGTGCGTCTGTCTGTTAAAGGGTGGTGACACCCTCAAAGTGTGCTACACAAACAATAAAAATATTCTTCTTTTTTCTGTCTTTGTGAATTGTGTGGGCTGTAGCCGCACCTGCATCCTTAAAGCAGCAGTGACAAGCGTGCGTCTGTCTGTTAAAGGGTGGTGACACCCTCAAAGTGTGCTACACAAACAATTAAAATATTGTTCTTTTTTTTTCGGTCTTTGTGAAATGTGTGGGCTGTAGCCGCACCTGCATCCTTAAAGCAGCAGCGACAAGCGTGCGTCTGTCTGTTAGAGGGTGGTGTAACCCTCAAAGTGTGCTCCACAAACAATAAAAATATTCTTTTTTTTTTTCTGTCTTTGTGAATTGTGTGGGCTGTAGCCGCACTTGAATCCTCAAAGCAGCAGCGACAAGCGTGCGTCTGTCTGTTAAAGGATTACATCGGTGACAGCATCCAAGTAGGCATGTCAGACAGTCCGTACCTGTACTGGCAGGAAAAAGAAGCAATTTGGAGGTCCCTGTACAAACTGGCTCTATTTTACCTGAGTTGCCCCCCCTCCAGTGTGTACTCCGAAAGAGTGTTTAGTGCAGCCGGGAACCTTGTTAGCGAAAGGCGTAGGAGGTTGCTTCCACAAAATGTGGAGAAGATGATGTTCATAAAATGAATGATCAACTCTTCCAGGGAGACCAGCCTCCAGAACGTACAGAGGGACCTGTGGTTCCAGCAGGGACGAATTAATACTCTGTGAGGATGAGGATGTACATAACACTGAAGAGGGTGAGGAATCTGTGGATGAGGAGGATGAGGACGACTTCTTGCCTCCGTAGAGCCAGTTTGTGCAGGGACAGATTAATTGCCAGCTTGTTTTGTGGGGGCCCAAACGAACCAATCATTTCAGCCACAGTTGTGTGGCAGACCCTGGCGCTGAAATGATTGGTTTGTTAAAGTGTGCATGTCCTGTTTATACAACATAAGGGTGGGTGGGAGGGCCCAAGGACAATTCCATCTTGCACCTCTTTTTTTTCTTTGCATTATGTACAGTTTGGGGCCTAGTTTTTCAATGCCATCCTGTCTGCCACTGCAGTTTCACGCCTAGATGGGTCACGTGTTTGTGCCGCCCACTCGTGTCGCTTAGCATAGTCATCCAGCTACCTCGGTGCAACCTTTTGGACATAAAAACACTATTGTGAGGTGTGAGGTATTCAGAATAGACTGGAAATGAGTGGAAATTAAGGTTATTGAGGTTAATAATAGCATAGGAGCAGAAAAACCTACAAATTCTGTGATTTTAGCTGTTTTTATGCTTTTTTTCAAAAAAATACAGATCCAAAACACAAAACCCAGAACCCAAAACACGGAAGGGTGGTTTTGGCAAAACCAATCCAGATCCAAAACACGAAGAAAGATCCAGATCCAAAACCAAAACACAAAACACGAAAAGTGGCCGGTGCACACCCCTACTCTTAATATCTATAAACATTGTGTTGGAAAATGTAAATTTGAGTAGTGAACGGGATTAGAGCCCATAACAAGAGGCACAACATGCTGATGAATTTACTGGCTGGGCCATTCTGGCATAGGCTTTGAGTAATGGCTTCTGGTATATCTATTTGTCAGACATGTAAACATTTTACTGGAAAATTTAAATTTGAGTAGTGAATGGGATTAGAACCCATTAGCACAGACACAACATGCTGGCGCATTTGCTGGCTAAGCCATTTTGGCACATGCTTTGGGCAATAGCTTTTGTAATACATACTTCCCAGACCTGTAAGCTTTTTATTGTTTTGTTTCCAATGTTCTATAAATGTTGCCATTATATGTATGTATGTGTATATATATATATATATATATATATATATATATATTAGGGATGTGCAGGCTCGGTTCTACTCGGTTCCGTTCGGTTTTTTTTACCGAATCTTATTGGGTATCAGCTGTCACGAGTTTTGGATAGCCAATAAGATTCGGTATAAAAAACCGAACGGAACCGAGTAGAACCGAGCCTGCACATCCCTAATGTATATATATATTTATATATATATATATATATATATATATATATATGTGTTATTGTTATGTACTGTTTGTGGCTGTTGCTTCAGCTTTTTTAAATATATTACTTTGAAAGTAGTTTTGGGTCAAATCACCTTTAGATGTTAATTAATGCTCAAGTGTGAACCAAGGATAACTATTGGACAACTCTTACATAGATATGGAGCCAGGAACACACAGATCCAGTGGCGTAACTAGGGTATTTGGAGCCCAGGGCAAATTTGAAAGGGGAGCCCCCCCCAACAGCCTGGTATGTGCGCGCGCCAAAGGCGCACCCGGGAAAAAAAATGGGTGTGGTCACTTAAAAATGGGGCGTGTCAACATGACACACCCCTTTATTTTCACGCTGAACATTCCTATCCATATGCACCTTAACCCCAGTAGTACCCCTTATACAGTACCCCCAGTATGCAGTTGTGGTTCCTCTTATGCAGGCCCATAGTAGTGCCGCTTACACAGTATCCCCAGTAGTGGTCCCCCTTATACAGCCCCCAATCAGTTCCCCTTACTCAGTGCCCCCAGTAGTGGTCCCGCCAAATGCAGTGCCCTATGTAGTGTTCCCCCTTCTGCAGTGCTCCCAGTAGCAGTCCCCACAATGCAGTGCAACCAGTAGGGGTATCCCCTTATGCAGTGCCCTTTATATAGTGCCCCCAGTAGTAGACCCCCCATGCAGTGCCCTTTATATAGTGCCCCCAGCAGTAGTCCCCCCCAAGCAGTTTTCCCAGTAGTGGTCCCCCTTATGCAGGCACCCAGTAGTGATCCCCCCCTATCTAGTGCCCCCTGTAGTGGTCCCCGCAGTGCCCCTAGCAGTAAGCCCCTTATATAGTGCCCCCAGCAGTAGTCCCCCCCCTCCCATGCAGTGCCCCCAGTAGTGGTCCCCCTGATGCAGGCCCCCAGTAGTGACCCCCCTATCCAGTGGTCCCTGTAGTGGTCCTTCCTGTTATTGCCCCCAGTTGTGGTCCCCCCAGTGCAGTGCCCCTAGTAGTAGGCCCCTTTTATAATGCCCCCAGTAGTAGTTCCCCCCCAAGTAGTGGTCCCCAGTTGAGGTTCCCCCTCCCGATTAAGTGCCCCCTCTAATAGCCCCCCCCAGTAGAGGTCCTCCCAATAATGGTGCCCTCAGTAATAGCCCCCCCCAGTAGAGGTCCTCCCAATAATGGTGCCCCCAGTAGTAGCCACCCCCCCATTGTGCCCCCACCCCAGTAGTAGCCACCCCCCTCCCCCGTTGTGCCCCCAGTAGTGCTGACAGGTTTTTAAAAAAATATATATAAAAACATACTTACCTGAATCCACGCTGCTGCTCCGGACCGCGACACCGCTCCCGCCGCCGCCCGCCAGTCCTCCCGGGCTGGCGCGCTCAGCATAATGGGAGAGACGTCATGATGTCATGACGTCTGTCCCATTACCCACTGCAGGAGCCGGACGGAAGTCTGGCTCTTGCAGTGGGTGCTGCAGCAGTCAATGAGAGTCTATCTGACTCTCATTGGCTGCTGTTTAACACACGCATCGCTGTGTTATGCACAGCCTGAGCCCGCCTCCTGGTGCTATTGGGCAAGCGCCCAGGGGGAGGGAACGGGCTCAGGTGTGCAGCACAGGACCGGCGCTGGAAGCCTAGCGCCGGTCCTGTGTAAATGTACAGCGCTGACCGCACTCACTGCGGTCGGCGCTACACTGGTGGCTAACTAGGACGGGCCGGACCGTGGCCGGCGGCACCCCCCCGCGCCGCCGGTCCCGCGGGGGGGTGGCTACGGCACCCTGCTCGCCCTGCCCTAGTTACGCCACTGCACAGATCACTTAATGTCTGATCCCTTTGAAGAAACCGCCAACACACAAGGTGGAGAAACATGTAAGGGGGTCCCGATTTTTGCTGTAACGTCGTTTATCTTTGGAAGCTTTATCTTGGATTATCACCTGCATGTACTCCCTCCCTCCTGGCATTTGTGTCCATCAACCTTGCTTCACCGCTGTCTCCCAGGAGGGCTACATCTCCCCTTTTGGCACTGAGCTGGGCGCCGGAAGACGATCAGTGGTAAGGACTACTTATCAAGGGGCTGTGAGACATGGGGGGAGGTCGAGGTAAAATCTTTTCTACTGACTTTGAATTGAAATTATATAAGCAACTTGTTGGATAACTTTAAATTGCATTATTATCAAAGAACTTTGTCAGTTTTATATCACTTCGGAGTTCTTCAATAATTTTCTCTGGCAAATTGGGATTTTTTTTATGTACCAAGATTGATCACTTGCAATTGTGTATGGAGTCCAATTTCAAAAGCATAATAGGGACTGCTACTTTGTGCAGTTATTTTAAAGACTCTTAGCATGCTTTAGAATATCACTGGCCTGATATATATATATATATATATATATATATATATATATATAAATACCTCATTGAGGAGATTTATTCTCTATTGTTCTATATTTATTGAGTACTAATCAGGGGTACTATTTAGGAGCAGCAATTAATTTATTTTTATTAGAGGAGATATATTTTAAATAATTGTTACAATTAGCGCCCAAAATCTTTCTTGTGATCTTCAGAGTTTGCCTGCTGAAACCAACACCATCTGCAGATGGCATTGGTTCACAGAACCTTGCGCCTTCCTATAGGAAGGAATGCCGGTTTGCCAAGAGATCTGCGTGTCCAGTGGCAGTGCGCATGAGTGAAATCGGGTCAAGCCAGACTGGCAAGGGTATCATTGCTACACCGGTGTAAGGGAACATGGGGACATCTACTTTTTGGAGCAACTGTAACCAAAATGGAGCAATATTGCATTGCCATGGTAGTTACTTAATTATCGTGGGGCAATCTTTCAACCGAGGAAACTAACATCCCAATTAATGACCTGACTGATAGTGGTCAGACAATTATTTGCTACTGCAGTTATTTGGGATCCACCCACATTGTGATATTTTCTAAAACTGTATACAATGTATAACAGTGTTGCCTGTTTAATGAGGGTCTAACATTAATTCCGACTGATGGTTGTTTTTTTATTTGTATAGTTTTGATAATGTATTATCATTGCATCTGGGGAAGAAAGGGGGGGGGCCAAGTTCTCAGTGAAAAGAATATTAGCTGGGTCTGTTCCTCTCTCTATGTCATGGTTGTTGACTTCTGCTGAACTGGTGAGTGAAAAGAAATGTTTCGGATCTACAGAAGTTATCTGTACTGCACAGACTTGTTTAATATATTACAGTATAGAATCTTTTGCATTTTAGAGACTCGTAATCTGATAATCTCTCCCAGAAGACGCAGGGTATGAGTCATTTCCACCATTCCCCTGGTCTAAATGTGACTCACCCTGGTCAGATCGAGAAAACAGCTGTGAGGTTTTAATGTTTTTATTGCTAAGAATGGTTGTACCCTTGTCTCGCCCAGACAGCTCCCTGCAGCTCGCTGATCAGTGACGATGACAAGTATGGACTTAGCTGGGACTATTTGCATTAAAAAAAAATGTTGTTATACCACAAACATATTTATTTTAAAATAGCAATTAACATTTATTTATCCATGTTTAAAGTGGACCTGTCACATACACACAGTACAGTCAATTTGTGGATTGCATACATGCCAACAGATCAGATGTTTCCATGACCAAAAGGGGTGAGGTCTGCAATAAAGGGCATAGTTTCACCCCAAAGGGATGGGTTTTTGGACAGATCTGATAGCATACTTAGTACTGTACTATTCTTCTGTCCCCTCTGGGAGAGATAGCAGAGGAGAGATACAGGTTAGAGATGGCAATAAAAAAATGTTTTATGAGAACCATTGAAAAATGTTTCCTCACCATCATGGGCAGATGCCAGCTGCCTATTTTGATTGGTTCCTACAGCCTGCCTCCAGTTAATCAGCATGCAGCTGGGTGGCACCAGCAGGTGGCAGATTTGGCAGATTGTGATAAATATGCCCCTTTAGAACAATGGAAACATCATAGTCAGGAGGAGGGGGGAGGGGCATTATCAAATCTTGGAGAGATATTAAGTGGATGGAGATAAACTACCAACCAATTAGCTCCTGTCCTGGTACAGGCTGTGTTTGAAAATGACAGGAGCTGGATTGTTGGTACTTTTGCTCGGGTTGGGCACGAAATGTCGACATTCAACATGGTCACAAGGTCGATGTTGACCATGACAACATTTATGAATTTATAGAATGTTGACATTTCATCCTGGTGGCCCAGCTCTGACTTACCTCCTATTGGTGGCTGCAGCGGATCCAGTGGGGTCCCAGCGGTCATGTGACTGTCACTTTTGGGTCAGCATTCCTATCTCCAGTGTTCCGGTAAGTATTTCTCCTCTATCCCTAACCCTAAGCCACGGGCATCACTAGGATTAGTGTCCCACCCCACCCCACCCCACCCCACCGCCACTACCACCAAATTTGTTTTTGTTTTTTAAATCAAATACAGGGGCAAATGCAGGATTTTTATGGGGGGTGGTTTACACACACACACAAATACAGTATTTACATACACACACGTCACATATAGTACAAACAAACTTACCTTGCAGAAGATATGATGGGGAGAGGACATGACAGGCTGGCACCACCACGTAATTAGGCCCATCCCCCTCACGGCAAAATGCCATGATTCATGGGTAAATCTGGAGGGGGCGGTGCCAAATGACACGATTCCAATGGATTTGCATCATATTGGCTTTGCCATCTCCAGATTGACCCGTAAATAGCAACAGATTGATGCAAGGGGGTGGGGCTTAAGAACATGGTGCTGCCCTGCACTCCAGTCTGTCAGAGGGGGTTTTCCGGGCATGAGTGTTCGGCTTTTGGTGTCATCCCCTTGGAGGGTGACACCTGGTGTGGCCAGCACCCCCCTCACCCCACTAGTGACACCACTGCCCTAATCCCTACCCTTAACCCTCCCTCCAGTGCCTAGCCCTAAGCTACTCCCCCTTCAGCCTAACCTCAACCTCCCACCGCAGCCTACCCACAACCACCCACTGCAGCCTACCCCTAACCCTCCCGAACGCAGCCTAACTCTAACCTTCCACCGCAACCTGCCTCTAACCTCCAACCACATCTTAACCCTAACCTCCCAACGCAGCCTAATCCTAACCTCCCCCTGCAGCCTAACCTCAACCTCCCACCGCAGCCTAACCCTAAACCTCCCGCACACAGTCTAACCCTAACCTTCCACCACAGCCTAACTCTAACCTCTCACTGCAGACTGAATCTAACCTCCCAGCCCAGCTTAACCCTCCAGCATGCAGCCGCCTAACCCTAATGTCGACATTCTGACAGTGTTGACATTTCATCTGTCAACAGTCTGATAATGTCGACCAGTTGCCTGTCATAACTGTTGACATTGTGGTATCAACATTGTTACTGTCAACCTTTTGACTACATCCCCTTTATCTCTCTCCAAGAGATAAGTGTACAGTATTTCAGCAAATAAGTGTTCAGAGTATTTTAGGGTACATTAAAGTTTATCTATTGTATAGTGTTATTTAAGTATATTCAAGTTTGTAAAAACTTGAGAAAAAACACTCCCATCTGCCAGTTAAAATATCCCTTTGCCATCAATCCAACACCCGACATACTGTATATGTCCTACATCATTAACACCTCTACACAGTGGCGGAACTGCAGGAGACAATGTAGTCAGTTGTCGCCGGGCACCAGCCCTGAAGGGGGCACCTCTGCTTCACCATTGTTCCCCGTTCCATGTCCTCCTGCTGCAGTGCTGTAACAGAGGAGCCACTGAGCACCGATCAGTATCACATACTTTTGATACTCACAGATATTCGTTATTGGATCATTTTCCTTGATTTAGTTCTCTTTTAGGACTTGTGTGAAAATCTGAGGTAGTTTTAGGCCAAATTTCAGCAGAAATATAGAAAATTTTGAAGGGTTCACAAACTTTGAAGCACCACTGTATATACAGGTAGAGGTTTTAAAAAAATCACTGCTTCCATCTTCAGATTAATTTATTTAGTTTTGAAGCATTTAATTTACTCTATTTTTACCACCTGATTGTTCTTTGAAGAGGCTGATATTTACTTTAGTGCTGGACCCTCATTCTATATGCAGCATCCTGATCTGCAGACTTTGGGTCTGATTCATAGATGTACACTAATGGAACCACGACTGTGTTCCCTCACAGATCGCAGTTGCTAAAATGCCTTCCAAAGAATATCCGAGCATAGGACGCCCACAGCTGCCTTCTCATATCCGTCCGATGACGTACATCAGCGTAAACACCGGTAACATTGATGAAAGACAGGGCAAGTATGTGATTATCTGTCACTCACTCTGCGAACGGATCCTCTGTGCGGATGTAATCGCAAAACAATCGATGCACGTGCACAGTGCAGCTTACCCGCATGCGCAATAGCAAACAATCGCTCGAACTGCATAAAAATCAGCATTGTGTACATCCCTGAAGCAGGCCCTTTGTGTGTGCCAGGGTTAATCCATGGTTAGATGTGTTACTGTACATAAACTAGGACACAGCTGAAAAGTTTCTGCACCACTGAGCTCCCAGTAAGATAATGCAGAGCGATATCTCTCAGACAACAGGGAGATTTCTGAAAATGTGAAGTGTTTCTGCAGGAGAAAACTGTGGCTTTGCCGGAGGCTGGGGATGGGGTCTGCTGTGGTGAGGAGCTTGGGATGGCCTTATATTTTATTGCTATAAAAATGATTTTATTCAAAGCAGTTTAATTAAAGCTAAGGGTTCTTTTTACCCAAACCATGTAATCTTGAGGTATTCGTAACAATGATGTGATCACTCACTAGACAGTATCAGTCTCATGCACCACGCATACACATTCTCTCTCTCTCTTGTAACAGCCAGCCGACACGGAAGTAGTCGGCGGGTGCTGGACTGCGCCATATGGAATTAAATTAACATCTCCACCCACCTTGCCCTCCCGATCTTACCTTATGGTTGAACCATACTTGCCTACCTTTTCAATCTCCACCCGGGGAAGAGAAGCAGGTGGGGGCGGTGCCTGATGATTTGCGTCATTAAGCCATGATTGGCGCACATTTAAATAAGGGACGGGGCTAAATGACGCAATTCATGTAGAATTGCGTCATTACACCCCGTTCCCCACAGGGGACCCGCGATCGCTGCAGAGGTTCTCCCCATTCTGCCCACTTCATTAGGAAGTGGCCTGAATGCGGGAGAAGTGCCTACCCTTCCGGGGGTGCGGGGGGTTACCCGAAAAAATCGGGAGCCTCCCGCGAAAACCGGGAGGGTAGGCATGTATGGGTCTAACTCATTTGTTGTAGCAGCAGTATATATCGGATTATCTGTTGCACAAGGGCCCTCATTCAGAGCCGTACGCTCTGAGCAGAGCGCACGCTCTGAATGAGGGCCGGGCTCCATTTTCATGGAGCTTCCTCCTGGACGCTCGTATAGCTGTGGGTCACCACCCACAGGCTATACGAGCGTGCTTTGTGATGGCCGCGATGGTCGAGACCATCGCGACCATCGAATTTGCGAGCCGGAGCCTGCGGTTGAGGTTTTCAACCGCAAGCTCCGGAGTGATTTTGGCTCTATCAGAGCCAAAATCACTCCCACTGACATCACTAGTGATGTCAGTGGGCCGGCTTCTGACGGGAGGCGGTCCCGTGGGAACGCCCCCGTCAGGGAGGCACGCCCCCGCCACGCCCACCAAAGGGGGCGTGCTGTCAATCAACATTGACAGCACGCCTCCTTTGATCGGACACAACGAGCGAAGGACTTTCCTTCGCTCGTCGCGTCTGGCGCATGCGCACGACGGAGCTCCCTCCGTCGTGCGCATGCTCAGTGCATAACATCGACCCACTTGCGAGCGGACAGCCGCTCGCGAGTGGGTCTGAATCAGGCCCAATATCCTTCCTTTGGTTAATGCTGTACTTGCACATGTAACTAGACTATCTGACTGGCTGGCCCAATCTGGGGGCTATTTAAGTGGCATGTGGAGAGGTCTGATGGCATGTGGGAAGGTAACAGAGGCATTTAAGGGGCATGCAGAGTGGTCTGATGATCATTATAAAGGATGCATGGGAAACATCTGGGCCTGGGGAGCCTATTTTAGATGTTCTTTCCCACCGTTCAGGTGGTTATCACTTTAGCTGTTTTTTGTGCCAAGACCCGGTATATAGATGCACCAGCATCCAGCATTGTTTACCTTTTGTTTTAAAAACCCACTCATGCTTCTAGAGTCGGGATTTCTGGGGATGATGGTAATGACACACTGGGGCTGTTGCTGAGTTTGACTTAAGGCCATGTTGCATAGTGTAAAATACCTGCCTATGCAGGTATACACATTTGCTGCAATCTGACACTTGTACCCAGTTGTGACTAGAGAGACAGGTAGCGTAAGAGAATTGGTGGTCTAACGTAAGCCATGGGAATACAGGTTCCATGGCACTGAAACCTTATTTAGAGAAAGTATAGACATAAATATAAATATAAGCTCCTACTGTATGTGAGATTTATCCAGACAATTTGTAAAATGTGAGAAGGGATCATTAAAGATGCGGCACATGGAGACAGTGTGAAGTAATCCTATAAACTAACGCTTCAGGAGCTTGTGAGCGGCACATTTACAAGTGCCTGGGAACGCATCCGGCATCATAGAAACCGCACAGACCTCTTCTGAGGTTATGCACTGAGAATGATTTGCCGTATAGCTTAAATAATGACTTCTCTATTGCCTGAGCATCACAGCTTTTTACGCAGAAAATTGATTCATTTCACATCTATAAATATAGATTGCAGTGGCATCAATTTCTTTATCTACTGTTTGGTTCGTGGCTTAACACTCCCATACAGTATAATTTGAGACCTACCCCTGCTGTGCACGTTCCAAGATGGGGTCAGACAGGTTAATGTAACAATGAGGTTTTATGGATATATTTGTTTTTATGTCAGTCTAGTGAGATTAATGAATAGTTCCTGGTTACTTGGATATATACTCCATTTGTGTTTTATATATAGTTTATTTTGTTAACATCGTGAAATACTAGACATGTAAACTTAATAGTGCTGTTTTCATTATATTTTATTTTTAACTGTTCAAGATAAATATAATGTGAATATAAAAGTACAGGAAAATAATAAAGTACCATTGTACAGATTGAACACTGAAGTGAAGGGAAAGACACCTATATTTTCTTGATTAATGATGAACAATTCAAGTGGCTGCAATAAACAGCAAGATCACCTACCCACATTTATTAATATATTGCAAAACCTTAATTTCACTTATCGCTGGAGATCCTCACACTAGCCAATCAGGATTAGTCCTCTTCCCCCAGGAGACACTGGGCAGGGCCAGTGCTATCCTTAAGCGCATATAGGTGGTCGCCCAGAGCATCCAAAGGTTATGTGTGTCTAAAACACTGAATGATTAATATGATGTCACAACTTGGTTTGACAGGAATATAAGATGCCATCCTCCAACTCCTACTTCCCATTTACTAAGTAGCAGTGGACGGGAGTGTGCCTACACCACCCTTATAGTTTCTGCCAGTGGGTAGTTGGCCCAAGCCCAGCACATGTAGGTTTAGTAACAATAAAGTCAAGTTATTATTAATTAAATAAATGGTTCGGTATTGTAGCGGGTAAGTTCCAGGTGACCATTGGGAGACTGAGATGTTGCAAGCAAGTAAGCTTTTATTCCTGACTGAAATGGCATAGCCAGTGTAATGGCTTCTTACACAAGGCAAACAACAGTTCAGGTACAACAGTTCAGCTTACATGAAACAGCAGTTAAAATGAGCAGAGTATTCACTGCAGAGTCAGGGTTCAGCTTGTCCAGCATAGCGAGAGCTGCCAAAGGTGCAACCTCTCCCTCACATTCCCCCTGACTAACTCATCTAACCAGGTTTTTATACCTTAGCTGGTCTTAATTGAGAAAAGGGTGTGGTACCTCCCAGGCTACAGGAGGTTAACCTTTTCCTCAGAATGTGGGAGAGACCCACTCTGCCACATACCTCCTCCGTTAACAGGAAAACCTAAATCCCATGCGGTGGACGCCCGACTCTCTAGCCCTGTTCGGGACAAAAAAAATCCAAATTCATATGTAGACGTCCTGGTCTATGCCAGACTTCAAAAGAAGCCTGGAGAGCCAGGTACCACCTTGTCAGTCTTGCGTTAGAATCTTTCATGAACTGCAACCATTTTAATGGCAAATGATTAGTAACCATGGTAAACCTGGTCCCACAAAAATAATATCTCAGAGCCTCAAGAGACCATTTTATAGCGAGGCATTCTTTTTCTATTACAGAATTTACTGAAGTAAGAGTTTTATAAGTACATTTTAGAAGAGATGTTGCCCATAGCAACCAATCAGATTCTACCTATTATCTTCTAGAAGGTGCTAGTAAAATGTTAAGTAGATTCTGATTGGTTGCTATGGGCAACATCTCTTCTAAAACTCACTTCTAAAAACTGTCATTTTAGTAAATTTGCCCCCTAGTTTCTTGTGGGAACTTTCTATATAGATATAGAATAGGGTGTTCAACGCCTTCAAACTCCTGACACAAAACTGCCCCCAAGCCCACATCTGTTTGTACGACAAACGGCTTGGTCAAATCTAGGGACTTTAAAACTGGGCATTTACACAAAAGATGTTTAGTTTTGATGGAACACAGACTGACAGTCCCTAGACCACTCAAGTTTATCTGGGGCAGAATTTTTCAAACGATCTCTTAAGGAAGACGCTAAGGTAGACATTTGAAACAAAAACCTCCTGTAATACCCCGCCAAACCCAAGAAGGACCTTAACTCTTTCTTGGTAGTCGGAACCGGGACATCAGCTAGTGCTTGTACTTTAGTCACAAGGGACTTCAGACACCCACTGCCCACCACATACTCTAAGTACTTGGTTTTATTTTTACCTAGAACACATTTCTTCAAATTAGCAGTTAAATCTGGCTCTCATAAAGACTGAAGAACAACCTTAAGCCTATATATAACATATATCGTCCAAGTATGCTGCTGCATAATTCTGATGAGTATGAAGCACCCTGTTCATTAACCTTTGAAAAGATGCCAGGGCACCATGCAAGCCAAAAGGCATTGTTTTCCACTGAAAGAGGCCCAAAGGAGTAGAAAAAGCAGTTTTCTTCCTAGCTTCCTCCGTCAACTCAATTTGCCATATCCCTTTGTAAGATCAAAGGTAGAAATATAGCTGTCCGTACCTAATCTATCAAGCAGGTTGTCAACCCTTGGCATTGGGTAGGCATCAAATTTGGACACTGCATTAACTTTGTGGATGTCTATACAAAAGCTTGTAGAACTCCTTGGTTTTAGGACCAAGAAAATGGGGCTACACCAGTCGCTAGAAGTCTCCTCAATTACCCCAAACTTATCTTGTACTTCCTTGATTACCTGTACTTGTTTTCCCTTTGGAAGCCTATAGGGTCTTTGTCGAACTACTACCTCTGGTGGGGTTACAATATCATATAAGACTAAAATGGTCCTCCCTGGTTTATTAGAAAAAACAACTGACAACTCTTTAACAAGGTTCCCCAAGGAAGGCTTCAGCCTGTCCGAATCCAAAGGTTCAAGGGGGGGGAGAGACCCCATCGGACTGGCGAATCTGTTGACCAAGGTCACTATGGCCATTACCATGGTCTACCAAAAAAAACCTCTTGGTCCTTCCATGCTTTCAACAGGTTAACAAGGTAGATCTGCCTAACTCTACGAGAGTCAGGTTGACAAACCTCATAATTTATTTTGCCAACCTTTCAAATGACTTCAAATGGCCCTTGCCACTTTGCTAGTAATTTGCTTCCCTGAGTAGGTAACAACAAAAGGACTTTGGCCCTCATTCAGCTGGAGGGCCGCTTATTGACCACCCCTGCAGCTTAGCTGGTCTTAATTGAGGACATTTCTGTGGTTCTTCCCTGGCTACAGGAGGTTAATCCTTTCCTTAGAATGTGGGAGAGACCCACTCTGCCACAGGTATGTATGTTTCACAGTCACAATTCATTATGTCAACATGGTTGTAATGTCAACATCAGACATGACGACATTGACCATGTTGATACGGTTGTCATGTGGACATTGTTAGAATGTTGAAGTAATGGTTTTGTTCTCATTCAGTCCCTATCCATAACCCTAACTCTAATGGCAACCCTATGCCTCCTGAAAATGTCTATATTATTTCTGATGTCGACATGTTGCAGGTGTCAACATTTTAAACATGCCCTTTGTCTACATTGTGAATGTCGACATGCTAAATGGCTACATACCAAATAAACAGAGAACATATCTATTCTTTCCTCCTGCACAGTTCTTAAGTTGCGGCTAGTTAAAGAAGAATAATGCATCTTCCCACTCCTCCAGCATCAGTCTTAGGGGCAGAGAAGAAACTAGCAGCGGTGCAGCCATTGCATTGCATGGGGCCTGCCATAAAACTGACTCATTATATGCCACTCTGGCACGGGCAATAAAAATGAATTGCCCTGGATGACAGAGAGAGGGAGGCCCAGCGGAGGATTTATGGGGGTGGTGTTATCAGTTCAATGAAGGGTGATGAGATCATTCATCACCCTTCAAGTCAGGGCCACTGCAACTTTCTCTGGCTGAGTGCGCACTGAATGCTGGGAGTGGGAGGAGGTAAGAAAGATGTGACACGGGGAGCTGTTTGTGTGCACTGGATGCATGAGCATCTGAGTAAGTGAGGGGGACTGAGGAGTCTTATCGCCAGAGCCAGCCAGAAAGAAATGTTGTTAAACTATATAGAGATAGATAGATATAAATAGATATAGATATATAAAACTGTGTGACTGGCACTCCTTGTTTAAATAATCTGCTTGGCCTGGTGCCCTCCATTTAACAGCAGTTGCTGAAATACAAATATATAAAGCAGAAAGGCAGCACTCACGGCACTATTAAAGTAAACACGCAGAGACTTCAAGATGAATGCAATGTTTTAGGACATTTTAATATGTTGGATTCATCTTGAAGTCTCTGTGTGTTTAATAGTGCAGAGAATGCTGCTCTACTGCTTATTTTATATATATATACTGTTTTAAGATTGTTTTTTAATGAAACTGAGACTTGTATTTAGGAGATTAATGTTTCTGTATTACATGGTCACTAATGCTGTGTGTAGTATATATAGATATATATATAGATTTTGACGTCATAACTTCGAGCAGAGGGGTAGGGCCACCAGCAGCAGGATGTGCAGCACTGCCCGTAGCTTACTGAGTATGCTCTGAGCAGCTGAACAGAGGGCTGAACGCTCGCAACCGGGTCGGTTTGCCCACTGGGCATGCGCACGACGGAGCCAGCTCTGTCGTGTGCATGCGCGAGGCCCGGAGCGAGCTGTCAATGGTGATTGACAGCTCGCCCCATTTGGTAGGCATGGCCGGGGGGTGGCTTCACAAACGGAGGCGTTCCCAAGCGAACGCCTGCCATTTGTGGGCGGCCCCACTGACATCACAAGTGATGTCTTCACCATCGCGACCATCATTCTGGCCGCTCGCAATAGCTGTGGGTGGTCACCCACAGCTATGCGAGCGGCCAGGAGGCCACGCAAAAAAAAACAAAAACGCCCAGATTCAGAGCGAGCTCTCTTTAAGAGCGTCCGGTTCTGTATCAGGGCCAGACTGCAGAGTGCGTGCCTGGAGTATCTAAAGGACTGCAGCAGTGATACAGGATGCAGCCTGCTAACCAGAAGCAAGTCCATGGAGCAGCAACAATGCCACCCCCAGGCCAGGGCACTACGCTCTGGGTCTCATTCAGACCCACTGGCAAGCGCCTATGCGCTCGCAAGCGGGTCAATGTTGAGGCCCTGCGCATGCGCAGCAGTCGCACTGCGCGTGCGCAAGCCCTGGAGCAAGAGAGAAATTCTCTCGCTTCGGGACTCACTACAAAAGGGGCGGCTGTCGATGGTGGGGGGGGTGGCTGGCCAAACGGATGGAACGCCTGCCATTTGGGGGCGGCCCCACTGACATCGCGAGTGATGTCAGTGATGAGCTTCCGGCTCTATAAGAGCCGACAGCTCACTGGGGCTTGCGGGAGGCGGCTCCGTTGGGCGCATGTGCGAAACCCGAATAACGATGGCCAAGCCGTCGTTATGGGTCTCGCACCAAAGGGGGCGTGCTGTCGATGGTGATTGCCGCACAGCTGCAGCAGTGGGGGGGCACTGCCGCATAGCTGCAGCAGTGGGGGTACCCAACTTCCCGATTTGACCACCAGGGCCAGCGAGACAGTACTGAAATTGGGATGTTGGGGAAGGTTGCACCCTCTATGGGTGGCGCCCCTGTGCGACCTCACTGGTCGAACACCCTTAGAGCCGGCCCTGCCTATAGTGCCCACACAGTGGCTCACGCATGTGCACGACAGCGCCGGTGCTCTGTGGGGGGCCATCGACCCGGTCCGAGCGCATGCGTGCATGCGTGCAGCATCCATTCAAACTCCGGGGTCTGGCACTGCCGCACAGCTGCAGCAGTAGGGGTACCCAACTTCCCGATTTGACCACCAGGGCCAGCGAGACAGTACTGAAATTGGGATGTTGAGGAAGGTTGCACCCTCTATGGGTGGCGCCCCTGTGCGACCTCACTGGTCGAACACCCTTAGAGCCGGCCCTGCCTATAGTGCCCACACAGTGTGCTCACCAGCATCATCCTTAGGCAGCCGGCAGAGCAGCAGTCACAGCCTCACAATGAGTCACACTCATGAGGATGCGCTGCTGCTGGGTCAGAGGAGCATGTGATGGGCTCCTCCAATCAGGGCTCAGCACATGCTCCTATGACCCCACTGCAGAGACTAGTGGAATTTACCCAGTAGTGCACTGCAGTGCTGAGCCTGACTGCACTGTCCGGTCTCCTGCGTGTAGCTGCTGGCTGGGTCAGTCACAGCCTTGATGGCTGCCCAGCAAGCAGCTGCACTGCACCTGCCATACAGGCAATGTGGACCCCTATATTGCGGCGGGCCCCGGTGCAGTGCTCTGGCTGCACCCCTGGTAGTTCCGCCCCTGTGCGGATCCCATTGCAGTGGCTAATTTATGAACGTCCCTGTAATGGCGTTCAAACGCACTGACACGCCTGTGTTTCACCGACTGCCCCCCTTTCACCGCCCAAAACGGTCACTTCCTGTCAATCACTATGTGATGGGTCTGTGTAATGTCTGCGATCACAGTGAGACCTTTGCGCAGACGCACTGCGATGCATACGCATGCGCATAACGCAACAATCGGCCTTCTGCGTGAGTAATCGCAGTTGCGATCGGTAATGAATCGGGCCCAATATACCTTGATTGATGGCCCAATAAGGCATAGAGGGTGAATTTAAACTGGTCCCTGTTAGATAAAGATGGAGTTAGATTACTGAAGTAGTCAGTTTATTGAAAAGATGATAATGTGATAAATCTGTTTCCTAGTGCTGCAGAAACTGTTGTAGGAACTGTGTGAGACACCACTCAGACTATATGCAATAGAGATAAGATTCTTTCAGTTTTTATAAATCAAACTGCATTTACTGGCATACTGTCACGACCAGGGCATCTCTTCCCAGGAGCCTGCGGTGCTTACCAGTGCGGACGCTGTGGCGTGGCCCTTCTGGCGGGGGAGCTGGTACTTGGAGACTGGTACTGGGTGCGCGCGGGGATCTGATGTCTGTGAGTCCTGCTGGCAGGGATAAGGCTATCAGCATCACCATGCTGCAGGTGTCTGGGCGTGGCCATCTTGCCTCAGGTCATGTGACATAGTGGACCTGTCCTGATGCATCAGGTGATCTCTCCCAGCCACTCACGCTCTGCTGCTGGGTACTTAAGGGGGGTTGGAGCTCCCTGTAGTTGCCAGTGCAACGTGTTCCACAGCTTGCTATGAGAGAGTTCCCTGTGCTCCTAAGCCTTGTTCCTGCTCCGGTGCTACCTCTGCCTCCTGTCAAGTTAATCGGCTACCACAGATCTCCCAGCACCGCTCTGACCAGTCCCACAGCCTCCAGTCCGGTGGTGACTGCCCGGTCTCCCACAGGGTACCCACTCCTGTGTTCTGAACCTGTCGTTAACTCTTCGTTCAGCCATTCATCAAAGATATCTTATTCAAGCCATTCTTCAGGATATCTCATTCAGCCACATTTGCATCATTTCTGGATTTCACTGGTGCTATAGGGGGAGGGGGATCATCAGGTGAGAGAGGAGACACAGGAAAAGGAGGCTGGTGCTATAGGGATGAGGGGATCATCTGGTGGGAGTGGAGACAGAGGAAAGAGGCTGGTGCTATAGGGATGGGGATCATCTGGTGGGAGAGGAGACACAGGACAGGGACCTGGTGCTATAGGGATGGGGGAGGAGGATCATTTCGTGCTATAGGGATGGGGGGAGGGGGATCATTTGGTAGGAGAGGAGACACAGGACAAGGAGCTGGTGCTATAGGGACAGGGGGAGGGGGATCATCTGATGGGAGAGGAGACACAGGACAGGAAGCTGGTGCTATAGGGATGGGGGGATCCTCTGATGGGAGAGGAGACACAGGAAAGAGAGGCTGGTGCTATAGGGATGAGGAGATCATCTGGTGGGACAGGAGACACAGGACAGGGACCTTGTGCTATAGGGATGGGGGGAGGGGGATCATTTGGTAGGAGAGGAGACACAGGACAAGGAGCTGGTGCTATAGGGACAGGGGGAGGGGGATCCTCTGATGGGAGAGGAGACACAGGAAAGGGAGGCTGGTGCTATAGGGACAGGGGGTGAGGTCATCTGGTGGGAAAAGAGACACAGGACAGGGAACTGGTGCTATAGGGATGGGGGGAGGGGGATCTTTTGGTGGGAGAGGAGACACAGGACAGGAAACTGGTGCTATAGGGATGGGGGAGGGGGATCTTTTGGTGGGAGAGGAGACACAGGACAGGGACCTGGTGCTATAGGGATGGGGGGGAGGATCATTTCGTGCTATCGGGATGGGGGGAGGAGGATCATTTCGTGCTATATAGATGGGGGAGGGGGATCATTTGGTAGGAGAGGAGACACAGGACAGGGAGCTGGTGCTATAGGGATGGGGGGAGGAGGATCATTTCGTGCTATAGGGACTGGGGGAGGGAGATCATCTGATGGGAGAGGAGACACAGGACAGGAAGCTGCTGCTGTAGGGACGGGGGGATCCTCTGATGGGAGAGAGATGACACAGGAAAGGGAGGCTGGTGCTATAGGACCGGGGGGTGAGGTCATCTGGTGGGAGAGGAGACACAGGACAGGGAGCTGCTGCTGTAGGGACAGGGTTAGGTCAAAAAGAAGATGCTTCACAGGACCTTTGACCTCACAGTCACGTGACTGGCAACCAAAGGGGGAGCAGCAAGGTTTAGAATGGGGGTCAAAAGTGTTTACTTGCCACGCTTTGGCATGGTGGCTCGCTTTGCTCGCAACAGATTTATATTCCCCCCTCCATGTGGATAGTAACACTGGCAGCGGTCCAGCCCTGCCATAGCAGTCACATGGTTGTGACGTCAGAGGTCCTTTCTTCAACTTTAATCTAGCAACAACAGATGGGGAAGGGGGTATAATCTGGTGGGAGAGGAGACACAGGGACAGGGAGCTGCTGCTATAGGGATGCGGTGGTTAGAATCTGGTGGGAATGGAGAGACACAGTGACAGGGAGATGATGCTAGAGGGACAAAGCTGCTGATCGGAGAGGAGACATATACACACTTCATGTGTTTTAAGGGGCATTACTGTGTGGCAAAATGTGTTTTAAGGGGCATAACTGTGTGTGGCATAATGTGTTTTAAGGGGCATTACTGTGTAGCATAATGTGTTTTAAGATGCACTACTGTGTGGCATAATGTGCGGAGATATGACAATCGAAACCGGCCACACTCCCTCCCCAGGCAGAGGACACAGCGATGGTATCCCGTGGACCGTGAGGGGTGTCTCAACCAGGTGCAGCTCTGGTCCGCACTGTCAGTATCTGTGCCCTGGTCCGGAGTCCCTGCTTCTCAACCCCCCCGGCCAACCTTGTATTCCACCTTGATCACCCCAGGCAACGGACGCTTCACGGCAGCATCACAAGGACTAACAACATCTCGAGGGTTGAGTAGCGGGACGCCGCTCCACACCGAATTTCTCCAAGTACTGACTCTTATACCATTCTGCGCATCACCGTTATTTTTACATTAGACATACTGGGGTGTTCTATAATCTACGGCGACTCCAGTGCTATATTTAAATTAAAATTTGTTTTTGTTTCCTACTCTGAACATTTATCCTATTGTTTATTGTTTTTACTCACAACCATTGAACACTCCCTATTTACCTCTGACATTATATATACTTTCAGTTTATCAGGTCAAGTTTGTACATGTATTTTGAGATTTGATTGCATAAAAGTTTGATCATTTTACAATTTTGTCATAACCCTTTTTTTTTTATTTGGTCAATTACAGAGCTGACACGACAGGCCGTCTAGCTGCATAGTATAGAGGGGTTCTGAACGTATTTACTACTCCTCTCTACTTTTTGTACATACAGTATACAGTAGGGAGGGCACCCTTCTTTGTAGATGCAGCACACCCATCCTATTACATAAATCCCCTGTGTGCTGTATTATTTTTCATTGTTTTTCATAATGTGTTTTAAGGGGCAATACTATGTGTGGCATAATGTTTTTAAGGAGTACTACTGTGTGGCATAATGTGTGTTAAGGAGTACTACTGTGTGGCATAATGAGTATAAGGAGTACTATTGTGTGGTGTAACGTGAATGGGCTCTGTGTGGCGTAATGTGAATATGGGACACTACTGTGCGGTGTAATTTGAATTGGAGGTACTATTGTGTGGTCATGCCCCTTCCCAGCGACACCACACCTGTATTTTTCAGCGTGCACTCTCCCTGCTTCAGTTATGTATGCCGGCACCAATGCTCTTTATGCACACAGGGTACCAAATATGTAGTAACAGCTCTGCTTTGGTGTGCACAGATGTGTCATCCTCTGTGTTCAGCACCCCTGCCCTAAAATATTCCTACAGTGACACTATCTAATCCTATACAATTGCTAAGCTAGGGTTTGGGCAGTTTGGAAAATGGCTTCCCTGATATTTGTGTGTAACCTACACCAATGAAGTGCCAAGATTTACCGAACAGAACCAACCAAATACCAAATATCTGACTATGGCACATGTTTGAATCCCCTACAGGATGTCTCCTGTTGTGTGTATTTAAAACAGAGAATAATGTATACTTGTATGGTGTTCTAATATTAATTATATTTGTAACATCCTAAAATAAGAAGTGGGAGGAGTCAGGAATAGTAATGGGAGGAGCCTATGCCAGGAGCCATGAGTTCACGTGAGGTGGGCCCCTGTGTGCTTAAATGCCAGGGCCTATTTTTAGTCCCAGTCCGGCCCTGTCTCAGCACATAGCTTCTCATGGTGTTCCCATTGAGATTGGCACGTATACTGCTCTATTCCTGGTAGCAGTTACAAAAAAACATAAAAAAAGGATTTTCACACGTTTAACTTCTTTATAAAACTTTTTATTTTTATTTAAACAGAGTTAGGTATCAGTGACAAAATCACTTGTGACTGCATTGTAAACATTTACAAAAAATTGCACAGAGGGTGACATTGTGAGGTTCTGTGAATCCCGTCATCCTACCAAGTTAAAACTTGATTATTAAACCTGGACAGAGTATCACAGTATTCAACAAAGTTGAAGAACAAAGTGTAGTACAGCACAGAGCCTGTATTACCATGGGTCCTAGAGTGAAATGTTGAGTAATGGAATTGCTTTCCAGCACTGGTAGAAGAAGAAACGGTATGGGACAGTAATCAGTCTCGATCAGGCAGTTATGACTATAAAAGATGTGAACGTAGCAACGTGAGTGGTTAATTTTGCTCTACTGCTGACAAACACTGGATCGCGTAGGGGGTTTCAAAATTGGTACAACTCTTTCTCTCTTTATTAACTAACCCCAACAGTATATGACTTTGGTAAGGTTTCCACCTTACTGGATTCCAGACTACACTGGGGGGAATATTAAACTTCTATAGATGGTGTCAAGTCCTTAATTTGGCACAGGATGGAACAGTAACTCCTGTCATCCAGTCAGGTGCTACTTTCAAAACACGCCTCTCATCCTATTTGCTTGATGCCTAAAACAGCTTTAGCCCTTCAGCCACAAACTGCCTCTGCTCCTGTGACAAAGAATGGTCAAATGGTTAGGTTGAGGTGATGGTGTGGTTGCAGGGGATGGCAGTCCATTAAAGTGATACACTTGGGGTAGCTAGTAAAGACAGGTGGTTGTTCCAAGTTGCGCAACTCCAATAAAAAGATACACACAAGGGTTTATTCTATAAAATATGACATTGGAAAAATAGACTGAAAAGATTTTCTGGAGGAAGAATTATCCTTATTCTAGAAAAAGTGTGTAACCATGATTTCTGTACGTTAAGCTTTCTTACTTTTAAGTTAGATAACATCTCTGTCGTGTACAGTATGTCAAAGTCTATAAAAGTAATTTTAAAATACAGTTTTAAACAATTTTTGTATCTTAAGTTTGAAAAAAATAATTATTAAGAAAACTGTTTTCATGCAAAAAAATAAACAAAAGAATTGAATAAAATAAATATATTGGTTGTTCTATTCTAACTTTACTTAAAAAAAATATTCCTGCTACAAAAAAAAAAGTAAGTAACACTTTCAACTTTGATATATATTATATTGATTTATATGTATAAACACAGATGTGTCCTGAAACATCTTTGCCGCCGATGCGGCAAACGTGCTCATGCATCACAGAATGTGACTTGCCGTGCATGCGTGCAATACAGTACGCCAGGAAGTGGCAGTGTTCGCACTATGCAATCCTGTGGATCGCGGGAGCAAACAAGATGCACGTGCCTGTTCGCGGGCGCGCAGCTGGCGGCAAAGATGTAGCAGGACAAATCTGTAGATTTATCTTCTATGTAGTTTTAAATAAGAAATATATCACTTTCATGTAATGTACAGTACATCTCTTCAACTATATACTGTACAGATAGTGTAAAAATACCGCACAATGTAACATTATTAGGACTGATTTGGATCACAACAATAATAAATACAGATATTTTCAGCCAATATCATGATACCCATAATCTTCACTATATTAAACATCACATATGAATTCATATAGATTAATACAGTATTAGTTGAGTGATGCTATCACTATTGGCAGTTCTTTGTTCATACTGTATATTAGAAACAAAAAGAGTTTTCTTTGTTTTATTTAAATTCAGTATATGCTGTAAAATTGCAATATCCTATTATAACTGATGCTAATATTATAACTCTCAGTAAATGATATCTGTATATAAATATTCAATTGTGCTGTCATCACTTCTGTGACATGTGCAATACTGGACCCTATAGTTTAAATTACAAGGAAAATAGAGGTTATCTCGGAGGTCTATGCTCACATATAAGTTCATGTACTTTGTAAGGCGCCGCGGAGCCCCTGTGGTACCAATTAAATAAAGGCTAATAAAAAAAATAAAATAAAATGAGAGGTTCTAGTAAAAACATGAGGCATAGAACTCTACGCTTAGTGTATATGAGCAAAACAAATAAAACCCTAGAACCTGTGCATGTGTGAATAAAACCAAAGGCTGCGAAACACAATATATCAAATAGTGATCTATTATTATTACTACCATAGTACAGGTGGTACTAATTATTCCTGAGGTTACCTTAAAGATATGCACTGTTAAGCTGGCCACACACTAGACCAACTTACATCCAACCAGCCAACTTGTTGATTGGTTGGAATGAAGATCTGGTAACATATGGGAGTAAATGATGATCAGCAATTTGCTCCTTAATGCCAGAAAACAGATGAAAATGGTCGTTCAGACAAGTTTGTTAATGTTTGATCTAAACTATTTGTTCAAACAACAGTTTTGGTCCATTTTCTAGCGTTTGGGAGAAAATTGCTGACTGTATACCTTACCAGATTTCCATTCCAACCAATCAACTAGTTGGCTGGTTGGACAGATAATCTTTAGATGTGTGGCCAGCTTTAGGGTGGAGAGACACTGATCTAGGACATGTAAACTTACTATTAGTATAGCGATGCTCTAGAACAGGACATGTTGGGATGTTTATTTTCTCAGCAGCTGGAATGCCACAGGTTGCCAATCCCTGCTCTAGTACATTTAAGCCTAGTATTTATGTAGAGCTGCTCTAGAATAGGGGTGGACAGTAAGCGGCACCCCAAATGTTGTAAAACTACACATCCCAGCATGCCCTGCCACAGTTTTGCTATTTAGCCATGCTAAAAATGTTGCAATGCATGCTGGGATTTGTAGTTCAACAACAGCTGGAGGGCCGCTGATTGCCCACCCCTGCTCTAGAACATGTAAGTACAGTATTTATGTAAAAATGCTCTACAACATGTAAGCTCTGTATTTATGTAGAGATGCTCTAGAACAGGGATGGGGAACCTCCTGCCCGGGGGCCCTCGGAATCATTTGGTCTGGCCCTCTGGGCTTTTTTCTGCTAACCTCATCTGGCTCGCAGGGTACCTAGAATGGCACCCTGCAGCCAGAATCTATGTAGCAGTACCGCCTGGAGTGTCCTTAGGGCGCTTCAGACGGTCACACCGCTGCCCTTACAGCTCCCCGGAGCATGCAGGGATGCTCTGGGCATTGCTGTAATCACCGATGATTGTGGCCCCACCCCGTGTGACATCACATGGAGAGGGCATGGCCTGCACCGGGCTCACGAATAATGTTATATTTATCAAAATGGCCCTTGGCAGAAAGAAGGTTCCCCACCCCTGCTCTAGGATATGCAAACTTAGTATTCATGTTGAGAGCTATAGAACAGGGGTGGCCAAACCCTGTCCTCCATGACCTCTAATAATTCATGGTTTTCAGAACACCTGTGGACTTTTAAAATGTATCAGTTACTAATGAATACATCTCTGTACCATGAGATCTGGAAAACATGAACTGTTAGGAGTCATTGAGGACCAAGTTTGGTCAACTCTGCTCTAGACCTTGTAAGCTCAGTATTTTTTTTTTATATATTTTTTTAGAGAGGCTCCAAAACATGTAAGCTCAGTATTTATGCAGAGAGGTTTTAGAAAATGAAAATTCAGTGTACAGGTGAGTTAAAGTAAGCAATTGTATTAAAGTATAGCACATTGCCCCATTAGAGGTAAATAACCATTCATTCGGAAGTGGGAAATGTACATATGTTTTTAAAATTTTATAGGACAGAGGACAAAAAGGCGCACATACTGTGATACTGTAGACAACTGTATACTGACTATTCATAAGTATTGCATTTCCATGTACTTTAAGTATAATATATAAGCTTATCGAGTATACTTAAATAGGGCAAAGTGGTCTCTCACTGTAGGGCAATCACTAGTGCACGCAGGGTGGGTTCTAAGTAACCAGAAACCCCACCTGACCACCCAAATGGTTTTTTTCAGAGATGGAGACAGCCTTGTCTCCATCTCTGCACCATCCTCGTGCCACCCACGATCGGCGCTGCCCATCCGCTGCCTGTTCAGCTGTCAGCGCTTCCGCGTCAGGTGGCTTTCATATCACTTGTCGCGGAAGCGCTGGCAACTAAATCGGCAGTGGATGGGCAGTGCGCTGAGATCACAGCCCTCCCAGAGGGAGCTAGAAAGAGGGAGGCTCACGGCCGCAACCGCCCAGCAGCCCGGCACATAGGGAGTGTGTAAGTATTCTGTTTGTGTGGGTTTGTAAGTATTCCGTGTGTGTATGTTATGTGTGTATGCCGTGTTTGTATGTATGCCATGCATGTGTGTATGTATGGTGTGTGTATGCATGTGCCTACCCGCCAACATGACCCCTTCCACCTGGTACATAATGCTCTCACACACACACACACACACATATATATATATATATATATATATATATATATATATATACAAACTCCAGCAAGAAGAACGGCACTCAGAGACTTAATACTTGCAAACAAATACCTTGTATTGTCAGTCTACACGTGTTTCAGGGATACAACCCCTTCGTCAGGACCACATACAACAAATAACAAAGGGGGAGCCAAAGGAGGAAGGAAGGTGACAACGAGGAGAAGAGTTTAATTTTTAACCTCTCACAGAGATCTTTAACCCACATGGAAATGCAGGTTTTGAGTAAGGGACTTAGCTTTGTTCCAACTAATGCTTTTGATTGTTTTGATTGGAAGTTGGATGCACATCGATTTGCGCGTAAGCTGCGACTCAAAGAATTCTTCCAACGGGGAGACGTTACAACAGATAGATCAGCTGTAGACATCTTCCTTACCTCTGCTGTCAGATCTTCATTTGATCCTATATCATCGAATGCATCATTAAAAACATTCGGACGTCTATTAGACGATGCGGTCATCAAATTTAACAAAGTTCCTGTGAAACTTAAGTTTCTTCTATGGACCGGGGGGGGGTGGATTCCTTTGTAAATTTAATGAGTTGGATTGACGAGTCAGAATCCCCCATTAAATTTACGTATGTGTTTAATTGTAAGGAAATTCATTTCCTTGATGTAAAAATTACGATTAATGATGGGTTGATTGAGACAGAGGTGTACAGGAAGGAAACAGATAGGAATACTTTTCTGATGGCTTCTAGCCATCATCCAGTGGCCTTAAAACAGGGCTTACCTCTGTCGCAAATGATGCGGTTTGCACACATCACGAGCGACAGAGATAAGCTCCCGGGATTGCTGGATGATTTGATTAAGAGATTCGTGGCCCGTGGATATGATTGGAGAAATTTGCAGGTACAAAAATCTAGAGTACTAGATATGTCTAGAGAGATGCTCTTGAATCCTCCTAAAAGGGTTGAGAAACGGTTCATCCCTTGGACCAGTAATTATACAGTAGCCAGTCCCATTATCAAAAGAGCCACCAAAGCATTGTGGCCTATTGTAACATCTGATAGTGATTTACCAGCATTTAAAAATGTGCGTCCTTTGGCAGCATTTAAGAGAGGTAGGAATTTGAGGGACAGACTGGTAAAGACAGATATCACTGGGAGGGGTGTTCCGAATCCACCAAATGTTTATTATAAGCCACCGGGCTGCTATAAATGTATGAATTGTACTACATGTTCTTTTATGATACTATGTAAGTCATTCAAACATCCTCACAATAATAAAATCTTCGATATCCGATATGTTCTGACGTGTAGTAGTACTCATGTGGTTTACATAATTGTATGCCCATGTGGTCTTAACTATATTGGTCAGACTACGAGAAAGTTTAGTGAGCGTATGGCAGCTCACCGCTCTGCCATTCGGTTATCATTAAATGGCAGAGCTATTGATCAACCTGTGGCAAAACACTTTAAGGAAAGGGGCCATCCGCTTTCAACACTAACATATTTTATGATTGATCATATACCTCCTTCATTGAGAGGAGGGGATAGAGCTAGAAGACTCCTTGTGAGAGAAGCACAATGGATTATTCAATTGGACACTATTGGTCCGAAAGGACTTAATGATAAAATCAATTGGAACAGCATCATGTAGCTTTGTATTAGGTAAATTTCTCTTGTTTGTGCAGACTCTGTGATATTATGACATTTGAAAGTATCTAGGGTTTAAGAATTATTGTATTAACAGAAGTTGATGTTACTCCTACTGCAGTAGTTGCATTTAATATATTTTATTGTATTGTATTGATCTTATGTTTTCCTTTTTCTTCTTCTAATTTTTTGTATATATAGGCTCCTGTCACCTGGTGCCACTTGTCCATTGGTCTATGGGAGTTCATGCGGCAGCACAAGGTGGAACGCAGGAGAGTGAGGGCTATGGAACGCAAGTGATGCGCTACCATGGAAACACACCCTTGCAGATCCCGGAAGTACGTCAGTGGAAGCCCGACGGCCGGACACGTGGATGCTGTGGGTGACTGGAGTTCAGGTATGGAGTTAGGGGGTATTTAAGGGGTCTTTGTAATGTATGTTATTTGTTGTATGTGGTCCTGACGAAGGGGTTGTATCCCTGAAACACGTGTAGACTGACAATACAAGGTATTTGTTTGCAAGTATTAAGTCTCTGAGTGCCGTTCTTCTTGCTGGAGTTTGTGTATGATTACATTGGAACTGTGCACCGGAGTTATTCACTTTTTGGAGGGAGTGCCGGCAGTAGGTGGATTGTTATATATATATATATATATATATATATATATATACTGTGTGTATATATATATATATATATATAGTATTATTATACCGGCACTCAATATACCATAGTGAAAAGACCCCTGTGTCCAAGTCCAATACGGTTTTCCGCAATCATATTCCTAAAAATGAGGACGGCACCACATATAGAAAAATGTATATTTAAGACGTCATATTCATCATCAACGTTTCGGTGTGATTAACACCGTCTTCAGGGTGAGATACACGCAGCACAAATGAAATATACATAGTGAAAACTACATAATATATATATATATATATATATACACACACACAAGTTCTGTTGCTCGGCACTCTGGATGACAAAGTATAGCAGGGTGCCCTTCTAAATTAAGATATAGAGTGTATTCCTGTAGTGTGGTATGGCAACCACAGAAGAATAAGAAAAGAGGCGGCACTCCTGGATTCAGTGAAGAAATAAGTATATATTCAAAGCATCAAAGGCATAGTGTAGTCCATACTTGCCTACTTTTGAAAAAGCATTTCAGGGAGATTGTGAAAGCAGCACCTATGAGCGCAGGAGTAAAGTGGGTGTGGACGGCTAATCTGAGAGGCGTGTCATAAAATTGATTTACTTTCACATGTAAATGAGCCCCAAAGCAGTTAGTAAGATCTACTTGTTGATGAAAACAAACTGATACTTCTCAGAAAACGCATGTAACCATAGGTATCATTGTACCTTATAACCAATGCAGGGAAATTATACTAATGATCCCATTTGAATGTATATATCTCTTTTTGTTCTCTTATATCACAGTGTCATAATGGGGGGAAGGTGAAATGAGGGAGATTGGTAGACTCTTCAGGGAGTCAGGGAGATTGCTGCTATTTCAGGGAGTCTCCCTGACAATGAGGGAGAGTTGGCAAGTATGGTGTAATCAGTCGATGTTTCAAGATGAAAAGGTATTAGGACCTTGAAAGGTTGACTGACTACACTATGATTTGATGCTTTGAATATATACTTATTTCTTCACTGAATCCAGGAGTGCCGCCTCTTTCCTTATTCTTCTGTGAAATCTCCTGCATTGTGCCATTACTACATAGGACTGATACATAAAATTATACAGAAACTGCAGTTTCTGCATATTTTATGTAAAAAACATCTTGATACATATGCCCCCAAGTATGTTCAATACTTGGGAAAAGAGTCAGTATACAGTTGTCTACGGTATCACAATATTGCACCTTCTTGTCCTCTTTAGTGGAGAATTGTATTTGAGTTTGTTTCTGGTTCAAACAAGAGTCAAGAAGCAGCAGTTTATTACTGTACATTTCATCACCTGGAGAGACTAAAGCTGGCCACACACTAGACCAACTTGCATCCAACCAGCCAACTTGTTGATTGGTTGGAATGAAAATCTGGTAATGTATGGGAGTAACTGGTGATCAGCAATTTGCTCCTAAATGACAGAAAACAGATGAAAATGGTCGTTCAGACAAGTTTGTTAAATGTTTGATCTAAACAATTTGTTCAAAACAGTTTTGGTCCATTTTCCAGCATTTGGGAGCAAATTGCTGGTTGTATTCCTTACCAGATTTTCATTCCAACCAATCAACTAGTTGGCTGGTTGGACAGATAATCTTTAGATGTGTGGCCAGCTTTACTGCCATTTATTTTCAGGGATAATTGTGCACTAGTATCAAGTTTTTGTGTCTAGGTTTCACAAAATACAATTATTTAGGATAGACACTAACACATACTGTATATTCGAAACTATAGTGCTGTATATTTACCTAATCGTAAGCTTTATATCTTAAAACAAGTTTTTGCATTGGGAAGCACTACTCAACTAGTGACAAAGTAGCCACTCCTAACTGATGTCCACAGTGGACTAGATGTACAAGACGGATTGAGCCAGCTCTCATTTCTCTCCGACCATACTGCTAACATCACATTCCATGAACATCGTGTTAACCATTTCTGCAATCTCTTTGTTCTGCTCGGCAGCTTACTGAAGGATCACTGTACACATAGCCAGAAATTCACTTTCAAAGATAGTTATAAATAAACATTCTTGCTTCATGTACAATATTAAATCACAATTCTGCAGTTTACAATAACACATATTTACAGTGATCAAAGGTTTTATCACAGAATGTCATAATATTTTTTGCATTGGTGTTATATTTTTTTTATTACCCATAATAATTGGATTAGGCATTGGTGATTTGCTTTCACATATTGTAATGTTGCACCCTAAAGGTATAATAGTGACCCGTCTCCCAGTCCACAGGCCACTGGTTGTTCTCAACTCTCATACAAGTTCAAGTCTGATATCTGTTTCTGGATAACCGCACAGGACTGTATCATGGATATGTACAGCTGACTCTTCCATAAAATATGGTTGTTGGGTTTGGTGGTCTTTGCTGTTATCCTTAGTGGACTATAGTAAAACCAATCTGTAATTTATCGATATGTATAATTTTTAAATTTAAGAGGCAATCTGGGCTGGAGGAAAGAACCCTGCTTTATAAGTGTGGAACGTCATGATTTATACTACTGACTAACTGATGGAGATTCACCGTTAAATCTACATGCTGCAGAAGTTTCTGAGGATCACAGTGTAATGCAGCTAATTACCTAAATAAAAAGAGGCACATCAGTTAATGAGAGAAACAAATTATATTGTCACCATCAGGTGCTACCACAAGGTGGGATTCCTGAGTTAATAAACAACGTACATCATCGATTTCTGCACTGTGGTAGGGTCATATCTAAAGAGAATAATGACATGTCCACTTTGCAACATGTAGTCTACCATGGCTTACGGAAGATACTTTGGATAGCAATAAGAGAGGGGTTATTGTCGGGACATGGTTTTCATCTGCAGTGATAAAGGCTGCACTACTGGAAGATGTGTCATGAGAAATCATTATATGAGGTTGTTGGCATGGAAGGTGGGGGAACCATCATTAACTAGACCATCTATCTATTTTTTGACCATACAATGTCTACATGCACTATCATCAGGTACAGCCTATCAAGACGTTTACTTTATCCTTATAGTTATCTTTTAAGGGTGATCTGGTAAATAATAGGTTTCAAAACAATGAAAGACTTCAACACACTTGGCTGACCTAGTTCATATTCTCAATTTGACCCATATTTTCAAAAGCGGAGCATGTATAAACAAGGTGGTTTAAAACGCTCCAAATATAAGAAAATAAACAGTTCACATGTTTTTCCCTCACTTCTTTATTTATATGAAAATGTTTTAACTTGTAAATAATTTGGGAGATGTGTGATAGGGGGATTTTCAGTTGGTAACTGCATGGCACTGCTTCGCCCATTATCGAGGGCCAATTACCAACTGCATGTATTAAACAAACTTTTGACAAAGAGGGAGAGTGTTAACTTACCTCTCTGGTGAATGGCACTCTCCCTCTTTCCGCATCTGACCAGTGCTTGCAGTGAATCTGTGCATGTGCCAGTCACAAATCCCCGCTGCACCCATGCCTTTGTTGGAAAAAAAAACGGTATTGTTATTTTTTGTAAGCACAGTTTCTGGCAGCATATTCTGACAGCCAGGGACAGTGCTGTGTGTATGGAAGCTGCAATTGTCGGAACAGTCAGTGCCACTGACCGTTCATACATTGCCACACCACTTCGGTGGCCTATATATGTTTAGTGACGCCGATAGTGCATAGCGCCCCTGTCATTCTGATCACTTCCCTGCATTTTTACAAACAAGGAAGCAGTAACTCCAGCACGTAACTTGCGCAATTACCGAAATTACTCATATCACCCCTTCATACACCCCCCCCAGTTTATTCCATGTTTACAAACAAATGTCTTTTTATATCTAATTAATGACAATAACACCTAAATGACATTATTCTTTTACACCTTTATACTTGGAAGATATCTGTAAAATCTAATGCAATCTTAAGTGATAGAAAATGTTTCCTGATTGATATAATTCACAAATGTCTAATGGGGTTTAAAGTAATAAGTTGTTATAACCTAGTGCTTATATGTTGGGGGAGAGAGTGCTCTGTGCTGTCTTCTCATCCTTTGCGGCCGGGACCCTTGCATCTTCCAACTCCGTACTCCATAGAAGTAGGACATGCCCCTGAGTGTATCAGAACAGAGATTCTGTGTGACACTGCCACTCATTCTACCTGGTTAATAAACCAATCCTGGTAAAGCTCATCATGAAGCCTGAGCTCCATTACACACTGTTGGCATCTATATTAATACCTATAGAATCTGCCAATAAGCTATGGGCCCAGGTCACCAGTGTGTTAAGAATAGCGATACGAAGAAAGCAGCTGCAGCAACAGGTCATCGCCGCTTTTCAGAGTGAAAAAGTATCGCACTCGTCCCACGTATCCCCATATTCAATTCCAAATCGGCGAAAACGGGACCCGCAGAAAATGAAATGAGCGAAAATTGCTGTCATTTTTGAAGAAATCAGCCTGACACCCCCCAAAAGATGCTGTGACGTGGGGATTCACTATGGGTACCCCCGAATAGCCCTGCTGAAGGTATTTGGGGTGTTTAAATGGTCTCAATAGGTATTGTTTAGCGTCTTTGTAAAAGTGATGAAGAATAGCATTTAGCAGGTTTTTTTTTTTTTTTAAATGAGTAGTTCCAGCCAATTTGTGGTACATGAAAATGGGTGCAAGCATATTTAAAAGTGGCTAATGTGAACTTTTAAGTAATGTGAAAAATCCACCTGCCGCAACCACCTGCAATCAAAAAAACACCTGGCGCATACTTAGGGACACCCCCTGAGTCTATTTAGCTAGTTTATAAGTTTGTCCCCCAACTTTTTTTTTCACCCCCAAAATGAAAGTACTTTTTTGGGGTGTCCTGTGGTACTTTTTAAAACATTTGGACACACAATACCTTTGGGAGACTGTCCAAGGGGCACAGGGTGGTTATTGGAAGTTTGTATCCCAAAATCCCAATTCTGCACTTTTTCTCGTCACCTATACTTTTTCACAGGGTTCTATCCATTGACTTTCTGCACCGGCGAAAAGTCAGAAGAATTGAATACGGGGATAAATCCAGATTGGCGAAAATTACGTCGATAACGGCTTTTGCCCGGCAATTGAATACGGCCCCAAGGGTGAAAATATACAGTGAAGGAGACAGTATGAACTTTGCCAAGATAGCATGCTCAGAGGACTACACTATATGAAAATTTGCCATGCAGATGCAGCTAAAGCAGGACATTTTGTGGAATATCACTAAGGATCCAGCCAATAATCTTAATATAAATTATATGGATAGATCCATGGGGATTATAGGCTTAGCTGTAGAGCAGTATGTATATTCCATCATTCACAGGAAAGTGACAGCACACAATATGACTGAAGATTACCAGAACAAAATGGCATGAGTAATAAAGTAAATAGAACAATCTTGAGAAAACACGAGCTAAGTGATGAGAGTTAAGAGGTTCTGGGCAGAGGCAGTCCTAAGTGCAGTGTGCCTCAAGAATTGAGCACCTACAGTGACCGTTAAAAATAAAACACCATTGGAGGTCATAAAATGTCAAGTGTCAGTCATCTCTGTGTCTTTAGGTGTAAAGCATATGCCCATATACCTAAAGAAAGAAGATGCAATTTAGATCCCAAGTCCATCTCATGTATTATGCTTGGATATTGTCAAGGGACATTGATAACCAAAAGCTCATAATGTAAAGAGATGTGCTCCTCCAATAGCAGGATGTTACAACAACAAAAAACTTGTAATGCTAGATATGCCAACAGCTGGAAGTGTTCCAGAAACTGAAACTACAGATGCGGGTGATCAAGCACAAAACAGGAGCTCTATGAGGAGCAAAAATGATAAACTGCTTAAAAAACACAGCAAGGAATTTGCTTAGTTTACAAGAAACAAAGTCAAGCAGTGACTAGGAAGAGTGGAAGTCAGCCACTGAATGACAATGACACATGGACTATTGTGGACAGGCCGAGTTACCGTAAAACCATCAAAAACAAGTTGGTCTTCTGCAAGAATTTAAATACAGTTTAAAATTAGGCATTGACAATGGGAAGATCTTCTCACCTGTTGCAAGGTACTTTATATTACGTGTGGTCAATTACTTTATCTACGGTGTATAATTTACTGCTGTACCAACTAGCCTTTGATGCAGCAGTCCTGAATGGAGAGCTAGATGAAGAGATTTACATGAAGCCACTGAACACTACAGTGTTTATTCATTCCTAGAAGAAAAAGTATGACTGTTAAAGAAAGTCACATAGCAGAAGTAAAAGTTCACACTAAAAGACCTTGCACCAACAGCTGGGTCTTAGTATTTTGTAAAATTTGAGTGTTGGGACTGTTACTATTGATCAATAAAAGTAATAAAAGCTGAGCAGAGATCCTTATCAAAGTGCCTTTGGAACTTTAATGTATGCAAGTGTTGGCTCACATTCAGACTTCACACCTGCAAGCAATGTTAGCAAATTTGCAATTAATCCTGGAATAGAACATTGGACTGCTGTTAAATGTATTCTGTGATACCTTAAGGCAGAGGTTCCCAAACTTGGTCCCTAACAGTCCAGTTTTTAAGGCTATCCATAATTGAGCATAGATTTGTAGATCAAAAGACTGAGGTACTAATTAAGGTACCTGTGTTCAACCATGTTTATCCTTAAAACCCAAACCGTTAGAGTGTCTTGAGGACCGAGTCTGGGAACCACTGGGTTAAGGGTACAAGTTCCTTGAAGCTATAGTTTAGTTTGTGATGCCGATAAAGAATCAGAAGAGGACAATAGGTGTTCCTACACTGAATACCTGTTTGCATTGACAGGTGCAGCCATCAGCTGGGCTAGCAGGAAACAGCCTACTGATGCCTTGTCTACCACCAAAGCTGAGTACATGGCACTCATGGAAACGTAGTGGCTGAAGGAGATTTTGTGTGAACTAGGTGTTTTTAGTACACATGACATCGTCAGCATTACATGTGATAAGAAAGGTGCAATTGACTAGTCTGCCAGCACCAAACATCATGATTGATCTAAGCATATTGCCATAAGAAATAATTTCATAAGAGCTGGTAGATAGCACTGACATATGTGATTAGTTAGGAGAATCTTGCTGGTATGTTAACCAAAGCTCTGACATCACATATGCTAAATGCATTTCTACAAAAGTGTGGACTGGCGTGCATCTGAATGTTGATTTGTTATGCCATCCTGTGTTTTTGGTTAAAGGTGAAGCATCCAAAATGTGGAATGACTTCTTGTTATGTACTCAGGACAGCCTTGAGCAAGGGAGAGTGTTGGAGGAGAGTTCTCTGCGCTGTCTCCTCATCCATTCCAGCTTTGTCCTTCAGAGAAGAAGGATGTGCTCTTGAATGTCTCAGAAAGGAGACTTTGTGTGACTCTTATGTACCACCATGTTACCACAGCTAGTTTCTCCATGTATTCCATTGCCATAGTATATATGTGTGCAGGAGTGTGCCTCTCTGTATAGCACACAACCTACATTAGCTCTCACACCTTCCTGGCTGGATCTGTAGAACCAGTTGTATTGTGCATCTATTGCATTAACCCTGTGTCACAGAGCAACTTACTCTACCTGGTTAATAAACCAATCCTAGTTAAGATATTAATCATGTGGACTGATCTCCGTTACATACCGCTCGCCCCTATAGCTTTACCTATAAAATCTTCCATTATTATATTCACGTGAATCTGGTAATATGGCTGACTTAACTTAATGACCAGCTTCTGCCATACTTTCACTGAATGCTCATTGCCAGGGCCAGTGAGGCAATAACACAGTTGCCTACAGTGCAGCAAGCAAACACCATGGACTGAAAAACTTACCGTAAAATGTTTCTAAAATCATAAGAACCGTGTAAATTATTTCAACTTGATTAATTTACAAAGTGTATGGTGTATACAGTGGTATGGATTTGAGAGATTTGAGAGACTTGCCTTCATTCTATTACTCACTGATAATTTCTGAAACTCTGCTGCATTTGACGGTATTGACCTCTATAGTCTCATTCCAATGCTACATTCTTAAGTTCTAAAGGACACTCTCTTATGCTTATTCTACTTATCAAACTGCTCCTGACCTGTTCATCAGGATGCACCTCCTCTCTGCTTCATCTATCAGTTGAAGTACCACAAGCCTCAGTGCTAAGCCCTTACTCTTCCTTATCTATACCAATTGTTTTGGAAAATTAAAAGCTTTTCTGGGTTTCATTATCCTCTCTGTGTGTTTATGATGCCAAATCTATCTATCGCCTCTGGATCTCTCGCCATCTGTGTGGGCCACTATTACTGGATAACTTTCTGTCATTTCTTTATGTATGTTCGCTCGCCAACTCAAACACAATCTTTCAAAAATAGAGCTAATAATGGGCTTGATTCAGCAAGGAATGCACAGATTCCCACACCCGGTCGCTGCGACAATATGCTAATGAATGTATACACATGGCAATCGCAGCAGACATCCGGCACTATATAATACCACCCACTTCCCTTTACTTGCGTTTGCTATACCTGGCAATACAGCGGTAACATCGAGAATCATAGGACCAATATGCACAATTTGGTCGACCTGATCCTCCTGCAGACATAGCGAGACTTCCTGTGTGCAACTAGTCCTCAGGCTGCGTCCGTCGCTGCAAGGGCATAATCATGTACGCCCCTGAAACGCCGTCCAAACGCACAGGCAAGCCTGCATTTTCCTGACCACTCTCCCATCACCACCCACAAACGCCACTTGCTGTCAATCACTTGTCCCTGGGGCTGCGGACTCCCTGCTTATGAAAACTTCATCGCACTGGCCGGTTCGCGCACACTTACTGCGATGCATACTCAAGCGCAGAGCAAAACCATCAACCGATTGCGTGCATCTGCATCCGTGCGTCCCTTGCTGAATCAGGCCCAATATTCCCACCAGTCAACAACAGAAGATGCCTACCTGGTATCTGCGGACAACAGGAAAATAAACTGTACCCCTCAAGCTCATATTCAGAATACATACATTTCTCATGTAAGACACTTCAAAAACTCCTGCACAGTCCGTATTGCAATGCCCTTCTTCCTTCTTGTTAATATATAATAAATAAAATAATAAATTTACTGAAGAGTCACCTCTTCAGAATGGCTTAAATTTCCAAGCCATCTTCTTAACCTTACTACTACTACTACTACTACTACTACACGGTTTACATCAAACTTACATTTATACTTCTCTATTCAAATACCTTCTGACCTCCAAGACTGGATCACAGATCCCCCTAAACACTTTTCCCCATTGCTATGTGGCTGCACCAACATGCAATAAGTGGCACTTAACCTTATATGCAAAAATTAAATCTCCATATAGAGTATAAGCTTGAGAACAGGGCCCTCTTACTGCTTTGACTGTTCATAGCCATTCTTGTTTTATGGCTGTTTGTCCCAAATTGTGGCTGCTATGTAGTACGCTGACACTATCTAAATACATGTTATTAATAATTATAATAATACTCATGCTAATAATTTGGGTGAGTACCATTAGAATAGTGCTATTCTAGCATTTAACTTCCAGAAATGGTTTTAAAACAAATTGGTTGTTTTGAGAAAGTGGCATACAAATAGAACCAACAACTTTTACTTGGACCATTTGGACACCATTTTTTTAAAATGTACTCCATTTTTGACAATATGGGCTACATGGGGCAAATCTCCAACACTATGTGCTACATAACAAAAATAGCTATCCAAAAATGTCCTGAACAAAAAATGACATTAACGTTAATGAATTTGGATTCCAAAGTGATACAGTGGTAATAAGCTACCAAACTATATTAAATTTCTTTATTTCAAACAATACAAAACTGTCACTTCTTTAATATTATTTAAAGACACTCTAAGCAAAGAAATAATCAGAAAAGTAATGATACATTTATAAATTTTCCTATCAATGCTTTCTAGCAAATCTGCATTTTGCCAGTTGTCTTTGTTTAATGTTAGAGTTCAACAAACACTTTTATTTCCACCTGCGTTAACATTGAATATTGTTTTTGCCTATAGAGTGTTTGTGGGGTAAACAAAGTAATTTTCTTATAATAATATAACAGTCTTATTAATCCAAACAGTCAGGCTCCAAAGCACGGAGAAAAACAGACTAGTAACCAGCAGCATGGGCAGAACTCACACATTAACCCTGGCAAAGGATTCAGTGGCGGAGCTATAGAATCTACAGGGCAAATGACAAAGTATGGAGAATGGCTGCTATGCACATTTGCTGCCTCTGACAAATGAGACATTGATATACTAGTCTGGTCAGGCCCTAAGCAAGCAATACTGATATTTTCCGATTTTCTGTACTTCATGAAGGAGATATTTTGAGCCTGGTTATAGATAGCCTATCTTCATATTAATACCAATAACTTTAAGAGTTACATAGCTTGGACATTTCAAGTAAACATGTCTTAACATAGACAGAAACTGTAATACATAGGCTTTCCATTTTATCTCTAATACTGGATTGCATTAGGCTTCTACAACCACAGTGATCCTTGTACTTTGGGCTTTCAGTAAAGTAAATTCATAAAATTCAACATGGCTTATTTGTCAAAACAAGAGAATCCACTCTTACTTGTTTCCACAAAGTTAGATTATTGGGAGGAATGGTCAAATCTCAACCATCCCTTTCTAAAACTAGAATGTTCCCATTCACCTTATAATTAAGAATTCAAAAGTACATTGCTTTACACTATGTAGGGAAGAATTAAACATTGAACAGTCTATCAAAGAGTAGCGAAAGGGAGACATACTTCCTTCAGGGTTGGACATCTTATTTCTTCTCTTTGTACAGCATAATGCAGATTGCTGTGCCCCCATTGCCATTATCCTTTCCAAAACTATGCTGAAAATAGCCCTTTCACATGATTTTAACATTAATTTATGTTTTGGTGGCACTATTGTGGTCAATTTTCCATTAACGTCCACTCACTTTTCTTCTTCTCAGTGTATAACATCCCCAAGAGAGAAATAAGTCTTTATCAAACAGGGGTCGTCCTTCGGTTAACCACGCTGATATTAAGACCTTCCTTTAGTTCTTTCTGAAAACAGTTGTGCACCTGCATGAAACTGACATCTTGGTCTGGATTAAAACTGGCAGCTGTTGTAATTTTCAAAGGTTCTCTGGTAAGAGTGTACATAGAAATCTCACCCATGGGAATGGCACTGGCATACTTTATGCCAGCTGGAGATATTTCCCGGGATGGAGAAGCCTCTGTGGACCGAGAGCTGGACCTTGATCGTCTTCTTCTGTACCTGTAGCTAGGCATTCTGGCATACGGTGAAGAAGATGAAGTCTTAATGAACTCTCTCTTTGACTTAAACCTCAACTCTTTGTTCCTTTCAATATAAATATTTACAGCCAGCACTCCTATAGTCTCTGCCACGATGAAGGACAGTGCCCCAAAATAGAACGACCAGCCATAGTTGTACTGGTTCTTCTTATCCTCATCCTTTTTATCACTGGGGTCTCCAGCATTGCTAGATATGTACACAATGATTCCAATGATGTTACTGAGACCTAGGAAAAGAAAGAAGATCTGATGTGAAAACAGCTATGCATCTACCTAACTCACAATCATGCGAAAATAGGCAAACTAGATGGATCCACAACCTATATATTTAGGTTCTGTATTTTTACATAGGACATTATCTAAACATCCCATATTTAAATTAGGTTATTTAAAGTAAAGTTAAAGCCAAATAATGCAATCACACTGGGAGACATTAGAATTATAGGTCACCAATGACATGAATTGACATCGCTGACGTACCCATAATGGGTGACATTGGAATAGGTGACATAACTATGTAATCAAGAAATGGGGGACATCATAACTGTTTTAATTTTTTGTTATTGAGCACAAAATTTGGTTCTTTATGATCAAGCATATACACAGTATTACCTCTCTTGTTCTGCATGTACAAAAGAATTTCCACAAAAGGTCACAGCGAAAAAGGGAAAAGAGTGATCACTGATAATACCAAACCTGTGATTAAATCAATTTTGACAATACTGGAATGATTGACATCAATGATCACAATTAATGACACAGTAACGCTACGGAAGACAGCACAGGTGATAACAATGATGGCCTTAAAATAGATTAAATAACAATGGGTGACATCATTGTTCATCACACTAAAGTTAATTGAGTTGGGTTCAGCACTAATGTCATGACAATTATGATAATGATATGGGTGACTTACATATTATAAAATAATTAATAATTATATCAATAATTATATCACTGAAATCTCAGCTCACTTAACTGTGTATGAAATCATAATTGAAATTGCTGATGACTTCACTGTGGATGACATCACTAACTTTAAAGTAATCAGTAATGTCCTGAATTGTGATATCTCAATAATCTCACCATTTACATTGTGACATATTTATGGCTCATTTACAAAAGTACACTTCACATGCTGTTTTGTGATATATGCATCTGCATAAAGATTATTGGGGAGCACATAGATATGAGGACCAAGATGGCAGATAAATACATGTATAAATTAAAGAAAGCAGTGGTGGAAACTTGCACTGTGAATCTGCAAAAACTAGGCACTTTTTGATTTTCTGGAGGCAGTTGTAAAGCCCGGAAGTGGACGAGCACTTGTGCTAATATAGAAGCAGTACGGCTCCACTTTTCAATTTCTTTTTTATGAAGAGGAGGAAGGTATTAATTGGTCTTATTGCTCTGCCATCAGTAAGATCATCCAGCATGATGTCCCTCATTATGTCATATTCTCATCAGTGATTTTATGTGTGAATCAGTGAACCTATTGTTATGTTATCATAAATCTCTCTATGCTGTAATACTGTTAGTAATGCTTTTCAACCTGATGTCTCCAGTTATCTTTATTATGATGTCATAAGTAGGCATATATACAATTTTGTCACACATGATTATACCACCAACACTGTGATGTCATTACTGATGTCATCAATTGTAACACAATACTGTATGTTATCCATTGTGAATCAGTGATGTCACCACTGATGTTGCCATCATCATTATAAAGTCATCAGTGATCTCATCCATTGTCATGGCAACTACAGTGAGGGCACCAAGATCATCACTGTGATGTTACTTAACTTTAGTCTATAGTTAGCACCTTAGCACTAGAATATCAATAATGTCATCAATTTTATTCTTTACTCAGTGTGACTCAGCAATATCATCCAGTGTGATTACCATTTGTGACCATTCTGATGTCAGTTATATCACTAAACTTTGTGAAAACGATAGAGACACCTTTGTGGCCTTATCACTATAATAATGTTGACCATTGCAAGTTCATCAATAATATTATCATCTGTGATGCTATTCCACTTGCATTCATTTGTGATGTATTTGATAATGATGTAGGTCAGTGGGAACTTATTATTGATTTATTGTTTTGTTGACTTTTGTAAGGTACACAGTGTTCTACAACACCAGATAATGGGAAAAGCAGGGCATATCTAAGGTAGACAAAATAAATGCAAATATGAAAAACAAGGGCAGAGTGAACCTTACAATTTAATGGATATCACAAACACTAGAATTTTGTAACATTCTTGATGACATTATAATAATGATATCACAGGTACTCATCAGCGAGTGACATTAATAAATCACACAGATTAGATTAACATTACTGTTTTTATATCATAATACATAATATTACTGATGACCTTACAGTCAGTTACAACTAGTGGTATCATTGATTCACATTTAGGGGGAGATGTACTAAGCTCTGGAAAGTGATAAATTGGAAAGTGATAAACTACCAGCCATTCAGCTCCTAACTGTCATGTTACAGGATGTGTTTGAAAAATAGCAGGAGCTGATTGGTTGGTCACTTTCCACAGCTTAGTACATCTACCCCAATGTAACAACAAAATAAATAAAGCAAAATCACTGATGGCATCAAAAGTATGATGTTATAACAATGAGTGGTATTACGTTGGATGACTTCACTAACTGTACCATAATGCAGTGGGGTAGCAATAGGTACTGTAACTGCAACTAGTCTAATAATTCTGGAGGGCCCAACGCTGTGATCTATATGCAGTAAATTCAAAATTGTGCTTGAACTTTCTATTTTAATTCCACCCTTTGCATTTATTGGCTGTAACTCTACAAGTGTGTCTCCTTTCACATCAAAAAATAGATCACAGAAAAGGGTGTGTTTTAGCACTGCAATCAATAAGCACGCAGGAATTCTTACATTTAGGACAGAGGTTACCAAACGCGGTCCTCAAGGCACCCCTACAGTTCAGGTTTAGGAGATATCCATGGTTGAGCACAGGTGGTTAAATCAAATTGACTGAGGTGCTAATTAAGTCACCTGTGCTCAACCATGAGTGTCGTGTTTGGAAACCTCTGATTCAGGATGAATGATGACGATGATGATGGAAGTTCAGAAGTGGATCCTGGAGAGGGGAGTGAGAGGTTAATGTGCAATACAAGGGCCTTATGTCAGCCTCATATCTGTCCTGGCACAGAAGAGCTTTTTAAGGGGCTCCAATGCAAAGATTAAAGTTGTAACTGGGGGGCTATGATTGGGTGTTCACTGTCATGTGACACTGAACAACAGACAAATGTTGCATTTGCAGACCCTCCAACATGACCCATTCCATCAGGTACAAAATGCTCTATTCCTGGACTTCAAACCTAATGTATGATTGCTGTCACCTGTGGTTAAACACCTTCTTAACAGTTAATTAGTTCAGCACAGGTGACTGCAATAATAAATTTAGGTGGAAAGTCCAGGAGCAGAGCAGTTTGTACCTGATGGAACGGGTCATGTTGGAAGGTCTGCATTTGTTTAGAAATGAATGGTAACATGACAGGCTGTATTAAGAAAAAAATGTGAGTGCTATTAATTCAATTCTGGGGCTAATTGCAGAGACCAAATTATTAAATGTGGATGTTATTGATTTAATATTGGGAGGTATGTCCCACTTCGTATTACTTCATATTTGCTTGTAAAAGGGAATTATAAGTGTACACAGTAATGCGCTCAGCCATGCCTGTGTATTTGAAAGGGACGAGATTTGGTTGGAGAGTGGCATAGGACTGTAGGAAGTGATAGCTATGCAGATTGTGTGCTAGCCCTGTACACTCTGGCAGTGTGGCGTGAAAAGCCATTCTCTAGAAATCCTGTGTTTGCCCTTCTGTATAGTGTATACAATTCTCAGTATTTATTTTGATACAATAGGTGATACCACAATGATATACAATTCATCACTATTTGACATTACTTAGTAAATGTTTTATACTGGGCTATCAGTAAAAGTATAATATGGTTGCACTTACCAGCTGCTACAAAGAGAATTCCAGCACTGAGTATAATGTTATTCCTTCTGTTATAAATCCGTCCTGCTCCAACGCAAAGCCCTCCGAGTAACAGCAAGATTGTGCTGAGGATCGGAAACACACTGGAGGCGCGGACAATGCCTGGGGACAACACAACTCGGACATTAGTCATCAGACCTGCAGCATCTGATTACTCTCGGATATTGGAAAAAGATTTCCAATGAATGATCTAAGGACAGGTGACATTCCCTGTGCTCATGTTTTGCTTTGTCACTTGTATTTTTCCCTGTGAAGGACTTTTAAAACTTCTATTTTTGAATAGAACATATTCAGATTCATTATTAATTCAGAATATATATTTCAATTTGTTGCAACGTTACTTTCCAGTTCATTAATTTGTAAGAGCTCAGGAGTAGACCTACCAGGGACCTACCTCCACCTGTCTTCTTGTCCACTCCCACCTCAATCAACTCTTGCATGTTTTCTACTAGTTATGTCAGTTCTGTATGTTGTCTATTTACATTTTGCTTATTATGCTTAATTTCTTGGCATTTATGCTCCTTGATTATTCTGTATTTTCCCCTTGCATGTTCTTTATATTGCTAGATGGACCTCTAAGATTTATGTACTCCCCACTGGAAATTGGTGCATGATAAATAAACAATAATAATAATCTAGACGGGTGTAGTAAGTATTACTGCCGGCAGCAGAAGCCCGGCAGAGGTGAAGATCCAGATCGCTAATAAGGTAAGTATAACTAACCCTATTTTCTCCCCTAACTCTCCCTTAGGGGTGCCTAACCCCCCTCTAAGTGCTTAAACTAAGTACCTAACCCCCCCTTCCCCACAGCCTAACGTTAAGTCTCCCGGGGGGTGCATAACCCTAACCTCCCCCCAGGGGTGCCTAACCCTAACCTCCCCCCAGGGGTGCCTAACCCTAACCCCCCCTTCCACTAGCCTAAACCTAGCCCTCCCAGGGAGGTGCCTAACCATAAGTCCCCCCCAGGAGCCCCTAACCTAAGCTTCTCTCTGCAGAATAATTTAGCTCCATAACATGTTTTGCTGACTATTTAAAAAAAATTAGTAAAGATAAAACTAATTAGAAGTGCTGTATATGTTCCCTCTGCAGATACAATATCATATTGTCAATATGTGTCCAAGTCCCGACAGTTCATCTCTTTTTTTTCTCTCTGTGTTATTTAAAGGCCTCTAATAATTATTCCTTCCAGATCCAGGCCAGTAAGACTTGTGAAGTGCAACGTATTGTTTCAAAGTGTTTGATGTCAAAGAGCCAGTGACATTACAGTAGCTGCATAATAAGGCTGTTCAGCTCAAAGAAAGCAATGCTGGGTAATTGCTGGACCTATCCTACAAAAGATAACAGAGTGACTGACAGGTGCATCCAGTGGAATTTGTAATCAGTGACTCCAGCGTTACAATGCCAGGCTATCATAGGACATCATCTTCAATCCGTAAAATGCCTTAGACCACAAAGGTATAAAATACAGAGTGGAGCTTACCAAACTGAATACTTAACACATAAAAGGTAAACTGAATGTAAGCTCTTTGGAACAGAATATCCAGGATCACTAAAATCTCAGTTTTATTTATTGTATATGCTGTATATGAAGCACGCTGAAGTGGATGGTGCATGTGGACTTTCACCTGCAAAACATCTTATTTTTTTATTTTTAGTGCTGGTCAAGCAGTTTATACCGAAGATGAGGCAAGAAGATCTGCCGATCCTTCAGTAGCACTCGGACTCTTCAGTCCAACAGAAGCCATGACCCCTTGCCAGTCCTGACACATTTCAGCTCATTTACTTTTTAAGCGGTCCTCAGATCTCAACCTTCAGGGTGGTGTTTCGGATCCCGGTACCCTGATTGAAAGTCCTTATTTTCCCAGGACTGGATCATGCTTTCCCCAGCTACATAATTTGCTGACTTTTGGTGTGTATTTGGTGTGTGTATAGTTGCTACACTGCCACCCCTAGTAGAGAAAGTAGTGTATATCTAGAAATGTTAAGCTTGCAGGCAAGGCCTTCTTATCTCTTTGTCTGTTTTGTAATACAAAATATTAGTTTATTTCCGCAGTTGCTCCCAAATGTACAGCTATGCTGAATATGCTGTTGCTACATAAAAAAAATGTTAGTCGTACTTGACAGCTCTTCCCGAGTGTCTGGGAGATTCCTAAAATAATGGGTTATCTCCCGAATACCCAAGAGAGTCTGGCAATATTCATGAGAAGCAGTGTGCACAAACCTGTGTGATGATGTCATTTGCATTGCCACACTGGTGTAGCAAGAGTGTTATGGTACAAGGCATACCTCACAACACTTGGGGGGAGATGCACTAAGCCTTTAAAGGCGGTATTCAATTGTTATAGCGCGTCCGATCTCTTGTCTAAAGTGACAGGAGATTGTGGGGTGCTGTTCCATTGTTGCCGATTTTCGCGCTGATCACGCCCATAGTGGTCGAGTTTAGCCACGTAAAACGGCTACCCCCGACCAAAGTGCTGGGCGCGATCACGAAAAGTGCTGTTTGGATGCCCAAACAGGTCACTTTTCTCCCATTTCAGCTTGCACCCCCTGGGGAGTGCGAGCTGAAATGGTGCGTCGGCAGCTAGTCACACCAGACAGGATCAACAATTGAATAGCTCCTGTCGGGTGCGTAGGGGTGCGAAACAATTGAAAACCGCCCTGAGGGGTCTAATTTCTAAGCTTTGTTAGGAGATAAAGTGAACGGAGGTAAGGTACCAGCCAATCAGCTCCTAACTGCCATGTCACAGGTTGTATTTGAAAAATTACAGTTAGGAGCTGATTGGCTGGTACCTTATCACCGTTCCCTTTATCTCCTAACAAAGCTTAGTAAATAGACCCCTTAGAGTGATAAAGTGAAAGCACCAACCAATCAGCTCATAACTGTCATTTTTCAAACACAGCCTCTAAACTCAGGAGCTGATTGGTTGGTACTTTATCACTCTCCAGTTTATCACTCTCCAAGGCTTAGTGCATCTCCCCCCAAGTGAGAGGATTGGGACAGGGACTGTGCTCATGGTCAGATGTTACCTTGTCACGACCTGGAGGCTAGGTTGTTATCTCCTTTGCCCTCTGATCACTCTTTCAGTATGTGTGCACCACTTACTTGCCTACTCTCCCGAGAGTTGCGGGAGGTTCCCGATTTTTCTGGTATTCCCCGGCACCCCTGGAGGAGCAGGCAAATCTCCTGCATCCCGCCCACTTCCTTAGTGAAGTGGGCAGGATGGGGAGATTTTCCAAGAAATGTACAGGTCCGTAGGGAGGGGGTGGGTCTTAATGATGCGAGTCGTGACAGTTTTGCCCCTCCCTCCGGACCCGTAAATAACAGGGATTTACTGTAAAGGGGGTGGGGCCTAATGATGGCTGTAGCCTGGCCCCGCCCCCTGAAGCTGAGAGCACCAGATCCTCTCCGGCTGCTCCCGGAAAGGACATTTTAAAAGCCGGCAAGTATGGTGCAGCAATTCACCTCTGATCTGCTATGTATTGCAGCAGTGAGCGGACCATTGCTTTAAAATTGCCGGGGTTAATGCAGTCTCGATTGTGAGGCCTCAAGCCATCAAGTCCTGCACATTGCGGACTTCACAGAACTCCCTAAGGATCACCCAGGGGGGAGCTCTGAAAATTTGGCAACTATGATGTTAATAATCATAAAAATATGCCTCAGTGAAAACACCCAGGGTTCAGCCTAGTTTTTGTTACAAATTTGTTCTTCCTGCTTAAACGAAGTGCAACACTGAAGGATGTAGACCTGCTGAAGCTATTGATTTCAGAGACCCAGATTTGTGCTATTTTGAGGTGTTGTTTTAGGTAGTGTCTTGTATTGTCTGTTTTCATAATGGATTTTGCAGTTGTGTAAACACACAACCCAATAATGGGGTAAAAAAAATGTTCTGGGATTTTTCATATATACACGATTCCTAGAAAAAAAAATAATAATTGTACAGTAGGTGTATATAATGTCCTTAGTGATTTCAAAAAATAAATAAATAAAGGCAATGTTTTAATTATTTTGATAGTTTCAAAATGTGTTCTATGTTTTTAACTGGTAACTTTGGTTATTTACTGAAATGTCACATCTGTATGGTTTGTGCATTTTGTGACCCCACATCATGACACTTCCTCCATTATCCCACCTGAATGCTTTCCCTTGGACACCTACTGTCACATTGCAGCAGCTGTCAGCCTCCAGCACTGCAGACTAGGAGTAAATTTACTAAGAATCTATGTCTGGCCGAGTAGTAAACACACTTGATGTTGCATAGACCCGAGTAAGTTTGTTTCAAAGAAACTCACAAATTTGCTAATCCTGTGTGACTGAACATGTCTAATGATGGTGTATGCAATCGTGTTTGCAAGCGTGAGTGTTCAGTTGTATTTGGACTGAGCACAATAGAGCTGCCTATGGGCAGTGTGTTCAGCAGACCCATGCACAGATCAATGGGATCTGTGCATGCTTCTGGGTGTAAAAAAAAGTTGCATATTTTTAGAACCAGCACCAAGGGACTGAGCATACTCATGACCCATTATTCGCATATGCAGAATGGATCCTGCGAGATCGCTTTCCCCCGTCCTTGAATGTCGCCCCTGTTTTGTAGGCATGCCAGGACGAGAGCCTGTGTTTTCTGATGCAGATTTCCTGGCCCCAGCTGAGCAGTTCCGTTTCCCATTCTGAGTAATCTTTAGCTTACTAAGTTTACACAAATTGACTATGACTGCAGCCATCTCGACTGATGTCCTCAGATGCTTCCTGCAGCATTAGAATATTTTTGTCATCATTGCTGTGTCCAAAGACGTCGCAACGATGAGAATATCGTATAACTCTGAATTGGGCCGTAAGACACATAATAATAATTACATTGTGCAATATATATTGTGGGGTTTATTTATCATAGGTACAACCATGCAGAAAATAGCACGTTATGCATGCTTTAAGGATTAAGGGGTCTATTTACTAAGACCCTGCGTTAATGCCACTCCTGCTTCGTCTGCTACTGCTGCGAAGCAGGAGCTGGCTAACGCAGCAGTTACTAAAAATAGACCAGCCGAGGAGGGTGAATGTTAAGTCACCCCCTCGGCGGTAACAGCTGAGACTCCCTTCCCCTACAGCCCTGTGTTACTCACCATCTCCGGCCGGCAGCAGCAGCGACTTTTTTTTCCCACAAACTTTATTTACAAACGGCCAACCTGACACAGCTCAAGTCCTGCTTCTCCAGTGAGGAGAAGCAGATAACGGCAGCTACTGGAGGCGAAATCAGCGCTGGAGAAGTCAGCAGACGGTAAGTGACATCTCCTCTTAGTAATACCTGGGACACTTAGCGCTGCCATAGGTGTTTCTGGCAGCGCTAAGTGTCCCAGGTGCAGTGTGATATTGTAGCCTGCACTTAGCGCTGGCAGGCTGCAGGCAGAGAAAATCCCTTTAGTACATACTGAGAAGTGGTATGTACAGGGATTTTCTCTGTCTTTAGCGTTTTTCCCCCTTTTCTCCCCTTACTAACTAGACCCCTAAGGGTTCTATTTACTAAGCCTTGGATGGAGATACAGTGAACAGAGATAAAGTACCAATCAATCAGCTCCTTTCATTTTTCAAACACAGCATGACACATGACAGTTAGGAGCTGATTGGTTGGGACTTTATCTCTGTTCACTTTATTTCCATCCAAGGCTTAGTAAATAGACCCCTTAGACAATTTCAACAAAGCTTTAGAATAACTAACACTGCAGACTGCTATTCCCATTTTACCAAACTCCATAAAGCTTGGCTTTTTAAAGCTTGGTCGCACTAGCTAGCTGATATAACTTGGGAGATTATTGCCAGAGAGGGATCCAGAAGATCCTTAACCAGGCAGCCTCCTATCTCCTCCCTGGCTGATTATCGCAAAATGATATTGCCATGCACAGTGGGTCTCATTCAGACCCGCTCGCGAGCGCAGGACGCTCGCAAGCGGGTCGATGGTACCCAAATGTGCATGCGCACGACGGAGGTAGCTCCGTCGTGCGCATGCGCGAGACCCGAATAACAACGGCCAAGCCGTCGTTATGGATCTCGCACTAAAGGGGGCGTGCTGTCGATGGTGACTGACAGCACGCCCCCTTTAGTGGGCGTGCCGATGGCATGGTTGCCAGATGGAGGCGTTCCCATGGGATAGAGTTCCCATGGGATAGAGCCAAAATCACTCCTGGGCTTGCGGCAGCGAGACCCTACCGCAGGTTCTCCTCGCAAGCCCGATGGTCGCGATGGTCATGGACGCTCGCATAAGCTGTGGGTGGTCACCCACAGCTATGCAAGCGTCCGAGAGGCCGCTCCATTTTCAAGTAGGAGGGCCCTGATTCAGAGCGAGCACTCTGGTCAGAGTGTCCGGCTCTGAATCAGGCCCAGTGTCAGCACAGGCAGTAAAGTGATAGTTATTATCACTATACAGCCAGCCTCTGTGCAGAGGGTCCTATTGCAGCAGGTGTCCCTAGAAGGGTGTTTTGTTAAATAGCCTCAATATGCAACGACAAGTAATTATGCTTTTCGGGGCCCCAATGCCACTATGATAAATGGGCCCCTTGGTGTATGAATAGGAATACTCAGGATGTGGGTTATGCTGCAGTTGTTTAATAACATCTCCTAAACAACATTTCTTCCCTGTTTTTGAACTATTGCGTGCATGGTTTAGACCAGAGGTTCCCAAACCCGTTCCTCAAGACTACCTAACAGTCCAGGTTTTAAGGATAACCATGCTTGGGCACAGGTGACTTAAATAGTATTTGATTTAACCATCTGTGCTTAAACATAGATATCTCTAAAACATGAACTGTTGGGGTGCCTTGAGGACTGCGTTTGGGAACCTCTGGTTTAGACATTTTTACAACTAATAAGACAATGGAGTGGACCAGGTGGTAGCCTGTTAAAATACATCAACATTTTTTTCTTCCACTAAAGGTAAACACATAATTTCATTTAAAACTGAAGGATTTCTCTATGTGCAGTACAGTATGGCAAATGCACCTAATACAGTGAATGTTGTGACAGATACTGACAGGAGCTGTTAAGTCAGTAATGACTATAATCTTCACAAACATCAAAGCACATGTCTCCTGAAACAATCCATCTTATTTAAAGGCCTCAAGCAGACACAGAACTGCAAATTAAAGATCAGAATGTTTACTTACAGTGTCATTATCACATTTATGTGATATATCATGAATAATTACCTATGTCTTTGTTTTCTAAACTTCAGTGTCCATCACTGAAGTATAATCCACAGAATAATACAATAGTATAGCCCAGTCAGACTTTAAAGTGTATGAAGTAGTAAATGTTACACTGTCCAACTATATTGTTATCATGCTGAATCTGTCCGGTTCATAAATAAATTATTATTATTTAGATTGTGGTCATTTATTGCATATTGGCACAGGCCCTGATTCAGAGCCGGATGCTCTGACCAGAGCGCTCGCTCTGAATCAGGGCCATCCTATTTAAATGTGGAGCGGCCTTTTGGACGCTCGCATAGCTGTGGGTTACCACCCACAGCTTATGCGAGCGTCCATGATGATAGTCGCGATGATCAAGACCATCGCGACCATCGGGCTTGCGACGAGACCCTGCGGTAGGGTCTCGTGGCCGCAAGCCCTGGAGTGATTTTGGCTCTATCAGAGCCAAAATCACTCCCACTGACATCACTAGTGATGTCAGTGGGGCCGGACCCAGACGGTGGGCATTCCCATGGGAACGCCTCCATCTGGCAGCCACGCCCCCGGCACGCCCACCAAAGGGGGCGTGCTGTCAGTCACCATCGACAGCACGCCCCCTTTGGTGCGAGACCCGGAGCGACAGCTTGGCTGTCGCTGTCCGGGTCTTGCGCATGCGCACGACGGAGCTCCCTCCGTCGTGCGCATGCGCATTGGGGTAACATCGACCCGCTTGCGAGCGTCCTGCGCTCGCGAGCGGGTCTGAATGAGACCCACAGTTATAAAATAATTGAAAGGGAACTTGTACCTCTTTGGATCATCAAAGAAAAACCTTTCTTTCACCTTCCTATGAGAGAAATTACATGCAATGAGAGGGGGACATACAGTCTCCACTCTGCCACTCCAGCAACTCTTTGGGGTCTATTTACTAAGCTGTGTTAGGAGATAAAGTGGACGGTGATAAGATACCAGCCAAACAGGTCCTAACTGACATTTTTCAAACACAGCCTGTGACATGGCAGTTAGGAGATAAAGTGAACGGTGATAAGGTACCAGCCAATCAGCTCCTAACACAGCATTGTAAATAGACCCCTTAGGCTGCTGTGGTGTATGGAGGAGGAAGGGTCAGGGGGCTGCACTGTACTTGCGGCACATAGAGGAGGAGGGCAGCAGGTAAGTGGAGTGTAGGGAAAAAATCAGTGTTTAATAAGATGATACTGGAGATTACTAGTGGGCATGATGATATTGGGGGATTGATGTGGAGACAATGACAATACAGTATGTAATATTGATAGAGAAATTAGATAGGTTTTAAGAACCTTCAAATACTGTAGAAACCTGAAAACAGATGGATACATACAAAACACAGGCAAGAATGTACAGTGTAGACTAATACATTTACGTGCAACAAAGTAATGGATCGTAGTACACACATTCAGATCAGACAACAATCAGATATCGTTGTCTGATCGACCAGCATGTGCTGGATGATCGTTATCGAACATCCAGCACATGCTCCATTCCATCAACTACTATACAGACCCTCGATCAACGATCGGGGGTCCCTATAGTATCCAGGCTAACCTGGTCAATATTGACCAGGTTGGCCTGCATGCACGGGCGATGGTCAATATCGACCATCCGTGCCCACGCATCGTTTGGCTGTTTGAAGGGGCAAAAAAAGGTTGATTTAAACGATCAAACAATATCGTTATCATTTAAATCGACTAAGAAATCTGACCATGTGTATGCACCAAGACATAAGCATAAACAGTATCATTATATATATGTCATATTAAATTAAACAATTCCAGTCTTAGTTGATGGAAGAGAGGATTAAATAAGGGACAGGGACTGATGGCCGCAAGGTGATGTGGGGGATTTGATGGGGGCATGATGATGATATGCATTGATGTGGGACATGGAGATATAATAATAATAATAATAATAATAATAATTTTATTTATATAACGCTTTTCTCCTAAAGGACTCAATAATAGATTGATTGGAACACGATGACAAAGAGGATTGGTGGAAGATATGGTGATATTAGGAATTATGAGGGACATGAATAATTTTAGTTTAATGGAGGAGACTATGATATGGGTGATATGATAATATTCAGTAGGAGACATGATATATAGTATTGATCAGTGTCATGATAATATGGAGGCCATGGTGATGAAAGGTGTTGTTGGAGGACATTATATTATTGATGATTTATAAAAGAGATGATCTGGGAATTTGATGATATCCATGAAATGGTGGATTGATAATTATATGTGGTATTATTGACATGAAAATGACAAGACATGACACATGCCCCCTAGGTGGCACTAGACAATTGGTGGATTCCTTCAAAATATTGCTATGGGATGCAAACATTTTTAATGTTCTCTCTCCTCATTACTCTCAATCCCTCCTTAAGTACAGGTACATAGGAACAGTTGCCACGTATCTGTTTGTGCTATGTTCCATCCATTTGGCATTTATTGAAACAGCAATGCACCAAAGAAGCATCTCAGATAGAGTTTGTAATTCCACTAAGTAGGAAAATGAAGGCAGATATTTAGGGACACACAGGAAGTAGGCAGGCAGGATATACACAGACAAAATCTTAAAAGATGTGTCTGATCTTCTAATTTATATTTTATGCCCCATCTGAAGTATAGCTGAGGTGTATTTTCTCTGTATAATGCCAGATGAATGTGATGCTGCACATACGGTGTGGAGCGGGGGACATAACAAAGCTGCGTTTTCATGCCATTTAGGACCTCATATGTACTGGTATTAATGTCATGTGTTTTACAATTGTTTCTATGGTCAACATAACCACTCACATTTTCACCAGTGTTTTTGTGCATTGCATTCTTGTTATCCCACATACATCTTGTCCAAATCTATATGTGTTTACTTGGGGGTAAACGCATTGGGGATGTCTACAGTGACCTTCAATAACCTCAAAATTGTGCATGTTAACAAGGGTTAAAAATGTTATTTAAAAATGTCTACACTACACACACATTCTTTATTTGTATATTTTTTTTCTCACCACGATCTTGGGATATCTTATATTATGAGCAGTAGCTATTAAATAACAAGACTGATGCTATAATTTATGTTTAATTATATAAAGTACATTTTAACTGTGTTCCCATAGGCAAACCCAGGGGGGGGGTTATGGTTGCCTGGAAACCCCCCTCCCCACCCACACTATGACAACTATAACAGTATATAATTAGATTTTACTATGAAGTAATTAACACAACCAGTAATGATTTCACCTTTGTACCAACCAGGAGATCTGGAAAATGTGCACTGGTAGCGGTTCACTAATATAGACCATCTATAGGGATAATTATTAATAGTGTATAACATACGCTATCCAGTGCACAAGAAAACAAATGTGTACATATATGTCCAGGGCAGTGCTAGGATCTACTGCCGCTCAACCCAAACTCTCAGATTTGCTCTGATGCCCACATTTGAAATAAAAGCATTCAGCTCAGGCTGGATTGCCCTACTGCCACATTTAATGGGTTAACTATGTTTGCTGGCCCTGTATATGTCGGAATTATGATATAGATATACACTGCACTTTGTATGATGCATATTATAACTGTTTAAAGGTGCGTACACACTGGGCGACCAGGAAAGAGTACGATTATGACATCGTAATCGTACCGTCATTCCTGATCACCTGTAGTGTCTGCACTGAACGATCAGTCGTTCCGTGCAGGCACAGTCCATCATTCCTGAACATGCCAATCTGTCATTTTCGGCAGATTGTCCTGCATGTTCCGGCGATGGACAATGTCGGAAACGACCAGCGCATTGCTGGTCGTTTCTGACATAAAAGTGCACCATTTGTGCACGATTACTGAGCGATTGCACGATTACGATGCCGTAATTGCGCAATCGATCAGTAATATCACCCAGTGTGTACGCACTTTAAGTGTTAATGAGGCTCTCTTCATGGACTGGCCAAGCTCGCTCTAAAATCAAGCATTTGGTAACCCTCCTCTAGAAATCCACTGTTTGCCACTGGTTCCCCCTCTATGTAAAGCTCATTATCTGTCAGCTGTATCAACAGCTTCATCATTTTCTTCAGTAACTGATGCAAAATGGGTTCCCTTGAGTACAGATTTGACTTTAGGGAGAAGAAAGAAGTCACACGGTGCTAGGTCTGACGAGTATGGAGGGTGTTCTAGCACTGCAATCTGTTTCTCGCCACTAAACTGCGTCACAGAGAGAGCTGTGTGTGTTCGTGCGTTGTCCTGATGAAGGACGAAACCTTTTTCCCACAACTCCGACCTCTTTCTTCTGATTCTTTTGCGCAAAGTTGCTAGAACATTTTTGAAGTATGTTGATTCACTGTTGCACCTTCTGGTACCCAGTCTTCCAAAATCAACCCTTGATATAAAAAAAACAATTAACATGGCTTTGAATTTGGATTTGCTTTGATGTGCTTTCTTCATGCTTGGTGATGATGGTGTTTTCCAGTGCATGGACTCACAGGTTATAACTTAATCTAAAAAATGCGAATCCGCTTCAGTTTGTTCTAAAACGTCTGTACACATTTGCTTTCGATTTTCTTCCTGCACGTCAGTGAGAAGCCCTGGAACCATCTTAGCAAAAACTTTTGTTGTGTTAAAATCTTGATGGGATACTTGCCTAACAGTTTCTTTGTTGTTGTTTACCATTTCTGCTATCACTCGGATGCTGAGTCAATGGCCAATTTGAACAATTTTCTAAATTTTTTCCACATTTTCATTTGGTTTTGATGTGCAAGGCCTTCCGGGACATTCATCACCTCCAACATCCTCACGACCTACGCTAAATCTTTTCTGCCACTCAAACACATGTGCACGTGACATAAAATCTTGGTTTACGGGTCAGATTGTAAGTTATATTATTGTTTTTTTCAAAAATATTTTTATTGAAGCTTTGCACAGTACAGTACAATACAATATATAAGATGGTACCATCTAAAAGAGTTATTACATAACAAAGAAAAGTAAATAGCATAGTATAGTTAAGGATAGGAAAAACCAATCCCTAATGTAGACCCAATATTAATATATTAATTGACATCAACAGTATTGTGTGACTATCTTAGGCAGAGTATGAATATGTGTAAAGCAAATAATATAAAAGATAACACTCCCATGTTGCGACCACCCGTTGATTAACAGATTAGCAAATACTCTGAAGCAGTACAATAAAAAGAAAAAAAGAGAAAAGAATAAAATACGAGTAACAAGCACAACTGGTGCTCACCCGAAGTCCACGAGTCATTGATTCATCCATGGGGGAGCATCTAGCAATTGGTAAAAATACCATGAAGTGTGTTGGAAGCATCGTTGGATAGCTAATTTCGTAGATAAAAGGAGCGTCTGAATATATTTACTCCAGCATTGAAACAGTGAGGGCATCAGTGTTTCTTTATTTAAGGTTGCTTCAATCCAATCCATAGAGAATCAAAAGAGTAGCCTAGAGGTAGCCATGGCTAAAGTAAGTGTTGAGTCATGATTCCATATTTGTAATATAGCCTTCCGACCTACTGCAGCCAAAAGTAACAACAACTTTTTATCTATTCTGGGAATACGTTGCTCTACTTTTGAACTACTTTGCATTTTTACAACACATGGGAAAAACAACTTTTTCGAACACCATGTGACAGCAAACTATCTGTGTGAGAGGGGTGAAACTGGCTAAACCGTTTTAGAATATTCCAAAGTCATTGTTCCCCCGCTCCCTTTAAACTCACGCACTCTCGTTATTTAATAGCCATACCTCGTATGTGAAGAAGGAAAAAAGGATATGGTGAAATTAATACATAACAAAAAGAAATAAAAACGAATCCACTGTAAGTGAAAGATTTTCTTTCATCGTTGAACATTTAATATTTGCTGCATTTATTCATTTTTATTGTGAGCACTATTGAAAGGTTTTTCATATATTTGCTGATTGACTGTTTTGCATAAGTATTTGATGATCCTGGACTTCTAGGTCGTAATTTCTGGGAAGATCCATTTGTGCAATTCAGCTTAGGAGGGCAGTCAGCTGTCAGGTGCCGCCGTTGTCCTAAATGTGTGACAACTAGCATGGGGACATTATCACATAAGAGACTCTGCGCTAGCCACCAATGGCTACATCTGGTGATGGCCACCACCTGCTACACAGATTAATACATATATTGGGATGTATGATGTATCGCATATACTATGTGATCCATCCCGCCTTCTATTACATACATACTGGTGTTTAATAACGCAGTATGTATGATTACCTACCTCCTCCGATAAGAGCTGTCCCTTTGCAAAATGATAACTTCTGGGTGTATTATGTCAGGGGGACAGAGAGGGATCCTTTGGAAAGGAGTCCATAGGCAATGCCACCTATAGTTGTGTATCGGGCAGAAGCTCCAGAAAGTTTCTCTTTCCGGACTTTGCTGCATACCGACACATCGCAGCTCCATAGAAATCTGAGGGGTTTGAAGTGTCGGCAGTCCACAGCGGATATCTCTGATCAGGGCCGACTCCAGGGGTAGCTGCGCACTGTGCCGGCTCAGTGTAAAGCCCCTCTAGCGACCGAAAATAGAGGTGTGGTCTAATTGCCATAGGCCACGCCCCATAACTGCCATTATTTGGGGGCGTGCCCGCATGACACGCCTCCCGTGTAACGTCAGGCTGGGGGAGAGCCCAGCACTCCGTCACTAGCTGGGCTTCACCCAGCCCTCTACCGGTACTGAATCCATGCAGCTACTCCAGGGCCCAGCACCGCCCTCTATGGGGTGGCGCCCCTGTTTGACCGCACTGGTCGAACACCCTAAGAGCCAGCCCTGTCTCTGATATTCTCTGCGGATCATTTTAATAAATATGGGAAACCAAATGTATTGCGGTAAGCCTCAGAAAATGTAAGTTTTCTGAGGTTTGACAGCATTTGTTTGATTAATACGTCCCGCCCGTAGGCAGAAGCCCTTAATTCTGTAAAAGTGTCCCAGTTTCACAGGAATAAGGGCTAACTGCTTTAATAAACAAACACTTTTTGCTTGAAAAAAAAAAAAAAACCTTCTGAGATCTTTAACATATACTGTATACAAAAGTGAGCACATAGGATAAATACAACACAGCAAATACAAACTCACAGAAGAAGAAGGTTGGTTCTTATTATTATCTTTCTGTATTTGGCACTCATAACATAAACCAAGTCCCCACGCATTAGCATCATTTATATCCAGATAGTTTTATAGAACAAGGTTGACCCTGAATGCCTTACAACAAAAGAAAAAGGTACTCACGTAAAATATACTCTGAGCTGTCGTGGTCATAGTCGTTGTCTTCTGGAAAGTGATTAATTCTGAAGCAGTTTCCTTTGTATAGGCCTGAACAAAGAGAATAAAACATGGCTGAGATGTTGTCATTCCATCACAGTCTGTAGTAATAAAAGGTCACATGGAAATGCTGATATGTGTAGACAGTGATAAGGTGACGGACTGTTACTGTTATTTATAGCACTGATTTTTATGTAGACTACACATCAGGACTCGGGCCTGATTCAGAGCCAGACGCTATTTGTGCTCGCTCGTTCAGAAAATGGGGCCGGCTATTTAAATTGAGCGCTTGCTCTTTGCGGTCTGTTGACGCCTCTATGTCTGAGCGAGTGAACGAAACATGCGCTCGCTATTTTGTAAAGATGCCCCTTTGCTGTTCGCATCATACGTCATCTCCGCTATTTATTAGATTAATCGAGTACATCGAAAGGCGTCTGAACTGCTTGCAGTGCTTGTGGTTGGATTTTCCTACCGCAATCATGCGAACAGTTCAGGCTAAGAAACAACCAAGTGACGTGGCCGATGACGCTGCTTTGTTAATTATGCACACCCTTAAAACGCCCGTTTTGACCGTTTGGCACGCCTACGTTCGGACCTCCACTCCCTGTTTTCAAGCACCATCCCCTGTTACCACCCACAAACGCCTCATCTTGTCACTCAAAATAGCAGGCACTCGCTATTTTGCGAACACACGATTTCCAACCGCACTTACTGGTTGGTGCATGCGCATTACGACCCATGCGCAGATGTGCGAACATCGCTCGGAGCGAACGAGCGGCCGCTTATGAGCGGCTCTGAATCAGGCCCTCAATGTAGAAAAGTCTACAGAAATACGAATACAATAATTTTCTGCTTTACTGAAAGTAAAACTATAACTACTACACTGAAAAAATGACCCTGATACTAAGGGCTGGGTACACACTAAACAATGTGTGTACCCCTCGATGCGATGGATGACTGCACGGATGATGGGCCGATCCGGTGCCCAACCACCCGATATGTCGGCACCAGCCGCATCCCGCTGCGTGGGGTCATCAGTCACAGATTAAGCTGCATGTAGGGACAACCTGACGATGCGACTGATGACCAAACGGGAACGCGCATGGCCCGACATAGTGCACACACATTAGGCAATTGTACTCTGTTGTTATGACAATTAGTGCCAGTCAATTATTTATCTGCTAAAATAATATAGTTTTCCTCTCCTGTTCTTATTACTGCCTAAGCAGGGCCGGTCCGCCCGTTATGCCGACTACGCATGTGCTGGGCGCCAGCAGAGCGCTCAATCCCCAGCGCGGCCAAACTTATACAGGAACCCACCCGCCGCTACACTCCTTCCCTTTTCCCCCCGAGCGCGCCACACTCCTTCCTGCCTTCTACCCGCGGCCGCCGCAGGGAGGCTTCATTTGCCGGGCACCCGGCTCCCCGCAGCAGCAGCCAGAGCTCACTCCTGAGCTCCAGCTAGGCTTCCCCCACAGGCACTATGGCGTCTCTCCCATAGTTAAAAGGAGCGGCGGAAGGCAGCGGACACAGGATCGAAGCTTAAGGTAAGTATTCTGGTTTTTGTGTGTGTGTGTGTGTGTGTGTGTGTTGCGCGGCACTCTTACAGGGGGCTCCTGGGGATACTATTACAGGGGCTACTGGGGACACTTTTACAGGGGCACTACTACTGGGGGCATTGTCACAGGGGCATTACTATTGGGTACACTACTACTGGGGGCATTACTACTGGGAGCAATTTTACAGGGGCACTACTACTGGGGGCTAACTTCTCGGGGCATTATTACAGGGGCATTACTACTGTGAGCACTTTTACAGGGGGCATTACTACTGGGGACAATTTTACAGGGGCATTACTACTGGGGGCAATTTTACAGGGGCATTACTACTGAGGCACTAATACAGGGAGCATTACTTTTGGGGGCATTACTACTGGGGTCACTACTAATGGGGCATTGCAGAAGGGGCACCACTACTGGGGGGCACTGCAGAAGGGGTACCACTGCTCTGGGCATTATGTGTAAGTGCCACTACTGCTATAGGCATTGTACAAGGGTCACTACTACTGTGGGCACTGTATTAGGGGCACTACTACTGTGCGCATTGTATTAGGGGCACTAATACTGTAGGCATTGTGTATAAGGGGCACTAATGTTGGCATTGTGTAAAAGGGGCACTACTGTGTGTCAGAACATAAATAAGGGACACTACTATGTGGTGTAATGTGAATCGGACAATATGGCCCTGATTCAGAGCCGCTCGCAAAAAGCGAGCGCTTGCTCTGAATCAGGGCGGCCGCTTTTTTAAAAAGAAAACGGCCTCCTGGACGCTCGCTAAGCTGTGGGTGACCCCCCACAGCTTTTGCGAGCGGCCAAGTGATGGTCGCATGGTCGCGACCATCGGGCTTGCGACGAGACCCTTGTGGTAGGGTCTCATCTGCCACAGCCCAAGTGAGCTTCCGGCTCTAATAGAGCCAGAAGCTCACTACTGACATCACTCGTGATGCCAGTAGGGCCGCCCTCAAACGGCAGGCGTTTGAACAGCCAACCCCCCTTCCCGCCTTCCAAACGTTGCGAGCTGTCGATCAACATCGACAGCCGCCCCGTTTGTAGCGAGCCCCGGAGCGAGTGAATTTCTCACTCGCTCTGGGGCTCAAGCGTGCACACTGCCTGGCAATCGACCCGCTTGCGAGTGGGTCTGAATCAGGCCCTATGTGCGGTGTAATGTGAATAAGATTGTGTTTTTGTGTGGTGTAGTTTGAATTGGGAATTCTATTGTGTGACCACGCACCTTTCTTTTGAGACCTTTCCTTTAGAATGCCTCCCAACCATCCCTATTTTGGCGACAAAGTGCTCTAGCTGAGGGGGGGGGGGGGAATGGTGAATAGATGACATGTGCATGCATGCGGCATCTATTGACTGGAGAAAGGGACTGTGAGCATGCCCAGCAGCTCCAAGAGCATTGGGTATGTACCCAGCATGATTGGCGCTTATGATTCGGGCTTATCCCATGAGACCACATCCCTTTCCTTTGTCGGGTGCACCTTCTGCGTGTGCAAATTCAGCCAGGGGGAGCCAAAATGTATCTTCGTTTACCAAAAATATTAGGCTCGGGCCGGCCCTGTGCCTAAGTCTATGTTAACACAAACAATGTGAGAGAATGAAATGCAGGACAATCAGAGTATACAGTACTTATCTACTCTCCCAGAAATGCCTAAAGGTGCAAACACACATAACGATTTTGTAACCAACGATTTTCTGTTAGATTTTCTGTCAGATTTTCAGTTGAAAAGTGAACGATTGTTGAAGTGTAGTGAATAATTTTTACAACGATGAAAGAAAAATGCTCCTTCCCTTACTGAAAATCTTTATGTTGGACACTCTGAAATGGAAGATAACTACAAACTACAAACGGGAGCACGCTTGAACGATTATCGTTCAATGTTATAACTCAGAAACTGAACGATTCTTTGAACGATTGAACGATAACGATTTTTTGAACGATTTGTCATTAACGACGTCGTTAAGTGTGTATGCACCTTAAGAGATTCCTTCATTTTCAGGGAGTCTTTTCAGGCTCATGGGAGAGTTGGCCTCATTCTACTTCTTTTTCTTGAGAAGTGTGCAGGCTGGGGGCTATGGAGACACTCGTGCTGCAGAATGACACCTCATTACAGCTACATCCCCAGCTGCATAATGATGACACAAATCGCATTGGAACACCCCATCCTTCACCTCCCGTCTAGATAAACCCATAGGAGAGGTCCAAAAAGCAGGCAAGCATGATTCTAAGTTTACATTGGAAGTAGCTCCCCCAAATATCGATAATCACAACATTGTGACTTTACAGTTCCACGGTGGCTGTTCCTCTCTGCAGCCACCAGTGGGTGAGGTGCTGCCGGGCTACCCTATCAGCAGTGATTGGCTGCACAGCATTGTGGGAGGGTGCAGGATACAGAGGGGCTGCAAGGGCCCTCTGGGAATGTTGGCTGTTGGAAGATTGGGCCTGATTCAGAGCCGCTCGTAAGCGGCCGCTCGTTCGTTCCGAGCGATGTTTGCACAACTGCGCATGCGTACGGATCGTAATACGCATGCACGAACCAGTCAGTGCGGCCGAAAATCGTTTGTTCGCTAAATAGCGAATGCCTGCTATTTTGAGTGACAGGAAGAGGCGTATGTGGGTGGTAACAGGGGAAGGTGCTTGAAAACGGGGAGTGGAGATCCGAACACAGGCGTGCTTAAAGGTCAAAACGGGCGTTTTAAGGGTGTGCATAATTAATACAGCAGCGTCACTGACCACGTCACTGGGTTATTTTATAGTCAGAACTGCTCTCATGATTGCGGTAGGAAAAACCAACCACAAGAATAGCGAGCAGTTCATACGCTGGTCGATGTACTCGATTAATCTAATAAATAGCGGACATGACGTAGGATGCGAGCGGCCAGGGGGCGTAGTTTTCCAAAAAACGACCGCATGTTTTGTTCGCTCGTTCAGACCTAGAGGCGTGAACAGACCGCAAAGAGCGAACGGTTCATTTGAATAGCCACCCTTGTCTTCTAACAACCACCCACTGGGCGTTCCAGATGCGACCATGTCAGGGAAAGCCCAGCCTGGCGTGGTCACATATGGTGTCACTATGCCAAGCAAGTAGTTAAAAGAGAGGAATGTTGACAATCATAATGCAGATACCACAATGTCTACAGGTATGATGACATTAAACATGTTGACATATGCAAAATGTTAACATGTTCACAATGTCGACATCTGAAATGTATATCCACCCCATGAGGAATATTCTAAATGCAAGAAAATACTATAATTAAGGGGTCTATTTACTAAGCCTTGGCTGGAGATAAAGTGGATCGAGATAAAGTACCATCCAATCACTTCTGAGCTGCCATGTCACAGGCAGTGCTTGAAAAATGACAGGAGCTGGTTGGCTGGTACTTTATCTCATTTCACTTTATCTCCATCCAAGGCTTAGTAAATAGACCCCTAAATTCAGTAAACATGGTAAGGACAATAATGCCTCACGCATACTGTACATACATTTGACATCATCTGTATTTATATAGTGCATCATTACTGTATATGAATATTAGCTACCATTACAATGTAAGTTTCCTGTGTACCAATATTGGACATAATTGGATAATGAATTCTTGCTGAGTACAATGACATTTTCCTTGGGGCATTGCATTGAGTCTATTTATTATTAGATTTACAGCTATTTATTGGATAAGATTTTATTATATATTATGGTTATGTACGTTTATTCTTATTGTTTACAGATTTTTATATAAACAATTCTTACACAAGATCCATTATGCACTCTTTTTAAATTATTGTTTAGTATTGAGTAAAATGGGAATTAACCTATAGGAGCTACTTTATGTACAGTACAGGTGATCATCAGAGAAATAAAGTTTTATTTGCGCCCGAATATTGATGCAATATGTTTCCAGTGTGTCTAGAGTCACATTCTGTTCACGCTTCTTTGATCACAATGTTTCAAGTAGAACTTTCTTATTAGTTTAATTTGTACACTGTGCCCTGGTGCCCAGTTTGATAAATGCTCTGCCATGTCTGTAATCAGATCAGGAATGGGTACCATGGCGCAGACTAGTGCCTAAGAGCGCATGTGGGAAGGAAGGAGTGAGATGGGTATGCAGATAGATTAGCTGTTTCGTAATGAAAGCACTGTCCTTAAATAATGAGATTTGTGGAGGTTAATTTGTATAGCTAAATAAATGACCTTATTAGCCTAGAAGGCTAATGCTGCACAGCTACAGTATATGCAATGGGGTTGTGAGCCTCCCTCAGAAATCATTTAAACAAAAATCCATAATAATGCTACACCACTGCAGATATCTCAGACTCTCCTTATAGGAATTGTGTCTGCTATAAAATTAAAGAATACCAACCGTATGTGTGTGTATATATATCTATATATATCTATATATATCTATAGATAAATAGATATAGATATATATATAGATATGTATACACACACATACGGACATCTATATATATATATATATATATATATATATATATATATAGATGTCACTCAATCCTTGGTTAATTTTGGGTGGTGCAAGGTCCCAGGATGTCTTATTAATATGCCAGTTCACTTTCTCCAAAAGAAAAAAGTAAAAAAAAAGACCAGCACTTACATTTAGTGAGTCAATATATTATATTCACCTACTACAGAGGTTATCACCTTTCACATGCCAATTTTTTTCATTTTAAGGGGAGATGTATCAAACCTTGGAGAGAGATAAAAGAGCGATAAAGTACCAATCTTTCAGCCTCCACTGCCATTTTACAGGCTGTGTTTGAATAATGACAGTGAGGAGTTGATTGGTTGCTACTTTATCTCTCTCCAAGGTTTGATAAATTTCCCCCTGAGGAGCCTATTCATCATACTTAAACTTTCTCTGGAGGTAATTAGGTTTAGAACTCGCATGGAGTTCTACCTAATTACCGGAAGAATTCATCATTCCTCCTCCCCATAACTATCTATTTTCGAAAAGCTGTCATTATTGCGATGACAGCTTTTCATGAAATAGATAGTTATCCCTATCTACTCTAACTTACCGCAGCTGGAATCCGTGCTGCACATGCACTGTTACATTCATAAAGCCAGCGCATGCGCAGCACTGCCTACAGCGGCGGTAATTTTGTGTGTGTGTGTGTCCTGCCCCCTCCGCTCACCTCCCTCCTGTCCTGACTTACCTGCTCGCGCAGCAGCCTCAGGCTCCGTCTGCTATGCTGTCATGTGGTCTCCCAGCAAAACACAGTACTGTTTTGAAAAAAAAATAGTTTGGTTTTTTTTCTAAACTTTATTGTGCTCTGCTGGGGAGAACACATGACAGCATAGCAGACGGAGGAGCCAGAGGAGAGTCCAGAGCGATGGAGGAAGACGCCGGGGGACCTGCCCAGCTGAAAGCAGGTGTTACCATTACCAGTGGCCGTATGGTAACACCATCAAATTCCGAAAATACATAATTTTCGGAATTTGAGGAATGCTATAATTTCCATATCCCCATACTATTGTATGGGTAGTATGTAAATTAACGCAGGGGTACTTAGCAAGGAGATATCAGTGATATCTCCTGTGTTAAGTCTCTACATGAATACTAAAATAAACGTTAATTAAGGAAAATGTCATTTAAAAACATTATTTTAGTGTTGATGAATAGGCCCCTGAGTCATTTAGTAACAAAAAAAATCAAAACAAAAAAATATTGTGTTCTGTGCAGAGCTTTAAACCAACATGTCTGTAAGAGGTAAATAATTTTTTGGGTGGGATTGCTTTGGGTTCCAAATCAGCTACTTCGATCTCTATACTTTTAAAGGGTGAAATCGAGATGGCATTTTCTATTCCACAGGTTCTCAAACTCGGTCCTCAGGACCCCAAACACTGCATGTTTTCCAGGTCTCCTCACAGAATCACAAGTGAAATAATTATCTCCAAATGTGAATCTTTTAAAATGTGTCAGAGAGTAATGAATACACCTGTGCACCTGCTGGGTGACCTGAAAAACGGGATTTGTGTGGGGTCCTGAGGACTGAGTTTGAGAACCACTGTTCTATTCTAAACTGTGGTTACTCTTGAGTTTTTCAATTTAGTAAATCCCATTGGGAAAATGCTGCAATCCCACCAGGATTTCAAACCCATTCCCTCTTAGTTGGGACACATTAGCCTAACAGCTGGAATTCACTGTCTATGGCTGTAGTGGCAAAGAAGTTTATGAAAGCTGTAGATAAAGAAGCCTCTTAAAAAGATCCCAGATGTCATGGATTTTGTTGTTTTTCATTGTGATGAAAATAGTGGTTAAAGATGAAACTTTTGTTACAAACCAGTAATTAATGAGATTAGATATTAAATGGTCAAGAGAGGACATTTTCCACACTATTAGCTCATCAGTGCTATAAAAGCATATATAGCCCACCCTTTAACAAACTCACATCCCACTAACTTCCCCAGATGCCACGGACCTTACAACATGCCCCTCAGCCCCCCGGATGTGGATCTAAAAACTCTATATACTCTTATTAAAGCTGCAGTTTTTTGTGATATTTATGTATTAAAACTCACATCACCGGACACAGCTTGCCTGTCTGCACATCGCAGGATATTTTTCGGAAAAAATACCCAGAGAATGTTTCTGCGCATGTGCCGGCCTCAATACCCCTGCACCAAAACCCGGCTTCTGTGATCAGCCTGTGTGTCTGAATAGACCACAGGCTGATCACAGAGAAAATAAATGGTTTAGAATAGAAAATAATAAAGTAAAATGTACCTGCATGCTGCACCCAGGGATCGATGATCGGTGGGCTCCTTCTGTGGCCCCCAATCAGCTGATTTGTGTGGTCAGCTGAGGTGCCAGCCGGAACTTCAGCTGACCGTGTCACGGAGAAGGAACCCATCGGCCAACTAGCCTGGTGCAGATAAGCTTAATTTCATTTATTTTCTATTATAATAATTTTTTCTGTGGTCAACCTGTAGTCTATTAGACACACAGGGGTATATTTACTAAAGTGCGGGTTTTTAGAAGTGGAGTTATTGCCCATAGCAACCAGATTCTACTTATCATTTATCTAGCACCGTCTAGAAGATAAAAGCTAGCATCTGATAGGCACTTTAGTAAGTATACCCTACAGGTTGAGCACAAAAGCTGGCTCAGAGCTCTGCTCTGTCTGTCAGCCTGCAGGCAGGGCAGAGCAGGAGTAGGGGAAATAGAGAGAAGTCTGCATTACACCATTTAAATTTGAACACATTGCATTTCCAATTACAAGTATGGGAAATGTAATCGGATTACTAAAAGAATACGCATTTAAGGGCTTGGAAGATGTTTTTCCAAAAACTCATCCAAAAGCCCTTTGATACATTTTTGGCAAAGTAAAATAATGTGAAAAAGGTGATGTTTTGCTTGCTGATGTCGGGAGTGACAGCGCAGCAGAAGGGTCCATGTTGCATTCACTGACGATGTTGCCGACGTGTAATTCGGTCCAGTCGGATTGGACAACATATCGTCTAGTGTCTACCTGGCATTAGAGTGCACATCCTTTCATAATGGGACTGTAGATTTGTTCAGAGTTAACCAATCACATTCAAAATCAATTTCAAAGGTAATTAGGATACACCAGTCAGGATAAAGTGATTGTGTCAGAATGCTGAGGATGTACAAGAATTTCACTTTCTCACATGAAAACGGTCTAAAGCACATATGCAAGCCAACCAAAGACTGGGCCAGTGAGAGCTCATTCAGAGTCGATCGCTAGATTCCGGCTCCGACGTGCGCATGCCTAGTGGGCAAACATCGACCCGTTGCGAACGCTCAGAGCTTGCGACCGGGTCTGAATAAGGCCCTCAATCCCATTCATGAACTGTGGAATGACACGGGAGACGACCACACAATTTGATTGATCGAGAACTTTTTTGCAGGGATGAGTGGAATACAAATAATAGAGAATCATTCAATAAGAATCATTGCTACAATAAAACAAAAGGTACTTCCACAAAGTATTAGTTTATAGGTATGGCACCAGGGATTCAATCATATTCAATCCTTTTTCCTGCTGGTTGCTAGGTCACATTAAAGGTGTTGACAAAAGTCTGCCATGATTCATTTATCTTAATATTATGAGTGGGACACCGAGATGGGGGCTGCAGGCTATACATTGCAGAGCTGTCCATTGCCCACTAGTGCCTTACCTCAAACAGCCACGGTTGTTTCTTTTTTCATTGCTCTTGGATATGACACAAAGCTTCTCTACTGATACAGCTGTGTCCACACAGAGGGGGTCATTCAGACCCGGTCGTTAGCGCCGATGCGCTCGGACCGGGTCGATGGCCCCCCACAGAGCATGCGCACGACGGCGACGGCGCCGTCATGCGCATGCGTGAGAACCGCTACGACCGACAGCACCGGTCGTAGCGGGTCTCGATCCAAAGGGGGCGAGCTGTCGATGTTGATTGACAGCTCGCCACGTTTGGAAGGCGGGCCGGGGGGGTGGTAGCCCAAACGGGGGCGTTCCCATGGGAACGCCTACCGCTTGGGGGCGGCCCCACTGACAACACTAGTGATGTCAGTGGAGAACTTCCGGCTCAGACAGAGCCGAAAGCTCTCCGGGGCTTACGACAAGGGAGACCCTACCCTAGGGTCTCATCGTAAGCCCCGATGGTCGCGATGGTCTGGCGCAGATTGTAACCGAGGGGAAATAAATAAAAATAATATAGTGCAATACACTCACAACAATCTGCGAGTCACAAGTCTAATGAGGTTCTGCTCATCTGCTTATGGTGAGAGTCAGCACCTTGCAGAAATCCCCTTTCTGCTGGGTCTAATTGATCACATGCATATACCTCCAGCAGTTAAATGACAGATAGAGGTGTTATATACTGTATATATGGTAATACGTTCCTAAAGTCAGAGGACATCCCCACCCACAAAAAATATGCTCTCCTGGTGAAGGTAAGTTTCATACACAGTGCAGAAATCACCTTTATGTTGGGCCTATACAATATCAATTTGCTTTGGATCTCAAATAGATCACATAACTGGTGTTTCCAAATATGTTTTGATAAATATGCCCCTTAAATAATGAAACACAGCAAGATCTTTAACAGCAATGATATTTATTGGCTCAAACAGTACTATAAGAACGTTTCCTATAAGTGCATCACCCACCACCTGAATTACAGTGCTTTAGACATAATTTTAAGCAAGCTACTTGCCCTTCTTTTATACAGTGTTATACAAATGGCTGGTGGTGGACGTACCTGCTCCAATTCAGGGCTTCAGAGCTGACTCCTTTATCTTTACATGAAAACCAGCCTATTGACAACAATGAAATGGGGAGAAAGCATCTGTCATTGTTATTTGAATAAGACCCAAATAGACTGGGATCCACAAGGTAATTAACCTGGAGTATAGCAGCTGGCAAAGCAAGCGTTAACTGCAGGCTAGACAAGGCAATAGTAACTGCAGACAGACACCATGAAAGACAGTGCGTACACACGAGTCGATTCTTTGGACGTTCGGTCGTTCAAAAAATTGTTCAGTTTCAGGGACAAAACGATGAACGGCAACTACCAATGCGTGCTCCTGTTTGTAGTTGGTAGTTGCGTTCATTGCCCAAACCTCCTGTCCAACCTGACGATAATGCCAGTTTGAACATTTTTGGGTATGAGGGAGGGAGCTCGGCACTGAACGAAATAGTTATTGATTTTGCTCAGTGTTGTGCTCAGTGTTGTTAACAACACTGAGCACATCCTTGCCGGGGACACATGGGACAATTTTCGTTCGGGGAGAAAATTGTCCTGTGTACACACCTTTAGCAAGGAATGATGACTGAAGACTGCAGGACTGGATGAACACAGCAAGGCAAGGGTTAACTGTAGGAGCAGGGCCGCCTCTAGGGGTGTTCGACCAGTACGGTTGCACAGGGGCGCCATCCATAGAGGGCGCAACCCTCCCCAACATCCCTATTCCCGCTGGGTGGTCAAATTGGGAGGTTAGGGGACCCCCACTGCAGCAGCTGTGCGGTCGTGCCAGACCCCCGGAGAGTGAATGGATGCAGCGCACGCATGCGCGTGGCATCCATTCACTGACGGGAGAGGGCTGGGGGAAGCCCAGCCAGTGACGGAGGGCTGGGGTTTACCCCCAGCCTGACATTATTTGGAGGCGTGCCATGCTGTACGTAGCAGCCAGCATCCTAGTTGCTAGGAAATGTCCAGAATACAGGTAGGAAAGAGCCACAGCGGCCAAACACAAGTCATTGGCCATTAGGAGTCAGGTGCCAGGGGGTACCTCACCACTGGCACCTGTTAGTCTATTCTGAGGAATCTTATCTATAATTCGCTGCCCAGCCAAAATGCAATGCTCCTTCAGGCTTTATTAGACCCTTCCATATAGGGTGCTCTCTGATCCCAGATGCAAGACCAGAGGAATAGCATTGTAATACTGCCATGGCCACCTGGCCCCCATTAGACCACCAGGTGAGTAATACATTTTAAATTATACATACATATTCATGGATAGACAGATTACACATATATGTGAGTACTTTTATATTTTATTTACAATTATTAACCAATTAACTGACACATTTTTTTGTCAGAACCGCACAGAAATTGTCGTTTTTTGAAAAAAAACTTAAATACATTTTAAAAGCAATTTTTTTAAAATATATTTAAATATTGTATTTTAGAAAATATACCTAGGTGGTGTTTTGCCCTATTGTAATTTTGCTTCCCAACCACCATGAAAAATAGCATCCCCCAGTATAAAACAAATCACCGCCAATATAATCCCCCCACCCACCTTGTGGTAATAGGTCCACTGGCAGAGTCCCCACCCTTACTCGCAGGTACAATGGATCCCCAGTTAAACACCTCCCCATGTGTCACTATATATAGTCATACATTTTATATATATATTTATGTCACCCCAGAAAAAAAAAATATTTTACCCTTCATCATAACCCCCCTCCCCCCCTAGTGTCAATAGATGTCTACCGTGTTCTCCCCCTCCCCTGTGCCTAGCCTCGCCCCCTCACCTTAATGCAGAGTGCAGCGGAGTATGGTGCAGGAGGAACTGATCATTAGTCCCCCCTGCTGCAGCTGATCTCTGCACACATACCGATGCTCGTAGGAGAACTACCGTATGTTCCCCTCCTCCCACTTTAACTGTAGGCGCATGCACCCCAGAGTGCCGGTCGCATGGCTTTCTTTGGCGTGATTCTGGCAGTGACAGTTTACTTGATAAATGCTACCTTGAATCTGATTGGTTGCTAAGGGTATTCCACTGGTCCACTGCTCCACTCTTTTCACTGCTTGACACAACTCCCGCCATAGGGGTCTATTCATGTAACACATGAAGTGGCTACTGAAAAATATCACTATATACTGTATATCGCATCACATCGATGCAATATATAGTGATGTTTAGTAGCCATTCATGTAGACTTACCTGTCTGCGATCCTGTAAAACAATAAGAAGACAGACATTCCGGGAGCCCAATATGCCTGTATTCTCACTGCGATGCGCCAACGTCCCAGAGAAGCAGGTCAGGTCACACCTGCTGCAATGGACGCTGAGAAAAGGGGGCGTAGCCAGTGCCGAGTGCCGGGCAGACAGCAGGGAAGTATGCAGCTTCCCTGCTCTGTTCGGCTTGCGGTACAGATCACGGCATCCTCAGATGTTGAATCTGTACGCAGGAGAGGAATGGAAAGCTGAGCTTGTTCCTTTATGAATTGCACTCACCATACAAAAGTATGGTGTTGCGATTCATACATGAAGTGGGGGTGCTGCTAGAGAAGGAAGAACCTTCTCCACGGTAACCCCTTCTATCAGTGGCATAACTAGGGTATTTGGAGCCCAGGTCAAGTTAAAAAATGGGGTCTTCCCCACTGGTATGAAAAAGTGGGCGTGGCCACATGCCACAAGGGGTGTGGCGCCACCACTGAAAATTTTGGGCGTTTCATCATATGATACTCGTCACTCTGTGAACATTAATTTCCATTCCTTATGCACCTTAATGCCCCCAATAGTAGTGCCCCTCTTGCAATAAACACTGCAGTAGTGCCCCTTATGCAAAGTCCCCAGTAGCAGTGTCCCCTGTGGTAGTGCCCCTTATACTGTGCCCCCAGTAGTGCCACTTATATAGTGCCCCTTATACAGTACCCCCAGTAGTGCCCCTTATACAGTGCCCCCATATACAGTTCCCAGAGTAGTGGTCCCCCTGTAACACTCCCGGTTAGATTGTATTAGGAAAGGTTTGGAATGTAGCCAATTATACAAATGCGTTTTTTAAAGATTTATTCCGCAATAAGTCAGATAGTACAAGGATTATACAGTACAATTTTTGTAAAACAATAAATTTTGTTCAGAAAACACTTTTCTATGAAACCACAACAATATTTTTATTTTTCATGAACTTGGTGGTATCCGACTGCACCTCACTGTAAGGGGTTCCTGTGGACTTCTAAAGGTTAGTAAACAAACACCCCTTATTTATACATATAACTCCGATACAATGCAACCGCTCAATTACCCTCTTAACTAATACAGTTTTCAAATGTTTAGTCTAGAATAACATGTTATTCTAATTAAGGGACTGATTCAGAGCCGGACGCATTTAGCGCTCGCTCGTCCTGAAAATAGGGGTGGCTATTCAAATGAACCGTTCGCTGTTTGCGGTCTGTTCACGCCTCTAGGTCTGAATGAGCGAACAAAACTTGCGGTCGTTTTTTGGGAAACTACGCCCCCTGGTCGCTCGCATCCTACGTTATGTCTGCTATTTATTAGATTAATCAAGTACATCGACCAGGGTATGAACTGCTCGCTATTCTTGTGGTTGGTTTTTGCTACCACAATCTTGCGAGCAGTTCTGGCTATAAAATAACCCAGTGACGTGGTCAATGACGCTGCTGTTTTAATTATGCACACCCATAAAACGCCCGTTTTGACCTTTAAGCACGCCTGCGTTCTGATTTCCACTCCCCGTTTTCAAGCACCTTCCCCTGTTACCACCCACATACGCCTCATTCTGTCACTCAAATTATCAGGCATTCGCTATTTTGCGAGCACATGAATTTCGACCGCACTGACTGGTTCGCGCATGCGTATAACGATCCGTACACATGCGCAGTTGGCCAAACATCGCTCGGAGCGAACGAGCTGCCGCTTACGAGTGGCTCTGAATCAGGCCCTAAGTCCCAAAGTAGTAACTTTTAAAGGAAGAGAACAGTATACTGATTGTTGCCTGGGTTGAAGCAAAGTCACAGTTAGTAGTGCACACTACAAGATGGGGATCCCTTGGTTGATTAATTTAAGATAGTCAGAAATCCCTAAATTCCTCCCTGCTTTCTGGTTATTATAATTTGTCGCTTTCCTGGAAAAGTCTACTGCTCAAGGAATAACTTTCTAAATTTTCCTAGAAATACTTCAGGATACATTGTGTTACCGTGCAGTGAGATCAACTGTATCTATTCAGTAGACCGTATCCTTCTGCAATTTCCTCACTTTCTCAATACAGTAGGTATTAGGTCCCTTTTCACTAAAACTTGGTTACTTCCAAATGTCAACTACTGTACTCAGTGGGCTAGACATCCTAACTCCGACTGACTTGGGCCCCTGTGTCACCAGGAACCGCCTCTTAACAGCCAGGCTTCTTCCCGATCTCCGCCTCTGCCGCGCCTCCCAGGAGTCCTGTTGGACACTGACGGGAGTACCCGATCTCCTCCAGACAATCTCCGCCTCTTCCTACCACTCCCTAGTTGGCTGCCGAAAGGTCTACAGGCCCTGCTGTCTGCTGCGATGCACTGAAGCCTCCGTCTGTTCTCTCCAACTGCCGGTAACTCCCAGTAACTGCCCTGTAAGTGCGTCTCCTCACCTCAACAGTTCTAACGTCCTAGGGCAGTACCGTACGTAGGTACTCAGGGGGGGTTCGTTCTTACATTTTCTCTGCATTAATGACCTTCTTACCCCATAAATATTCATTTACATACATCATGCTATATATATCAATAGGCTATATATATCAATATATTAAAACCCAGTTCTAATACACAGTTCCTCTATAATGAATATCATTTTTTTCTGGGATATTACACCCCTATGCAGAGTCCCCAGTAGTAGTCCACCTATGTTGTTCCCCCAGTAGTGTCACTTATACAGTGCTCCCAGTAGCGCCCTTTATACAGTGCCCCCCATGCAGTGCCCCTTATACAGTGCCCCCAGTCCCCCCTATGCCGTTCCCCAGTAGTGTTCTACCTATACAGAGCCCCATAGTAGTGGTGCCCCTATGCAGTCCCCCAGTAGTGGTCCCCCCTATGCAGAGCCCCCAGTAGGGGTCCCCCTATGCAGTGCCTCCAGTAGGGGTCCCCATATGCAGTGCCTCCAGTAGGGGTACCCTTATACAGTGCCCCCAGTAGTGGTCCTCCCTATGCAGTGCCTACAGTATTGGTTCCTCCAATGCAGTGCCCCTTACACAGTGCCCCCAGTAGTGACAAAACAAAACAGAACACACACAAAAAGCAAAAAACTTACCTGAATCCCCGCTTCTGCGCCCGCCGCTGTCTTCTCCTCTGTCCTCCCGATCAGCACTATGGGAGAGACAACATGACGTCTTTCCTTTCACCCACTGTGGGAGCCGGATGCAGCAGCCAATGAGAGTCTGTCTGACTCTCATTGGCTGCTAGAACAAACACACCGCCACCGGGTAGAAGAAGTGTACTACCCGGCACCTGCAGTGGTGTGTTTGTTTTACTGTGTAGTGTGGACCCCACTACACTAACTAAAACTACTGACCTTGACCGCGGTCCGACAGCGCCCACAGCGCGAGTCCCGGCCGACCCCCCCAAGTTACACCACTGCCCTCTATGATTCGCCGAAAGCAGTGAAAATCCTTGTTTTCAACTAAACAGGACTTTTCACTGCTTCATGAATACACCCCAAAGTCTCTGATTAAATGGGTATCTGCCAACAACATCTATGGTTTTAACTTGTATTGCCTGGTTACCAAGGCTCTGGTATGTCACCTACAGTATGGCCATATTCCAGTGTGTTCTACACTGAATGACAGTTCCGTCATCTAAATATTTTTTTTTCAGCTATTGATAGACATAAGCTATGATTTTACATGATCTTAAGTGCTATAAGACTCAGGACCTGATTCAGACCCGGACGCTAAAATGCATTCACTCGTAGCTGGCCAATGTTCACATTCTGCGCATGCGCATTGTCAGTCAAATAATTGGATATGATCGCTGTACAATTATTATCTGACGATATAGTCGTTTATAGTCTGATGACATGTTAGTTGGATGCTACTTTGCGTCGGTGCAATCCAATGCGCACAAATGCGAATTCACAACACACATACGCTGATGCACATAACGCACACATATATATACATATATACACATGGACGCTCATCTGTATATATTCACGTACATACACATAGACGCACCTTTGCTATTTCAATACACAGATGCACATATGCGAATTCATACATATAAAATGGTTCCCACACATTACAGTCAATAACCAGAGTTATTAAAGGTATTGTTAGCTAATAATTATGATGTAATATATACTTAAAAGAGATCTAAGGTTCAGAATACAGTGGACATGTCATGTTTGGTATCATACTAAATCCCTGTTTATTTGCAGACATCCGTTTCTATCGGCAAAGAAGTCGCATCATGCGTCCGCTAGTTATGGATGATAGGGAGTTATTGCTTAGAATGTTATTACTTTTATACAGTGTTGTAGCCAGTTTTAACCAGTTGTTCGGCGGGAAGCTGCACAATGTGACCGTTGGAGGACTGAGCCATACCCCTGATGATACCGTATGAACTGACCAATGACCAGATTGCCCAGAAGCAAGAACCAATGAAAACCTGTCAATTTGTCCCATTGTTAACTCTGAAACCTGTAAGGTATATAGGCTGTGTCCTGACCCCAGTGTACACACATCTTCTTGCGACCGCAGACTTCAGGACTGATGACTGCATACTGGGACCAGTGCGCATGCGTATGTATTGGCTGTACTATATAATTGCTTTTTAGTCTAATTATTAACTCTTACATCGTGTTACCCTTTTTTTCATAAATAACTTTTTGTGCTTTGGATCCACACGATTGGACTGGAAAGCAATTATTTCTTAAGCGACTTGCAGCGCTAAATAGCGACCTAGAGGTATTCATAGATGGGGGCTCATGACTGATATCACGCTACCGTAAATTACGTAAAGCGTACGGAATTCGGTTCCTCAATAAAGGGTGGACGCGTCATACACGGGTAAGAATGCAATCTGTTTGAAGCCTGTTTTGTACTCTGTGTTGTGAAACCGAATATCCATTTTTGTGTAAACTAAGGAGCACTGATTAGAATCCAGGGACAAGAGAAAAAAGTCTGTTTCTTTTGTTGTCACTTTTTGCGCTGCAATAGGCGATTCGCACATAGCGTATGCATCTTCCCTGTATTGCTGCCACATGTTTAAGTAATCGTTGTGATAGATAGTCCTGTTGTATTCATAGTGTTAAATAATCACTTGTTAAAACCTCTGAATAGGTTTTGCCACTAGGGAAAGCAATATTTCTGCGCAGAAAACAAGGTGGGATATGAATGTGAACGGGTGCTTGTGATGTGAAAAGGAAAAAAAACGGAAAAGGTTTTCTTTTGGAACTCGGTAGGTGTCTGACGAGGCAAACTGCTACTGGGCCAGTATACACAGCAGGTATATTGTGGTATCGAAAAACCGGGAGGAGTTTTTCGGTCCAACCCCCAATTGTAATTGCAAAATTCAGTTATAAGTTAGTTTCTCTGTGCAATGCAATTGGACCGCATGATTGTGTAAACTGTGATTGTGACTTGAGGTGTTGTGGGAGGAAATTGCTGGCAAGGTTAAGTGTTAATACTTAAATGCTACCAGGCAGACACGGTACTCAAAGTAGGAAGCTGAGAGACAAAGCTTGTGAATTTGTCCGGAAAACAGAATAATTGCATAGGCTATTTTCTGTTTCCTCATTGTGTAAGATGACAATCACGCCTAAGCGGTCGGTTTTGCGCAGTGGGTGGAAGTGAGTGGACTCAGCTTGTGAATTCGTCCACCGTCAAATCCCTAGTGAAAGGAATGAAAGCATTGTCCCAGATGGGTGCTAAGCAGTCGCTAGGGGTGGTCTAGGAAGAGCTGCTCATGAATGGGCCGATTGGATCGGCAAGGTATATAATGAATGTGAAGTATGGCGCGTATGCTACAGTGTACTGCGACATATGGGTCAAGATGACCACAGGATGTATGAAACCATTTCCTAAAGTTGGCAGTTTTGATTCGGAGGTACTAAGTAATGTTAGAGATAACATATGTTTAGTCAAATCATTGAAGAAAAGAATAAAGTATAATGATTGTTTAAAGTTGTGGCAGTACGAGGGGAACACGTGGCAAGGTGATGTATGCACGCCGCAAAGCAGCGTACTCACACCGCTAGGTAGCGTGCACACGCCGCAAAGTAGCATGTTCACGCCGCAAAGTAGCATACACACGTGGCAAAGTAGCACGCCGCAAAACAACGTACTCATGCCGCAAAGCAGCACGCCACAAAGTAGCGTACCCACGCTGCAAGGTAGCTTTACTGCACATAAAGAAGAGAGCGCATGAGCACCTCCACTGACCTATGCGGCCACAGGTAAAAGTACAGCCGATACCAAAAACAAAAAAATCATAACCAGTAACTTATATCCTGTTTTAAGTCACCTTAAGGAAAATGTTGTTGTAGAAGATGTAATTTCAGCCATTGCACATGCTGTTAATATACTAGATGTTCCACAGAGACAAGGAAAGGGAGCGATCCAATCAGCAGGGGCAGCAGCTGAAACTGGTTAGAGTAGTGGAGAGTGTAGTAGAAGAGGGAACATCCCTGGTACCGAAACAGTAAGTCCAGAACTTAATCCTGAACATAGTGATGTGGTAACTATACATCCTGTCCGTACAATAGCAGTTCCCAATGGGAAACCGGACAAAGATGGTGTACTTCCTATCAGGAATGTAGCAATGCATTGTCCATGAGAGCAGAATTGCATTCAATTATGTCAGACTTCCCAGACCCTAGGAAAGAGTTAGCCAAATGCCGGAAATTTGTCAAAGATTTAGGTAATGCTCATGAGCCAACTAATAAAGATTGTCGAGTGGTGTTAAGGGCCTGTCTTCCTTCCAATACTGATGTATAAAAGTTTATTAAGGATTGTATATTGGAGAAGGATGAATCCTTAATGGATGAGGATAACCAGGTGAATATAAAGCGAATAATCACACAGTTGGCCATATACTTTCCAGTGGTAGTGAACTGGAGTAAAATCTTCACTATCAAACAAAAAGATAGTGAATCTGCAGCATATTATTTTTCCAGAGCGCTACTAGCAATAACCCAGTACACAGGGATAGCAGATATAAAAGATGATGTACACCACAGGGAGGTAGCTGTTACAGTACTAATGGATGGTCTTAAAGATAATCTAAAGACCAGGGTGCAAACCTTTCTACCTAACTGGAGAGGGATTACTGTAGATGCATTTAGAGAGTCTGCCATAGAACATGATAAGAACATTTCCAAAAAGAAAGAGGCACAGAGTGAGAAATTAATGGCAGTGAGCATTCAGGCTTTAGAGGGTTTACCTACACAGTCACATAATTACAACACATACCAACAACGAAATTATACAGTAAGATGTTTTAATTGTAACAAAGAGGGACACGTAAAAAGGCACTGTAAAGAGAGAAATTGGGGGCCACCTAAGAAGGGAACACATAGATACACTCAGATAGGGCACTTGCAAGATTCAGGAAATTTCCAACAGTTACCCGCTCACATAGTGACAGCAAATGCTCTGCTGGAGGATGATAGTCAGTGCTAGGGGTCAGGTCATACCTGTAGTCTACAGCCAGTCAGGTTAACTGAGAATACTAGGGAAGAACCTACAATGACAGTTTATATATCTGGTACTAAACACACTTTTCTTGTAGATACAGGGGCGACAAGATCCATGATAAATTCTCCATTTAATTACAGGTTACCAACAAGAACATACAGTATCAGCAATGGGAGTAACGGGGAGAGCCCAGCATTACCCTTTAACTAAACCTGCAGAGGTCACTATCAGACCGCTGCACACCAAACATTCCTTTCTCCTGGCAGCTGCTGCTCCTACTAACCTGCTGGGAAGGGATTTGCTGTGTAAAATGGGATGTGTCATATATTGTACCCCTGATGGTATATTCCTAGACATACCAGAAAAAGTTGCGCATGAGGTACAGGATATATTGGATACACCACAAAGGTTAATGTTGCACTCTACCATCTTAGAACAAAGTCCATCTCAGGTAAAACAGATGTTATCGCAAATACCGGGTTCCCTCTGGACCAAAGATGGACAGGACACTGGATTAATGCTAAACGTAGCTCCTGTAATGGATAACTTGAAGAGTGGTAGGCAGGCTCCAAAAATCCCTCAGTACCCATTAAAGCCTGAGTTGGAGCTAGGGGTGTATCCCATAATTGCGAGGTTATTGCAACAAGGGATTTTAATTCATACAGCTAGTCCAGCCAACAGTCCCATTTTTCCAGTGAAGAAGGCTGGGGGAGGGGCTATAGATTAGTACAGGACCTTAGGGGAATTAACAAAGTTGTTGAAAGCCAATTCCCCGTAGTGCCAAATCCAGCTGTCATCCTCATGCAGACTCCACCATCTGCTACTCATTTCACTGTCATTGATTTATGTTCGGCTTTCTTTTCTGTTCCTCTTCACCCTGACTGTCAATATCTATTTGCATTCTCCTACAGAGGGGAACAATATACATAGACACGATTGCCCCAGGGCTTCATAGATAGCCCCAGTATTTTCTCTCAGGCCTTGCATGACTGTTTACAATCTTTTCAACCAATCAATGGGTCTGTCCTCATCCAATATGTAGATGATTTGTTTTTGTGCTCTGATTCGTTTATGTCATGTATAAATGATACTAAACTGTTGTTGCTTCATCTTTCACAAACAGGGCACAAGGTTGCAAAGGACAAATTACAGCCATGCCACACTAAGGTCAAATACTTGGGACACTGTCTAACCCAGGGGCTAAGACACTTGACAAAGGACAGAATTCAGGCCATAAAGACCATGACACTGCCGCAAAACCAGCAGCAAATCCGTACCTTCTTGGGCATGTGTGGATACTGCAGGATGTGGATCCCAGGTTTTTCTGTTTTGGCATTACCATTGCAGGGCTTAGTTTCATCCTCAAAACCCGACCGTATCACACACACTGAGGAAACAGAGCAGGGCCTTCCTTAACCTTAAGGATAGTCTGACAAGAGCACCTGCCTTGGGAATACCAGATTATGAAAAACCCTTTGAGTTATATTGTATGGAAGCTGATGGCTGTGCAGCAGGTGCCCTCACACAGAAACATGGTGACGCTAGCAGACCTGCAGCATACTACAGTGCACAATTGGACACTGGCAAGATCACTCCCTACGTGTTTAAGAAGTGTAGCTGCAACTGCTCTGGTAAATAAGAGCAAGAACGTAGTATTAGGGCATGATACAACTGTCTATACACAACATGCAGTATCTGCTTTGTTGAATTCTGCCCAAACCAGACATGTCTCTTCAGCAAGGTTCACGAAATGGGAACGAGCTCTGATGGCACCTGCAAATAGTACCTTTAAACGGTGCAATACATTAAATCCAGCAATGTACTTACCATATGTGCCTCGAGATGCACAAAGGGTGGAGGAAGGTGAGTTTCTGGTTGGAGGTGAGTTTTGCAGGTATACTGACACACATGATTGTATGGAATATTTGAATCAGACCTTTACTGCAAGACCAGACATACGTGAAACACCATTAGAAGATGTAGATTTGACATTTTACAAGGATGGGAGTTGTCATAGACAGACTGACACAGGAGAATTATGCACAGATTATGCTGTTGTAGATGATGAGGATGTCATAGAGGTTGAACCCCTTGGTCCACCTCACTCAGCCCAGGTGGCTGAACTAGTGACATTAAGGAGAGCGTGTGAGTTGGCAGAAGGTAAATCAGCTAATATATACACTGACTCTAGGTACGCCTTCGGGGTAGTACATGATTTTGGGGCTCTTTGGCATCTTAGGAACTTTATGACAGCAGCAGGCACACTAGTAGCACATTCACAACACATAAAAGGACTTCTGTCAGCAATTCAGTTACCAAAGGCAGTAGCTGTCATCAAATGCAAAGCCCACACATGCGAAGAAGACCCGGTGTCAATGGGCAATAACAGAGCAGATGAAGCTGCCAAATGGGGAGCAGGGTTATGCATAAACATACCAACTAACAAAGTGATGGTCTTCCAGACAATAGACACACAGAAATTAATTGAAATGCAAGATTTGTGTTCCCTACAGGAAAAGGTGGTCTGGAGATCGAAGGGATGTGGTCAGGAGTCCTCTGGACTCTGGAGAGATGGACAAGGTAGGCCTGTTGCTCCCAGGGCATACTACCCAAGCTTGGCTGAGGTAGCGCATGGTCTGACTCACCTGGGAAAAGAAGGTATGTGCAAGTTGGTCAGAGCATATTGGTGTGCACCAGGCTTTTCTTCTCAAGCTGGAAAGAGAGCAATGTCCTGCCTGACTTGTTTGAGGAAAAATATCGGGAAGACAATACCAACCGAGCTATCCCATATCCCTCTGACAGATGGACCTTTTCAGGTAATACAAATTGACTTCATTCAATTACCACCTTGCAGGAATCTCATATATGTATTAGTTTGTACTGATGTATTTTCCATTTGGGTAGAGGCATATCCAGCTGCCACTAATACTGCTGTTTTTACTGCTAAGAAGATTGTTCAGGAGTTTGTATGCAGATACGGTATCCCTACAATCATAGAAAGTGATAGGGGTACTCATTTCACTGGTGATGTTTTCCAGAACATGTGTAAACTTATGGGAATCAATAGTAGACCACACCCCCTACTGACTGCAAGCCAGTGCCAAGGTGGAGAGTGTAAACGGTACTATTAAGAATAAACTGAGTAAGATCATGGCTGAAACTGGATTAGGATGGCCAGAAGCCTTACCGCTCTTCCTCCATAGCATCAGAACCACTCCCAGACCTCCTCTTAATCTGTCCCCCTTTGAGATACTATTTGGGAGGCAACCTCATTTGATTATAAGTCCACAGGATGATTTGAAGAGTAATAATGAGGTTACTGTGCGATATCTTATAAAAATGAGCAGACAGCTGAAACAGCAGCAACAGAAACAGAAACTGTTGTTACCTGATATGCCAGGAACAAACTCATGATGTTGAACCTGGAGAATATGTTATGATCCGAAATTTCTTATGCTCAGGTTGTTTGACAGACCGGTGGGAAGGTCCGTACCAGGTGTTGATGACAAGTACCACATCTTTGAAGGTAGCAGAAAGAGATACCTGGGTCCATTCCACTCACTGCAGAAAGGTCAACCACCCGAAGGAGGTACAAGGCGAAGTCAAGACAGACAACGTGGACCTGTCGATTGCGAGCCTGTTCCGATAGAACTAGAGACTGCAGTGAAAACACCTGAGCCAGAGACGTGTACATACTACTATTCCAGCAATGGAGTGGCGATCTGTTTCCTTTTCTTGTTCCAGGGTTCTTCTCATTCTTATTTGTTTCAGGATTTCCTATTTCTGTTACGGAGGACAGATGACGGAGAGGGAGGCCGATAGTGATGTCGGTAGAGTGAAGCCGGAGGAGAGAGCGATAGAACGATCAGGGCGACCTATGGTCAAACTCAGTTCAGGGATTGTTAAGAGATCTGTTAGCCATGGAACTCGGAGACAGTGTGAGGGGCTATTGTCTGAGGAATATTGTATCTGTGAGTACTGTGGATCCCTAGTTGATGAGAAATGCATCCAACGATGCCAGTTAAAGCATAATCTGTATTTGGGCGGGCATCCTTTAGAGGATTACCATTCCTTAGTGGGTAAGGTCTTAAACCAGACTGAATGTTGGGTGTGCACTCACATGCCTCAGGGACAACATAATGTAGGATTAGTACCATTCCCATTAAACTTCTCTGAGGTCCTTGAATTACGGGGAGGGAGGTCCATAGACAGGAAGTATAACATTACCAGGTTCCCTAGTTTAAAGCTCCGCCAATACTCCATAGATTGGTCTTGGCTGTGTCTGAACATTTCATACATAGAAAGACTGGAGAATTGGGAAGCAGACTTATTGGATCAGACAATGGCTCGCCACACCAGTAGTGATGAACACCAGAGACGAGGACAGAGGAACAAACCAAATGTGGTATCTATTGGAAAAGTTCCTATGGGTTATTGTAAAAATGTTATTCAGGCTGAAACGTGTCTTGAACAGATGAGGAACAACAGGCATAGGTAATTTTATTAAAACTTTATGCGATAATCTGCAGGATCGTAATATGACCATATGTCCTCCCATATAATGTATACTATGTTTGTGGAAGAAGGGTTTATTCTTGGTTATCTCTGAGTTCCAATGGTTTATGTTTTATAGGTAAATTGGTCCCAGAGGTAATGACCCTTACACATGATAAAATTATTGGTTTCCATAAAACCGCACCACCCCCATACATACACAGGCAGTATGAACATCGTGACAAAAAAAATATGATCCCTGGTGAAGAACATATAGCCACACAGTTGATTAGTGAAACAACTGGCTTCCAAATTTTGGTAGCATTAGATCCACCAGGATCACTGGGGGAACAATTAAATTTTAGATACATCCAAGACCTGGCTAAATTAATAGACAACATCACCGAGATGTATAATGACACTTTCAGGTATACAGATAAGGAGCTACAGGCTTATAAAAAGGAATTGGTACAACATAGGCTAGTGTTAAACTACATGACAGCTTTTACTGGTGGATATTGTGTGACTTTGGCCACCCAATTTGGTGTCAAGTGTTGCACGTACATCACCAATAATACTAATGAATCCAAGGGGTGATTGACAGGAGAATGGATGAAATCCTACAACTGAAATGGGAATTTCAGAAGGACCATAATACTTCCATATACGAGACTGAGGTAAAGGTAGAGGAATGGTTCTCATGGCTAAACCCTGTAAAATGGTTCTCCGGTCTAGGGCAGTGGGCCCAGGAAATGATTGCTAGCGTAGGTAAGCTCCTTATTCTTATACTTGTTGTCATTTTAGTAATTGGTCTATGTGTCAGATGTGTTCTTACTGTGGTAAAATGTAGAAAATGTACCACCAAGGTAACCTGTGAAAATGAAATCATAATGGTGGTGAGTAGTGGTGGTATAGGTACTAAGGTTGTCAAAGAACTGCATTACAATCATGAAATTGAATGTACCATCAGATAATAACATGTGAATAGGCTTGGTCATGTATAATAAAATGTATTGTAAATATTCCATTAAACATCATAGATCATGTAGTCTCAATTCCCCCAAACTTCCTTTAAAGGTTCGATGAGGTCCCACATCCTACCAATGGTCCCCTACAGATCCGCAGATGGCGTATAAGGGTTGTTTTACCCTTTCCTGAGGCACACTATTGACTGTTCAATGACCGATTTGTGTCATACCGTATAGAACATTAGATAATTTATTATGCATGTCTACATAGGTTAAGAATAGAATGTGATAGTTTTATATTTGCTATCAAAGGATGGACTGTCAAAGTCAAATAATTGGATATGATCGCTGTACAATTATTATCTGACGATATAGTCGTCTATAGTCTGATGACATGTTACTTGGATGCTACTTTGCGTGAGTGCAATCCAATGCACACAAATGCGAATTCACAACACACATACGCTGATGCACATAACGCACACATATATATACATATATACACACAGAGGCTCATATGCGTATTCACATACATACACATGGACGCTCAACTGTATATATTCACGTACATACACATAGACGCACCTTTGTTATTTCAATACACAGACGCACATATGCGAACACATACATATAAAATGGTTCCCACACATTACAGTTAATAACCAGAGTTATTAAAGGTATTGTTAGCTAATAATTATAATGTAATATATACTTAAAAGAGATCTAAGGTTCAGAATACAGTGGACATGTCATGTTTAGTATCATACTAAATCACTGTTTATTTGCAGACATCCGTTTCTATCGGCAAAGAAGTCGCATCATGCGTCCGCTAGTTATGGATGATAGGGAGTTATTGAATAGAATGTTATTACTTGTATGCAGTGTTGTAGCCAGTTTTAACCAGTTGTTCAGCGGGAAACTACACAATGTGACCATTGGAGGACTGAGCCATACCCCTGATGACACCGTATGAACTGACCAATGACCAGAATGACCGGAAGCAAGAACCAATGAAAACTTGTCAATTTGTCCCATTGTTAACTCTGAAACCTGTAAGGTATATAGGCTGGTGTCCTGACCCCAGTGTACACACATCTTCTAGCGACCGCAGACTTCAGGACTGATGACTGTATACTGGGACCAGTGCGCACGCGTATGTATCGGCTATATAAATGCTTTTTACTCTAATTGTTAACTCTTACATTGTGTTACCCTTTTTTCATAAATAATGTTTTGTGCTTTGGAACCACATGATTGGACTGGAAAGCAATTATTTTTAAAGCGACTTGCAGCGCTAAATAGCGACTTTAAGGTATTCATAGTATGCATCGCAGTGTGCGTGTGCGAACCAGTGCGAAAGATCAGGATGCGTTCGCTCGTTGCGCATAGACTGCCCAGCAGAGTGAGTGACAGGAAAAGCCATTTGTGGGTGGTGACAGGGGCAGGACACTAAAAACAAGGGAGTGGAGATGCGAACGCAGACGTGCCTGAGCATCCCAACGCTGTTTCAGAGGCGTGCATAATTATAAGGAAGCGTTATTGTACAAGTCACCTGGCTGTTTTTTACACTCAAGTGATCGCAGTGCTTGAGGTAGGGTATAGTCAACCTCAAGCTCTGCGTTCGCTTCCAATGGTACCCGATGCTTGCATACACTTCTGGAGATGACGTGCGCTAGTGGGTGTCTTAAGACAGGCTGGTGGGTGTCTGCATATACAGGGCGATCGCACGCCAAGACACATAGTGGGTGTGCTTATGCCTTGCCGTGCGATCGCCTGCCGTGGGTGCAAAAGAACGCATCTAGCGAGCGGGTCTGAATGAGCTCCTCAGGAGCCTATTTATCATTACTAAACAATATATGGAGATAATTAGATTTAGAAATCGCATGGAGTTCTACATAATTATCAGAGGAATTCATCATCATAAGTATCTATTCCGAAAAGCTGTCATTTTTGCAATTACATCTTTTTGGAAAAATATACTTTTCCTTACCAGCATCCCCTGCCATCCTCCATCTCCTGGAAGGAGCTGGGCAGAGGGGGCTGCAAAACTTATACTTTTTATTCCCCCAAAATGCTTTTCTATGTTCACCCTGCAGCTGCATGCTGCTGCAGACAGTAAGTGTCTCCCCTCTGTATGCTCCCTGGTGGCACTTGTAAGTGCTTCTTTACTTAACTGTTTATAGTAAATAAACAGTAAATTGAAAAAGCAATTACAAGTGTCACCGGGGGAACAGAGAGGAGATACTTCCTGTCAGAAGCAGCATGCAGCATGCAGCCGCAGGGAGAACACACCGTGTAGCCAGAGCCAGAGGACAGAGCGACGGAGGGAGCCGCCCAGTTGAAACTTGAAACCAGGTAAATATATCCTACTGCTACAGCCTTATGGGGGCTGTATGCCATCTGAAGATAGCATACAGTAACACCATCAAATTCCGAAAATACATAATTTTCGGAATTTGATGAATAGCCTAATTTCTACATCCCCGAGTGTTTAAATTAATGCAGACAGACTTAACCAGGAGAGATCGGTAATATCTCCTGCGTTAAGTATATTAATGAATACAAGAGAAATGTAATTTAAGGAAAAAGGGCCTTAAAAATGATAGTTTAGTGTTGTTGAATAGGCCCCATATACTTTTAAAATAAGTTTGGAAATATTAATATCTATTATTTGAAAGTTTGCTATATTACTTTATATTAGGGGTGTACACCGGCCACTTTTCGTGTTTTGGTTTTGTATCTGGATCTTTCTTCGTGTTTTGGATCTGGATTGGTTTTGCCAAAACCACCCTTCCGTGTTTTGGGTTCTGGGTTTTGTTTTTTGGATCTGTATTTTTTTTTTTAAAAAGCATAAAAACAGCTAAAATCACAGAATTTGTAGGTTTTTCTGCTCCTATGCTATTATTAACCTCAATAACCTTAATTTCCACTCATTTCCAGTCTATTCTGAACACCTCACACCTCACAATAGTGTTTTTATGTCCAAAAGGTTGCACCGAGGTAGCTGGATGACTATGCTAAGCGACACAAGTGGGCGGCACAAACACGTGGCCCATCTAGGAGTGACACTGCAGTGGCAGACAGGATGGCAGTTTGAAAAACTAGGCCCCAAACAGTACATAATGCAAAGAAAAAAAAGAGGCGCAAGATGGAATTGTCCTTGGGCCCTCCCACCCACCCTTATGTTGTATAAACAGGACATGCACACTTTAACAAACCAATCATTTCAGCGCCAGGGTCTGCCACGACTGTGGCTGAAATGATTGGTTCGTTTGGGCCCCCACAAAACAAGCTGGCAATTAATCTGTCCCTGCACAAACTGGCTCTACGGAGGCAAGATGTCGTCCTCATCCTCCTCATCCACCAATTCCTCATCCTCTTCAGTGTTATGTACATCCTCATCCTCACAGAGTATTAATTCGTCCCCGCTGGAATCCACCACCACAGGTCCCTCTGTACGTTCTGGAGGCTGGTCTCCCTGGAAGAGTTGATAATTCATTTTTATGAACATCATCTTCTCCACATTTGGTGGAAGCAACCTCCTACGCCTTTCGCTGACAAGGTTCCCGGCTGCACTAAACACTCTTTCAGAGTACACACTGGAGGGGGGGGCAACTCAGGTAAAATAGAGCCAGTTTGTACAGGGGCCTCCAAATTGCCCATTTTTCCTACCAGTACAGGTACGGACTGTCTGACATGCCTATTTGGCTTACATCACCAATGTAATCCTTTAACAGACAGACGCATGCTTGTCGCTGCTGCTTTGAGCATGAATGTGCGGCTACAGCCCACACAATCACAAAGACAGAAAAAAAAGAAGAATTTTTTTATTTCTTGTGGAGCGCACTTTGGGGGTTACACCACCCTTTAACAGACGAGCCAGCCGGCCCTTTACTTATGACAGACAGACGTACGCTTGGCGCTACTTTGTTGATGCACGTGCGGCTACTACGCACACAGTTCAAAAACACAAAAAAATATATTTTTTAATTTTTTTTGGAGTGCACTTTGGGGGTTACAGCACCGTTTAACGGAAAGGCCAGCCGGCCCTTTACTTATGGGACACAGGCGCACGCTTGGCGCTGCTCCTTTGTTGATGCACGTGCAGCCACAGTGCACACAATTCACAAACGCAGAAAATATTTTTTTATTTTGTTTACAGTGCACTTTGGGGGTTACACCACCCTTTAACAGACGAGCCAGCCGACCCTTTACTTATGACAGACAGACGCACGCTTGGCGCTACTTTGTTGATGCACGTGCGGTTACTGCGCACACAATTCACAAACACAAGAAAAAAATATATTTTTTTTTGCACTTGGGGGGAGCCCCCCTGATGGACAGAGCACACCCTGGACAACACTACAGCACCCCTTTAGGACTGGGACACTGCACGTGACTTTGGAGTGGACACAGCCCCTATGGACAACTGACTGCACAACACAGCCCAGCCAGCCCCTATGGACTTTGGAGGAGTGGACACAGCCCCTATGGACAACAGCAGCACAGCACAATACAGCCAGCCCCTATGGACTTTGGAGGAGTGGACACAGCCCCTATGGACAACAGCAGCACAGCACAACACAGCCAGCCCCTATGGACTTTGGAGGAGTGGACACAGCCCCTATGGACAACAGCAGCACAGCACAACACAGCCAGCCCCTATGGACTTTGGAGGAGTGGACACAGCCCCTATGGACAACAGCAGCACAGCACAACACTACACTGCACTACACAGCCCAGCCAGCCCTAACTCCCTCCCTCCCTCTTCACTGTCCACAGCCGAGTGAGAAAATGGCACCGACGCAGGTACCTTATATAGAATCCAAAACCCGCGAGACCCGGAAGGCGGGATGATGACGTTTTGCCTCAATTTCAGATCCGAGTCAGGCAGGAAAAGTCGAGCCTGACTCGGATCAGCCTTGGATCGGGGGGGGCTCGGATTTCAGAAATCCGAACCCACTCACCCCTACTTTATACCACCCACAATTATCCCATCTCAGAATGAATTAGGTTTTTCCTCTGTAATCCGTGAGTCTTTGCTGGGTTACCAGAATAAGTTGTTTTAGTTGAATTTAATATTTAATTGGGCACTAAATGTGTTGTACTTGTTGTCCCCAAGCTCTCCGTGTCCTCTCACATTACGGGGAAGTGAGATGTTGATAAATGGATAGGGCCAGCGTGCAGCCTGTCAGTCTGTACAATACTCTCTTGTCACACATTCCCTCATCAGTGCTATACGAAATATGAAGACATCCATTTTCATTTTAAAACAATTGTGTGTCTATGTTTGTATATATATATATATATATATATATATATATATATGCAAGGTTTGGTCAATGCTGGGAGATAAGTCCTGTGGACATGTCTGTGACTAGTAATTGAAAAACACACACATACTGTGAGGTACAGACGAGTGTTTTGAATGAACCATTGTCTTTAAGTCTGACTACCATTGTATGCCTAAAGGAACTATATTTACATTCCAAATAGGCTAGAAAGGCCTTTGATTACATTGTGATTCCATCAAGTATCCGTTGGCCATCTCTGATCAGAACAACTCCATTGTCTGTCATTTTTTAACTTAGTTCAGATAGAAGCAATATCAATAATACCAGTTACTGAATAAAGCTAGATATATATATATATATACATGGTATGTGACCACATTGTTTAAATAGAAATCACAGTAACTTATTAGTTATTATGGTGAGTGCAGAGTCCCTGTGATTTCTATATTTATATATATATATATATATATATATAAATCCATGACACTGATGCACATTTGCACACACATATATATATATATATATATATATACACACGCTTGCGTATGCATCAAGCTGTACCTTTTGTATTTAATTGTCCTTGCACTAATTGTGATAGATCATAGCATGTAACTTATTGTGTGACAGGTAACGCTAAATAGCGTCTTGCGATTATTTAGGGGTAACGACAATACGGTATTCATACTGCTCATCCCTAATAAATTATGTGTATATATATATATATATATATATATATATATATATAAAGCTGGATCTATCTGCTCACTGGGTACCCTCCATATCAACAGCACAGGAGGATGGCCGCAATCCGGTTTATTACATAATACTCACTGCAGTGTGTAAGGTTTTAAAATGTTAGACTTCCCTTGGTCCATTGTTGCTGAAGATCTCTTTACAGAACATGGAGGGGGAAAGAGCACCTTGTGTTAGTGGATTCATATACCAGTTGGTCCGAGATAGATTATCTCCTCAACTGACAAGGGCCACAGTCATCATCAAAATCAAAAGACACATTTCTGCACATGGCACACTATGTAAGCTACTTACTGACAATGCCATTAGTAGTGAGTTCTAGACTTTCACCAGTGAATGAGACATCTGACATGTCACCAACAGTCCTCTCTATCCACAGTCTAACGGACTAGCAGAAAAGGCAATGCATTCTGCGAAGCACCTGTTAGACAGATATCATAGTGAGGGTTCTGACGTATTTATGGCACTCCTCAATTTGAGAAATACTGAGATAAATGTACTTTCCTTTCCTGCAGAACACCAAGCATCATGGACGTTGAGTCCCATGAAGAAGCACCTATTGGGGTGTGGGACAGTCCCATGTCCTTGCCCAATAGTGAGCATATTAAGACACCGGACACACCACTAGGCCCTTTCTTTGTAATCATGTCTGAGAGAATTTCTAAGCCTAATCCAGAATTCCAGGCCAAATGTAATAGGGCAGAGGATCCAAAACTTTCTTTTCACGGCGCCCTAGAGTATCAGCATTGTTTTCACGGCACCCCTAAGCCAAACATTTGTTATCGGAAATACTCTAGACATATAGGGCAATAACATACAATAAATATAAATATACCAATAAGAGATATTAAAAACAATTAGCATCAAAAAATGGAGGAATTAAAAAGAATGGCTTATCTGAGTGTATATTAATTGGTAAGTTAATTGAAGGTGGAATACACTCAGATAAGCCATTCTTTTTATTCCTCCATTTTTTGATGCTAATTGTTTTTAATATCTCTATAGGGTATACAATCGGGAAGCCGGCTGCCTTAATACCGGCAGCCGGCTTCCCGACTGCCATATCCCGGCGAGGGTGAAATGCCGGGCGTCTATATCTAGACGCCTATCATTTCCCCGACACCGGGAGACAGGTGCCCGGCATCCCGATCAAAGGGATGCCGGTTGCCGCGATTGGACAGTCGCGGGGGGGGAGGGTTTGGTTTAGGGCACCCGGGGAGGACTTAGGGTTAGGCACCCCCTCGGGAGGGTTAGGCTAGGGGGAGGGAGGGTTAGTGTTAGGCACCCCCGGGGGGGACTTAGGGTTAGGAACCCCCCTGGGGGACTTAGGTTTAGGCAGCGGGGAAGGGGGGGTTAGGCGCTTAGAGGGGGGATTTAGGGTTAGGCACGGGGGGGAGGTTAGGGTTAGGCACCCCTAAGGAGGGTTAGGGGGTTAGGTTAGGTTAGTAGAAACTTACCTTAGGACGATCGGGATTTCCAGCGCTGTCAGGCTTCCGCTGCCGGGCTCCGATGGTTTGTCGGGCAACCGGGATATCATACTGATTCCCTCTATTGGCATATTTTTATTTATTGTAGGTTATTGCCCTATATGTCTAGGGTATTTCTGTGTTATAATTAAATTTCCCCTTTTTTATACTCTCACAGTTCATGTCTTAATTTATTCTCATTTGTATTGGTATCTTTTATAGTGAAATAATGTGTTACTGGACTGCACTTTAATTTGCACATAATTGTACTGATTGCACTTTATATTCTATTTTGCACACATACCCAGGTCCTGGGATTGTGTGTATATATATATATATATATATATATATATACTTGAGTTTCCCATTCGATGGAAGGACTTGTTTTGGATGCATCAATATTTGGGTCAACATTTCGGTCCCCAACCGGACCTTTGTCAAGACCACATCCAAACGATCAAACATATACATGATAACACATATTTTCTGTGAAGAAAAGAAAAAAGAACATGTTGACATGTCTAACAGGCTCCCCAAACAAGTGATATATAACAATATATCACCCAGCATAATATATGTGACTTATAAGGAAATATGTGCAAATCTACCTGCATGCACAGGGTAATGTGTATGGTATCCATATACCCTGGGAATGTAAAGACAGATTGAATAAGATAGCTTTTTTTAAAAAATGAGCATATGGCCCATATACAAGTGTTCTCATATATATATGAATATAAGGCCAAAGTATAAAAGACCATGCATTTAAGGTGAAATAAGTGACACCTCACAGCACACACTGAGCACCTGATACCTTTCAACACAAGACATATAAACATGTGAAACAATACCTCATGGGTCAATCACATGATCATAACGTCGTTATATGGAGCAAGATTCAAGCGCAATTTAAAGCCTGAAACAAATAAAGACATCATGACCTAACAGGTCAAAAACGTAAACCGCGCTATTACGCAAGTGTACCCTTACCTCATACATCAAGGCAGGTACATGGATCATGTGGAGCATCAGTGTGTTGGCGCTGTGGGTGAATCGATCAGCTGCTTAATGCTGATGTCCCAAAGCCGGCTAAAAAAGCAGCGAGACCGGAAGTGCGCGATCCTACCTTGACGCACTTCCGCGTGTCAGCTTCACCCGCATGTTGCAATATGGTGGCCTAAATAGGTCAAAATGCTAATAGATGGCCGCAATGCCGCGGATCATATAGAGAAGATCAATATTTATTTATTTTTTTTACAGATTTTTGCACTTTTCTGATTCAGTGCGCATGTGCATCCTGATTCAGTGCGATGTTGGCCAAGTGCGCATGTGCATGAGGGAGCCGGCTCCATCGTGCGCATGCGCGAGACCTGCATAGCGACGGGCAAGCCGTCGCCATTGGTCTCGCTACAAAGGGGGCGTGCTGTCAATGTTGAGTGACAGCGCGCCCCCTTTGGTGGGCGTGCCGGGGGCGTTGCTGCCCAGACGGAGGCATTCCCATCTGAATGCCTACCGTCTGAGGCCGGCCCCACTGACATCACAAATGATGTCAGTGGGAGTGCTTTTGGCTCTGATGAGACCCTACCACAAGGGTCTCGTCGCAAGCCCGATGGTCGCGATGGTCTTGACCATTGCGACCATCTTTTTGGCCGCTCGCTACAGCTGTGGGTGGTCACCCACAGCTATGCAAGCGGCCAGGAGGCCGCTCTAAAAAAAGAGAGGGAGGGCCCTGATTTAAATCGAGCGCTCTGAAAGAGCATACAGCTCTGAATCAGGCCCTGAGCGCTCTATAACAGTTCCGATATTCATACATATATATATATATATATATGTATATACAGTCACTTCCATAAATATTGGGACATTGACAGAATTTTCAGATTTTGGCCTCTATTCACCACCACAATGGTTTTGAAATGAAACAAACAAGATGTGCTTTAACTGCAGACTTTCAGATTTAATTTGAGGGTAATTACATCCAAATCGGGTGAACGGTGTAGGAATTACAACAGTTTCAATATGTGCCTCACACTTTTTAAGGGGCCAAAAGTGATGGGACTATCAACTCAAAAGCTATTTCATGGACAGGTGTGGGCTATTCCCTCTTTTCTTTCATTATCAATTAAGCAGGTAAAAGGTCTGGAGTTGATTCTAGGTGTGACATTTGCATTTGGAATCAGTTGCTGTCAACTCTCAATATGAGATCCAAAGAGCTGTCACTATCAGTGAAACAAGCCATCATTAGGCTGAAAAATCAAAACAAACCCATCAGAGAGATAGCAAAAACATTAGGTGTGGCCAAATAAACTGTTTGGAACATTCTTAAAAAGAAAGAATGCACCGGAGAGCTCAGCAACACCAAAAGACCCAGAAGACCACGGAAAACAACTGTGGTGGATGACAAAATAATTATTTCCCTGGTGAAGAAAAACCCCTTCACAACAGTTGGCCAAATCAAGAACACTCTCCAGGAGGTAGATGTATATGTGTCAAAGTCATCAATCAAGAGAATATTTCACAAGAGTGAATATAGAGGAAGACCAGATTAGAGTTTGCCAAACAACATCTAAAAAAGCTATTACAGTTCTGGAACAACATCCTATTGACAGATGAGACAAAATCAACTTGTACCAGAGTGATGGGAAGAGAAGAGAAGGAAAGGAACTGCTCATGATCCAAAACATACCACCTCATCAGTGAAGCTTGGTGGTGGTAGTGTCATGGCGTGGGCATGTATGGCTGCCAATGGAACTGGTTCCCTTGTATTTATTGATGATGTGACTGCTGACAAAAGCAGCAGAATGAATTCTGAAGTGTTTCGGGCAATATTATATGCTCATATTCAGTCAAATGCTTCAGAACTCATTGGACAGCGCTTCACAATGCAGATGGACAATGACCCGAAACATACTGCAAAAGCAACCAAAGAGTTTTTTAAGGCTAAAAAGTGGAATGTTATGCAATGGCCAAGCCAATCCCCTGACCTGAATCCGATTGAGCATGCATTTCACTTGATGAAGACAAAACTGAAGGGAAAATGCCCCAAGAACAAGCAGGAACTGAAGACATTTGCAGTAGAGGCCTGGCAGAGCATCACCAGGGATGAAACCCAGCGTCTGGTGATGTCTATGCGTTCCAGACTTCAGGCTGTAATTGCCTGCAAAGGATTTACAACAAAGTATTAAAAAGTGAAAGTTAGATTTAGGATTGTTTAGTTTGTCTCATTACTTTTGGCCTCTTAAAAAGTGGGAGGCACATATAGAAACCGTTGTAATTATTACACCGTTCACCTGATTTGGATGTAATTACCCTCAAATTAAATCTGAAAGTCTGCAGTTAAAGCACATCTTGTTTGTTTCATTTCAAAGCCATTGTGGTGGTGAATAGAGGACAAAATATGAAAATTCTGTTAATGTCCCAATATTTATGGACCTGACTGTATACATAGTATAATATGTGTATTTATTAATTTTTAGAGTATATAAGAAAATATATATATAATTATGTAACTGATAGTATACATAATGCAGGGCAGGCTGAGGCACTACTATCAGTTACTAATAGCAGCAGCAGCAGCCAGACATCCAGGCTAGCAGGTGTGACACCTTACCTCAATCAGGAGGATCAGACACGCTGCCACTGCCGGGATGCCTAAACGGAGCTGCTGTGTGACTGCTATGCCTGTGCTGGTCGGACTGTGGACATGGCCGGGCTGCTTCAGGCCAGGGTGTGGATATCCCAGGGCAGCATGTTTGTGTGGTCACACACCGTAACTTCTCGCGGCGCGTAGGAGGTGCCGAGCCCGAGTCACAATGTGTATGCGTTGCAGGGAGGGCTAGTGAAGTTTTCCACTGCACCCGCCGTCATGTATAATCCATCTATGCCGGCAGCATGCGACCCGCGGCCAGGGAGGGGCTTGGTCGGCGAATGCAGACTGATGTAAAAAGAAAAAGACTACTGTCATGCTGCCTCCTGGAGCCTACAGCTCCATCAGCCTCAAAAGGATCGGTACTGGGCGCATGCACAGTACCGATCCTTTTCATGCACCATCGCCAATCTTCTAACATCAGAGTATTATGCAAACCATCAGATTTGCATGCTACTCTGTATCAGGCCCTATCAAAAGAACTAATTCACTCTCTTTCAGTTGCCAAGTTTAATTACTGTAAATCTGTTTTAAATAATCCCTCAGCCGATCTTATTCAAAGTATTTGCTCACTTCCTGTTCCAAATTGAACTTGAAAAGTAGGTCCACCAAGTGATCGGTGCCCACGGAAGAGATGGTCATCGAACATCAATGAATCAAACACATCAATGTCATGGTCAAATGGGATGTAGTCATAAGACGGAATGCCGGCTAGGGATTTATGATAGGCGTCTAAATACCGACACCTATCATAATCCTGATGCCGGAACGCCGAGCACACCATCCTGAACGAAGATAAGCCCAGGGCGCCCATAGCGTTAGCCGCTGGGGGGGAGGGTTAGGATTAGGGAGTCTCAGAGAGTTAAGTTTGAAGGGGGAGATTAGGGTTAGGCACCCCTAGGGGGGAGGGTTAGGCACTCCCAGGGAGAGGTTAGGGCTAGGCACCCCCCACGGGAATGTTAGGTTTAGGGAGCGTTAAGGGGAGGGTTAGGTTTAGGCACCCCTGGTGGGAGGGTAAGGGGTAGGCACTAAGGGGGGAGGTTTAGGGTTAGGCACCACTAAGGGAGGGTTAGAGGGGGACAGGGGAAATTAGGGTACTTACCTGCCCCTGTCGGGATCTTGATCCTGTCGGGCATCCGCTGTCAGGATTTGAACCGCCGGCATTTCAATCCCATTCCGGTCAAATATCAGGCATTATTGCAATGATAAAGCCAGTCCGATATATTTACTGCATTTATATTTTTGCCCCGATATTGTCTTTGATCTAATTTCCCAGGGGTGCCCTCTCTGATCAGTTGGGTTTGATTGTCAGGGAGCACACAGAAAGATTGTGGTGCTGCCTTCTGTCTCCCCATTCACACTCACAGTCTCTCCACTCACATCCATCACTTCCTTATTTGAAATAGCCAGGACTACACCTTACAGTAACTACTCAGAGCATCATAATGTTCAGCTCATAGCTAACTGTTACTCTAGTGAGCAGCAGTGAGACTGAGCTCTGGGCCGGATTCAGAGACGCTAATGCCACCGCAGTGGCGACCCCGTACACACATGCTGTGCGAAAATAGACAAATATCATAGTTGACAGATATGTATTGAGCTGCCCACTGGCGTCTATGCTAATCTAAGCATCTGTGTACAAAGACCCAGCATTGGTCGCAGATCATTCAATGTTTGCAGTCCTGAACGAGTCTATGGTCGCGCAGAATAGCCGCAGGAACTGAGACTCTGTTACCCTATTTCTTGTATACAGGATCGCAGACGCAGGATGCGCCCCTGCAACATTTGCTACACGCCTGCATTTTAGGCAACACCCCCCACCCCGAAACACTCCCACAGTGCGAATAAGTACTCGCTGAGAGCGACTATGGTAATGTACCAGACTCATGCGCAGTGTAACTCAGACACATGCACAGATGGCTGATAATCGCTCAACTGTGAAAACGTCAAAATAGCGTACAACTCTGTATCCAGTATTTACCGAATGTCTGTCTCCATTCAATGAACAGATCATTATCACTCATAACAAAATAGACAGCAACATTTCTATGGGGTCTATTCATTATGTTAATTATCGGGGTCCAATAAACAACATACTAACTCGCCGCGAGCAGTGGAGCAATTCATAATTTCTCTGGCGCGGAGAAGATGAAGATGGTGAATGCTCCCGCAGTCAAGCTCTGAAAATATTGTATTTTATGAGCTTGATGAATTCTGTCCCCATACTAGTGTATGGGGACAGCGGGCCACTTCGGGAGAGGAAGGTAAGTGATATATTCTGCTTTACCTTCTTGATGAATGGCCCCATAACTTAATTTCTACAATTGCAGGTGTAAATGTTCATTTCCACCTGCTTTTGTAGAAATGAAGCAATGATGAATAGACCCCTATATGTGAAATGTCTTTATGTCAAACAGTTCACACAAAAAAAGAGCAAAACACACAGCTCTGATCTTTATTATTCCAGCTTATCTATTTGTGTGGCAACATTCTGACAATGATTTGCTGGTGATCTGTACATTGTGTCAAGTGACATCGGTACATTAAACATGGGGAGTAGTGGACAGTTTTCAAGATAAGGCCACAGTAGATTACAATGCACTTGTTTTTTTTCTCTCACCTCCCGTGTGGCAGCTAAAACTGGTATGTTAAGATTGCAGCTCAGTGATGGGATTTTTACTAGCCTGTCCCACAGTATTGCTTAATGTGGGGTCTTAATCCTGAGAAATTGTAACAATACATATGTATCATACGTCAGAAGGCTGAGGAGTGGCCTCTTCTGGATACAGCACATGAATAGGCTTTTACGTAAAGGAAATGACTATGGGCTCTATTTATTAACATTATTTTTACTAAAATAAAGTGAAAAAGGGTGTTTTCACACCCTTTTCACATTATTTTAGTTTCACCTGTAGTTATTACAGGGCAATTGGAGTAGAATTAGTAAAATTCTACTCCAACCCCTAGTATCACTTATTTTTAGTAAAGCAGATCGCATTTCCCATGATTGTAATGGGAAATGTGATCTGTGTGCAAGTTACTAAAAATAAAATGTGAAAAAATACCGGGGGAAGCCCTGTGATAATAACGCCACCTGGAGGTGGCGTTATCCAGGGTCTCCCCCGGTTACCGGGCTCCCACTCTGCTCTAACGGGGAGAGCAGAGGCGGGAGCCGGGTACCAGTAATCAGCTATGTGGTCTAATCAGACCGCAAGCTGATTGCTGTAAAAAAAAGAAAAAAAAAAATTAAATATTTTTTTTTTACTTACCTGAATCCAGGGACCCGTGATCGGGCCTCCGGTGATGGCTCCTCTCCGGTCAGCTGGTCTCCCACAGTGCGCTGGGGCCCGGTCATCAGGTGATCGGGCCCCAGTGCAGTATGGGAGATCACCTGATCGGGAAGCCCGGAGAAGACCACCGGAGGCCAGGAGGATGCAGGTAAGTGTAATGAAGGGGGGGGTGTCGCGGGGGGTGGGAGGGGGGGGTCATGGGGGTCGGGGCTTAGCGCCGGGGGGCGGGGCTTAGCGTCGGTGGGGAGGTAGTAGCGGCGGTGGGTCGGCGCATGCGCGGGCTCTTAGTCGTGGTATTTTTTCCGAAAATACCGCGACTACAGTGCAGATGGGATCCGCAGGGACAGAGCTTTATCGCAAGCTCTGTCCCTGCAAGTGATTTATATTAAATCCCTGTGATATTGCCTGAATTCGCAATGCGAATTCACTCGGTAATATCACACTACAATCCGCATTCAATATGCGGATTGTAGTAAATAGAGCCCTATGGGACAGAGCCTCCCCTGTCATACTCCTGATATTTGATATAAAAATGATTAGAATAATACAGAGAAGATGGTTATAACTTATAAACATCTTTATCTTTATTGTAATCATTTTTATAGTTAACACTCACCAGCTTTGTGAAGCGCCGTGGGTCTGCAGGGAGACGAGAGATGAGGCAGCAACAGCTTTGCCTCGCTTCTGTATAGCCAGACACTGCTTGCAGAGCTGGGCCACATCATGGGCAGTAAGCTGCACAGAAAGAGAGCTAATAGAGACATGCCTTTGAGTATGGGGGTTTGTTCCTTGAGCAATAATGGACACCTTGGATGCGTCATGTGACCAGGTAGTGCACTGCAGTGTTTAGAGATCGGATCTCATCAAGAGAAGACACAGTGATGCAGGTAGGAGAATCAATGGACACTGAAGCTTAGTGTAGTGAGGGGAGAGTTACAGTGAGTAGGGGGTGAGACAGGTTCCCAGCACTCAGTCCTATCTCCATGTGTGCCTCCCCAGACCTCACTGCACGTCACTGTGTCTGCATGAACCTATGTGGTAACACGCATGTACGCAGAGGTACTGAAAGCCCAGATTTGGGATTTCAGTTCCACTAATGCGGGGGGAGTTTAAAATTAGATTCAAATTAGTAAAATAGAAAAAAAACATTTATTCATGAAAAAAATCTTATTAAATTTTTTTAATGAATTTAATCTATTATTGCCATCCTCAGTTTGCTATAGCAGAACAGGTATAATTACATTATTTGCCGAATAGGCTTCCTCGCCAATAGGGTGTTTATCATTTGGTATGGTACATGAAATGGTTGGTAATAAAACAAAAAAAAAGTTCTAATGCAGGTGAAAAGTTTTTGCAGGCAGTAGGGCTTTTTGCCCATTTATAAAGTTATCCGGTTAGATAATATAGTCGGAGCCAGACTGGGGGGGGGAGGGGGCATATTCAATTAGAAGCGAGAAGTCCCGTACTCTTCGCATGCCGGACTTTTCGCAGACATTGCTGGTTTTGCATGCAAAAAAGTAGCGCATTGCGTCCCCGCTTATCCCCGTATTTAATTCCAAAGGACGCGAAAACATCCCGGCGAAACTCAAACAGGTGAAAAGTGCTGGCAGATATGGGGAAACAGTGGCGTAACTAGGGTATTTGGAGCCCAGGGCAAATGTGAAAACGGAGCCCCCCCCCCACACTAACATACTGATATGGGCGTGGTCACTTAAAAATGGGGCGTGTCAACATGACACACCCCTTTATTTTCACGCTGAACATTCCTATCCATATGCACCTTAACCCCAATAGTACCCTTTATACAGTACCCCCAGTATGCAGTTGTGGTCCCTCTTATGCAGGCCCATAGTAGTGCCCCTTATACAGTATCCCCAGTAGTGGTCCCGCTTATACAGCCCCCAACTAGTTCCCCTTACTCAGTACCCCCGGTAGTGGCCCCCCAAATGCAGTGCCCCCTAATGCAGTAGTGTTCCCCCTTATGCAGTGCCCCCAGTAGCAGTCCCCACAATGCAGTGCGCCCAGTAGCAGTATCCCCTTATGCAGTGCCCTTCATATGGTGCCCCCAGTAGTAGTCCCCCACCTATGCAGTGCCCTTTATATAGTGACCCAGCAGTAGTCCCCCCCATGCAGTTTTCCCAGTAGTGGTCCCCTTATGCAGGCACCCTGTAGTGATCCCCCCTATCCAGTGCCCCCTGTAGTGGCCCTTCCTATTATTTCCCCCAGTAGTGGTCCCCCGAGTGCAGTGCCTCTAGTAGGCCCCGTTTTATAATGCCCCCAGTGGTAGTTCCCCCCCAAGTAGTAGTCCCCAGTAGAGTAGGTCCTCCCAATGGTGCCCCCAGTAGTAGCCACCCCTCCCCCAGTAGAGGTCCCCCCAGTAGTAGCCACCCCTCCCCCCAGTACAGGTCCCCCCCAGTAGTAGCCACCCCTCCCCCAGTAGAGGTCCCCCCAGTAGTAGCCACCCCTCCCCCAGTAGAGGTCCCCCCAGTAGTAGCCATCCCCCTCCCCTGTTGTGCAGATAGGTTAAAAAAAATAAATATATATATATATATATATCTATAAAAATATACTTACCTGAATCTCTGCTCCTGGTCCTGCTCTCGACGCCGCTCCCACCTGGGCGGGCGCGCTCAGCATTATGGGAAAGACGTCATGACGTCAGTCCCATTACCCACTGCAGGAGCCGGACGGAAGTCCGGCTCTTGCAGTGGGTGCTGCAGCAGTCAATGAGAGTCTATCTGACTCTCATTGGCTGCTGTTTAACACACGCATCGCCGCCAGCGCTGGCGGCGATGCGTGTGTTATGCACAGCCTGAGCCCGCCTCCTGGCGCTATTGGGCAAGCGCTCAGGGGGAGGGAACGGGCTCAGGCGTGCAGCACAGGACCGGCGCTGGAAGCCTAGCGCCGGTCCTGTGTAAATGTGTAGCGCTGACCGCACTCACTGCGTTCAGTGCTACACTGGCTAACTAGGGCGGGCTGGCCGGTACCGTGGCCGGAGGCGCCCCCCCGCGCCGCCGGTCCAACGGCGCCCAGGGCACGAACCCCGCCCGCCCTGCCCTAGTTACGCCACTGTGGGGAAATCAGCCTGATACCCCCCAAAAGATGCACTGACATGGGGGATCACTATGGATACCCCCAAATAGCCCTGCTGGAGGTATTTGGGTTGCTTAAATGCTCTCAATTGGTGCTATTTTGCGTCTTTGCACAAGTGGTGAAGAATAGCATTTTGCAGGGTTTTTTTTGCAAAAAAAGTAGTCCCAGCAAATTTGGGGGTACATGAAAATGGTTTCACACATGGATAAAAATTGCTAACCTGAGGTCTTAAAAAGCGTTAAAAATGCAGCTTCAGCAAGCACCTGCAATCAAAAAAACACAGCGGGACCTTGTAAGTTTTAAACAATATGGGAGCAGGGTGTTCGGTGCGGGCCCGGGGGTCGATGTGCACCGCACATCCTGCACCCATTATAGATACACCCTTGGTTGGAGGATCTGGTGTGAATGTGTGTATGTATGTATGTCTGTAACTGTCTGTGTATGTATGTGTATTTATGCAGCGTGTGACTGTGTATGTGTGTCTGTGACTCTATGTATGTGTGTATGTGTCTCTATTTGTGTAACTGTGTATGTGTGCCTGTAACTATATATATATATATATATGTGTGTGTACAAGTCTGTATTAGTGTGCGTGTATAAGTGACTGTGTGTGTGTGTATTAGAGTGTGACTGTATTTGTGTGACTGTGTATGAATAAGTGTGTCTGTATGTATGCATGTAATGTAACTGTATGTATGTGACTATGGGCTCTACTTACTACAATCTATATTTAAAACGGGGTTGTATTGCGATATTATCGACTGAATTCGCATTGCAAATTCAGGCAATATCACAGGGATTTATAAAAAATCGCTTGCAGGGACAGAGCTTGCGAATCCCCTCCGCAGCCTTATGACTGTATTTTTCTGAAAAAAATACAGTGACGAGATGCCGCACATGCACCAACTGACCGCTGCTACACCCTCCACGCCCCCCCCCACCCCATTAATTTCACTTACCTCCGGTCAGGTCATCGGTGCTCCGGTGATGTACTCCGTGGCTCCGGTAAGCTGGTCTCCCATCCTGCACTGTGACCCAGTTAGCTTTTCTATGCAGCAAGCTGACCGGGTAACAGTGCAGGATGGGAAACCAGCTGACCGGAGACACAGAGGACATCACCAGAGCATCGATCTCCGGTTCCTGGAAGCAGGTAAGTTTTGTTTTGTTTTTTTACTTTTACAATTTTTTTTTTTTTGCAGTGATCAGCTTGTGGCCTGTTTAGACCACACAGCTGATCACTGGGGCCGGCTCCCGGCTCTGATCTGCCTGTTACAGCAGAGCAGGAGTCCGTTAACAGGGGGAGACCCTGGATAACGCCACCCAGGCCCGGCAACAGGGGAACAAGGGGTGAACCTGTGCCGGGCCCCGTGGTCCTGAGGGGCCCGAGGGTTCAGGGGCACAAACAGCATATGCAGCGGGTCGCGGCTGATAGTAAACAATTAATTTTACCTCCCCGCCGGCCGCCCTTGTGGTGCATAATAAGGAAGAAGAAACACATTACTCCCCGTCCCCGGACCTCAATTACGGTTCTAAGTGGCCGCGGGACTGCGCATAGTGCATCATAACGTCACTGTGCATGACGCTCCGTGGCTGCGTGGCCCTCCCTGTTTTCCTTGCATGGCTGCCACTGCAACGTCCATCCACCTAGGAGCAGGGAGGCCAGGAAGTGGAAACGACAGCCGCTGGTCACACAGACTGCCCAGCCCACTTGTGCTCTGCACCTCCACTGATTGTCTAGCGGATGATTGCAGCGGTAAGAGCCTGGGGAGGGGGTTAGCTGCCTAGTAATAAGATAGTGGGGGCAGGGGCATAGAGAGCGCCGCCGGGCCCGGTAAAGAGGGGGCATGGCCTAACTACGGGAGGCGTGACCATGCCCCCTTGTAAAAAAAACCACACTTTTGCAGCGCTGCAGCCCAGCAGTTGCGATCCTTGCTGAATCAGGCCCATAGTGTCATACTAAATATATTGATATGTACTGTACTTTGTTCCATTATTACCTTGGCTGTTAGAAAAGTGGTTTTGACAAAAACAGCTGTCTTATTTTTGTACTAGTCCGATTCACATTACAAACCACTGACTTGGGGCCTGATTCAGAGTTGTGGGCTAATGTCGTCGCAGCTGCAAATTTGTATGCAGCTGCTATGCAAACACATGCAAATGTCACAGACACCGGGCGAGAAGGCCGCCCACCTGCGGCTTTACAAATCCAAGCAACTAAGTAAAATGTTGCAGGATCTGTGTACAAAGATGAGGCTTCGGTCGCATCGCAGATCATTAGATTGTTGCGATCCGGAGTGAATCTATAATCCCGCAGAATGGCCGTGGGAATTGAGACACCGGAGCCATATTCCTTGCATAAGGTATCGCAGTCACAGGGTGTGACACCCGCCCCAAATGGTTCTTTGCTGCCACTCCCTGTTACCTCCCCCAAACTATACACATATTTTGTGTTCAGCTAGATGCAAATTATGATATAGATTAGGGGTGAGCGGGTTCGGATTTCTGAAATCCGAACTCCCCCGAGCCCCCCCGATCCGAGTCCGATCCGAGTCAGGCTCGACTTTTCCCGCCTGACTCGGATCTGAAATCGAGGCAAAACGTCATCATCCCGCCTTCCGAGTCTCGCGGGTTTTGGATCCTATATAAGGTACCCGCGTCGGCGCCATTTTCTCACTCGGCTGTGGACAGTGAAGAGGGAGGGTGGGAGTTAGGGCTGGCTGGGGTGTGTAGTGTAGTGTAGTGTAGTGCTGCTGTTGTCCACTACTTCAAAGTCCATAGGGGCTGGCTGTGTTGTGCTGTGCTGCTGTTGTTAATAGGGGCTGTGTCCACTACTTCAAAGTCCATAGGGGCTGGCTGGACTGTGTTGTGCAGTCAGTTCTCCATAGGGGCTGTGTCCACTCCAAAGTCCTGTGCAGTGTCCCAGTCCTAAAGGGGTGCTGTAGTGTTGTCCAGGGGGTGCTCTGTCCATCAGGGGTGCTCCCCCCAAGTGCTAAAAAAATAATATATTTTCTGTGTTTGTGAATTGTGTGCGCAGTAGCCGCACGTGCATCAACAAAGTAGTGCCAAGCGTGCGCCTGTGTCATAAGTAAAGGGCCGGCTGGCTTGACCGTTAAAGGGTGCTGTAACCCCCAAAGTACACTCCAGTCCAAACCAAAAAAATATATATTTTCTGTGTTTGTAAATTGTGTGCGCAGTAGCCGCACGTGCATCAACAAAGTAGTGCCAAGCGTGCGCCTGTGTCATAAGTAAAGGGCCGGCTGGCTTGACCGTTAAAGGGTGCTGTAACCCCCAAAGTACACTCCAGTCCAAACCAAAAAAATATATCTTTTCTGTGTTTGTGAATTGTGTGCGCAGTAGCCGCACGTGCATCAACAAAGTAGTGCCAAGCGTGCGCCTGTGTCATAAGTAAAGGGCCGGCTGGCTTGACCGTTAAAGGGTGCTGTAACCCCCAAAGTACACTCCAGTCCAAACCAAAAAAAAAAATATTTTCTGTGTTTGTGAATTGTGTGCGCAGTAGCCGCACGTGCATCAACAAAGTAGTGCCAAGCGTGCGCCTGTGTCATAAGTAAAGGGCCGGCTGGCTTGACCGTTAAAGGGTGCTGTAACCCCCAAAGTACACTCCAGTCCAAACCAAAAAAATATATATTTTCTGTGTTTGTGAATTGTGTGCGCAGTAGCCGCACGTGCATCAACAAAGTAGTGCCAAGCGTGCGCCTGTGTCATAAGTAAAGGGCCGGCTGGCTTGACTGTTAAAGGGTGCTGTAACCCCCAAAGTACACTCCAAACCAAAAAAATATATATTTTCTGTGTTTGTGAATTGTGTGCACTGTGGCTGCACGTGCATCAACAAAGGAGCAGCGCGAAGCGTGCGCCTGTGTCCCATAAGTAAAGAGCCGGCTGGCTCATTTCTTAAAGGGTGGTGTAACCCACAAAGTGCACTACTCTCCAGCAAAAATAAAAAAATATTTTCTGTGTTTGTGTGCGCTTTAGCCACACGTATATATCAATATAACATAAATGGAGGACCAAACTTTCTCCGATAAAAATAAAATAGGGAAAGATCAAGAACCACTTCCTCCTAGTGCTGTTGCTGCTGCTGGGAGTTGTTCATCATCCCAGAGAGGAAGTAGGAACATCACTACTTTTACTAAACAATTGACCCTCCAACAGTCCCTAGCGATGAGGATGAAGTACGACAGCAGTCATCCTGAAGCAAAACGTATAACTGAGGCCTTGACTGCTATGTTGGTGTTAGACGTGCGTCCGGTATCCGCCATTAGTGCAGTGGGATTTAGACAATTGATGGAGGTAGTGTGTCCCCGGTTCCAAATCCCGTCTAGATTCCACCTGCATCCTCAAAGCAGCAGCGACAAGCGTGCGTCTGTCTGTTAAAGGGTAGTGACACCCTCAAAGTGTGCTGCACAAACAATAAAAATATTGTTCTTTTTTTTTCGGTCTTTGTGAAATGTGTGGGCTGTAGCCGCACCTGCATCCTTAAAGCAGCAGCGACAAGCGTGCGTCTGTCTGTTAAAGGGTGGTGACACCCTCAAAGTGTGCTACACAAACAATAAAAATATTGTTCTTTTTTTTTCTGTCTTTGTGAAAAGTGTGGGCTGTAGCCGCACCTGCATCCTTAAAGCAGCAGCGACAAGCGTGCGTCTGTCTGTTAAAGGGTGGTGACACCCTCAAAGTGTGCTACACAAACAATAAAAATATTGTTCTTTTTTTTTCTGTCTTTGTGAAATGTGTGGGCTGTAGCCGCACCTGCATCCTTAAAGCAGCAGTGACAAGCGTGCGGCTGTCTGTTAAAAGGTGGTGACACCCTCAAAGTGTGCTACACAAACAATAAAAATATTGTTCTTTTTTCTGTCTTTGTGAATTGTGTGGGCTGTAGCCGCACTTGCATCCTCAAAGCAGCAGCGACAAGCGTGCGTCTGTCTGCTAAAGGGTGGTGTAACTCTCAAAGTGCTCCAAAAAAGAAAAAACTATTTTTTTAATGTGTTTGTGACTTGTGTGCGATGTAGCCGCACTTGCATCTTCAAAGCAGCAGCGACAAGCGTGCGTCTGTCTGTTAAAGGGTGGTGACACCCTCAAAGTGTGCTACACAAACAATAAAAATATTGTTCTTTTTTTTCTGTCTTTGTGAATTGTGTGGGCTGTAGCCGCACTTGCATCCTCAAAGCAGCAGCGACAAGCGTGCGTCTGTCTGTTAAAGGGTGGTGTAACTCTCAAAGTGCTCCAAAAAAGAAAAAACTATTTTTTTAATGTGTTTGTGACTTGTGTGCGATGTAGCCGCACTTGCATCTTCAAAGCAGCAGCGACAAGCGTGCGTCTGTCTGTTAAAGGGTGGTGACACCCTCAAAGTGTGCTACACAAACAATAAAAATATTCTTCTTCTTTTTTCTGTCTTTGTGAATTGTGTGGGCTGTAGCCGCACTTGCATCCTCAAAGCAGCAGCGACAAGCGTGCGTCTGTCTGTTAAAGGGTGGTGTAACCCTCAAAGTGCGCTCCACAAACAATAAAAATATTCTTCTTTTTTTTTCTGTCTTTGTGAATTGTGTGGGCTGTAGCCGCACTTGCATCCTCAAAGCAGCAGCGACAAGCGTGCGTCTGTCTGTTAAAGGATTACATCGGTGACAGCATCCAAGTAGGCATGTCAGACAGTCCGTACCTGTACTGGCAGGAAAAAGAAGCAATTTGGAGGTCCCTGTACAAACTGGCTCTATTTTACCCGAGTTGCCCCTCCTCCAGTGTGTACTCCGAAAGAGTGTTTAGTGCAGCCGGGAACCTTGTCAGCGAAAGGCGTAGGAGGTTGCTTCCACAAAATGTGGAGAAGATGATGTTCATAAAATGAATTATCAACTCTTCCAGGGAGACCAGCCTCCAGAACGTACAGAGGGACCTGTGGTTGTGGATTCCAGCGGGGACGAATTAATACTCTGTGAGGATGAGGATGTACACACTGAAGAGGGTGAGGAATCGGTGGATGAGGAGGATGAGGATGACATCTTGCCTCCGTAGAGCCAGTTTGTGCAGGGACAGATTAATTGCCAGCTTGTTTTGTGGGGGCCCAAACGAACCAATCATTTCAGCCACAGTTGTGTGGCAGACCCTGGCGCTGAAATGATTGGTTTGTTAAAGTGTGCATGTCCTGTTTATACAACATAAGGGTGGGTGGGAGGGCCCAAGGACAATTCCATCTTGCACCTCTTTTTTTTCTTTGCATTATGTACAGTTTGGGGCCTAGTTTTTCAAACTGCCATCCTGTCTGCCACTGCAGTTTCACGCCTAGATGGGTCACGTGTTTGTGCCACCCACTCGTGTCGCTTAGCATAGTCATCCAGCTACCTCGGTGCAACCTTTTGGACATAAAAACACTATTGTGAGGTATGAGGTGTTCAGAATAGACTGGAAATGAGTGGAAATTAAGGTTATTGAGGTTAATAATAGCATAGGAGCAGAAAAACCTACAAATTCTGTGATTTTAGCTGTTTTTATGCTTTTTTTCAAAAAAATTCAGATCCAAAACACAAAACCCAGAACCCAAAACACGGAAGGGTGGTTTTGGCAAAACCAATCCAGATCCAAAACACGAAGAAAGATCCAGATCCAAAACCAAAACACAAAACGTGGCCGGTGCACACCCCTAATATAGATTCATCTCTAACACATACACTGCTCTGTTATCAGCAATACAAGTTATGACAAATGTTTTTCACATATTTTTATGTACAACTTGTAATTACAAATTAGCTTTGTCCCCCTTTATCATTAAAATGGTAGAAGGTATGCACTGGCAAGTACCTAAAATAAGACTATCTTTTCCTAAGAGTTTATGTGAATCTCCGCTGACAAGACATCACTAGCTGAGTGAGATGTTGCATCAATAGAAAGTGCCCCTTAATCCCTCAAGTCCTTTAGAGCACTCTACACTTGCTCCGTGACAACACAATTGTCTGTATGAATTGCCTTCCCATAATGCCTAGAGGTATCCTCCTGACACCTCCATTGTCTGTGCTCCCTGCTGCCTTCTACAGTTATGTATAGACGAGGAGCGGACAAGCACATTAAAATCATATTACTCAATTAGAACCAGCTGCTGCAGCATACCTCTGCTGCCGACAGAACGGCATTGATGACATCTACTGTACTAATGTTCATTTTTATTTGGTTGCATATACTTAGAGGAGACTTCTGTAGTCTCTAGTAATCCAGGCCAACCCCTACAGCAATTCCTGTCAGGGGCTTTAATTGAATCCGGAAATCGATCTAGCTTTTAGATGACTTATTACTGAGCACTGATGGTTTGTCAGGAAACTCTTTAAAAATAGCAACGTATTAACTACAGAGAGTAAAATGTTAAATTTTGACACTCAATAATGTTTTCTTTTACTGGTTTGTAATTAAATACTGCTGCTGGCATCCATTATACATATTATTAAAGAGTACCTGTCATGTTTCAGAAACGCACGTTTTAATTAGTGCCTTGTACTCTATGTATGTTTGTAAAATATAACTGCACACTATGGCCCTCATTCAGACCCACTCGCGAGCGGCTGTCCGCTTGCAAGTGGGTCGATGGTCTGCACTGCGCATGCGCACGACGGAGGGAGCTCCGTCGTGCGCATGCGCGAGACGCGACGAGTGAAGGACTTTCCTTCGCTCGGAGTGTCTCATCAAAGGGGACGTGCTGTCGATGTTGACTGACAGCACGCCCCCTTTGGTGGGCGTGCCTGCCAGACGGAGGCGTTCCCAAGGGAACGCCTACCGTCTGAAGCCGGCCCCACTGACATCACTAGTGATGTCAGTGGGAGTGATTTTGGCTCTGATAGAGCCAAAATCACTCCTGGCCTTGCGGTTGAAAAACTCAACCGCAGGCTTTTGCTCGCAGTTTCGATGGTCGCGATGGTCAAGACCATCGCGACCATCATCCTGCACGCTCGTATATGCTGTGGGTGGTGACCCACAGCTATACGAGCGTCCAGGAGGACGCTCCATATTAATGGAGGTGGGCCCTGATTCAGAGCGAGCGCTCTGGTCAGAGCGTCCGTCTCTGAATCAGGGCCTATATAAAATGCCAAATGTCAGCTGTGGAGATGGACAGATGCTCACTTTTGGGTGCTTTTACAGTACAGTTCTATCATGGAAAGAGCTTGATCCTGTTTCCACAGCTGACATCCGGTATTTGCATATGGCCCATTTTGTGCCTCTTGCCCCAGCGATGTTACTGGTTCTGTGTGAAGATGAGTTCACCCACAAAATGGCTGCCTCTACTCTGTGAAGGAAATGGGCACACTTCAACAGGGATGTGTACATGGCCAGATTACCCATTAGGTAGTTCAGACAGGTTCCACCCAATGGGTCCTAGTAAGCCTGCCATCCACCCACTGCCAGATATTTAAATAACATGTAATTTATTTTTTTATTCTTTATAGACAGGCAAGACACAGACCATGGAGGGGCAAGAGGGGCCCCACGAATTCCAACTGCACTGATGGGCAGGACCACCCATAAGAGTTATACGCATGACACCGTGACAAATTTCGATCCGAGCCTCTCTCATCTTGAAAGAGAAGTTTGAAAAATGTTATATATCAAAAATGAATTGACTGATATGGATAATATACCCCCAATGTATATAATTGTACAGTAATCAGTGCCATGTGGATGATATACCATGTATCTGTTTTGCAGCCATGGTAAATTACCAATTATAAGTAGTTTCCTTTGTCTGACTGAATTCTTATATTATATATAATTCTAAACACAATTTCATGAGATTATTGTGTTCTGGTTATTTCCTTTGTTTTTAATGTGTGTAGAATATTTTTACATAAAGTAAACCTTGTTTAGAGTGGGCGGATTCAGCACATTATTATGTATAGCAGATTATGCATCCATAACTGGCTGATTGTAATGTACATATTAGATGGTGAAGTATATAGCACACTGTGTAAGGTTACACACAGGCAGTGCTGGAATGAGAAAGGCTGGGGTTTACCCATTTGTGCAGGAGACTGCATAGTGTAGTAGTGTATTCAATAAGCTAATATCAACGGGCTGGGGATAGTTATGTGCCTCAATCTGGATGATCTAGCACCTGTCCTTCCTATGAGAGCAGGCTGCAGTACAGATCAAATCAGCTCAAACTTTTTCCCTGGAACTTTTCTGCAGACTCATTCAGGTACTATTTATTATAAACTCTGCGGCCCCGCCCACTGTATTGGCATACGCAGAGATAATTTGCCCTATCAGTGCTGTACCTAGGGGGAGATGTATCATGCGGTAAAAAGTGGGCCAGTGAAGAAATTGTCAATAGCAACCAATCAGCTTCAAAGCAGTTTTTTCAAGTACATTCTATAAAATGATAGGTAGAAGTTGATTGGTTGACATGGGCAACTTGTACACTGTATAACTTCTTCCACTTTTGTAGTTTCTTCTCCAGGAGAGGCCCGGAGAGGAGATGCAGGGGGGCGGTGTTGGGTGACAGGGACGGACTATTCGCATCATTAGGCTACGCCCCCTTATTGCAAAATGCAGTGATGTCATAAAATCATGTTACTAGACCCCACCTCCTCCTCACGAACTGTGGATTTCTGGTATTTTTCTTCCCATTCTGCCCACTGCACTAGGAAGTGGGCAGGATGCAGGAGTACATACTCTTCCGGGGGTGCAGGGGACTACCCAAAAAATCTGAAGCCTCCCGCAGGTTCTGAAAGAGTAGGCAAGTATGCTTCTCCACTCTTTTCACTGCTTGATACAGGGGCATAGGGCATATTTATAATGGGTGCAGGGTGTGCACGTTACACCCATATTATACTTACCTTTCCGGAGTCCCACTTCGGCACCGCCGTCAACGCTGTAAAAATGCCTGGAAAATAGCTGCCGTGGCCATTTTCTCATCGTTTTGCACAGGCGAGGTATAGGGAAAATGGCCACCGTGGCCATTTTCCCGGTTTCCTGCACATGCGCTATGGACTCTGGGCATACTCTATTGCCCAGAGTCTATCCGTAGGGCACTGGCCGTGCTGCGCTCATTGTGCTGCCAGCCGCCGGACTGAGAGGAGGGGGCCCGTGACGGGAACTGCACATGGGCCCCCTCCTCTCTAGAAACGCCCCTGGCATGATACATCACCCCCTTTAGTACCTATGCTGAACTGTTCATTCAGGAAGAGGGCTTTACTTTTGCAGAGCAAGGCTATCTGTGGTAGCAGTAGAAGTGTAAATCACTGCGGGGGAGATGTATCAAACCTTCAATAGAAATAAAGTGGAGTCGTTGCCCATAACAACCAATCAGCTTCTAACTGTCATTTTACAGGCTGTGCTAGATAAATGACAGAAGGTGATTGGTTGGTTATCTCCCTCGAAGGGTTGATACATCTTCCGAAGCATGTCTTGACAGTCCTTCCTCCTTGTCCACGTGGGACCAGCCCTGCATGCAGCTGGAATTATATTAAAATAACTAGTACTGTAGTGCATGTCGGCCAGGCCCCTGACCTGCCAGGCTCCGAGACTTCTGGCAAGCACCTATAAGGTTAATGGCAGAGTGACATCGGCGCAGGTCAGATAGCTATACTAGCAGGGGTGGCCCTTCCTGCTGCACTATCTCTATTTACTGTCTCAATCATGTGAGCTTGTGAGGCCCCTAATTGGAGGATCTCAGCAAAAGCTCCTCCAATCTCTCCACATGATAAGCTCACTTGTACATAAACCATATAAATATTGAGGCTTAGAGAATTGCAAAAAATGGATATACACATATTGATTAATACACACTATGTAACATACAAGTATCTTGGGTCAGTGTCAGTTTGAGGGGACATAAGGGAGGGGGTGCTGCTCAGATGAGGGGGTCCGCTGCACATGGGCCCCCTTGGGCATTAATACACCCCTGCCACTGATATTTATAAAACTGTGTTAATAACCATTAACCTGTTATAAACAGCTATGGAATGTTCTTCTGTTCAGTTATAAAATGTTGGTGGGCTGCAGAACCAAATTAAGGGATACACTGGCCTGGGGCTGAAAGTGATCAAAGGCCTATTGTAAGAAGTGGAGGAGCTGTTACCAGTGCTTTGTGGGTATGACCAGTTCCATGTGGGCATGTACATCCCTCACACTATCAGCCCAAATCTCTTCCTAAATATAGAAACATTGCAGAATTTTGAAAATAGAAATACAAGTTTAATGCTTCCATTTTATGGGCAATTGTGTGGCCAGCTGAGCAGCTCGCTGTCAAGATGATGGGCCTATATGTATGTGGAGGCCTTGAGATATAGGGCCCGATTTAGGTTGTACGCTATGCCAATGATTTAGCAGTTTAGCGAATATCGGCCGTCTGCACATGCGTCAAGGTACGTTACCGTAGTCATCCACAGCGAGTATCTATTCATTTGGAGGTGGTAATGGGAAGTGTTGTCTTAAAATGCAGGCATGTCGCCACCGTTTCAGGGGCGTGTCACATCCTGCGTCAGTGATCACATACACAGTAAACATGCTTGAGGCATCTCATTTCCAGTGGCCATTCTGAGCGACCATAGAGTTACTCAGGACTGCTAACATTGAATGATCTGCGAGCGATGTTTCATCTATATACTCATATCCTTGGTTCGGCAAAGATGCCAGTGGGTGTCTTAATACGTATCCTGGCGGCTGTAACATTTACATAGCTGGGTACGGATCACAGCTGTGATGGAAATAGCATGAATCGGGCCTATAGTCCCACCCGCCCATTTTTAATCTGGTCCTGGCAGCCTGAGATGTAACAGTGTGTGGCTGAATTACATCATAAACAGCTCTTGTGACATCACCGTGCTAGGGTAAAAACATTAGTGCTGAGCACAGAAGAGTCAGTTATCAGATGTCTGTGAGTGTGTTCTGTATATATATTCACAGTTTATTCCTGTGTCTGCTGAATGTATCATCACATACTCTAAGGTAAGTGTTTTATATCTGAAAAAAATATATCTGGCCAGATAACTTCATTATTGCAAAATATATATTGTTAGACAATCTGTTCCATCTATCTATTGTAAAATTGTACATGCTTGTAGTGATTCTTCATTATGAAAATGGGGAAATAAAACTTCTTATGGTTCTCTTATTTTCCAGTCTAAAGGGGCATACACATGAGACAATGGCCCTCATTCAGAGCCGTACGCTCTGAGCAGAGCGCACGCTCTGAATGAGGGCTGGCCTCCATGAAAATGGAGCATCCTCCTGGACGCTCGTATAGCTGTGGGTCACCACCCACAGGCTATACGAGCGTGCATTTTGATGGCCGCGATGGTCGTGACCATCGAAACTGCGAGCCGGAGCCTGCGGTTGAGGTTTTCAACCGCAAGCTCCGGAGTGATTTTGACTCTATCAGAGCCAAAATCACTCCCACTGACATCACTAGTGATGTCAGTGGGCCGGCTTCTGACGGGAGGCGTTCCCGTGGGAACGCCCCCGTCAGGGAGGCACGCCCCCGGCACGCCTACCAAAGGGGGCGTGCTGTCAATCAACATCGACAGCACACCCCCTTTGATCAGACACAACGAGCGAAGGACTTTCCTTCGCTCGTCGCGTCTGGCGCATGCGCACGACGGAGCTCCCTCCGTCGTGCGCATGCTCAGTCCAGAACATCGACCCACTTGCGAGCGGACAGCCGCTCGCGAGTGGGTCTGAATCAGGCCCAATATCTTTGAACGATATGAACGATAACGATATCGTTCAATATATCGTTCATATCATTCCGTGTGTACGTAATGAACAACCAACAATGCGCGCTCCCACTGGACGATAACGATGTCTTTGGTCGTCTGTACATGTAGGCCAATTTGGACGATATAGTCAAGAATTGGCTGTTCAGAGATGTGGCAGGATGACTTCACTGAAAGACATCTATCAGTGTGTACATACAGTATCGTTTGTCCTGCACTACAGAAAGTTCAAGGGAAATCTTTCACTAATATTGTTCGAACGTCACATCAACCCGTGTGTATACGACTTTACTAGAAAGTCTAAAGCGGACTGCAGGGCAAAACCCTTATTAAAATTACACTGATTGTCAACCACAGACCAGTAAATGGCACTCTGCTGACTTTTCAAAACAAATGTAAACTAAAAATACCTATCAATCTATGTAGCAAACAATAAATACAACATTTTGCATAGTCTATGTATTGAATGACTCTGGACTAAAAGAAGAACTCTGTCTGCATTTTATTTATGTCTGTTATGGTGTTTCACCTTTGATTAGCTACACAGTGAAATATTAGTCCATTGGGATGTATCACATAGCCTGGAGCTCCTATCAACCTCATCCAAACTCGGTGTTGCATGAATTCACCAGAGTGAATTTTACTTTTACAAGAGATAGAGTAATCTGGTTTCCCCAAAGACCACACTTGTAGTCCTATTCGTCTTAAATAATATTACATTACCTTCCCAGCTGTGTGAATTGTACAGCACAATTATTCTGTGTCCTGAGAGTGTATTAAATCATATTCTTGCCAACTGAACACTAACTATCATCAGTTTCCAGCAACTGTCCAGCAATTAGAAGATGTGTTCTGTATGCTGGAAGTAATTCTCGCCATCTATTTGTATTCTGTATTTATGAACACCTAAACAGTACCAAGAGTTATTCTGTATACAGATCTCATTCTCATCTGCATGTTACTCTGAACATTTTTCGTATAAGGAAGAAGGAAAGATCAGAGTCCCTCATTGATCCAAATTTTATTTTGGAGCCCAGAATGACAGCACAAGCACAGTTTATTGTTTCGGTGTTCACACTGCAGGGCAGTGGCGCTGACCATAGATAATGCCGGTAAGACTATAAATTATTGTCTCAAGTGGTGTTGTGGCCTTTGTTTAAAAGGTTGACAAAGATTGTCTCAGCTTGTGAGATACGAGTCAAGTTTCCTCTCACATAGCCAAACCCTAACCCTAATACTCACCGTCAGGATGTCATCAGTCGGGATTCTGGAGCCAGGATTCAGACTGCTGTCGGGATTCTGGCGCCGGGATTCTGACCACTGGGATGCCGACTACATCCCTCTCAGTATATATTATCTCTGACTGTGGTTCACTGGGGCTAATTCTGGGTTTGGAGCAAAGCAATAAAAACAAGTTACTGGACAACTGGACAAAACATGTTGCAATGCAAAAGTGCAAACACATTTATTTATTTATATTTCATCCGTAAATACTGGCTGCTGTTGCATGTATCCCAAAAATGCTGAACTGTTTTATTTTTACACTTTATTTTTAGATTTCAGTTTGGACACACCCCTCCCAAATCTAAAGCTGGGTACACACTGGAGTGATATCAGCCTGATATGTTGTCCCGTTTCGGTCAGTAACGATATATCGGCTGGATCATTCAGTGTGTACGGCCAATCTGCGCACTTCTGCGGTCGTTAGCGATATCTCCCAGTTGCCCGAACTGCATGGCCAACTGTATGATATAGAATGCTGCACCATGCAAGGTAATGACAGATGGAACGAGGGATCGTACCATCCATCATTACATTCTTCTGATGTGTACACTGATACGATATGTCTGCCCGTTGGCCGCCGTATCGTCCGGGTACAATACGCTCCACTGTGTACCCAGCATTACTATCTCAGTGTTTTGGTTCCTTTTTTATTTTCGATTTCTTTAAAATTGATAAAAACAATTGGACCTGTTTTTGTTACTACAGTATTATTAACATCAATAAAATTAATTTCCAGTCAATTTTGACCACCTCAGAGTTCACAATATTGTTTTCACCAATATTGGCCAAAGGCTGCAGTGAGCTGACTGGCTAAACTAAGCGACAGGGCTGCAGCACAAACACATGGCAGGTTAAAATAATATAGCACATATAGGAATTGTACGTAAGTGCACAATTGTAAATTAGTGCAACTAACTTCAAGTTCACTTCTAACAAACATATGCAATAGCCTGTTTACACTGGATTGCAGGTGCCAGCTAGTGTCTGACAAACATACACAGTGACAAAGATGCCAGCAGTCTTTCCACGTTTCCATCCACTCCACCTACAGTACCTACAAATCTTTCTCTAATAGCGACTAGTATTTAGTAATGCAGCATGAACTACAGCCCACACCCGCTTGTGTGAAACTGAAATGGCATCTGAAATAACGAGGGTGGGACTAACATGCAATCCAAAACATGTGAGATCCGTTTTTGAGATCCAGGCCTCTGTTCTACTTGAAACCCCAAAGGAGGGCATGTTCGGTTTTCAGGAAAGCCGAACCGCTCATCTCTAGTGTTTACCAAGGTGCAAAGTTACTTAATTTTTTTGCTGTTCTCCCAGTCAATGCTTACTCACCAAGTTCTGCTGGGCTTTTTGTTGGAGTATGAGGATTTATTTACAGTATTCTTCTCTTCTCCATATCATCTTGATACCAATGTCCATATCAAGTATATTTGTTCTATGAAACAATAGCCGTGGTGTTATGTGTTAAGTATCCAAGATGACTAATTTAATAATCTACCTTTGGTAGAATTTGTCTATAATAATCCATCACATACCTAATAATTAATAGACATCTATTGCGCCTATTATCTGATTTATTTTACATTCTCATTTCTGCAGATTATTAAAGTCCTTGAGGCTGAATATACTGTGTTCATATTCAAAAGGTGTTGTATAAGGTCCACCCTTCTTTGAGATGAACACTCCCCCAAAATGTGAAGTCAAGAGTTAGGATTTGGCTATCCATTAGATACATTAAACTGAAGCCTACAATGGACCCTATAAGATGACCAAGATCATAAACCTATTTACTTTTCTACTACACTTGCACCATCTATGAAGATTCCTTAAGTGTTTAATGTGTCATTATTTAAACCAGTGTTCTCGCAAAGATCACATAAGTATTGTCCCGACTTCACCTACTCATTGGTGATGGGAAAGTATTGGATTAAAAGGTTGGGTTTGAGCTCAGCTTCAGGGATTATGCTCTGAAGAGTGGTCTTGGGTTACTTTGTTTAAGGAGACTTTTGACATGCAGAAATTTTTACTACGGTTCCTTAAAAAGGGAGTATTGTGATATGTGGTGGGAACATGTGCACTTTGCCTTTTTATATTCTTGTTCCCCACTGGTTACTTGGCTTCCAAGGATATTTCCAACTGGTAGGGTAGGTATTTTGAATTGTGGTCACTTGACCATTTGGGATTAACTCTACGGCTTGGGTTACGGGGCTCAATGGTGATCACCTACCTTGACTCCCTACTCTCCTTTAAATTGCACATTCATGCCCTGTCCCTTTTTCACCTATATAATATCACCAGAATTAGACCTGTTCTTATCCTAAATACCCTCATCTACTCATGGGTCATCTTTCAACTGGACTATTGCAACCTCCTCTTATCTGGCCTTCCCAACTACTGCCTGTCTCCACTCCGAATCATCTTTAATGATTCTGCTTGGCTCATCTTTTTCTACACACTTTGCATTTACCCTGTGATGTTCAATGCAACGCTCCTCTACCCCTACAGAGTCCATTTCAAACTTCTCACTGTCACCTATAAAGCCTTCACCCAATCCTTACATCTCCACACTCCCACCCTCTCACTTTGCTCTGCCAACGACTGCTTTCACACTTTCCAACTGATAACCTCTTACAGTACCTGTCCAACCTCCAGGATTTCACTTGTGCTGCTCGCTATCAGATTTTCCACCTTCCTGCAAATCTTCAAACGGGCTCTCAAAAACTATTTCTTTACAAAGGTCTATCAGATCTCATCCTAAGGCAGGGGTGGGAAACCTTTTTTCTGTCGAGGGCCATTTTGATATATATAACATCATTCGCGGGCCTGGTGCAGGCCACGGTCCCTCAATGTGACGTCACACAGGGCGGGGCCACAATCGCCGTTGATTACAGCAACACCCAGAGAATCCTGAGGATGCTTCGGGGAGGTGTAAGGGCAGCGGTTTACCATCAAAGGGTCCCAAGGATGCTCCTGGCGGCACTGCTGCATAGATTCTGGCTGCAGGGTGCCATTCTGGGCACCATGCTAGCCAGAAAAAGGCTCTGAGGGCCAGACCAAATGATTCCCCGGGCCATATACGGCCCCAGGGCCTGAAGTTCCCCATCCCTGTCCTAAGGCACCCCTTTCTATCCCAGTACAGTCAGTTACTTTTCTGTGTCACCCTTGTCTGCCCCACCCCCTATAGACTGTAAGTTCACACAAGCAGAGCTTTCTTCCCTCTTGTACTCTTCCTTCCTTCACTTTTCCCATTATCTTCCCTCTTGCTTACAGTAGCCTGTAACATTTCTGCTGAACCCATCTACTAGCCAGCACTGACTCTATATATTACTATGTCTGGATATGCACACTTGTTTGTTAAATATCTAGCTTGTTTGTATCGGAATGTTATGCCCCATATACCCAGGCTATTTGTACTAAATCTGCATATGCACTCTGCAGCGCTCTAATGACCCTTTGTAGTACCCTATAAATAAAGGTTAATATCAATAATAATACCAACTGTCAGATTGGAGAACTGTTTCTATTACTAGTTTAGACATTCACTAGCAGTGATCCTGAAGGAAGGTGATTTCTGATATTCTGGGTGTTTCTTAAGCCAACTTGTTCAATGATCAGTTCTGATCTCTGACTGCCTTTTGCTTGCCTACATCTAACTACTGTGTTTTCTCTGCAAGCCTTGACCTTTGCTTGGATTTGACCATTAGTTTTAATGTCTGCCCTGACTTAAACATGGATTTGACCAATTAAGTTTTGCCCTTTGCTCTGACCTAAGTACTGTATGAATTGAAACCCCTTAACTGGCCATATGCTTGACATTAATGATTAAAGTTGTGCAGCCTGCCATGGCATTAGCCTAGACATAGACAGGACAGGGCAGGTGATGGTGTCTCCTGTTTTGAAGAACAGTTGCCAAACCTGACTAGTACTGACCTAGATACATCTTTTGAACCTGCCTTAATCCTGACTTGGTGTTCCAGCTACATAGAGCTTAGGATAAGTTATCAACTTTTTCTTCTGCCTAAGTTACAATTCTCTTAGGGGGAAACTGAGCACTGAAGGGTATATTTACTAAAGTGCAGATTTTTAGAAGTGCAGATGTTGCCCATAGCAACCAATCAGATTCTAGCGCCTATCTTCTAGAAGGTGCCAGATAAATGTTAAGTAGAATCTGACTGGTTGCTATGGGCAACATCTCCTCTTCTAAAAACCAGCACTTTAGTAAATATACCGCTGTGAGTGCACTTAGCTATTAGGGAAACATTGTGAAGAGCATGAGTAGCCTAGATTTTTGTCATTTTACTATGGTCCCTGCGTTTTTTCATCAGACCCCAATAGCAGCTGCTATCCCTGCTACATAGGTAGTCATGCTCATGAGTATTATAGTAATTTAATTTAAAAAAAAGTATAAGTTTAATTGGTCATAGTTAGAGGACAATGGGCTCTATTTATTAACATTATTTTTACTAAAATAAAGTGCAAAAAGGGTGTTTTCACACCCTTTTCACATTATTTTAGTTTCACCTGTAGTTATTACAGGGCAATTGGAGTAGAATTAGTAAAATTCTACTCCAACCCCCAGTATCACTTATTTTTAGTAAAGCAGATCGCATTTCCCATAATTGTAATGGGAAATGTGATCCGACCATAGTTACTAAAAATAAATTGTAAAAAAATACCGGGGGAAGCCCTGTGATAATAACGCCACCTGGAGGTGGCGTTATCCAGGGTCTCCCCCGGTTACCGGGCTCCCACTCTGCTCTAACGGGGAGAGCAGAGGCGGGAGCCGGTACCAGTAATCAGCTATGTGGTCTAAACAGACCGCAAGCTGATTGCTGTAAATAAAAGAAAAAAAAATTGAAACATTTTTTTTTTACTTACCTGACTCCAGGGACCGGTGATAGGGCCTCCGGTGATGGCTCCTCTCCGGTCAGCTGGTCTTCCACAGTGCACTGCTGCCCGGTCATCAGGTGATCGGGCCCCAGTGCAGTATGGGAGATCACCTGATCGGGAAGCAGTACACTTATCTGTTCCCTGGCTGTTTTGTGTTAGACCCAGCATCCTGAGTCACCTATTAGGGGCTGATTCTGAGTTTGGAGCAAAGTAAAAGAAAGAGCAAGTTACTTTGCAGCTTAATAAAACCATGTTGCACTGCAGGTGGGACAGTTTTAGAGATTTAGGGGTCTATTTACTAAGCTGTTAGGAGATAAAGTGAACGGTGATAAGGTACCAGCCAATCAGCTCCTAACTGCCATTTTTTAAACACAGCCTGTGACATGGCAGTTAGGAGCTGATTGGCTGGTACACCATTCACTTTATCTCCTAACACAGCTTCATAAATAGACCCCAGTGCAATGTGATGTACCAATACCGTACACACACTGCGCAATCCGATATATAATTGCACGATGTGTCGTTACATGCTGCATGTAACTGCACTTGGTCGTTCATCACATCTTCCCATTAGCTGTGATGCACAGCAGATGGGACGACTCGATGAATGACCCTTGTGAATGTGCAATCGGATGTACAGTACACATGATCCATACAAAAAATTGTTTCGATCCACAATAAACCTATATATTGTACGACAGATCGTATAGCGTGTACCCAGCTTTAGAGGAGCATGTACAAACTGAAATCTAAATCGCAGTGTAGAAATAAAAGCAGACAGTATTTACCATGCATCAGAGGCATATAAAGACGAGAAAAAGCCTTTGAATACCACCTGTCATTGTTGAAACTCTGTGTGACTATGCTGACTATATTGTCTCCAGTGAAGTGTGGTGAGGTCAATGGCTGGGGAGGCTCACTTGTATAAAATCAGTTTTTATATCAAAACTCTGGAGCATGGCAGGGAGTATGTTAGGGGAGGATCTGCCTACCCTGACTGCATGTCCCGGATTGTCTCACAACCTATGCTATTCAAGCAAAACCTACAATGCATCTTTTAGTATTTCAACGGTGTGGTCTGACCATGTTACCAGCTGCTACTGTATCTCTCATTTGCACTATGTGATGGCCCTGCTGCAGACTATAAGCCAGCTGTTAGTTGGAAAGGTCGTTGTCCCACTTCTGTTCTGCTTCTCCCAACATGCCGCCTTGCTTCTCTCCATAAGATGAGGTGGAAACTCCGGTCAGGAGACTACCTGTACTGTAAGGAAAGACAAACCGACAGCAACATGCCAAGACCCAACAAACTCGGTCCTCAGGACCCCAAACAGTGCATGTTTTTCAGGTCTCCTCACAGAATCACAAGTGAAATAATTAGCTCCACCTGTGGATCTTTTAAAATGTGTCAGTGAGTAATGAATACACCTGTGCACCTGCTTGGTGACCTGGAAAATGTGACCTGTGTGGGGTCCCGAGGACCGAGTTTGAGAACCTCTGATCTAAAAGAAACTGACTGATTCACTGAAGACTCAGATAGATTTGAGTAGTCCATTCCTCCGCTCCACTTCAGTCATCAATTTATACCAACAAATTTTAAAATTCCAAATTGTCCAGCCCAGATGGAGTAGCAGATGGCGCTCCTGTGGACCCTGTCCTTGCCATGGCTTGTGAGCCAGACTCCTACTCACCACCACTTGGGATCTCGCTCTTGGATCCCAGCTCTTAGCACACTTAAAGCTGCCCCCAGCCTGCTTCAAAGTTTCCACCATACCTTCTTTCCATTGTTTATAGGCTGCCACAACCCACCTGGTTACTTCAACTTGCTTTACTGGATAGAGGGATAGGGGAGCACACCTTTTCATTGTGTGTGTTTTATCAGATGCAAACATGATATCACTGACTCTGCTCTCACTTACTTTACATAACAAGATGGTGCAAGGTTCCAAAATCTAGAAAATAGCAGGCTCCCCAATAGTACAAAGTAGTGATAGGAGTCTCCTATCACACTGATTGTGTATTGTAGTGATGGCCATCAATGGCTCTACTATTAATAGGGATGGTTTTAAACTATTAACAGAAACCAATTGATGGTTTGATCATCGATGACTGAGAGCTGTGCATGCGCATATCTCATACATCGGACTGGTGCTATCAATGTTTTTTTAATATTGGTGTACTGCCATCGATGGTGCATCAGCAGTGACACGCCATCGATGCAAAAATCACTTGCTATTTTAAAAACATTGATGGTCATTTGCCATCCCTACTCTGGTGTCAAATACACCTTTTTATAACTCTAACTTCATTCATACAGTAAATCAGGGCTACAATCGCGCACAAAGGTATGCTGCAAAAGTATGCTAATGTTTGCAATCACAAAGCCCTGGCACGGACAACATGAGGACCCCCACTTCCTTTATCTTACATCTGTAATACCTTGCAATCCATCCAAAACATCTGTAACATTGAAGTACATTGGAGCCTCTCGCACAGTTACAGCAGGTCTGACCTTACTTATAAATTGCTAATCTTTCTGCACAAAGTGAGTACTCAAGCTGCGTATGGCATCGTAGTGGCTAATTTATGCATGCCCCTGTAACAGCATTCAAACGCACTGGCACTCCTGCATTTCTCTAGCAACCCTCCCCCCGTCACCACCCCCAAACGCGCTATGTCTGTCAGTCACTCTGCGATTGCTCTGTGTGGTCAGCATGATCGCAGTGCAAATGCAATGAAGCATTTCCGCACACACACTGCGGTACATACGCATGTGCTGTATGCAACAATTGGCCGTCTGCATACGCGATTGTAATAGCATTCGCTGAATGCTGAATCAGGCCCTTAGGGCTCTATTTACTACAATGCGCATTGGGAATGCAGATTGTAGTGTGATATTACCGACTGAATTCGCATTGCGAATTCAGCCAATATCACAGGGATATATTAAAAATCCCTTGAAGGAACAGAACTTGTGATAAAGCTCTGCCCCTGTGAATCCCCTCCGCACACTTATCACAGTATTTTGCAAAAAATACCGTGACAAGTGCCTGCGCATGCGCCGAATGGCCGTGGCTAAGCTCCGCCCCCGCCGCTAAGCCCTGCGATCGTGCCCCCCCTCCCCGTGACCCCCCTCCCTTAATTACACTTACCTCCGGTGATCGGGGCTCCGGTGATGTCCTCCGTGGCTCTGGTCAGCTGATCTCCAATCCTGAACTGGGACCCGGTCAGCTCCGGTGACCAGAGGAAGACTTCACCTGAGCCCCTGTCCATGGACTCAGGTAAGTTATTTTTTTCACTATATAAATATATATTTTTTATTTAGCAGTGATCAGCATGTGGTCTGTTTAGACCACACAGCTGATCACTGGGGCTGGCTCCGAGCTCTGCTCTGCCTGTTAGAGCGGAGCAGGAGTCCGGCAACCAGGGGAGACCCTGGATAACGCCACCTCCAGGTGGCGTTATTATCACAGGGCTTCCCCCCGGTATTTTTTCACAATTTATTTTTAGTAACTGGTAGACAGATCGCATTTCCCGTTACAATTATGGAAAAAGCGATCTGCTTACTAAAAATAAGTGATAATTAGGGCTTGGAGTAGAATTTTAAAATTTCTACTAATTTTACAAATTCTACTCCAATTGCCCTTTAGTAACTTTAGGTGAAGCTAAAATAATGTGAAAATGGTGTGAAACACCCTTTTTTCACTTTACTTTAGTAAAATTACTGATAATAAATAGAGCCCTTAGGGCTCTATTTACTACAATCCGCATATTGAATGCGGATTGTAGTGTGATATTACCGAGTGAATTCACATTGCGAATTCAGGCAGCTTGTGATAAAGCTATGTCCCTGCGGATCCCATCCGCACTCTAGTCGCGGTATTTTCGGAAAAAATACCGCGACTAAGAGCCCGCGCATGCGCCGACCCACCGTCGCTGCTCCCCCCCACCGACACTAAGCCCCGCGATCGCGGCCCCCCGCAACCCCCACCTTCCTTCATTACACTTACCTGCATCCTCCTGGCCTCCGGTGATCTTCTCTGGGCTTCCCAATCAGGTGATCTCCCATACTGCACTGGGACCCGATCACCTGATGACAGGGCCGCAGTGCACTATGGGAGACCAGCTGACCGGAGAGGAGCCATCACCGGAGGCCCGACCACCGGTCCCTGGATTCAGGTAAGTAAAAAAAAAAATTTCAATTTTTTTTTTCTTTTATTTACAGCAATCAGCTTGCGGTCTGTTTAGACCACACAGCTGATTACTGGTACCGGCTCCCGCCTCTGCTCTCCCCGTTAGAGCAGAGTGGGAGCCCGGTAACCGGGGGAGACCCTGGATAACGCCACCTCCAGGTGGTGTTATTATCACAGGGCTTCCCCCGGTATTTTTTTACAATTTATTTTTAGTAACTCTGGTCGGATCACATTTCCCATTACAGTTATGGGAAATGCGATCTGCTTTACTAAAAATAAGTGATACTAGGGGTTGGAGTAGAATTTTACTAATTCTACTCCAATTGCCCTGTAATAACTACAGGTGAAACTAAAATAATGTGAAAAGGGTGTGAAAACACCCTTTTTGCACTTTATTTTAGTAAAAATAATGTTAATAAATAGAGCCCATAGACTCTTGTAAGCAGAATGGTGGTAATTGCTCATAAGTAGCCCTGGCTAGTGCTGAGTACACACTGGACAATATATCAATCATACAGATGATGAACTACATTTCAAATATATATATGAACTACATATCAGTGCATCGGCTCGTGTGTACACACGATATATCTGTGAACAACGTCTTTCACAGATACTGTTGCATCGGCCATGCAGTACAGCAAATGCGATATAACTGAAAAATATATCGTTCACGCATCTGAGTATTTATACAGAAGACCGACCTATAGGCTGGTCACAGGAACCAGTGACAATGACATCCAGTTGGGCGTGCATATTTAAATACCTGCCCAGTTGTGATGTCTGGCCAGACATATTGCTCGGCAATTTAGTAAGTTTGCATGATTACCAAAAACGGTCACACGGTCGCTGGGTTCGTTGGACGGTGGCACCGTTGACCAAGTGTGTACCCCACACAAGGCTAGGGCTGTTACAAATAAGTCTGCAGAACTGAAGATGATCCAGAAGTACAAAATGGTGCACACTTTTCATGAATTCTACTGTCTATTTAAATATAGTTTATACATATGGGTGGACAGACTGGCACCACTACATCTTTACAGCGAGTTTTCATTTTATAAATCTTCCACCCAAAACAGTTCCAGTAAATCTGCCACATGATTCTTCTAAAATTAGATTTCAACACTGTGACCATATGACCTCGCCCCACTTACTTGCACCCACACTCCTACAATGGCACCTGGAACCACTTCTCCCAGGCTCCTACTGTACATCGGAACCTGGAACTGCTTACTTCTGGGTATGTGTGGGCACGCTGCCGCAACGCTTTCTGGAGAATGAGGCTGATTCTGCAGGGATGGAATTACGCAAGGGGCTTTGCAATTCCGTCCTGCTAATATTCTAATGCTGCAGGAGGCATCTGAAGTGAAGAGACGTCTCCTGCCAGCATCTGCAATCCCAGCACTGCGACCGAGATCGCAGCCTGGACACCGGCCAGCTGAGTAAGCCTCAGCTTATGCAGGCTGACCCTGACCTCATCCCTCCTGGAAAACGGGGGCAACACACTCTGTGTCCATGAACGCAGGTCATCCCTGCCCCACCACACAAATGCCTTTGCCTGTCGATCAGGCAGAGGCATAGGGGGGCCTGCATGCGATCTCGCAGGACTCGTTCTGTAGATGCACAGAACGGGTCTTGACTGTTCCAATAAGTGCAGCTATCGATTTTGACAGCTCCAGCTGTTGTGCCGAACACACAGCACTGTCCCTGGCTGTCAGTATTTGCATCCAGCGGTTGTGCTTACAAAAAATAATAAAAAAAAATTTATTTTTAACACTGTTCCTATAGTTACTCCCTTCAGTAGCAGAGAGTACAGCTGAGGAGACAAAGGTGAGTCTGTGGGGCACTGGGAACTGTAGGCCGGTGCATGTGCAGATTCACTGCAAGCGACGCCGAGAGCGCGATTCACCAGAAAGGTGATTTAACACTTTTTCATACATCCCGTCTGCAATTGGCCGTTTTACCTCGAAAATGAGCAAAGCAGTGCCATGCATTTAATGATCTTTATACACCAGTATAATACATCTGCCCAATTGTAAGCTAAATCACAGTCGATAGTGGCTTTGTTTCAGGCTTTGGTGCTCCGAGAGCAAGGCACATCCCTGGAGCCATAAATGAAATAATAAATGTAGATTTCACATTATTACATACAGTACATACTGTAGTGCGGCTTGGGTCCGCTAGTGAAAACAGCCCCTTATACTGTAGATTCCCTGCTCACCTCTGAGAGGCAGCAACCTCATGAGTGTGGCAGTGTTTCAGATCTTCTCTGTTAGTTGTAATTTGTATGACTAAAGTGGCCACTTGATCCCATGGGGGAACTGCATATTGCTATTGCAATCTAGCGTTACAGGTAGCCCTTGAGTTGAGGGTGTCATTGCAACTTGGGTGATAAGAAATAAAAAAGTTGGTTCATAAAAGAAATCAAAAAAATCCAATATTTAAAGCAGGCACCCGGCAGGTTTGTAAAGCGTGACATAATTTAAAGCATATTCATTAAGGGTGAAAGTTACAGCTGAGCTGTTACGACAGGTCATAGTTATTTGGATTAATATAAGATTTGAAGCCTGACATGGCTGTGTGCTATATTATGTTAAATATTAAAAATAAAAGCAGAAAACGAAGTCAGTGACAGGCAAAGGGGCGTAGTCTTTACATAAAATGTGAAATAAATTGCATATTATTGTTCAAATTATCCAGGCTGTGGCTATTTAAAGTAGGTATGTACATGGACACATACATAGATTAGGCAGAAATAATGGCCGCGGCGCTGCCTTTGGGACAGAACATGAACTGATGGAGAGCAAATAAGACTACACTTGTTCAGACTAGAGATGAGCGGTTTGGATTCTGTGGAAACCAAACTGCTCCGAACACCGGGGATCCGAGTCCCCTGAACCTCGGCTCGGGTGTTCCCGTCTGACTCGGATCCCACTTTGAAGCCAAACGTCATCCTCCGACGTCGGATTCTCGCGAGAGTTCGTTTCTATATAAGGCGCCGCAACTGGGACTCGGCGCCATTTCGCTGTTCACTCGCATGCTGTGCGCTGCTCTGCAGTTTCTTTCTGCATATGTTAAAGTGGCTGTGTAGAGTGGCTGAGCTGGTAAAGTGACTGTAGGGGGCACACTGCACGCTGATTTATGCTGCACTACTCTGCTAATTAAAGTGGTTGTAGTAGCCTGTGTGCACTCCAGACTTCAGACTCACTAAGTGACTATGTGTAGGGGGGCACACTGCACGCTGATGTATGCTATGCTACTGTGCTGATTAAAGTGGTTGTAGCCTGTGTCCAGACTCACAAGTGGCTGTGCTGTTAAGTGACTGTATAGGGGGCACACTGCTCGCTGATGTATGCTGCCCTACTCTGCTGTTAAAGTGGCTGTAGCCTGTGTCCAGACTCCAGACTCACAAGTGGCTGCGCTATACTCTGCTGATTAAAGTGGTTGTGTCCAGACTCACAAGTGGCTGTGTGTACAAGGCATGCAGATGTATGATGCGCTGTACTCATGCCCATCTGCTCCAGTGTAAAGAAAAAAAGTAAAATAATATTTATAAAAAGTTTTTAAAAAATTACTAAAAGTAATAAAAATGTTTTTACCACTGTGTACTGTATACAAGCACTGTGACTCCTTGGGCCGTAGCACTCTGTGTATACAAGCACCGTGACTCCTTGGGTTGTACCCCTCTGTATATACAAGCATTGTGACTCCTTGGGCTGCACCCTTCTGTGTATACAAGCACTGTGACTCCTTGGGCCGTAGCCCTCTGTTTATACAAGCACTGTGACCATACCTCCCAACTTTTAGGTCCTCCGAAGAAGGACAGTTTGCACAGCGTAGACGCGCAGCCAGAATGGGGCATGGCTTCTGGGAAAGGGGGAGGGGCCTCTGGAAAACAGGGCGTAGCCTCACAGCTTTCCTCGTTTACGTCACTATGGGGACATGCCCAGCACTCTCTGAGATGCTGGGCAGCCCCCAGGCTCTCCATATACTGGTTAACAGATGCCGTGCGCATTCGCATGGCATCTGTTCTCCTCCTGCACACCAGCTGCTTTGCATAGCAGAGCAGCGGTGTGTGCTCACCCCAACTTCCCCCCCCCACCGTGGGACACTGTGGCCTGTGGGTGGGACAGCGGGACAGTCCCAGAAAAACAGGACTGTCCCATTGGATGCGGGAGGTATGCTGTGACTCCTTGGGCCGTAGCCCTCTGTGTATACAAGTACTGTGACACTGCTGGCCATACCCCACTACCCAAGGACAATTCCATCTTGCACTACCTTTCATTTCTGCCCCTGCTGTGTGGCAATGTTTCATAGATGCGCTTTAAACTGCGGTATCTGTACCGCTGCTCTGTTGCATAGTAACCAGCCAGCTCACTGCAGCCTTTGGCCAATAAAGGTGAAAACAATACTGTGAGCTGTGAGGTGATCTAAATTGACTGGAAATTAATGTTATTGGGGTTAATAATACTCTAGGAACAAAAAAAAGCCCAAATTATGTGATTTTAGCTTTTTTTGTCAACTTTTGTAAAAAATCCAAATCCAAAACCAGTCACGGTAGTTTGGCAAATACAAACCCTAATCCAAAGCCGGACGACGAATCAGAGCCAAATCTAAATCCAGCAAAAATGGTCCGGCGCACATCTCTAGTTCAGAAAGCGGCATGCAATGGGCTCTGGTGGTCCAAGAAGTAGCAAGAATACAAGGGGAAGAGCATTGTGCACATGTGATTAATCTGCACGAAGGGGGTAATATTATGAGAAAAATAAACCTATGAATTTGATTTTTAATATTTGTGGGGACACAGTGCCTGATTCAGAACTGGACGCTCTTTGAGAGCGCTCGCTCTGAATCAGTGCCCTCCCTCTGTTTTTTTTAGAGCGGCCTCCTGGCCGCTCACATAGCTGTGGGTGATGTCAGTGGGGCTGCCCCCAAATGACAGGCGATCTTTCGGGAACGCTTCCGTTTGGCCAGCCACCCCCCCCTGCCAGCCTCCAAAACAGGGCAAGCTGTCAATCACAATCGACAACTGCCCTGCTTTGGTGCGAGACCCGTAGCGACGGAGCGCCCGTCGCTGGCCGGGTCTGCCGCATGCGCAGGGGGGACCATTGACCCGCTTGCGAGCGATGTGCGCTCGCGAGCGGGTCTGAATCAGGCCCATAGTTACAGTGAGTGATACAGTATGTTAGATGGTTGCATGGTAGCGGAAATGTGTGTTAAGATGAAATATGGATTTTAGTCCAATAGTTAAGATAATCATTATGTCACACAGAAGGGGGCATCACTGGCAGCTTCGGTAAGTACAGCGCTGAACAGGCATCCACAGGACATCCGGTCGGCTGCATATACTGTGCTGGGTGCCTGTCTGGAGCGTCCACAGGATGTTCTGCAGGTGCTGCAGCATCAATCCTAGCTGCAGGGTGCCGTTCTAGTGAACTCTATGAGACTACATCGGTCGCCCATAGCTAGTTACGGCCCTAGTTGCACACGTGCCCCCTCCTCTCTTAATCCGCAATTGCTTACAGACTCACATTTTTCTCAGGGCTTTATAGAAGTGGCATAGCCTTAAAGAGTAGAACATGAAATGGAGCTAACAGCTGCCGAACCAATATCTATCTCTGTATACTTTTCCACAATTATCTATAGTAGCCATGTACAAAGTATTTCTGCTTGCCTCCTAGACCAAAAGTGCCATCTCTCTCCTGTCAATGTAAGCTATAGTGACATTGCATTTCAGTCGTCTGTGACAGAAGCTTGTGGCACAGTTACAGAAGTGAGATCTGAATGCATTTTAAAGTAGATTTCTGCTTATAAAATTTTCACACCTTGCGCTGTCTGGTATAATTTTGTGTAAAACTAGGACCAAAGTGTTAACTTCAGAGAATCCTTGTACAAAATGTGAATTCAGAGCAGGGTTTGAACTAGGAAAAATATTTTTTAGCAGTGATACGAATGTATTTTAGAAACAAATCCTGTAATTAGATATTCGGCACTAAGAGAGATCTGTCTGGAGTGGAAGGGCTCAGATGTGAGTATGTTTCACTGCACAGCTCCAGGAGACGGCCTTGGTAACAAGCCTTTCTAATGACATGACAGAGGCGAGGCTATGAGCAAGTCCTGCTGGCTACTGCTTGTCCCCAATTCCTTGTGCCACATCTCAGCTATAAGCCATCCGCTTAGATATTCATTCATTCTGACACATTCATTCTTTATTACATTAACTGGTGGGTCGTTTTAAAGTATTAAAGGGAAAGACACCTAAGATCATTGCATTTTGGTAACCATTAAACATTATTTAAATACCTATTTATTTTGGTTTGCAAAGTCTTGTAATTTGTTAATACTGTTCTTTCAGAAAAAGCTGCAGGGGGCGCCATTTTGCTTTTCTAACTAAAATGGTTTAATTAGAAATGTAACATGCCAACTGTGCATATTAACAACAAAAACAGCAGGGGAAAGTAAAAATGATTGTTAGGAGTAATGCTAAAGTTTGTTTGGATATGATGTAAGTTTTTTTATTTTTTTATACTGTACAACAACATCTGGTAGTCAAGATGCTGTATAGTAGTTTTTATATTGAAACTGATATACTATGTAAGTACAATGGGCTTGATTCAGAGATGGATGGAATTGCAGAGTCGCACACAAGAATACTGCCGGATAAGCGTCTGGTACTGTACCTCCTGAATTGAATATGGATGTGATTTAAAGCCAGTGTCGCTTGTCTGTTACCATGGACAATTCTTGTCAGACGCCACTGGTTATGATCATTAAGTATCCATGGTCAGCCACTGCACTGTCCACGATGGCTGGTAATGCCTTCCATGAGGTATTATTGGTACATAAGTGACACTGTAGATCGAGGAATGTTGAATGTCCTTACAACTTCGGAAATGGAATGTCCCATTCGTCGGGCACCCACTATTATACCCCATTTGAACTCCAATAATTCACGTTGCCTTGCCATGAGCAGCCTAGCTGGTGTTCAGATTGACTCACGAGATGTCAGATTACAACTGATGCAGGTCTGGGCATTTACAGTACGTCACAGTGCGGTAACGCCACCTACCATTACCTTTGCTTACCGTAATTCCATGACTTTTGCCACTTCAGTGTATAGAGAGATTGTTCGATTTTTTTAAACAATTTTCTTACAGATATGTTGAGATTTTTTATGTACTACTGTATTATTTATGTTTCTATGGTATGTATATGCATTTTTAACAAACTGTAAAGAGACTATTAGAATTTTTAATTCTATTTCTGTCTCATAGCACCACCGTATTTGTGCCATGAGGCCATGCCACTTTCCCACACCTATTTTTCAGGCCCACACCTAATGTCCCTTCTTAAAAAGTGAGGGGCTCTTTCTGGCACAATCAATACAGATAGTGCATACATGATTATGTACCAGATTAATAACAGCAATGCACTTTACTGAATATGCTGTAGTCCTGGGAATCCAGTATAATATTCCGTACATGTAATAGTTAAGCCCATGATGGATATCCTGTTTGTACTGTATATACCACAATACTGCACAGTACCTGTGATAGGGGACCATGATACTGACCAGCCAGTGTCAATGAGAACTGTATTAAATCTAGTAAAGGCAAAATACTGTACGTGCCATTGCAAGAGAACAATAATCAGCTATCGAAGCTCTTACCACGGAATCGGTATGAAATACCGCCGGCCGCATTCGATTCCTGGCAGCGCCTGGCCGACCACAGCAGAGTTCCCCGGCAGCGGAAGCCCGACAGTGCTGGAAATCCCGATCGTCGATAGGTAAGTATTGACTAACCTAACCTAACACCCTAACCCTCCTTAGGGGTGCCTAACCCTAACCTCCCCCCAAGTGCCTAACCTAATCCCCCCTTTAAGTGCCTAACCCTAACCCCCCCTTCCCCGCTGCCTAAACCTAAGTCCCCCGGGGGGGGTGCCTAACCCTAAATCCCCCCGGGGGTGCCTAACCCTAACCCTCCCTCCCCCTAGCCTAACCCTAACCCTCCCGGGGGGGTGCCTAACCCTAAGCCCCCCCGGGTGCCCTAAACCTAACCCTCCCCCCCCGTGGCTGTCCGCTCGCGGCGCCTGGCATCCCTTCGATCGGGATGCCGGGCGCCTGTCTCCCAGCGTCGGGGAAATGTCAGGCGTCTACATCAAGATGCCCGGCATTTCACCCTCGCCGGGATATGACAGTCGGGAAGCCGGCTGCCGGTATTAAGGCAGCCGGCTTCCCAATTGTATACCCTTACCACGGGGATGACTTAATTGTAAGATAATGAATAAATACAGTGTTCATTATGTTAAAGCCAACAGTCAACAAGAGGAGGGTGTCATAACCATCCCCTTTGATTGGCAGGTAGGCAAGTCTTGGTGTAGATTCTAATGACGCGAGCCAAGCACCCATGTTCATCTGTGGTCTGCTCCACCAGGTAACTGACAGTCTAATAGAGTAACAATGTATAATTCCAGTACATAGTCTGAAATCCGACCCCTAGATGCAGGAATGAGCCCTCATGCATTAGGGCCTACTGCGGATTTTCGCTCTACCCCTGTGGGCCAGTCCAATCCTGAGTAGGAAAGGTGGAAGATGATGACAGAGAGGGTGATTAAGCTTAGGACGGATTTGGAAAGCTGCACGCAGGCATCGGCAGGCGCCGCCCACCATCGGTCGCGATGGTGGATGGCGCCAGGTTGCCGGCTGGCTTGCGAGGCCAGGAAACTGCATCTGTGGATGCAGCCCCTGGCCTTGCCACACCCGGAAAATGGGGCGGACACACCCCTGTTTCAAGGAACGCCGGCCGCATCACCTCTTAAATGCTTCTGCCTGTCAGTCAGGCAGAGGCATAGAAGGGGCTGCTCAAGCAGGACCCATTCTGCACATTTGTGCAATGCTGAATCACCCCTAGAGTGTATAAGAATTTTGGTATCATTTTGGGTAAGAAAATTCTTGCAGTTATGCCATGAGATGATTATCATTGATGGAAAAAAGCAAGATTGGGCATATTATAGATATGGCCTCAATGATAAGTACCTTTTATATTTCTTTGGGGTGGTGACAGGGGATGGTCGATGGAAACGAGGGTGTGGTGGTGCGTAGGCAGGTGTGTCTGTGCGTCTGAACGCCGTTTCAGGGGCGTGCATAATTAAGACGCAGAGGTCACACGGCTGAATTACACACAGCAGCACTCACAGTGCTTGCGGTAGGGTGTGGTCAGACTCAAGTGCTGCGTATGGGTCCAATGTTACTCGATATTACCGATTGTTTATTACACTTCCTGGAGATGACGTATGTTACTTAGGGAAAGTGGGCATCTTGTGTTAGGCTGGTGGGTGTGTAAATACATACCGCGATCGCTATGCAAGAGATAGTGGGTGTGCTAATGTCTTGCTAGCGATCGCGGGATTTGCATACTTCGGCTGCTGACGGCTGCGTGCGAACGCAAACTAGCGAACGGGTCGGTATCGAGGTAAGATATAGCAAGTACTGTAACTGCGAGCCTGAACAAACCATGCAAGATATACAAATACATACATTTCTTTTTGCATGTGGGGTAAATACTGGCTGCTTTTGCATGTAGCCCACAAATACTGCACAGCTTTATTATTACTCTACAATTCAGATTTCAGTTTGGACACGGCCCTGCCAAATCTAAATCTCTCTGCACATTTTACATCTGCCTCACCTGCAGTGCAACATGGTTTTGCCAAGATGCACAGTTACTTGCTATATCTTTCTCTATTCCAAAAGCTGAATCAGGCCCCCTGTAGCACATAGATACAGATGTAGCCACGCTCATCGTTGCTGCGATGCGTACACATGTGTATACGCATTGCGGCATAGCGCAGCATTCGTCAGGCTACAACCAGTCCATAGACCAGTCCATAGACGCGTATGCCCAACCTGTTTTTTTGGATTGCAGGTGCACAGGGCCGGATTATAAGGGGGGCGACAGGGGCGCCCACAAACCTTAATCCGGCCCTGCAGGTGCATGCTGAAGGTGCGTTTTTAGGATTTTTTAATATGCACTTTAGCGATTTTTAACCATGCTTACACCCATTTTCATGTACCCCAAATTTGCTGGGACTACTTATTTTGCAAAAAAAACCAATGCTAAATGCTATTCTTCACCACTGGTGCAAACAAGCTAAATAGCACCATTTGAGAGCATTAAAGCACCCCAAATACCTTCAGCAGGGCTATTCGGGGGTATCCATAGTGATTCCCCATGTCAGTGCATCTTTAGAGGGGTGTCAGGCTGATTTCCCCAAATCTGACAGCACTTTTCACCGATCTCAGTTTCGCCAGGACGTGTTCTCGCTTCCTTTGCAATTGAATAGGGCGAATCGTGGTGATGAGCGCGATACTTTTCGGGAGGCAAAACTGGCGATGACGGCGAAAAGTCCGGGATTTTTCGCCGGCAATTGAATATGGCCCTTAGATGTATTTTCGGCACAGAGGAAACCTGCCGCTGATTTGTACTATACAGTAGGTTGGTAAGATAGTCTGCAGTAAGGAAAGCAATGATCTGAAATATAATCTATATGGACCTGTCAACCTCCAGCTACTGTTCCTCATAATAAAATTCTTAGTTGAATCTTCCTTATTTTCTAGCTCTCAGTAGGTAAACATTGGGGGCCTGATTCTGAGGTGGCCACAGATGCTGCTTTTGCCACAGCCTTGTCTGCATCTTATGCTAATGCCACAGCTGATTTTCTTAATACTTAGAAGCCCACTTGTGACGGTGCATTTCCATCTTGGTGAGTCTTTGGACGCATCATCGACACTTGCACCAGACCTACGGCAGATGCAGTTTCTCCGTCTGCGTACGTCCTCCTGTGTGAGCACATGTGCGTCTTTGGACACAGCTGCTTTCAGCAACACACCTGTGTCTGGTTTTACCTCACAGGAATGCCCACTGAAATCCACAGACCCTGCGTCCAACTCTGTGCTGCGTCTCTGTGCGGTGACCATCGGCACGTATGCTCTGTGCGACTCCTATATTTGCACAGACTTATTACTTCATATGACATCAACACTGTGTTCACCTCTGAATCAGGCTCTGGGGCTCATGTAGAATTGGTCACAATTTGCATCCAAACCAAACACGCACCCAGAAATGAGGCGCATTGTGCTTAGTTTGCAGAGCTGGCTGTATATACAAGATGCAATGCAGCTGGGCAAGGACAGACAGCACATGCCTCTAGTTTGTGGTCAGCACTTTGCACAAACATACCGCTCTGCGTTCAGACCTCAGTTACATGCCGTCTAGCCCCTTTTCTTTCAACCTTAGTGCAATAAATATGTTTCTGTAGGCATGGGAAGAGATGTGTAAGACTGTTGGCTACACATGTACTATTGTAAAAGAGTCATTTGTGTGCATGGGGGGGGTTGGGGCAAATTGTATTTTTATCCTACTCTACATAAGCCCCATTATCGCCAGGACTATATGTGCCATATAGGAAAACTAGGCACACATCTAGCGCATAGTACAGGAGGCAGCAAACAGGTGGTTGTCTCTGGCAATAGCCTTTGTCAGCTACTGTACTTTTCTTTACCAGCCATTTGTCCTGGTAAAAATAATGGAGTTGAGGGTGTGGTATAATGGAGGCATGACATATGGGATACACAGTTGTAATTTAAAGGCGTTTTCATTATCTCAATATACATACTTCCCAAAATTGAGGGGGTATACTGACTGAGATTGGGGGAGTGTCTACATTGCAGAGGGGATGTGTCTGTTTCAGGGATAGGTCATGGTCACACCCCTGGGGGTCTTTCACCGCCATCTCTTTAGTCTCCTTCCTATCTCCCCTATTATGTCGCCAGAACCAGTGGCCAGCTCTGCTCTGCTATAAAATGAGAATGGGTCCTGCCTCCTAACTCATACTTGCTTACTCTCCCGGCAGTCAGGGGAGAGCCGATGGCACAATTTGCACTGAATTGCATCATAGTGAACCCGCCCCCTGCTGCACATTGCCGGCAATCACTTGTCAACGACCCTTGACAGACCCTCCCCCCCCTCGCTGTGCCGACCTAGCTGCATTCTCCCAGATGGGGCAGCCAGATTGTTGGCAAGTATGCTCCTACCTCCTGGGCAGCTCGGGACAAAGCAATCCGCATAATGGCAGCGGGAAAATGCCCCATGGTAGGATCTCTCATACTGAAATCGGGAAGGTGAGAGGTATGAATATTGAAATATTAAGTGCAAAAATGTGTACAGTGATACTAACGCGATAAATTAATAAAAATTAAAATGTTGCGCCCACTCTCAATTGCTTGTATTTATTTAATAATTCATAGTATTTAAGCCACAGTCTTCCAATGTGATACTGTTACTCAGCCATTAGGAGCATCACATGGGATAAGGGGCCTGATTCACTACCGTACGCAACTGTGAATGCTATAGCGATTATGCACGCAGTTCAACTGCGATAGTATGCAAAGTTGTTGCGATCGCAATGCCCTCGCAGCATAACACAATGATGCCCACTTTACTTACCACACATCCGTAATGTTTAGCAAGACTGCGAAACCATCGGTACAATCGAGTACCATCGAAGCCTCAAGCCCTGACCTTACTCAGAATTTGCTAACAACCATGCACTGGCACGCTGCGTTCACCCGACCCCCCCCATTGTTACCATCCACAAAGGGCCCTTCATGTCAATCACTCTGTGATGGGTCTGCGTAGTCATTGCAATCGCAGTCCCGATCGCAGTCCCGATCGCAGTGGCTAGTTCGCACACAAGCACTGCGATGCATATGTATGCGCGGTACGCAACAATCGGCCGATTGCGTGCGTTTTCGCACTTGCATACGGTAGTGAATCAAGCCCAATGCTAATTATATTTGTTCAATGGGTTTCAGTACCCTATGAACATATAGTATATTCAGTTATTAAATATAGGGGCTGTGACATCACCATAGTGTGACTATAATTTATAGCATCCTGCTGAGTAACAGTATCACATTGGAAGACTGTGGCTGAAATACTATGAATGATTAAATAAATACAAGCAATTGAGAGTGGACACAACATTTTAATTTTTATACATTTTTTATGTTTGTATCACTGTACACATTTTTGCACTTCATATTTCGCTGGCATATAATATATTAAAAGGATGAAATAAAAGTTGTATATTTTAAATGTTCTCTTGGGTCACCATAATAGAGAATCGTCTTCGGATGAGTCCATATAACAATAATCCGTGAGTGCCCTTTGCTGGAATACTTTTTCTTCTTTTTTGTTTATGCTTGTCAATTTATTTCTGTGTGCACCTCCCCAATAAATATAATAGGACAAGGGGATCTTATCCTCCCCAATAAATATAATAGGACTAGGGGATCTAACTGATGGGGAAGGAGGAACTATTTAATATGTGTCTGTGCAGACAATTATATGTTTTTTCTAGGTATGAAAATTGCCCTGACTGCAACTTCTAGCGACATATTTATATTTTCGGATTTCGTTTGATATGTATTTTGTAGCATACCGGTAATGTGACACAAAACATTATTTATTAGTCCTCATTATTGTGAGAGCTGAACGTAACTTGCACCACAGCCTGGTGGGATTATACATTGTTACATGTTTTTTAACCTCAGCTCCTAGAATTTGCTTTATAAAGACCAAGATAAAACAATATATACAATGTTACCATCATAAATGTAGAAGCTCTTTTAATTTACTGCTTTATCCTTAGCGTTCTCATACGTTTCCCATTACAGTAACATTTTCACTGCTAGTTATATCCATCTCATGTACATAAAATACAATTTACCTTTAATAACTGACATGAAGTATTTTAAAAATGTAGTTGTGAAAAACATGTATCGGTATAGTGTGGGCAATGTGTATAATGATTATAATTACATGTCTCTACATTATCCAATTCAGCTTCTCAAGTTGGGTCTGTTATTGAAAGTAGGGTCTGATTCAGAGATTGACGCTAATGCAATGGTAACTGTATTTTGCACAGATCACAGTTGCTAAAATATGCTAATGCCTTCCAAAGCTTAGCCGAGCATTGGGACACCCACTGCTGCCTTCTCATATCCATCCAATGATGTACAACAGTGTAAACCATCGACGCACATCGGTGTTCAAATGGTCAGACATGCCTGCGTTTTTCTAACCAACCCCCGTTACTGGCCCCCAAACGCTACCTGTCACTCACTTTGCATATGATTCCTGTGTACGAGAGTGATCGCAATACAATCGCTGCGAGTGAGCAGTTTGGCTTTCACGCATGCACAATAGCTAACAATCTCTCATTTTGCGAATTCTGGGAATATAACGGCATTGCGTCCGTCTCTGAATCAGGCCCAAGGCACAGTGATAATTAGCTATTTATGTAAGAACTAACATTTTCTGTGGAACCTATAACGCACTAAGAAGGCATCTTGGAGTTTAGAGTCACATATGGACAGCATAGACTACTACTTTCTAATATTGACTAATATTATTATTATTATTATTCCCATGTTGTCTATGTCTTTGCTTGTTGGAGCTGTTTGTATTTTAAGATTTCAACTTTCTGTACACTTCTACCAATCACACATTTTCACTGTCAGACTATCCCGATTGTTACCGCACAGAGACGCAGCACAGATTTCGACGTGTGATCTGTGAATTTCAGTGAGCATTCCTGGGAGGAAATAAGCGGTGGCTAAGCAGACGCAGGCATATTACTGACAGTAACTGCGTCCAAAAATACACAGCCACTCACACAGGACGCCATGGTCAGATGGAGAAACGGCATCTGCCATAGGCATACTTTCCTACTCTCCCTGATTGTCAGGGAGACTCCAATCTCCCTGACTCCCTGAAGAGTCTAGCAATCTCTCTGATTGTACCTTGCCCCCATTATATAGTTGTTACATATATACTGTACATTCATATGGGATCATTAGTACAATTTCCCTGCATTAGTAATAAGGGTTGGGTATGAAATCCCGGTAGTCGGGATACCTGTTGTCAAATTGCAAACAGCGGCATCCCAATGCTGGGAATCTCGACAGGGGTCGGGTAAGTATGTTAACCCTACCCCCTTCTCCCTCTAACCCTCCCTTTTTGCACCCTAATCCTAACCCTCCCCACCCGCACCCTAACCCCAGGGGCGCCGAGAGGGGGGGGGGAGCGGGTACAATTTACCCGGGCCCGGGCTTCCAGAGGGGCCCGGCGGGGGCCTGGGTCCGGCGCCGCCCCCCCCTCCCTCCTCACTATCTCCCAGCACACAGCGTGTGCTGAGATGCAGTGGGAGATTGCTGTGGCTGCTGCTTAGCAGCCGCGAGCAATCTCCTATGCCTGAGGGGGGGAGCGATCACACTGATCGCGCCCCTCCTGGCTTTGCGCCGGGCTGAGGGGCTCGCAGCGCCTCCCTCCCCGGCGTGCAGCGGCGCTGCAAATGTACACTTTTTTTTACTTTTTTATTCGAGGGGGCGTGGCCACGCCTCCCGCGAGTAGGCCACGCCCCCTCTTTACCGGGGCCCGGCAGCGCTCTCGAAAATCGGGTGCTGCTCCCAGCCACCCGGAAGAGTGGGCAAGTCTCCTGGCCGACGCCAACCCTCCATACCTCCCACCAGCGCCTGCTCCCTCCTTACATCAGTGGCCAGTCCGGGGGGAGTTGATTATGCGATTCGCGCTGAATCGCATTTTCGTGGCCCCACGCCTGGCTACACAATGTCAGTAATCTTGCCACTGTGTAGCGGGGGTGAGGCCGCAATCACGTGGTCATGGCCCCAGCCCCACCCTCAAGATCGTGTCACGTCCCCCCCCTCCCTCTGTGTCGAGCTGGCTTCCTCCTCCAGGAAGAGGCAGCTAGATTGTCAGCAAGCCTGCATTAGCATAAGACGCAGCCATAGCTGCCACTGAATGCACCTCTGAATCAGACCCATATTGTCCAATATACAGTATGAAATTAAGGGGTCTATTTACTAAGCAGTGTTAGGAGACAGAATGAAAAGTGATAAGGTGCCAGCCAATCAGCTCCCAACTGCCATCTCACAGGCTGTGTTTGAAAAAAGACAGTTGGGAGCTGATTGTCTGGCACCTTATCACTTTTCATTCTGTCTCCTAACACTGCTTAGTAAATAGACCCCTCAATCATTATAATTACTGTACACTGCGCTATTACTGCTGAGAGACCACAAAAGACTCATTACTGTGACGGTCCAGGAAGACCTGTAACTTGCAGCTGTTAGGCCTAACAAGTTAAAATCAGTCTTTTTATGCATGTCCAAAAAACCACACAAAATTATTGTGTCACAGCACTGGTACTGGGAAGCAATCGGGAAGCCGACTGCCTATATACCGGCAGCCGGCATCCCGACTGTCTTATCCTGGCATCGGTGAAATTCCGGGCATCTAGATGTAGACGCCCGCATTTCACCGACGCCGGGAGACCGGCGCCCGGCATCACGATCGTAGTGATGCCGGGCGCCGCGAGCGGACATCTGAGGGGGGGGAGGGTTAGGTTTAGGGCTCCCGAGGGGGACTTAGGGTTAGGCACCCCCCCGGGAGGGTTAGGGTTAGGCTAGGGGGAGGGAGGGTTAGGGTTAGGCACCCCCGGGGGGGACTTAGGGTTAGGCACCCCCTGGGGGAATTAGGTTTAGGTAGCGGGGAAGGGGGTGGTTAGGGTTAGGCACTTAGAGGGGGGATTAGGGTTAGGCACTTGGGGGGGAAGTTAGGGTTAGGCACCCCTAGGGAGGGTTAGGGTTAGGGGGGTTAGGTTAGTGGATACTTACCTATCCACGATTGGGATTTCCAGAGCTGTCGGGCTTCCGCTGCGTCGCACTCTGCTCCTGTCGGGCTACCGCTGACGGGAATCGCATGGCCGGCGGTATTTCATACCCATTCCCTGGTACTAATCAGGGAAGTAAACAAAAATCTATTTATAAGAAGTGTTCTGGGGATAGTCTATCATCCGCCATCCATTCACACTATACTGTATAAGTATATAAGGAACAGCATTACCAGACAGCGCTTTGCATTGGAGGGTTTAGTAATAAGTTAATAATACCTTGGTTTGTTTTTATTATAGATAAATTCACGGGAACAGATTGTTTGGTCTGATGGTGTTCCAAGGTGAAATGTGTAGTCTACTTGTGTGTTACTGGTGTGTAGCCTCGTATGTGTGATATATAACAATTGTGTGGTCTTTGTGTGTTTTATTGTGAATTGTGACATCTATATGAGTTATAAGGGAGACTGTGGTCTAACAGCATTTTTAAGGATAATGATATGGTCTATTTATTCATCAATGTGAATTGTGTGGCCGGCGTTTGTGTTACAGGTGAATTATACTATATACTAGGTGTGTGTTACAGGTGAATTGTGTAAAATGTGAATAGTTACATTGTAGTTGTGTATGTCAGGTGGATTTCACTGTGTGTGTGTGTATGTTCCAGGTCAAATATACTGTATTGCTTTTTATTACAGGTGATTGGTACTGTAGGTGTGTGATACAGGTGAATTATACTATGTAGGTGTATGTTACAGATGGATTGTACTCTGTAGGTGTATGTTATATGGGAAGTGTACTTTGTAACTATGGGCCTGATTTAGACCCAGTCTCAAGTAAAACATCGAATGCAAAGCGCCCGATGTTTTACTTATGCGCATGTGTCCAAGACCCACTGCAATTGTGTTCCGAAGAGATCCATGAAGTGCCGATAGGCGTTCCTGGGCGGTTATAGAAAGCCTCGATGTGGCTAGCGCGTAAGGGGCGTGCTATTGTCAGGGACTACATCGAAAGACGCAGTTCCTCTCACTGCAGCGGCCAAATTCCAACAGCTTTTCACTCAATGGTGAGTCATCTTGCGCACCACGGTGAATTGTACTATGTAGGTATGGGTTACAGGTGAATTGTACTATGTAGGTATGGGTTACAGGTGAATTGTACTATGTAGGTATGGGTTACAGGTGAATTGTACTATGTAGGTATGGGTTACAGGTGAATTGTACTATGTAGGTATGGGTTACAGGTGAATTGTACTATGTAGGTATGGGTTACAGGTGAATTGTACTATGTAGGTATGGGTTGCAGGTGAATTGTTTTATGTAGGTATGGGTTACAGGTGAATTGCACTATGTAGGTATGGGTTACAGGTGAATTGCACTATGTAGGTATGGGTTACACGTGAATTGTACTATGTAGGTATGGGTTACAGGTGAATTGTACTATGGGCCTGATTCAAGGACCGCAATTGCAAAGCTGCACGCAGGGGGTCACGCAGCCGGCCGCCGCAGATTAGAGTAAGAGGCCAGGAAATCTCCGTCAGCCGATGAAGATCCTGTCCTCTTCCCTCCCCACCAATGGAGGCGTCACGCCTCCGTTTCGGGCAACAGAGGCCACCGCCGCCCCCTCCCCGGCCACAAACGCCAGCAGACTGTTAATCACTGACAGTCTGCTGGCAGTCTGCTTGCAGGATCGCAGACCCGTTCTGCACATGCGCAGAACGGGTCATGTGCCTGCGCAGATTTCCCGATCATCAGGAATCTGCGTTCAGCAGTGCACTTGCGCGCACTGCTGAATTAGGCCCTATGTAGGTATGTGTAACAGGTGAATTGTACTGTGTAGGTGTTATTACAGGTGAACAGTATTGTGTAAGTGTGTGTTACATGTATACTGTACTGTGTTTGTGTGTGTTAAGTGTATTTAACTCTGTAGATGTGTGCCTCATGAAGCCACTGCAAAGTGCTATGATCAGTGGCGTAACTAGGGTATTTGGAGCCCAGAACAAGTTAAAAAATGGAGCCCTCCCCTCCAAGTAGGTGCACACACTGAAAAAGTGGGCGTGGTCACATGCCACAAGGGGCGTGGAAACTGGAAAATGGGGGTGTGGAAACATGACACACCAGCGTTTCTCATAACTCTGGGAACATTCCATTCCATATGCACCTTAAAACTTAATGCCCCTAGTAGTGCCCCTCTTGCAATGCCCACTGTAGTAGTGCCCCTTATGCAATGTCCCCAGTAGCAGTGCCCCTTGTAGTGTCCCTTATATAGTGCCCCAGTAGTAAGTCCCTATATAGTGCTCCCAGTAGTGCCTCTTATATAGTGCCCCCAGTAGTAGTCCCCTTTATGCAATGCCCACAATAGTAGTCCCTGTCCCCCCTATGCAGGTCCCCCAATAGTGCCCCTTATATTGTGCCCCCAGTAGTTAGCCCCTATATAGTGCCCCCAGTAGTAGTCCCCCCTATGCAGTGCCCCCAGTAGTGGTCCCTCCTATGCAGTGCCCCTTATATAGTGAACCCAGTAGTAGTCCCCCCTATGCAGTGCCCCCAGTAGTGTCCCCCCTATGCAGTGCCCTTACTAGTGCCTCTTATATAGTGCCCCCAGTAGTAGTTCCCCCTATGCAGTGCGCCTAGTAGTGGTCCCTCCTATGCAGTGCCCCTTATATAGTGCCCCCAGTAGTAGTCCCCCCTATGCAGTGTGCCTAGTAGTGGTCCCTCCTATGCAGTGCCCCCAGTAGTGCCTCTTACATAGTGCCCCAGTAGTAGTCCCCCCTATGCAGTGCGCCTAGTAGTGGTCCCTCCTATGCAGTGCCCCTTATATAGTGCCCCCAGTAGTAGTCCCCCCTATGCAATGCACCCAGTAGTGGTCCCTCCTATGCAGTTCCCCTTATATAGTGCCCCCAGTAGTAGTCCCCCCTATGCAGTGCCCCCAGTAGTGGTCCCTCCTATGCAGTGCCCCTTATATAGTGAACCCAGTAGTAGTCCCCCCTATGCAGTGCCCCCAGTAGTGTCCCCCCTATGCAGTGCCCTTACTAGTGCCTCTTATATAGTGCCCCCAGTAGTAGTTCCCCCTATGCAGTGCGCCTAGTAGTGGTCCCTCCTATGCAGTGCCCCTTATATAGTGCCCCCAGTAGTAGTCCCCCCTATGCAGTGTGCCTAGTAGTGGTCCCTCCTATGCAGTGCCCCCAGTAGTGCCTCTTACATAGTGCCCCAGTAGTAGTCCCCCCTATGCAGTGCGCCTAGTAGTGGTCCCTCCTATGCAGTGCCCCTTATATAGTGCCCCCAGTAGTAGTCCCCCCTATGCAATGCACCCAGTAGTGGTCCCTCCTATGCAGTTCCCCTTATATAGTGCCCCCAGTAGTAGTCCCCCCCTATGCAGTGCCCCCAGTAGTGGTCCCCCCTATGCAGTGCCCCCAGTAGTGCCTCTTATATAGTGCCCCCAGTAGTAGTCCCCCCTATGCAGTGCGCCTAGTAGTGGTCCCTCCTATGCAGTGCCCCTTATATAGTGCCCCCAGTAGTAGTCCCCCCTATGCAGTGCGCCTAGTAGTGGTCCCTCCTATGCAGTGCCCCTTATATAGTACCCCCAGTAGTAGTCCCCCCTATGCAGTGCCCCCAGTAGTAGTCCCCACTATGCAGTGCGCCTAGTAGTGGTCCCTCCTATGCAGTGCCCCTTATATAGTGCCCCCAGTAGTAGTCCCCCCTATGCAGTGCACCTAGTAGTGGTCCCTCCTATGCAGTGCCCCTTATATAGTGCCCCCAGTAGTAGTCCCCCCTATGCAGTGCACCTAGTAGTGGTCCCTCCTATGTAGTGCCCCTTATATAGTGCCCCCAGTAGTAGTCCCCCCCAGCAGTACCAGACAAAGACACACACGTATAAAAAAAAAAACAGTTACCTGAATCCCCGTTTCTGCTCCTGCTCCCGCGGCCGTCCACTTTTCTATCCTTCCGGGCCGATCCGCTCTGCATTATGGGAGAGACGTCATGACGCCTCTCCCATCACCCACTGCGGGGCTCGGAAGATGTAGCTCATGAGTGAGCTCCAGCCCGGCTCCAGCAGTGGGCGCAGCGCAGCAGTCAATGAGAATCTGTCTGACTCTCATTGGCTGCCAAAACAGCACACTGCCGCCGGGTAGTACGACTGTACTAGCCGGCGGCAGTGTTTGTTACTGTGTAGTGAAGGCTGCACTCCGTGCGGTGCGCATTACACTGACCACCAGTGTCCTGGACTGTGGCCGGGAGCGCCCCCAGCCCCCGGTCCGGTGTCGCCCAGGGCGCGAGCCCTGCTCGACCCCACTTAGTTACGCCACTGGCTATGATGCAGAGGCTGTGGCTGTTTTCCACACCAAGTTCTGTTGTGCTTCATATACAGATTCAGCTGCATACAGATGTTGCATATCAAATGAATCAGTGCAGTCTCGTGGTACATCTTAGTCGCATCACATTCTGACGTAAGACACATTTTCAGGTGAAAAATATGCAAAAAAGATGCTCGGCGCTAGCAGAGTAGGTGTGTGTTTCAGGTGGCTTGTATTCTGTAGGTGTGTGTTACATGTGAATTGTACTATGTAACTGTGGTAAAGGTGAATTTTACTTTGTAGGTACTGTAGGCCTGATTCAGACCAGGACGGTATCTGCAGTCCCTTCGCAATTGCCGATGGTTGCTAATCTGCGCATGCATCGCAGTGCGCATGCGCAAACTACACTGTGCGATCACAGATCCCTCGCTCGCCCAGCAAAACCAGCCCAGCAGAGTGAGTGACAGGAGAGGCCGTTTGTGGGTGGTGACAGGGGCAGTCCAGTAAAAACGGGGGGGTTGGAGATGCGAACGCAGGAGTGCCCGAGTGTTTCAACGCCGTTTTAGAGGCGTACATAATTAACAGGCAGCGTCATAGTACACGTCACCAGCCATTTTATTCCTCTTATATGCTCACAATGCTTGCGGTAAAAAAAAGCTACCACAAGGACTGCGTTCACATCTGATAGTGGGCGATGTACCAATGTTTTCATAAACTACCGGGAGATGACGTGGGGCAGTGGGCGTTTCTGCATACTCTAAGGGGAGTCTGCATACACAAAGTGAACGCTTGTACAGGTACGATGGGCGTGCTTATGCCTTGGTGAGCGATCGCTCCACACCGCGTCACTTTCAAATATTCGCATACGCATCATGCGAGCGTATGCTCATAGCGACCGGGTCTGAATCGGGCCCTGTATGTGTTACATGTAACTTGTGCTGTGTAGGTGTTTATTACAGGTGAATTGTATGGTGTAGGTGTGTGTTACAGGGAAATTGTACTGTGATGTGTGTTACAAGTGAATTGTTCTATTTAGGTGTGTGTTATAGGTGAATTGTTCTGTTAGGTGTGTGTTACAGGTGAATTGTTCTATGCAGGTGTGTGTTACAGGTGAATTGTTCTATGTAGGTGTGTGTTACAGGTGAAATATACTGTGTAGGTGTGTGTTAAAGTGGAATTGTACTGTGTAGTGTGAGTGTTACAGATGCATTGTAATGTGTATGTGTGTCTTACAAGTGAATTGTGCTGTGTATGGGTGTTATAAGTGAATAGTACTATGTAGGTGTACTATAAAGCTATGTGTTACAGGTGAATTGTACTAAATATGTTTGTATTACACATGAATATTACTGTTTAAGTATGTTAAAGGTTAATGCTATTTTGTAGTTGTATATGCCAAGTGAATAGCACTGTATAGGTGTTTACATGTGAATTGAACTGTATAAGTGTCTATTATAGGTGAACTGTATATGTGTTACAGGTGAAATATACTGATGTAGGTGTGTGCTAAAGGGGAATTGTACTGTGTAGTGTGTGTGTTGCAGATGAATTGTACTATGTAGGTGTGAGTTACAGGTGAATTGTACTATTTTGGTATGTGTTACAGGTGAACTGTACTGTGTAGGTACGTATTACAGGTGAATTGTGCTGTGCAGCTGTATGTTACAGATGAATTCTACTGTACTGTGTATGTGTGTGTGTTACAGGTGAACTGTTATGTGCAGGTGTGTGTTACAGGTGTATTTTGCAATTGAATTATACTACATAGGTTTGTGTTACAGGCAAATTTATTGTTTAGGTGTGTGTCAAAGGTGAATCGTGTGGTCTTGTTGTTTGATACAGGTGCACGGTGTTAATTATGTGGTTTTACAGGTAAACTGTGTGGTTTATGTATGCATTATGGGGCCCACACACTACCGACGGATTACCGCAATGTTACGATCCTGCAACCCGGCATTGCAGGATGGGTAAGATCCAACATGTTGTATTTCACTGATTTGCCGATCACGATCAAAATATGATCTTGATTGGCACATCAGTGAAATTTAATTTCAGCGATCACCCGATGGCCGCCGGTCTGCATTTCTGCCCCGTGGATCGGCGTTTCCGATCCCATCGCAGGATCCAGCGATCCGTCGGCAGGTGTATGGGGGCCTTTACATGTATATTGTTTGATCTGTGTGTGTGTATTATAAGTATTTTGAATGGTCTATGGGCCTGATACATTAAGGATCACTACTGCGATTGCAGCTCCGTAATCGCACGCAGATCTGTTGCGAAAATATGCAAATGAATGCTATCACAATGTAGTGGCACTAACACGCACGCCCACTGGCTCCCAGTACCGCTATCTGACATCCGTAATACTTTGCAATCCTGTGTATACATCGGTAACATCAAGTACCATCGGCCACTCATGCAGAATTACAGCAGCCCTGACCTTACTTAGAAACTGCTAACCTTGTTGCATGCAGTAAGTACTCAAGCTGTGTAGGCAATCGCGCTGGCTAATTTAAGCACTCCCATGCAACGGCGTTCAAATGGATAGGCACGTCTGCGTATCTCCAACCACCCCTCCATCACCACCCTCAAATGTTCACTGCCTGTCAATCACTCTGCGATGGCTCGCCGTGATTTGTGTGATCGCAGTGCGACTGCAGTGGTGCCTTCGCGCACGTACACTGCCATGCATACGCATACGCTGTATTTAACAGTCGCCCAACTGCATGCACTGTTGCATTTGAGATCCTTAATGAATCAGGCGCTATGTTTGAGACTAGACTGGGATGAGACTACATTCTGTAATGTGGTCTGAGTATGCGTTACAAGTGTATTATGTGCTCTGTGTATGTTAGACTAATTGTGTGGCTAGATGTACTGTATGTGAATTTCATGGTATATGTGTGTTTTACAGCTACAGTGGGTGCTTTATGTGTGTGTGTGTGTTACAGGTGCATGGTGTGGTCTATGGGCCTGATTCAGAGATGGACGGAATTGCAGAGCCGCACACAAGCGTCTGTACTATTCTGTCCATCTAAAATGCAAATACAGAAGACAGACACCTCCTTACTGCATCTGTGATCCCAGCGCTGCAACCGAGGCTTACCACAGCCTTGTCGGGTCCTGGTCAATTGAGTGGTCAGGAAATCTATGTCCACCGACGCAGACTCTGTCCTCAACCCTTCCGGAAAAGGGGGGGGCGACACGCCCCCGTTTCCGGGAACAGTGGCCAGCTCCGCCCCCCAAACGCCGCAGCTTGTCAAGCCCCAAATCATCAGAGATGTGCGTTAACCATTGGGTTAGCGTACATCTATGAATCAGGTCTTATGTGTATTACTGGTGTATGGAGTGACAGTGACGTGCGGTGAGGTCAGTGGCTGGGGAGACACACATATATAAAAACACAATTTTTATATCAAACTCTGGAACATGACAGGGAGTACAATAGGGGAGGGAGTATGGCAGGGGAGGCTCTGCCCTGACTGCACGTCCCTACGCACTGATATATGTGTGTGTTACATATGAATGGCGTGGTATGTTGCATGTTAATTGAGAATTGACCGGTCTATACGTGGGATAGTGTATGTTACAAGTGCATTGTGTGTCCATGTGTGTGTGTATCACATGTGCAAAGTCTGGTCCATATGTGTGTGTGTTACAGGTACATGGTCTGGTCCATGTGTGTGTAACAGGTGCATGGTCTAGTTCATGTATGTGTGTTACAGGTGCATGGTCTGGTCCATGTGTGTGTGTGTGTGTGTGTTACAGGTTCATTGTCTGGTCCATGCGTGTGTGTTACAGGTACATTGTCTGGTTCATGAGTGTGTCACAAGTGCATAGTCTGGTCCATGTATGTGTGTAACAGGTGCATGGTCTGGTCCATGTGTGTGTGTGTTACAGGTGCATTATCTGATCCATGCGTGTGTGTTACAGAGCATGGTCTGGGTCATGAGTGTGTTACAGGTGTATTGTCTGGTTCATTAGTGTGTCACAGGTGCATGGTCTGGTCCATATATGTGTGTAACAGGTGCATGGTCTGGTCCATGTATGTGTGTAACAACAGGTGCATAGTCTGGTCCATGTATGTGTGTTACAGGTGCATGGTCTGGTCCATGTGTGTGTGTGTTTGTGTTACAGGTGCATTGTCTGGTCCATGCGTGTGTTACAGGTACATTGTCTGGTTCATGAGTGTGTTACAGGTACATGGTCTGGTCCATGTATTTGTGTTACAGATGTATAGTCTGGTCCATGTGTGTGTGTGTGTGTGTGTGTGTGTTACAGGTGCATGGTCTGGTTCATGAGTGTATTACAGGTACATTGTCTGGTTCATGAGTGTGTTACAGGTACATGGTCTGGTTCATGAGTGTGTTACAGGTGCATTGTCTGATCCATGTATGTGTTACAGGGGCATTATGTGGTTGTGTGTGTTACAGAGTCATAGTGCCCATGTGCATGCCACAGATGTATTATGTGGTCTGTGTGTTTTCTAGGTGAATTGTTTGGTGTATATGTGTGTGTCACAGATGCTATGTGCAGCCTGTGTGTGTATTATAGGTGGTTTGTGTGATATATATAAATTTATTACAGGTGAATGATGTAGTATTTGTGTATTAAAAATGATTTGTTTGGTCTGTGTGTTCCAGGAGTTTTTTTCATTTGGTCCACGTGTGTGCTAAAGTGAGTTGTGTGGTGCACATTGCAGATGGTTCGTGTGGTGCATGTGTGTGTTACAGTTGCAATGCATTGTGTGGTGTGTGAATATTACAGAGCAGAGCACGTTGGGCGCACAGCGAAGTTCAGCACCACAGCTGGCGGACATCTCCCAAGTCACCCCGGGTATGTGAGAGGAGCGATGCTGAACACCGTGCTGACAATGTAATAATCCCCGTCTAGACTATTGTGTATCCATCTCTGCAGTCTATACCCCAGCGCATGTGTTGAACTTTTCCATCGGCTCCATAGATTTATATTGTTCGGTTCTCTGTCTGATTCTCAATCTCCCTGACCTGCGGCAACTTGGGAAATAAGAGAATTGGGAAACTTACTATATACTGCAAATAACCGATGTTTCGGGGCCGCACAACGTCCCCAGATAAGGATTTTAGAGAGGGACACATGACGGCTACACCTTAATGTCTCCCTATAAATCACAAGGCTTATAGCAAATCTCCATATGCTGGTTGCTAAGCAACCAGATCAAATACACAATGAAATTCGAGGTACCACCTGGACAGACTCAGCACACAACCAAGCGGGGCGCCCATACACCTGTATCTCATGTCTACAGTATCTGAAAGAAACACTCACCCTCAATGCAACAGATCCTCCAGAGCCCGGAGTGGGTGAGATCCCCTTTGGTCTTCTTAGGTTGGGTCTGAGAGTCGTCCATAGTTAAGTTTGTTCCGTTACAGATGTGAGCCCGGGAATACAGCCAGTAGTCCGTGCCAATAGCGATGGTCATTAGACTAAAGGCTGCGAAAGCCCCCACTGTGGTCAGCAGCATCTGTACCCCACGATCACACCACACCATGGTGCTTCATATTCCACAAACACAGCCTGGAGGTGGAGCAAGACTGAGCAACAGGAACTGGCTGCTGTGTCCCCTGGGAGCCCTGGGTGAGGCAGCCAGTGATTCAGTCCACAGCCTCCGACACAGACATGGGGGGCAAGGGGTGCCTCATCCACAGTGATTCACTGTCAGTGAAAATGATTAAGGCATGGGGTCCAGACTACTCTTTATACAGGATAAAGAGGAGCAATTATGAGCACCTTTGGGGAAGCACTTCAATAAAAGTGTCTGTATATTAAGAGCCTCTGTTCTAATGTATAACTCATTAAGACGCTTGGGGTACAAACCTACCATCTAGCACACTCCCCCTTTCCTTCCCACCAATCAGAAATGGATATGCAAATAGGCATGTGGGGTTCTGGCTGGCTGAGACCCCCCAGGGAAGAGTACAGAGAGGAAAACAACACGTTCCATCCAATAGCCTGATAAAGCATAGATGGTTTGATGATAGCATACTACCTCCTTACCAGAGATGCTGGAAGAGTCAGGCTGGTGACATCCCTTGTGTGTGGACATTTAACCCCTATTACATACAGATAACATTACACAATTGCATTTAAGCACATTATGCCTTCTAACATCTAGAAGTTTTCTCTTTTATTGAGGTGAGGGGGATCTCGCACATCCAGGTGATAATATTCAGCAAGGGGTGGCTAACTTAAAAATGTATGATTTGTGAGAAGGTGGGTACTGTATTATGTCCCTTTTTATTGAACTACTTAGAAAAGTAAGTGTGACATATACCTCTGCTAGGAAGCCGAAAGGTTAACTGAACCTTCCTCCCTATATAACCCATTGACTGTGACCCTCCTTCCTTCCCTCCCTCCCTCCCTCTCTCGTTTCTTTGTTTGGAGAAGCTCCGACGTTTACACTTAGGGAAAGGAAGGGGGATGTTGCAAACACTGTCGTTTTCTGTGATTTGACAGTGAGAGGTACTTTAAGGGTGTGGGTTAAAGCCAGATCCATATTAAGGGGTCAATCCAATTGAACGCAAAGTGCTGGCAAGTGTGAGTCATTGCGGCAATGGCCACATCTTACGGCTGCCCGAATTCGCATAAAAGTGCTCGCAGCCCCATAGGGGTCCGAGAATAAAATTATGAGAATTCGGGCTTGGAGCGGCCGCGAAAGGTGCGAGGTGCGGTGCAGTTGCCGGCATTTCAACACAGTTGCAACGGCAACTCGTACCCATCACATGTAATTGGATGACCCCTAAGTCTGTTGAAAAAGCCAGATTCATATTAATAGGGGTATTCAATATGGAGCGAAAAAGACGTTTCTGCGGTTTTCGCTCGGATGACGTAATTTTCGCCGCTTTTACTTTTACACCGTATTCAATTTGAACACTTTTCGCCGGTACAAAAAGTTTATTGCATTCGACCCTGCGAAAAATTTTCAACAAGGAATGGGTGGCGAAAAAAAGTGCAGAATTGGGGATTTGGGGTGCAACATTTTGGAAACCACCCTGCAACCTTCAGACAGTCCCCCAAAGGTAAACTGTGTCAAAAGAATTTTAAAAAAAACCTCAGGAGACCCCAAAAAAAGCACTTTCATTTTGGGGGCGAAAAAAAAAATTAGGGGGTACAAAGTTAAAAACTAGCGAACTACAATCTAGGGGAGTCCCCAAGTATGCCCCAGGTGTTTTTTTCATTGCAGGTGCTTGCGGCATGTGGATTTTTCATGTTTTTTAAAACTTCACTTTAGCAACTTTTAAATATGCTCACCCCCATTTTCAAGTACCCCAAATTTGCTGGAACTACTTATTTTCTGCAAAAAAACCTTCTAAATACTATTCTTCACCACCTTCCCAAATCCCAAAAATAGCAGCTATTGAGCCCGTTAAAAGACCCCAAAAACCTTCAGCAGGGCTAATCGGGGGTATCCAGAGTGATCCCCCATGTCAGAGCATCTTTTTGGGGGTGTTAGGGTCAATTCCCCAAAAATCAGTGAAGTTTTCGCAGATTTCACATTCGCCGGATGCCGTTTTCGATGATTTCATATTGAATACGGGTATAAGCGGGGGCACGCGCGATACTTTTTCGCCGACAAAAGCTCCGATGTGCGGCTAAAACTTCGATGGCGAGGTTTACGTTTCATATTGAATACCCTCATAAGTCTACTAAAAAAGCAGAGTCATATAAAGTCTATTGAAAAAGTTGGATCCATTGTAAGTCTATTGTGAAAGCTGGATCCACACTAAATTCATGCACACCCGGAAAAGCCAGATCCATTCTAATTCACACTACCAGAGAAACTGGATCCTTATTAGGCAAGCATGACATATATCCTTCTGTATCCTTGTTACTTTGTGTGCATTTTGTGCGGATATGTGTTTTCCAGGTAATTTCCAGTTAGCAGATAACAGTTATATTACTTTTATCCACTTGACACTTTTGGGACACTGGTCCTTCCTTATCCGAACCAGGATTGAAAGCAGGAATCCTGGGACATCTAGGGTTCACAACTGTCAGCTACTGCCAACTGCAAGCTTTCTTGCTAAAGAGTGGACAGAGCAGCTCATTCAGACCTGCATGCAAGATGCGGCTGCTCGCTAGTAAAAAGGGGCCGGATATTCAAATTCCACGCTTGCACTGCGTGGTGTAAGGACGCCCTCTATGTCTTAGCGAGCTACGGCACTGAGCACTCGCTAGTGTATAAAGACTCCCCCTTTCCACTCGCAACGCACGTCATCTTCTGGAATTGTAGGATTAATCGGTAACATCGAGAGCCATCGGAGCTGCTCGCAGCCCTTGAGGTAGCCTTACCCCGCCGCAAGCACTGCGATCAGTGCGGGCTGAAATACATGCAGGTGATGTGTACAATGACGCTACTTTGATAATTATGCACGCCCTTTAAACTGCGTTTTGTCGGCCTGACACGCCTGCGTCCGCAACACCACTCCCCCGTTTACAAGCACCTTCCCCTGTTACCACCCACAAACGGCACTCTGTCACTCAAAGTAGCGAGCAGTCTGTGTACTACGAGTGCACAATCCCCATCGCTGAGACTGGCTTGCATGCTCGCACTGCAAATTATACACGTGCGCACTGAGCAACTATCGCCTGGCAGCGAGCGATCACTCCTTTAGCAAATAGCTCTGAATCAGGTCCAGACTTCTATCACTGCAAGCAGTAATATAACTATCTGCTAACTGGAAATTACCCAGATATACCTAACTTCTTTCTAACATCTATTAACTTTTGAAGTTACCATTTGCGGCTGGTCCTCTATCTACCATTATTGAAACTAACTTATTTGGACATATCAGTGGCCCATTAATATACCTTGTCATATCTTAACAGATTACCATTAACCTGTGTTTTAAATGATTTATTATTATTGTATTATGCTTGTCATTTTGTTATCATTGATTTTTTCTCATTAAATACCATACATATTTAATGCATCTTTTTCAAGCCATATGATCATTATTTTATTGTTGTTTAGATTCCCATAGCGCTGTTCAACCATCCTTTTTTTTTATAACTGGATCCATATTAAGTACACACACACACACACACACAAACACAAAGCCGGATCCACGCTAATTTTACATTCTTGGAAAAACTAGATCCACACTAAATTCACATATACACAGGTCTTGCATACTAAATATACAGGAAAACACAGATCCACACAAAATTCACACAAAGTAACAAGGATCCAGTAGGATATGTTTCATACTTGCCTACTCTCATGGAATATCTGGGAGACTCCTGATCCTAGGGTGGCTTTCACAGATAACCAGAAGAGTATGCAAGTCTCCCTGGACGCACTCTCTGCATCAATCCCCTGCTAGCCTGTGCCGTGCCCCCAGTGCCATCCTCTAGCCTGCATCATGCCCGTCTGCACCACCCACCTGGCTGCCCCCATTTAGAGGTGGAAGCCAAAAATGCAGCAATTATGATATATTTGTTCTTTTGAATCATTACTATATCCTGCACAATAAATGTCTTTCAGTGAGACATTAAGGTGAAGAAGGCATAGATCCTTATGGAAGGTACAGAATATCAACTACTGCTTGTCTCCAAAATAATTGAAATTTACTGTTGATCGGCTTTTTCAATAGACTTCATTTGCATTTGGCTTTTCTGGAAGAGTAAAATAGCGTGGATCCAGATTTTCTAGGTGTGCATAAGTTTTCATTGATTAGTACTATACAGTGGATTAACCAGGATTCAGCCATCTATATCTATGAGATATTTCTGTTTAGACAGAACAAAGCACAGCTTGCCCACAAGTCTGCAGGTTGTATTTGCCTTTATACCATTTCACCATGATATCACTGGTAAAAGACTATTTGAGCCCTTACTGTTCTTCTATTTCGTGAACAGGCAATACAGCACTCAGAGTATTGCTGAAATACGCAGTGTGGTGCTAGCAAACAACAATAATTCTATTGGAAAATAATTTTGTTTGCTTATTATAACCTATGAGAAAATATAGGCATTTCTTATAGTAATATATGTGCACTTATGTATATTAATATAGTATTTGTAAACATTGAAAATAAAAATCAAAAACAAAATTTTAATTCCCAAAAATAGACTCCTCCTGCTTTTCTGCACTCTTCGAAATGTATACGTATGGGGATCCAAACTAATTTTCTGGATGTGTGTGTGAACTTAGTGTGGATCCAGCATTTCTGAGTGTGCGTGAATTTAGTGTGGATCTGGCTTTTTCAATAGACTTAATGAATCCGGCTACTTCAATAGACTTAATATGGAGCCAAATTTTTCAATAAATTTAAGCTGGACACACATCCGGCCGATGCATAGACACTTGCCAATCGTTCAGCCGATGTGTGTGGCCAGCAGAGTCGTTTGAATATGCCAGCCCACTTGTGATGTCATATTCAATTACTTCTTACTTGTCTGGTTGGCCAAACAGACAGCCAGATGAAACAATATATCTTTTAGATATATAGTCATCGGCTGTGCTGCAGGGCCAATCCGATATTTCTGTGATCGACGTTGTTCACAGTTATATTGGGTATACACACCCGCTGATGATATATGTTGTTCGTCGCTAGATCGAACAATATATATCGTTCAAGTGTGTACCCAGCATGAGTATAGATCTGGCACGATCTGACCTTTACCCTCTTCCTATGGATGGCATATAATAATGAGTGATTATTAAAGGGACCCTCTTTATTACCATTATTTAAGGGAGGGGGCATATTTTTTTTATCTTTTCTCGGTGTGGTTGTGAAGCTAGGCACTAAATATAGGCAACCCACTATCTAAAGCCAGATAGTTCACATCCATTTCAGCCAGAACTGCATGCAGTGTAGAGGTTTGCAAATTGCCACACATTAGATGTGTTTTGTAAACCATACATTAATACGCTGCTTAGTAAATTTCCTTCTTTGTTTGTATTTCTGTTATCTGTTCTCTTAATAAAGCACACTTTTTTTAATAGATTTTTAAATAATATATTCTTACCCTCAGAAGAGCCATACAAGGTTTATTTTTCTTTTTTACATTTTTTTTTATTACTACAGCCTGTGTTAACATCTACGAACATGAGCTTAGCTGTGGGCTTTTTGTTTCTAAGGATCTGTGGGGATTGTTATCAAAGAATGTGTTATCTTTTATTCTTTTATTTTTATTTTTTATTTCATTCACTGTACAGTATCTTTGAGACTGAAAAACACCAAATACGGCAGACTGACATTTAAAATCTGTAGGGTGTTTCTCTTCTGTTATCAATTAAGAAACAATATTGCCAGCGACTGTTACATTGGGGAATAGAGGAGGTGCAGATCTCTTTCTTTAAAAGAGCACCCTCAGGAGAAATGTCTAAACAATCTCCTCAGTACAGACCCTCCTCGGCTTGCTTGGATCTGAATAGCAATTGTGAATGACAAGGAGCCTGGATGGAAAATGTCTTGTCAGAAATGTCTGTGATTAAACAAGTAAAGCAACATGATTTCCATTTCCAGCAAACTAATGTTCAAATGTCCCTCGGCTGCTGGTGGAAATAGATTTGTTGAAGTCAAAGTTGGAAAATGGTAATTAGAATAGTTTTTGCTGTGCTAACTATTCCTAATGTATTATTGTGTGTCCATTTTCACTATTCCAGCAGCTCAGACATTTGGTTGTTGTAATGGAAACCATCAATATAAGGGTCAGCAATAGCCTATATCTGAGGATCATGAACATTCCATTCAAAAAAGGGAAAAATTATTTATTTTAATAAGAGAGCATTTTTTCCTTATGTGTGAATGGCTTACATCACAGGTTCTCATACTCGATCCTCAGGACCCCAAACAGTGCATGTTTTCCAGGTCTCCTCACATAATCACAAGTGAAATAATTAACTCCACCTGTGGAAATTTTAAAATGTGTTAGTGAGTAAGAAATACACCTGTGCTCCTGCTGGGTGATCTGGAAAACGTGACCTGTGTGGGGTCCTAAGGACACTATAGCACCTCTTTTCCACCAAAAACCCGGGTCCGACCTGGGTTTTCAGACATGGTTCCAACCTAGGTCAGACCCCATTTACACAGCACCATCCATCTGGGTTACTCCCAGGTCAGCCCTGTTCATACTGAACCCAGGTCTGCCCTGCTAAACCTGTGAGGTCATAAAAAGTGGGAGGTGACTGCTCCACAACCACCAATCAGCTCATTTTAGGCATGACCCAGGTCAGATAACCCGGGTCACGCCGTTTACACTGCACCATTACCCGGGTCGATCCTGGGTCCAACCCTAGTAACTACCTGGGTTGGATTGCCGAGTCACTTGACCCAGGTTATTTTTCAGGGACCCTTTTACACTGAGCTACAACCCGGGTAGACCCAGCAAAACCCAGGTTTTTGCTCTGGTGTAAAAGGGGTATAACAGTCCTGATTTTAGTGATAAGTTGGCCACACACTAGACCAACTTTCATCCAACCATCCAACTAGTTGATTGGTTGGAATGAAAATCTGGTAAGGAATGGGAGTAAATGATCAGCAATTTGCTCCTAAATGCCAGAAAACAGATGAAAATGGGTCGTTCAGACAAGTTTGTTAAATGTTTGATCTAAACAATTTGTTCAAGCAACAGTTTTTGTCCATTTTCCGGCTTTGGGAGCAAATTGCTGATTGTCATTTGCTTTCATACCTTACCAGACTTTCATTCCAACCAATCAACTAGTTGGCTGGTTGGACAGATAATCTTTAGATGTGTGGCCAGCTATAGTCATGCTTGAGCACAGATGGTAAAATCAAAATAACTGAGGTACTAATTAAGTCACCTGTGCTCAAGTGTGTCTATCCTCTAAACACCGGGCAGCTCCCTGGTGTAAAAGGGGAGAGAGTTGGATCGGCGGGTCGAGGTAACTAGCAGGGTTTAACACGGGCGTAGCCGGTGAAACCCTGCTGTGAGAACAGCGCACTCCGGGTCACGATGACCTGGAGTGCGCTGCTAGCCAGCCGATTGGTCCGGCTTCAGTGGCGCTTGGAGATGACGTCATCTCCATGCGACCACTTTCACTCCGCAAAAGCTGGGTCTATGCAGACCCGACTGCGGTGTGAGCGGCGCTGACTCGGGAATATCCCGAGTCGGCGCTGCCAAAATTCCGGGTCTTATCCGGATAGGAACTTTGTTCCAACTCCGGGTCAGACCCGGAATTTAGGTGGAAAAGGGGTATTAGTGTGCCTTGATGACCATGTTTGGGAACAGCTGGCTACTGGTTTACAGATTCCTAAAATAGGATTAGCTATTTTAGGGCACAGCGGTACTTGTACCACAGCAGAAGTGTGGGGAAGAATCGCAAGTGTAGAAACTATAACTCCTGTGAAAACTTGCGTCCACAGGATTTTACGGCTTGCTGCCTTTTAGAAATAGACTCCTAAGTACAGATGGTTAAGAAAGCTCAGCTACTGATTATTACTCAGTCATTACTGAACATAATGAAATATCTACAAACTGTAATATTTGGGAGCTATTAGCACATTAATTTAGCAAGAAATCCCATGAAATCATCTGCTTGATTTAAGAATGGGAAACTGCAGCAAGAGATAACACCGGCAGCTGCTCCTGGTTCCTCCATTTGCATTCACAAAAGCAGCGCCTAGGTGTCCATGGGGGCTGCTAATTTCTGAAATTTACCAGGCTCCGGAAAGCTACGCTTGGCCCCAATAGTTAGCGCCATCAAGATAGCTTAAGGTACTGTAGCCTATGGGCTATATCAGAGGTTCCCAAAAGCGGTCCTCAAGGCTCCCCAACAGTTCAGGTCTTAAAGATTTCCATGGTTAAGCACAGGTGGTTTAATTATTACCTCAGTCAATTTTATTTAACCACCTGTACTCAACCATGGATATCTCTAAAACCTGAACTGTTGGGGAGCCTTGAGGGCCATGTTTGGGAATCTCTGGGTTATATTATTCCAAATGTTTCTGTATAGTGATCCAAAGGATCCCTTCCCAATAATCTCTGCATACACGTGTTAATTATGTATAACTATACTTGCAAATTTAATTTTCTAGTACTCAATGTTCTTCTCCCATGTGCTTCCCAGAACTTTATGCCATCATTTCATATCTCTTTCCCTGAGGATCTCTTTTAGCTTTGCAATCTTGAGACTGACTTAAAAAACTCATGTCTAAATGTCCCAGTGATTGTATGTGTTTGGAATGTCCAAGCATTGTCACCATGGGTGTCCACCCAGATGCAGGATTGGACTGCTCCATCTGGGTGGAAGGCTTATGACGATCACTTATATTAATAAATCATTTTATTGTAAATGTTTAACTACTGACCTACTGGCTACTGCCTTATATCATACCCATACTTTCTGAAACGTGTGCCCATTATACAGATTTTCTTAGAATGCCCTCCTGGAAAGGGTAAGGACAGTGGATATGCTCCAGTCATGTTTTGCTACAGTACCAATTGTTCCTTGTCCTACACCACTCTTGCTGTTTAAATGGAATTCAATTAATAAATACTTTTTTTTATTAAGTAACATTTATTTTAATATCACAAGTAGACTCTGGATTTAAGTTGGGTACACACTAGGACGATGTATTGGCCGATCCACTGTCCTATCTAACGATTAGTAGGTGTAGACACACTTACCAATCATTGGCCCGATGTGTCGTGCCTGACGTCACAACTGGGGGGCAGTTACATGTGCCCGCCCAGTTGTGATGTCAGTCACCCTCTGCAACAAGTGCTGACCGCCCATACACACAGCCCGATAAACCGATATAACTGCAGATATATCGGCTGTGCTGCACAGCTGATGCGATATGTCTGTGAATGATGTAATTCACAGACATATCGGACCGAATGTAATAGGGTGAGAGTTTAGAGAATGTGAGATGTGAGAGTTTAGCAGTAAACTCCCACATTGGTCGAGTTTTATCTTCAAACTGGGAAAACATCTGAATGAGAGTTTAAATCTCGTTCCTTTGACCACCCCCCTATCCACCCCCAAACGGCACTCGCTGTCAATCATTTCACCGTGCCATTGCGTATCCGCTGCATTCGCATCCGTGTTCGCATTAGCAATCGCATCGGCCGGTTCGCACATGCGCACTGCAGTGCTTATGCATGCAGAGACCGCAAAGATCGAACGCAGATCTGTGATCTGTGATCCAAGCTGAATGGGGCCCTATATTAGTTTGTGTATTTGTTTCACATACTGTATACAGCCATCATTGCCAGTTACTTGGGAGAGAGCTCCGACTAAAGAATCAAGAGGGAGCATCTACAGTATAGGCTCTAGAAATTGTCTATGATGAAAATATTTACTTATTTACTTGCCTTACTCTTTCTTGCATTATTGCACTTTATACTGTGATGTCATATGTTGTGTTGTCACTGGTCTGTAGTGTCATAATGTAGCTGTGGGCAGAGAGGAATTTAGGTTTTTGCATGGGACACTAAAAAGCGCTAAATTCACTGCTAAGAATATATAATGTGCACACTGTAATGATGCATTATATTTGATCCCCAGCTAGTAAAACCCAGTTTCTCTACTGTTTTGATGTAGTCACAGAGGGGACTTCTTCAGAGCCCCCAAACTGTCATCTCTTTTTATTGTCTCGGACTCTGCGAGGTTTCCAAGCCGTCTGCAGATCTGACAATCTTAAAAAATCAGCCTTAACATTGGAGGATACCCTGCAGCTACAGTGAATCAGTGGCCGCTCAGTGTGGGATTTAGTCAAAGCCGATTATTGCATGTTAAGTTCACTGCGGCTTCACTTTGTGTGATATCTGGGCTTTAGAAGGACATTTTCTTTCATTTGTTTATAGCCCTGAATTTTCAGTTTTTTAACTGTTCATGAGCAGGGTTCAATTGATACCTGGTGCCAGAAAAAGAGTAAACAATATACTGCAATGCAGTAGCTCCCTATACTTCCTCTAACCTTAAGTTCCCTTCCTACACTACATGGAATATGGATGGTCATGTTTAGCACCTTAGGACCAGGATTATAATGTATATAGCCAATTGTGTGAAAAATCCTATTGGCTTCTGATGTAAATAAAAGCAGATTTGGTAATAAAAAAGTTGGGTACTGCAATGTCAGATCTGGCCATTGGGTTTGATCGGTGAACTGCCATATAGATTTTATGTGGCTAAATCTACCACATGTTGGTGAAATGGCTGAACTACTGTAATGGAAAATGGGCAACTTTAGAGCTCAATCTTCCAAAAAGTTCAGTTTTCAGTCTAGTAATATACTCTGCTTACTCCAGTGATGCATAAAGTGTTATCACTATCTCCTAGGCATATTTATAATCTGTGCAGAGTGTGCGGTACACCCAGGCCAAGGGTCTAGGGGGCCCTCACACACCTTGCACCCAGAGTATACTTACCAAGCGAGTCTAGGGATGGCTATCGATGGTTTAAAACCAACAATGGTCGTCCATTGGCAGACAGCGGTTTTACAGATGGTTTCCCGCTATCGATGGTAGCCGTGGGTTTTTATCAGGCTTGGACTGCAGCGCAGAGCTATGAGGCTGTCAGAGCTATGAGGCTGCAGAGCTATGAAGCTGTCAGCCAGAAGCCCTGTGCTGCAGCTCTGAGTCTGGCAGCTTACAGACAGTTAAATTCAACTGTAGAACACATACGTGACAGTGACTGACCCGACGTGTGCTGGGATGGGGGCATGGCTGGAGCTGACCCGCCATGCTGGCTTGACACTAGGTACTGGCTGAGCTCAACTGTCAGTCAGTAGTCTAACTCTGCCCCCCGCTCACTCACATACAGGAACAGAGTGAGTGTGCTGGGCAGGGCCGTAACTAGGGTAGTGTGACCAGTACCATGGCACAGGGCACCGCAGGGCAGGGGGCGCTGTTTGGGCTTGCCAATTTTCCTGTTTATTATCATTATCACTTGTAGCTTCCTCCTCTTTTATCCCCAGCATCTCCTGGCCTCCCCTATCTCTTCCCTGGCCCTTCCCCATGAGGCCGTGGCCTTTTTTCAGGTGCATCTTATGTCCCTATTTAAAAAATGGAGGGGGGGCGCCAATGCTCTCTCTGGCACAGGACACCAAATAGTCTAGTTATGGCTCTGGTGCTGGGATTGACCTGGCCCGCTGTCTCGCCCTTGTTCGAACTGTAATGCACTGCTGACTTGACAGGCTCAGCTGTCAGTCAGCAGCACCGCCCAGTCCACTCTCTATCTTCTTCATAGACAGGCAGTCTGTCACTGAGCTTCGCAGCCGGCAGCAGCGCCACACATGTGCAGAAGAAACTTTGCCTGCTGATTCAGTTTTTTATGTCAGTACATGCCAAGTCTTTTCTGCGCATACAAGAACCTTTGATGACAGGAACCATCGATGGTACACCATTGCATACATTTCATACCATCGAAGGTTCCTTCCATGTTTTCCATCGATGGAGAGCATGCCGATGGCCACCACAGTGACAGAAACTTTGCTTTCACTGTGCATGTCACTGTGAGTCATCTTCACAAAGATGTCATTGAGAAGATGGCGCTATCTTCTCAGTGATATCTTTGTGAAGATGACTCACAGTGACATGCAAAATTAAAGCAAAGTTTCTGTCACTATGCCAGCGCCTTTGCTCTCTTGTGCACACTGGGAAGATGGAGCAACAGAGAAGGAGTGACCTGCTTGCTGGTAAAAAAAAAATACTGGGCTGATGAGAGAGGGGGGGGGGGGGGAGGCCGGCTCAGAGAGCCCCCCCAGGCGTTAATATGCCCCTGAACTATCTCTTTATGTCTTGGGGATCTGATGTATAGACCTAACTACTATATTAATAGACATCTTAAAATAATTGTTATATATAGAGAGGAATAAGATGTGGGACTTATTAGTTTTATCAGCTTGCCTGCTAACTACATGTGCACCATACTTTTGAAAGTGACCCTGGGTTAGCCAAAGATGTTATTTGGAACATCTTGAACCTTATGTAATAAATTGCAATTTGCTGGTCCCAGGGTGAATACTGTATAGGCGAGATAGCCACTAGTTTAAACCGGTAATTAGTTTGTATAAACTTTGTTTATAGTAGATGAGTTGAGAGGTATTACATTAAAAATGCTTACAGGGGTAAGAGATCACAAATGATTTACAGGGTATAGAGAGGATGGGTCAGGATACCCAACAATGAGAAAACATACAGGAAGAAAAAGTTAACCCAAACATTTAAAAGTTGATAAAAAAAAGGTAGAAAAACACATTTAATTGTCTTGACAAAATTTTACAAAATAACGCAGTCGCTTGGATAGTCTTGGCAATGTATAGAGTAGTGAACATTGACTCTTTAGTCTGCAGTCTTTGCAATATGCTAATGCCATTAAATCATGAAGAACTATTAATATTTCATGTCTGAAAATATTATATTGATGGTTAATGTTTTCAGAAAAAGTTAGTTTACTCTAGTTAGATGAGAGAATGGCACAAGCTAAATGGTTGCCAGCCAGCCCCTGATTGGTATACGCTAAATGGTTGCCAGCCAGCTCCTGATTGGAATACACTAAATGGTTGCCAGCCAGCCCCTGATTGGTATACGCTAAATGGTTGCCAGCCAGCTCCTGATTGGAATACACTAAATGGTTGCCAGCCAGCCCATGATTGGTATACACTAAATGGTTGCCAGCCAGTTCCTGATTGGTATACACTAAATGGTTGCCAGCCAGCCCATGATTGGTATACACTAAATGGTTGCGAGCAAGCTCCTGATTGGTGTACACTAAATGTTTGCCAAATAATGGACGAAGACTAATAATAGGGCTGTTTTTGAACACATTGAATGTCATACAGTTAGCGTACATAAATGGAAAGTGAACCATATGCGTAAGTAATGAACACTTTACTGTAGCTAGGTGGCAAGAAAATTATCTATGTATTAGCTTAATAGGTATCACAGTGGAAATTGCTCCCATGCATACCCAGAAGAAATAGCAATGTAATTGGAATTATCTTTTAAAAAAGCGTGGGAATAGGGCAAACTGTAAGGTGGTCTCAGATTTGGGCATTGTAGAGGTAGTGGTATTCAAGTAAAGTTGACCATTGCTCATACTAGATGCACCCATGCCATTGAAAACTTAGAGAGGAAAGATCTTTCAGTAAAGAAAGTATCTATGGATATAGATGGAACGAGTAATACATTTGGGAAATAACACAAAGGGGTTAAAAACTTTAACCTCAGACCACAGAGCGTAATGAATAATCTATAAGACATAGACAAAGCAAATAGCAAATGTTTGGTTATTTGTGGTGCTACCAGTGAGTTGCTAGTGTATAAATCACTTTACAATTACACTGAAAGAGACACATAAAAATTACCCCATCCCCCCACTAATTTGTGGTAACTGAAACCCTGTAGTTCCTTATCCTATACTTAGATTAATCTTTCTTGTATTCCTTCAGTACTAAAGCACTTTCCTTGGGCTAATGACTGTTGTCTTATGTCATTGATCTGTGTCTAATCACCAAGCACTGCAGGGACACCAGACGGAGTGTTAATTAACAGTGTGCTATGGTGGTAAGTGGTAGCTAATTAGTAAAAACACAGGTGTTACCAAATGCTACATTATGATAACATTGTGACCCAGGGACCTAGACATGAGCTGTATCTGGCCAATAGAATGTTGATGATTCCAGGCAGATGCCATGGTGACATCACACTACTTGGGAATGCTGCTTCCATCATTATGCTGTAGTCTGATAGATCTGATGCAGGCCATGTAATGACATCAGAGGCGATGACATGCTAAAAGATTATGCATCAGGATTGTTTTGTTTTCAATGAGAATACCTGTAGCAGGTAAGCTACAGATGACCAATGGGAGACCAAGATGTTGCAAACAAGTAAGCTTTTATTCCAGACTGAAATGGCAGAGCCAATGTAATGGCTTCTTACACATGGCAAACAACAGTTTAGGTACTGTACAACAGTTCAGCTTACATGAGAGCAGTTCAAACGATTCACTGCAAAGTCAGGGTGCAGCTTGTCCAGCATAGAGAGAGCTGCCGAAAGTGCAACCTCTCCCTCACATTCCCGCTGACTAAAGCTGGGTACAAACTGACAGATATAATGGCCGATCAATTGACTAAATATTCTGGCTGCCTGACCAGCGCATTCCACAAATAGGCCAAAACAAATTAATAAGCCACCCCAACACCTCCCCGTTACCAGTGCTGTCACTTGGTCCGGTCCGGTCCTCTGGGCACTAGGCATACAGATGACGCGACGCGCGATATCATCACGCATGATGCTGTCCCAGGCGCCGGCTCTTCTCTTCCACTAAGGCCCCCAGAAAAGCTAGAAGAGCAAGGCTGCAGCCGGGGAGCAGGAAGTAATCTTCGGTGCCGACCCCCGGAGAAATGTCAGTTCAGGCATTAAGCTGCAGGCCTGCATCTCTCCTTCTATACCTTCCCTGGATGTCAGTCTCCCCTAGATGCCAGAGTGACTGGCAGCCCAGCATCCTGAGCCTTCATTTTACTGATACTTCTTTTGCTCTTCCAAATTAATACTATGTAAAAATCGGTGTGTATATATATATATATATATATATATATATATATATACAGTATTTGTGTGTGTGTGTATATATATATATATATATATATATATATACAGTATTTGTGTGTATGTGTGTGTATATATTAGGGGTGTGCACCGGCCACTTTTCGTGTTTTGTGTTTTGGTTTTTTGATCTGGATCTTTCTTCGTGTTTTGGATCTGGATTGGTTTTGCCAAAACCACCCTTCCGTGTTTTGGGTTCTGGGTTTTGTGTTTTGGATCTGTATTTTTTTTTTTAAAAAAGCATAAAAACAGCTAAAATCACAGAATGTGTGGGTTTTTCTGCTCCTATGCTATTATTAACCTCAATAACCTTAATTTCCACTCATTTCCAGTCTATTCTGAACACCTCACACCTCACAATAGTGTTTTTATGTCCAAAAGGTTGCACCGAGGTAGCTGGATGACTATGCTAAGCGACACGAGTGGGCGCACAAACATGTGGCCCATCTAGGAGTGACACTGCAGTGGCAGACAGGATGGCAGTTTGAAAAACTAGGCCCCAAACAGTACATACTGCAAAGAAAAAAAAGAGGTGCAAGATGGAATTGTCCTTGGGCCCTCCCACCCACCCTTATGTTGTATAAATAGGACATGCACACTTTAACAAACCAATCATTTCAGCGCCAGGGTCTGCCACATTACTGTGGCTGAAATGATTGGTTCGTTTGGGCCCCCACAAAACAAGCTGGCAATTAATCTGTCCCTGCACAAACTGGCTCTACGGAGGCAAGATGTCGTCCTCATCCTCCTCATCCACCGATTCCTCACCCTCTTCAGTGTTGTGTACATCCTCATCCTCACAGAGTATTAATTCGACCCCGCTGGAATCCACAACCACAGGTCCCTCTGTACGTTCAGGAGGCTGGTCTCCCTGGAAGAGTTGATAATTCATTTTATGAACATCATCTTCTCCACATTTTGTGGTACGCCTTTCGCTGACAAGGTTCCCGGCTGCACTAAACACTCTTTCGGAGTACACACTGGAGGGGGGGCAACTCAGGTAAAATAGAGCCAGTTTGTACAGGGACCTCCAAATTGCTTCTTTTTCCTGACAGTACAGGTACGGACTGTCTGACATGCCTACTTGGATGTTGTCACCGATGTAATCCTTTAACAGACAGACGCACGCTTGTCGCTGCTGCTTTAAGGATGCAGGTGCGGCTACAGCCCACACATTTCACAAAGACAGAAAAAAAAATAATAATTTTTTTATTGTTTGTGGAGCGCACTTTGAGGGTTACACCACCCTTTAACAGACAGACGCACGCTTGTCGCTGCTGCTTTGAGGATGCAAGTGCGGCTACAGCCCACACAATTCACAAAGACAGAAAAAAAAAGAAGAATTTTTTTATTGTTTGTGGAGCGCACTTTGAGGGTTACACCACCCTTTAACAGACAGACGCACGCTTGTCGCTGCTGCTTTGAGGACAGTATCATATGCAGTGACAGTAGACTTGTCAGAAATTGTTGGCATGTCCTTCAGTCCAGACCAGATGTCCAAACCGGCCCTTGACTTATGACACAGGCGCACGCTTGGCGCTGCTACTGTGTTGATGCACGTGTGGCTACATCGCACACAAGTCACGCACATAAAAAAATAGTTTTTTATTTTTTGGAGCACTTTGAGGGTTACACCACCCTTTAACAGACAGACGCACGCTTGTCGCTGCTGCTTTAAGGATGCAGGTGCGGCTACAGCCCACAGATTTCACAAAGACAGAAAAAAAAAGAGGAATATTTTTATTGTTTGTGGAGCGCAGTTTGAGGGTTACACCACCCTTTAACAGACAGACGCACGCTTGTCGCTGCTGCTTTAAGGATGCAGGTGCGGCTACAGCCCACACATTTCACAAAGACAGAAAAAAAAAGAATTTTTTTATTGTTTGTGGAGTGCACTTTGAGGGTTACGCCACCCTTTAACACACAGACGCACGCTTGTCGCTGCTGCTTTGAGGATGCAGGTGGAATCTAGACGGGATTTGGAACCGGGGACACACTACCTCCATCAATTGTCTAAATCCCACTGCACTAATGGCGGATACCGGACCCACGTCTAACACCAACATAGCAGTCAAGGCCTCAGTTATACGTTTTGCTTCAGGATGACTGCTGTCGTACTTCATCCTCATTGCTAGGGACTGTTGGAGGGTCAATTGTTTAGTAAAAGTAGTGATGTTCCTACTTCCTCTCTGGGATGATGAACAACTCCCAGCAGCAGCAACAGCACTAGGAGGAAGTGGTTCTTGATCTTTCCCTATTTTATTTTTATCAGAGAAAGTTTGGTCCTCCATTTATGTTATATTGATATATACGTGCGGCTAAAGCGCACACAAACACAGAAAATATATTTTTATTTTTGCTGAAGAGTAGTGCACTTTGTGGGTTACACCACCCTTTAAGAAATGAGCCAGCCGGCTCTTTACTTATGGGACACAGGCGCACGCTTGGCGCTGCTCCTTTGTTGATGCACGTGCAGCCACAGTGCACACAATTCACAAACACAGAAAATATTTTTTCATTTGGTTTGGACTGGAGTGTACTTTGGGGGTTACAGCACCCTTTAACGGTCAAGCCAGCTGGCCCTTTACTTATGACACAGGCGCACGCTTGGCACTACTTTGTTGATGCACGTGCGGCTACTGCGCACACAATTCACAAACACAGAAAATATTTTTTTATTTGGTTTGGACTGGAGTGTACTTTGGGGGTTACAGCACCCTTTAACGGTCAAGCCAGCCGGCCCTTTACTTATGACACAGGCGCACGCTTGGCACTACTTTGTTGATGCACGTGCGGCTACTGCGCACACAATTCACAAACACAGAAAATATTTTTTTATTTGGTTTGGACTGGAGTGTACTTTGGGGGTTACAGCACCCTTTAACGGTCAAGCCAGCCGGCCCTTTACTTATGACACAGGCGCACGCTTGGCACTACTTTGTTGATGCACGTGCGGCTACTGCGCACACAATTCACAAACACAGAAAATATATATTTTTTTGGTTTGGAGTGTACTTTGGGGGTTACAGCACCCTTTAACGGTCAAGCCAGCCGGCCCTTTACTTATGACACAGGCGCACGCTTGGCACTACTTTGTTGATGCACGTGCGGCTACTGCGCACACAATTCACAAACACAGAAAAAAAAAATTCATTTGGTTTGGAGTGTACTTTGGGGGATACAGCACCCTTTAACAGTCAAGCCAGCCGGCCCTTTACTTATGACACAGGCGCACGCTTGGCACTACTTTGTTGATGCACGTGCGGCTACTGCACACACAATTCACAAACACAGAAAATATTTTTTTATTTGGTTTGGACTGGAGTGTACTTTGGGGGTTACAGCACCCTTTAACGGTCAAGCCAGCCGGCCCTTTACTTATGACACAGGCGCACGCTTGGCACTATTTTGTTAATGCACGTGCGGCTACTGCGCACACAATTCACAAACACAGAAAATATCTTTTTATTTGGTTTGGAGTGTACTTTGGGGGTTACAGCACCCTTTAACGGTCAAGCCAGCCGGCCCTTTACTTATGACACAGGCGCACGCTTGGCACTACTTTGTTGATGCACGTGCGGCTACTGCGCACACAATTCACAAACACAGAAAATATTTTTTTATTTGGTTTGGACTGGAGTGTACTTTGGGGGTTACAGCACCCTTTAACGGTCAAGCCAGCCGGCCCTTTACTTATGACACAGGCGCACGCTTGGCACTACTTTGTTGATGCACGTGCGGCTACTGCGCACACAATTCACAAACACAGAAAATATATATTTTTTTGGTTTGGAGTGTACTTTGGGGGTTACAGCACCCTTTAACGGTCAAGCCAGCCGGCCCTTTACTTATGACACAGGCGCACGCTTGGCACTACTTTGTTGATGCACGTGCGGCTACTGCGCACACAATTCACAAACACAGAAAAAAAAAATTCATTTGGTTTGGAGTGTACTTTGGGGGATACAGCACCCTTTAACGGTCAAGCCAGCCGGCCCTTTACTTATGACACAGGCGCACGCTTGGCACTACTTTGTTGATGCACGTGCGGCTACTGCACACACAATTCACAAACACAGAAAATATTTTTTTATTTGGTTTGGACTGGAGTGTACTTTGGGGGTTACAGCACCCTTTAACGGTCAAGCCAGCCGGCCCTTTACTTATGACACAGGCGCACGCTTGGCACTATTTTGTTAATGCACGTGCGGCTACTGCGCACACAATTCACAAACACAGAAAATATCTTTTTATTTGGTTTGGAGTGTACTTTGGGGGTTACAGCACCCTTTAACGGTCAAGCCAGCCGGCCCTTTACTTATGACACAGGCGCACGCTTGGCACTACTTTGTTGATGCACGTGTGGCTACTGCGCACACAATTCACAAACACAGCAAAAATATTTTTTTTTTTAGCACTTGGGGGGAGCACCCCTGACCGACAGAGCACCCCCTGGACAACACTACAGCACCCCTTTAGGACTGGGACACTGCACAGGACTTTGGAGTGCACACAGCCCCTATGGACAACTGACTGCACAACACAGTCCAGCCAGCCCCTATGGACTTTGAAGTAGTGGACACAGCCCCTATTGACAACAGCAGCACAGCACAACACAGCCAGCCCCTATGGACTTTGAAGTAGTGGACACAGCCCCTATGGACAACAGCAGCACAGCGCAGCACAGCACAGCACAGCACAACACTACTCTGCACTACACTACACTACACAGCCCAGCCAGCCCTAACTCCCATCCTCCCTCTTCACTGTCCACAGCCGAGTGAGAAAATGGCGCCGACGCGGGTACCTTATATAGGATCCAAAACCCGCGAGACCCGGAAGGCGGGATGATGACGTTTTGCCTCGATTTCAGATCCGAGTCAGGCGGGAAAAGTCGAGCCTGACTCGGATCGGCCTCGGATCGGGGGGGTTTGGATTTCAGAAATCCGAACCCGCTCACCCCTAGTATATATATATATATATATATATATATTTATATATATATATATATATATATATACACATATACAAAAGATCACCACTCAACTGGAAGAATATAATGAGAATATATACCTTGCCCTGGTGCCCTCCCCAGGTGAAAGAGTTCCCACCACTATTAAACAAGATACTGATGGCTGCACTCACAGAACTTAAAAAAAAACAATAAATCACTAATCAAGAAAGGACAGTTAATATGACCTATTGCTAATTTATAGGACTTTTCAAAGTATCTTTTGTATATATATTTATTATTATTTTTTTATTATTTTTTTCTGATTGCCACCCTCTGAGATGGGGGGGAGGGGGGCCCCAGAGAAATCAGTGTACAGGGCCCCAAGATTTCTGTTGCCGGCCCTGTGCAGATATATCTGTATAGTGTGTACCCAGCATAACTCATCTTAGCTGGTCTTAATTGAGGAACGAGTGCGGTTACTCCCTGGCTACAGGAGGTTAACCCTTTCATCAGAATGTGGAAGAGACCCACTCTACCACATACCTCCTCCGTTAAAGGGCGAACCAAAATTGCCCGCAGCAGAAGCCCGACTCTCCAGCCCTGTTTGGGACAAAAAATCTGCATTCATATGTAGACGTCCCAGTCTGTGCTGGACTTCAAAAACAAAATACCAAACAAACAATATAGAGAATCACTGTGCACACTAGGAGCTGCGCTAACACATAAAAAAAATATATACAAACAGCTAATAATTGCGCTCACTACAAATATACGGATATCCACATCAAGTATATGCAAATTGCTTAATCATGTTCTTAATGATACCTTCCTTTTCGAAAGTTCCTGATGTCATATAGTCCAATGTTTATAGTAGAAAGTGGCTTCAAATGAGCCACAGTATTTTTTTCTATAGGGAGCCCCAACTTGTGTGGAAAAAAAAGTTCTCTGTCTGTATCCCTCTTAAATGATGCTCATACTCCCACAGGAGCAAGATGTAATAATAATATAAAGGTTTCTTTCTCCATACCCCATTCTAGATATACACAATAAATGGGAAAATGTATCTGGTGTATAAGTAGAATAATGTGTGGGCGTACCCTACTCACAGCAAAAATTGCGTAAGAATGCTCATCAAGGTTTCTTTTAGGGTGTTCCAAATAACACTCCTTCTCCTTACCCCATTTTTCAACTGGGGACTGGGTATAAAGGTAAATAATTACCATATCAGTAGGAGAAATAAAAAGTAATTTATTTAAAAGTTTTAACAAAGTATATCAATAAACTGTATAAGTGAACACAATAGCCGGTAACTTCACAAAAGGTCCACAGTCCCTCCTCCAACGCATGTCAACATAACATCTTTCTCCTTAACCCTGTTGAAAACTGTGGTAAGGAGAGGTAGCGTGTCACCTGTGTTGTGGTGGTCCGTGACATCTCTGCCCAAACGCAGGTTATATGCTTTTCCATCTGCCTATGTGTTCATTTATGCAATTTATTTATATAGTTTGTTAAAACTTTTTAATAAATTATTTTTTATTTCTACTATGGATACGGCAATTATATTTACCTTTATATGCCCGGTCCCCTGTTCTTAAATCTAAAGCTCCTGTAGGTACTCACTATAAAGGGGCACATTCACTAGCAGACCAAAAAACGACTGCACGATTACAACATTGTAATCGTGCAGTCATTTCACAGTCTGTGCTGTGCCTACACTGAACATTCAGTCGTTTAGTGTAGGCACTTCAATTATCCCCTACCATGCTCAACCTGACGTTATCGTCAGGTTGTACAGCATGTTCGGCCGATGATTGATGTCGGAAACGACCAGCGGGAGGGCGCATCGCTGGTTGTTTCCGACATTAATGTGCCCGATTCATGCACGATTCATGTGCGATTAAGCGATAACGATATCATTATCATTCAATCGCATATAGAAATCGGCAAGTGGATGTACATCCTTAGATTATCTGTCCAATCTGGCTGGTTAGAACGACAACCTTGTTAATGTATGGGAGCAAATGACAATCAACTATTTGTCCCAAAAGGCCGTAAAACGGACAAAAACGGATGTTTGGACAAATTGGTTGGATCAAACGGATTTAACCAATTTGTCTGAACAACCATTTTTCCTGTTTTCCAGCGTTATTACAATTACAGAAGTCTTATCTCTGCTTGTGGGTGTAACTGGGCGGCAAATGGGATTTGCACATAGGATTTGTGCCATATAGGTGTAATTCCGGGCTATTCAGAGTTGTACATATGCAGAGATTTGTGCAATCTCAGACATGCTTCTTGCACTGAGGATAGGGCTAGTGCAAATACACACTGATAGTGATGCAGCTACTTTCACAAGTGGATGGATGAAAGGTGCGATTGCATTTACTTCTGAGCGTGGAAATTGGGCCCGCTTTACAGGCAATTCTGAATCAGGCCCTTAATGCCTGGCTGCTACAGGTTAATGTATACCTGTTCCTATGATTTTTATAATGGATATTATATTGCCACAATAACTTTCACTGTTTAATAATTACCTCTGAAGGGTAAATATATCCTGTGTAATGCGCAGTCGAATTAAAATTTCATACATTTTAGAGCTTAGTGACTGTTTCCCTTGGTAACCCTTTGAAATTTTAAGAAGGACAACAGGTCAAAGTACCAACCATTATTGCTCTCAACTTACTTCCCCCTCCCTTCCCCCAAGCTCACTCAAAATAATAGACTCTCGTAGAAATCTTACTGTATAAGAGCCACATTTCTGTCTTGTGTTGCAGCTGGCGAATATGGTTGTGTGCAGAGCTGACAACTTAATTTGTTTCTAATTGAACTCATCACTTTTATCTCTATCACAGTATTATTGAATTATACATTCTAATCATCAATTATACATTTGTTCTGTAACACTTCACAGCTGTATACTGGAGCAACACGCAGGACTGTAATTCCATTTATATATCATCCAGTGCTTACATGCTTAGCAGCCTGGTGCTGTTTTCTTCTGCAGTTGGAGAATTCTGGTACTTGTTCTATGAATAAGCCCAAAACTGATGAAATGTGTTCAATATTTTAGAAATCTGAGGTTACTTAATTTGCAAATCTCCAATTTTTGTACAGTGCACAGTATTGTGCGGGTAGTGTAAAGCTGCACATGTGTATAAAACAAATTCAAAGTCAGACGAATAACTTACAATGTAGAAAATACACTGTATTTAAACTGTAGTTCAACTGAAATATGTGACATGACTTTTACATTTCAAATATATGTCACAACAATGGATGGAAGTATATTTTGTGATAATTTAATTTGTGTTATTCCTTTTTATAAACAAATGTTAGCTCGCTATTGGTAATTCTATCTATTAAATGCGTACAACGAAGCCATGTATAAGCAGAAACATAGGTTCAGTATGTGCATGCCACTATATGACTGGATTGCCTTTTTAAAATTTATGGACAGCTAGGATCTTTAGGAGTGTCTTTGCCTTCATCATGAGGGGGTATTTAATTATCTATGGTCTATTTATTAACAGTATTTTGTGAGAAATCTTCCGAAAACAGTAGTTTCCAAATGATTCCCTCAAAGATCCCTCACAGAGCTTGGTACACCTTATATTAGGGGTTGATTTTACAATAGAAAATAGATGCTTTTTGGATTTTGGCCGATAGCTAATGCATTCTTTAAATTATTTTATCCATTGAAGCTTATGGCATAATTGCCTACTGTATTCATTTCCTCTAAGGGAGAAGCCCGGCGGAGACGCAGGTGGGCAGTGATGGGGGGAGACAGGGCCCGGACTATTTGCATCATTTTGCCCCGACCCTCGCAGCAAAATGTCTTGAAATATGCATAATTAAATAGGGGTTTGCCCAAATGATCATAGAATCACAGATCCACAGATTCCTGATAAGATTCTCCCCATTCTGCCCACTTCACTAGTGCCTACTCCTCCGGGGGTGCGGGAAGCTACCTAATGTTCCAGGAGAGTAGGCAAGTATGGCCTACGGGTCCATTTTGTTACATTATTTGTCAGGGGGATCTACACATTTGCAGCAAGAATGGCAGAAGTAAAGTGATCGCACAAGCTTTATACACTTTACAGTGACGGGTTCCCTGCAGGTGTTCTTTAGTACATTGCCCTAATAATTTCTTATTTCTGCAATATGAAGCAATAAGAAATTATATTTATAGGGGCTAAATAAATATAAATATGCCCCTAAATAATGTGTGCTTTTGGAAAATATATTTTTAAGTGCGGATTGTAAGCTATCACAAATATGCCACAATCCTCTTTATTACATTTTGCTGTACCTGTTTTAAAATAATTGGTGGGTTCTTAAATCATATTTGTTTGATTTTCAGAGGCAGCGTATATTACTGTACTTACTCCAGGGCCGGATTAACAATGGGGCAGGTGGAGCTTCAGCTCCAGGCCCCCAATGAAAATAGGCCCACAGTACAAAGAGGATCCACTGGAGACAGGGAAAAAAAATTCACCACCAGCAGCCATCTGACTCGGGCCCTGTCTGCTCAAATCCCTCCTCCCATCACCTCCAGCCCCTCCCCCCATCAGCACAGGACAACCAACTTCTCTCCCCCGAGTCCCGGGCCAACATAAAATTAATCCAAAGAGTGATGCAGTGGAAGGCTCTCCCTGTGCCGTGTAGCGTGCCTCAGCTTCTCTGCATCTGCTGACGTCACATCGATGCTGCCGGGTGCATGGCCCTATGTGAGGCCTGCCATTGACACTGTGGCTGACTGAGAAGGCACCCTTGGATCCTCCTGACTATCAGAGTGCTGTGGCTGTACTGCCACCAGCAACTGACCTTATCTCCCTGGCAGCTCCTGGCAGTGGAGAGAAGACCCGCAGAAATTTTGAGACAGCAGAAGACAGTAGAGAAGCAGGTAAGTGAACTTGGGGTGGAGAGAGCAAAACATACGAGAGGACACAGATGAGGATAACGGGGTGGGGAGAGAATATTGGAAACAGATGAGGAGGAGGAGGGGGACAGAGTAGTGGACACAGGAGAAGTAGGGGGATAGAGTAATAGACACAGAGAAGGAGGAGGGGGACAGAGTAATAGACACAGAGAAGGAGGATGGGGACAGAGTAATAGACACAGAAAAGGAGGAGGGGAACAGAGTAATGGACACAGAGAAGGAGGAGGGGGACAGAGTAATGGACACAGAAAAGGAGGAGGGGAACAGAGTAATGGATACAGAAAAGGAGGAGGGGAACAGAGTAATGGACACAGAAAAGGAGGAGGGGGACAGAGTAATGGACACAGAAAAGGAGGAGGGGGACAGAGTAATGGACACAGAGAAGGAGGGGGACAGAGTAATGGACACAGATGAGGAAAAATAGGGGGTACAGAGTAATGGACACAGATGAGGAGGAGGAGAAGGGGGGAAAGAGTAATGGACACAGAGAAGGAGGAGGGGGACAGAGTAATGGACACAGAGAAGGAGGAGGAGAACAGAGTAATGGACACAGAAGGAGGAGGGGGACAGAGTAATGGACACAGAAAAGGAGGAGAGGGACAGCGTAATGGACACAGAGAAGGAGGGGGACAGAGTAATGGACACAGATGAGGAAAAAGAGAGGGTACAGAGTAATGGACACAGATGAGGAGGAGGAGGAGAAGGGGGGACAGAGTAACGGACACAGGAGGAGGGGAGTACAGAATAATGAACACGGAGGAGGAGAGGGGCAGACAGAGTAATGGACACAGATGAGAAGGGGGGACAGAGTAATGGACACAGATTAGGAGGGGGGAAAGAGTCGTGAACACAGAGGAGGAGGGGGGAGGACAGAGTAATGGACACAGATGAGGAGGGGGGACAGAGTCATGGCCATGGAGGAGGAGGGGGGGAGGACAGAGTAATGGACACAGATGAGAAGGGGGACAGTCATGGCCATGGAGGAGGAGGGGGGAGGACAGAGTAATGCACATAGATGAGGAGGGGGGATAGAGTAATGGACACATTGGAGGAGGGGGGACAGAGTAATGGACACAAAGGAGGAGAGGAGGGACACAGTAATGGACACAGATGAGGAGGGGGGACAGAGTCGTGGACACGGAGGGGGCTGGGTGGACAGAATAATGGACACAGATGAGGAGGAGGGGGGACAGAGTAATGGACACAGAGGAGGGGGGATAGAGTAATGGACACATTTGAGGAGGGGGGACAGAGTAATGGACACAAAGGAGGAGAGGAGGGACACAGTAATGGACACAGATGAGGAGGGGGGACAGAGTCGTGGACACGGAGGGGGCTGGGTGGACAGAATAATGGACACAGATGAGGAGGAGGGGGGACAGAGTAATGGACACAGTGGAGGAGGGGAGGACAGAGTAATGGACACAGAGGAAGAGAGGGGGAGGACAGAGTAATGGACCAAGATGAGGAGGGGAGACAGAGTCATGGACACGGAGGAGGAGGAGGAGGAGGAGGACAGATTAGTGGACACAGAGGAGGAGCGGTGACAGAGTACTGAAATTGGCGGAGGAGGGGGACAGATTAATGGACACGGAGGAGGAGGGGGACAGAGTAATGGACACGAAGGAGGAGGGGGGTGTCGGCAGACAGAGTAATGGACATGAAGGAGGAGAAAGGGAGGACAGAGTAATGGACACAGGAAGAGGGGACAACGATGACAGAGTAATGGACATAGAGGAGGGGGAAAGAGTAATGGACACAGAGAGGAGAAAGGGAACTCAATAAAGGACACAGTGATGATGGGGGGCAGTGTAACGGATAGATGAGAAGGAGAAGGGGAGAGAGAACACTGTAATGGACACAGATAAAGAGGGTTAACAAAATAATGGAGGAGGAGGAGGGGGTAGAGCACAATAATTGACATACAGATGAGAGAGGGAAGAACATAGTGCAAAATATACAGGGGTAGCATAATATGGAACATATACATTGAATGGGACAAGCTTAGTGCATACACCCAGGTATGGGGTCTGAGAACTATTGGGGTATGGGGTCTGAGAACCTATAGACAAAGAGGGGCACATATAGACAAAGTCAGGATATGATGATGAGTAAGAGGTATTCCTGTGTCCATTATGTGGGCAGGGCATGATGTGAGTGAGGGGTATGTGTGTGTCAGTTATTGGATCAGAGTGTGGCAGTGAGAAGAAATACAGAGGGTGGAATATGGGGTCAGGGAGTGATGGTGAGTGAGAGGTTTTTCAGTGGATCAGGGAGTGGTAGTGGCTGTTGTATGGGGTTGACAAGTGAGGGGTATTTCAATGTTTGAAAGATGGTATCTGGGAGTACTATTATCTATGAGGTTTTGTAAACAGCATTGTTTGATGGGCAAATGGTATTTCGGTGGGTGGTGAGTGAGGTAGTAAGTTACAGGCAGAAAGGTGGTGCAATATGTGCCCCACAATCATAGGTAGCTATCGGCCTACCAAAATGTGTGTGAGGTCAGGGACAAATACAGTATATGAAGAGGTGAGCTAGGTTGAGGTACTAGCCCTGTACAGACAACACCCCCACAGCACTGGTCACACCTCCCACATTGCTGGTCACACCCCTGTGGCACACAATAGGCCCTTCATAAATTTTAGCTCCGGGCCCATGCAAACCTTAATCTGGCAATGACTTACTCTGGGTATGTCCCTAGCAGCAAAAAAAAACATTTTTTTGCTGTTTTGAAAAAAATCTCCATTCTTGTATTATTAGAATTCAATGTAAATAGTATTTCAAGAGTGTGTGATTTTGAAAGGCAGCGTATATCACTGTACTTACTCTGGGTGTGGTGGTGTCCCCAGCAGCTGCACCCAAAAATAAGTGCAAAAAATACATATTTTTTCCTGTTTTAAAAAAATTCCCCATTCTTCTTTTATAATTAAATTTAAATCATATTTCAAGAGTGTATGATTTTGGGTGTGGTGGTGTCCTCAGCAGTGGGAAAATTTTTTTTCCTGTTTTTTATTTTTCTGTTAAATCTTTTATAATTCAATTTAAATAATATTTCAAGAGTGTGATTTTGAGAGGCAGCATGTATTACTGTATTTACTCTGGTTGTGGGGGTGTAAATAGTATTGCAGCAATGTATAATCTTGAAAGGCAGGGTATATTACTGTACTTACTTTGGGTGTGGTGGTGTTTCCATCAGCTGCACCCCAAAATAATAAGTGCAAAAAACATTTTTTTCTGGGGTCTAAAAAAATCTCCAGTCTTTTAAGACAACTGCATGGTAAAGGTAACAGATCCTCATTTCCTTATCTAATTGTTCTCTTGGTGTGGTGGCAGTTACTTCTAGCTTGGTATAAAGAAATAAAATCAATCATGGATCAGTTGATAGAAGAACAAGAGCATAGTACTTATTCAACATCTACTTTTAAAATAGGTCAAGGTGTAAAAAGGTGTAAGAAAATATAAACAATATTTGACAATCTTAGAAATTGATGATGCTACTTTGGAAGTGCAATAGGATGGGAATAACTGTGTATTTAACACTAATGATGAATGTGATGGACTATAACAAGTTGCTAAAATTCAGAAGGATGATGTCTGTGTCAAAGTAATTCAGCCACTAGTGGCAGTAGTTCTTGCCAGTGATGGGAAGAAATAAATTGTCATGCCTGGGCAAAAGACCAAAAACTTCACCTTTTTCCATGTGGATTTTTTTTACCCATATCCTGACATTTGTCAAGGCATCTGTGCCTTTTTTAGTGCCAAAGAAAGTAGAGGTAGGGACATTAACCATATAGGCACCTCCACCCTGTTCATGCAAAATTATTTATCAAATATAAAAATCATAAAATAATAAAAACAGTCCAGCATCAACTACCAGCATCATGAATAGATCCCAGCACATGCAATCTCCACCTCCAACCCCTTCATCATCAACCTCATCATTAATGATCGAAGGTAAGCTGGGTACACTATGCGATCTGTCTTATGATATATCGTTCCAAACAGATCTGAGCAATATATTGTACGGATCGTATAATGTGTATGCCCAATCGTGTGTTCACAAGGGTCGGTCATCACATTGTCCCATCTGCTGTACAGCAGATGGGATGATGCAGTGACCAATGCCATGCTGTTAAATGCAGCATAGAAAGTTATATCGCATGGTCATTCACCGGATCATGTAGTGTGGTAAGGCCACGCAATATATTGTTCCATTGCATCATGCCATTGATGGGTACACACAGTGTATAGTGTGTACCCAGCTGTAGTTTTGCATTCAATTTGCAAAGACAAACTAACTCCTCCTCTATCCAGGATTCTCAAGAAGAATCCTTGTGCGATAGAGCTGCTGCTGCTGGGGGTGAATCTTCATCACTTAAGGAGACCAAGAAGAAGAATAGTAATTTCGAACAACAATTGACTGTGAAACAATCATTTGTAAGAGGAACCAAGTATGACAGCCTCCATCCTGTTGCACAGCGGATCACTGAAGCCATGACAGCTACAGTATGTTAGTATTAGATCTGCATTCAATATCTGCTATCGGGATGCAGTTAATATACCGACCACAGGGGTTCCGGCGGTCAGAATGCCGGCAACGGAGTCCAGACACCTATCAGAATCCCAGTGCTAGCATCCCGACCGCCGGAATCCCAAAAGTAAAGCTGGGTACACACTGACAGATATGTCTGTCCAATCTGGTGGGAAGGAAAATCTGGTAATCTATGGGAGCAAATACCAATAGAAATTTGCTCCAAAACCCTGGAAGACAGACCATATTTTCCTTTCCACCAGACAGATTGGACAGATATATTCATTGTGTACCCAGCTTAAGTAGCGGGGTTATGGGGAGGGTTAGGGTTAGGCACTATGGGGGAGGGTTAGGTTTAGGGTGCTGGAAGGTTAGGTTCAGGCACCGGGGAGGGAGGGTTAGGGTAGGGAGAGGGTTCAGATACCTACCAACAGTTGTCAGTATCCTAAGCCTGTCGGGATGCTGGCATTGGTATTCTGACCGTTGGCATTCCGTACCCATCCCCTGTCATCAACGCATCTGGTTTTAGACAATTAGTTGAGGTTATGTGTTCACACTACCAATTCCATATCGATTCTATTTTGCCAGAGTAGCAATTCTTCACCTGTACTGGGACATTAAACAAGAAGTTCTTCTTTGCCTAGATAATGCCATTGTACCAACTATCCACTTTACTACAGATATGTGATCAAACTTAAGATTACATGACTGTGACAGCACACTGGGTGGGTGTATCGCCTTCAGCAGCAGTATCTAGCACACAACGCCAGCTCATTCACAGGCAGATCACTGGCATCACTAAGAAGCATACAGGTGTCAATCTGTTGGAAAAACTCAGATGTGATAGCAAAAAATCTTACCTCGCTAGAACTCTTATGCTGCACTACTGTAGAATAATCTAATAATGCTGCAGGATCGGTCTTGTATAAATAGACACCTCCTGTTGGCTTCAGAGTAGCCACTGATTTCACTTAGCTGCAGTCTGTAAAGCTGAGTACAAGGACACAGCCACTTGCTACAGCATTACATGTTGGTAGCTGCTCAATAACTTCAGTAATTAGTAATTCGTAAGATAGGGACCTCCAGTATCAGAGACGCCGTGACACGGCCCAGAGGCTTAGCCATATCTTTGCAAATATATGCAAGTGAGATCTCTGAAATTTCTACCACCATGTAGTTTTTCAAATCTTATTGCTGATTTCATTCTGAGTGCTGGGGGATTACTTTTTTGTTACTTGCTACAGCATGGCCAGAAAATGGGGCCAACATGCCCCTTTTTCTGGGAGGCTGCCTGATGCCACCTCTGCTCCCTCCCCAAATGGTAGCATCCTGACAATCAGGATACAGCATCTGGGCACATGCGCATGTGCAGATCTTCTAACACCGGAGTTGTATGCAAACCATCAGGTTTGCATACAACTCTGAATCAGGTCCATTATACAATCATTAAAAATTGTTCAATTTCAACACGTACCATGTTTTGCAAACTTGGTGGTTCAGAATATATTTAAAAATGATGGGTCCATGTAGGACATGCTGGCTGTGGCCCATAAAAGTAGAAGAATGCAGCAGCTGCAACAACAGTATAATTTGCCATGCCACAACAGAAGCAAGAGGTAGCAACCAGGTGGAATTCAGCAACTGAAGAAACAGCAACAAGCCATACAAATGTATACATCAAGCCAAGAGATAGAGAGGGCAGGCATGTTACCATCTTACTGCAGCACACCGGAGAATATGCTCATCTTTATGCAAGCTAGGTATGCAAGGTAGGTAGTTAGGTCATACCCTTAAGTAAACTACTGGAAAACCAACTAAAGAATCTGAAGGAGGAGATGAAACTAAGTGATGCCGCTAAGTATGTTGGACTTGTAGATCAAGTTTTTTATTTGATTTGCCAGGACAAAAGGGTTTGCAACATCTTGCAATTGGATCATTACATTTTGGCACCCATTTTTGATCTTAGGTTTAAGTCCTATGTAATGCCTTTCTAACTGACACAGATTTTAAGATACTATGTTGACATTCTAATCATGTCAACACTGATGAAATGTCAGCATGATTAGAATATCAACAAAATTTCCCTGGTGACCTAGTGGTGACTTGCTTGTGGCCGGGAAGTCCTTATGACTTCTGGTGGATCCTGTGGCAGTGATGAGTGTGCCTAACCACTAACCGTAACCCTCCCCCTAATGCTTAACCTCCCTTATGACAGCGTAACCCTAATGTTCCCGCTAGTGCCTAACCCTCCACTGATGCAGTCTAACAGTAACACTTTGGTCCCTGCAGGCTGATCTTCCTTGCCAAACGTTCAATGTCTGCTGCTCCGCTCTGTCAGTCCCTCCATTGGTTGCCAGTTTTCTACCGTATTCAATAGAAGATCTGCATCTAGCATCTCCATGCATTACTTGCTTCCATTCACAGCTACAGGACTTTTTTCAGGCTGCACCCACTCTGTGGAATGCCCCACCACACACAATGTCTTTCCTCTAGTCTCCAAACCTTCAAGCGTTCCCTGAAAACTCACCTCTTCAGACAAGCTTATCAGATTCCAGAACTGCCCACATAACCTTCATAGCTACCATATATAATTACATCCCCTTTCACAGACCACACATAACCTCACACATTGTCTTTCTTTCACATCCTCCTGACATTCAGCCGACATTCCTGTGTGACTGGATCATACAGCTCACCAAGAAACTCTGCATTCTGGCTGGACCAAAAAGCAATATATAGCACCTTCAGGGGCAGAACTATGGGAGACAATGGAGGCGCCTGCCACCGGGCTCCAGCTCTGAAGGGGCTCCTCCTCTATTGTCCTCAACATATTCACCCCACTTAAGGCTGTAACTATGTACCCAGGGTGTACCGTCACAGCCGCCCAATACATGGCACCTCTTCCTGACACCTCAGAAGCCACCATACACTAGTGTAGAGCTCCATGTCAGACAATCAGCTGCTGCCTTTGTCCATCTATAGCCTGTCAGCATGTGAATTAATACATTATAGTGTCAGCGGCTATGACGGGGGGGCACAAAAGTATAACTTGCCTCCGAGCGTCTGGAATGAACTTACGCCACTGAGCACCTTTCCATGTGTATCAATGCCTACTTCCTTGTATATTGTAAGCTTGCGAGTAGGGCCTTCCTACCTATATGTCTATCTGTTATTACCCAGTTTGTACAACAGGATTTGTTGCGCTATATAAGAAACTGTTAATAAATAAAAATAATAAATAATGTTGACACTGGTGTCGACATGTTCAGTGTCGACATTGTGCTGTCAACATTTTAACTACATCCCATCTTAATATACAGAGAATTGTATAATATGCATAGTATGCAAAACAAGAAACATCCAGTGAGCAGCAGTTTAATGGACAAAAAATGCCTTGTAATAAGAGAGAATTGGTTATGCAGGAAAATTCAGCTGTGCTTTACTTTTAAATGCAGACTTTTGTAATCTCCCAGCATTCTTTAGGATTTACTCTACACTCAAAGGCCACTGTATTAGGTACACCTTCCAAGTACTGTGTACCAAGTACCTACTAATACTCAGCCAATTTATCTGGCGCCCGTCGGCCAGTGTGTACCAGCAATATGTCTGTGAACGACGTTGTTCACAGACATATCGCGTCGGCTGCACGGACAGAAATATCTGCAGATATATCTGTCCATCGGCAAGTGTGTACGGACGATCAGCTGATCACCCGTACACATGCAGCCGCAGGGAGGGGGCGGACCCGTGGCTGCCTGGAAGATCACTCGATCTGCAGATATATCTTTACTGTCTGTGCCCACCTTTAGGAATTATAACAGCATATTGTTGAATCCGTGATACAGGGTGTTCTGGGGATAAATGTGTGTCTTACACAAGTACTTGGATGGTGTACCTAATAAAGTGGCCTTTGAGTGTAGAGTAAATCTTAGAGAAATCCTAGAGAATGCGGGGAGCCTACAAGAGTCTGCAAATAAAAATAAAGTACAGCTGAATTTCCTGCATGAAAAAAATGAGCAACGGGAGCAAAGTAATGAAGCAATCTGCAAAATAAAGTTTTACAATTTTTTTAAATGTTTGTAAATCTTTGGGAGATCTTTTATTGTAGTATAACGGCCAACTTCTGAGTTTCTGTTTTTAGGAGGAGACTTTTACAATCTGACTTATCTTGTTCTTAAATATTTATACCACACCCCAGTTACATTGCTTAATCTGAACTAATCACAAAAAAGATGGAATACTGGCCCTCCCAAGCCATTGTTCAATAAGAGACAGCAGATTTTATTTGTTGCTTATCCTTTGCTTAATGTGTTTTCATTTGGCAGTGAGAAGTCTGTAGAGGGAAAAAAAGAGATACGGCAATTCTTATATATAAAAGGTAGTGAATCTTGTAATCTCTTATTGTTCTGATCTGTGGCTTTATTATATAACAGGATATGTAGCAACACTCCAACGGGCCTGGGTCTGCTCTCCTTATCATACTACTATATGTCTCTGTGAGTCCTGGGTGCTTGGTGATGTATGCTGGAGAGACATGGTCTCAGGGGAAGTGCCGCTAGTTGGAAGCACAGATTGGCATATTTGATATGTAGTTTAATTAGTTCCTCTAGAATTGTAGAAACATGACCGACTTGGACATCATTATTGAAGACCCAGCTTTGTTCAGTGGCCAGGAGGGATAATTACGCCTCCTACTAACAAGACACAGAACACAGGAACATGTGCTCTTTCAAGAGAGAAACCAGGAACTGTGGAAATGAGATTCCGATCATAAGCCTTATTAGGAAAAAGAGAAAGAAATGGATTCTTGTAACATGCTGAGATTTAATGCACTCATATAGAGCTGTTTATATACAGAAAATGGGTTGTGAGGTTCTAGGAAAAATTGAAATAGGCTAAAAACATTGCCAGATTTGCTGTTATTCCTAAACACAAGCATCAATATAATTTGTTGATCAGAGACATTTGAGTCTTCTGTTCTTATGAGATATACTGTATGGCTATGTCATAAGATACAGTGTAGTGGCTTAATAAAGTAGTCATATTGTGCTGAAAAGGTTCTATGATGAACATTTTAAAGGGATATGTTTAGTGGTTGTTCCAGTAATATTATTAAAATGGACCTGTCATGCAATTTAAGAAAATATAACGTAAAAGCCTAATTGCAATGCAACTTTCTTGTATGCAATCAACACTATACCGCTGATTCTCAACAGGTGGCAACTCTCCACACATCATAAACATCAGCTTCTGGCATATTAATATTATTAATAATAATATTATTAACATTTATTTATACAATTCTAGTCTTCACTAGAGCACTTTACAATTGGATAATAGGTTAGCGAAGTACAAAACTGCAAAATACATATTTGCACTTCTAGCAACAGCAATAAGGCTTAAAAAATTGCATCGCTTATATGCCCTTCACTTTCAGCTACACTTGGATTGCAAATAGTCTTGTTAAGAGACTGGCATTATATTGACTTGTTTTTGCTTTCCCTCCAACTAGGGTTCTATTTATTAACATTATTTTTACTAAAATAAAGTGAAAAATGGTGTTTTCACACCCTTTTCACATTATTTTAGTTTCACCTAAATTTACTAAAGGGCAATTGGCATTTGTAAAATGCCTGAGATTGACTAAAAATAAAATGTGAAAAAATACCGGGGGAAGCCCTGTGATAATAACGCCACCTGGAGATGGCGTTATCCAGGGTCTCCTCCAGTCCCCTGACTCCTGCTCTGCTCTAACAGGCAGAGCAGAGCCGGGAGCTGAGCCCCAGTGATCAGCTGTGTGGTCTAAACAGACCACAAGCTGATCACTGCTAAAAAAAAAAAAAAATTGTAAAAAAACTTACCTGAGTCCAGGGCCGGTGATTGGTGCTCTAGTGATGTCCTCCAGGGCTTCGGTCAGCTGGTCTACCATCCTGCACTGTAACCCTGGTCAGCTGCTGCATAGAACAGCTGACCGGGTCACAGTGCTGGATCAGAGACCAGCTGACTGGAGCCCCGAAGGGAGGACATCAACGGAAAAAAAAACACACAATACTAAATAAACTTAAGTATTAACATACTGCAGAAAAGAGAGCTAAGCTAAGTGTTGTAGTTTTTTGTTTTAGAAACTAGAGGGCATTCATGAAATATTTGAGTAAACAGGTCTTGAATCTGTTTTTTAAGGTTTCTAGAGTGGAGGCCTCTAGGACCGTGAGAGGCAGTAAGTTTCAGAGAGTTGGAGCAACAAAACTAAAATCTCGACATGCAAATGAAGAAAGTGAGATTCTAGGTACTGCCAATAGTCCTTTATCTGCAGATTGAGGTAAATGAGTGGGAGTATAAGGAATTGGAAGCTGCTTCCAGTATCTTAGAGCCTAGGTACTGTATTTAGGGCTTTGAAAGTATAATGGATTGGGATCTTTCAGGATGGGAACACACACAGTTCAATGATTGTCAAATCTGGTAACAGATTTTCAAACTGACATGTTAGTACATTGTATATATAAATTATATATTTATTTATTCAGTTTGCTTTTTGTGTTCCATTAATTGACCAGTAAGTTGAGGTCAAGTAACAGGAAATGTTGTGTTTGTGTTTTACAAATGATTTACGCAAATGTATTAACAATCGCTGTATTTTGGATGGAAAAATGCCATTTCATTGAGGTCTAGCCAAGGGACAATGCTGTGCACTTACAATAAATTTCTCCAATATTATCTATCATCACAGAGTATAGTTGTTAGTTTCCAGGTACTATTCTCAATTGTTTAAGGTCATTTTACTTGAAGAGGCGTATTTAGAAGACAGTAAAATGAAGTCACAATCATTTGTTGAGTATATTAAATGGAGAAATTTGCCTGAGAGTGACAGGCTTAAATATGCTGCTCGGTAAATTTTGTGCTGCATATTCTACGCTGACAATTATGTCTGAGTAATACTAATGTTACATAGAATTAGACGGCAGAAAAGAACCATTTGGCCCATATAGTCTTCCCCTTTTCCTGCAACTATTACCAACATTCTTAAAATGAAAAGGTTTTATACAAACCAATTATTCAGTGAATAGTGTTTTATCTTGCAGTTTTTCAAAAGGAGTTAAAAAGGTTCGTAGAAATGAAAATTTTAATGTAGGTGAGATGTGAATGCATTTATTAACTCTTTCATTACCCCACTGAGCCTCCAGTGCATTGATATGCTCTCTGCTATGTTCAATTCCATACATGATGGGATTCTATACAGTACTGTGGGCTAATAGCTGCTTGCTTTTTATTGCTGGCAGTCAAGAGCTTAAACGCTGACCCAATTGAATGTTAAAATCTGGTCACCTCTTCTGACATGAGCTGCCCTCGCTGTTTCCTTGTCTCTGATGAAGTTCCAGTGTTACTGTTTATCTATTGACATCCCTGAATAAGACACAATCCTCCATTATTCATCATGTTGGGTGCAGGGTAAGTATGTGGCTTTCGCTCAGCCTCAGGCGACTCAGCTGCTCCTAACGCACAGCCTGAGAAATGCTCGGCTGACACTAGACTATTGCATGTCTGCCTGAACATCTGTGACCTCCCCGGGAGATCGCTGGGTGTCATTTCTTTCTGCCTGTGTGATGTCATTAATGACTGAATCCATCCTCAGATCAGCTTCTGTGCAGTCCATGGACTCTACTCATATTGTACTTAAACTAGTGTTGTTATTACAGTGAGGACAAGTGTGGTAATTGTGCCAGGCCGTGTCAAAAAACAATGTGGGGTGCAGCAAAGTATATGATAATATAATATAATGATAATTTCCTTGTTTTAAACATTAAAGTTTTAACTGCTCTGTTTATAAGTGTAATAATTGTGGAAAAGCAAATATTTGTCTTAAGCCGCGTATCCACTAGCCGTTAAAGTGAACGATTGAACGATATTGTTATTGTTCATTATATCTGCTGGTGGATATGCCATCAACGACCAGCGATACTCGCTCCCGCTGGTCATTGACAATGTCGCTCATCACCTATACTTGCAAGGCAACCGGACGATATTGTCAGGTTCTGCAAGTAAAGGATGAGGGACGGTGACGTCACTGTACGATATATTGTTCAGTGTGGGTACTCAAGGGACACACTACACAATATCACTCATGGAGCGAATCGTGTAGTGGATATGCGTCTTTACAATATAGATTACTCATACTGAATTGTTTATGCCAGTTTGCATAAGAAACAAGTAGAGCGCTGGTTGACTTTGGACATCAGTACATGTATAGTCGCAAATTTCGATAGCTTGGGGGGGGGAGCATGGAGGCTGCTGGGGAAGGGTCAGAAGATACATCTCTGGTAATATAAAACATACTTCAGTAGAAGTGCTAATTATGTTGTGTAACACTTTGTTAATACTAAATATTGTAGTGGTATGAACTTGTGTCATTGGGAGGGAAGCTGGATACTTTGAGTGGAGTATGATGGGATGGCAGAAAGCCCACTTCTAGGCCTTGGTGTTGGGTTTGCAGATGGTTATTCTGTCAGTAGGGCCGTTCCTTCTTTGCTACCATACTTCCCCTTTTAATTAATAAAATTATTTAAAACAAAATATAAACTGACCCTTTATTTTAGACAAATATATGTTGATTGTCAACTGCCTGAGAAGTAAGGGCTGACATTAGGCAATATGGTGTTTAATGAAGTTTTTTATTACAGTAAGATGTCTATGAGGAATAAACTATTGAAGCAGAAAGTCCATTTCTGCTTTTTAGTTTCAGAGACAGCACTCCAAGGCCTTAGGAAGAGGATCCCGGCACCGCATGTGTGAGGTAAGGACCACCACCAGACAGGAACGTAGGGCCGTGCTCTTTAGCATAGCAAGTGGACAGATTCAAATACTGCATCCAGGTTGTCGCGCTCGGACCCCCACTTGAGGGTGGAAATAAACTGAGGCCAACTGACATGGGGACCCCTGGATAATGGCATGCAAACATGTGGGTTTCCTAAATAGTGTAAACTCCAGTGCTTTATTTAGTATGGTCTGTACAACACAGTTATGGAACAATCGCGCAGATAATTATTTATATAATAAATATTATAAAAATGTAGGAAAATCATCTAGACAGCAGCCTCATGAGGAGAGATGAAACTAGAGGGTATATTTACTAAAGTGTGGGTTTTTAGAAATGGAGATGTTGCCCATAGCAATCAATCATGTCCTTTAGTAAATATACCCCTAGGAGTACTCAACACTCTCCACAAAAACCAGATTCCATCATTTCTGTCACTTTGGTGCACAGTAAGGTGGAAATCGTATCAGCACTGCTCAATTCTGGTGCAGCGGAGAACTACATCACTGCTAAATATGTCCATCAACATCAAATCTCCACAGATACCTTACCTCAGTCCATTTCCTTATGTGCGGAGGATGGCAGCCTGATTCCCCAAGGCACCGATACCTCAAAGACCAATCCTTTGAAACTCTGCATGGAAGCCCTTCATTTGGAGGAAATCTCCTTCTTGGTCATTCCTAAAGCTACTCACTCTGTGGTTCTGGGGCTTACTTGGTTACAAATTATGACCCAAAGCTTGTGTGGTCCTCCATGCAGATCTTGTTTCGGAGAAAAGCCTGTTCAGCATTCTTTCATGGAGAAGTTACCTCCCCAGTACTATTCCGACATGGACGTCTTCAGCAAACAATGTGCCAATCATCTTCCTCCACACTGAAATGGGATTGTCCCATAGATTTGATACCTGGGAAGATGTCTGCTAGCAGCCATATCTATCGACTCTCCATTTCCGAGACAGCTGCCATGTCCGCCTACAGTATATTAAAGAAAACCTTGAAAAGGGATTTATTCATCCTCCCTCATCATCTGCGGGAGCAGGATTTTTCTTTGTCAAGAAGGACAGTGGCCTACATCCTAGTATCGGCTATAGAGGTCTTAACGACATCACGATAAAGAACCACTATCCGTTACACCTTATCACTGAACTTTTTTACCGGGTCAAAGTATCCAGCATTTTCACCAAGTTTGTTCTTCAAGGGGCCTACAACCTGATTTGTACCAGAAAGGGGGACAAATCGAAAACAGCATTTAACACCAAAAATGGGCACTACGAATACCGGGTGATGCCATTCGGGTTGAGCAATGCTCCCACTGTCTTCCAGCATTTCATCAACAGGATCTTCTGGGACCTGTTTTACCATTCAGTCATAGTCTACTTGGATGATACCTCCCAGAACCTTTCCACTAATCGGGCTCAGGTCAAAAAAGTTCTAGAGCGACTACGACAGAACCATCTATTTTGCAAACTAGAGAAGTGCATATTCGAGGTCCCATCTACCTAATTTCTGGGATACATAATTTCTGGTTCCAACCTCCAGATGGATCCTGGGAAGGTGCAAGCGGTACTGACATGTGATGAACCCCCCTCAAAGATTTCTGGGCTTCGTAAATTATTACCGGAAGTTCATCCGAGGGTTCTTTTCTCATTTTTGATTTCAAGCTGCACTTTTACCCTGGATCAAAGAACAGCAAGGCTGATGCTCTCTCCCTCTCAAAATGTTCAGACAAAGACTCAGCTGCCATCGAGCTTCTATGAGGCTATCGTCCACTCCACCACCTCAGAAGACCTTTGTGAAATCCAACCTAGGCAAAAGGCTACTCCACTTGGCTCATGCTTCTCAATTCTCTGGGCATGCAGGAGTTCAAAAGACATTCAAATTTATTAGCCAATCATACTAGTGGCCATCCATGTGGTCCAATGTTCCGGCTTTCCTGTCATCATGTGTGAAGTGTGCACAACACAACGTCTCATGTCAAATTCCAGCTGGACCTCTTCATCCTCTGTCCAATACCACTCATACTTGGACCCATCTGTCCATAGATTTTGTGACTGATCTACCAAATTCTGGAGGGTACAATACGATCTGGGTGATTGTATAGCGCTTCTCAAAGATGGCCCATTTTATCCCTCTGACTGGCCTCCTTTCTGCTCCTGGTCTGGCCCAATTTTTCCTTTCAAAAATATTCCGTCTTCATGAACTTTCAAATGAGATCATTTCAGATAGAGGAGCCCAGTTCATTGCAAAGTTTTTGAGGGCTCTCTGTTCAACACTCCAGGTCAAGTTAAAGTAGTCCGTGGCCTACCATCCCCAGACCAATGGGTAGATTGAGCCTGTGTATCAATACCTGGAGATGTTTCTACGCCTATACATTTAGTCACCCGGAATATATGCTAGTATGTCTGTATTTTTAAAGCAGTAACCAGCTTGGTTTAGCCTTTAACATGATTGCTGCTTTAAAAATACAGGGACATAGGGGGCATGGGCTTGCAGTAAGGGTGCATGGCATCGTGGGTAGGGGGCATGGCCACACGGCCCATACCCCCCATTGTAGTCTCTCCGGGTGGGCCCGGAGATGCAGACTGCCCCTGCATCTACGGAATTTTCATGACAAATTCCCACACAAGGCCAAGAAGTGTCCAGAGGCTGCTCCTAAAGATAGTATACAGTCACAAATTGCACTATTCGGTGCAGCCGCCAGTCTACTTACTTGCTTCCTTGCTCCATGCTCTGTCTCTGTGGCAGACCTCCTGGGAATGCGGCTTTCATCCAGCTGTCTCTACCTGTGGCTTCCAACATACTCACTGACTTCCACATGCAACATTCCCTCCTAGTGACAAACTCGAGATTTTGAAAGGGGGGGTTTCCAAATCCTTGTTTACCGAACCAATAAAAAAACATCTAGCCACAAATATATATACATATGAACAGCTTACACAGGATATAGGACCACTACAGTATAATATACCACTCAGCATATGAAGGGGTACACACACACTGACTGACACAGACACACACGGACAGACACACGCAGACCTCTATCACTAAAAAACATGAATGCAGCAGACAAATAAATACAGCCAGCATGATTTATTAAAAACTCCCCCCCAGTAGTGCCCCTTATAGAGTGCCCCCAGAAGTGGTCCCCCTATGCCGTGCCCCCAGTAGTGCCCCTTATACAGTGCCCCCAGTAGTGGTCCCCCTATGCAGTGCCTCTTATACAGTGACCCCAGTAGTGCCCCTTATACAGTGCCCTAAGTAGTGCCCCTTATACAGTGCTCCTAGTAGTGGTCCCCCTATACAGTGCTCCCAGTAGTGCCTCTTATACAGTGCCCCAAGTAGTGCCCCTTATGCAGTGGCCCCAGTAGTTCCCCATATACAGTGCCCCCAGTAGTGGTCCCCCTATGCAGTGCTCCCAGTGGTGCCCCTTATACAGTGCCATCAGTAGTACCCCTTATACAGTGCCCCAGTAGTGCCCCTTATACACTGCCCCCAGTAGTGCCTCTTATACAGTGCCCCCAGTAGTGCCCCTTGTACAGTGCCCCCCTATGTAGTGCCTCAGTAGTGGTCCCCCTATGCAGTGCCCCCAGTAGTGCCCCTTATACAGTGCCCCCAGTAGTGGTCTCCCTATGCAGTGCCCCCAGATGTGCCTCTTATACAGTGCCCCCAGTAGTGGTCCCCCTATGCAGTGCCCCGAGTAGTGGTCCTTATACAGTGTCCCCATTAGTGCCCCATATACAGTGCCTCCCTATGTAGTGCCCCCAGTAGTGGGTCCCCCCTATGCAGTACCCCAGTAGTGCCCCTTATACAGAGCATCCAACAGCTCTTGTCCCGAACTTCCAAATTACTTTAAAGGACTTGCAAAAATGAGGATGCATGACGTCCCCCGCAGCTTAAATCTTTTGATCAAATTCTGTACTAATTTCCAATCCTCATACTTTCACTCTTAGATAAACAGTAGATATACAGTTTTACAATGAGGATGAGCGCTGACAATAATGCATGTCCTGTTCAATATACAACATAAGGCCGGTGGGGGGGCCCAAGGACAATTGCATCTTGCACCTCTTTACTTTGCATTATGCGCTGTTTGGGGCATTGCTGCATAGACGACAAACATATTTAGCATTTATTTAACTACCATCCTGTCTGCCACCGCTGTGTGGCAATATTTCTTAGATGACCTATATGCTTTTAAACTGTCGTGCGTTTGTACCGCTTCTCTGTCGCTTACTTTAGCCAGCCATCCCGCTGCAGCCTATGGCCTATATTGGTGAAAAGTGAAAGCAATATTGTGAGCTGTGAGGTGGTCAAAAGAAATTAATGTTATATAGGTTAATAATACTGTAGGAATATATATATATATATATATATATATATATATAGCCTCCAAAAAACGCTCGGCACTCCCGCTGTAATATGGTAAATAAGTCCTGGGTGCCTTCCCCAAATGGATATCCAAAATGCAGACAAATAGGTGCGGGCGGCTCTCTCAGTATATAGAAGAAAATAATAGAGGATTCCCAGCCTCTTATATTGTTCAACGTTTCAAATGTAATTCAAATTTTTGTTCCTGACGAAAAATTTGCAGTCAATTTGAAACGTTGAACGATATAAGAGGCTGGGAATCCTCTATTATTTTCTTCTATATACTGAGAGTGCCGCCCGCATCTATTTGTCTATATATATATATATATATATATAATCCAAAAAGGAAGATAGGCACTCAGGGCACAATATAAATGCAAAAAGAAACGTTTCGGGGCACCAGCCCCTTCTTCAGGACACACTGTAAAAACATTTGTTTTTACAGTGTGTCCTGACGAAGGGGCTGGTGCCCCGAAATGTTGTGCTTCAATACACTTTCTTTTTGCATTTATATTGTGCCCTGAGTGCCTATCTTCCTTTTTGGATTGTATGTACGCTACCATGGATATGGACACCAAGGCCAGTTGTGACTTTATCATTTGAGTGCCGGCAGATTTTGGGATTATATATATATATATATATAGGAATGAAAGATTGGCCATCGATTCTCTGCGTAAAGATGAAAACATCGTTATCAGACCCTCAGACAAGGGAGGGTCGATTGTCATACAAAACATGTCGGATTATAAATTAGAGATTGAACATCAACTGGAGGATAAATCTACCTATATACAGCTTAAGGGAGATCCAACTACCATGTATAAAAAAGAATTGGAATTAATTATTGATACAGCAGTCAAAGATGGTTTATTATCAACTGAACTACAAAAAGCACTTATTTGTGAACATCCAATTATTCCACTGCTCTACACGGTACCAAAAGTACACAAATCGTTGTCACAACCCCCTGGCAGACCAATCATTTCTGCCAGGGGGTCGTTATTTCAATCGATTTCTATATATTTAGATTTCTTTTTACAGGAATGTGTACAAGAACAACCCACTTTTTTAAAAGACACGAGCACGTTGCTTAATATTTTGGAATATTTACCTCCATTGCCACCGGGGCTGCTATTGTGCACTGTGGATGTGAAAAATCTTTATACCTGCATTCCACAAAAAGCAGGGATCCAAGCAGTGCGAGAACTAATTATTAATAATCCCTTATATAAAGGACCGGATGTAGGTTTATTCCTACAACTATTAGAGCTTACGTTGATTAGGAATTATTTCTATTATGATGGCAGGTTTTTTCTCCAAGTAGCAGGTTGTGCAATGGGGTCGGCAGTCGCACCTTCGTTTGCTAACAGCTTTATGTTTTCTGTTGAACACAATGTTTTTTTCTCCAATCCTAACATCAGTCAAAAATGATTTCTGTTCTTAAGGTATATAGATGATTTACTAATTTTGTGGACAGGTACTAGGGATGAGTTTCAACATCTCATAGAAGAGCATAATTTAAGAGATCATCCAGTTAAATTTACCTTTGAGATTAGCACCAGCCACATTAATTATCTAGATGTATTAATTCAAATTAAACAGGGTAGACTATGTATTACGCTTTATAAAAAAAGCTACAGATAGGAATAATTTGTTACATAGTGGAAGCTGCCATCCAAAAAACCTTAAATACAGCCTGCCTTATTCTCAGTTTTTGAGAATCTGTCGTATCACCTCAGACAGATTGGAAACAGTTAAATTATGTGATGATCTATGTATCAAATTTCAACAACGTGGTTACAATGTAGATACATTGCAAAGACAGAAAGAGAAAGCTTTGTCTATTCCTAGACGAGATCTATTGAGACTCGTCATTAAAAATAAAGCTACCAACAGATTGACATGGGTCAATAAATTCAACAACAGCAGTATTACTGTATCAAATCAAACCAAACAATTGTGGCCATTGATTTCAGGAGACCCTGCATTAAAAGGTCTGCATAACTATAAAATAATGCATAGTTATCAAAGAGGTAGTAACCTCAGGGACCTGTTAGTCAAAACAGATGTCACTAGTAAAAATGCGACTACAAAGGGTTTCTTAAGCAAAAAGAGAGGCTGTTTTAAATGTATAAACTGTACCACATGTAATTATATGATCAGTGGAGATTCGTTCCCACACCCTCAATCCGGTAAACTAATAAACATCTTACATCATGTGACATGCACTAGTAAGTATGTCATTTATCTTATTAACTGTCCCTGCAGTATGTTATATGTAGGGAAAACATCGAGGATGTTTAAGGAGAGGATGGCTCTCCATAGGAGCGCTATTCGTTTAGCATTAACTAGAGGAAACTCAGATCAGCCGGTTGCCAAGCATTTCGTGGAAGCGAATCATAGCTTGGCAGCGTTACGGTATAGAATCATAGATCATGTCCCTCCACTCAAACGAGGTGGGGATCGTTCAAAATTATTACTTCAAAAGGAATCCCAATGGATCTTTAAATTAGACACAATGTTTCCAAAGGGGTTAAACGAACAGCTCGGTCTTAATTGTTTTTTATGAAGTGGGCTAAATCTATAATAACATATTCCTATATATGTTCACATTCATGTTTCTTTATTTCTAGTGTTATATACTTAAGGTCTATGTGAGCGTAACTGTTATCTTATTGAAGTAATTTAATATATTTATGTCTTAATGCCTTTTCAGATAAACTATGTTATAATATGCTCTACAATGGTGAAGGGGTTAATGTAGACACTGATTTTGATAGTGACGTCATCTCCAGCCACGTCTGCGACGGGCAGGTGGGCGTCTTTGCACGTGAGGTGTATACAGCTTATAAGGTAAGCTTGTTTTTCATTGTACTTTGTATCCTGACGAAAGAACACATTAAAGTTCTGAAACGTTGATAAGTAAGAGCGGGCTGTAAAGTACTTATTTCAAGTCGTCCTGAGTGCCGCCGGATGGAATTCTATACATTTGTCCCTCACCGGTGTGAGAGGTAAAGCGGAAGGCACCGGACGCAGCTGATTTGTCTTGGTAAACCAGGAGTGCCAGTCGACCTATTTTCTGTATATATATATATATATATATATATATATTATATATGAGAAGAAACTCAGGGTCTCATTCAGACCCGCTCGCAAGCGCCTATGCGCTCGCAAGCGGGTCAATGTTGAGGCCCTGCGCATGCGCAGCGGCTGCACTGCGTGTGCGCAAGCCCCGGATCGAGAGAGAAATTCTCTCGCTCCAGGACTCACTACAAAAGGGGCGGCTGTCAATGGTGATCGACAGCTTGCCCCGTTTTGTGGGTGGGGCGGGGGGGGGGTGGCTACACAAACGGCGACGTTCCCGACGGAACACCTGCCATTTGGGGGCGGCCCCACTGACATCACTAGTGATGTCAGTGGTGAGCTTCAAGCTCTAATAGAGCCGAAAGCTCACTGGGGCTTGCGGTAGATGAGACCCTACCACAAGGGTCTCATCGCAAGCCCCGATGGTCGCGATGGTCTTGACCATCGCGACCATCAACCTGGCCGCTCGCTAAAGCTGTGGGTGGTCACCCACAGCCTAGCGAACGGCCAGGAGGCCGGCTCTGACCATAGAAGCGGCCGCCCTCATTCAGAGCGAGCGCTCGCATTTTGCGAGCGGCTCTGAATGAGGTCCTCAGTTTGAAAAATGTACACACTCAATATCGAGTAAGAAAATTGGACTTGGTCTTGGATACTGAAAATTTTCTCTTGACAAGAGTTCCAACATATACACATTTTAAGAGTGTAGATAGTAATAGCGACCTCGAATATTCCAGCTGTCATTTTCCTCAGTGGATTAAAAATATTCCAAATTCTCAATTTTCCAGACTAAAGCGTAATTGTACAAATTCAGATATGTTTGATAAACAAGCTGTTATATAGGGGGACAGGTTTAAAAAACGTGGATATCCAGAGGAGTTAATAGCTAAATCAAAAGAAAAAGTTAAAAACAGACCGAGTGATGAATTGTTAAGATATAAAGAAAAATGTTAAAAAGAAGACCCTAAACTGTTCTGTCCCTTTGTTACACAATATAATAGTTCTGAAAATAAGGGATATCATGAATAAGAACTGGCATATCTTGAAATTAGATCTACTTATCTGGCTGACCAACCTTATATAGTGTATAAGAAAGCTAGAAGTATAAAATCTATGGTATCTAAAAGTTTATTGGAACCTGACTGTAAAGTGGAAAAACATATGCTTTCAGATGTGAAAGGTTTTCATTCATGCAAAGGATTTAAAAGGTGTAGGTATGGAGAAAAGGAGCAAAATGTTTCTCTGGCTCCAACTCCAAGGGATCCTTCACTATCAAGGATTTCATTAATTGTCATTCTAATTTTATAGCATACATGAATACTTCGCCCGTGTGGTCTTAAATACATCGGTAAGACAAAAAGAGCTTTGAAATGAGAATAATGGAGCACGTACAAAATGTTAAGAATAAGGTATTAAATCACACTATACCACGTCACTTTAAAACTTATCATAAAAGTTATCCTGAAGGAATTAAATTTAAAGGAATAGAATGTGTCTCTAAACCAGAAAGGGAGGGTGATAGGGAAAAAATTATGACCAAAAGAGAAACATACTGGATCATCACCCTAGATACTAAAGTCCCCAAAGGTTTAAATGAGGGGCATGAGATTACACCATTCATAGAATAAATGTCCCTTCACTTTGCAAAATAAATAATTTGAAATAGCCCTATAAAATCTGGATTACTTGTATTGAATGATGTGATCCTACATAGATGATCTAAGTATTCTTGATGGATTTCTACAGTTTAAATTGAACTTTGATATCTAATATTGTAGAAAAATGTTGTGAATGTGCCATAATATGTCTCTTGGTGACCATGTTTTATTATGTCATTATGCCATTATATACATCCTGAAGTTTAGCATTTGAATGGGGAAAAGTTATTTGGCAGAAGCTTTTCTATAGTGTAAAAGATGACTGTTCTTATGAAATAGGAGTTGCCATCTAATTTTTCTTTTATGGTGCCAAGGTATCCAAATGTATACTATTTTGTAAATGTGAGTGCTGGAAGTATGATTTTGGCAGATAGTATTTCTAAAACCAGTAATATTTAGAGATTTAGTAATCCTTAGTATTGGTTGATATTTGAATTATCGAGAAATATCTATTGGATGCATTTTGAAATCAATAGGTTACATTTTATTTAATAGTTGTATATGAATGAACTGGCCAATAAGCTGTGGTTAAGAGGTAAATTGTTTTACTATATAGCTGTATAATCTGGTTGTATATAAAAGGAAGCTAGCTCCCGTTTACATCCAGCGATTACATAGTTTCTTTACATATGTAAATTACATGTGATGTGCTGTACAGGGTATGGCTCTTAGCCCTGTTATAATCTGTTGAGTATGGCCCTCATTCAGAGCCGTACGCTCTGAGCAGAGCGCACGCTCTGAATGAGGGCCGGGCTCCATTTTCATGGAGCGTCCTCCTGGACGCTCGTATAGCTGTGGGTCACCACCCACAGGCTATACGAGCGTGCATTGTGATGGTTGCGATGGTCGAGACCATCGCGACCATCGAATTTGCGAGCCGGAGCCTGCGGTTGAGGTTTTCAACCGCAAGCTCCGGAGTGATTTTGGCTCTATCAGAGCCAAAATCACTCCCACTGACATCACTAGTGATGTCAGTGGGCCGGCTTCTGACGGGAGGCGTTCCCGTGGGAACGCCCCCGTCAGGGAGGCACGCCCCCGGCACGCCCACCAAAGGGGGCGTGCTGTCAATCAACATTGACAGCACGCCCCCTTTGATCGGACACAACGAGCGAAGGACTTTCCTTCGCTCGTCGCGTCTGGCGCATGCGCACGACGGAGCTCCCTCTGTCGTGCGCATGCTCAGTCCATAACATCGACCCACTTGCGAGCGGACAGCCGCTCGCGAGTGGGTCTGAATCAGGCCCTATGTCAGTTAAACCAGCCCTCTGACGAAGTGTTATACGAAACGCGTTAGAGAGGGGCTTAACTTACGCTGGAGACATGTGGTGATGGTTCCCGGGGAATCAACTGCAGACGGTCGGAGCTTGCCACGGAAGTGCAGTAACTATACCATGTGGTACCCAGTCCACAGAGCTTTTTTAGTAGGTACAAGCGATACCTGCTAATACCTGAAGTGTTTTTTTACTCTATTTTAAAATAAAAACAATTCACCGCCTGCTTTATTTTCTATTTGCAGTGTGTATATATATATATATATATATATATTTGAAATATTTTATTTGCTCCAAGCAAACATGTACTACACTGACCAGATGCCCCATTAAGTGCATTATTATTAATACTGCCTAAAACTCAGTCTTGAGAAAGATTTGCAATAGAATCGAAACGTTGGCAACTTAGGAGTAGAGTCCAACATGTGTGGGACATCCCTTGGAGATCACTGAACAGCTCCCTGGTAGCTGGGACAAACAAAGATGAGAGTGCAGGACACACACCTTATATATATATATATATATATATATATATATATATATATATATATATATAGAGAGAGAGAGAGAGAGAGAGTTAGAGAGAGAGAGAGCGAGAGAGACGCACACACACACACTTAAAAATACTTTTTCATTTCCTATTTCTTTTTATTAATATTTTTTTTATCTAACTGTTCAATTAATTGTTTGTTTCTGTTTTCTCCTACCATAACACCATGTAGAAGTGGTGTTATCTTTTGTAGAAACTTTTGGAAAAGAGAAGTTTTTCTCTTCTCCATAAATAGCATGACTGATCAGTCCCCGTTGAGACCTATGGGGGTGGCATCAGTAAGAAAAGGAATAAGAAAACTCTGCAGTTTTCTCTTCTATAAATAGGGAGAAGAGAAAAATTTATTTTCTCCAGCTAAAATACTGGAGAAAATAAGTTAAGTTCTCTAAATAAGGGCTGAACTCGCTGTGATAAACAGCAAGTTTGCTGTAAATATAGAGCCCTGAGATTATCTTCTGAAGCTCTTGGTACATGCTCATGAGACCTATTGTGTCACCTTTGCCTAGCAGTCAGGATGGAATGTATTTAGGATTTTTTTTGCCTGTGCGAGAACAGTAGCAGAACTATTGCTGCTCTACAACAACCATGTCACAATTAAGTACCTGAACTGCTAATATAGAAAATAACAGCAGAAAATATATATATATTTTTTAAATAAATAAAACTAGAAAAATAAAATAACTGTTCTCATCTGTATTGTTTGTCATCTTCTGTCTCCTTGGTGCAGGCTATAACCAGACCTGACAGCACTGACCTTTCTACTTCAGCTTCCCACAAGCCTCACTTGCTCCTTTCTTTAATTAGTTCCTTTTATATAACAATCTACTGGAACTTGCCGTCTCTAACATTTCTATATGTTAGTTGTGTCAAAGTGTACAGTGTCCTTACTGTGCACACAAGTTCTACCTGTCTATCTGTCTGTCAAACGGCTCAGCTCATACATGTGACATAATTGTTTATGATGAAATATACAGCAAAAGAGAGTTACTATGGTCTTATCAATGCAGTATTGTTAACCCCATTTACCACCATGGAACTCCAGAAAATATAGTTTCTACTTCAGGGTCCATAGGGGGTCCACAGGGTTTACCTTGGGGTTTAGCTGGATCTGGATCCACGGGCACCACGCAATTAAAGCTTTTGCTGCTCCCAGGATGCACTTGGGTCCATCCTCCTCTATACCCTGCCCCCGAGCCACAGGCTCCTCAGTTTTAGTTGGTGCCCGGCCGTAGTCAGGTCACCCTTTTGCAGTGGGGCTGCAGGAGCAGCCCCTAAGGTTATTTTTAAAGAAGAAAAGCTTTTTATTTTTTTCTTGTTTTACACTGTTTAGAGCGGCAGCATCAGACTGTCCTTTAGGACGTCCATGCTGCCGCTCCTATTCCCCTCTGGTGCCGTGATGCCAGTACAGATCTGGGGATCGCAGCGGGACCCCAGAGTCTGTACTAGCCGGGCTTTCTGGACTCCCTTCGACTGCTGCCGGAAGCGACGGGGATAAGGTAAGCCACTTTTCGGTCCTTTCGGGTTCAGGGCCAAAGGTCAGTCCTTCCCAAGGCAGTCGGCGACCAAGACTGCCTCTAAGCCCAAGAAGCAGGCCTGGAGTGCCAGGCGCCCTTCTTCCAAGCAGGAAGATAAACCTTCTGCCTGATGGGACGGGCCTCCCTCTGGGGGAACCCAGAGTGGGAGGCCGACTTCTTCAATTTGCCCAGTGCTGGCACAATACCACCACGGATGCATGGGTTCGAGAAGTGGTCTCCCAGGGGTACACCCTGTCTTTTCGGTACAGACCGCTCCACCAGTTTTTCTGCACGAGTCCTTCTCAGGACAAAAACAATGAGGGATGGGGTACTACTCTACTCTGTTTCTGGTGCAGAAACCCAATGGTTCTCATCGCCCTATCCACAATTTGAAGTCTCTGAACAAATTCCTTAGAGTTCCCAAATTCAGGATGGAAACGTTACGTTCCATCATTCTGGCGATGGAACCTAGGGATTACATGGTCTCCCTGGATATCCAGGATGCCTACCTCCATGTTCTGATAGCACCTTCGCACCAGCTGTATCTGAGGTTCGCTATCCTACAGTATCACTATCAGTTTCGGGCTCTACCCTTTGGCCTCTCCACGGCACCAAGGGTATTCACCAAAGTGATGGCGATCATGGCCGCACATCTTCGGAGCCAGAATGTATGGCTGCTGCCGTATCTAGACTACCTCCTTTTGCTGGCGAGCTCTCCGGAGGTACTGCTTCAACATCTCCACCTGACGATCGCTTGTCTGCAAGCGCACAGGTGGTTGATAAATTGGAGAAAGTCCTCCCTGATTCCATCACAGCGGATGGTTCATTTGGGAGCCCTGCTAGATTCTCGTCAGCAAAGGATCTTCCTGACTGCGGAAAAGGTCTCCTCCCTACAGCTGCGGATACACAGTTGCCTGAGCAGTTGCCGTCTGTCGGTCCATTCGGCAATGAGAGTTCTGGGGTCCATGGTGCCGGCATTCGACATGGTGGAATTTGCCCAGTTCCATTCCCGGCCCCTGCAGGGGATGATTCTATCAGAATGGAACTGGTTACCTCACCGGATCCACTCTCAGATGCTGGTGTTGTCCCCGGAGGTTCGGCAGTCTTTGGCTTGGTGGCTTCAGACAGCTCATCTGGTCGGGGGCACCCCTTTTGGATCCCGGACTGGGTCCTGCTCACAACAGATGCCAGTCTCCGGGGTTGGGGGGCAGTGACAGGCTCGTTGTCACTTTAGGGACGTTGGACTGCAGAAGAAGCACTTCTCCCCATCAACATCCCGGAACTGCCGATGGTGTACAGGGCCCTGCAGTTGTCCGGCACCACTCTTCAAGGAAGGGTGGTTCAAGTTCAGTCCGACAACGCCACCATGGTGGCGTACATCAACCACCAGGGAGGAACTCGCAGTTGGGCTGCGATGTCGGAGGTGTCTCACATCCTTGCTTGGGCGGAGTGCCATATTCCAGCAATCTTGGTGGTCTTCATCTCCGGAGTCCTCAATTGGGAGGCGGACTTCATCAGCCATCACGATGTGCATCCCGGGGAATGGTCGCTTCACCCAGTGGTGTTTCAGCTACTCGTGGACAGATGGGGGCTGCTGGAGCTTGACTTGATGACCTCCCATCACAATCACAAGTTGCCCGTTTACGGGTCAAGGACGAGAGACGCATGTCTGGTAGACGCGCTGTTGGTGAAATGGACGTTTCAACTGGCGTTTCTGTTTCCTCCGATATCCCTGCTACCTCGGGTCCTGCGGAAATTCAAGCAGGACAGCGGCACGCTCATGCTGGTGGATCCGGCGTGGCCCAGACGTCCTTGGTACTCCAATCTGAGGAGCCTCTCCATCGACGCTCCATACCTTCTTCCTCAGCGTCAGGACCTATTGTCTCAAGGGCCCTGCCTTTACCCAGATCTGGGTCGGCTGTCTTTGACAGTGTGGCTTTTGAGACAGCCATCTAAAGGTCTCGGGGCTTCTCGGGTTCGGTTATTAGTATCAGGCTCAGGGCACGCAAGCCTGCTTCCGCACGGATTTACTACAGGGTGTGGTGCACTTACTTTCAGTGGTGTGAGTCCAGAAACTATGATCCTCAGGTGTTCCGAGTTTCTAGGATCTTGGAATTTCTTCAATCAGGGTTGGACCTAGGCTTACGCCTTGCCTCCCTGAAGGTGCATGTGTCCACGCTGTCCGTGTGGTTCCAACGAAGGATCGCTACACTGCCAGATGTTCACACTTTTTTCCAAGGTGTTCTCCGAATCCAGCCTCCCTTCGTGCCTCCTGTGGCTCCTTGGGACTTGGCGGTGGTTCTTCGGGTCCTGCAGGGTCCTCCTTTTGAGCCTCTTGAGTCGGTGGAACTCATGTATTCAACGTTTAAGACTGTTTGTTTTTCTCCTGACAATTGCTTCTGCCAGGAGGGTGTCAGAATTGGGGGTGCTTTCCTGTCATCTCCCTTTTCTGATTTTTCACCAGGACAGAGCGGTACTTCGCACTCGTCCTGAGTTTTTGCCTAAAGTGGTTTCGAAGTTCCACTACAATCAGGAACTTGTTGTGCCAGCTTTTCAGTCACCTGATCTTTCAGCTGTGAGGCTTCTTTGGATGTAGTCCGTGCTCGTCATTTCACCAGGCGAGAACTTTTCCCCGTATTCAATTGCAAAGACTTTCCGGCGGTGCAAAAAGTCTGCGCCTTGAACATAGGCAAATGCAGGGGGGGTTTCTGTCTGCCTGGAAAACCCCCTCCCCAGCACACACCATGACCACAATAGAAATAGTAATATAATAGAATATTACTAGTGCTGCATGTTCTTCTCAGTATCACAAATGAAATGATTAGCAACACCAGTGAATCTTTAAAATGTGTCAGCCAGTAATAAATATACCTGTGCACCAACAAGGAGAGGTGGAAAACATGCACTGTTAGGGGTGCACTGCTATAGACCATCAATAGGGTTAATTATTAATACTGTATAATAATACACTATCCAGTACACAAGGAGATCAATATGTACATATATGTCCAGGGCAGTGCTAGATTCTTCTGCTGCTCCCCCAGACTCCCGGACTTGCTCCAATGCTCTGGAATGGTGCCAACATCTGAAAAAAAACATTCTGCTCAGACATGATGGCTCTACTACCACATCTAATGGCTTACTGTGATCGCTGGTCCTGTATATGCTGGAATTATGCAACACAATATACTTTGTATGATGCATATTAAAGCTGCATAAGTGCTAATTATACCCTCTTCATGGACTGGCCACACTTGCTCTAAAATCAAGCATTTGGAAACCCCCCTCTAGAAATCCTGCGTTTGCCACTGTTGTAACCAGCGGAAAAGATTCACCTGTGAATGGAGGCGGAAAAAAGTGCAGAATTGGGGTTTTGTGGTGCAAAGTTGTGGCAACACCCCTGCAGCCTTGGTATAGTCCCCCAAAGGTAAACTGCTTAAAAAAAAGTTTAAAAATTACTTTAGATCACCACAAAAAAGTACTTTCATTTTGGGAGCGAAAAAAAAACAAAGTTGGAGGACAAACTTAAAAACTAGCAAAATCGACTCCAGGGGGTCCCCCAAGTATGCCCAAGCTGTTTTTTGGATTGCAGGTGCATGCTGATGGTGCGGGTTTTTTTGTATTTTAAAAACACACTTTAGCAATTTTTAACCATGCTTGCACCCATTTTCTTGTACCCCAAATTTGCAGGGACTACTTATTTTTGCCCCAAAAAAACTCCTAAATGCTATTCTTCACCACTTGTGCAAAGATGCTAAATAGCACCAATTGAGAGCATTTAAGCACCCCGAATACCTCCAGCAGGGCTATTCGGGGTTATCCATAGTGATCCCCCATGTCAGTGCATCTTTTGGGGGGTGTCAGGCTGACTTCCCCAAATCTGACAGCACTTTTCACCTGTTTGAGTTTTGCCGGGACGCATTTTCACATCCTTTGCAATTGAATAGGGCGAATTGCGGTGACGAGCACAATACTTTTCCGGAGCCAAAACTGGCGATGACGGCGAAAACTCCGGCATGCGAAAATTCTGAAACTTTTCGCTGGCAATTGAATACAGGCCTATATATTGAATTTGTACTATTGAGCTTTTTCCAGTATACAGTCAGGTGCATTGGTGAGCCTCAAAAACAGGAAGACCAGATTAGACTTTGCCAAACAATATCTAAAAAAGCCATTACAGTTCTGGAACAACATCCTATGGACAGATGAGACAAAGATCAACTTGTACCAGAGTGATCCAAAACATACCACCTCATCAGTGAAGGATGGTGGTGGTAGTGTCATGGCGTGGGCATGTATGGCTACCAATGGAACTGGTTCCCTTGTATTTATTGATGATGTGACTGCTGACAAAAGCAGCAGAATGAATTCTGAAGTGTTTCGGGCAATATTATATGCTCATATTCAGTCAAATGCTTCAGAACTCATTGGACGGCGCTTCACAGTGCAGATGGACAATGACCTGAAGCATACTGCAAAAGCAACCAAAGAGTTTTTTAAGGCTAAAAAGTTGAATGTTATGCAATGGCCAAGTCAATCCCCTGACCTGAATCCAATTGAGCATGCATTTCACTTGATGAAGACAAAACTGAAGGGAAAATGCCCCAAGAACAAGCAGGAACTGAAGACATTTGCAGTAGAGGCCTGGCAGAGCAACACCAGGGATGAAACCTAGCGTCTGGTGATGTCTATATGTTCCAGACTTCAGGCTGTAATTGCCTGCAAAGGATTTGCAACAAAGTATTAAAAAGTGAAAGTTAGATTTAGGATTGTTTAGTTTGTCCCATCACTTTTGGCCCCTTAAAAAGTGGGAGGCACATATAGAAACCGTTGTAATTCCTACACCGTTCACCTGATTTGAATGTAATTACCCTCAAATTAAATCTTAAAGTCTGCAGTTAAAGCACATCATGTTTGTTTCATTTCAAAGCCATTGTGGTGGTGAATAGAGGCCAAAATCTGAACATTTTGTCAATGTCCCAATATTTATGCACCTGACTGTATATAAATCCAAAATAGTAGATACATGTTAGCCTGGGGTATCACACAATGTAAGGATATCAAGGCAGCAGCTCCAGTCTAAAATATATCTAAAAAAACAGGGGTGCAATCACCTGTATTAGCAAAATAAAAAATTGTCTTTATTGAGGCATATCAGCAATCACAGAACACAATCTATGCCAAGAGCCATTAAATACCTGTATAACCCTCCTCTCAGCTATTACTGGGGAGTGCACTCATGCTTTTTATTATTATTATTATTATTATTATTATTATTATTATTATCCTTTATTTATATGGCGCCACAATTGTTCCGCAGTGCCTTACATAGTACATAGTACTAATAGGTGAACAGGAAACAAGTAACTTGCAGTACATTACAGTGCAGGACAAGGACACGATTTATATACATTGCTGCAATAGCGATTAAAGAACTCACAATAAGCAGCCGGGAGTTGGCAGTCACGTGTTAGGTGCCCTTATGGGGAGTAAAGAGTAGAAGAAAATGTAAAGAGAAGCACATGAGGTAAGAGGTCCCTGCTCATGAGAGCTTACAATCTAAAGGATATACAGTGTGTATATATATATATATATATATATATATATACACAGTATATACAGAGCCGAAACAGGCACCCTGTGCTGGAAGCTTCCTGCAATCACATGATGTCATGCGGAGGGGTGTGGTATAAAAGCTCAACATTGTATAGATAGTCAACAGGTTGAAACCTAGGTCACAGATTACTCTGCTAATAAAAAGTATTCAGGGCCCGATTCAGGGATTTACGGAATAGCACACAGCTGTGCTAAAATATGCAAAACCTGCAGGAGGTGTCTTAAGTAAAAGACGCGTGCTCCTCTGATCCACTGCTGCATCAAAAGACACAGCAATTGGATCAACTGCGTGACCATTGGATATCTGAGTAACCTTCAAGTTACTCAGGGTGTCCTGCAAAATCACGATGCCGGGACCAGTGAAGCTGCTACTAAGGACACTAGCCACTAGCTTCAGCCAGGCTTGCCTACCCTCCCGATTTGGTCGGGAGCCTCCCGAATATCGGGTGCCACTCCCGACCCCCGGAAACGCAGGCAAGCCTCCCGGCTGCCACCTATTCCCCAAACTACTAGTAAAAAACCCTGCAGCGGGGGGTGCCCGATGATGCTATTCGCGCTGAATCGCGTCATTGTGGTTCTGCCCCCTGCTTCACAATCGCATGATGACGCGATTGTGCGGTCACGCCCCTGGCCCTGCCCCCAAAACGGTATCATAGCCTGACCACGCCCCCCACAGAATGCAGGCATTCAGCTCCCTCCCGGACGGGAGCTGAAGTATGGCTTCAGCATGCCAAAAAACTTGGCTGACACGCTCCTGTTTTCTGCAATGCTTCCCGTTGCCGCCCCCAAACACCTGTAGCATTTCAATCATTCTGCGGCTATAGGGGCACTGCGACCAATGGCGCAGCACCTGATCTGCACATGTGCAGTGTGGCTCCTGCGCATGTGCAGATCAAAAAGCAATCGAGATTTACGTAAATATCGTGTTTATAGAAATCTCTGAATCAGGCCCTCAGTTCATTGCATTAAACAAGCAAATAAAAGATACTGGACTAAGGGTGGTCACCAATGGCTGTAATGTACTCATACAACACACCTTTCGCTTTTTAACAACTTGGCTTGTTACAACCATGATCAGGGCCGTCTTTATAGAGCAAGGGGCCCGTGTGCATCCCTCATCATGGGCCCCCTCCTCTCACTCCGACTAACGCAGCTGGCTGACCACCGCAGAATCAAAATGACTCTGGGCACTAGAGTGTGCCCGGAGTCTGTTGCTCATGCGCAGATCACCGGGGAAATGGCGTGGCACCATTTTCCCTGCAAATTCCTCACAGTGCATGCGGAAAACGTCAGAAAAATGGTCACAGTGGCCATTTTCCACGTTTGAGCAGCGCTGGGAGACCCGAAACAGGACCTCGGAGAGGTAAGTTATACATAATATGGGTGCAGGGTGTGCGGTGTGGGCCCCCCCCCCCGGACCCGGGAGCCCGTGTGCACCACATACCCTGCACCCATTATAGATACGCACCTGACCATTATGTATTCCCCGGGATACATCAAATGATAAATCCATGGTAAGTACAATTTTGTCTTTTATATTAAACTCCATCCATCACCAGTTTTGAGTAGAGTTTTACCAGGTCTATTTGCATCCTGTGCAAGAATTTTTGGAGCTCCCATAAGTAACAAAAAAAACACACATTGCTCCCATAGGAAAAACAATGTCCTTAATCACTCCATATTCTGCACTATATCAATTATTTAAATGGAAGCAGAACACAACCATTGCAGCCAAATCTTGCACTACTGTCAGGGGCGTTTCTAGAGAGGAGGGGGCCCGTGTGCAGTCTCCGATATGGGCCCCTTTCTCTCCACCCAGCGGCCGGCAGCGCACTGAACTGTGCGCGGCCAGCTCCAAAGTTATAGACTCTGGGCACTAAAGTGTGCCTATAGTGTATGCACAGGTCACCGGGAAAATAATTGTTAAAAAGTAGAAATATAGTTATAATGAAAGTGATGAAAAATTGTGCATTAAAAATAAAATAAAATTAAACCCTACCTTGTGTCTGTGTTGTATTCCTACTACGTGGTACAAAAAGAAATGTCAAAGTTAGAAACAAATCACATTAGTAATGGAAGGAGTCAAAGTATCGATTCCATTTATTAAGAGATTATTGATAGAATATAATGGATTAATCGATACTTCTCCTATTAGTCATAAACCGTTTCACAATATGTATCTCAGGTTTCACAGTGTCTGTGTACTTCAATCACTCCTGAGGTCATATGCTGTAATTGTTTATCTTATTATGCATATTAATTAGAACATATCAATTTATACAGACACGTGGCATGCCGACGCACGTTTCGCTAAGAATAAGCATGCCCACGCCACGTGTCTGTATAAATTGATATGTTCTAATTAAGTTGCAATAATAATCAACTATGCAATAGTATGAATGAACTATGTGGGCAATGGTCCTAGTTACAAGGACTTGTTAGACGAATGATTGTGGAGACAGGGATTGTTTTAATTCTTTGTTGCTAAATGTTACCATTTTCTCTTCCTGATAATAACTACTGCAGGAAGCATATGTAGACTGAGACGGCACTGAGATGGCACTGGATACACTATACTTGACAAAATAATTAATTAGCCCATGTAGAGGCAGTTTTACTATCAACCAGCCTATCAACCAGTCTCACTACAATATTTTTATCTGTTATTAATATAGCAACAATGTATCCTGTCTAAATTATCCTAGATAGAGGATAATGAAAATGTCACAATATGCGTAATAAGATATAAAATTACGGCATATGACCTCAGGAGTGATTGAAGTACACAGACACTGTGAAACCTGAAATACATATTGTGAAACAGTTTATGACTAATAGGAGAAGTATCGATTAATCCATTATATTCTATCAATAATCTCTTAATAAATGGAATAGATACTTTGACTCCTTCCATTACTAATGTGATTTGTGTTTAACTTTCACATTTCTTTTGTACCACGTAGTAGGAATACAACACAGACACAAGGTAGGGTTTAATTTAATTTTATTTTTAATGCACAATTTTTCATCACTTTCATTAGCACTATATTTCTACTTTTTAACAATTATTTTGCTGGCTTTTTTTGTCCCATAATATATAGGGACCCTTTTAAAGTATACCTATTAAACGTCAAGTTTTTATATTCTATATGATAGTCTCTCTGTGCGCCATGCAAAGGACATAATCTTCTTTCTTCACATTTTTGTTGTGCCTCTAGTCATCTGAATATAATGGGTGTTTAAGGAATTTATTGATAGAAAAGCTAAGGGTTTATGATACAATGTGTCAAAGACATGGATGAATTCATGGCCAAAAATGCTGGTGGTGAAACATCCAAAGTAAATGGGACCAGAATCCTGTCAAAAGCTTTATCAGTGTCACAGTTTACTACAATATGACCTTTCCTTTAACCTCATGCATCCGGAACATTGCCACCAAAAGAGTACGAACATTATGGATAGAATGTCGGCCTTTAACAAAACCAGTCTGGGCTTAATGTAGTAACTTTGGGAGTATTACTAGAAAAAAAAATTAACTCCTGGTTTAATAAGTATATTGGGCGATATGAGACCAGAATGGGATCCTTGTTAGGTTTAGGAAGGACAATCATACTGTACATGCTTGGTTAAACCCAGAAGGCGCTGGGTTGCCCTAAGGATGGACTTAAAGGGAGTAGAGAGGTGTGGTGTGATAAGCAGGGAAAGTAGCTTGTAATAGGCAGCTGTGAAGCTCTCAGGGCCAGGCTTTTTACCATTCAGTAATTGTTTAATGTGCACAGAGATTTCTTAATTGGAGAAATAAGATTCTCCCTGTTAGGTTGACCTTCATAAACTCCAACCTGTCTCAAAAATTCAATTCCCTTAGGATCATCTACAAGTACAAAGATTTAAAATATTTTTAAAAAGCCTCTTCTATACCTTTGGGGTGTGAGGTGGATTCAGATTGGGTTAAGTGAATAGAGGATATAAGGATATACAGTCAGGTGCATAAATATTGGGACATTGACAGAATTTTCATATTTTGGCCTCTATTCACCACCACAATGGCTTTGAAATGAAACAAACAAGATGTGCTTTAACTGCAGACTTTCAGATTTAATTTGAGGGTAATTACATCCAAATCAGGTGAACGGTGTAGGAATTACAACGGTTTCTATATGTGCCTCCCACTTTTTAAGGGTCCAAAAGTAATGGGACTATCAACCCAAAAGCTATTTCATGGACAGGTGTGGGCTATTCCTTCGTTATTTCATTATCAATTAAGCAGGTATAAGGTCTGGAGTTGATTCTAGATGTGACATTTGCATTTGGAATCAGTTGCTGTCGACTCTCAATATGAGATCCAAAGAGCTGTCACTATCAGTGAAGCAAGCCATCATTAGGCTGAAAAATCAAAACAAACCCATCAGAGAGATAGCAAAAACATTAGGTGTGGCCAAATCAACTGTTTGGAACATTCTTAAAAAGAAAGAACGCACCGGAGAGCTCAGCAACACCAAAAGACCCGTGTCAGGGTTCAGCCTAGGATCGGCTATCTCTTACCTCCGTGCTGGCTTCCCCTGACTTCCTTGTGGTCAGACGCCTGGTGCAGTGAGGGGTGAGATGCTGAGTATTCTACCTTAGGTGCTTTTGCGGACTTCCATGGTCGGCTGTGTGTTTTGGGGATCGGAGTTCCCATCATGGGCGCCGCCATGACAGTTCCTCTCATGTGACAGTCCTCTTAACCAATGGTAGCATGATCTCGGTCAGCTGATGCTGTGCTCCAATAATCTGCTACCCCTGGGTATAAATCCGCCCCCAGAACTTCAGGAAGATGCTGTTCAACTTTGTTATTCCAAGTGCCTGTGTTACTCCCACTGTTGCTCTGTGCTAAATCCTTTAGCATGTTGCTTCAGCCTGCTCACAGTTTTCCAGTTTCCTGTATTAGCTTCCATGCTAACCCTTACTCTGAGACTTTAGCTTTCTCACAGTACTTCAGTGTTTCATGTCCCTTCCCTGTGTGTCTTTGTATATGTGCTGCTAATTCTATTGCAGCTTTCCTGTGGCTATTACCCTGTGTCACTGAGGTGTCAGATTACCTGCTAGTACTAATTAGCTCACAGCTGGACCTCCAGCACTCTCCTAGTAATTGCCTTTGTCCAGTACCAGCATTACTAGCTTCCCCAGTTTATTCCTGCCTTCCCTCTGTGTTTTACTGTGTTTATCAGCTCCGGAATCTGTTGCAGTTCCTGTACATTTTCCTGTGTTTCCAAGCTAGCCTGCGACTGGGATTACTACATCTGCCTGTGTCCACTTCTCTCTGTGTCTTGTTTGTGCAGTCAACACCTACATTTATAGCTTTCCAGTGCATGTTGATGTTCTTTGCTCTGTGTCTTGTCTCTGCAAATCAGCTCTAAACATATCTAGCTATTCCCAATATATGCCTCTGTTTTTCTGGGCAATCAGCACTTGGATTTCTTAGTGATTCTCAGTACACTTTCCAGTATTCCTATGCTAGCCTGTGATTAGGATCCCTACACAGCATTTCAATATCTAAGCATCCAGTTTACCTCCTGTGCTCTAGCATTTGCTTCGTTAAATATAGTTTCTGGTCTTCTGCCATTCCCAGGTACCTGTCCAGAGGTGCCGTGAGTTAGACTCCGCGCCTCTGGGCAGGTCTAGCCAAACCTGTGTTCGGCCGCAACTAGGAGACCTAGTCCAGTCACTTCCCAGGTGACCCGAACCCCCCGGCTTACCGTCCTCCACAGCGGAACATTTGCATCGGATCGTGACAACCCAGAAGACCATGGAAAACAAAGATCAACTTGTACCAGAGTGATGGGAAGAGAAGAGTATGGAGAAGGAAAGGAACTGCTCATGATCCAAAACATACCACCTCATCAGTGAAGCATGGTGGTGGTAGTGTCATGGCGTGGGCATCTATGGCTGCCAATGGAACTGGTTTACTTTTATTTATTGATGATGTAACTGCTGACAAAAGCAGCAGAATGAATTCTGAAGTGTTTTGGGCAATATTACATGCTCATATTCTGTCAAATGCTACAGAACTCATTGGACGGCGCTTCACAGTGCAGATGGACAATGACCCGAAGCATACTGCAAAAGCAACCAAAGAGTTTTTTAAGGCTAAAAATTGGAATGATATGCAATGGCCAAGTCAATCCCCTGACCTGAATCCGATTGACCATGCATTTCACTTGATGAAGACAAAACTGAAGGGAAAATGAACTAGTCGGTGCTTCCCATGATCAAACACCTCCTGCAACCAGCCTCTTTTCAATTTCAAGAAGGTGCTCACAAGTACTCTCCTGAACCCAGCCCAGGTCCACTTCCTTCTCCAGTCGCAACAGCAACTGGTTGACTTGCGGTTCCTGTAATCACCTGCCCAATCTGCGTCTACAGTACATATCCTTACAATTCAAGTTTACCTTCTACTGAAAATATCAGGTGTGTTTTAAAAAGGTTTACTCACACATCTACAAAGATGAGACATAGCTGCTGAAATATTTGGCCTTGTAGTAGTTGCCACTCATAAAATTGCCCCTACTGCTTGCCGGTACTGTTCATTATTTTGTAAGAGATCATCTTCTCCTAATTTTTTATATGAGGCATCCATTGGTGTTGTCACATCTTTTGCTTCTGACATTCTAAATTGATTTTTTTCTAACTGTACCAATTTTAGCTGACTGATTGAGTAAAAGACTTCCATCTTCTTCTCCCTGTATGTGGATTCTTAGATTACATGTAACATCTCCCAGTTCTTTAGTATCAAAGTGTGAGTCTAGAACGTCACATAGTTTTGTGATCTCTTCTTAATGGGCAATAATCAAAGCATCCCGATATATGAGCAGATACATCCATTTCCCTTTTCCAAGCTTTGAGTAGTATAAGCATAGATCAGCTTTACTTCTTGTACCAATAAAACTTTGTTAATTTTACAATTCCATGCTCGTGCCAATTGCTTAAGACCATAGAGAGATTTTTGTAATTTGCAAACAAGATGTTCTTGGCCCTTGGCCTTCAGGCTGTGTCATGTACAATACTTTATCTATATCACCATTAAGAAAAGCAGTTTGATGTCATAATGTCTCACTTGCATATTTCTTAAGGAAGCTGAAGCGATCAAGGTTCTGAAAATACTCTATGTAGCAATTGGTGGAAAAGTGACATAAAAATCTTCACCATATTTTTGAAAATAACCTTTTGCCACTAACATTATTTTAGATCTATAAACTACCTTCAGATTCACATTTGGTCTTAAAACCCATTTACATCTAATTGCATATTTTCCTGGAGGTAATGGCCCCCATACACTAGCGACAGATTGTCACGATGCTACAATCCAGATGCTGGTTGAATTTCACCGATTTGCCGTTCACGATCAAAATATGATTGTGATTTGCAAATCAGTGAAATTTAACATGTATCATTTCACCAATCCTCTGAACGGATCACGGAACATGGATGGTCGTCGGTCGGCATTTCCGACCAGCTGATCTGTGTTTCCGATCCAATCGGGACATGCAGGACAAGCATAGACCACAGGAACATCCAGGTAAGTCACATCATCTTACCTACACTCCATGTTATAATCCTGATACTGTGTGGTTTAATGTGGAAAGGCAGGTATGGATTGAAAGATCTACAGTATTTAGATAGTCAATAGGTTGACACCAAATGGGCAAAAGGCAATATGTCAATAGGGTCAAATGGTCAACACAGAAAAAGTTGACACATTTTTTTTAATTTTAACCCTATTCCTTACCCTAACACTCCCCCTAGTGCTTAACCCTAACCCTCCTTCTAGTGCCTATCGGTAACTCTAACTCTAATCCTCATCATAACCCTAACTGTCCCCTTCTGCAGCCTAACCCTAACACTACGCCAAATGCTTGGCATAACCCTAAACCTAACCCTTACCATAACAAATAATATCAACCATGTGTTGACCTTTTCCGTGTTGACCACTTGAGTGCCAACCTTTTGACCATGTTGACATAAATCCATGTCGAACTTTTAACTGTTGACTTTTTGTCCCTCGCGACAATTTGCATATCAACAATCTGGTGCCAACCTTTTGACTGTAGATATTCCATCCGTGTACCAGAGAGACGGTGAAGGCATTGAGCAGAAACACTGCCATAGACAGAGGGAGGCACAATAGTGGAATCACAGACCAATACAATACACAGAAGCAAGACATCATGAATCATAACAACATAATTATCTAAGAACACCCTACTTACAGATTGAAAAGTCTCAAAGTTTCCAAGCTTTAGAGTATCTCTTATGAATACCTAATTATCTTTATACCCAAATGTCGCTATTTAGCGTTGCAAGTCGCACAAGAAATAATTGCTTTCCAGACTTTGATTGTGGTTCCAAAGCACAAAAAGATATTGTTCACATAAAAGCATATAGTTACACGCCTTAATCTAAATACAGTTAGCGCAAACAGTGTTATACAATCACAAGGTACAATCGATACATACGTATGCGCTCTGGATCCAGATTTCCCGGCATCAAATATGAAACCTCCGCCAACAGAAAGAAAAAGATGACTCACTACCAGATATAGAACGCTTGCATATATACCCTTACAGAGATAAGCAATACAATAGAACGAGTTGGCATAATCTCATTGTTTCTTCATCTTGGTTCTTCTGTAACGATGCAGTCCATAGGCCAGTTTGTACAGTAATGGTTCAGCCTCCAACAGCTCTTTGTGTCTGTTTTCCCGCCAAAGAACAAGTCTAAACTGGCTAGTAAACATTACATTACAGAGTATATTTCAATGCCTAACTCTCTATGATTCATAATTTACAGACGCATGTTGCGATCTCCTTGCTGATGGAACCGGAGATCTGCAAATAAACAGTGGTTTAGAATAGCACCAAACACGGTCTGCTTATCATGCACTAAACCTTAGATCTCAAATACAGTCATTTCACATCATAATTAATAATGAATAAATCCTTGAATATTAACCTTAATGCTAGGGAACCTTTCTGTGTAAGTGTGCAATGTATAAGTGTAGGGATATTAAGAAAAGACGCTAGTATGCGTTGTGCGTCTATGTGTTTGTGGAGTACACCACGGTACGTGCTTTGCGGGGTTGTTCATATTATATGTAGTAATAAATGTATGTAATTATATAATGAGAACTTTTAACAGTGTTCTATTGCGTGGGAAATGTACGATGCTAAATAACAACATAGCGCCATATTATACTGATACTGTGTGGGGAACGCAAAATAGCGCTGTGTAGCCATTCACAAAATGGGGTTGTGTAGCCATTTGCAAAATGGCATTGTGCAGATATTATTTTTACAATTTAGGTCTCAGCCAATTATCCAGCTTTGACACTTTGTTCTAAAGAATCAAGGATAACTGGGACATTGACTACATCAACTGGAACTAACACACACATTATTTTGCACCATATAGGCTTAAGTATCACAAGTATCCTTGAGCGCACATATTTATACGTTTCCACATACCTTCTCTTATGAGCAGCATTTTTACTCTGAATTTCCATGCCTGATAGTTATGGCTGGCTATCATTGTGAATTTGGTTGACACTCTGGAAGCAGCAGCCATGTCCTCTTGGCTCTGTCTCATACAAGCCGACTTTCTCGTTGCCCCCTCTGGGAGAGGAAAGCCATGCCAGTGCTGTAGGGGGTGTGATGGTAGCAATGGTGGTCGGTGCAGGGCCGTGACGACACAATCACATCATCGCGGCCCTCGCTATGCAATGCCAAGATTTCCAGCATTATTCAGCAGGGGGTGGGGCTACAATGATGCAATTCAGGGCAAATCATGTCATCGCCCTCCTCCGGACAGCCCCAGGTAAGTGTGCTGCCATTGGCGGGAGTGATGAAGCCAGGATCTCCGTTGACTGACGGAGATTTCCTGGCCTCTTTTGTGCATCTATGGCAGCCAGCCTGCATGACTCCATGGGTCAATTGACCAGCCGGTGGGATTGCAGATGGTCCGATGTTGTGTTCTAGAATGCAACTGAGATCAGTAAAGGTATAAGGCCTCCTGCTGCATTACCATATTAGTACTATTGCTGCTGTTACCATGTTAGCAACTGCGATAGCAAATGTGTCCTTTTCTGAATAAAGCCCAGTATTCTATGGGAGATAACTAGTAGGTATAGAAAGCAGTTGTGGTGGAAATATCTAACAGGTATAGGCTCTGCCCCGTTAGTGGATAGCGGGGTGAGTGTACTTATATTGCTCTAAGTCTGCAGTCTGCTGTACTAAATAACAGCCAGAGCCATCATATTGTATTAAGTTGCGTGGATGTGTCTTGACATAATACAATGTGACATTACTTGCCCTCCATCTATTGTATGACATCTATGACTTGTTATCTTTGGAAGTCTCCCAACCTGAAACAGTGCTTAGAAGAAATAAACAAACATATCTGTGATAAAGGGGGATGGGAGGGTGTACACTTACAGTTCATTAGTTGTGTTACATGTTATTTAGATTACCATGTACTGTGCAAAAACAGGTGTTTATTGTGAACAGGCAGAAAGAAAAATAAGTAATATCTTCTGATAAACCCATTTGTGCAGATCTATAATTGTTATAGTAGCAAAAGTAGACAGCTGCCTAAGGCAACTCTTTTCAGAAAGCAGCAATGTAAATAGTTTTATTGTATTTACATTACAACCAGCTAAATCTCCAATAGTGTATGAGCACATGGGGTGTCCTGTAAATAATTCAGAGAACTCTGGGGTTTTTTTTTTTAATTGTACAAAAGCTTCAATATTTTTACACAAAACAAGGTATACAAAACATACCTTACAAACTAGAAACATATAACATATATCAGTGAAGTCACAATGTATAGTACATGGCAGAACATTCATATGGGCTATATTTACTATTTATTGGTTCATCAAAGCCTCTGATGATCAGCAGTTTTGACAGATGGATTTAAAACAGCAACATAAATAACTGCTAAACTAGGCTGGTTTAGCTTCTATCCCTAGTGCAGTGGGCAGCGCAGTGAGTACAGTACATGCTGTTTCTATTGTTGAAAATAAATCAAGTGACCACCAGACCTCTGGGAAGGGTTAATCACTAAAGGAGCAAAACCTATGTTTAATGTTGGACTATGGTTAGGCCTGGACATGTTGTCAGATGGCTCTGAATAATGGAGAAAAATAGAAACTTATCCTAATACAAGACTCTTTACAGAATTCATTATAAAGATAACACCATCATACCACCTCAAATCAAGATGGCCAATGAACCTGTTGACAGAGACTTTTATGATCTATAATGAACTTCTTTATCCTCCCTAAAAGTGAATACGCTGCAAATATCAGCACGTATCACTGTACTTTTGCATGGACTTGTGAGACTTGCCCATTCTAAAGAACTATCCATATCCCTGCCCCTGTTACTCCCACTGATAATGTTTCCACAAATTATGTTTCTGTATTATGATGTATTGCAATGTAATTCTGTACACCCTTTTTCATTAATAATTGTTATTGTAGTGTATAAATTGTATTGTATTGTAAATTGATGTTGAAGCAGAATACCTTCCTGATATCTCATTGTACATGGTCCACGTCTGTGCGCACAATTTTATGGCGGGACCCTTTAAATAAATTTACCTTTGGTTTACTGCAAGCTGTCTTGAAGAATTTACTTTAACAATTGGGGGCTCGTCCGCGATCTTTACATCGATCGATCCACATATCCCACCTGATTCTCCCAGTCGACAGAAAGAGTGGACCCGTCCAGGTAACAGGTTTTTATAGATATATTTTTTGGGGGTCTTGCATTTTTTTTGTCGACGGGAGACTCTTGATCTGTGTATCGTTCCATGGCAAATAATAATGAACCCATGATTAGGGTGAGTTTGTGCTAAAGCAAATGTATTATATATACACAGGTTGAGTCTCCCGTATTTTGGAATATTTGCATACTATAATGAAATATCTTGGGAATAGGACCCAAATCTAAACACAGAAAGCATTTATGTTTTATATACACCTTATACACACAGCCTGCAGGTTATTATTTTTTTTTTATAATTTTGTGCATCAAAAAAAGTTTGTGTACATACATGAAATGCATTTATGTTTCTTATACACACAGCCTGAAGGTAATTTTATACAATATTTTAATAATTTTGAGCTTTAAACAAAGTTTGTGTATAGTGAACCATCAGAAAGCAAAGGTTTCTCAGTCATGCTACAAAATATTACGTATTTCGGAATATTCCATATTTCAGAATATTAGGATATGGGAGACTCAACCTGTATATTAAGGAATCATTTTTGAGCATATGCACTAATAACTGGTACCAATATTCACTATCTGACTTTTCAAAAGCATTTGTGTTTTACTTGTATTGCTAGATTATATTATCAAGGAAACTCCTTCAATGTTCTCTGTGAGATGTCTTGTCTGCAAGTATTGTTTGATTGCTGGATTTATTGACTTACAGAATTTTATGCTTTTATAGTACTGGTACAAAGTCTAGGCATTGTGTCTTTCTGAGAAAAGATGTTGTTTCAGTCAGGATAGTACTGAATTCTAAATTGTGGTGCATAAGTAAGCTTTTAGTAGTACTCCTGCAAATGCGCAGATCTTAAATGTCCTGATAGAGTGCCGTATGAGGCAATCAATAGGTTGGGATAGCAAAATGGCTACTGACAGCCATTTCTATTCAAGGTTCTTATGTGTGTATCAGATATGAAGTGGTGTATCAGGCATGAAATGGTATAGGAATGTGGAAAGCAGACAGGCCATAAATCCACAAGGCGTTGTCTACTGCGATGTATGCTTGCGATAAGTTTTAGAAAGTCCTTATCAGTAGTTAACCAATAAAGTAGTTTGAAGTAGGTTTATGCCCATATTAGTAAGAGTTAGATGGGTATGCAAGTAAGATACTATATAAACGAAGAACAAAGGAGATTCCAGTGGCCTGCCCTATGCCTGGACTAGACTGCAGCTGGTGGCCAGGAAATTGTTCGTTCCAGCTCTATTCTGAGAGGAGGCTCCTGGATCATGTAACCATCTTATATTCCAAAGCTAAGTAACTATTATTCTTCCATATCTTGTTATCTGTTGTAATAAATTATATCTTTTTTCAAGATACTGGTTTGTGTGGCTTAATTAACCTTCTGTATCCAAGAACCTTATCTCGTTCCACCGGGAACATTAAAGTGGTGTTAGAAAGTGGGATACAGAGAGTTAATAGTCATAAATCTGCTTGGAATGTGTAGATTGTTTTAGCATTGCTGTGCAAACGTAGTGTTGTGCAAATGCAGGGTTGTGCAAACCCATGTAAAAAATGCTCTGTCTCATAAGAGAATGAGGGAGGTGTGACCTGATCAGTCACAGAGTGTATACTGTACATCACAGTATATCTGTATGTTGTCTGTTTACTGTCTTTATGTTGTTGAAAAAAACAAGAACAATGCATTTTAAGATTTTTAAGAAATATGTAAATATGTTGAAAGATGAATTGGGATTTCAGCTGGCTGATTTCCAGAAAAAGCATAATGTTGGTTTTTCACTGCGTGGTATTGATAAGAGTAAAAATAGTGAAATTTTGTATAGACCAATATATGTTGAAAGAAGTGTAAAATCTGTTGAGAAGAATGCAGTGATAAGAAAGCCTGTCTCACAGACAGAGAGAGTAAGCCTGAATTCACATTGTCCCAGGAATTCCATAGGCAGGGGGAGTGAATCTTCACAAGCAAGAGTTGAGATGTCAGCTAGCGCAGAAATAAGTGCTGATTTATTACACACAGAAAGTGTAGAAATTAGTGAGTTTGAGATACACAGAGAAGTGTGTCAGAAAGAATTTGAAACAGAAATTGTGTTTGATTAGAGGAGTTGTGTGATGGAGATGTCTTATGATTTGACAACATGTGAACAAAATGTTGAAACCCATGAATGCAAAGAATATGTCCAGAAATCAGAGTCAAAATTTAATGCAGATGAAGTTTCTGGTAACATGCCATTTGTTAGTGATACTCTTAAGGTGAATGATGGCATGTCTGACTTGTCCAGGAGAGTCCCGTTTGCTATGCAATGTGAACTGATTGAAAAAAAAGATGTGTTTGCATGGCCATTGGGAGGGGTGTTGCTGAGTGAAGGGGTGGTGATGATGCCTTTTGCCTTGCCCAATGAGACAAAATGCAAGCGGTGGGGATTAGGCAGGATTGCAGTTATAGACCATACCCCTGAGACTGAAGACTCCCCCTGTGACATTACTGTGACATTACTTTTACATGGCATGATCAACGAGTCATTGTTGAGTTTAAAACTGCAAAAAGTGAACAAGATGTGTTTTCTGATGAAACATCCATTGCCAATGATGTTCATGGTTTACTTGCTCATTGTGAAGGAGGGGTTGGTGGGTACATACTGACTAACCACAAGGGGCATACATGCATTATAGACACATTGATTGTGGGAATGTTTTGTGACAAAGTTGCAGATTTTGTGTTTGGTAATGAAATTCGCATCCCAGTGTATTTCCTTACAAAGCCTTACCAGCCAAAGGTTTTGAAGCAGCTGAAAGACACACAGTTGCTAACGACAATGGCAGAAACTCTGATGCTGATTGATGAGTTCAAAGTGATACTTGCTGGCCGAGTGAAATTTAAACCAATGTTTGAACTGTCCATACTGGATTTCTTTATGATCACATCTATACAGTGGTGGGAAGATTTCCAAGACAGAGAGCATTATTGGTTCATGGACTATGGTACTACCTGCACCCACACAGGACTGTTGTTGCCCATTGCTGAAGCAAAGCAGCTATCTTTACAAGCTGACAGCCAACCTCCAGAAGAAGGGGCTAGTGAACTTGTTGCATCTATGACTGTTTTTCAAGTCACTGACAAGACTGGATGCCCTGTAAGTCTACACACTGAGAAATGGACATTTGACACAAAGTCTATATGCGCTGCTGTCCAAAGCTGGAAGATCGACGTGGGACATGCGGATACACACACCTACAGCTTCATTGGTGTGTGCACAAGTGATCTCAGCACAGAACATGGTGTGCAATTCACCGCAAAGACAACACTGATGGTGCTAGGAGAACTGTTAAGCCATGACAGAGCTGACGCTGCATTCGAGCAAGCTCAAATCAAAGGGATTCCTTATATCCAAACCATGGTCAGAGACATTGCAAAAACCTGTTATGTTTGCCAACAGCTGGAAATGTGGCCTTCCTTGCTTGCTGCTGATAAAGGCCTCATATACTGTGAAATAATGACTGTGCAAGTCTGGCAATTTGAATTCTTTGTTTGCAACCAAGAAGATGGAGAATGAGTGTTGTACTGAACAGCTACAAAATACTGTAATTCAGGAGTGAAGTTCTCTCAAGCAGAGTGATACAAGATAAGAGACTATCCTGAGTATGTGACACAGACTTAATTACTTTTTGATATTATGGGATGTCTGAGAGGATTCAGGCAGACAAAGACACCCATTTTACAGACACAACATGGATTATATTGGGTTTTTCTATGCTTCATACCATTCACAAAACTGACATCAGTATGATTGAATGAATGGATGTGTTGTTTAGGAAACAGGAATGTTTATATATACAATGTTGGGTTTTTAGAGCAGGCTGTATACAGTATATATATTTTGATAACCGGAGGGTGGTAAAAGGTTGAATTTTAAAGTGATATCTTGTGCACAGACACAAACACTTATGATAAGGTTGTTAAGAAATGTTTAGTAGGAAGAGAATAGAGACAGGTGTAATAGATAATTGTAGCAGGATAAGTAAATGCTTATTTTGTTTTGTTATGGTTTATCTCACACTGTTTCTTTGTTTAAGCCAACAGGTTGCTGGTTGGAGCAGGAGGTGAGAGAACGTTGCTGGAGATGTGCCTGAGATGGCGATGGCCAGAGAGTGATTTCTTATACAGGAGAGAGACCAGGAGGACAACAGAGTTAAAAGATCTGACAGCACAACCATTACATACATCTATGTGCATTGTGCAAGACTGAACTTGTGCCTTATATTGGTTGGATCCACACTCACCAATATTCTCAAGACTTTTTCAAGATTTCACTGAACTGAGTTTTACTTTACTGATATTATCTTATAAGTAGCTGATATATTTGATATAATTATATGTATTATTCACTATTTTATTAGAGTATTTACATATAAAAGGGGATTGTTTATGTTTGAGTGCATGGTGGTTAGGAAGATATTTTAAATATGGGATGTAGGAGCTCAATTGGTTAATACTGCCAGGTAATGGTGGGCTCTGTTAAACATTACACATAATTGTAGTGATACCCCAGACATGATGCAATTAACACTTGATCATGATAAAAGCAGAGATCTTTTGGCCAATGTATACACTGTGGTGGCTAATATTCTATATATTCATCCAGATGATGTGTATTACCTTTGTGGAAGAAAGGCCTAAAATGGTTGCCCTATGGGGGATTTGGTAATTGTACATTGGGACATTTGATACCCACCACATTCTTTACAAATGGGAATCAAGTTAATACCAAGCAGATTCTGCATCATTTGTTAACCAAGAGAGCAGTGCGGCTTTTAAAACAGTATTATGAGGAAAGTTGGTTACAGTGGTTCAACCCTGTTCAGAAATAGGGGGTTGGTTCACTGGTTTACTGCATATGCTTATTTATGGAATTATGATCATAATATGTATGTATCATGGGATCAAAGTATTATTTCTTTGTGCAGGGAAATGTTTTAACATGCTGGATTTTGCTACATTGATGCCGATTAGGAGGAAAGATTCCTATGAGAACATGATATACATGTCTTCCACACCATAAGCCCAAGGGTGGATTGTATTGGGATAGCAAAATGGCTACTGACAGCCATTTCTATTCATGGTTCTTATGTGTGTATCAGACATGAAGTGGTGTATCAGGCATGAAATGGTATAGGAATGTGGAAAGCAGACAGGCCATAAATCCACAAGGCGTTGTCTACTGCGATGTATGCTTGCGTTAAGTTTTAGAAAGTCCTTATCAGTAGTTAACCAATAAAGTAGTTTGAAGTAGGTTTATGCCCATATTAGTAAGAGTTAGATGGGTATGCAAGTAAGATACTATATAAACGAAGAACAAAGGAGATTCCAGTGGCCTGCCCTATGCCTGGACTAGACTGCAGCTGGTGGCCAGGAAATTGTTCGTTCCAGCTCTATTCTGAGAGGAGGCTCCTGGATCGTGTAACCATCTTATATTCCAAAGCTAAGTAACTATTATTCTTCCATATCTTGTTATCTGTTGTAATAAATTATATCTTTTTTCAAGATACTGGTTTGTGTGGCTTAATTAACCTTCTGTATCCAAGAACCTTATCTCGTTCCACCGGGAACACATGGTCTGATAGAGCGCCACATGAGGCAATCAGAAGTAAACACAGCTTAATCTTGTTGTTTTGTAAGAGATATAAATATGGGAATAACTAATTCAAAGTGTCCTGAAGGGACTGCAATTAGTTGTATGATTACTAGTCATGGTGATGAGTGTGACAAATATGTGCGTGAATGGTATGACATCACACTGGACTTTGAGCATCCATTCGCTGAAATGGGCAGTTTTGACCCACTAGTTATTAAATGCCTTGAGAAACAGATACTGGAGCTGACAAAACCTAACCTGAAAGTAAAACATTTGCTAGTATTACATTTATGGAAAAAAGAGATGGGAAAGTGGAAAGCAAACACTGACACAAGGGAAGAAAATCCACCTCCTTCTAATACCACCTCCCCAAATTATCAGCAAAATACACCCTACACACCTCTCTACCCTGTCCTCACCACAAACAACCCAGGGCAGAGTGGCTATTGATTACTTATTACTAAAGGCTGGGAGTGGTTGTGAACAGTTTAAAGGGACGTGTTGTTTTAACATTACTGATAATTATAACCCTGTTGAAAAAAAAATTAAAGACTTGCAAAGTATACAGAAACATGTAAAACTAGGGAATGAGTGCGATCCGTTTGGGTGGTTTGGACAAGGAATTTCACTGTGGCTTACTCAGATACTTTATTATGTCATGGTCGCATTGGTAATAGCTTTTCTGATTTATTTGTGTGTTAGATGTATCCCAATAGTTTTATTCCATTGCACTAAGATAGGAAAAGCCCAAAGGAGACGTACTATACAGGTAATGGCCATGAAACCAGTTACTACTAGGGATGACCGGGTTCGGATTTATGAAATCCGAACCCCCCCGAGCCCCCCCGATCCGAGTCGTATCCGAGTCAGGCTCGACTTTTCCCGCCTGACTCGGAACTGAAATCGAGGCAAAATGTCACCATCCCGCCTTCCGGATCTCGCGGGTTTTGATTCTATAAAAGGTCCCCGCGTCGGTGCCATTTCTCACTCCGGCTCTGGACAGTGAAGAGGGAGGGTGGGAGCTTGGGCTGGCTGGGCTGTGTTGTGCTGCTGTTGTCCATAGGGGCTGTGACCACTCAGTCCATAGGGGCTGACTGGGCTGTGTTGTGCTGCTGTTGTCCATAGGGACTGGCTGGGCTGTGTTGTGCTGCTGTCATAGGGGCTGGCTGGACTGTGTTCTGCAGTGTCCCATAAAGGCTGTAGTCCTAGAGGGGTGCTGTAGTGTTGTCCAGGGAGTGATCTGTGCATCAGGGGTGCTCCCCCAAAGTGCACTCCAAAAAAAAATAATTTTTTTCTGCTGTGTTTGTGAATTGTGTGTGCAGTAGCCGTACGTGCATCAACAAAGTAACGCCAAGCGTGCGCCTGTGTCATAAGTAAAGGGCTGGCTGCCTTGACCGTTAAAAGGTGCTGTAAACCCCAAAGTGCACTCCAAACAAAATAAAAAATAATTTTCTGTGTTTGTGAATTGTGTGCACTGTGGCTGCACGTGCATCAATAAAGGAGCAGCGCCAAGCGTGCGCCTGTGTCCCATAAGTCTGTTAAAGGGTGGTGTAACCCCCAAAGTGCACTCCACAAAAAATAAGCTATTCTTTTTTTTTCTGTGTTTGTTTATGAAATGTATGCGCAGTAGCCGCACGTGCATCAACACAGCAGCAGCGCCAAGCGTGCGCCTGTGTCATAAGTCAAGGGCCGGTTTGGACATCTGGTCCGGACTGAAGGACGTGCCAACAATGTCAATTTCTGACATGCCTACTGTCACTGCATATGATACTGTCACCACTGACAGAATGGTGGATTAATTATTTTCTGTGTTTGTGAATTGTGTGCACTGTGGCTGCACGTGCATCAACAAAGGAGCAGCGCCAAGCGTGTGCCTGTGTCATAAGTAAAGGGCCGGATGACTTGTCCGTTAAAGGGTGCTGTAACCCCCAAAGTGCACTCCAAAAAAAATAAAAAATTATTTTCTTTTCTGTTTGTGTGAAATGTATGCGCAGTAGCCACACCTGCATCCTCAAAGCAGCAGCGACAAGCTTGTGTCTGTCTGTTAAAGGGTGGTGTAATCCCCAATGTGCGCTCCAACAACAATAAAACATTTTCTTCTGTGTTTGTGAATTGTGTGCACTGTACGTGCATCAACAAAGGAGCAGCGCCAAGCGTGCACCTGTGTCCCATAAGTCTGTTAAAGGGTGGTGTAACCCCCAAAGTGCACTCCACAAAAAATAAACAATTCTTTTTTTTCTGTGTTTGTGTGCGAAATGTATGCGCAGTAGCCGCACGTGCATCAACACAGCAGCAGCGCCAAGCATGCGCCTATGTCATAAGTCAAGGGCCGGTTTGGACATCTGGTCCGTACTGAAGGATGTGCCAACAATTTCTGACAAGTGTACTGTCACTGCATATGATACTGTCACCATTGACAGAATGGTGGAGGATTACATTGGTGACAGCATCCAAGTAGGCATGTCAGACAGTCCATACCTGTACTGGCAGAAAAAAGAGGCAATGTGGAGGCCCCTGTACAAACTGGCTCTATTTTACCTGAGTTGCCCCCCCTCCAGTGTGTACTCCAAAAGAGTGTTTAGTGCAGCCGGGAACCTTGTCAGCGAAAGGCGTAGGAGGTTGCTTCCACAAAATGTGGAGAAGATGATGTTCATAAAAATGAATTATTAACTCTTCCAGGGAGACCAGCCTCCAGAACGTACAGAGGGACCTGTGGTGGTGGATTCCAGTGGGGACGAATTAATACTCTGTGAGGATGAGGATGTACACAACACTGAAGAGGGTGAGGCATCGGTGAATGAGGAGGATGAGGACGACATATTGCCTCCTTAGAGCCAGTTTGTGCAGGGACAGATTAATTGCCAGCTTGTTTTGTGGGGACCCAAACGAACCAATCATTTCAGCCACAGTCGTGTGGCAGACCCTGGCACTGAAATGATTGGTTTGTTAAAGTGTGCATGTCCTTTTTATACAACATAAGGGTGGGTGGGAGGGCCCAAGGACAAATCCATCTTGCACCTATTTTTTTCTTTGCATTATGTACTGTTTGGGGCCTAGTTTTTCAAACTGCCATCCTGTCTGCCACTGCAGTGTCACTCCTAGATGGGCCACGTGTTTGTGCCGCCCACTCGTATCGCTTAGCATTTTCATCCAGCTACCTCGGTGCAACCTTTTGGACATAAAAACACTATTGTGAGGTGTGAGGTGTTCAGAATAGACTGGAAATGAGTGGAAATTAAGGTAATTGAGGTTAATAATAGCATAGGAGCAGAAAAACCCACAAATTCTGTGATTTTAGCTGTTTTTATGCTTTTTTTCAAAAAAATACAGATCCAAAACACAAAACCCAGAACCCAAAACACAGAAGGGTGGTTTTGGCAAAACCAATCCAGATCCAAAACACGAAGAAAGATCCATATCCAAAACCAAAACACAAAACACGAAAAGTGGCCGGTGCACACCCCTCATTACTACCTACATTCCGGTGGCCATATGATTCATTTAGAACAGTTAAGGGAACATGCATCTTTTTGTTATTTTTTGCTTACCTCTAGCACGCACACAATGTAGGGTGAACCTGTGGAATACGAGGATGGAACAGGAACGTCTCCTCTTCTTTCGCTCCCACTCTTATACCTTGATGGGGATGGTGCGCCCCTCACCATCACCAATGACTCAGGAATTGAATCCGCGGGCGAAATCAGGGTTAGTACTAAGGCCCTGATTCAGAACTGGATGCTCTGACAGAGCGCTCGCTCTGAATCAGGGCCGTCCTTCTGAATTTTTAGAGCGGCCTCCTGGCCACTCGTATAGCTGTGGGTGACCTCCCACAGCTATAGCGAGCGGCCAGGAAGATGGTCGCGATGGTCAAGACCATCACGACCATCGGGCTTATGACGAGACTCTTGTGGTAGGGTCTCGTTGCCGCAAGCCCTGGAGTGCTTTTGGCTCGATCAGAGCCGAAAGCACTCCCACTGACATCACCATGGGAACGCCTCCATCTGGGCAGGCACGCCCCCGGCATGCCCACCAAAGGGGGCGTGCTGTCACTCACCATCGACAGCACGCCCCCTTTGTACCGAGACCCATAGCGACGGCTTGCCCATCGCTATCCGGGTCTCGCGCATGCGCACGATGGAGGCACCTCCATCATGCGCATGCGCACTGGGCCAACATCGACCCACTTGCGAGCGATCAGCGCTCGCGAGCAGGTCTGAATTAGGCCCTATGTCCCAAGATACTCTAATTTCCTTTTTCTATCTCATATAGAATTTGAAATATTTGAATTTTAGTTGATTAGGGTGTTAATGATAATTAACAACAGGGTGGACTGCTGAAGTTAAATCAAAATACTTCTGTATTGTTTCATTGATTGTGCATTTATGTGAATACATTAAACTCTCTGAAGCTAACTTTTGCAGTGACCTCCATACTTCTGGGAAGAGTTAATCACTAAAGGAGCAAAACCTATGTTTAATGTTGGATTATGGTCAGGCCTGGACACTATGGCAGATGGCTATGAGTAATGGAGAGAAAATAGAAACTTATTCTAATACAACAGTTATTACAGACTTCATTATATTATACTAAAGGGCTCCAAGGTTAGTCCAGGGAATTGACATTTTCCAGAGCCATGCGCTCTAACCAATGAAGCGGCCCCCCTAGATGAATTAAAAAAGGGAGTCTGTCTGCCAGTCACCATGTACAGCGAGCCAGGAGTAGCATGGCACATGACAGTCAGAAGTCTCGGAGTCATTGTTTAACTTGGATGAACCAAAAACAAATTATATAAGCTACCAAAGAGACGTAAGCAACACCACAGTATGCCCATTGCACTTCAAAGGGCCTCTGAGTCTAGCCAGTACCAAAAAGCCTCATAATCTGGCCCATAAGGTGTCCCGGGAGGTAAAACAATCTGTAAAGTACTGCAGTGAAGACGCCCCTTAATATCAAGAAATGTTGCTAACATGCCAACATCTGGGAAGTACAGTATTGGTTAGAACAGGGCCATTACAGGAGCAACTGCTGTATATCCTCTAATAAAAAAAAGACTTTCTGCTTACCCTATACATTCTGGCAATTTCTATCCTGCCAGATTAGTGACAAACCTAATTGCATCTCCCCTTTGTAATTGGTCACCTATTTTTCCAACAAGACAATGGTTTGCAGCAATTGGTAGAGTAATGTTCAGCTTACCAGGTAGAGGACCAACAGATATAGCCTGTGATGACGTGGCCAAGGAAGTAGGCTTTAACTCTAGGCTGAAAGGTTACTGGAGAGTCTTTCATCCACCGAGGCTCACAAGTGCCTGCCCAGCATAAATTAGGTTAGAGACCAGGCTTAAGGGGCACACCGATGACACAGGTACAGGACATAGGCAGCCCACGGGACACCAGACCCAGAGAGGCAAGGAGATGCACACGCAACCAGCAGCTCAACGGAGAAGGAGAAGAATCACCAGACCCTGCAAGAGATGCTCAGTAGAGAGAGAAGCAATATGTAATGGACATGCATCTAACCAGCACAGCTTCACCAGGACACCGCACATAGAAACGGCACTAGAAGCTGACTCATCTGTACCCACCTCAGCATCAGAAGATGATTACAATGACAGCTGAAGGATCTTACAACAGGTGACCAGTAAGTAGTACACCTTGGGTGTGGAGGGCAGAGGAGAGGTCAGACAGGAGAAGGAAGGGACTGCACAGCACTAGATGGCACCTGTAACAGTAATGGTGGGCGTCAGCACGTCCAAAGGGCTGAGCAAGCTGCAACCTCCAAAACAACACCGTCGATTACAGACGAGGCTCCTTAGGACCAAAACTCCAGGAGGGAAGGTAATATCACAGGTAGGCTAATTCCGCTGAAGCTGGAGAGTACTTGCGTCCTACTTCATGTTGGCCCGGTTACACTCCAAGTCAGGGCGCTCTTAACACACAATAGCTACATTACCTCAAAATCCATTTCTTGGTATGTCCTCTCTGGTACACACTTCATTGTTCTCTAGGGATTTAGATAAAAATATAAATCCTACTCCTCACATTAACAACCCCCCCTCACTACCACCATAACTCATATTCTTTCCTTTAAAGAGACATACTCCACTATTTAATGTAGGTAGGGTGCATCCTACAGGGTGGCAGTCAGGATGCCGATGGTCCAAATGCCGACCGTTGGCAGGTAAGCTGGGCATCGGGTGCAGAAAGCTGTGCAGGGGTGGTTAGGTTAAGGGCTCCTGGGGGGGACTTAGGGTTAGGCACCCCCCTGGGAGGGTTAGGGTTAGGCTAGGGGAAGGGGGGGCTAGGGTTAGGCACCCCCGGGGGGAGGTTAGGCACCCCCCCGGGAGACTTAGGTTTAGGCTGTGGGGAAAGGGGGGGTTAGGTTTAGGCACTTACAGGGGAGGTTAGGGTTAGGCACTTTGGGGGGAGGTTAGTTAGTACTAAGGAAGGGTTGGGGGGGTTAGGTTAGTTAGTACTTACCTTTACAGCTGTCGGGATCTTGACTGGTACCGGTCTTCTGGCATCGGGATTTCATACAGATCCTATCCTATAGGGTATAGAATGGTAGATGACAAATACTGTATAAGAGTCAAAAGTTACAGATTATTTATACGAATAGGGGTAAAGACACTTCATTATTATGTACTACAGCAAAAACATAACAAGTAACTTTAGTTAAATGCAAAGCTGATTGAGTGATATTTGAATTATTTAAATGAATGTCTGTCTTTTTATGTCCTGGTTAAGACACAGATGAAATGATGCAAAGCAGCAACTTTAATGTATTGAGGTGTTCATTGCTTTTCATATTAAGCTTTATTTTCATTTGTATTTGCATGACTGCTAAAGTGTGTAATCTATAGAGCTGGACTGCAAATAACTACGAGTCTCCAGCACCCTCTATGGCCATATGGAAAATTAAGTGGTGCATACATGTATATGATTTGTAGGATATAAACTTTACATGTCAACCAGCTATTTTTCTGTAGTTCTATTAGCTGTGCACATTTCTATACCGGTTTTCCCAAATTTAGGTGTGATAAATATGTTTGCCTGTTCTTGGTTTCTTAGGAATCCTCGAGTGTGTTGTTTACAAGCAGTCTTAGGGGTTTATTTACTGCGTGTTTTTAGAAGTGGAGATCTTGCCCATACCAACCAATCAGATTCTAGCTATTATCTTTTAGAAGGTGCCAAATAAATGTTAAGTACAGCCATGGCCAAAAGTTTTGAGAATGACTCAAGTATAGGTTTTCACAAAGTCTGCTGCTTCAGTTTTTATGGCAATTTGCATATACTCCAGAATGTCATGAAGAGTGATCAGATGAATTGCAATTAATTGCAAAGTCCCTCTTTGCCATGACAATTAACTTCCCAAAAACAACATTTCCACTGCATTTTCAGCCCTGCCACAAAAGGACCAGCTGACATCAGGTCAGCGATTCTCTCATTAACACAGGTGAGAGTGTTGATGAGGCCAAGGCTGGAGATCACTCTGTCATGCTGATTGAGTTAGAATAACAGACTGGAAGTTTTAAAAGGAGGGTGGAGCTTGAAATCATTGCTCTTCCTTTTTTAACCATGGTTACCTGCAAGGAAAAACGCATATCCATCATTGCTTTGCACAAAAAGGGCTTCACAGGCAAGGATATTGCTGCTAGTAAGATTGCACCTAAATCAACAATTTATCGGATCATCAAGAACTTCAAGGAGAGAGGTTCAATAGTTGTGAAGAAGGCTTCAGGGGCACACAAGAATGTCCAGTAAGCAACAGGATCATCTCCTAAAGTTGATTCAACTGCGGGATCGGGGTACCACAAGTGCAGAGCTTGCTCAGGAATGGCAGCAGGCAGGTGTGAGTGCATCTTCACGCACAGTGAGGTGAAGACTTTTGGAGAATGGCCTGGTGTCAAGAAGGGCAGCAAAGAAGCCACTTCTCTCCAGGAAAAACATCAGGGACAGACTGATTTTCGGTACAAGGATTGGACTGCTGAGGACTGGGGTAAAGTTATTTGCTCTGATGAATCCCCTTTCAGATTGTTTGGGGCATTGGAAAAACGCTTGTCTGGAGAAGGAAAGGTGAGCGCTACCATCAGTCCTGTGTCATGCCAACAGCAAAGCATCCTGAGATCATTCAAGTGTGGGGTTGCTTCTCAGCCAAGGGAGAGGGCTAGCTCACAATTTTGCCTAAGAACACAGCCATGAATAAAGAATGGTACCAAAACATCCTCTAGGAGCAACTTCTCTAAACCATCCAAGAACAGTTTGGTGATGAGCAATGCCTTTTCTAGCATGATGGAGCACCTTGCCATAAGGCAAAAATGATAACTAAGTGGCTCGTGGAACAAAACATCGAAATTTTGAGTCCATGGCCAGAAAACTCCCCAGACTTTAATCCCAGTGAGAACTTGTCATCAATCTTTAAGAGGCGGGTACACAAACAAAAACCCACAAATTCTGATAAACTCCAAGCATTGATTAGCAAGAATGGGCGGCCCTCAGTCAGTATGTAGCCCAGAAGTTGATTGACAGCATGCCAGGGCGAATTGCAGAGGTATTGAAAAAGAAGGGTCAACACTGCAAATATTGACTCTTTGTATAAACTTAACGTGATTGTCAATAAAAACTATTGACACTTATGAAATGCTTGTAATTTTACTTCAGTATACCATAGTAACATCTGACAAAAAGGTCTAAAAACACTGAAGCAGCAAACTTTGTGAAAACCAATACTTGTGTCATTCTCAAAACTTTTGGCCATGGCTTTAGAAGCTGATTGGTAGCAATGGGCAAAATCTCCACTTCTAAAAACCCGCAGTATAGTAAACATACCCTTAGAGTGCGTCAGTCCCTCGCACACATAGTGGAGGCAGCCATCTTGAGGGTGAACCAATATTCAGACTCTCAATTCACTAGGAACTATACATTTTATTGGGTCTTAAGGCACAATGACAAAATGGAGAAAGTAAAACAAAAATAAATTAATTAGAACATAGTGTCTATCCAAAGCGCAATAACAGAAACATATTTATTGTAATTGGTTCCTGGGCCTTAGAGCTCCCTAGCACAGCATTCTGACATACTAACTGACTGCAACTAGAGGTCTGACTTCAGAAATGGCACCTCATCATAGAATTCACTGGCAATAAATGCTGTGCAAAGTGCTGAGAGGGAAAGATAAAAGGGAATGCAAAAGACCATTATCTGCCCAGCTCACTAAAAAATTAGAATGTACTAATAAGCACTATTTTAGACAGAGCTGTAACTAAGGGTGTGTAAGCGGAGCCGCCATACTGGCCTACAGCACCTGTATTTGACAATGGGGTTGGCTGGTTCTCCAAGATGGGGTACTAAGGAGATGAGACTACTTACAACATGAGGGCCAGAGGGTGTAGCAAATTGTCTTACCTATAAGGGCCATGAGGGCCATTGTGGAGAAGGTGCATTCCAAAGTGCCTATTTGGAAGTGGAGAAAACTCACCAATTGGTGTATAGACAATTCAATTTGCCCAGGCTGGGTTCCATAGTGGCAGAAATGTCCAAAGTGTTGAGTGAATAGTACGCACCCATCTAAACCAAAATGGCTGGAAAGCCATTGGAGATTCTCATGATTGACTATATACTTTTAGAGGACAACAGTACCTGTTCTTTATGACTGACCATTTTACTAATTTTACAGTAGTGGTAACTACCAGAGACCAAATGGCAGAATAAGTCACTCAAGCATTAGCGTGTCATTTCATGAGACAAAATGGTTGCCCCATGCAGATTCATTCTGATCAGGGAACTTGTTTCAGGGGGCCGCTAATGCGTGAGCTGTGCCAAGTTTTTGAATTTGAGTCAGTGGGTCACAGAAGTAAGGAAAGCCCAGGGAAAAAGATATGTAACACAACTTCTGCTTTCTCTTGTCTAAGCTATCGAACAAGGGATGAGAGAGAGAGGTGGACATGATCCCCAGGGAAACAACAGAGAGAGCGCTTCTGCTGTCCACGCTCCTGACAGTATCTTCCCCCTGTTGCTATTAAAGCATTGCAGGGAAGAAGTCTCTGCCCGGCTTGGATGAGAGAGTGCTATATAGCAAAAGTAAAGAGGATACCTATCACAGCTTGGCGATCAGGTGACCAAGCCTGTGTAGGTGAAACGCGCGTCCACCAACGGGGCTGTTTGTTCACAGCAGCCCAGCAGATATACCACTGGCAGCTGTATTCTGGACTTTAAACCCAGTGACAAGTATCCTATGTGACACATCCATAAATATATGTAATAAATTTAATTATTTGGATGTGTACCTACTGATTTTATATAAAATCCTTTTCTCCTTTACTTTTTGTGATCGTAGGAATTAATCTGTAATATACTCCCTTTTATAAACAGATTATTCAATAAAAGTTAATTATTATGTCTTCATTATTTCATTTTATGTTATGATTTGTTGAGATATTTCTTAAAGAGTGCACCAGAAAATACTTTTTTGTTCTTCTGCTTCTTTGCAAACTTTACGATTGAGTCTGGGAAAAACCAGCTGAAGACTGCAGGACAGGCAGGACCTTCTATATCAACCCTAGAAAAACCGGTATCTGCCACATCTGCAGGGCATTAGGCTCACGGTACTGTATAAGCGGTCACTAGGTCCAAGGTATGCTGTAAGTGGGTACTAAGCCTAAGCCATCTGCTGGGACTGGGCCCAAGGTATAAACAGGCACTAGGCCCAAGATACTGTATATACTGGTACTAGGCCCAAATCATCTACGATTGTGCTGCGCGACCCCTGTGCAGTGTGTGGAGGGGGTACAGAGTTTTATTCTCTGCTCCATAACAGAGCAGAGCGTAAGAATGGGAAACAGAGCTGAGAGCTGCAGAAGACTCGCAAGCGCTGTTATCAAGTGACTATGCTTACAGCACACCACCACTCTAGGCGCTATCATGCCTCACAGACTTCTAGAATAAAGAGGACGGGTGAGATGTAATAGGATTCAAGTGAGATCTAGGCTATTACATTATACGAGTCCGGGTGAGTTTCTCCTATGAAAACTCACACCTTTTAAAGCATTAAAAGGTCAGAGTTTGACAGATGCCTTCACAGATCAGTGAGATCCGTGAAAGCTTCTGCGTTTAAAAAAATTAGTAAACAGTAAAGAAACTACATGCGTCCCCCCCACAAGCGTAACCAGCCCTGTGCCTGTCCTGATTCTTAAAATACAGAGGGGAAAATGTGTAGGGTTCCTCTTTTTTTTTCCATAACCATCACTTTTTCTAGCGGGAGTGTAATGCCACAGCCGGGGGAACCCTTTCACTGTGTTCCCCAGCCAAAGCATTACACCTTACCACTAGTCAGCCCAGACCTGACCCACCCAATAAAGGGGTTCCCCTCTCCAGGGCACCCCTATGATGGTAACTGCAAGGATAATTGAGGTGAACCTTGCAGTTCTCGCCATAGACTTCAATGGCTCTTTCCCATCATTGAGGTGTATAAGGGAAAGTTTGACAGACAGGCTGACTGCTCACAGCCAATCAGCGGGCAGCTCCTATGAAGGTGCCCACTGATTGGATGGCAGCTACAGTAATGACGGAAGTCATGCGAGTCCCGGTAATTCGCGCGGAGGAAGGGTATGTGTAAACACATACATTTCCTCTTGTCAGACCTTGTTTTGCGTGCGCAAATTTTTGTTTTTAACCCCTTGGATTTCTACTTGGACCAAAGAGGACATGATCTAGATTTTTTTGTACAGGTGCCACAGATTATACTGGACAAGTGGATGCGAATTGCTACAGAGATTGTAGGTGAGTATGCGTAAGTGTTAGTGTGAACGTGAATGTGTGTGTGCATATATGTTTTAATAAAATTTTACTGCCACGGTGTGTGTGCTGTGGTTATTTTAATATTTCCTTTGCAGGTGAACTACAGGTACCAGCGGGTCCTTAATGCCCCGCATTCTAGTACTTGTGGTTCCTCTAGTTCTCCAGCAAAATACAATATTATTACTTCTATTTTTTACACAGACATTTACACTATCAACCCGGCACCCACCGACCAGGGGTGCCAGAGATAGCCCTGGCTATAAGCCCTGGCATGGGTTGCCCTGGAGAGGGGAAACCCCATTATTGGGGGGTCCCCACCTCCCCAGGAATCCCCGGCATGGGCTGACTAGCAGTCAGGTGTAATGCTTCGGCTGCGGGACCTGTTGAAAGGGTTTCCCAGCTGTGGCATTACACCCCCGCTAGAAAGAGTGTTGGTTATAGAAAATACAGGGGACCCCTACTCATTTTGTCACCTGTAATTCCACAACCAGGACCGGCTCAACAGAGCCTTGTGCTGGTTCATAAAATACAGGGGAACCCTATACATGTTTTCCTCTGTATTTCAAGAACCAGCCTGGAGCTTGTTATGTTGTTGGGGGCACGTAATTTTCTTATTTTACTGTTTTCTTTTTTTAAACACACAGAAATGCACGGATCTCATGGATCTGTGCATCTTTCTATGTAACTTAGACCTGCACAGGCTAGACTCGCTGTGCTGAAGCAGGTCTGTTTTTTTTCGAGTTTAAGACAGTAATAGTGTGCGAGTTAAACACTCACACGCTATTACATTGTCCGACTTGTATGCTCACAATGGGAAAATATCTGGATGCATATTTTGCCATTGTGAATTGCGGGGGTGTGAGAAACGTGCGAGTTTGCATGTTCTCACACAGGGTCGGCTCCAGGGTTCGGAGCACCCTGTGCCAGCTCTTCGAAGTCCGACATGGCACACCTCCAAATAACGTCAGGCTGGGGGGGAGCCTCACTAGCTGGGCTTCCCCCAGCACTCTCCCGTCACTGAATGCATGCCGCGTGTGTGCTCATTTTCCAAACTCACACCCTATTACTTCTTGCCCGACATATTTGCTGAATCAAATAATGGAAAATCTGCTCAGTTCTGTGCAAAACTAAGTAGTATTAGATCATTTCACTGCTGAGTGTATCTAAGCATGTCCATTGTTATCCTGTCTTAGTGGACCTTGCATATTAAATCCACATAATGCCATGATTACTGTGATTTGTAATGCAATTTTTAGATTTAAAATAGTGTTCAGTAAATAACTAGTAAATCCCAGGGAAACAGGAGAGAGTTACAGACAGCATGCTGAGTAAAGCAAGGGCCTAAGTTATAATGTTTAGTTATTTAAAAGTGGAATTAAATTATAACAAATACTTAAAACTGTGACTGACCCTGGAAATAAGTGACCATTGGCAACTATGCATTACCTAGATTACTTGTTCTCCAACACCGCTGTTTCTAATGTAACCTGTAAAATGTAATCCCATTCCCTGCAGCCCCCTCTATTTACTGTATATTAACAACATTTATCAAGTGCAGGCCTAAAGCTTAGAAATCTACAAACGATATAGTCTGGGGGTACGTATGGTGTGTAATGTATAGATGACAGCAAACATTACTTTAATGTAAAAATATTGCTATAATATCCAGGAATGATTGTCTCTGCATACTAAGGACTCATCTGCCATCTTCTGTCAGGATTGAGGAATTACACAATAAAGGATGGATTCTCATCTTAATGTTAAACTGACCTTGAAATGTTGCAATTTGTTTCTTGGGCACAATGATTATTCACTTAATTGTACTGACCAACCAGAAATGCACGAGGCATCATCATCTATAAGGAGACAAACAGAGACCGTGCAGTGGCACACATAGTATTAATAAAATCATGCAGGAATTCATTATCATTTCATATTAGTATAATTTACATATTAAGAGGCTGTTAGCTCACACAGAGCCAAATGCAAATCCATGCACATGAATTATTAACACCCCAAATAATAAACCAAGCATTTGTTTTCCAAAATATATTTCTGCCATGATAGCTCATACTTTACTCATTGCAGATACTTCTCTCCCCAATCAGGGCCACTCCAGCCTCAGGCTGCCCAAATCAGATTGTGCTATTCCTCAGTCATATGAGCCTTACACTAATGAGCCAGCTTCCCGTTTCTGCAGTCTTTTTCAGAAGTAACAAACCACAATTCAGCTTGTCAGGGCTGCAGTCTCCTAGCCTGAACCAAGGTGTTTTCCATGTCTAAGCCCAACAACGCATTGTTCAAAGGAAATAAACAGACACTGGAGAATTCAATAATGGTAAAATAATATGGAACTTAAAGTCATGTAAATCTTTCAACATACACACCAAAATGTTAAATGTTTTTAAATCTGGATATTGGCAAGCCTCCTCTGTTAAGGATTTGTGAGTGCACCATTTTAGAGATGTGTCACAAGGTAGAGGTGTCTAGAGATTATAAAGTGCTGGGCCACCACCTGCTCCTAACGTCTTTCAATTGCTGCACACACCAAATAGCATTTTCCACGGTGAATGGAGACATATCTACCAGCCTCACACAATAAACAACACCTTTACCATATGTAGGTAAGAGACATGAAAAACTATTTTTGATTTGGCGTCATAATAGGGTCATACAGTACATTGATGATCCCCATGTATTTTAAGTGATACCAGAGACATAATTAAGTTTTAGGTTGTGCCCCATAAGTGTTTAACACAAACCTCCCAAAAGAGGAGACCAGTGGTGGATGGAGGTGAATTGCATCCATACACTAGTGAGAGGGAGGTATGTATAACATACCTACCAATAGGCCCACATAGTGTACAATATTCAGTGTCAGTTGGACCCATATAGCATATAATATACAATATAACAGCATGTAGCACACTATAGTGTAAAACATATAGTGACTAGTAGACCCATATATAGGGTTGTGAGATCATCCCTTTAATAAAGGACACATAAGAATTACACAGGTTCTGTGGCTGATTAAAACTAGGTGAAATGAAGACTTTAAGTCAGTCAGTCACAGAATCTGTGTAATTCATATGTATTTCTTATTAAAGTGATGAGGTGGCAACCCTACTATAATGTATAATATTCAGTGACAGTGCCATATGGCATATAATATATATTAGCATGTAGCCCAATATATTGTGAAACAGTGACAAGTAGCCTTATAGAGTGTAAAACAGAGCGGAAAAGTAGCCCTATATGGTATATACGGGTCATAGACAGGACAGACCCTAGCCTAGCAGGGAAGGAGGATGAGGACCAGGGCCACCAGCTACATAGTAAGTATGGGGGCGGGACAGAACAGGGAGTGGAGTAGGACAGAGGAGAAGGCAGAGAGGGGACAGAGAGCAGCAGGCAAAGAGGAGGCAGGATGGGGCAGTGCAGGGGTGGAGCAGCAGATAGAAAGGAGGGGGAGCAGCAGATACAGAGGGTAGCAGGCCACAGTAGCGGCAGGCAGTCACTGAGGTGAACCTCTTACCGGCAGCGCGCATGGTGCCACACTAATCTCTTGCATTGATGATTTTGTTTTTGTTATTGCTCAGCTTTAACTTGACGGATCGAGATGAAACAAAGTGCAGGTTATTTCTAGGAGTTTTCACTACAAAATGATGCAGTATTCATGAAAATTGGTTCAGTAGTTTTTGTTATTTACTGATATGTTCAGCGGTCTCATATTACCAGTCACACTGATATCGACTTCCCCTATGTAAGAAGCTGGCTTTATGTGAAGTGTAAATACACAAGCAGTGTGCACAGCGTACTGCAGACTGATATGCTACACAGTGAGATTCATACTGACATAAGAGATAAGTCCACAGATAAATAGTTTTATATATTTATATACAAGAACACAAAAGGTTACAAGCTCTGGAGGGAGGTTTAATACACAACTAACTATAAATCAGAGACTCAGAGGTCCTGGCAAACATACTACAATTGTTGCAACAAATTACCCACAGACAAGTGAGTGGATGAATAGTTCATATACAATTGTAGCAATTCAGGGACAGTACAAATGTGAACATCTGAATAACAAAAATATATTTCTGTTTGTAAGAGCCAGAGCATTCATCTGCTTGCAATAAAGGACACTTGCCAACAATCAAATGGACTGCAGACAGAAGGGTCCATGATCTTCTAGAGCCAGTTTAATTAAAAAAAACAACAGTTATAAGTATAATAAACAACAATAATGTATAAGTATAACAGAGTTTACAAACAATTACGTTTAGTTGTCTAGGTGTCGTACAGCACCAGAAAGCCACGGTGTTCATGAAGGGGTTCCTCAATAAGTTTGACAACTACACAGTAGTAGTTGATACTGACTGCCCTGTGTAAGGGAATATGTGGATGTCTGGAAGGAATAGGGCTACCTAATTTCACTTACTGGCAGGTTATAATAAATAAAGTGACATAAGACGTCTGACAATTAATGCATATCTGGGAAGAAGAAAATACATTTTGGAGTCCTTAGGACATAAGCGTGATAGAAAAAAAATATATCTGCTTAATTATTAAATCAGGGGCAGAAGTCAAATGCTTATTATGAGATTTGCCTCCTGTTTCTTTCCTGTGGCATTTGCATATTCAATTTGAATAAAAGTGATAAGATCATGTAACTCAGTTCCAGAGCACTTGCAGGGGTGCCTCAGGTTGGTGGTCCAGTACCAAATAAAATGATTTTTAGTCAATGTGATTGGCAGCCATTAGCACTGGTTCTGCCTATCAAAAATATGTGGACAAAACGAAGCACAGCCCTGTCAACCACCACATAATTGAACCTAAGAGCGACATATACACAATTTACTTAATTTCATTTTTGCTGAATTTCTCAATAAGAAACTTTTGACCCAGGGGTGCCATGGAATAAATGCTGATAAGCTAGGGTCCCGTGATTCTAAAAAGTTTGGGAACCACTGAAACAAACATAAAAGAGGTAACCACAAGGTATATAAAAGGAATTGTATAATTATGCCGTCAAAGACATACAGGATATTCATTCATACCTAGAGTTCCCTCTAATGTAATTTATACTGGTGCACTTTACCACAGTAATATTTTATAGTGATTGACACAATAACGAGTAAACTACAATAGACTAGTTGTGCAAGATAAACTAATTACAAGACTAATAATATAATACAGTTATTCACATCTCACAATATGTGTATATTTACTATGATAGAAGAAAAAAACATTAAGAAACAGACAAATATATATCAAGCTATATAGAAAGTACCTTTTGACAGGTACAGTAAGTCTTAAATTTAATTTGCTTATTTCATTTATTTATTTACTATTTCTATAATTATTATTATTATTATTATTATTATTATTATAATACATATTTTGCCTGAGATAGGAGTCTCTAGAGAAGTAATACATTAATTTTAATGTAAGCATAATAAAGAATTTACATTTTAACTGATATAAAGTCATAGTAAGACTACAAATTTATGTTCTGTTTTCTGTACTTATTCATGTCAATAGATTTTGCGGCAACGTGGAAAAACCAGACAGACAAAAAATATATATATATATTTATATATATAATGTTACATATCTCTATATTTTACACATGCTACCTGCATGTTCTTGTTTTTCTATTTTCCCTGCAATTCTTGTTGTCTGAGTTGTACATTACAGATATGCCAGCCATTGCCAGCCATTGTGGACAATGTGAAAATTCCCTATTTACATGTTGTTTATGGTGGCTCTGTGTTCTCAGTCTTCTCTTCTGTCTTTTAGAGGCCACCGTTCATATAAAATACATAGGGCTTATGTAACAGGTTGGGAACTTCAGCCACTGCAAGAACTCCTGCGAGTCTTCCCGTATTTTTAAAGCGGCAATGATTTTAAAGGCAAAACCAGCTTGGCTTTGCCTTTCAAATGATTGCCGCTTTAAAAATACGCTGTTCACCATATACATGTCCAAACATAAGTTTGTAATGGAAAGTAATCACCCAGGTTGAGATGGAAGTTCTGTCCAGATTTTTCCTAGATAAAATTGTTGTCCAGATAGTAATAATTCCACAATTTCTAGGAATATTGATTTATACTCCAATGGCTAGGTATTCAATCTGAAAGGCATAAATCGTATCTCCCACTTTCCATACAATGTGGAAAGGAATTGGGCCGATACATAAGACAAAGTGCTAGTGCAGAGACCTTTTTTCAAGGGTAAATCTTAATATAAAATCGGTACACTCACAATGTTAACAATATATACAAGCATATAATATACTCTTTCTCCAGTCATTAAAATGAGGGTCAGGGGTTCGCCTACCCAGGGTCCAGAAGGAATTTGGACCAAAATCACATGATTTCCAGATATCATGCGTCCTTTACCAAGTGGTAATCCCTAAAGTCCCATATAACAGTATCGGTCAAAGTCCATAAACGGCTTAACGCGTTTCAGACACCTGTCAAGTAAAACATCTAGAAATTGTGGAATTATTACTCTCTGGAGAACAATTTTATCTAGGAAAAATCTGGACAGAACTTCCATCTCAAACAGGTGATTACTTTGCATTACAAACTTATGTTTGGACATGTATATGGTGAACAGCACTTTAGGTGGCATTTTAATTTGTATATTCTTTTTAAGTGTCTATTAAGCTGCTATTTTATCATTTTATTGCGCAAATTTTACCTATTATCTAGTGCTTTAAAAATACAGGAAGACTCGCAGAAGTTCCCGCAGTGGGAGCAGCTCCCACCCTATTACTTAAGACCCATAATCTATAATATTGTCAGTTTTTAAGGACTAAGATAGTTTCTTTCATATGTTTAATTAATCTTCTCCTTAGTCCCCCAGAGTGAAGTAAAGAGAAATAGAAGGAAAACTAAATACAGATTGCCACAGACATGAACAGCCATATTTTATTAATGATCAACGCTATCATATGCCTTATAGTATGTGAACAAGATCCTATACACTAACAAAATCCACAAGCTAAAGAATTTGTTCTCAAGGTCAAAAAACAATTGAAACTTTATTACCAACCAGACAATAAACAGTAAAAGTATAGAGATGCTGCTTGAAAATAAGGAAGGTTATTTGGCAGCAAAAAATAGAATCAGAAGAATTCTGAAAAAAATAAGTGGATAACTTTCCCTTTTATTAGGAGAATATAAAGAAACTAATTATATCAGTTAAATTAATAATGAAGACCATCTTCTCTATTATCTCAAATAAAAGCAAAAGCAGTGTACCATCACCCATAGCTTATGGAGATTTTAGAAACAGAATTGAATATCCCAGACCAAAAAATTAATTTATTGAAGAGATTGGATTTTTTTATAGACCAAAGTGAAATGATCTGGTAGTGGCAACAATGTCAAAAAAATCCAACTATCCCTGTGCTGGGAGTTTGGTATTAAATAATCCATTAAATAGAACTGCTCATTTAGATCTTGGTATATCATATTTGACAGCAGCATCCTTGCGCAAAACATCTGTTCTGACTCTAGAGATGGTGAGGACACTCAGGGACTGGGTAGGTTAGGCCCTATGATCCATGTGTTAAAACTATATTCAGATTTTTTTGTGTGACCTTCCCCTCTACACACATGTTCCATTTAGGACTAGGAGCAAATCCAGCTAGAAAATTTGCTCTTGTACAAATGAAAACTGTCTCCATGTAGTGAAAATACTTCTTGCTTTTGTACAGATACTGCAGCTTTATTTTACACTCCAATTTAGAGTTGTGCTACTACCCCAACCACGCCCACCCGCACAATTCCATATCTGTCCACACATTGTGCATTTAGCACCCCCTGCCCAGTTCCTGCAGTGCTACAAAACTGCACCTGGTAGCTTCTCTCACCCAATGAAGCTATGGTACAAATCCCTAGTCTCCTACTCTTTGAGCCAGGGCAGCAGTTTGGTCCTTATTTAATGAACTAATAGAAGCTCTTAATTAATGAAGAGAAACTCTTAATTAATGAAGAGAATGGACTGTTATTTCCACAACCTTGAAGCAAAAGTAGCTAAAGCCAGTTTTTTTTAATACCAACGCAAAAGCTCACCAGGCTCCTTAAAGAGAGGACAATGCTGCTACATATATACTGGGCACTAGGACCCAAAGTCTGCAGGGAGGTCCGACTTCCAACCTGATGTGCTACTGCATGTGACTGCAGCCATCTTAACTATTCTCCTAGAGAGAACCTGATTCATATGTGCTATAAAGCTGGTTCAGCAACCTGCACCGCTACCCACAACCAGCATAAACTCACTGGCTGGTGAGCTGTTTGAAACCCCACTTTGCTCATGTTCCACTCCAGCGCCAGTGTATATGTAACAGGGAGTACTGCTGTACCTGATATCTATCAATAAACTAACAGCACTGGTTAAGTAACTGGGCTGTTCATAGTTTGATGTTGTGTGTGCCTATATAACTCTGCAACAACAACATCTGCACACACATCATTTCCAACAGCAAAATGACCAGATCTATTAGGTTTTAGGGGGTGTCTAGCTCCAAGTATAACAAGAACACTGAATTCTGACACCAGAAGAATAGCAAGGTTACAGCTATGTCACATACAATAACATATATACGGCATATCATGGACTAAAGATATTTACATCAAAGCTTCTAAATGAAAAAGATATCACAACATAAAGCCAGTCACAAACAAACGTGAGAAACTGAGCAACACTTGATTGATAGATTTATCTCTCATAACAGAACAAATATTGTAGACTGTAGAAAGGCAGCAGGAATGGAGGACAGTACGCCTCCTATAGCAAGAATCAGACGGGAGAATTTATATGTTTTAAAATATATTGGGTCAAATGTAATTGGGTGTGTGATTCTAAAAGTCCTGAGATTTTGGAAAGTTAGCAGTAAATTTAAGGTGTCAATGTTTGGTAAAGCAAAACCAACTGGTTTTGCCTTACTCAACATTGCCACTTTAAATTTATCTTCTATCTCAACAATATCTTTGGATTTTAGAATGTGCAATAGCAAAAAATCACCAATTTAAATAAACACTGATATTGCAACTGACTACTTTATTGGAGAATTATTCACAGGTTCATTATTGGATTCAGGAAGGAAGTTTTGTTCTGGATTTATACCTCTGCAAATGTGAAACTTTTATCTGGATTCTGATTTCTTTGTTCTAATACACTTGTTATTTGAAGATTGTTATGCTCCTCACAGTATACCAGCTAGAGATCAGAGGTAACAGTACATCAGCAACAGTGACAACTACACATTATTTCACTTACTGTGATCACCACTTCTGCTAAAGGTCAAGTAATTAGGACTCAGAGACCCCACTTCTATGCAACTTTCATAAGGCCCTCTCTCTTACCAATATTTGTACAAGCAGAAGAGGTGATTTACTGATAGACGATAGCGCCAATACGCCTATATTGGACCCAAGAGACACAACAAAATATAAATATAACAGTATATTTATTATAATACAAAAAGCAATACTTCAAATATTCTTAAAAGGATAATCAATAATAAAATAATATGTTGTGGAATAACCTTAAATTCCTTTCCTTTCGGCGATTACCATCAGCCATTTAACGGCAACACTGTGATAAGCTCTTCGAATAATTTTTCCATCAGGATGTTTTGCCCTGAGCTTGAAACCAAGCTGCTTCCAGAACCTAGCAATCATCACCGGCTACACTCCCTGGTGTCAGCAGACATCTGTGTGAACAGCAGCCCCATCGGGTGCTCCTGAGTTGCATTCAGCAGCTTCCCGGCAATTAGCTAATTTCAGTGTGTCGTAGCAGTGACGTACAGACCGGGTCTCCCCCGCACTGGTATAAGTGATTTAGGGCAATTTGGATTTCTGGCATAACTGTGTTATAGATGTGGAGCTTTCTAAGGAGCCTGAGTTTACTAATGCGGTCCATACACGGTGCGATAAAAAGACGAACAACATGTCTTATAAGATTTCCCTTGAAATTTTCCCTTGAAAGTTTAGATACGATGTGTTCAAAAGTGTACGATTTTCCATGCGATCATATGATCTGATGCTTTGTTTCACGATTACAAATTGTAAACGAGTGATCAGTTGTGCACATAACCATTATGATGAATCTGTTGGAATGTGAATAGGGGAGGGCTTATCTAAGGGGTATAAAAGGCAGCCACCATTTTAGGTATGTTATATACTCTGCTCTGTGACTAGTGAAGTTAATTTGTATGCCTGCTGAATGCTGTGCAGTGCTAGTGTGCTTTGTTAAAGGAACGCCTTGTACAAAGTGTTGTATTTCTTCTGATTTCTATCATCTTCTGATGGATTCCTATCGCCATAAGCTTCTGCTAGCCTATGGCTACTTGAAGCTGAAAGGCGAGGAAGCTGAGGAGACGAGGAGGAGGAGGAGGAGGAGGTCGTGCTGGACTAAGGAGTGGCTGACGAGGAGGGAGAGTCGCTCCCATATGCCCCTGCTGATGGAGATTAGGGAGAACAACCCAGACAATTATCACAACTACCTGCGTATGGATGACAACACCTTCCAGGAGTTGCTGCTTCTGGTGACTCCCTATATTCAGAGGCAGGACACCAGCATGAGGATGGCTATTCTGGCTGAGGACAGGTTGGTGGTTAGCCTGCGATATCCTGGCTGCATGGTATGCGGTGTGTCAAATGACGGATTGAACAGGCCAAGAAGCACATGGCGCAAGTGCAGATTGAGGCCCCGGCAAACCATAATCTGCCCTTGCGTCATGCGTTTTAGTGGCCTTGCTCAATCCGCATCATCCACACCCCATACCATGCAGCAAGTATTGGGAGAGAAAAAAATGGCTGATACAGTAGAAAAAGAGCATAAAATGTTTTTCCGTATCACCCAAGTTGATAAAATTCAGGATTCTCATCCCCCTCAGCCAACATGGCACTATATACAATCTCCGAAGAGGTGGATGTGGAGGGATAGATTCTCTTGGGCATATTGTAGGTGGGAGGTATTGTAGGAATGGATGGGGATGGCCCCATTCGGTTTGTGGCCAGGTAGGTTGGTGATGGGTGACCATGGTAGGATGGTGCTGCGGAATGAAGTGGAGGCAACTGGAGTAGAGGACCTGCAGGTGGGAGTGGAGGTGACAGGGTTACAGGCTGTAGGTCAAGAATGGAGGTGTCTGTCAGCATCTTTAATTTACCCCGCATAATGACCTGGTAAATAATTATTTCAGCATGAAGCTGTTGCTCCTCCTCCATCATCCGGATGGTACTGTAATGTGTGACCCCAGGCTGTAGAACTGGTCTGAGGGTTTACAGAGTGCTTGTCTGACTTGCTGCATAATAGGATCCGGGTTTGGCAGACTCCTGCGTGCCTGTCTTCTAGCTCAGCGGGGAGGCTATGGTGCCTCTGCAACACTCTCAGAAGTTGTAGCCGGTGCACTTTGTGGACTAATGGAGGGGTCTAAGTCAGCCGGGAGTAGGAGTAGAGAGAGATTAATGTTAATATACAGTAAAGTCTAATTTATATTTTATCTTTATTTTAGTTTCCTACAACGGTGGAGGATTGGCAGACCATAGGTGATGAATTTGATTGCCTGGGGAATTTCCCAAATTGCGTAGGAGCCGTTGATGGGAAACACATACATATTATCCCGCCTGCCTGCAGCGGCTCATTTTATTTTAACTACACGGGCTTTCACAGGGATTCAGTATGACAGTGGCATCCCAGCAGCAGTGAAAATCCTGATCGTCCCCAGGTAAGTATTTCCTAACCTATTCTACCCCCTAACCCTCACCCTCCCTTAGGGGTGCCTAACCCTAACCCCCCCTTCCTCCCTGCCTAAACCTAAGTCCCCTGAGGGGCTGCCTAACTCTAACCTCCCCCGGGGGTGCCTAACCCTAACCCTCCATTCCCCCAGCCTATCCCTAAACTCCCAGGGGGGTGCCTAACCCTAAGTTCCCCCCGGGAACCCTAAACCTAACCCTCCCCCCTGCGGCTGTCCGCGCCCGGCGCCCAGCCTACCTTCGATCGGTAAGCCGGGTGTCGGGCTCCCGGCATAGGTAAAATGACAGGCGTCGGGATTTCACTGCCTGTCATTTAACCCCTTGCCGGGATTAGACAGTCGGGAAGCCAACGGTCGATAGCGCTCGAGGAATCCACTTATAAACTGGCGTTCTCGAGGGCTATTAATTTATGCGGAAATAAAAATCAGAAACATCTGTAAATATATATGTTTAATGTTTAAATGTTTGAAAATTTTGGTGGCATAGTGGTATATAACAATACAGGGCCAGGGGGCATATGCATTGGTGGCATAGTGGTATATAAACAATGCAGGGCCATGTGGGGGGACACACATTGGTGGCATAGAGGTATATGAACAATGCAGGGCCATGTGGGTGGACACATGTTGGTGGCATAGTGGTATATAACAATGGCAGGGCCAGGGGGCATATGCATTGATGGCATAGTGGTATATAAATAATGCAGGGCCAGAGACAAATGTACTGAGTATACTGACTTCAATAACACTACACACACTGCGATGCAATGCTGCTGCTCGGAACGCCGTGTCTCATTACAAAATGGAGGAGGGGCAGTGGTGCATCTATAATGTGCAGTGTGTGTGGGGCACACGGGCCCCCTGGGTCCAGGGGGGCCCCGCACCGCACACACTGCACCCATATTATTTTAGACTTACCTGTCCGTGGTCCCACGTCGGGTGTCTGCGCTACTCAGAACACCAGAAAATGTCAGCCGCGGCTATTCTTCCGGTGTTCTGTGCATGCGCAGTAGAGTCCGGGCACTAGAGTGAGCCCGGAGTCTACTGCGCATGCACAGAACACCAGAAAAATGGCCGCCACGGCCATTTTCCGGCGTTCTGCGCATGCGCAGTAGACTCCGGGCTCACTCTAGTGCCCGGAGTCTACTAAGGCTCCGGTGGCTGGCTAGCTGCGTCAGTCAGCTGCCAGCCACCAGGGAGAGAGGAGGGGGCCCTGCACAGGGAGTGCATACGGGCCCCCTCCTCTCTTAAGACGCCCCTGAGGAGGGGAGTGGCTAGGAATTTTATACACTTTGTAATCAGACATCGGATCGTATTACTTGCCAAAAGTGATACGATGTGTGTCACATCGTGGTAAGATAAGTCATCCTCATACGGTTTTCCAGTACGAGAGGCGTTCCAATTATAGGACTGCAGGGACGCGCATCGCCATCGTATGTACACCAAAACAACATACGATGTGTACGATCGATCGTTACTCTCGATCGAAATCGTGCACATCGTATAAAAAATCTTACCGTGTATGGGCGGCCTAAGACTATGGGAAAGTTATAAGTAAACTAATGGAGTCCTAGTCAGGAGTTTTATTTACTGTAGTTTTATTTAAAGTGTTGTATCACTGCAATGAACAGGCATGTATCCACTCGTGGTGAGTGGATACATGCCTGTTCACTGCAGTGATACAACACTTTAACCATTTGTTACACTTTGGGTCTCATTCAGACCCGGTCGCAAGTGCTGAGCGCTCGCAACCGGGTGGATGTTAAGGCCCTGCGCACACGCAGCGGCCGCACTGCGCGTGCGCAAGCCACGGGGCGGAGAGAAGTTCTCTCTCTCCAGAGCTCTCTACAAAAGGGGCGGCTGTCGACAGCTCACCCCGTTTTGTAGGTGGGGCGACTACACAAACGGAGGCGTTCCTGACGGAACGCCTGCCGTTTTGTGGGCGGCCGCACTGACATCAGCAGTGATGTCAGTGGGGAGCTTCCTGCTCGATCAGAGCAGGAAGCTCCCTGGGGTTTGCGGTTGCCGAGACCCAACTTTAGGGTCGCAAGCCCCTATGGTCGCGATGGTCTTAACCATCGCCACCATCACCCTGGTTGGTGGTGGTAACCCATAGCTTAGCTAGCGACCAGGAGGCTGCACTAAAAAATACTAGCGTCCGCCCTCATTCAGAACGAGCGATCGCTTCTTGCGACCGCCTCTGAATGAGGGCCTTTGACTTTATACAGTTCTCCAGAGGCATGAACACACAGTAAAAAGCCGATTTAAGCTTCAGACCACTAATTGTGATTGTGATTTTTGAAGACTTCTAATTCATTTTTTTCTACATGCAGAAAGTATTTTATGTGCACTTATGAGATAATGAAATTATTTTATTATTGATTATCCTTTTTAGAATATTTAATATAAGTATTGCATTTTCTATTAATAAATAACTTTTATATTTTGTTGTGTCTCTTGGGTCCGATATAGGCATATTGGTGCTATCATCTATCAGTAAATCACCTTTTAGGCTTTTGGGTGTTGTCGGACGTACCCCTAGGAGTGCTGCCAGCCATTATTCAGCAACTATTACAGACCCTCCAACATGACCTGTTCCATTATGGGCCCCATCCATCTGAAATGGATTGTGCGATCCCGCGATGCTGCACACTTGCATTGCAGAAATCCAACATGTTGGATTTCGTGGACTTGACGATCGTGATCAAAAAATGATCGAAATTGCCAAATCGCGGACATTTAACATGTCAAATGTCTGCAATCCGGCGACGGATCGCAGAACATCGATGGTGGGCGATTATAAATTTCCGATGGCGATCGGAAATTTCCGATCGCAGCCCTGCATCGCGGCGATCAGTCGCAGATGTATGGGCACCTTTAGGTACAAAATGCTCTACTCCTGGACTTCCCTCTTAATTGATGATTGCAGCCACCTGTGGTGAAACACCTGTCTCGTCAATTACCTACTTCAACACAGGTGACTGCAATCATACATTAGGTGGGAAGTCCAGGAGCAGAGATTTTGTACCTAATGGAACGGGTCATGTTGGAGGGTAGGTAGCCTGTTGTTAATGATGTGATTAAATAAAGTTGGTTGTCAGACTGGGACCCTTTCTCAGCAACATTCTCCTAATAAAATGTGGTATGTATGAATAATACATCCCACAGATATACCCTGGTGTGATTGGTGCACTTAGAATAGCCCCTCCCATCACACAGGCCCATGCCAGGGCTTTCCTGACTGGTTACTGCAGTCACATGGACATGAACTAATTAATTTCAGCTGTTTAATGTGCTGCAGTGATTTCTGTCGTCCATAAAGCAGAGTCCTGAAGCTCCCAGATGCAGCTTCTGGTGACCTTATATAGGTCTGTTCACTTGCTGCCCTTATGGTTTTTGACAACTATTATTATTATAATATTTTAATCCATATATTTTTTTCTAAACAAAGTTCTACTTGATAATTGGACAACACTTTCCATAGCTGCTCTGCAGATCCTAATGGGGAAGGGAGAGAATAAAGTGCTGAGTCTTATGGCCAATATGATGTTTAATTGAAAGTATCACAATAGGTCTGAGGGAGGTCAGTGCCATAAACAGTGTTTAATCCTTAATTGAGGCGATCACTGATACACTGTAACATTAAAAAAACAACGTCAAGTTTTACTTCTTTATATAGAGGTGCTATTGATTTCAATTTGTTTATATCATTTTTTGGGTTTATAACTTTATATAAGCATGGTGCTGAATGTGATTTCATTTACAAATGTAATGCTCCCCAAAGGAATGTAAATGATACACCGATATTTTACATACCTGTATTGATAATGTCTTTTATACTGGAATACATTTTTTTATTAATACATTTTTTTTTTAAAAACCTGTAACCAGTGAAATTGGGTTCATACAAAGCAGCACAAAAATTAAAAGGGAAACCCTGCCATAAAAATAATAATAATAATAATTTGATGTGAATGTAATCGTTGTAAATAAAAATTGACATCACATTTCCCTTAGGTCAGTCATACAAAAGACACCAGGGGCCTCAAACCAGGAATAACCAGTCTTGACCTGTCTGTTGGAGTCTGTGAGATCATGCTGTGATGTCATAATGGTAACTGCCTGTATCAGGGCTTTGCTGTTGCTGCCTCTCTCATACACTACCAGTTCACGGACACTGCACCACACACCAGCAGGAGATACTCAGATAAGGTTAGTGACTGAACAAAGATATGGGCAGCTTAGTTCCATGCGTCGACAGACAGCGTGACTACTGTAATATGACTTAAGACCTTTGGGACAGGGCAGTATTGGTTAAATAGGTGTTAGGTGGGCACTGTCTGGATGGGACTATACTGTTCCTAATTAATTCCTTTACATGCTGCCTCCTAAGCCCGGTATGCCAGTATTACGGCCTGTTCCATTGTTATTAATGTGTGACAGAATTACAGCATATTGTGCTTTAGTTATTTGTTTTTATCCAATACTGTCATTAGTAAATGTTACATCTATATCATAGTTTGGGCTCCATGTAAGAGTGATACTAATTCCGGTGGCATATTTTGTTTTGTGTCACTGTGATACATACGAATATGCTGCTAGTATTTACCACCCCAGGGAAGTCCAGTGGTGTCCTCCTCCTCCTCCTCTGCATCCCCTGCTGTGTTGCTGGCAGCCTAATGCTGCCAGCGATGGGTCACTGACTAATGTACATACGTGATGACCGTCTGTGTATGCGCATAGAGCTCAAACCCTGTGGGGAGTTTAGAAACAGCGTTAGAGCTGTTTGCTAAATATAGCATTGCAGTCATCACCCATTTGTAGCACTAGAAATGAGTACTAAAGGTGTCATAACTCTTTCTTACATGGAGCTCTATATACTAAAAGGGTGCTAGGGTTTTTCCTTCCCACCCCATCTTCACCTCTCTGTCTTGTCTCTCCCCCTCCCATGCCCACTTCCCCTGTTTGTCACACTTTTCTATCTCTCACCGTGGACATGCGCTCACCATCGATGTGCAGATGCGTTTATCACCGGCCGGGTAATAGGTACAAATAGCAGATTGAGGTAACAGAAGGGATGACGGGATATACACGATTAGTGGTGGGTGGGTGATTTGGGCAAACTCTTCATAGCATCTTAATGCCTAGAGCAGGGGTCTTCAAACTTGGCCCTCCAGCTGCTGTGGAACTACACATCCCAGCATGCACTGCCACCTTTTTGATATAACAGCATGCTAAAACTATGTGCAGTGCATGCTGGGATGTGTAGTTCCACAGCATCTGGAGGGCCAAGTTTGAAGACCCCTGGCCTAGAGGGACGGGCAGTCCTTCAGCCATGGGTCCCCACAGGTTTCCTCCACAGGGGGTTTTTCCTCTCAGTGCTGAAGGATGATTCTTCATGAGTCATGAGGTGCCCGCCATCTTGTTCAGTATCTGGATGGTAGATAGACAGTAACTAGATAGTCAATAGATAGATACCATTTGCATGTCAACCGTTTGACCATGTCAACCTTTTAACACTGTTGACCCAAAGCACTGTTGACCATTTACCTGTCAACCTATTTACTGTCTACCTTCTGGTGTCTATCTATTGACTGTCTAACTTAGTACTGTCTATCTGTCACTCCACACCTTCTTGTTCCTCTAATAGGACAAGAGTGTAAGAATTCTGGACAAATCTTGGTCCAGAATTACCTATTTTATAATGCAGAGTAAATAAAAAAGTTACATTTTACTTGAAATGAAAGCTTACATTTATTTTTAAAATATATTTTGCTTAGAGGGACGGGCAGTCCTTTAGCCATGGGTCCCCAGAGGTTTTCTTCACAGGGGGTTTTACCTCTCCTGAGTGCTGAAGGATGATTCTTCGTGAGTAATGAGGTTTCCGCCCCTCTTGTTCCTCTTATAGGACAAGAGTATAAGAATTCTGGATCAATCTTGGTCCAGAATTCTCTATTTTATAATGCAGAGTAAATAAAACAAAAGTTTATATATTAAAATAAAAGCTTAAAATATATTTCTGCTTGAAGTTGTCTGTATTTTTATGAATAAATGCTCTCAAAAGGTGAAGAGGCTGAAGTGCGGCCTGGCGAGGTAAATGAGAGCAGAGTTGGTAATGGAAATAATATGGTGGTGGAGAGGATGAAAGCTCAGCTTAGATAAAGTATAGGTAAAGGTGTGAGATCTGCAGGCTTAAACACTGAGGTGACAATGCAAATGAGAGCGGTTTATGGAGACATGATGAGATTGGATCGATGCCTCTGAGTAATAAGTGATCAATAATTGTATGTAAGAGATTAATGCAAGTCAAGAGATGACACATAATTTGGGAAAATACTAGGAGAGATCATTGCTAAATCACCAGAACAATGCATTGTTTATTCTATACAAGAGAGCACCAGGCGAGGCAGCCATCTTGGGTGCACTTCACACTTCATAGGTTACAATGTGCTATTAGCAATACATGAAAATAAGACATACAAGGGTAAAATTAAACTAACAGGATACTCACTGCATAAATAGTTCTGCAGTTTACAGAATGAGGGATATGGTCTTACTCTATATAAAATGCTTTCATCCATTTTTTTCCTTTACAAAATGTTTTAAGTGAACTGAGGGGAAAATATCAAGAGGGGCCAGTCACATGCACTAATGTACAAAAAGTATCTGACTGAAAAAATAAGCAACAAACATAAATACAAAAAAGTGATATTAATCATGTGATACTGTACTCAGAAGATGTTAGACTCATATTCATGCTCATAATGTTTTGGTGCAATATAAACAAATGCAAGCATATGAGACCATTTAAACATATATTTATAAAATTCTAATATCATACAGGTTTTATCTAACTTTCACTTGAAAACCAATTTTAATAAAAACACAATAAAAGTGTGATCGCATATTAGCATAAGCACTGTCGCTCCAATGTATATAAGGGATGCTGTGAACAAAAATAAATTATATTGGGATAAATAGAAGCTGTTACAATTACCAGGTGTAGGCAGCCATGGTGGCTAACCACACAATTGTACAGCCGTGAGGCTGGTCCAATGGCGTAATATGCACTGGTACGAAAGGGAGAGGGCCAGTGTGAGAGTTCCAGTTACTGATGGTCCGGTGGCGTAGTCTGCACAAGTATCTGGATGGGAGCAGGCCAGTGTGAGAGTTACAGCTACTGATGGTCTGGTGGAGTAGTCCACACTAGTATCTGGATGGCAGAAGGCCAGTGTGAGAGTTCCAGCTACTGATGGTCTGGTGGAGAAGTCCGCACTAGTGTCCGGATGGGAGATATTTTGTCTTCTTTGGGGTGCAGCTCACTCAGACACAGTACAGTATTTTTTGGTTAGCAGTGCCCCAGAAAATATATTATTTTTAGGGCATTTGCGGTACCTCTCCTCTTGTTTTGAATCACAGTACTGTCTCTGTCCCTAATGCACAAGATATATACTCTTCAAATGTGTACACAGTAAGTGCAGCTCAGACTCATACACAAACAGGAGCCCGTGCAGATTACTAGCTATAGGGGCATATTAAATTAAGTGCAAGAATAGCAAAAATTCGGCACCTGCTGGGTTTTTCCTGCTGGTGCAGGATTTTTGCTATTCAATTAAGTGCAGGGTTTTTAATTATTTGAGTGCCAGGAGGTTTTATTTGCGCACTTCTAGAGCACAACCAATTTTTCTTAAAATTGATAATTTTAGGAAAAATGGTCAGGTATTGATCTGGGACCCCAGTGGTAACACCCCTAATGACTGATTAAGCAATTGTAAGTTTCCAATTAGCTTAATTAGTCATTAATTACTCACCTTTTGCAGTGCTGCCTCCTCCTCCTGTTCTTCTCTCCAGAATCGCATACAGCTTTCAGGGACTGGCCAAGCACAGGACAGGTATGTACTACCCCTTCAACACCCTCCTCGCACATTACACTACCCCCTGTACCCTGCACCCCCCACCCCGCAAACACTACACTATCCCCGCTACCCTGCACCCCCCTCCCACACACACTACACTACCCCCACTACTCTGCACCCCTTCCCCGCACACACTGCACTACCCCAACTACCCTGCACCTCCCTCATCCAACACACTAAACTACCCCCACTACCCTGCACCCCCTCCCGCACACACACTATCCCTGCTACCCTGCACCTCCTCCCACACACACTACGCTACCCCCACTAGTCTGCACCCTTCCCCGTACACACTACACTACCCCCACTTTCCTGCACCTCCCACCCCAAACACACTAGACAACCCCACGCTACCCTGCACCCCCCTCCCTGCACACACTACACTTACCTTCCCTGGCCAGCTTCACTCTGCTGCAGAAGAGCACATGAGCTGGTCCAGCCTTCGGAAGATGCAGCAGCTGGCTTCAGATGGTAGCAGATGTCCGGAGCAGGTGAGTTCTTTTTTTTTTTTTTCACACACTGCTAGGTTTTCAAAGCTGAATTTTTTTCATTGACTACAGACGGTATAGGGTATTACCCGCAATAATCCAAAATTGGTTGCGAGGTTCGCTTGAGTTTTTTGCAGTCAACACCTCGGGGGCAATTAGATATGCCCCATAGTGTATATCCCTTATCTCCCCTTGACATGTACAGCACTGAGCAAACTGGATCATTGGTCAGCTAAGCTTGAAATCGCAGTACTGTCGCTGCCCTCATACACAATATATATTGTATATACATACCCTTGCAGATTGCTTGCTATAGTGTATAGTTACAAAATGCTCTGCTCCTGGACTTCCCTCTTACTTTATGATTGCAGCCACCTGTGGTGAAACACCTGTCTTATCAATTACCTAGTTCAACACAGGTGACTGCAATCATACATTAGGTGGGAAGTCCAGGAGCAGAGCATTTTGAATCAATGCCCCCACACCCCTCCCCTCCCGGTGGAGGTCAGTGTGTGATTCACTGACCTTTCAGTGATCAATATGCTTTATTTTTTTCTGTGGGGGACAGTGTGTTTGTTTGTTTTTCCCTGTGGGGTGGCAACTGTGTAGTATTATTATTAATTATTATTATTACTATAGTATTAATTATGCAAATAGTTGGATGGGTGGGGCCTCCAAAATTTCTTGCCCAGGGTGCTAGTAGACCTGTGGTTGGCCCTGCATAGGGGCAATTTTTATGTAAATACGTAATGTAATCAAGAGCAACAAAGACATTCCCAGGTTGTGGTTACGCAAGGGACAGATCTGATCAAATCTCAACTTCCAAAGTTTACAATAAATATCAGCTTCTGATTCCGTACCATCCCACATGAGTGCTGCGATCCGTTGATGAAGGGCTATTAACAGTACCTAGAATCTCCCGGAATTCGTCTGGGGGTCGAGCTTTCAGTTTTGGGGCTCCAACCTTATGGAACTCACTTCCCCGCACAGTTCGAGAGGCCTCCACTCTAGAATCCTTCAAAAATAGACTCAAGACTTACCTCTTCACCCAAGCATTTCACTAATGTCCCTTGCTTAAGCTTATTTGTGTTTTGGTACTGTAAAGGCAAATGTAAAGCACTTTGAGTCCTTTAGGAGAAAAGCGCTATATAAATAAAATTATTATTATTATACTATGAAGAAATATAAAATATTCCCACATTGATACAAAAATCAGTCATTTCTACAGTGAGTCCTACTTGTATATTGCAGACAGTTCATTCAGGGACAATCATATTCTGTAATGTCCCTCACCAGAACCAATAGCCAGTAGGGGATACAAGAGGGGAAGTGCATATGAACTGCATGCGCCATAGTGGCAGTTGTTGTATCTCAGCTCTCATTCTAGAGAGCTTGTATCCTATGCATTGCTTGCAGGATGCTCACATCAGCCAAGCGCCCACTTCCTGTCTGCAGCCATTTACCTACATTCTAGTTTATAAATATAGCAGCAGTTGTACAAACCACCAGATTATTTAACTTTTTTATCATTTTTATGACTTTAGATGTGACTGCTTGTGTATGACACCAGCTATTTCTGGTGACCATCCTGGATTTCTGATCACTATTATGACCTTGTTCACTGATCCTTACATCACACCTTGCCACTATAAGGGCTTGAATTCAAATGCACTCAGAGAGCACATGTCAGCACTTAACCGTATTGAACAAAAAGCCTTATTATTAGGTTATTGATGAATAGTCATTATCCCTGATTTGCTGTAAAATGTTCATTTGTCCCTTGGTGTGAGGAAAATTCAAGGGTATTTAGGGAGTAAGAATGTTTGCAGCCATCCACTGGAAGCACTGGTTTTACAGATAAACATGGAATGACTATAAATTTGTCCCAATAACATTTAGGGCAATGATGGGAGGTAAGCATATAGGTTTATTAGCTTGTATAGTAAATACGTTTTCTATATGCAATCCTAAGGGCTTTGCTTCAGAGACTTCACAAATTTTAACTGCTTTTGTGAAAGGACATGTAAAACCTCCAGAACATGTTTGCAAAGCATTATTGTCTGTGTTGCAGTGGTGTATGTGATAAACAGAGTTATTTATTAGGCGTCATGTGTATGTGGTGTCTCCTACACTGTATATTGCTTTAATTTCGGTGTCAATAGGCTGAATGTTGCTAAGCAACAAAATGCAGATGTTGGTTAGCAACTAAATTATTTAATAATTAAGAGAACAGCAGGGTAGCACTTTGATCATTTTTATGGGTAGAATTCCCCTATTTATGTTATTGAGCTTTGTTTCATTAGATTCTTCTCAGTCAGGGGGAAACTAGGTATATTACACTAGGTGACACATAGCAGCATTTATCTATAATAGACTTGGCTAATTATGGAAGAGATCTAACTTCAGTTGGGTCAGAGATTGTCCCATTTTGTTACAGTTCTGAGCTGAGTAGTATTTGCTCTAGATCAGGCATACAGCCAGCAACACTCTTAAGTGAAGTCCACCTCACCCAGGGACACAACATTTACTATAGATCTGGCATTTGCACCTGTGGTTTTACTATATTTTACTGATCCTGGTGGTCTATATTACTCAGGGAACAACTACACATGCTGCCTATTCCTATCGAGAGAGCAGGCGGCCATTTTATTAACACAAGGGGCACAGCTGTGTACTGTAAGCATTTACACTAGGAGATGATGACAAGCTGAGGTTTGGTAACTGAGAAGCCACAGATGACGGCAGGAGAGTCAGGTACAAGGCTAGGTCTATGCACAGGGAGGTCTCAAAAGCCTCAGCAAATTAGCAGAAAATTGTAATGGACAGGCCAGGGTTCATACACGGAAAGGTATTGAAAGCCACAATGGTTCAGCATAGTCAGTAACAGGGCCGGACTGGGACTAAAAATAGGCCCTGGCATTTAAAGAGCAAACAGGCCCAACTCGCGACAGCATCTGGCTCCTGGCATAGAATCCTCCCCTTACTATCATGACCACTCCCACTTCTTAGTCTATGCTCTTACAATTAATATTAGAACAACAATCAAGTACACATCATTCTCTATTTTAAAAATGTAATACCTACAACAGAGGTCATCCTGCAGGGAATTCAAACATGTGCCATAGTCAGACATTACTGGTGTAGGTCACACACAAAGAAAAGGGAAGACATTTTCCCAAATGACCAAGCCCTAGCTTAGCAGTTGTACAGGATTACATAGGGTTACATAGTGTTCACTGCAAGAATTATTTAGGGCAGAAGTGCTGAACGAGAAAACACATCTGTGCACACCAAAGCAGAGCTGTAACTACATATTTTAACAAAAGAGTGTTAGTGCCGCAATCCACAGGTGAATCAGGGAGAGTGCGTGCCTAAGGCACGTGCAAAAAAATCCAGGTGTGGTCTTGCTGGGAAGGTCCGTACCCACATAGTAGTACCCCCAATTCAAATTATGCCACACAATAGTGCCTCTTAGTCACATTATTATTATCCTCTATTTCTATGCTGCCATAAGTGTTCCGCAGCACCTTACAAAGTACATAAACAAATAAGTGAATAAGAAACCAGTGACTTACAGTACAATACAATACAGGATAAAAATATGCTGCATTAGCGATCATAGCGCTCAAAATAAGCAGCAGGAAGTCAGCAATCAAGTGTTAGAGCGTTTTTGAGGAGTAAGAAGTAAAAGAAAGTATAAGGAGAAGCACATGAGGGAAGAGGGCCCTGCTCGTGAGAGCCTACAATCTAAAAGAATTACACCGCACAGTAGTCCCCCTTCATTACATTACACCGCACAGTAGTGTCCCTTTTTCACTTTACGTCACACAGTAGGGTCCCTTTTTCACATTACATTCACGTTATGCTACCCAGAGCCCATTCACCTTATGCCACAGTAGTAGTGCCCCTTATAAATTGTACCACGCAAGTGGTAGTGCCCCTTATACATTATGCTACATAGTAATGCCCCTTATACATTATGACACACACAATAATGCTTCTTATAACACATTATGCCACTCACAGCAATATCGGGCATATGCAGATTGCGTCTGTCAGCACATCATGAGGTGTCTGAAGATGGCATCCAGTCCATCCAGTCAGATTCTCGTCCGCCCTTGCCACGCTTTTCATCCATCAGCCAGACGAGTCATGACACCACCGCGGGCGCACGTGCATGGTGCCACCAGGCCAGTGGCGTAACTAGGGTATTTGGAGCCCAGGGCAAATTTGAAAAGGGAGCCCCCCCCACGTGCGCGCGCCGAAGGCGCGTGCGTCAAAAAAAATGGGCGTGGTCACTTAAAAATGGGGCGTGTCAACATGACACACCCCTTTATTTTCAAACTGAACATTCCTATCCATATGCACCTTAACCCCAGTAGTACCCCTTATACAGTACCCCCAGTATGCAGTTGTGGTCCCTCTCATGCAGGCCCATAGTAGTGCCCCTTATACAGTATCCCCAGTAGTGGTCCCTCTTATACAGCCCCCAATTAGTTGCCCTTACTCAGTACCCCCAGTAGTGGCCCCCCCAAATACAGTGCCCCACGTAGTGTTCCCCCTTATGCAGTGCCCCCAGTAGCAGTCCCCACAATGCAGTGCGCCCAGTAGCGGTATCCCCTTATGCAGTGCCCTTTTATATAGTGCCCCCAGCAGTAGTCCCCCCCATGCAGTTTTCCCAGTAGTGGTCCCCTTATGCAGGCACCCTGTAGTGATCCCCCCTATCTAGTGCCCCCGGTAGTTGTCCCCGCAGTGCCCCTAGCAGTAAGCCTCTTATATAGTGCCCCCAGCAGTAGTGTCCCCCCTCCCATGCAGTGCCCCCAGTAGTGGTCCCCCTGATGCCAGCTCCCAGTAGTGACCCCCCCCTATCCAGTGGTCCCTGTAGTGGCCCTTCCTATTATTGCCCCCAGTAGTGGTCCCCCGAGTGCAGTGCCTCTAGTAATACTAGGCCCCTTTTAGAATAGAATGCCCCCAGTGGTAGTCCCCCCCCCAAGTAGTAGTCCCCAGTAGAGTAGCCCCCCCCAGTAGAGGTCCTCCCAATGGCACCCCCAGTAGATGTCCCCCCCAGTAGTAGCCAACCCCTCCCCCGTTGTGCAGATAGGTTTAAAAATAAATAAATATATATAAAAATATACTTACCTGATTCCACGCTGCTCCTGTCCGCGATGCTGCTCCCGCCCTCCAGTCCGCCCGGGCTGGCGTGCTCAGCATTATGGGACTGACGTCATGACGTCAGTCCCATTACCCACTGCAGGAGCCGGACGGAAGTCCGGCTCTTGCAGTGGGTGCTGCAGCAGTCAATGAGAGTCTATCTGACTCTCATTGGCTGCTGTTTAACACACGCATCGCCGCCAGCGCTGGCGGCAATGCATGTGTTATGCACAGCCTGAGCCCGCCTCCTGGCGCTATTGGGCAAGCACTCAGGGGGAGGGAACGGGCTCAGGCGTGCAGCACAGGACCGGCGCTGGAAGCCTAGCGCCGGTCCTGTGCAAATGTGTAGCGCTGACCGCACTCATTGCTACACTGGCTATCTAGGGCGGGCGGGCCGGTACCGTGGCCGGCGGCACCCCCCCCGCGCAGCCGGTCCAACGGCGCCCAGGGCACGAACCCCGCTCACTCTGCCCTAGTTACGCCACTGCACCAGGCAATCCTACTGGCAGCTCACAGGAGCTTTCAAAATGTCATCCAGCCATTCCTCCCAGGTTACTACCGGGCCCGGCCCCGCTGCGCATCTCATACCCGGCCGCGTCACTAAGTAATGACGTGGCCAAGGGCCAGATTAAGACTTGTGGGGGGTCCCATCAATAAAATTGCCAGGGAGAAGAAAGGGGAAAAGGAGAGAAACAGAGAGAGTGAGGGAGGGGAGAGAGAGAGAGAGAGAAGGAGGGACAGGGAAATCGAGAGAGAGAGGGACAGGGAGTGAAATACATAGCGGCCTATTCATCGACACTTCATTTTTACAAAAGCAGAGGAAAATGAACACTTTCACCTGCGATTGTAGAAATTAGGTTTTTGGGCCATTCATCAAGAAGGTAAAGCTTACCTTCCTCTCTCGGAATGACCCGCTGTCCCCATACACTCCTGTGCACATGCGTGACCCGTAGGTCACACATGCGCACTTTACTCCTCTGAAAGGAACAGTGAAACGCTTTGGGGAGACAGCTGATTTTAGGATCAGATGTCTCAACACTGGAGCAATGATGAATTGCACCAGCGCTCGTGTAGCGTTAGAATGTTAATTATCAGGATCCGTTTGGACCCTGATAATTAACAAATAGACCTCTAAGAGAGGGAAAGAGGTGAGGGAGAGAGAGACAGGGAGGGGGAGAGAGAGGGAGGAAGGGTCAGGGAGGGAGACAGGGTAATGGTGCGGACACACGTTGCGATTTAAAAGAATGATTTGAACGATAACGATATCGTTACCGTAATCTTTCAAATTGTTCTTTTAAATGGTCCCTACCAACTTACCGTCAACCAGCGATGCGCGGCCACATATGGACGATAGCGAAATCGTCCGACAATAGCGACATCGCCCATCGGGAGTGCATGCATGTCAACTTGCTCGATTTCGAGCAAGTTACTATAGGGACCCGCGATCAATGACCGCAGATCGCTATAGTAGTCGGTAAGTTGGTGGTGTGCTGGATGATCGATATTGATCATCCAGCATACCAGGGAGGGTGCATAACGATCTGCCAGCGATATCGTATCGCTGGTAGATATCCACGTGTGTATGTACCGTAAGAGAGCGGGGGAGAAAGTGAGAGACAGAGGGGAATTCAATTGCAGGCGAAGGGTGCGAATTGCCGTTGCCACTGCATTTATACTTCGGCAACGGCAGCCCTTCTCGCACCCTTCGCACGTCAGCCTAATGCCCGATTCGCTGAAAAGGGCTCGTCACCCTATGGGGTTGCGAACACTTTTGAGCGAAATCCCGCTGCCGTAAAGTGCGGCAGCTGCTGCGCAGATTCAACCAGGCGAATGTATTTGCTTCTAATTGAATTACCCTCAGAGAGTGAGAAAAAAGAAGAGAGAGGGTGGGGGAAGGGAGGGGGGACAGGAGTAGGGGACAGAGAGAAATGGAGGGAGTGAGGAACAGAGAGAGAATTGAGAGGGAGGAAAGGAGTGTGTGCACGCTCTCTCGGAAGCACACTTACCTCAGGTACTAGCTTTTCTAAAGGGGGCGGGCACTTCGCGGCATAAGGCCCCGCCCCCTACTCACCCGCAAATCACGGCATTATTTAATCAAAGGAGGCGGGGCCTCCTAAGTCAGCCGCTATCATCATTTGGTTCCTGCTGCCGGGAAGCAGGAGCCAGCCTATAATCCGGCCCCGACGTGTCCGCACATAGCAACAGAGGAAGCAGGGCTACCGGGCTGACAGCATCCACATGCCCGGGTGGACGCTGCCAGGGAGGGTCTTGGCACCGGCCGTGTCATGACATCATGGCGCAACTGCGGCCACGCATTTCAGAGCATGGCGCCGCCCGGGAGGTTGTTTTCCCAAGTAAGCCTGCACTCCATCAAACCGGCCCTTGTGGCCATCGGCCCTTCTGGCATTTGCCAGAAGTGCCCAATGGCCAGTCCGGCCCTGGTCAGTAACAACTCAGGACATACACTGCAACACATGAACTGTAGCAGAAACAAGGTAGCTGTGGAAAAGTTATGAGCCTAATACTCTGACATCATACAGCACCCATAGTGAAGTTTATATAGGGGAGTTTATTGTGAACTGCTCACCTCCATGATGTTAGCAGTCACATGACCACATAAAGTTTACTGAATTGCCATGTGCCAGATCCTATATAAAGGAGCACAAGGGAGCAGCGTGGAGACCAAGCACATATAGCTTCAGTATATGCAGAGTTTATCACAACAAGCATATGGAGTAAAGACATTTTACAAACAATCAATGATAATTCCAAATGGCATCTTCAAAGTTCTTTTACATGCCTATACTGATTTTAAATCTGGTACGGAAGTAAAGATTTTAGTGTGATTGTGAATTGTCTAATGCATTTTCATCTCCACTATGGAGTGCCCCTTTTGCATCTAGATCAGTGTTTCCCAACCTCGGTCCTCAAGGCACACTAACAGTCCATGTTTTTGTGATATTCATGCTTGAGCACAGATGGTTACATCAAAATAACTAAGGTATAAATAATTAAGACTCCTGTGCTTCACTGTGGCTATCCTTAAAACCTGGACTGTTGTGTGCCTTGAGGACCGTGGTTGGGAACCCCTGATCTAGATCCTTACAACATTTGTAATAGAAACTGCAAGGGCAGTCGCATATCAGAAAGCTTTCGTTGCTTTTATACTGTCTCCTATTTTGGGAACTCATTCGTGGTTCTGAAATCACTAAAACATAAACTGAACATTGGTTCTGTTCCAAAGAGATTTAGTATTTATATTTCCTCTTCACCAGTTGTATTCTGAAATTATGTGACACAAACAATTAATTCTGTATAGAATTATAACGGCATGGTCATGCCCTTATATTAAGGCTGAATCGAATGAATGGAATTCTCCCACAGGGAATTCCTGAGGGGGAGAGGGGGGGGGAGGGGGAGCTGTTGCGCTGTGCTGTATGCCAAATTTCAGGGTAAAAAAAAAATTGGGAACAATCTAAAATTTAAACTATCATTTTTTTTTCTTTCACTTCCTGTTTGGTCAAAACTGACACTTTTCTTCTTTAGTCTATGAGGGATTTATGGGAAGGCATAACTCAGTGCAGAGGACGAATTAAGACTTGGGGTTTGTTTTGTTAGGTAGCTCTTGTTCCAGTGTAGGGCCTTTTGGGATTCAGGTTATTGAGAAAGTTACAGTTTTTAAGTTATTAGCCCACAAATGCCCCATTATATAGATAGGGAAATTCAACTTACTGCTCAGTAGGTGCCTCCTGCAGTGGCTTCACCAGGGTGCACAAACATGGCTGGTGTTAGCGACGGCTGGTCCCAGCGGCATTGTGGACATTACTGACGGCGGGGACCCGGCGACAGTGCGGGCATTAGCTGACGGCGGAGGTGCAGGTGCTAGTTGCGATGGGACTTGGCGGAGGTAGCTGCCTTGGCGGCAGGCTTGGATCCGAGAAGATCCAGTCCCTGCTAGCTATTCTGCAGAGTTCGGCAGCGGTGCCAATTTAAAAAATGACACCTCAGCGGTAACAGCATTTTTGAAATTCAAGATGGCTGCCGCAAGCCAATCACAGCTCGCAACATCATCGCCCCACGCCATCGGCTGGATTATATAAGCCAGCACGAGGCAGCGGCTGGCAGTCCGTCGGTGGGGAGGGAACGTGGAAGAGCTCCTGAAGAAAGAAGATGGCAGAATTCCTAGTGGACGGCAGCCATGAAAAAGAGCTAATTGGCTGCCACCCCTCAGGTGAAGACACTGGAAGCCCTGGTGAGTTGGTGCCCGCCAGGTAAAGACACCGGAAGCCCTGGTGAGTTAGCGGCCGCGTAAAAGAGCTAATTGTCCGCCGCCCACCAGGCAAAGACACAGTAAGCCCTGGTGGGTTGGCGTCCTCCAGGCGAAGATGCCGGAAGCCCTGGTGGATTGGCGCCCGCCAGGCGAAGACGCCGGAAGCCCTTGGGCGGTGGCGGCCCCCAGGTGAAGATGACGTAGATGTCACCCCCATGTGAAGGTGCAGAAAAATAAATGAAAACATTCAGTGTTATGTTTTTATTTTAATATTTTTGTTACAGGGGTAATATATGTAACAGTGGGCCCTCAGTGTTCTCCAAGCACCAGCATGTGGGGGAGGCTTGCTGGGACCTGTAGTTTACGTGCAAAAGACAATATTTTTTCTTTGCACTAGACTTTTACATAATCAATCCAGCACCCACCACCTAGGGGTGCCGGGGATTATCCTGGGCTATCAGCACAGGCCTGCGGTGCCCTGGAGAGGGGGGGGGGGGGCTTTATTGGAGTGGTCCCCACCTCCCCTGGGATCCCCAGCCTGGGCTGACTAGTGGTCAGGGGTAATGCTTTGGCAGGGGAACCCAGTGAAAGAGTTCCCCTGGCTGTGTCATTAATTCCGCTGCTAGAAAGGATCTGGTGCTGGTTATGGATAATATAGGGGACCCCTATGCTTTTTGTCCCCTGTATTTCCGAAACCAGGACCAGCTCGCTGAGTCCAGTGCTGCTTGTGCTAAATACAGGAGATCCCTGTATTTTCACAACCAGGACCGGCTTGTTCACAGCGATGCCATACACAGCTTGACTACTAATAGCATGTGATTAATCTAGCAATTTCTGACTAAGGTCAGACCTTGTCTATGTGAGGTTCCGATGGTACTCGATGTTACCGATGGATTTGCAGTCTTGCTAAACATTACGGATGTGTGTAAGGTAAGGTGGACATCCATATGTTTTGCGAAGACTGCTTTGCGATCGCAGAGATTAGCATACCTTCGAAGTGATACTGCATGCTTAATCGCAGCTGCAATCGCAGGTGCAATCTGTAATGAATCAGGCTCCCTGTGAGATGTCATATGACCATGTAGAGCTGATCATACTAATCAGGGGCTTAACTAGGTATTTGAAGTTTGTAAGGGCCTCTATGTACAGTACTGTACCACCCAATGGTGAAAAATGTATATAACACATGTAACTTTGACAAGGAAGATGGGCCCTCCTTAGCTCTAGGCCCCATAGCAGCAGCACCCCTTGTCCCTATGTCCATGCTCTTCCGTGGGCAAACAACCCTATACCCCCTACTGCCCCAGTGTTAATGTTATGTGGGGAGCAGCACATACAAGGGGGTTAATGTTATGTTTAAGGCTGTTTGTCACTGAAGACTGATTAATAGTGGTACAGCATCATATACTTCTACATCATTATACTTCTAGTCTTCTACACCATTATGAACCAAGGAAAGAATGGAGGAAGTATAAAGTGACAAGTAACTATAAATAATACTCGATACTGTAGATTTTATTGTATTTTTTTTAAAGACTCTTTTGTCTATAAATCCTTATCATTGCCCCCAATCTATATATGGTTATATGTATGTTGCACTTACTTAGTTGTTTTATTGTGCATAGTCCAGGGGATTTTATCATTTTATAAGTAAAATGTAACAGTGAAAATAAGGTTACCATTACTTTGATGTGTTCTGGGAGAGTTGAAAGCCTGTTCCACAAATCTATCACTCTTCCAGTAAAGAAATGTCTCTCCCGATGTCCTCCAGATGCTGAAACAATCACACATCAGAGCCTGAACCGCTCTTCTTAGGCACTTTACTAATGTAATCCGTAACAGTTCATTTTTCTTCTTGCAGATTCCCCTTATTGCACAATATTAACACTATTTATCAAGTGGAGAGCTGAAGCTTAGATATTCACACATGATATACCTAGGGGTTTAAGTATACTGTGTGTAATATAAAGATAGCAGAGCAAATGACTTTAATGTATAAATATTGCCACAATATCTAGACCTCTAGAGTCTGTTATGGCTCTGGCTCACACAGTGCTTATTAATGACTTCACTGCCCTCTACTGTCAGGAAATAAAAATACAAATAAAGTTTAGATACTAAACAGAATGTGCCAGTGTTAGCAGTATACAGAGGGGCTACAGTCTGCTATCAGGAGATTCCTCTGAACACTTGAACAGTACAGTATTATTATTATTATTATTATTATTATTATTATTATTATTATTATTATTATTATCAGTTACTTATATAGGGCACATGTATTCTGCAGCGCTTTAAAGAGAATATTTGCCCATTCACATCAGTCCCTGCCCCAGTGAAGCTAACAATCTATATTCCCTACTACACAGAAAAGCACACACTTGGGTTCATTTTTGTCAGGAGCCAATTAACTTACTAGTATATTTTTGGATTGTGTAGTGAAAGCTGGAGTACCTGGAGAAAACCCACGGAAACATGGTGAGAATATACACTCTCCACACAGCTGTGAGGCAGTAATGCTAACTATTAGACCATGGGCATAACTACCCTAGTTTCAAGGGGTGCAGCTGTTATGGGGCCCAGAGAGTAGGGGTGCCCATCTTACTTGTTAAAGTTTCATATGTTATATACATTTTTCATAATTGGGTGGTACATAGGTGCCCTTTCAAACTTTGGCTATGGGGTCTTCAAATGCCTAGTTACGCCCCTGCATTAGACCGTCCGTGATGCTCAAATAGAAGTGAATGCAGGTTTACAGAGAGGAAGGAAATCTCAAGAGGCAAACAGTGCAAAATAGGGGCATATTCATGATGTTTATTATCGGGGTTCGAAAAATTAATATTCTAACTCGCCCCGGAATCCGGAGCAATTCATCATTGCTCCTGCGCAATGACAGCTGATGCAAAATCAGCTGTCCCCGAGAGCGGCTTCACTGTTCCTTTCGGAGGAGTGAGGGAGTGCGCATGAGTGACCTACAGGTCACACATCCGCACAAGAGCCCCGACGTCCAGCGTAAGGATCCGAGAGGATCTCTCTTTGCAACCTGGAACTCCTTCTCATAGAGAAGGAGCGAATTGCAATCCACAAGTCAAGCGGGAGCATTTGCCAGCTGAAGATGGTGAATGCTACCACACTGAATTTCCAAAAATATTGTATTTTCGGAGACTGATGAATTCTGTCCCCATACTAATGTATGGGGACAGCAGGCCATTCCGCTATTCCGTATTTGTTATATTTCCTGCTTTACCTTCTTGATGAATGGCCCGGAAACTTAATTTTTACAATTACAGGTGAAAATGTTAAGTTTCAGCTGCTTTTGTAAAAATTAAGTGATGATGAATAGGCCCCTTAGGGAACCCCCATTGCAATATTTTCAGGGGTAGGGCTGGGCCCCGGAGGCGAACTGGGCCCAGTAGTAGCTGATCCTCTGCATCTACTGTAGCTGCACTCTTGGGCATAGCCAGAACTTTGTCAACATTTGAAGGAGCGCCTGCCTCAATGCTTCTAGGAGACACTTCTCCCTGCAGCAATTGTCCATTTTATGCCCCATAGCAGTGCCTTAGTTCATGTTATGCCCCATAGTAGTGCCTGAGTTCATTTTAAGCATCATAGTAGTGGCCTAGTTCCTTTTATACCCCATAGTAGTGCATATACGTGCCTACTTTTAAAAAACAGTGTCAGGGAGATTACAGTTAGAAGTAGAATGCGTTGCATGAAGCCGTGTCATACCCCGTCCAAAGGGTTTGTCTAGCTCCACCTATGGGCATATCTATTGCCACTCATGGGTGTTCATTATAACAAGGTGGTAGAGGTGGCTACCTCGGTGGTACCTAGGGGGCCCGCCTCTCACAACCAGCAATAAATAGATAAAATAAGTTTTATTTTGAATCAACTATTATAGCCTCCGCCCAATGGCAGGGCCGCTGTACATTATCCAGGTGGGCAGTTGTGTGGGGTGAGGAGGAATCACTCACTGGCAGCTGAAGCAGGCTGCCATTAAGCTTCTAGGTGGGGACATGGTGTGGGCGGAGCCAGCGCTGATGAGGAGTTGTGTAATGATGGGTGCGGGGTCCCCAGACCAGTAACTTGCCTAGGGCTCCCTGAAGTGTTAATCCATCTCTGGGGGTGTGTCTTGCATTCATACTAGTGGCACATCTTGTGGATTCTACTCTAGGAACAAAAAAAGCCCAAATTATGTGATTTTTGCTTTTTTAGTCAATTTTTGGAAAAAAGCCAAAACCAAAGCCAAAACCAGTCACGGCGTTTTGGCAAAACCAAAAGCAAAGCCGGTTGATAAATTAGAACCAAAACTAAAACCCAAACCAGCAAAAATGGCCCGGCGCACATCTCTAATATAAACAGATGGATAGATGTTAGAGCGCTCCTGGTATATTGTGGTATATCCTATATAAGCTTAACTACAGTACTATGGCGTTTGGGGGTAATGGGGTGTTTGAATGTGGGAAAGGTCGTACCATAGTTATTTAAATGCAGCAGGTATTGTGATGTCTAGCATAAAAAGTCAATAGTCCATCCATAGGATCCTTGAAGGAGTATAGATGAATAAACTTTAAAATCTGTAGGTAGGGTGTTCTTAACATTGATGGTAGTTACTTCTTAATGGTGAATATACTTAAATTAACTAAAATTAAAAATGCTAGGAATATATGATTTTAGTATTGTCTTCAAAATCAAAACAAAACATAAACAAAAAGCAACCCAAAAAGGTGACCTGTACAAAAAACAAAAGTTGACAACTTACATCTGGTTGTAATCGTAACAAAGGCGTATGAATTGACAACTAGTGTATGGTAAAATTGTGGGGCATATCCCAATGCGTTTCATCCCAGAACTTTTTTAAGGGTGTGTTACCTGTTGCTCGTTGTCTAGGCATAAGCAAATGCAAGGGGGTTTATGGTTGCCTGGAAACTCCCCAGACCACACTATGGGCCTGATTCAGAGCCGTTCGCTCCGAGCGATGTTTGCCCAACTGCGCATGCGTGCGGATCATTATACGCATGCGCGAACCAGTCAGTGCGGTCGAAATTCATGTGCTCGCAAAATAGCGAATGCCTGATAATTTGAGTGACAGAATGAGGCGTATGTGGGTGGTTACAGGGGAAGGTGCTTGAAAACGGGGAGTGGAGATCCGAACGCAGGCGTGCTTAAAGGTCAAAACGGGCGTTTTATGGGTGTGCATAATTAAAACAGCAGCGTCATTGACCACGTCACTGGGTTATTTTATAGCCAGAACTGCTCGCAAGATTGTGGTAGCAAAAACCAACCACAAGAATAGCGAGCAGTTCATACGCTGGTCGATGTACTCGATTAATCTAATAAATAGCGGACATGACGTTGGATGCGAGCGGCCAGGGGGCGTATTTTTTCAAAAAACGACCGCAATTTTTGTTCGCTCGTTCAGACATAGAGGCGTGAACAGACCGCAAAGAGCGAACGGTTCATTTGAATAGCCACCCCCTTTTCCTGAACGACCGTCCGCAAATTGCGTCCGGCTCTGAATCAGGCCCTATGACCACAATATCACAAATGAAATAATCCGCACCACCTGTGGATCTTTTAAAATGTGTCAGCCAGTAATAAATACACCTGTGCACCAACTAGGATATATGGAAAATATACACTTTTGGGGGTGCACTGCTATAGACCATCAATAAGGTTAAATTATTAATACTGTATAATAATACACTATCCAGTTCATAACAAGACCAATATGTACATATATGTCCAGGGCAGTGCTAGATTCTCCTGCTCCCCCAGACTCCAGGACCTGCTTCACCGGTCTGGAATGGTGCCCACATGTGAAATAACATTCAGCTCAGACAGGAGGGCACTACTGCCGCATCTAATGGCTTACTGTGATCGCTGGTCCTGTATATGTTGGAATTATCACACACAATACACTTTGTATTATGCATATTAAAGCTGCTTAAGTGCTAATTATGCCCTCTTCATGGACTGGCCACACTCACTCTAAAATCAAGCATTTGGAAACCCCCTCTAGAAATTCTGTGTTTGCCACTGCTAGGGGTTTATATACCTTGTACTGCTTATAAGTGCCACCTGCCTTTCAGTAATCCCGGACTTCCAAGTATCGCCATGTGCTCATGCGCAGTCATGCTGACTCTAGAGCCCAATGGTGTCCTCCAGTGTCCGTCTGTGTATGAGCACTAGTGCCGCCACTAGAGCTCCAGCGTGTTCCTGGGTCATGGTCTCACCACACATGCACCATTCCAGCCTGCAGTCTACATTGAATGGGGGGAAGTATATCAGCAGCGATTGCCTTTCTCTCTCTATTGTTTTACCTGCAGAAAATTCAAATCATGTCTACTCTATGGGAGTGGCCATATTGTTGGTGATTTTTTAATGGATTTACTAACGTGTCTCAGTTTTTACTAGTATCAGCACCGTTTACAGTTACATATTCTCAAATTACCAAATGGCAAATTGATTAATGTTAGTAGTGCCATACAGTATGTCAACTGTGCATGTATCACACTTGTCAGTCAAAATTTCATTTGTTGTCTAGTTTAACAGTTTAAATCATTACATAAAATAACATACACATATATATATATATATATATATATATATATATATAATATGAGTCAATAACTATGGATAGGGATAATAAAGTTTGTTTTGTTTTTGCAGCACAGCGCACATGACGTCGCACCACGCTGCACCGCTAAGAAGCAGAGAAGCCACGGCCTGGTGTGAAGAGGAGCAGCAGCCAGAAGAGAATAAGGTAAATGACTGGGCTGGAGCCAGAGGGATGTAAGGGGCTGGAGTGACACAGGGATACCCTGGAGAGACAATTGGGGACCTGGAGATTCACAGGGGGGCTGGTGAGACACAGTGGGCCTGGAGTGACACAAGGGGGTCTGGAGAGACACAGGGGAGCCTGGAGAAACACAGAGCCATGACACAGGGGGGCCTGGTGTGACACAGATGTGGTCTCTAGAGACACAGGGAGGCCTGGAGAGACCCAATGGAGTCTTGGAGATACACAGGGGGGGCTAGAGTGACACAGTGGTGGGCCTGGGGTGACACAGGGGAGCTTAGAGTGACATGGGGGATGGGTGCACCAGTTCCTTACTTTGCCAGGGGTGCTTGGACCCCTACATACACCTCTGTCTGGATGAGTTCCAACACTTGCATACATTAAACTTCCAAGAACCTTTGCTACTTGGTGATATCACTTTGGTCAGCTTAATGCCTTTGTCAATGGACCTATTTATTGGTTTTGCATCTGACATATTGTATTTTGCAAGTATTGCTTCAATGTATGTCTGATGATCAATAGTGACAATTCATACTCCAAGATCTGTAAGATTCGTAAGCCTAGCAGGTGATTCTCAGGGCAGGGCTGGACTGCCCATCTGGCACTTCTGGCAAATGTCAGATGGGCCGGGCCAGTGTTAAACCCTGGCAGAGCAGCTCCGCCTCCCAGCACTCTGCTCGGCTGGGAAACTGACAGATGGGGGCGTGCTGTGAGGCCAGGCTCCCGTAACTTGTGGCACGCCCCTATGAGCCCTAACCACGCCTCTTTTAAGGCGATGTCACACTTCTTTTGTGGGCATGTACATGCAGGGGGACACTGCCAGGGCTGCTCAGCAGCCCCAGCCTGTCCCTGGCTTAGGGCCTACATTTTAAGACTTGGAATTATGTCAAAATAGCTGGTATACATTTGTAATGTGCTACTCTAGGCTTGCTAGTAACAGACCCTCCTCATAGTACACAACAAAGATAAACAGTCTCTGTTCTACGTGTTTATGGTAGAGACACTGATCAGTTTTTGAACAAACAGTCCATTTCTAGTAATACATCATCTAGCTTAAAATTCCAACATAGACCACTCTGCTTCAAACCGTACAAAGGACCTCATTCAGAGCCGCTCGCAAGATGCAATCCTCGCTTGCAAAAAGGGGCCACGATCGCTCTTTGCGCTGTAAGGACGCCCTCTATGTCTTAGTGAGCGACGGCAGTTAGCATACGCTGGATTATAAAACCTTCCACCTGTCACTCGCAGCACACGTCATCTCCGGGAAGAGTCTGATTAATCGTGAACATCGAGGGCCATCGGAGCTGTTCGCAGCGCTTGGGGTTGACCTAGCCTGTCCCAAGCACTGCGAGCAGTTCAGGCTAAAAAACAACCAAGTCACGTGTGCAATGACGCTACTTTGCTAATTATGCACACCCACTAAACGCATTTCTGATGGTCAGACACCTGTGTTCGCACAACCACTTCCCTGTTCACAAGCACCTTCCCCTGTTACCACCCACAAACGGCACTATCTGTCACTCAAAGCAGCGACCTGAAAGTGGCTTGTGAGCTACCATAATAAGATCTCAACAAATGACTTGCGCATGCGCACTGCGAATTATACGCATGCGCAGATGTGCGAATATCACTCCCAGCGAGCGACCGTGCCCTAGTGAGAGACTCTGAATGAGGTCCAAAGCTTTCTTTAAGAGACATACTTCTCCCTTTTTGGAACATATTTTCACACTAATGCTCAGGCTGTTCCATGTAACTCTCTTATGTCTATCCACCATTCAAGAAAACTGAGTCAAACAAATGGTATAGCAACAAATCATGTGAGGCAGACATGGCAATGACTAAACAAACATATTGCATCTTACCACACCAGAAAAGACTTCACCACAGTCAATCCCAGATTTCTATGTACATCATTTTGCTACGAGATGGGTCTTGTAAAGTGCAATAGTTACGTCTGCATTCGGCTTTTTACAGAAGACTCATTTGCTTTTGGCTGTCTTGTGGTGACTCTACCTGTTAACTACAGTCCATGTATTGTCATTCAATAATGCCATTTCTTTGTAAATTGCTGATCTCCATTCTATCCAGTCGTTGCTTGACTTTGCTTCCTGCATAATTTGGGCTTCACAAAAGGTGATATTTGCAAATTCCTCATAATATATTTTTTATTTTTTTTCCCTATTTGATCTTGCAGAACTGATGTTCTGTGGTTGGATGCCCATAATGGCAGTCTCTACCTCAGACACATGTCCAGTTTCTGGCATTTCTAATGTAACATACTTGATTTCCAATTCTTGTTTTAGCTTTATTTTAGGTAGTGCTGTTTCTTGGAATAGAATGAGCCCTGGGCCTGGTTCAGAAATGGATGGTATTGTACAGTCGCACACAGGGCCGGATTAAGGACAACTAAGATGTGGGGGTCCCATCGATAAAATTGCCTCACTCAATGACTACTATTCCTTGTCTCTGGACTCTCCACTGATTGGCAAGGTCGCAGCATACTACATCATGTCATGACACTACTGGGAAGGAAGCATACTACATCATGTCCGCTGTGCTGCTCCCGGCAGCATAGCAGACATGATCTTATACACTGTAGAAAAAAGGGGAGAAGCTGATGCACACTCTAAGTACTAAGAATAATAAATATAAAAAATATATAATAAGCTATCAATTAACATGGTGTTATATAGAGGTTCTTAGTACATGTTTGGCCAAAGATGTTTGCCCACCTACCACTTCACGGTGAACCTCATCAGATGGGTCCCTAACATCCCTAATACTGATACATTGTATAAATTTATCTAGGACTTACCTGTACTAGTGCCCATTACATGTGTGTACTGCAATGCAAGGACCAATACTAATTAAAATCACCTGGGTCAGGTAGGAGGTGTGCTAGTCCAGAAGGGGTCTCACACCTTCAAGTGTACCTTAAATACACATACATGGGAATAAAGGGGTGGGATGGGCTGCACAACCTAATTACAACATTATCAGAGGTGCTACCATGCTGAGACATGTAGTTCTATTGCAGAAAAAAAGGGGGAAGCTGATGCACACTCTAAGGGCTCTATTTACTACAATACGCTTTGGTAATGCAGATTGTAGTGTAATATTACCGAGTGAATTCGCATTGCGAATTCAGGCAATATCACAGGGATTTTCTACAAATCCCTTGCAGGGACAGAGCTTGCGATAAAGCTCTGTCCCTGCTAATCCCCTTCGGAGCCTTATCACGGTATTTTCGCAAAAAATACCGTGATTAAGTGCCCGCGCATGCGCCGACCGTTCGCCGCAGCTACCCCCCCTCCGGTGCTAAGCCCCGCCCCCTGGCGCTAAGCCCCGCCCCCGCAATCACGGACCCCCCGCGACCCCCCTCTCCCTTACTTACACTTACCTGCATGCTCCGGGCCTCCGGTGATGTTCTCCATTCCTCCGGTCAGGTGATCTCCCATACTGCACTGGGGCCCAATCACCTGGTGACCGGGCAGCAGTGCACTGTGGGAGACCAGCTGACCGGAGGGGAGACATCACCGGACGCCCGATCACCGGTCCCTGGAGTCAGGTAAGTAAATTTTTTTTTTTACTTTTTTTTTTTACTTTTTTTTTTTTACAGTAATCAGCTTGCGGTCTGTTTAGACCACACAGCTGATTACTGGGACCGACTCCCGGCTCTGCTCTCCCCGTTAGAGCAGGGCAGGAGGCCGGTAACCAGGGGAGACCCTGGATAACGCCACCTCCAGGTGGTGTTATTATCACAGGGCTTTCCCCGGTATTTTTTTCACATTTATTTTTAGTAACTATGGTCAGATCACATTTCCAATTACAGTTATGGGAAATGCGATCTGCTTACTAAAAATAAGTGATACTTAGGGGTTGGAGTAGAATTTTACGAATTCTACTCCAATTGCCCTGTAATAACTATAGGTGATACTAAAATAATGTGAAAAGGGTGTGAAAACACCCTTTTTCACATTATTTTAGTAAAAATAATGTTGATAATAAGTACTAAGAATAATAAATATAAAAAATATATAATAAACTATCAATTAACATGGTGTTATATAGAGGTTCTTAGTAAATGTTTGGCCAAAGATGTTTGCCCACCTACCACTTCACGGTGCAATAGAACTACACGTCTCAGCATGGTAGCACCTCTGAATAATGGCATTACGTCAACAAAGGGGTGGGGCTTCCATAGGCAGTCACTGTCGGGTCCGTCAGTCAGTGTCAGTGAGAGTGTGCTGTGCCTGTGTGATGTTGCCGGGAGACAGACATGGTGAGTAGCGAGGTTCCGGTAAATATTTGCGGCAGTGTGGGGGCCCTCACCTATAATCCAGCCTTATTCGCACAGAAGCGGCTGTGCCATAGCATCCAAAGAAAAGGAAATGCAGCAGGATGTATCTATATATAGACACCTCCTGCATTGCATTTGCAATCTTAGTGCCGCTTCCGTAGACACTGCCTAGATCACCATTGCAAAACAACCTTACCTTGCCTGGCCGGTGCCTAGTCAAGGCCAGGAAATCTGCATCCATCGAGGGCTTGTGTCACGACCAGAGTTTCTTGGCATGGTGGTCGACTTGTATTACCTGTGAGGTCACTATGGCGGGGGGCGTCTGGCGGTGGCGCTGGTGTTTGGTGAGGGGCGTTGGCTGTGCGTGGTTCTGTGTGGGTATGTTGTCACTTTGGGCTGGTGAGGCCTGGTGGTGCTTCGGTTCCGCTCTGCAATGGGCGCCGCCATCTTGCCACTGGTCACGTGACCTAATCGCCCAATCCTGGTTTTTCACATGCTCTCTCTGGCCAGTCATGGCACAGCACTTGGTATTTAGGGAGGTTCAGAGCCTCACTTCATTGCCAGTGCAACGAGTTCCCTGTGCTCACCATCTGTTCCTGTGTACGTAACCTGTCTGCCTGCTTGTCTTCTCCTACCCTGCTGGACTACCCTGCATCCTCCATTACCTTCACCTTGCCTGAGAACCTGAGTCTGCTGTTCACCCTGCACCCTGCCTCCACTGACACTCTGCTGGATGATTTTCCCTCAGCCTGCATTTTTCATTTTAACCACGACACCTGATTTCCCCTGCCTATCATTAACTGGACATTTCTCTATTAACCAGAAACTCACACTGCTGGACAAGTCTTTTTTCACTACCTTCACAAGACCCGGATACTGGACTGCTCCTATCTGCCACTACCTTGACTTTTACTCATTGCATTCACCTCAGTTCCCATTTGCACTTTAGTGCCATCCCTGAACTTATTTTCTCCCATTGTTCATGTCTGCCAAACCACTTATTAAACGTTCCACGTTTTGTTTTAAAACTGCTTCTGTGTCTGCTCCTATCACCACCCTGGGCCCACAACAAAACCAGGACATCACATCTTGTTTCTCCCGGAAAATGCTGATGACACTCTCCCATTTCCAGAAACACTGGCCAGCCATGCCCCGCTCTGTCCCTCAAATGAGGCAGGGCCATACTGCATCTGCACAGACCCTTAAACATTGGAGATGTACGCTAAGCTGATGTTTAACATATATCTCTGAATCAGGCCCACTTTTCACAATTATGCAGTTGGTATGTTCACATACACCATTTTGCTCAAGCATATATGCAATGGTCAGTTGATGTTCAATGCCATATTTCTTTAGGAAGGTTGCTACATCATATTCTTGTATTCTCCACCATTATTGGATCACAAGACATTTCTAACTTCTGTCTAGTTTGAGTTTCTACTGATCTCTTGTAATCTGCAATTAAACTTGTTTCTTCACTTTTTGCCTTAATGAAGTAAACGTGTAGCATTCTTGTGAAATCATTGATGAATGTTAGAAAGTATCTATATCCACTTATCGATTTTTATTTCCATCGGTCCACATACGTCTGTATGCACCAACACTAGACGCTTTGGTTGCTAATCTTGGAAAGAGACAGCTGGCTTGTCTACCCACTATACAAATTTCACATGTTGGTGTCTCCGTGTCACTCATGGTTATTCCCATCACCATCTCGTGAGGAAGTTTCTGGACATTATCATACCCCAGGTGGCCTAGCCACCTGTGGCAGAGTTCCATAGATTGTAAATCAGAGGCCATCATTGCACAACACTCCTCTGTGACACTAATGGCAATGAGGTTTGTCCCCATATCTGGTATGAATAACACATTTTGAATGTCTGTGACTATGATTTCACCTATTATACTTAAGCGTATCATGATTGTCCTGACTTTTTGAAGAAAACCGTACTGTAAGAACCATATGTCCAATTCCTCTGACTGTTCTAGGTTCGCATGTGCTTAGTGTTCACTCTTGATTGCAACTGAAGTGCCTTGTGGCTCCCGAGTCCATGTACCAACAATCTCTTTTGCGACTGTCTGTGGCATTTAAAGCTGACTCCTTTTCCATGTCACATTTATTTTTCTGGGCAGTATTTGTATCTTTCAGTTTGCATTCAGAGGCCTTGTGTCCCAACTTTGTGAAATACGAAACACTGGTACTTGAACTTTCTAGGCTTAGTACTTCTTGTGTAGAATGCAGTATTCTCAGCAATATTTCAATTGGCATGCGTTCTTGGAATTGTAGTAGCTTAGTCCTTGTCCTGCCTATCACCCTCTGCCTCTCCCGTCACCTTCCCCTTCCTTTCATTCACTGCTTCCCCCTGTCACCCTCTGCCTGCCTCTCTATTGTGGTAACGTGATACACTACCTGCATAGTATGAACTGATGTGTGGGTGAGGCGGAGGCCCAAAGCATACTTTTACCCATGGGCCCACCATTCGCAAGTTTTGCCACTGATTGTGGTCTGTGGAACTACTGTGGGGTCATATTGTGGATTGTATTTCTTTTTATTTCTTTTTTGGGAATTTTTTTTTTTTTCATTAAAACCAAGGCCATTTTTTTGGTTATTAATAAAAATATTATTCAGAAATAGAGTTTGATGGAGGAGGCAAAGTAGGTAGCACTCAAAAAATTCAGGGTTCTTGTAAACCTGGGACAGGCCCTGCCACCAGATCCTAAACCCATACCCTCCACCATACTCATTTTGGTGACAATCTGTTCTGGTGAGCGTTCTTTCTTTACCCTCAAACATGTGAAAAATGATTTACCCTCTACGTTGAAAGATGAAAAACTAAACAGTTTAGCTCTGATGCATGCGGAATCATCTGTGATTAGGAAAGTCAATTTCAGTCCTGTTCTTGGTCAGTTTGTTGACCAAATTATGAGGAAAGTTTTTAATTGAAGGTTGTTTTTGTATGAGCTAATCATGAAAAGAATTTTTAAATTCACTATACTTTATCAATACATAATAATCAGTAAATGTCCTTTACTGTATATTATTACATTTTCTATTTGATTATTTTTTGTATTAATTAAATATAATTACAAGAACAATATTAAGTCTTGTAATTCAATATGAACTTCTACATGTCCTAATAGAACAAATATATAAGAGTTTTGTTTCACCTTCTATTTTCTTTTATTTCATTTTATTGTGTTAACACCCCCACATAAATTACAATTAATTGATTCTCTTATATAATCTCTATTAACAAGTTAATTAACTGCTTCTCTATTGTAGTGAAACAAATTGTATCTTATATGAAAACATTTGTCCATAAATTATATAATTTTTAATAAATAATAAACCTTTTATTCACTTCAAAATATTACAGTATTGAACAATTATACCCCCAAAATGTGCTTTCCTGGAAATTTCTACTCCCGCAATAAAAAAAAATTGTGAATAGAATTCTTCAGGAGACCATCAAAATGGATATAGGGCTATGTAATTTGGTCTAGTACCTACCCTACCAGGGTCAGGCTGTCAGCTGTAATGGGTGAAAGATTGTGCTGGAGAAGGCCTGAAATACCTGAAAGTCTAGGGGCCTGGCAATAGGTTAATATGGCCCTGGATGAGGAGCGCACTGGTGCTGCCTCCACCCTCAGTGCAGACAAGAAATCTTAGCAGGCTGTCTCTAGGACCTGCCAGAGCTCAGTGAGTACCTCTGACATGCACTACTGACATGCAGACTAGACATGATCCCAGCATACTAGCCCTGAAGAGCCTGTACAAACACTACAGTACACTATATCACCACCGCCATAGTGTGTGGGAATATTCAGAACATCAGCTAGTGCATTTACTGCTCAGACGCCCGGCACACTACAATACCGAGCAATACCTTAAAGCTCCAGGCTGCTTCTATATGCTACAATTATACCTGTCATATTCCTGTGTCTTCTGCCACTTGTTGTTCTACCTGGTTCTAAGAACTGGCTAAACTGTACCATGTGTGGTCTAGCTGACACCAGCACTAAACCGCTGCGCAATACACTCAACATCATATATACTTTGGCCAACTGTATTCCCTTCTGGTGGGTAAATTATCTAGGGGACTACTACATCCCGCATCAATGCTGTGCACCGCACTGTTACACAGTTCTGCTAATATGTTATGGGCCCAGAATTCACCAGTTAATAGGCTCTGGCATCTGCATAACAGGGCTGCAGTGTGCCCTGTGACACCCCTGCCCCCTGAGCGCATGATGTCATGATGTTGCGCAGAGGCGGAGGGGTCACCAGCACCAGCAATGCAGCAGTGCCCAGAGCATCCCGAGGAGACTCCAATCGGCTGTACAGACTACAGGGTGTGTGACTGGAGTGACCAAAACATACTACGGGCAGCACTACAGTAGTGATACCGGCTGAAGGGTGCCATTCCAGGCATCTTGCTTACAAGAAGCAAGGGCCATGGGGCAGCGATAGTGCTGCCCACAGGCCCTGCGCTCTGGATCCCTCATACACCTACCAATACTCTGCTAATACTTATTAGTTTAAATCCTGGTCACCTTCATCTGTTCAGAGAACAGTGTTTTTTCTTTCTTTACCTACATCAAAGTAACCTATCCTTAGCCACAGTAACATAACTTAATAGATCTGTGTATGGGGGCAGTGGTGCTAAAATCCTGCAGCATACTGCACAGATCCCCCTGTGGAGGGCTGTTTCATTAGTATTTCAAGAGGGCATAGGAGGGGGTTTCTGTAAAAGAAAAAAGTGGTCATTAAAAAGGGATAAGTACACTTTATAAAATTGTAAAAGGTGGAATTGTGTTGTAAAACCCCCTTTTGAACACGTACAATAAAACATCCCTATGTCTTTATGTAAACATAGGTCCTGATTCAGCAAGGATGGCAATTGCAAAGCTGCACGCAGTCAACTTTGCAATTACATCCTTTCTATTATGCAAATGCAGCAGGCTGGGATCACCATCGTAACCATCGGTGGTCAATGGTCATGATGGTGGACAGTGCCGGGCCTCCGGCCAGCTGAGTAAGCCTCAGCTTACTCAGAGTGGCCGACTTGCGAGCCCAGAACACTGCGTTGTTCAACACATATCCTGGGCTGGCCACTCCTGGAAAATGGGGTGGACACGCCCCCATTTCCGGGAGCGCCTGCTGACCCTGTTCCCCGCACCGCCCCTTTGACAGGCAGAGGCATTCAAGGGTCTGCGTGCGACTACGCAGAACCCATTCTGCACACTCGCAGAATGGTTCCTGTGCATGCACTGCTGAATCAAGCACATTGTGTTGAGTTCCCATCAGATCATATACAGAGCATTAGTGGATATGAATGCAGGGCACACTGAGATTATTTTAGACTGTGTTTCACATACAGTTGATGTGACCACAGTATAATTCAATATAAACACTGCGGGAGTGAACAAGTTAAAATTCTCTCAGAACGACAAAATCCATAGTGGAGCCAGAGCACACACAGTGACCTAGATTATCTAACCTTACACCCGTCCAACGCTTTTATCTGTGATCTTGCAGTAATGTGGGAACATGACCTACTTCTGCTTAATAAGATGAAACATTGAAGCATCTTGTTGTTCCGCTGTTCCCTATCATGTAAATTTTATGGGATCTCACTCTGCTCCTCATTGCCAATTCCTCTGAAGAATAGAGCAGATACAGGCCTGGTACAGAGGTCCCAGTGGATCATATTGTATTAGTGCAGTGTATTACAGTACAAGGGGCCCTGGCAAGTAAACTTGCTGGACATACTGATGTATGTAAATAAAAAATAAATATGGAGAATGTTTAGGGTTAATTTTCAAATTATTACTGTTCGAATTTTCATTTAAAAGTAAAAATAATCTTCAGAAATGATGCATCAAATGAAATGGAACAATTCCCTATTGGACGGAAATAAAACATACATCTCTACTGTGCAATGTATTCAAAGCATTTCTAACTTAGGCAAACACATGATACTTGAGTATTTTATTTTTGCTGGTATGTGTAATCTATGATGAAACCAGTGGTTCTCAAACTCTGTCCTCAGGACCAGGGGCGCAGAGAGGGGGGGGAGCAGGTACTAATTACCCATGCCCGGGCTTGCTGGAGGGGACCGAGTCTGGTGCTGCCCCCCTCCCTCTTACCTCACAGCAGCCCAGCACACGCTGCTGTGTGCTGGGCTGCAGTGGGAGACTGCTCGTGACTGCTGAGTAGCAGCCGCAGCAGTCTCCTATGCCTGTGGGGGGGCGATTTCACTGATCGCTCCCTCCCCCAGCTTTGCTGCGGTCTGAGGGGCTCACAGTGCTCACCTCCCCAGCGCTGCAAAAGTATATTTAAAAAAATAATTATCCTAAGAGAGCGTGGCCATGCCCCCACCTGGGCCCGGCGTGGCTCTCAACGCCCCTTCTTAGGACTCGACACAGGTCACGTTTTCCAGGTCACCCAGCAGGTGCACAGGTGTATTCAATTATTCACTGACACATTTTAAAAGATTCACAAATGGAGCCAATTATTTAACTTGTGATTCTGTGAGGAGACCTGGAAAACATGCACTGTTTGGGATCCTCAGGCCAGAATTTAAGAACCTGTGGTCACTCTAAACAAAAACATCTTCCAAAAAGCAGCATAGTTGTGTGGGGTTTTTTTTTATTTTTTTTTATCATTGCTATAAGAATTAAAGTAATACCCTGAAGAAAAGGGCATTACTAGAAAACCTTGCTAATGGAGATAAAAGGCTTGCTCACATGTTCTATACTTGCTAAATTTAAAATGTTCCCCCATAATAATGATGGCCATCATAATGCAATGGTTCACAGCCATCAATGTCTATTTCCCCAATGCTGCTAGTTTTTCAATTTGATTACCTGAGAGCGATGGTTACCACCATTGCTTGCTCCCATTCAGATGGGTATAACCAATGTTTTGAATGTTTTGTGATGGATTTCATTGACAGTGCCTGTTTGAGCATTCTCCTTTGCACATGCGTTTCAGTGAACCATCGATGGCAATACTATCAAATTGTTTACAAATGATGGTTGCATGCCACCGCAAGGCTTGTAGCATGCAAACAGGTAACAATTCAAGCTGTCCTTTTAATGGCTCTCCTTATAGAGAAGGGGGAGATGCATCTAATCACTAGGTGATGAAGCCAGGCACTTCTTACCATTAGACCCTACCCTCTTGAAGCATAATGCAGCAAATTGCGGGTCTGTGAAGAGGGGGCAGGACAAAGATTAAATCATTTTCTGAGAAAGGCATCACTGTGTCCCCCATCCTGTCCATTTCACTAGGAAGTGGGCAGAGTGAGGCTCTATTCTGAGAGTCCCCAAATGTTCCAAGACAGTAAACCAGTATTGTACGAGGTGAAAGTGCCAGCAGGTTATTATAACTTTGATAGGTGTGATTGTGAAGGGAACTGAACAATTACTCTGCTTGCTGCTGCTTTGAGGTACAGTACTTACAGAAAACAAATTAAAGTCTGGCACTGTAAAAGAAATAGTATATAATGAACCATGTGTGAGCATATAGATATGTAGGAGATTTTGTAAGATAGCTAAACTGGGTAAGCTTGCTTGTCAATGTCATGACATCTCCTTTGGGTGTGACCCTAACTTCTGTGACAAAGTGTACTCAGGATGTCTTCCTACAGACCTTTCTGAGCCTAATTTATATAGTAAAGTGTGCACCAGCTACTATATGGGGCGGGGCACAACAATTTGCTGGGAATAAGTAACCCCATTGGAAGTAGTGTACCTAGCGGAGAAAAGATAGGTTCTTCACCGCTTCATAAATTGAGTTAAGTAGCAGTCCCCTTAGTAGTCTAAGGTGAAGTAAAGTAAGGTAAACCTGGAGAAAGTAGTGATAGAGCCTTCTGACTGTGGGCCTGATTCAGACCCGCTCGCGAGCGCTGAGCACTGAGAGCTCGCAAGCGGGTCGATGTTGCCCAAGTGCGCATGCGCACGATGGAGGCGGCTCCGTCGTGCGCATGTGCGAGACCCGAATAACGACGGCCAACCCGTCGTTATGGGTCTCGCACCAAAGGGGGCGTGCTGTCGATGGTGATTGACAGCATGCCCCCTTTGGTGGGTGTGCCGGGGGCATGGCTGCCCAGACGGAGGCATTCCCATGGGAACGCCTACCATCTGGGGCCGGCCCCACTGACATCACTAGTGATGTCAGTGGGAGTGCTTATGGCTCTGATAGAGCTAAAAGCACTCCAGGGCTTGCGGCAGCGAGACCCTACCGCAAGGGTCTCGTCGCAAGCCCGATGGTCGTGATGGTCTTGACCATCACGACCATCATTTTGGCCGCTCGCTATAGCTGTGGGTGGTCACCCACAGCTATGCGAGCGGCCAGGAGGCCGCTCCAAAAAGGAGGAGGGATGGCCCTGATTCAGAGCGAGCGCTCTGTCAGAGCGTCCGGCTCTGAACAAGGGCCTGTGTTTTAACTTAGCAAATGGCTGATACATTGGTTCCCTGAGTGACATAGCTCTCTGTAATGTGAGAGGAAAGTTGCTGTAACTCTCACTACCTCAGTCTCCATGGAGCCCTGGGAACTGCAGACCGAAACAGCTTTTCTCAAGGTTTCTGCTCTGCCATAATGCACGCATCAGCAAAAGACCATGCTGTGCATGTAAACTAGAGTGGCATGACTGCGCAGCCATTTTAAAGTGGTAAGCCAAAATACATTTGTCGATGTTGATATGTTTGCAGTACAGAGCCAGATGAACCATGGTAAAAACTATTTCAGAATGTATTTCCTGGGGCTCCACTAAGGGAAAGCAGCAGGCATCAAAAATGGTGATTGTTGCTTCAATAAGCAAACAAACATTATTGTGCTTGTTTTGTGCCTCTTTTTTAGTCACGTTCATATGACAGTTCAGTCTGATTTCGTATACAGGATGAGTCTCCCATATCCAAATATTCTGAAATACAGGATATTCTGAAATGCAATATGTACTAACTTTGTTTAAGGCACAAAATTACTGTATTTAAAATATTGTATAAAATGACCCTCAGCCTGTGTGTATAAGGTGTATATGAAACATTAATGTATTTCATGTATGTGCACAAATTTTGATTGAGCCACAACTTATTAAAAATACTGTATAAAATGACCTGCAGGCTGTGTGTATAAGGTGTATATAACACATTATGTGTATAGATTTAGTTCCCATTTCCATGATACCTCATTATGGTATGCAAATATTCCAAAATACGGAATATTTTCCGATATCCAAAATACGCCTGGTCCCAAGCATTTTGGATATGGGAGACTCAACCTGAACCTCCTAACTGTCCTGACTTAGGGGGGACAGTCCCAATTTGATAGCTAATGGGGTTCGATTCAGACCTGGACGCTAAACTGCGCTCTCTCGCTGTCAAAAGGGGCTGGGTATACAAATTCCACAATCGCACTGTCTAGTGTAAGAACGCCCTCTATGTTTTAGAGAGCGAAGGCAGAGTAAGCACACGCCGGTATAAAGACGCCCACTTTTCTGTCTTAGCACGTGTCATCTCCAGGAACCATCAAGAGCCATTGGAGCTGCACGCAGCGCTTGAGGTAGACCCTACTCCACCACAAGCACTACGATCGCTGCAGGCTGAAATACACCCAAGTGACGTGTATAATGACGCTTCCATGCTAATTATTCAAACCCATAAAACTCTGTTTTGACGCCCAGACATGCCTGCGTTCGCAGAACCACTCTCCCGTTCACAAGCACCTTCCCCTGTTACCAACCACAAACTGAAAAAAGCGCTCAGTCTTTGTGCAATGAGCGCACATTTCCCGATCACAGGGACTGGTTTGCGCACACGCAGTGCGATGCATACGCATGCGCAGACGGGCGACAATCTCCCATAGCATGCGTCCGCGGCTTAGCGTCTGGATCTGAATCGGGCCTTCTGTCCCGGAGGGTGGAAAGCTGAGTGGTATCTCCCCTTCTCTGCTATTCTAGTGCATGCAGCAATCAATGAATGTTTAGAGGGATTACAGGGCAGGCATGACCTGTTTCTTGGACCTGCAATATTGGGAAATAAGGCTTTAGGACACTGCCCAGCAGGGGTGTATCTAGAGGTCGGAGCGCCCCTGGCAAAATAGGGACCTGGCTTTCCCCCCACCCCATTGCCAGTTAGCAACGCAGGATTTTTAGTGGGGTGTATATATATATATATATATATATAATACACCAAAAACATAGGCGGCACTCGGAGACTGGTGAACCATATAACACCCTCAACTGAGGGACTTTAGTCAGTCAACGTTGACTGAATACAGTCCCTCAGTTGAGGGTGTTATATGGTTCACCAGTCTCCGAGTGCCGCCTATGTTTTTGGTGTATTGTACGTTGGGGGTGCTGTCCTCCTAAGGAGGGCACCGGAGCAAGGATGGACTGCGTGTCCAGAGACACAGCATGAAGGAGTGCCGGAGGATTGTTTCTTTATATATATATATATATATATATAATATATATATATATATGAGGGGGACAAGGACAAGCGCCTTATAGTGGCAGCGGGCAGAGGCAAGTATTATTAATAAGGAGGAAAAGCACGTGTGTGTATATATATATATATATATATATATATATATTATATATATATATACACACACACACACAAACACTGATCATACACACACAACATTCAGTACAACACACATAACATTCACAAAGCATACTTACAAACACACACACAGAGCATACTTACACACACGTGGGCTCTGCTGCTTGGACTTCCTCCTAGGTGCCGGGCTGCTGGGCGGCCGCAATCCGCCTTCTCCCACGAGGACATGCTCCCTGACAGCTAAACAGGCATTGGCCGGGCAGCTTTAATTATGGTGGGTGGCTTGTGGCCGGAGGGGAGACGGAGACAGTTGTCTCCGTCTCTAAGAAAACAATTTGTCCCGTCAGGGGGGGTTCCGCCACTGCTGGCCGCGGGTGGCACTGCCGGGTGGTGCCAGCGCCCCCCAACCGGCTGGCGCCCCTGGCAAGTGCCATCCTGGCCAATAGGGAAATACGCTCCTGCTGCCCAGCAAGTGTATGTTACCCCCCTTGTGTTGGCACACTGGATTCCCAGAAAAATTATCTCCTGATTCCTAAAGCTGTCACTCTGTACTGCCGGCAATGACTCTGGACCATACAGAAGTTCTCTAGGTTTTTGGGGTCTAGTTACCAAGCTAATTGCCACTAAAATCATCCAGAAACGACCGTATTAACACAATAATGTTCTCCGTTAATGCCCGACTCCTACTATATCGCATTGTATTGAGCAAGTCATTGCTCTCTACAGCGCTTAACATTTCTGCTACTGTATGCAACAAGCAGAAAAACATGAACATTTCCTAAAAGCTTACCTTATTTAACACCATCTGAAAGTAGCGTTATATGAAGAAAATCCTTATTTCAGCCGAAAACTGCAGGAACAGGTGGATCTAGTCCAATCAGTCCCTGCAGACAGCTGAAAGAGTCCCACTCTCCTCCTCTCATGCACTGTGCAGTCACCTGTCCCAGGGATACATGTCAGGACTCCTGGAGCTGTCACTGGATATGCTTGTAAAATAACTCCTGTTGTTAGGAGATAGCAAGTCAGGTGTTATGTATCTGAAAGTAATTTTTCGAAGTGACAAGTATATAATCTACTACACTGCTAGCTATTGTCCTCTGTTATCAGAAAAGGATTGCATATTTACTGAAATATTTCTCTACATTAAATGACTGAAGTTCAGTGTGCATATTTACAAGCTCTTTTGACAAATTTGTCATTTACAGAAATTGGCTATTGTCAATAAGAAAATGTGTATACAGATAAGGGCCATATTCATTATGTTAATTATCAGGGGAAATTCATACTCGCCGGGTGCCCCGCAACAATTCATCATTGCTCTGGTGCGGAGACAGCTGATTCGAAAATCAGCTGTCTTCGCGAATCTTTTCACTGCTTTCGTCGCTACAAAATTAGCACTGCCAAGTCTGACTTGTCAGTGCTAGTGCACCTGCACGAACTAGGGCTCACACAAAGCCCAAGGGTCCTGCGGAAGGAGTCGGAGAGGGGCAGAGGGATCCAAAAGGATACTCCATCCCTTAGGGAAGGAGCGGGGGTGTGGGAGCAAACGCCCTCTGTATTTTCAGAGCTTGATGACTTTAGGTCTCCATACCCATACTAGTGTATTGGGACACCGGCTGTGATATCTCCTGCGCTACCCTCGATAATAAATGGCCCCAATACTTAATTTCTACAAAAATAGGTGAAAATTTAATTTTTTTCCTACTTTTGTAGAAATGAAGTGATGATGAATATGGCCCAAAGCATTGACTGCAACGTTGTCTTCATTCTACAGCTCATTCAATGGAGAACAAATCTCATTGGAGAAGGATAAACGTAAAGGATTAGCTTTAACATATTTCTTGGATAACACTTAAACATCAGCCTTCTTTCTGCTGCCTGAATCTGTCACAGAAAGTCAAATTAAGGGTCTCAATTCTGCGAGTATTCTAGACATGTGCATGTTTAATTTCTCTGAGGAGTTACATAATGAGGATCTCTATTTCCTTAACCAATGTGAGAAGTTTATGGCTTACACCTCTGCACAAGGATTCATCTGCACCAAATTCACAGCCATCAGAACATTCAAAGCAGTTTCCCAACTCAGTGATGTGTGTAGGAATGCAGATAGGACCGTAAACACCATGTTCTCCTGAACCGTCTCTAGAGTCCAATTCAAATATGCCATTAAAGGAGTTTTCATTTTTCTGTGTTAGCTAGTTATGGTTAGCTTTGGCTCTGTAGGCATGCAGTATAGCCTGTGGAAATGACCAACAATTAGCTACTGTAGATAAAAACTTGAGAATCTAGCTTTGGCGTTTCCTCACTGCAGCAAAAATCTTTTCAGTAAATCCTATTTCACTGATATAATACTTTTAGTTGGCCTGACAATAATTGCTTGAAGCAGTAATGGTTAACCTAGCAATTCCCCATGCTAGTCACTGTAGATATAGATATATATGTATATGTATATATATATAGATGTGATCCGGTTGTGCTACTGTACATAGCAGTCATATTACTAGCAGAGAACCTTTGTTATATGGGATGAAATGAAATAATAAATAAAACCTTTTCCTGGTAATAGGGCTTTTCATTAATTGATAAATAATTCTTTTAGGGCCAGATTTAGAGTTAGAAGTAAATCTAGCTATAAGGGGGATGTAGTTATGAGACCCCGGCAAGGGATTATTTAATATAGGCGTCAAAATACAGATGCCTATGTTAATCCCGACGCTGGAGTGCCGACAGGACGATGGACCGATCGTCCTCAGCCGGGGGTAAGTATACACTTAGCCGGGGATGCGGGGGTTAGGTTTAGGGACCTCCAGGGGGACTTAGGGTTAGACACCCCCCCCCCGGGAAGGTTAGGGTTAGGCTTGGGGAAGGGGGGGTTAGGTTTAAGCACTAGGGGGGGAGAGGTTAGGATTAGGCACCCTTCCCCCCAGGAGGGTTAGGTTTAGGGTGCGAGAAGGGGGGGTTAGGTTTAGGTACTAACGGGGAAGGTTAGGTACTAGGGGGGGATGTTAGGGTTAGGAACCCTTAAGGGTGGGTTAGGGGGGGATAGGGGTTAGGTATAGTATACTTACCTGCGCTGTCGGGATTTTGAACCATCAGGCTGGCGGCGTCGCAAATTGAACCGCTGGGCTGTAGTCCGGCGGTCATTCATACTGATTCCCTATAAGGTGCAGTTTTGTTCTTTGATAAAAAGTTAAAAACCCATGTTGTGTTGAAGGGCAGAGGGGATTTATAGTGTGTGCACTAATTTAGAGTTGGGAGTGGGCACAGGGTCGGATTTGGCCCACAGGGGTACAAGGGTAATCCCTCGGTGAGCCCCACTGCTTGAATGCCCACCCCCTCCTCTAGGGATTAGGTTCAAGACTGTGCATTTGAACTATACATTATAGATATGTTACACCATAGTCCTGTGCAGTATAATGTATTTTGTACAATGCATTACTGTTATTAGTCTGGTACATTATCATGCATGAACTAGCAGTATTTACTATTGTGGCAGTATCACCATAGGTGGCACTGGTGAGCAGCAGCTTCTGTGTGGGGCAGGGGAGATCCGCCCACACAGACTACAAAAGCACCACGATAGAGAGGGCTTAAGAAGTGAGTTAAGGCCCCCATACATCAGAGATTGATTGAAGCAATCGTGCAATTTGCAATCGATTGTGTATAAAAATCTTTCCCTTTTTCAATCGATTGTGGCATCTCTGCAATCTACAATCGATTGAAAAAAGAGAAAGATTTTTATACACAATCGATAGCAAATTGCACGATTGCAGCAATCAATCTCTGATGTATGGGGGCCTTTAGACGACCTAAACAAGGGCTAGGTTGTTTATTATTTTCTGTTCCTTTGTGTTGTACCTGTTTTATCCTGCTGGAAGTAAAGCACCATCTCATTTATTTTACTTGAAAGCTGTGTATGGACCCTAATTAAGCACCTAAATACTTCACCAATCCAAGATATCACATATGGTGGAGAATGCGGACAAAAAGATTCTACGCATAAAGGTCTACGCAAGTCAGCTCTGCGAAAAAAAAAAATAGTGGGTTACAGCAAGTAAATGGACATGAGGAGGCTTACTGCACCTGCATGGTGGAATGCTCGTCAAGGTGGTGAATGAAGATAAGTCTGTTGTGAAGTGTTGTTTAAATAAAAAAATTGTCTGCAAATGTGCACTATTGCTTCAGTGTACATCTTTTCCTTGGAAAGGAAGAGAAATAAGTGTTACACAAGTTGCTGGCGAATTGTTTGCTTATGGGAGAGGCAAAGTTTGCCAGAAACAGAACTACAGTATTCAAGTGTTTTGCAAAAGTGAAAAGTGCAAGTATATTGTTTTGTGAAGAGTAATTCTCATGTATATGTAGTAATGCTGTCATGCAACCAGGATAAAACTTGCAATACAGCTGAATTTATCTGTGAGGAAGTGAAGTGGTGTCAAATTACAAAGCTTGAAGCAAAATGTCCAGCTAAACTGAATTGGAAAATAAAGACCTCTGTGGAAAGTAAACTTCAGCCTGTGCTTGTGGAGCTTGTGGAAGTTCAATATATTTTCAAGGCTCAAAAATCGGGAGCACAAGAAATCCAAGAGATCTCTGCTTTAATGAAGTGGCAGATAGCCATCATAGCCATGAGATAAATATGTGGATCAATGGAGTAAATATTCAAGTATCCTATGTGGACACGGGAGTCCGGAATCTGAGGGTGACTGTGCCAGTACGTTGTCTGTTGACATAAAGCCAAGATCCAGAATTTGTGATGCTGATGACTCTCAAGATACTGATAGCTCCTCTTTCAAAGGGTCATCAGTGAAGTATGCCAGTAGCCAATACAGGGCTTAAAGGCTGAAGATTAAAGATGTGACAAGTAGAAGTTGGCCAAAAGATGTGCCTTTAATAGGTTTCAGTGGCAAGAGTAAAGATGAAGTATGTGGCTTTGGGAAAAGTAACTTCAAGTTCTTGATGCCTGACGTGGTACCCAGGGATGACCCTCAAGTACTGCATAAAGAAAGCAAGAAGTACCATTGCTGCCATATAGTGAGGAAAAAAGTTCAGAGGAAAATAAATTCTGGAATCTGGAGGATGAGACCCCCAAAGATCGCAAGAGTCTGTATGACCGTGGATACAGTTGATTTCCCTCATGAGGAGAGTGAAGAGAGACATCGTCATGAGAATGCCATGTTCCATGTCGCTGAAACCAGGGGTTTCAAGCTGGGGAGGGGGATATATGGCAGTATCACCAGAGGTGGCACTGGTGAGCAGCAGATTCTATGTGGGGCAGGGGAGATCCGCCCACACAGACTAGAAAAGCATTGTGGGAAGATGCCTAATTGCTGCCTTGTGGATAGAGGTCAGATGTGGGTTGATGAGAAGGCAGATCAGTCAGAGAGCCCAGTGAAGCTAAGCAAGAAATTGGGGGCCAGGATGCCTGTGTCTGGACCAAGTAGGAGGCAAGGGGGGACCACAAACTCTCAGACTGTGTGACAAGAAAGCAGTGAAGCTGCAGGCTGAGGAAGCCAGGGCCTAAATCTGTAGGATACAGGGAAGGCCACCTAGGCTCTATTTGTGTAGCTGTGGCAGCCAAGCCAGGCTGGAGCTGGCAATAGACCTGCAAGAAGCAGGTAGAGACTTTGTTGGCAGACTAGCTGCACCACGATAGAGAGGGCTCAAGAAGTGAGTTAGACGCCCTAAACAGGGGCTAAGTTGTTTATTATTTTCTGTTCCTTTGTGTTGTACCTGTTTTTCCATGCTGGAAGTAAAGCACCATCTCATTTATTTTACTTGAAAGCTGTGTGTGGACCCTCATTAAGCACCTGAACACTGCACCAATCCACCCTCTGCCAAGCTAATTACCCCCAAGATATCACACTGTATGTATATATGTATATATATATATATATATATATATATATATATATACATTGTTAATGGTCCCAGTCTATGCACTCTCTAATGGCTAACGAAGCCTCTGTGGAGGTGGACACACCCCTAAGTATGGGCCCCTATCACTGCATTCCCCCATTGGGCCCTTCATGCCCCAGTCCAACATTGAGTGGGCATGCTCTAAGTTGAAGTTTCAAAATCAAGCTGTATTTGTATATTACAGATGTGTCCCCATACACCTAGCCTCAACACGCCATGCGGTGCGAGTGATCTGCCAGGATCTGTTTGACTCAGCTTGTGCCAAGCATGTTTTTTGTGTCATGTTCACCCAAAAATGTGTCTTAGTCACAAATGGATGTGACAAACTGCTTCCTGAGACGGCACTGATTAATTTGATATGCAACACTTGTATATCTGTGTGCAACTGAGTCTGGTTATGAACACAACAGACCTTGGCCTGGGAAAAAGCACTTTGTATATACTTAGTCAGACTCAGTCGCACACAATTGTACAAGTATTGCATATCAAATGACTCAGTGCAGTCTCAGAAGGCGGTTTTGTGGCATCCATTTGCAACTAAGAAGCATTTTCGGGTAAAAAAGACACCTGGCGCAAGTATGAGGACACATCTGTACATGCAATAGCAGGTGCACTCAAACAGTTCTCATCTGCTGCTTCTGCGCTCCTACAGAGAATATTGTATGTGTAGAAAATGGAACGCATGACCAGCATTGTGCACAGTACTTCCAGGTGGACCTCACATAGCCTAATGGTGTCTCAGCTCTTCCATTTTAGCAGCACTTCTCCCCTCAGAACCTACATTGTTTTGTTTTGATCCCCTCGGAGTGCATCTGTAATGTGTATTTATTAAGGTGCCCATCTTCCTCCTCTTATACCCCATGTCTCCTCTTCTTCCTTTTCCTCTCACCCTTCCCTTTTTCTTGAACAAAGATGTTGTATTGTACTTACCAGTAAAGTGTTTAGCCAGACATCATGAGTATTAACTTGCCCCCTACCCCCTATCCTCGCCCCTGTCTTCTTCTTTTATACAGAATTTAAAGGATCATGCATATGCTTTTCCTTTGTTCTGAAGCCCTCTCCAAGTGAAAACAAAAAAAATATTTGGAAGCTTCCATCTTCTGAATTTATACTTTTATAGATGAAAACAGCTAAAATCATGTAACATGGCGATGTTTTTGTTCCTATAGTATTATTAACATCAACTAGCAGATTTGTTTCCAACTCTCCAGTAACACATTAATTCTTCACCTCTATAGTAATGCATCACTGCTACAGTAACACATTACCCTCCCTCACCTGTGTAGTAACACATTTTTCTCCCTCATCCGTGTAGTAAGTAACACAATCAACATTCCCCTCCCTCATCTGTCTATAAATACAACCCCTCCCTCACACCTGTAGTAACACATTACCCTCACTCACACCTGTAGTAACTTATTTACTTCCCTCACCTCTGGAGTAACATATTACCCTCCCTCACCCGTGTTGTAACACATTTGACATTCCCCTCCATCACCTGTGTACTAACAGATTTTCATCTCTGACCTATGTAGTAACACCGTGTCCCTAACACTACACTCCATACTGTACACTTACCCTCTAAACCTGAGCCCACTACTTACCCCCCCAACTATACACCCGATACTGTGTACTTATCCCTCAACACTTAACCCAATACTGTACCCTTATCCCCTAACCCTGCTACCAATACTGTACTATTATCCCATAACCCTGCATCCAATATTGTATTTCTACCCCCAACCCTTCCCTCACTATTCAAATAGGGGAGCCACACCAACTGCCAGTGACGTTTGGCAGCCATTGGGATGACAGATGGTGTTTTAACATGAACTGTGCTACAGCCACGATGAAACAGTCAGGCAGAACATTGGCCCTTTCACCCCCTTAGGAGTTGAATTTTGAAAAATCCCTTGTTAGTGGGCACCTATGTCATGGAAGGCATATACTCTCCGGTTTTCATCTTTCTAGGTCTAGGGGTTTGGGCTGGGCGTTGATGAGTAAGTCACTACTTTACATGGCAACTTTGCTGCTCAACCACGCCCAAACCATTGCCCCAATCTCATTATTCTATTTGACTGGCACATCTACATGGTAAGACCTTTATTTTGATACCGCAACTATATTTTTACGTTCAGACGTTCTCTGAAAATAGGCCTCACAGTAAAAAAACTTCTAGAATTAATATATTAATTTCAAGTCATTTTGACCAATCTTGGCACCTGAGATCACGAGGGATGGACTTAAATGCAATAAAAAACATGTAAGATCTGTTTTTTAGATCGGAGATCTGACTTGTATGAAGACCCGAGCCAGGACTCGGTTCTGCTCAGAGCCCCAAAAGTGATCGGAGTCTGGACTCTGTTCAACTCAAAACCGCAAAGTTCGGTTCTCAGAAAAACCGAATCTCTCATCTCTATTTAAGGCAGCAGATTTCCACCATAGAGTCCATTATTATAGTTGTACAAACCTGCCCGTTCCTGATATAAAGTTTGTACTGTAATAGTGTCCATAAGGTTTGCATTCATTGGCAGAGGATGAAAATGTGGAGCAGTGGTTGCTATTAACATGTGAATCGCTACATAATAAACAGACTTTGTGATGTCACTTAGCATCGGTTTGATCAGCTCTACCTGGTCAATGACATCTCACAGTGTTAGGTAAGATTATTTTAACCATAATGTTATCTTAAAATAAAGATAGATATTGATTAGTGGTGCAAGCAGGCTGTATTTATTACTATTACAGGATTTATTACTGTACCTCAGCAGGTTTATCGTCTGACTGGCTTACGTCTTAAACTAACTTTCTGGTGTCTCTCAGCTTTGGTATTAATGAAAATGCTTGATGTAGAACTTTTACACTCACATGTATCTAGTGATATGACATCTCATGGTGTAAGGCAACCTTATTTTAACCTAAGTGTAATCTGATATTAAACTTAGATGAATAGATAGAAAAAGATAAATAGATATTAATGGAGAAATGCAAACAGGATGCCATGTATCAGAGCTGTAACTAGACTTTTTGGTGCCCTGTGCCAGAAAGAGCATTGGCGCCCCCTTCATTTTTCAAAGGGACATAATGCACCCAAAAAAAGGGAATGGCCTCATGGTGAAGGGCCAGGGAAGAGATAGGGGAGGCCAGGAGTTGCTAGGGATGAAATAAGAGGAATCTACAAGTGAGAATGATGATAAACAGAAATTTGACAGGCCCAAACAGTGCCCCCTGACCTGTGATGCCCTGTGCCATGGCACCGGCCGCACTACCCTAGCTACGGCCCTGCCATGTATCACCTCAGTAGGCTTGTCATGTGACTGGCTTACATTATAACAGTCCTTGTGATGTCACTCAGCATTGGTTTGATCAGTTGAACATGGTGATATGACTCCTCACAGTGTAAAGTAAGCTTATTTTAACATTAATGTTATCTGAAAATAATGTTAGATGTTTATTAAGAAATAGCTAGATACAGTAGTCATAGATGGATAGAAAAATAGATACATAGATACATTTCTTATGAAATGAAAGCAGGTTGTGATTTATCACTTGAGTAGATTTATTATGTGATTGGCTTACATCATAAACAGCCTTTGTGATGTCAATTAGCTTTGGAATTATAGCCAATGACTAGCATAGAACAGTCACTAAGAGGCTGTACCTGGTGATACAACAATTCTCAGTGTAAGGTAAGCTCTTTTTAACCAAAATGTTATATGAAAATAATGATAGATAGATAATCATTTCTAGTGGGCAATATCACTGTCAGTGGGGGCGATACAATTCAACACGGGGTGCGAGAAAAAATCCTTAGCGTGCCCAAACAGCGCGGTGTATTGAATAGCTTCGGGAGCTCCCTCCCGTGGCTATTCAACATCGCGTTGAATTGAATCGCCCCCAATGAGGCATGTGAAAATGCTGTTAGTCAATGGTCAATAATTCTCCATGAGATGGACCCCACTATAATTTCTATTTAGGGACCCATTTTTTCTAAAACTGGTTCTTGTTGCTACTGGCTATTTTAAATCCTATCATTTACAAAAAAAAAAGCGTGTCACAGAGGTATTACTTGCCAGCTCTTTATGGAATTGAAGACTTTGGAGTATATTTACTAAAGTGTGGGATTTTAGAAGTGGAGTTGTTGCACATAGCAAACAATCAGATTCTACTTATCATTTATCTAGCACCTTCTAGAATATAATAGGTAGAATCTGATTGGTAGCTATGGGCAACAACTCCACTTCTAAAAACCTGCACTTAAGTAAATATACCCCTTATTGTGTCTTTGGGCCTGATTCAGCGCTCGCTCTGAATCAGGGCCCTCCTACCTTTTTTTGGAGCGTCCTCATGGACGCTCGCATAGCTGTGGGTTACCACCCACAGCTATAGCGAGCGTCCATGATGATGGTCGCGATGGTCTTGACCATCGCGACCATCGGGCTTGCGACGGAGACCCTGAGGTAGGGTCTCGCTGCTGCAAGGCCTGGAGTGATTTTGGCTCTATCAAAGCCAAAATCACTCCCACTGACATCACTAGTGATGTCAGTGGGGCCGGCTTGAGACGGTAGACGTTCCCATGGGAACGCCTCCGTCTGGCAGGCACGCCCCCGGCACGCCCACCAAAGGGGGCGTGCTGTCAATCAACACCGACAGCACGCCCCCTTTGGAGCGAGACCTGGAGCAATGGTGAGCCCGTCGCTCGCCGGGTCTCGCGCATGCGCAAGACGGAGCTCCCTCCGTCGTGCGCATGCGCAGTGAGGAACATCGACCCGCTTGCGAGCGTCCTGCCGCTCGCGAGCGGGTCTGAATGACCCCCTTTATCACAGTGTCCTAATTGGATGTTATAAAGAGCAAAAGCTAAGATTGCAGTCAGTTAAGCTACTGTGACATCACTAGCCCTGTCACAGTATTTGAATTCACAGATGCATGCAGTGCATCACTACAGTATAGACCTGCATTCCTGTAAATCACACTTTTCTGGTGAAAATACAAAAATAACAAAAGTACTTCCTTCCTAGCATGGAATCCGCAGCATGGAAGTGAAAGAGAGAACGCTGTACATAAATAATGAAGCTATAACACTCCAGTTATATGATATACAGTATAGGGCAAAATGTAATAGGGTGAGCATTTAGATGTGAGAGTTTAGCAGTAAACTCTCACACTTTTTAAACTCGTATATATGCTACTTCCCTTTGTATTAGATGCTATTCTGTTGTCCTGCCATTAGCTTTCAGGATTTGTATCTGTCAATAAAAAGAAAGATTACAAAACAACATAATCTGTGCCTACCATACCAATTAGTGTTCCATAATTCTACATTTTGCACTATAATTAGAAAATGTTTATGTCTTTTTTTCCTGTACCATATGCTGTAGGCATTACTGTTAAACAAAAAGACAGTTTGTTAACGTCCGCATTGAAAGGCTCAATCAGATTAATTTGCATTCTGCCTCCTAATACATATGTAACCACCATATGTTCTGGTGATATATATTTTATAGCACAGGAAAACATTCTATATAATTTCTTTTGATCTTTCATTAGCTCTGCTACAGTTGATGTCTCTCTGCTGTAAATATTTAGCTGGAGGATTACAGACTTTGTTCATTTTATAATTTTACTATGATTCCCATAGGGCAGTGTTTCCCAACCCCAGTCCTCAAGGCACACTAACAGTCCAGGTTTTAGTAATATCCATGCTTGAGCACAGATGGTTACATCAAAATAACTGAAGTACTAATGAAAACACTTGGCTATGGCTATCCTTAAAACCTGTTAAAAACTGTTAGTGACCCTTGAGGACCGTGGTTGGGAACCACTGACATAGGGTGACCGTTTACTCTGCATTACTGAAACACTAATACTCCTCTGCAAAAACTGTTTGGTGACTATTGGTTGATACTGTACATTTTCTTTAAGTTTTGTGGTTTAATTATATATTTATTTTTTCCTTTAAATGCAGAGAGCTAAATAAAACACAAATAATGGTCCATTACTAATTGCCTTTTGGCTCTTCTAATTTAAAAACAATACTAGTCACTATATTTTGAAGAATTGTTTAAGGCCAATGTTCCCTGTAACATGAGCCATCCAGGAAGGCGTGAGTTAAATGGTTTCCATCCTAAATGGAGTTCACAACCATCAGGATTTACCTAGCACCTCCCATTTCCCATGTTCTAAGCTTAGAATGAACAAGGTGTGAGGTACTGTTCTAAATCCTTTGTCCCACCAAATGTTCTTCACTTTACATTTCATCCTATAGAACAGATCATTTTTTTCTTCTCTCTAAGGGCTCTATTTACTACAATCCGCATTGGTAATGCAGATTGTAGTGTGATATTACCGAGTGAATTCGCATTGCGAATTCAGGCAATATCACAGGGATTTACTACAAATCCCTTGTAGGGACAGAGCTTGCAAGAAAGCTCTGTCCCTGCGAATCCCCTCCGCACACTAGTCACGGTATTTTCGCAAAAAAATACAGTGACAAGTGCCCCGCACATGCGCCGAGCGGCCGACGCTGCTACAACCCCCCGCGCTAAGCCCCACCCCATTGCCAAGCCCTGCATAATGTTAATAAATACAGCCCTAAAAGTGAATGTGTCACATTATTACACATATTTCTAAAACTGCTACAAATTAATAAAGGCATCTGATGTGGGCAAGACTTTCCATGTGCTCCACTGAACTACCCCAATCAGCCAGTCATGCCCAACACCGATTGTTGCCACTCATTTCGTGGCAGCGAACGGAAATGTTCAGTGATTATCACCAAATGTCAATGAACAGGAGGAAGAAAACAATCAAAAAAGTTACATACAGTATATCTCAACTATCCAATGGTGTGCTTTACTTGTATTTATCATATTTGTAATCATTTGCAAACAAAGGGATGGTCAAGACCCACAAAAATAATTTATTTTGCACAAATGTTTGCTGACCGTTAGGGATCATTATTTTTTTTATAAATACAATGGACATATTTTAATACCAGGAACAATAGCAGCCATAATTCATCAGGAAGCCTTGTGTGCTCTGGCGCCACCTATTCCAAATAAACACAAATACAGTGCATCCGGAAAGTATTCACAACGCTTCACTTTTTCCACATTTTGTTATGTTACAGCCAGTGGCGTCACAAGGGGGGTGCGGGCTGCACCGGGGGGCCACCCGCCGAGGGGTGACAACAACGTTCAGACTGACACCCCCACAGTGACAGGAGCTGGGTGCTGCACTGTAGTATTAAGTGCAGCACCCGGCTGCTGACAATGTGAGGGAGCCGCCACTGCAACTCAAGCAGTGAGCACCCCCTGCACCCTCCCTCCCCTCCCAATAATATTAATAATGGGACCACGGGGGATCGGGAAGCGTCGGTGCACAGCCATTTTCAGATCTCTCCAAAGATGTTCAATTGGATTCAAGTCTGGGCTCTGGCTGGGCCACTCAAGGACATTCACAGAGTTGTCCTGAAGCCACTCCTTTGATATCTTGGCTGTGTGCTTAGGGTCGTTATCGCGCTGAAAGATGAACCGTCGCCCCAGTCTGAGGTCAAGGGCGCTCTGGAGCAGGTTTTCATCCAGGATGTCTCTGTACATTTCTGCATTCATCTTTCCCTCTATCCGGACTAGTCTCCCAGTTCCTGCCACTGAGAAACATCCTCACAGCATGATGCTGCCACCACCATGCTTCACTGTAGGGATGGTATTGGCCGGGTGATGAGCGGTGCCTGGTTTGCTCCAAACATAACGCCTGGCATTCACCCCAAAGAGTTCAATCTTTGTCTCATCAGACCAGAGAGTCCTTCGGGTGCATTTTGGCAAACTCCAGGTGGGCTGCCATGTGCTTTTTACTAAGGAGTGTCTTCTGTCTGGCCACTCTAATATACAGGCCTGATTGGTGGATTGCTGCAGAGATGGTTGTCCTTCTGGAAGGTTCTCCTCTCTCCACAGAGGAATGCTGTAGCTCTGACAGAGTGGCCATCGGGTTCTTGGTCACCTCCCTGACTAGGGCCCTTCTCCCCCGATCGCTCAATTTAGACGGCCTTTCAAAATCATGTTCAATCAACTGAATTTACCACAGCTGTAGGAACATCTCAAGGATGATCAGTGGAAACAGGATGCACCTGAGCTCAATTTTGAGCTTCATGGCAAAGGCTGTGAATACTTATGTACATGTGATTTCTTAGTGTTTTTTTTTTATTAAATTTGCAAAAATCTAAAAAAAACTTTTTACATGTTGTCATTATGGTATTGTGTGTTGAATTTTGAGGACAAAAATTAATTTATTCCATTTTGGAATAAGGCTTTAACATAACAAAATGTGGAAAAAGTGAAGCGTTGTGAATACTTTCCGGATGCACTATATATATCCACACACCCCTGGTTAAGATAATGTGTCTTACAAATTTCCCAAACAAAATCATTTTTAAATATACAATAATATTTAAATGTTGGCTGCTACTTTCTCTAAAAAGATAGAAAACAATTCCATTACACAAACTCTTTAATTTAGCATTTGTTCTACTAGAAAAATCTAGTGAAAAGGCCCCATTCAGAAGTGAATGCTGTACCATACTCTCCAATGTTTATTAGTTTTTTTTACAGCTTTCATCTTGAATCTTTGTATAGATGACTTGTGCTTCATGACACTTGACACAATGTCATTGCAAATTTATCAGATGACAGCATCTGATTTTACTAAGTAATCATATTTATGGATGTTACATTAATTAATAGAGTCATTTTAGAAAGCTAAAATGAAGTATTTCTGTTAACTGGATTGTGACTTATTATTATTATTATTATTATTATTATTATTATTATTAATATGTATTTGTTTTGGTAGTACAGTACAACAGGACCTAAACTAGAGGCCCTTAGATTGGGTCCAATTAGCTACTATTTGAAAGCCTATTACTATATGTATAACAAACTAATTAAATAAATACATGTATATGTTACATAATATTCAATTTCCAGCATCATGTTTTCTGAGATTTTTATTTATTAAAATAATATACTTAATTTGTACACAGTCAGATAAAACATCATTAAAAGGCAATACATTATTACAAACCTAGTGGGTGATTTACTAAAGAGTCAACTTGTTCATGAAAACCGCAAAACAAAATGTTTTAACTGCACTGGCAAACAAAGTTATAAGTTTAGTAAATCAGTACCCTTAATCTGACCACTAGAACAAAATGATTTAGAATTTATACAATTTCAATTGTACTGTTCATACAGTATATTCCACATACCAACAATACTACCCTTCATCTCAGTCCTGGCTACTAAATCCACCAACCTGCAGGGAATTTAATTCAATATGTTAAGAGTGAAGTTCCACTCATTTCTGAACTCACTATTAAATGTACTTTTATGTAAACTATATTCAGGAAGCATTGACTATATACTGTATGTTCTCCAGTTCTTTTTTAGTAAATATTATCAAGCATTTGAAAGCTATAGCTCAGACAGCATCCTGCAGTACTAGACCCCATCCTCTGCATTTAGTATATCAGTAGTAGTAGTAGTAGTAGTAGTAGTAGTAGTATTGTGTATATATTAAATGTATGGGAAAATGTATGTTGTCTCCTTGCTACTCGTCTCACACAGTTGTAGCATCTCACTCCCTGCTGTTCATCAGTATAGTGGCAAACCTGGCGGAATGTGTGTGTGTGTTTTTAGGTGATACTGCAGGGTTGCTGGTATGAGATAAAAAAAAAATGATTATATCTGTTAAATATTTCTGATTTTTTTTTTTTCCATGAAAATAAAGCATGATGCTTTTATATATGTGCACTATCCAACACAATTAATTACACCTAGGTTTAAGATTCAAGTGTGGCCAGGGTAACATTAAAGTTGTCAAGGCAAGAAGTTTGTTGAGACAGTTGAAGCAAGAATATGTTTGCAGCATTTCATAGAACAGCATGGACAATTTGCTAAATTATCATTCAAACACTGACGTGTATGTTTCAGTTACCATAGCAATCTCAAGTTCTAATTTATACTTTGTATTCTCGGTTTGAAGAAGACTCATCTATATGTTCTAATTTAAGCAAGAGGTTTTTGAGACTATTCTACAACTACCACTGTTCCTCCAGGCTTCTCTATGTAGAGGAACAGGGGATTACGTGCCACAAGGGATTAATATTAACACTTAAGGTACAATAACTAGAACATTGGATCTTTTGACATTGTACACAAGACATTCAGCTTCACTTATGTCCCTGAATACTAGATACATTGATATTCACCCTCCTAACAGATATATAGAAAGCTAACTACATAGTGGTGGCCAAGTGGGCTGTCAGTCCTGCCACTTTAATCAGTGTTGTCCACTAAGACTTGCCAGAGACTACTCAGCTGAAGCCAGAAATATGATACAAACATCAAGCTGTAACCGTATTTTAACATTGTCAACACAAGATTATGTACTAGCTCATGAGAATGTGTCCAACCTCTGTAGAGACCATGTGATATAAACAGCACATTTCCTATCATCCCTCTATGCAATATATTTTTTTGAAGAAAACATGGATTCATACTCTAATCAGCTGAGTTGTACCTTGAATGTTACATCATATCAGATGTTCTGGTCACATTAGACCATATACTGAACAGAACTGGTTCATCTAACCTGGTGTGGAGGACATGAATTGCCAAGACCCTCACCACACATTATATGAGAGTATATCTCTGCTAGGTGTTTGTTGAGATCAGGCATTAGAGATAGGGAGTACGATGAGTGGACTATAGAAAATATTGTGAACGTTGGCATGTCCTGCAGACACAGATAGTTTTAAATTGTTGGCAAAGTAATTTTTCAACATGGTGAAGAGGACATCTGGTCATAGTCAGGGCATTTGAGGAGAGCGGGGTAGTTGGAGTTCATCTGCAAAGAGGCCTCACTTGAGATGTCGGAAGGACTGCGTCCTCTCACCCAGGCTTCGGGGTGCAGGAATTGTCCAGAATAGTCAGAACAGTTGCTTAGACGTGGCCGGTAGAATCCTGGGTGTGGCCTATATGCGTCTTCTGCTGTGTATCTTTTCATGAACAGATAGACGGACATTACTCCAGCGCTCTATAGAAGACAAAGGCGTACTTAACAATATGAGCTCAAAAGATCACTTTAGTGGGTTGGGTATATCTGTTCTACTTTATTAGTCACTATGTGTTTGTTATAAGGATTATAAAACAGTTTGTGATAATTCCCTTTTGCGTCTCCAATGTTTAGATGTTTCATGTTGGCAAAATAAAAAGACTACCCTATCTTCACTACTGTAGGTCCAGATTGAGATATGGCATCTCAGCTATTTTATAGTTTGTAATGTATTTGTTTCCTATACACAGGAGATATTTCCAAATAGAGTGTAGGACCTGGTGGGCCCTTAGTTCTTTAATCTACGTTTCCTACCAACTACTAATTATTAATGACCTAGGCTCAAAGTGGAGACAAATCTCTCAATTCACTTGAAGTGACAGATAAATCCCTAAAAGTATCACATCTGTAAACCAGCAAATGTACACCTTACAGTAAGGATAATGAAACAATTTCTAATTAATGGGGTTTCAGTGATGTGCATTGTTGTAAGCCCCTTTTAGGACATGACATGCCACATGCAATTTGACATTTTGGGGCCTATTTATCATTAGTATATAAATATTTGCAGCATATTCCCCGAAAACACCTGTTTTTGAGGGACACCCGCAAATATTTAGTATCCCCTAGATGTATTATGGAGAGACCACAGCATATATCTCCGATATCTGCTGTGGTTCCTCCATATCTTGACAGTAGCAGCAGCTCCCTTATGGGGAATGCAATACTGTCAGATTTACCAAGCCAGAGCTTAGCCCCTGCAGCTAATGCTATTTTAAGATGGCATAGTCGTGCTGTAGCCTATAGGCAATGGCCGCCGCGTATGCATGGTCTGTAGACCAGGTATGCGCAGCAGTATGGCACAAGTAAAGTATGAAGAGGCGCTCTCCTCACTCCGAGCACAGGGATCAGCGGGTGTTCTGTACGACTTCCCGGCGCTATGCATATTGCAATGCAATCATGGGTGCTAATATCGCTATTATGCTATTACTGATAAATGGGGCCCCAAGGCACCTTTAGGAAATATGGTCATGGTAACAAGAAAATTGCCTTTGTTGACCCAGTTAATTTTGGACAGCACAGTTGGTGTAATAGTTAGGATTATTGCCTCACAGCCCTGAGATCTTGAGTTAAATTCCTGACCATGGTACTAACTTTGTGGAGTTTGTATGTTCTCCTTCTGCTTGTGTGGGTTTCCTTTCAGTTCTCTGCTTTTCTTCCACACTTCAATAACATACTAGCTTAATTGGCTTCTGACAAAGATTTAGTGTGTGCATTTGTCCATGTGATAGGAAATAGTGTAATCTCCACTTAGGCAGATACTGATATGAATGTCTGAAATCTTGAAAATGCTGTATAATATGTATTCACTATATAAAATGACTGTTAATAAATACATATGATAAGGACAGGCAATCCAACAATCCAATTTACCTCTGTGAGTAGAAATGATATGGCTGCAAAAGCGAAGGACCACCCATACTTGTAACTAAAATAGGTTTCCGAGTCTTTAGTTCTGTTCAGAATCTCATCGTTAATGCTAGATATGTACAGGACTAAACCCACTACTAAGGATAGACCTGTGGAGTAAAAAAAAAACAAGCTGAATTATATTCAAAATGTAAACCACAACAAAATGACTGTCCAATACTATAGGTGAGATGTTGAATTCCCCCATTCCATTCAAGTGATAGTTCTATAATAATAATTTTTCCACAAAGTACAATGAATCACTGTGTGTGTATATATATACATATATATATATATATATATATATACAGTGTGTATATGTATATATATACAGTGTGTGTATATATATATATATATATATAGGCGCAAAGTATATGCGGCACTCTGAGGCTTCAATAAGACTCTTGTGTTACGTGTCTCATTGAAGCCTCTGAGTGCCGCATATACTTTGCTTCTTTATTATAGCATTTCTCTTTTGACATGTTGATGCTGGCAACGGGGTAAGGTTACTTTTGACATTAGGGAGTGCCGGATTTTTGGATTGTGTGTGTGTGTGTGTGTATGTATGTATATGTGTGTGTATATATATATATTGTATGTATATATATATATATATATATATATATATAAACAGTCAGGTGCATAAATATTGGGACATTGACAGAATTTTCATATTTTGGCCTCTATTCACCACCACAATGGCTTTGAAATGAAACAAACAAGATGTGCTTTAACTACAGACTTTCAGACTCAATTTGAGGGTAATTACATCCAAATCAGGTGAACGGTGTAGGAATTACAACGGTTTCTATATGTGCCTCCCACTTTTTAAGGGGCCAAAAGTAATGGGACAAACTAAACAATCCTAAATCTAACTTTCACTCCAATCCTCTACTGCAAATGTCTTCAGTTCCTGCTTGTTCTTTGGGCATTTTCCCTTCAGTTTTGTCTTCATCAAGTGAAATGCGTGCTCAATCGGATTCAGGTCAGGGGATTGACTTGGCCATTGCATAACATTCCACTTTTTAGCCTTAAAAAACTCTTTGGTTGCTTTTGCAGTATGCTTTGGGTCATTGTCCATCTGCACTGCGAAGCGCCGTCCAATGAGTTTTGAAGCATTTGACTGAATATGAGCATATAATATTGCCCGAAACACTTCAGAATTCATTCTGCTGCTTTTGTCAGCAGTCACATCATCAATAAATACAAGGGAAGCAGTTCCATTGGCAGCCATACATGCCCATGCCATGACACTACCACCACCATGATTCACTGATGAGGTGGTATGTTTTGGATCTTGAACATTTCCTTTCCTTCTCCATACTCTTCTCTTAACATCACTCTGGTACAAGTCGATCTTTGTCTCATCTGTCCATAGGATGTTGTTCCAGAACTGTAATGGCTTTTTTAGATGTTGTTTGGCAAACTCTAATCTGGTCTTCCTGGTTTTGAGGCTCACCAATGGTTTACATCTTGTGGTGAACCCTCTATATTCACTCTTGTGAAGTCTTCTCTTGATTGTTGACTTTGACACATATACACCTACCTCCTGGAGAGTGTTCTTGATTTGGCCAACTGTTGTGAAGGGGTTTTTCTTCACCAGGGAAATAATTCTTCTGTCATCCACCAAAGTTGTTTTCCGTGGTCTTCCGGGTCTTTTGGTGTTGCTGAGCTCTCCGGTGCGTTCTTTCTTTTTAAGAATGTTCCAAACAGTTGATTTGGCCACACCTAATGTTTTTGCTATCTCTCTGATGGGTTTGTTTTGATTTTTCAGCCTAATGATGGCTTGCTTCACTGATAGTGATAGCTCTTTGGATCTCATATTGAGAGTCGACAGCAACTGATTCCAAATGCAAATGTCACACCTAGAATCAACTCCAGACATTTTACCTGCTTAATTTATAATGAAATAACGAGGGAATAGCCCACAACTGTCCATGACATAGCTTTTGAGTTGATAGTCCCATTACTTTTGGCCCCTTAAAAAGTGGGAGGCACATATAGAAACCGTTGTAATTCCTACACCGTTCACCTGATTTGTATGTAATTACCCTCAAATTAAATCTGAAAGTCTGCAGTTAAAGCACATCTTGTTTGTTTCATTTCAAAGCCATTGTGGTGGTGAATAGAGGCCAAAATATGAAAATTCTGTCAATGTCCCAATATTTATGCACCTGACTGTATATATATGTGTGTGTGTATATATATATATATATATATATATATATATATCATTTGTCTTTAAAAATGTTCCCAGCATGCATGAAGTATAATTTGTAGGATATTTATGAAAGTCACAATTGTGCTAATCCTAGCTTTACTGTGAGGATTGAGGGACTTGCGGAAAGATGAGAGAAGGGCCGGTGTGACAGGAAGTATTGGATTACAAAAAGATTGTTCATGGAAAAAACATATGGAAATTGGAGGAGATAAACCAGTCATTATAGAGAAAAGCCCAAGTTATACAAGAAGGCATTGTATAAAACAGAGTGATAAATATAGGGTTCAGAGAATAGAGGATCATAGAAAAACAACATGGACTACAGCGTCATGGAAAAAGGGACAGGGAGGGCGGAAACATACTACAATGAGACAGTGCAATTACATTTTCAGTTTGATGAGGATAAGTTATGGAACACACATCATTCCAGTAACAGAGAACAGAAAGGGACAGGAATTCTGATTATTAACAGTTCTACAAATACAGCTTGGAATATCATGTAGTTTTGCAGTAAGCATCTCTTTATAATGTTTCCTCCTGAAATTATTTAACCATCAACTGTAATTGAACTGGTATGTGTATAGGCCTCTTGTTAGGATGTATCCCCTCTGTTTAATGTGGAATACTGAATTCCTATTGCATACTATACATACAGTAATACAGGTAAATATCTTTTTTTAGCATATTTTGCAACAGCCTGCAGAGAAAACTAAATAAATGGGGTCTGATACTACATTGCAAGTAATTTTGCACCTCAACAAAAGCATGCTGCACTGCAGGCGGGGCAGGTATAAAATGTGGAGACAGATTTAGATGAGAGAGGGGACTTTTCCAAATTCAAATCTAAATTGCAGTGGTAAAATAAAGCTGCCCAGCATTTGTGGGCTACATTCAAAACCAGACAGTATTTGCCCTGCCCAAATACATTTGCATTCCTTACATTGCAGCATGGCTTGTACAGGTCAGGTGCAAACCTACTTGTTTTTGTTTTTTGCTTTGCCGCCCAGTGGCATCACAAGGGGGGTGCGGGCTGCACCCGGGTGTCACCTGCCGTGGGTTGACACCAAAGTGCCGATTTCTCCTTAGTGACAGGAGACAGGTGCTGCACTGTAGCATTAGGGTGCAGCACTCGGCTCCTGACACAGGGTGGATAGTAAAGTTAAAGATATTTTGATGAATATGGTGTAAAAATGTATAGCTCTAACGGAGACTTTTTAAAGAACATTTTAAGGTTCCCCACTTTTATAGCATACAGTAGCAGTACTGAGTAACATCATGGTATAGGAAGAGCTTAGCGGCTCCATTCAGCGCCAGAGGCTAATTTTCTAGTTTTGTAGGAAGAGCTTTAGCCTGCAATAATGAAAAACAACGTAATCTTGAAACTGAAATTTGTTGGAATCACTGAGATTCAAAAAATATAGAACACGACCAACTAAACTCGCTTAGAGCTCATGATGCTAAAATAAAACTGGCCTCCAAGGCAGGTGATACTGCATTTCACAGGACAGGATTATTCTGACTCTGTATGCAAATAACGGGAAGTATTCAGACATAGGGGCCGGGCTTATGTAATAGCAGTTTTCTCCCCAGAAAATTTTTCCAGCCGGGTGGCATCAAGAAGTAGCCGGGTGGGGGCCTTCGCAATAATAAAATGTTTTAAATCCTGAGTTTATTATACTGATTTAAACTTGAAATAACAATTTATATATTAATTCTCTTCTTCTTAGAGGCCCAGATACTGTCCCCACTTGCAGGCTATACAGAATATATTTTTTATACAGCTCTACAGATACTGGCCCAATTTGCAAGCTCTCTTTAATCAGTTCAGGTGACTGTTCCTGCCTGAACTTTTATACAGATCTTTGCCCTCCAGCCTGACACCGCCCCTGCACCGTGATGGATTACAGTTTATATAGACACACAAATTCCTGTGAAACATAAACTTACCAGAGAGAATGAAGAAAATGCCAGAAACAAAAGCCAGGATGGTCCGATGAGGGCGGATGTGCCCCACGTTATTCAGTATAAACCCAATGAACATGAAGAAGAGGCTGACCAGGGGGAATGGAGTCGCTGATCGAATCATTTCTAGATGCAGAAGAGATTACGTCTGAAATGTTTATTTTTGTTGTGCATGGAACTGTTCTTTTTTTTGTTTTAATAATGTAGGTAGTGATCTAAAAGGAATAGTACAGATACATGATACAATAGGTAGGTCTATTGTAGACTATTGTGGTATGAATACAATACAAGATACAACTTTCTTTGGTGACTAGTGGTGTCAGAGGGAGACAAAATAACCACAGTGTATATTTTAAACTTTCATCCATACTATATTGACAAAAGGAACAATATATTTCACATTTGAGATATAGGCCCTCATTCAGAGGCGCTCGCAAGAAGCGAGCGCTCCTTCTGAATGAGGGCGGCCACTTCTATTTTCAAGTGCAGCCTCCTGGTTGCTAGCTAAGCTGTGGGTTACCACCCAAAGCTTTAGCGACCGACCAGGTTGATGGTCAAGACCAGGTTGATGGTCAAGACCATCGCGACCATTCTGATCGAGCAGGAAGCTCCCCACTGACATCACTGCCGATGTCAGTGCAGCCGCCCACAAAACGATAGGCGTTCCTTAAGGAACGCCTCCGTTTGTGAAACCACCCCCCGCCCCGCCTACAAAACGGGCCGAGCTGTCGATCAACATCGACAGCCGGCCCTTTTGTAGTGAGCTCCGGAGCGAGATAATTTCTCTCTCGCTCCGGGGCTTGCGCACGCACAGTGCAGCCGCTGCGCGGGCGCAGGGCCTAAACATCGACCTGGTTGCGAGCGCTCAGCACTTGCGACCGGGTCTGAATGAAGGCCATACTGCTTTGAATAATAACTACTACTGTACTTCTCTACTTTGTACCTCTCCATCTCAGCCAGATTTTATACACACATACATAATAAGTAAAGATAAAGAGCAGAATAGTGAGTAAGGGGCCTATTTATCAAGTAATATTTGCAGTATATTTCCCAAAAACAGCCTTTTTTTGGGGATTCTCACAAATATTGAGTCACCCAAATGTTTGAAGGAGGGTTGGTCTGAAGCAAATATCTCTATGGGGGCTGCGAAGCTGTCAGATTTACTAAGCTCCGGAATGCGCCACGATAGTTAACGCCATCTCCGGGTGGCATTATCCTGTAGTCACCTATGGGCTACTATTTCACAAAAATTATCGGGAGAGTGTTCCCTCGTGGTCAGAAGAACATCCCTTGCTCGCGATTTAGAAGTGAAATGATTGCTTATGTGATCATTTCACTTCTGTATACATCGCAGAGATGGGCTCCTTTCGAAACCCCTCTCCCTGTATGTGATTTTTAGTCAATTCAGGCAAATGTGACTTTCTTATTGTTGCTAAAAGCTGATAAGGATTTTGCCTATAATGGTGCCAGTCAGCTTTTCATTCACATTTTTTGTAGCAAACACAGGTACATTTCTCACCAACAGTGTACTGTACATGATTGCCAGCCTTTGAATATGCAAAAACAGTGATTTTCCTGCAATTTGGTGCGGCAATGCAACTCACTGTATGTAATAGAAGCTCAATTGTCAAAAAATCATCAGAAAACAGCCGTGTTCAAACATGAGTCACCGCAAGTTGCAGTCACATTTTTTTCAATGTTCTGAATAAAAATGACCAGTGACAGTTGAGATAGCGTCAAGGGCAGATATCTGGTCTGTCACCTTGCTTAAAGAAAATGTACAGTAAAGCATGGACCCTCTACAAAGAGTCACTAATACCCAAGCTGAAACCCTAGGCTGATAAGAGAAAATTGCAGAGCAAAGCCTAGTGCTGATGGCTGCTTTCTCGGGGGACACCACACTGCTTTTCCCCCAGTTTTGCCGCTAGCAGCCTAAGTGTGACTGTGATGCCACTTTGGAGGGGGAGGGGGGCATGGCTTATTTTCTTTTTTAAACACATCTGACTAGGCCAAGCTGCTGCCAAAATGGGAGTTTAAACCCCGCCACATCGCCGACAGCTTGGTTTCTCCAAATCACTATGCTTTACATACAGAGATTTGGAGGCCTCATTTCCAGTGACTTATAAGCAGTGGCGGCTCCAGAAGTGGAGCTGCAGCGCAGTCCAAAATTTAAATAGGGGAGGACACCAACTTCCAGTTAGTCCCAGCCAGTGATATTTGGTAGCATTTGTAAGGGCAGTTGGTGTTGCTCCCCTATTTGAATTTTAGACTGTGCTGCAGCCCCACCCCTGGAGCCACCACTGCTTATAAGTCATCACAAATGCAGACTCTATTACATTCTGTGCGATATCTATGATTGCTATATAGTATCTGTAAAACTGTTAGAGTGACTTTCACCAATTCCTGGTATACCTGCCTAGGAGCCTGATTCTGACAGATCTCTGTGCACAGGTGCTAATGGACGAGTGTTAGCATACAGAGCATGTGCAGACGCAAATTCATGCATTTTTGCACATGTACGTCCTATTCTGTGTGGAATGGAACATGGCCAAATCTGTCTTTTGTTGAAATTGGGCATTTTGGGCATTTTGGGGCAGCAACAATACAATATCACAGAACGTCAGCGGCAGCCCGACAGGAGCAGAGTGCGACGCAGCGGAAGCTCGACAGCGCTGGAAATCCCGATCGTGGATAGGTAAGTATTTACTAACCTAACCTAACCCCCCTAACCCTAACCCTCCTTAGGGGTGCCTAATCCTAACTTCCCCCCCAAGTGCCTAACCCTAATCCCCCCTCTAAGTGCCTAACCCTAACCACCCCCTTCCCCGCTGCCTAAACCTAAGTCCCCCAGGGGGCCTAACCCTAAGTCCCCCCCGGGGGTGCCTAACCCTAACCCTCCCTCCCCCTAGCCTAACCCTAACCCTCCCAGGAGGGTGCCTAACCCAAAGTCCCCCCCGGGAGCCCTAAACCTAATCCTCCCCCCCGCTGCTTTCCGCTCGCGGCGCCCGGCATCCCTACGATCGGGATGCCGGGCGCCGGTCTCCCGGCGTCGGGGAAATGTGGGCGTCTACATCTAGACGCCCGGCATTTCACCCTTGCCGGGAAATGACAGTCGGGAAGCCGGCTGCCGGTATTTAGGCAGTCGGCTTCCCGATTGCCTCCCCACAGGACCTTCCTGTCTTGTGAGAGTGTCATGGGAGTTTCATGGTCAGGCTCAGACTGGGCTGCCGGGGAATCGGGTAATTCCCCAGTTGGCCCCAGTGCATTGTGACCACGCCCCTTTCTGTGAGGTGGTGGGGTTTAACGGGCCACGAACGGAGGGTATGCTGCCATCAGGGCCTGATTAATAATGGGCGAGTTGAGTCAAGCTCCAGACCTCTTCCCATTCAGCCCCCAATCGTCTGAAGACCCGCCCATGGCAAATGAAGCTCTGCCCAACCATGGGTGGCCAAAACTCCGCCCCAGGTAAACTAGGTTCTGACCGTTTATCCCTGTGATGTCATGTGCAGTGAGGGCGCAAATAGCCTGAAGTGACCCGGCATATGCAGGGTCACTTCTTTAAGCATTATAAAGAACAGCACTGTGGGGGGTTTTGGGGCAGAGTGGCTGGCCATGGGGGTGGCAGTCTGAAGGGATCCGGCATATGCCAGGTCTCATTAGCTACAGTATATACAAGACAGCCCGAATGTGAGCGGACTGGTACTGCAAGCACCTGCCAGTCAGCAGAGTGATGTGACCCAGCATATGCATACAGTATGCCGGGTCACTTCGCTATATTCTCCCGAACGTCCCTGTAACACACCGGGAGCAGGAGTGAGTTTTTCTCCCTCCCACTTTCTCCCTGAGCACCGATGATTGGCCGGTGTCATGTAAGGGGGCGGGAAGAAAGCAGGGAGACAGCTGTCTTCCCTGCTTTTCTCCTCTCAGGAGGCTGTCACCACCATCCTGAGATGGAAAAAATAAATGTGGAAGCGAAACGGAAAGATGTGCTTTCCGTGGTTCTTTGAATCGCTCTCCCATACTACTGTATGGGGCAGCGATCTTGACACAGAGTTGGGGCACTGCTGGAGAAATCTCAGATTTCTCCACAGTAACCCCTTTAAAGGACTTTTCACAGATGAAGGTGTTGGTGATGAAGATTGCATGAGGATTTTGCTGTTGGTAGCTGTTACTGAACTGCTTATTGCATCATCATCATCAGCATCTTTTTCATGTACAACACAGTCATCATCATCGTCCTCATTGTCAGACACACAATTATCATCATCATCCAGTTGCAGATTAACAACATTTAAATTTCCACCTTCTATTTCTAAATCTTTCTCAATACTACTTCTGTCCACATTTTAAAATGACTTAGAAAATATAGGAGAATTCTGCCCAGAACTTGTCAGAGTTTAAAAATGGAATTTGTCTGACACACACATGCTGCTCATGGACACTAATGGACTCTCCTCTGGATTCTTCTGTGAACACTGATTTTATTCTTCAGCCACAGTGTTATTTTCAGTTATGGGTATGTCTGCTTTGGATGTGACATCAGTCACTTTACTAGTACTACACTTAGAACAAGAGATAGTGCTTGAGAAATTGCAGGAGATTACCCTTTTGACCTGGGCTGGTTTCTATAGGTACCATGTCGAGCAAAATGTGACCATGGTCTGTGCCTATCTTTGCCACTACAGGTGGTGTATGGAATGTAGCTATTTTCCTTCTTTTGACCAAATCACTACACTCATCAGCAATGACATTTCCTCTGCCAGTCACATTATCATGAGCTGATGTATTATTTGACACTTAGCAAGATTTATGTGATTTGGATTCGCTTAAACTTTCTTCCTCCTACATGAACTTTGTTTCCAGCAGTAGAAGACGTAGTAGTACCATAATTACCTACTCTCCCAGAAGTGTCGGGAGGCACCCGAATTTTTGGGGAGCCCCCCGCAGCCTCGGAAGAGTATCCGGATCGCCTGCATCCCGCCAACATCCTAGTGGTGAGCAGGATGGGGAGATAAATTCCAGGAATCATGGCATAATTGTTGTGAATCGCAGCTCTGTATGGAGGGGGGCGGGGCTAAATTATGCAAAACGGGTGATGTAGCCCCGCCTCCTCACACTCCCACAATTTGCAACAGTTTGCCACAATGGGGGCAGGGCCTAATGACAGTAATCCGGCCCCACCCCCAAAAGTGGCCACCTGGCATCTCCTTGGGAGCAGATGATGATAAAAGTAGGTAAGTATGAGTAGTACTAGTGCCATTGTTGCTAGTACTAAGATGATCATCCTGACCCATAGACTGTTCTATCACTGAATATAATACAGCTTGATGATTTTACAATTAAATTAATTTACAAGTAAACAGTACGTTATTATTACACACAGGAGCTCATTCAGACCCGTTCGCAAGCGGTCGCTCGCTCTGAGGACGCGGCCGATGTTAAGCGACCACGCACGAGCACGCTTTGTACTGCATGTGCGCAAACTAATATATGAACCAGGAACTGCGCTATGTCAATCACAACAATAATGTAGAAATTATGTAAATATAGAAATATTTATTCAACCTGTATCTGTATAAAATAATTTTGTGAAGTAAAATAAATAAAGTATTAATATAAAAAACAGGATAGGTGTAATTCAGCCTATACAGACAATAATTCTTATATAAAAACTGTAAGACTATTCCCAATGACATGTAGAGCGATCCAAAAATAAATAAAAATAGATCAAGAGTCCTCCATATATTAATTAGTATCAATATTCCAAATGTGTTGCAGGGAAAGAGAAAATTCCATTGATACAAAGACACTTTAAATGTGAAACAATGTCTCCATCAGGGTGCAATATGCAGTAATTGACAGTGTTCCATATGAGTAGCCATAGATAGATGGTATAATCAAGCTATTTGATCACTGCAGTATATAATATAAAGACGTGGAAACTGTAAAAAAGTCAAATGTTTCTTGTCCGTACTGTGGACTATAATGAAAAAGTCACAAGTATTAATTATAGTGGATAGCTCACCATTTTTAGATGGTGTTGATTAGACAATCAGGCTATGCTGAAGTGTTCAGCGTTGGAACTCCGGTCTGTTCTGTATGCTGAGGCTCCGTCCACAGAGCTCAATGGGATCGACGTCTCTACCCAGCTCGGGGCGGTGCACAACAGCCGCACAAGTCAGCCGAATGGTCTGTGACTCCTGCAGTGTTCTCAAAGAGCTGAACTGTATGCAAATGGCTAACACGCTGGTAAATAGCAAATCCACCACTGATGTAACACTGCAATTGCCGGGTGTTGTCCATGAAGATAAATAAGCCGGAATTGAATACCACATGCTTTCCCAAGCAGATCCGTGCAACCTTTGGCATGATCAATACAAACGATGGAGGAACAGGCAGTCCTCTAACATCCTCTGATGAAATTACTGGGAGTAAAGAAATGCATTAGTTCACTGCCTGTTCCTCCATTGTTTCTATTGATCACGCCAAAGGTTGCACGGATCTGCTTGGGGAAGCCTGTGGTATTCAATTCCAAAGAGAAAATACAAGTAACCAGCGCTGGAAATAAAAAATTATATAAACCAAAATATGAAAATACTAGATGGATGGTATCAATTTAAAAATTAGTAATTTATTCAGCTAATTAGCACTAAAAAAGTGTCTTATATACTATCAAAAAGACACATACAATAAGTATCTGATAACATACAAACATTCAAGACATAACATGAATAAATTAATAAAAAACAGTAAATCCACCATGGACCAATTCTTAGTGTATGAGTACTGAATGGTCCATGGTGGATTTACTGTTTTTTATTCATTTATTCATGTTATATCTTGAATGTGTGTATGTTATCAGATACTTATTGTATGTGTCTTTTTGATAGTATATAAGACACTTTTTTAGTGCTAATTAGCTGAATAAATTACTAATTTTTAAATTGATACCATCCATCTAGTATTTTCAAATCATATTTTGGTTTATATCATTTGTTATTTCCAGCGCTGGTTACTTGTATTTTCTCTTTGTTTTTACACCTTCTTGGGGAGTGACAACCCCTTTACCAGCAGCTCTCCTGACAGCGCGTTACTTCTTTTTTTGTCTTTTTCAGTGTTGGTATTCAATTCCGACTTTTTTATCTTCATGGACAACACCCGGCAATTGCAGTGTTACACCAGTGGTGCTGGTGCTATTTACCATGGCTAACACGCTGGTGCTATTTACCAGCATGTTAGCCATTTGCATACAGTTCAGCTCTTTGAGAACACTGCAGGAGTCACAGACCATTCGGATGACTTGTGCGGCTGTTGTGCACCGTCCCGAGCTGGGTAGAGACGTCGGTATCATTGAGCTCTGTGGATGGAGCCTCAGCATACAGGACGGACCGGGAGTTCTTATGCTGAACACTTCAGCATAGCCTGATTGTCTAATCAACACCATCTAAAAGTGGTAAGCTATCCACTATAATTAATACTTGTAACTTTTTCATCATAGTCCACAGTACGGACAAGAAACATTTGACTTTTTTAAAGTTTCCACGTCTTTATATTATATACTGCAGTGATCAAATAGCTTGATTATACCATCTATCTATGGCTACTCATATGGAACACTGTCAATTACTGCATATTACACCCTGATGGAGACATGGGGCCTGATTCAGAGCCGGACGCTCTGACCAGAGCGCTCGCTCTGAATCAGGGCCCTCCTCCATTAAAATGGAGCGTCCTCCTGGACGCTCGTATAGCTGTGGGTCACCACCCACAGCATATACGAGCGTCCAAAAAGATGGTCGCGATGGTCTTGACCATCGCGACCATCGGACTTGCGAGGGAAACCCTGCGGTCGGGTTTCCCAGCCACAAGCCCTGGAGTGATTTTGGCTCTATCAGAGCCAAAATCACTCCCACTGACATCACTAGTGATGTCAGTGGGGCCGGCTTCAGACGGTAGGTGTTCCCATGGAAACGCCTCCGTCTGGCAGGCATGCCCCCGGCACGCCCACCAAAGGGGGCGTGCTGTCAATCAACATCGACAGCACGCCCCCTTTGGTGCGAGACCCGGAGCGATGGGAAGCCCGTCGCTCGCCGGGTCTCGCGCATGCGAACGACGGAGCTCCCTCCGTCGTGCACATGCGCAGTGGGGAACATCGACCCACTTGCGAGCGTACTGCCGCTCGCGAGTGGGTCTGAATGACCCCCATTGTTTCACATTTAAAGTGTCTTTGTATCAATGGAATTTTCTCTTTCCCTGCAACACATTTGGAATATTGATACTAATTAATATATGGAGGGCTCTTTATCTATTTTTATTTATTTTTGGATCGCTCTACATGTCATTGGGAATAATTTTACAGTTTTTATATAAGAATTATTGTCTGTATAGGCTGAATTACACCTATCCTGTTTTTTTATATTAATACTTTATTTATTTATTTTATGTCATAAAATTATTTTATACAGATACAGGTTGAATAAATATTTCTATATTTACGTCATTTCTACATTATTGTTGTGATTGGTATAGCGCAGTTCCTGGTTCATATATTTTTTTGTTGCTTATTTCTATTGAGGAACTACAGAATTCCTCAGGAACAGCTGCGTAATCAACCTCAATATTCTCACTCTTCAGTTCCCTCTGAACTAACTAGCGCCGACTGGTTTCTAACTGCTCTGTGTTCAATGTGCGCAAACTACTCAGAGCGATCAGAGGCCCTCATTCAGAGCCACTCGCTAGCGGCAGTACGCTCGTTCCGAGCGATGTTCGCACATCTGCGCATGCGTACGGTTTTTAGTACGCATGCGCGAACCAGTCAGTGCGGTCGAAAATCGTTTGTACGCTATATAGCGAGTGCCTGCTATTTTGAGTGACAGAATGAGGCGTATGTGGGTGGTAACAGGGGAAGGTGCTTGAAAACGGGGAAGTGTAATTCGAACGCAGGCGTGCTTAAAGGTCAAAATGGGCGTTTTAAGGGAGTGCCTAATTAATACAGCAGCGTCATTGACCACATCACTTGTTTTTTTTTAACTAGCGGACATGACGTATGGTGCGAGCGGCCAGGGGGCGTTTTTAACAAATAAACGAGCATATGTTTTGCTCGCTCGTTCAGACTTAGAGGTGTGAACAGACTGCAATGTGCGAACGGATCATTTGAATAGCCACCCCTTGTTTTTGAACGAACGACCGCAAATAGCGAACGGCTTTGAATGAGGGCCAGAATCTGCTCGCTCGCCAAGCAAAGACAGCCCAGTGTAATGAGTGACAGGAGAGGCCGTTTGTGGGTGGCAACAGGGGCAGGACACTAATAACGTTGCAACGCCGTTTCTAAGGCGTGCATAATTAATAGCATCATAGTACACATCACCAGCCTTTTTTTACACTGAAATCCTCGCAGTGCTTGCGGTAAGGTAAGGCAACCACAAGCGCTGCAAGCCCTTCCGATGGTCCTCGATGTACCAATGTTTTAATACACTTCCTGGAGATGGCGTGCGCTAGTGGGCATCTCTACATACGCTAATGGGCGTCTGCATACACAAAGTGATCGCTCGCTAAGACAAAGTGGGTGTTCTTATGCCTTTCTGAGCGAGCGCCTGCCATGCCGTCACTTAGCCGAATTTGCATATGCTGGGGGCAAGCGATCGCATCTAGCGAGCGGCTCTGAATCAGGTCCACAGTTAGATAGGCAAAGGGGGTACTGATTCCCTTGCAATTCACAAAAATAAAATACCAGCATAGTAGCCAGATATATAATACTAAGTACAAGAGGTTTTTTGGGGGGGACGGGGAAGGGAAGGGCAGATGGGTACACTGACAAATACCAGCGTAGTAGCCCACACTTTTGTAGATTCCTAAACTGCGATATAACTAAGCACATGATATATAACTAGGAACAATACAAAAAAACATTTTTTTTTTCTTAAATAATCTTAAGGATCATATGTATTTAGGAGAGACATTAAAAAAAAAAGTTTTAGAATCTCACAATGATAGATTATTTCTCCCCAGTGTCTGTCCTCTATATAATTATGGAGAAAATGGTAACTTGATAGCTTAGGTAATAAAAATTGCAGGGTCCCACTTAGAAAGTCTTATTGTAGAGACAGGTTATTTTTGTAGAGAGAGGTTAATGCGGAAAGACTGTTCAATTATCTGTATCTTCCTTAATAAATATAAGTAAGAGATGTAGAGCAGCCAGCCCCTTGATGTGTACTCTGTAATACTGTCAGGCAGCCTTCCTTTCTCCTTTCCTATACGTGCTAGTGTCAGAATTGCAGATGAGCCTCCTCACAGTGCCTATACATATGTGATCAAAAAAATACGAGCAAGGAAAATTATGGGAAAATGATGCTCAACCTGCTTCACCTCGGGCATGAATTATGCGTTTGCAAACACTTGAGATCAGAGATTTGTGGTAAAGTGGTGTTTTGTCTCATTGCAAGGTCCGATGTTGGCATGCAGATTCAAGTCATGAATTGTTTTCTTTGCTTGACAAGCTCCTTTTGTTCCCAACACTCTTTTTTTAATATTATGATCCATTATTATTTGTATACATTTGTCAACTGACTGCACCATATGGTGTGAAACCCCTGGGACTTAGATGATCTGCCACGATTAGTGATTTCCATGCTTGCATAATTAATTTTGTGTCTTGAATGCTGTCGTGGATCTGCCCGGAAGCAACCATGAGATATTATATTTCAAAATCTGTATACTGTATGTGTTCAATGTGTACTATTACTCTAAAAATGTATAAAAATGTATGCCATGGGTGTGTCTATGTCCTGTAGGTGACATAGGTTCTGTACTGCAGAGGTGCTTATGGGTAGAATGAGGTTCATGGCCCATAGGCAAACGCAGGGGGGGTTTCCGTCTGCCTGGAAACCCCCCTCCCCAGCCCACACCATGCCCACAATAGAAATAGTGATATAATACATTGTTACTAGTGTTGCATGTTCTTCTCAGTATCACAAATGAAATAATTAGCACCACTGGGGATCTTTTAATATGTATCAGTCAGTAATAAATAACCTGTGCACCAACTAAAAGATCTGGAAAACATGCACTGTTGAAGATGCACTGCTATAGAGCCCAATATGTACATATACAGTATGTCCAGGGCAGTGCTAGGTTCTTTTGCTGCTCCTCCAGGCTCCCGAACTTGCTCTAATAGTCTGGAATGGAGCTCACATCTAAAATAAATACGTTCAGCTCAGGCAGGATAGCCTACTGGTGCATCTAATGGCTTTCTGTGATCACTGGTCCTGTATATGCTGGAATTAATACACACAATACACTCAGGGGCGTAGAGAGCCACGCGGGGCCCGGGTAAAGAGGGGGCGTGGCCTAATTTCAGAAGGCGTGGCCACACCCCCTTGAAAAAAAAAAGTGTTTTGCAGCGCCGCGAAGTGGCGCGCCAGGGAGGGGGCGCTGTGAGCCCCTCAGCCCGGCGCAAAGCCAGTGGGGGGAGCGATCACACTGATCGCTCCCCCCTTCAGGCATAGGAGATTGCTGTGGCTGCTACTTAGCAGCCGCAAGCAATCTCCCGCTGCAGGCCAGCACACGCTGTGTGCTGGGCTGCTGCAGAGGGAGGGAGGGAGGAAGTGAGGGGGGGGCGGCGCCAGACCCGGGCCCCCACCGGGCCCCTCTGGAAAGGGCAGATAACAATCTAGGACCAGTTGTAAAAGGTTGAATGTATAAGGCACCAGGAAACCCCTCTGCATTTGATAACCCTTGAAGTCAGACCTTTGTTTCTCCCTTTGACGCAGCTGTTCAGGAAATAGTAAATAAATAATACCTTTCTGAGAGGTAATGAAATTGGGTATGGGTTGGTCCTTTTGTCCACTTCTAGGAATCATGTGACTAAAAAAATCTGACAAAGGGATGTGTGTGAGTTACAGAGACCCTTATCATCTTCACTGGAAAGGTGGGGTCTAGGAGCAGCCCTGCACAGGGATAAAGGACAAGGAGACCTGTAAGAGAGTGTCCATTCATGAGAAGAGTTTGATCCAGGCTAGAAGCACTAGAACCAAGCCCAATGTGAACTTCTCTCATGGCAGTTTCATATCTGTAAGTTGGCGACTGTTTTATTACCTTCTTACTTCTTGAAATATATTTGCATAGTAATTTGTGTGTCATTTTGTAACTTTTTTAACTTTTAAGCATTGGAGTAATTGTGCTCAAATTAAATGCATTTAAGTTTAGCCCGGTCTTAGTGTTTCTTTAACAAACCTATACGCCTGTGAAGGGCCAAGGAACATCTTACCATCTGTATGAAACTATAATTTGAATAGTAATAATTGTGTGTAGGTACAATTTAAGGGTTACCTGGTGAAGGGACAAATCCACAAATTAACCCTTAATGGTGGCAGCATAGTTATGTTATTAACCGTGAATGCTGAAGTGACTATAATCACTGACAGCAGTTTCAGATTGATATATCTGGGAAGTGGCTGACTGTGAAATTTGCTTGTACCATGTATTTAGGATTAGCATTTTTGTTGCAAAGGTATTGGTATAAAGTCGCAGATTACGCATAATGATGCATGGCAGTTCACTCGTATCGGACCTGTCTTTTGCCTTTTTACTCAGATTTCATAATTTGTCTTGAATTTTGCAACTTAATTTACTTATAGTGCCCTCAGGGTCTGATTCAGCGACGGACGCTAATGCAATTTGCACGCAGATCGAGTGATTGTTTGCCACTGTGCATGTGTAAGCATCGCAGTGCGCAAAAGCAACTCTGCGAACACACTGTGATCAGGCAGGCAACGGAGACCCATCACAGAGTGATTGACAGGAAGTGAGCGTTGGGGGTGTTGACGAAGGGGTGGTTGGCAAAATGCAGGTGTGCCTTGCTGTTTGAACACCATGACATGGGCGTACATAAATTAGCCACTGCAAATGCATACGTAGCATGAGAGTCCTCTGCGTGTCAGTAGTGCTGACGAGTCTGCGGCTGGTCAAACCGCCGCAAGGGTAAGATGGCCTCTCGATGTCCGTTAATGTTACCGATGTTTACGCTGGTAAGCGACAGCGTGCGCAAGTAAGAACAGGTGATCTTTTGGACCATTAGCATATTTTTGCAGCTGCATTCTGTATGAAATTGCAGATGCAAACTCATAAGCGTCCATCTCTGAATCAGGCCCTAGGATTAGTATTTTTGTAGCAAATGAATTGTTATAATGTTGCAGATTTAGACATATATCTTAAGAAAAAGTCGTATGGCATGGCTTAATCACAAAGTCTGTGGTGCACCAATCTGGGCTATTTGACATGGTTGGAGGATAGGTGTATACACATCTGTATTTCTGATCCGAAAAATATATAATTTTATTGTGTTTTATAGACTCTACAGCATTTTGATATGAATGACTGCATTCAATTGGCTAATAACTAGACACGATATATATACAGTGAGATAGATTTCATATCATGGTGATATTAAAATAGATAAATGACAGCAGATAATGGCTGACACAGGCTCCCTCATGTATCGTCACTGTTGGACCCAATAGCTTTCACATTCAGTGGCTGTTGTTGCTAAGCAATCTATTAGTGTTATTAAGAGATCTCCATAGCAAAGTAAGAAAAAGAACAGGGTCAAGACCTGCATCATGCACATGACAATATTTATCTCTTCACTCTTTCTCTGAAACTAAGCAGTCTTGCTCAGAAATTGTGTACCTGTATGCTCTAATGATATTCCAAAAGAACACAATGTTTAATACTTAAATGTATACCATAGTCCCTAAACTGTATTACTGTATCAGTCCTATTATATATAGTTCACATATTTGGAATTCCTATAACTAATTGAATGCTTTTTGGGATAAATGCCTGTCTTTTGTGTGATTGGTTGAACTCAACTACTGGAAAAGTGTTTGTTTTTTATTATTGTATTTTTATTTTATTTTTTAATCTTCTGTCAAATAAACTGTAAAGCTGCACTATTTAGTGACTTCCTCTTCTTTATACTCATGCTTTAGTTGGTTCCTGTATGTATGACTAACACCTGACACCCACGTGTGATATAGGCAGAAAACCAGGGATGCCATCCACGTGTAGCACCAACTCATATAACAGATCTGTGTGGGCCTGGATTCAGAGCCTTATCATGAATTGTATCTTCTATAAATACTTAGTCAATTTCAAGTCCAACAGCAGATTAAAGGGAAAATTAGCACTGAGAACATTTTTCCACCAGCAAAATAATTGAGCTATGCAATTAATGTCATTAATGTCATTTTTTATGTTGTCCTATCATTTTTTATGTTGTCCTACTACAAGCCCCTAGGAGACATCTTGAAAGTCATACATTGCCTTTACTGTCTGGGAACAAGCCTGGATATGTGGAATGATTTAGGACCAGGTCTAAAGGGCAACAAGCAGTCATCGCGTTTTCTCCTATGCATGTCTGCCAGCGTAAACAAAAATATCATTGTGATTACTTACTAGAACACATTCTCATCTGACATGTCTGAGGGTCAGTATGACCCTACAGTATGGTACCGATCATTTCTCATATTACATTTCTGAGGGTACAGTATGGTAACGGTCATTTCTCATATTACAGTAGCCATTCTATTACAGACAGAGGGGTAAATGTAATAAGCTGCAGCCTTGAAACATCAGCGAGTCCTGTGCGCGTCTAGCCGCACAGTAGCAGTCTTTTAATAGGCAAAAATGATTGATTTTGCCTATTAAAATACTGCTACTTTAAAACATCAGGCAGTGTTGTACTGAACTCACCGATGCCTCAAAGCTGCAGCTTATTACATTTAGAATTTACAGTGCCAGGGTCCTGACACTTTTTAAGTTTTTATAGGAACATTTTACCTTATATCCAAACTGCTATTGGAGCGGACATGAAACTAGAGCTGTGTGTAATTTTTGAAGAAGAGAACTGTCTGAAAACATTTGAATTTTAATTAATTCTTCTACTAAAACGATTTGTTTGATCCTGACACTTATGTCATTTGGTGTGACCCAGATGACTGGGTGTAATAAGTACTGGCTCTCCTCCTAGATCACCTACACTAAAAATGTGCACGTAAATGTCAGGATGAGTAATTGTGAATGAATAGACAATATGATATATATATTCTAGACACACTTCTACATTCCATTTATTGTTTCCTATTACCCAAATTCTTAAATACATGTTTTTAAATGTCTGTCACTGATTTATTAAATATGTTATAAGAAGTATTCAAGCAAGCAGAGACATAAAGTAGAGTCCTAGGTGATTAAATTGAGGTTTCTCTCAAATTACCGGATAGGTTGCACAAATATGTAAAGACAATAAAAATTAACATTTCCAATAGATATCTTTTTTTTTACATCATGCACGAGTTTTTGAGCAGTTACACTGTTTTACAGACAGGGTTAGAAGATTGTGTTGATTTTAAAGGCAGCTAATATTTGCTCATTATAGTGGTAAGAGCTGACAAAACACAGGCAGATCAGGATGTTTCATGTAGGATAACCTGATCATGTGTAAAGCTATAAAAATATATAATGCACTTTGACTGGTGGAGTTGGCACCCTCTTTAAGACATTACATATGTAATGGGTATCTGAAAAGCAGAACGATGAATTTCCATTTGGATGGGGATGTGGGGAGCTGGAGGTATTCTCATTCGAATGGCAGTTTTTAACTAAAAACACTGATTGTAAGCGTGGCCCTAACCTGAAAGGGGCATGGACATGCCCATGAATGGGGGTGTTGCCACCCTCACTTTTATGTGGACACACCCCATTATTCCATAGTCACGCCCGTCATCCCTATTCTGAACCCCAATGTTGGGAGGTATGGGGCAGCAGACTTGAGAATTAGGTTTTAACTAAGGCTAGTCACAAGTGGCAGACATAATTGCTGTATATCGCCTAATAATCAGACTACATCTTCCCTGTCTAGCTGCATTGGGAATTGTGGGAAACTGTGAGAGAGGGCAAGATAGAATCTGGCCAATACAATATAGGAGAGTGATGGCAGCACAGGGAACATGCCTCTTCCTCACCAGCTCATAGGGATACTGCTTCCTCTTGAATAACAATCCCCACCTCAGAGAAATCATATTGCTGAACTTTGTCACAGCAAGAAAACCCTTATAAGGAAGCAAAGCACAGAACACAAGTGAGTTATATTTATTTTTATAAAATCAGAAATACCACATACTGTAGCCAAGCAAAAAAAAAAACCTTAGACACAAAATGCATTGTCTGAGGTATTAGGTCATGGGGCCTACAGTGACAATGTCATCAGTCACTATAATCTCAATGGTTAGCCAATTACGCTCAATCTCCAGAACTTGGTTGACCTTATTCAAGTCTCTTTCACCTTTTTTGCCTGTCCCAGTGGCTCAGATAGGTTCTCAACCATGTTTTTCTTCAATCTCTTGGACTTGTGCTGACTATGGGGGTCATTCAGACCCACTCGAGAGCGGCAGTACGCTCGCAAGTGGGTCGATGTTCCCCACTGCGCATGCGCACGACAGAACGAGCTCCGTCGTGCGCATGCGCGAGACCCGGCGAGCGAAGGACTTTCCTTCGCTCGGAGTCTCGCATCAAAGGGGGCGTGCTGTCGATGTTGATTGACAGCACGCCCCCTTTGGTGGGCGTGCCGGGGGCGTGCCTGCCAGACGGAGGCGTTCCTATGGGAACGCCTACCGTCTGAAGCCGGCCCCACTGACATCACTAGTGATGTCAGTGGGAGTGATTTTGGCTCTGATAGAGCCAAAATCACTCCAGGGCTTGTGGTTGAGAAACCCGACCACAGGGTTTCACTCGCAAGTCCGATGGTCGCGATGGTCAAGACCATCGCGACCATCTTGTTGGACGCTGGTATATGCTGTGGGTGGTGACCCACAGCTATACAAGCGTCCAGGAGGACGCTCCATTTTAATGGAGGTGGGCCCTGATTCAGAGCGAGCACTCTGGTCAGAGCGTCCGGCTCTGAATCAGGGCCTATATCCGCACTGTATCATCCTTAGTTCTTATTAAGTCCACCATTCCTTGCACAGTTGATTGTTCAGACTTTTTAAATCTGCATAAAACACCTCTTTCAGGGAGCAAGCCAGCTTCAGCCTCTTTATATTCTCCTTAAACTTGATAACATTCTTTTATATATTTTGGGTAAAATTTACTAAGTGGCGGTTTGACGGCGGGTTCTATTCTACTCTAAACCCCAGGCGGTTTGGTGGCGGGTTCTATTCTGTTCTAAACCCCGGGGGTTTGGTGGTGGTTTTGCAGCAGTTTCTAAATCACAGCCCTGTTCTATTCTATTCTAAAATGTGTTTTGATGGCAGTTTTGCACCGGTTTTGGCCTTAGTAAATCTGCAGATAGCAAAACCGCCGCCAAACCACATTTTAGACTAGAATAGAACAGGGCTGTCATTTAGAAACCACTGCCAAACCCCCTGGGTTTAGAACAGAATAGAACCCGCCACCAAACCGCCGAGGTTTAGAACAAAATAGAAACCGCCCCTTAGTAAATTTTGCCCTTTATCACATTGTCTCTCACTTTTACCCACTCATGGTGGGATGTACTAAGGTTTGACCGCATTATTGGAAGAGCTGTCCTTTGCAGTTTTAAGAACAAATCTATATGCATACAGTGTTAATAAATGATGCTATGCATAGGGTAAGTGGCGGGATGTATCGCATTCAAAATGTGATGCGTAAAACATCCTGACCTCAGAACCTCATTCAGAGCCGGACACTATCAGTTGTTCGCTCGTACGCATTCGATTGTTTTAAACCACGCATGCGTCCGGTTCTCACTGCGCATGTGCGGCCGGATCATTTCGGTCATTTTTCGTTCGCTCGTATACACAGCGAACAGGAAGTGACCTATGTCATTTGATTGACAGAATGTTCCGTTTATGGGTGGTAACGGGGGTGGAGATGAGAAAACGCAGGCGTGGCAAGCCGTTTTTTGGGCGTACATGTATTATCTTGTGCGAACGTCCAATGTGGACGCTATTTTGTACACGTCACTGTGTGATCCAATTTCCATTAAGACTGCTCGCTCAGCTTGTGGTCTGGTATAGTCTACCGCAATGACGATGGTCTCCTCGTACTTCCCCGGACTCATCGATGGTGTTGCGATTAATCAATTGAGGCAAAAAAAACAATTAACTTTTAATTGCTAAACAGCTTCTAAGGTGTTTAATAAATAGACCTTTTTTTAGTAGCTAAAAACCGAACGCAGGTGAACTACTCAGCTGCTAATTTCTGGGGCATACAATCAATTAGCTAACAAATGTTTGGGTTTTTTGAGTGCTTTTTACATATTTGTAAGTGTTTATTTTGTAGACAAACAATATTGTACGCATGTTTTTTTGTTTTTTTTTGGACCAAGAAACCAATCGTCCTTTTTTTTGGATAATTGTTAATTAAAACTCATAAATTGATTTTAACCCTTATTTTTTAGGCAAAATATGAAATGTTTGTACTGTTACTGTTTGTAAGTTTGTTAGAGGGATTACCTTTTAACCAGTTTGTGAATAAATCAAGAATAGATTTTTGCAATTTTGTTTCCAAAGTGTAATCATTTTTTTGTTATTTTTGTTTCAAGTTTTTTTTAAAGTAAACATATTTTTTTTCATGGGACAAAATCTAGAAATCATTTTGCCCACACACACACAAAATAAGTGGCATTTGAACAGAAATAAAACAAATAAAAACAATTCACAAGAAAGGAGAGGGAGGTTTTTGCCATGCAGGAATATGGGGCAAACACAGAGATGGATTGTGGGGAAATTAGCCAGTGCTGTCATCGCCTTTTAGGCCGTTTGGCCGGGGGTTGGAGGGAGCCTGAACGGGTCCGGGAAGTCCTTCAGCTGGCCTGGCCAGAGGCAGATGTTGTGGCCTCTATACTAGGCATAGGGCTAGGCACATTTGGAGGGATGGCTGTTGTTGTGCCAGAGGTGGAGGGTCCTGATGTTCTGGCAGGAAGGGAGGCCGGCTCCAACACGTGCTGGCGAACGAGCTGCTCCAGGGCATTTGCTATTCCCACGTTGGCCCCAGTATTTTCCGTAAGGGTCTTAGCAATGGTCACGTTGGCCGTAGCACTTTGCTCCAGGGCGTCCGCTACCCATAGCAGATTGGCGTCCATCCTCAACAGAATCTCGGTCTGCTGATCCGTTTTACCATTGAGATCAGTGAGGAGGGCCACTGCCTGCGAGGGGGAATGCCCTGGACTGTCTGCCACAGGGTCCCCAGCCGGATCTACTGCTTCCTCCACTGCAGAGCCAGAAGAAATTCTGCGGCCAAAGCTCACCTCTGGAGCAGACTCATCCGCCTGTGTCTCTGTGAGAAAAAAGAGTAAAATTCATGTTCGACACGCCAAACACCTCCTCATCCTGCACACACCCCTGGGCCAGCTCCTCCAAATCTGTGAGCTCAAGTGACACAGGGGTGGGACCCCCACCTGTCCCCCCTGCATGCCTAGCTCTATCAGCCAGTTTTTGTTTAAGCCGATATTTGAAGTCGCTCCATCTGTTGGTTTAAAATTTGGCATTATTCCTGCAGTATTTTGACCTGTAAACACTTTTTACTAAAATGTAGTTTTTACGTACCAGCGTTTGACCTCCCGGGTTGAACGTTCAAACTCACCCACACCATTGACACCACTGGCTATGTCGTCCCACAGTTTCCATCTCTGGGTTGCACCCATATTCCTTGGTGCCTGTGCCAGGTTGTCATTGCACATTTGCACCAAAACCTCCATCTCCTTCCTTGTGAATTGTGGCTGCCTTTTTTTTTTGGCCCTAGTTTGCCTACTAGGGCCAGCAGCCTCTTCCATGGCATCCTCCACACCTTTTTTTAAAATGTTAAAAAAGATTTTTAGTAAAATGTTTTAAAATGTAATGTTAAACATACGCATTTTCCCATAAAAAAAAAACACTTACATGGTGCCTGTTGGCTAGTACTTTGCTGCTCTGTACTCATTTTTTTTTGTCAATGTAGCAGACCAATTTTGGCCTTCAGTGACGTTTTTATACATGCGTCAGCATTATTAGGCCGCATCATTCCTTGTGCGCTCCTACTGTCCGTCCTTAATTTGACCGGGAAAATAAAGCCTATTTATGGCTTGGTGTGACTCAAGTCGAGGTGGCATGTTATGATTGTTGGAGGTTTTGCGTTGGAGTATATTGTTGGTGATTGTTGTGTAGAAGGAGGACTTGTTTTTTTGGATCTTTTGTTTTTTTTTCTTACTTCTTTCTTTTCCATTAGCATTTTTTTTTATTGTTTGGCTATTTTAATTTGAATTTTTGAGTAAGTATTTTAAAAAACCACCGTAAAAAATAATAGTAAATAGTTTAAAAAAAAATTTAATTTTTTATTTTTTTTTACAGTTATTTTGGCAGTGACTCAGTGACGTTTTTGAACTTTGGGATATTTATCTGTTTTTGGTAAGTGTTTTTGGTTTCATGAATTTACAAATTCGATGTGTTGGTCTTAGCATATGTTTCGCTAAGTAATGTTTTTTTTTTTCTGTAAACAATCATGTCTTACCACTAAATGTAGCGTACTATTTAGCGAACTAATGTGTCCTTATTTAAATGTAAAAGTAGCGTACTATTTAGCGAACTAATGTGCCCTTATTTAACTGTAAAAGTAGCATACTATTTAGCGAACTAATGTTTTAGTGGTTTTAACTGTAAAAGTAGCGTACTATTTAGCGAACTAATGTGCCCTTATTTAACTGTAAAAGTAGCGTACTATTTAGCGAACTAATGTTTTAGTGGTTTTAACTGTAAAAGTAGCGTTCTATTTAGTGAACTAATGTGCCCTTATTTAACTGTAAAAGTAGCGTACTATTTAGCGAACTAATGTTTTAGTGGTTTTAACTGTAAAAGTAGCGTACTATTTAGCGAACTAATGTGTCCTTATTTAACTGTAAAAGTAGCGTACTATTTAGCGAACTAATGTTTTAGTGGTTTTAACTGTAAAAGTAGCGTACTATTTAGCGAACTAATATTTTTTTAAATTTTAAATGTAAAATTAACGTAATGTTTTGCATACTAATGTGTTTTAAATTTTTCTGTGTAAAATCATGTCTTACCACTACATGTAGCGTACTATTTTGAGAACTAATGTGTGCTCCCTTCTCTATTTTTTAGAATACGAAATTTGTTTTCAATCATAGTTTTTTCAATTAATATCTTAAAAATTTTCTAATTTTGAAATGTAGGTTGATTTGCACATGACACGTCCCAGGCCTGTAAGCATCTTTGGTTTTCGTGGAAAAGATAAGTATATTTTTCTTAACACATTTGTCTAAACCAATAACTACCTTGCTTAATATTTCAGGTTGATGTTGGTCGTATTATATTGGCCATGGTTCCAGAACCCGACCAACCTCAACTTCGTCCCAGGCATAGGCCTCGTAGGCGTGCAAGGCCCCAGATATATAGAACACGTGTCACCCTTTTTGGAATGCCAGATGATGAGGTGTTAAGGCGTTAAGGCGCTACCATCTTCCGCCACAACTCATCATAGACACTCTCTCATTAACAGAGAGTGATCTTGAACGGCCCATTGACAGTCCTACAGCAATACCACCACTTACGCAATTAATGTCAGTGTTACATTTTTGTTCCTCAGGATCCTTTCAAACCACTGTGGGAATAGTCGCTGGAATATCCCAATCCTCCTTTTCAAGGATACTGAGGGCAATGATGGAGGCCCTTTTTAAACACCTCCATCATTTTATTAAAATGCCATTGGATATGGGTTCCCTTAATGTGGCGAAGGCTAATTTTTACCAAATAGCTGGCTTCCCACACATCATAGGGATTGTGGATGGCACTCACATACCACTTCAGCCTCCACCAAGGCTGGAGGCTATATTTAGGAACCAAAAGCACTTTCACTCGATGAATGTAATGGTGGTATGTGATGCCTCCCTTCAGATCCTGTCCCTGAATGCCAAATTCCCCGGCAGTACACATGATTCCTTCGTCATCTGGCAATCAGGGATTTGGCACAAATTAAACAACCTACAAGCTGGTGATGCGTGGCTTCTGGGTAAGTTGACACCATCTGTTGAAACCAATGCAAAGCTTGTTACACAATGGTCCTGATGGTTTTTTTATATATTTTCACAGGAGACAGTGGTTACCCTTGCACGCCCTGGCTTCTCACTCCTTATTTGGCTCCCACACCAGGGCCACAAAGTCAGTATAATTCCACACTTACAGCCACCAGGCAGGTGGTGGAGCGCTGTATCGGCCTTTTAAAAGGCCGATTCAGATGCCTCCACCGCTCTGGTGGCGACCTCATGTATTTGCCGGCTATGGTTTTGAAAATTGTGGTCCTGTGTGGGATATTTCACAACATCGCCATAAGGAGTGGTGTCCCAATGCAGCCAGAGGATGCCTTGCCTGAGGACGGCCCCCGAGGTTGGTCAGTATGTGGGGGGCCATACGCGATGAAGTTGTGGCCAGATTTTTTAGGTAATTATTTCCTCATAATGTTTAAAAATGCCACAATGTAGACATGTAATATTTTAAAGTACACTTTTAACTGTTTTTTTGTTTTGTTTGTTTTTAATCCCTAAAATGACCATAAAAATCCATGCCTACTACCTGATCAACACAAATGACTTTATGTGGACACATTGGATATAACTTCGGGAACAATGATTTCTTCTCCTCATTTGTGGATTCATGTTGGCATGCTACTTCTTCAAACAGTTCCTGATTGTGTTTTTTGGGGGGTTTTGGTGTGTTTTTGACTTGTGTGTGTGTTTTGAATTTTTGAATTTATTGAGTGTATTCACTTGGTGTTTATTATTTGTGTACATTAAAATTTAATTTTACGTTCACCAACCATTTCCATCGTAAATTACAACAAGTGTAACCTGTTTCTAAAAATGCAAAGTTGCTTAATGCCTAATACTGTAATTTCTTATTTGGAAAAGTTTAGTACCCTGCTTTGTTGCTAAAAACAAACACCAAAGGTATTATGGTGAATCAGTATGTTTGCAATTGTAGGCCTAAGCAGGTAGCTTTAAATTTAACATTACCCACACCAAAAAATAATCACATTTTGAGGTTACTTCTCCAAACCTATGGGTATTGTTATGTGTTTAAAGTGCAAGCTTACATACTTACTTGAGCTTTCGACAAACAAATTTACATTTCTTTAAAAATCAGGGACAAATAGTAGACTTATGTAAGGTTCAACAATCTAAGATTTACACACAAGGAATGAGACTTAAATAAATCAAAATACATTTTATTTTTTACAACATTTTTTTAGTGAAAAAAAAAATGAGTGGCGCAGGCACGCCAAAATCTGATCCAAGGCCACAAGCATGGCAACGACATGGCCCCTCAAGATCTGCAAGCCAGCATAAATTTCTCCGTTACGCCTCTGGTCCTCTGTGGGTAAAAAAAATGTGCGGATTACTAAAATGACACCTTAATTTATATTTTACAAAACAAGTAAAAAATCAGACTATACAAAAAAAGGTGAAAAAAAACATCTCCAAAACAAAAGGAATGCCAAACGAAAAGATTGTTGAAAAAAAAAGACAAAAAATATTTTTCAAAAATAACACAAAAGAGAGTTACAACTACGCAAAAATACAACATTTGTTGGTACCGTAAACAAGAAAGACACAAGTATTAGTGTTTGGACATGTGTCATATGTCAACCAAAAACAAAATAATGAAAAAAACAACCATAGTTTAAAAGGGAAACATACCGGTCATAATGCTGACTGGGCCTGGAGCCCCAAAATCGTCCTCATCAGAGGTGGGCCAATGCAGCACGGATGGAGGAGGGGTTATTTGGGAGGAAGTTGAGGGTGAGGAAAAGAGAGGGGGGGTGGAGGGGAGTGTGAAGTTGGAGGGATGGGAATGTGAGGAGAGGGAGGGGCCTCACGGTCAGCCAGGTCTGGGTTGGAGGGGGAATTTGGGGAAGAGTGGGCAGAGGATGTTTGGGTGGGAGTGGGGGATAGGGGACGAGCCTGACGTTGCTGGCATTGGAGTCTGCGCTCAGCCCCTAAATGATGTAGAAAAAATTATATTATTACATATTTAATTTTTTGGGAAAAAAATTTACACACCAAAAAAAACAAAAAAAAAAACAGGGCTATACGGTAAACATGCACACGCAGGTATGTCCAAAATAAAGAAACAGGGCTATACGGTAAACGTGCACATGCAGGTATGTCCAAAATAAAGAAACAGGGCTATACGGTAAACATGCACACGCAGGTATGCTTACATTTTAAATAAAATTTAAAAAAACACTTACTTTCATGGATCTGCTGTCACAAATTGGCCAACAGGCGTGGGGATCTGCGCCTCAGATTGGACCACCTTCTTTCAAGTTGGCCGATATTTCTGCGGTAGCCGATCGAATGCAGACGGCGCCGCACCTCCGCGTAGGCCAGCCGCTTGCGGAGGTTAGTGATGGGGCGCGGGTAATTTGTGATTCTCTGGTCCATCACTTCAGTGAGGACCAGGAGTTCACGGCGACAAAAAGCGGCGTCTCTCATGATGGCAATGATTTTTTTTACACAAAACAGTTTTAATAAAGGTCCTAGAAAAAATGTGATTGGCTAATGTACTTTGTAAATTAACAGAAACCATTCTATTGGTTATTGTATGAGTCATGTGACCTACAACCTCACAAATATAATGTGAGTTATGATAGGCTTGATGCAGTGACATGCGTAAGCTAATTTAAATATTAAAAAAAAAGTTGAAAAATCAGCCTAAAAAAAAACGCAAAACAATAGTAGCATTCAAACCAACTTTTAATTCTGAAGAACCATCCCCTTGGTACAACCGTACGTATTCTGCGGAAGCAATGACACACACTAACAATAATAAAGTTTATTGACATTGAAAAAAAAAAAGGATTGCAAACATGTGAATAACAGTTAAGCTAATTAATATAGTGATTGCCATTAATCGATTCAAGTATGTTTGCTGAATGAAATAGCAGGCAATCGAAAACTGACAGGGCCACTTCCGGAATTGACTTGTGCGAGCATTCCCTGCAACCAAAGAGGAGACGGACGGTTGCTATTTAGAACGTTCGCTAGCTAGAGGAGGGGTTGGGAGACTATGGGGCGGAAAATTAGCTGCGAACGAACATACGAGCGAACGCTTGAATTTTATTATTTCCGCTCGTACGGCGGACGAGCGAACAGCCACTTGCGTCCGGCTCTGAATCAGGCCCTCAGTGTGAAACTGCAACAAACCAAGAGATATCTCTGAGGCTATTACATTTGGTCTCAGATGTCTGCCATGATCAAAACTTAATTCTTTCATCTGAGGTGCAAAGTCCTATTCAAGCATTTTATTCCCCCAGAAAATCTTCATACGCTGCATGCATTTGAATCCTCACACTTTGATTGCTGCAATGCCCTCTAGCTGGGACATTCACACCCTTACAGAATCAGGATCCTAGATACTTGAAGCAGCAAGTATTCTCTATTCATCCTCTCGCCCACTTCAATCCATAGGTGAAGAATTACTAACATTATCTGGACACCTCTATACTACATATGGGGCCTGAGCATTTAGTCTTGCAGCTCCTACTCTTTGAAACTTGCTGTCTCCCACAGCCTACGAGGCCTCCTCTCTAGAAATCTTCAAACACAGGCCTGTTTAGGCAGGCATTTGCCTGATGTACCTCTATTTTCACTTTACCCAATGCTTAGCTCTTTTTCTGTACTCTGTTAAGGTGCGTATACACGGTACGATAAAAATGCATGATATGAACAATATCGATCATATCGTTATTGTTCATATCGTGCATTTTTTGGTGCCTCCAACCCAATATCGTCCATCGACCGTGCATGCAGGCCAACCTGGTCGATATCGACCAGGTTACTAAGGTGTGCTGAATTATCGATATCAATCATCCAGCACACTGGGAAGGTGCAGGGAGATCGTTCAGCGATATCGTTATCGCTGACGATCGTCCCGTGTGTACAGTATGCACCATTAATCTTTATTATGTTTTGTTTTTATGCTGCCAGCTCTCCTGAATGGATTTTGGGAAAGCATTACAATACTCATTGCTTTTACATTTTGTGTTGTTCATAAACTACCTAAACTGCATGAAAATTTCATAATCAATGTCTGTGTATTTATAAAAAAATGTATGCAGTTTAACATGCTGATAACTCCACTGCCGTTTACATACTCAGTACACTGACGGTAGATTCTGATGTCATCTGGACGTTCATTGGCATGACGTATTCTATTGTGAAGCAGCGGCCTTGTTCCTCACCTGTAAGTAAAGACAACACATGGATAGCCTGTTACTTCTGCCATGCTAAACTTCTAATCTCTTTGTACTTTTATTGGATACAGCCTCTTGCACAGATTAGCCCTCTTATATGAAATTGACACCTAGGGGTATATTTACTAAAGTGCAGGTTTTTAGACATGGAGATTGCCTCCGGGCGTCTGGGATGAAGTTACGCCACTGCATAGCAACCAATCAGATTCTAGAAGGTCCTAGATAAATGTTAAGTAGAATCTGATTGGTTACTATGCTCAACATCTCTACTTCTAAAAACTCTCACTTTAGTAAATATACCCCCTACTGTCTTTTCTCAGCTCAGTACAAAGTAATGTGCAATGACGAGTGGAGAAATACTTAAAGCTATTACATGTGTATAATCTAATTTCTACTACTCGATATACAGTATAACAATCAGTTTAAAAATTAACTTATGGCCAAATTACTGTCATAGTCATCAAATGTGTTTTTGAATAGTTTGTTAATATATTCTTTATGTACAAGAAAATGAACACATTTTATTTTCTTCATTGAAAATGCTTTTTTCTACTTTATTACTGTACGTATTTCACAAATTAATTCACTAAAATTACACATTTGTAGCAGTAAAAACAATTTTCGTTTTAGCATTTCTGTGCAAATTCGAAATAACAAATACTGAACACTTATGTAACTTTTAGAATATAATTTTTAACGCAAAGCTTTTCGGAAAGGTGGCACACACTGAATCTGCTGTTATCTGCCGGTACCATAAAAGTCACTTGTAAAACAGCCCTAATCTACAAGTATATCTTCTGTACTTAAATGCACATAAACCTCCTCCATTCATTACTGGCAGAGGGTTCAGTTTGATTTGCACTGTATGAAACCTGGCTGCATTTGAGATTCATCCAGGTCCCAGCAACCAGTTCCATTGGCTCCCAGCAACCAGTTCTGTGAAACAAAGATGTCATTCTTTAGTATTGTTGCCCAGTGTATAACTCCAGTGCGTAATACCCTCTGGATAGTGAGTGATGGGAGCTGACACCAACGCACTCTATAAATTATAACAGTGATCAGTGCGGAAGCTAAAAATATCCCAGTAATAGGGTCATGCACAAGAAGGGCTGGCAGAGAGCCATTGCCTCTACACTGGGGGCTCCACTGTCCTGGGTGAGGCGCTATGCTACTCTCTCTTCAACAAAATACAATTGTCTTGCCAGACAAAGGTCCTAGCATTGAATTAACCATACACATGCTGGAACTAGAGTCTCTAAAATAGACTTGGTTGTGTGGAAATATATATAAGTTACCACAGCAACATCCAAAACAGTGGTAGTGTTTCATCAGATGCAATGGATCACTTTGAACTGACCAGGACAACATTTAATTTACTAGATATTTAAATATAAATCTAATTCACACACTGACCTTGGGTCCTTAGTGGAAATACAGCCCAGTTACAGACTGTGCCCATTAAGTAGAGGTTAATACAGCTTCAATGCCCATCATATCATGTTTACTGAAATGAGTCAGTAAATAATAACATATAAATCTGAGTGAAGTTGGTGAGGACTGCATCTAGCATGCAGGAGATGGTGTATTGTTAGCCCCAAACTGGATTCATTTTTACTCTCAGTGCTATTGTCTTCAGTTCTTAGGGGAACAGTTCCTATTAATAATTGCATACAGGCATGGGTGTCCTAGTTCTAGAGAGCTTATCAAGAGAAAATTAATAAATGTTATATCCTATGTAAAGGTTCATGGCAGGTGAGGCGCAGGTGGTGGGGATGGGTGGTTTCAGGTCATGGATGCAGTCCACAGGAGGGACAATATCTCTGCTGGGAGCTCACCCTAAGCCGTGATCTGCACAGCTGAACTATATTTATATGTTTACACCCCCACAGGCCACTTTTCTGTGTCACTCCAACCACACAACTTCTACCAGACATAACCTTGCATGACTCCAATGTTCTCTCATACCACATTGGTCAGATGAATGGAAATAATCCAGCATTAAATGAGTTCATACTTGTCTACAAAACCATTTTCTCTGTCAGTCTGTGTCACTGTACAATGTACCTGCCAGGAAGCAGACTCTCCACAACCCAGAGTGTAAGGACATCTTTATCTCTGTTGTCTGATTCTGAGGAAGAATGATCCCTTCCTCTAAGTACAGCCAGTAATCAGTGCTGACTGCGATTCCCAGAAGTCCCAGGCCGCATACAGCGAATACACTGCTGAGCAAAGTCAGGGCCTTCCTGCTGCATGCACCCATCCCACAGAGCATCCAGTAAGACAGGGAACAGAGAGGGAGCTGTGGAGACAAGGGTCACAAATTAACCAGCTCTCCTACACAAAAAAAAAACATAATGCAAATATTGTACATTACCCTAAAAAAATAAAATGCTATCCTCATTTGGATACAACAACATCTAGTTTATCCAGTGCATGGGACACATTGCAAACAAAAGATCTGTTGTCCTACTAATGTGCAGTAAATTTGTGAGGGTGGTGTTTCCATTTAATCAGACATTATCAAGTAAAAAAGCTAGTTCTAAATAAAGGGTAGTGATTTTAATAAATATTACACAAGTAAAACATAAAATGTTTACATTGTATTTAGAGCCTGAGCTTATTCTAAGCCATCATAAATATAGAATGGCTCAATATGGCTCCCAAGTACAACGCCACATAAGAGGTTGGCCAGTCAGTCCTGGATCCTGGCCCTACAGAGGTTACGGAATTCTGTACATCTCTATTGAACCTGATATTAACTCTCACTCTTATAGTGGCATATTTAGTAATATGTGCGGCCAACCCCTGATATTAAGGAATCCTTATTTACCTGAATGTATTATTACTGAGTCGCCAGAACAGGGGCCACTGATAGGAGCCCGTCCTGGTGATCAGTGGAAGTAAAGTGATCACATCCTGCTTCGGCCATCTAAACATGGCGTTAGCCGGCAGGGACAAGCTCTGGAATGCTTCTAATTCCGGAGCTTGGGAATCTGACAAAACTGTGGGGATATCTGCTGCGGTCCCTCCAAGGTACATTGGGGTGATACTTTAATATTAGTCACTTTTTTGACTGGGTGACTAAGGAAATAGATAAAGGGGGGGCCATAGATATAGCTTATCTACACTTTAGTAAGGCTTTTGACACTGTTCCATATCACACACTGTTAAATAAACTGGAAAGCATGGGATTGGATACAAAGATAGTTGAATGGATAAGATCAGGATATGGCTGCAGGATAGGAAACAGAGCGTTGTAGTAAATGGAGTGCAGTCTCAAGAGGGAAATGTTACCAGTGGAGTACCTCAGGGATCTGTACTTGTACCAGTGCTTTTTAATAACTTTATTTGTGACATTGCAAATGGGAAACTATGCTGTTTTTGCAGATGACACAAAGGTATGCAACAGGGTAGACACACCAGGAGGGCAAAACAAATGATTGATGATCTAGGTAGACTAGAGGAATGTTCAAGAATGTGGCAACTACAGTTTAATGCCAAAAAATGCAAGATCATGCACTTGGGTCTCAAAAATCCAAAGGCTAAATATAGTATTAATGGCACTATACTGGAAACTACTGAAGAGGAAAGGGATCTAGGAGTCACTATTTCAGGTGACTTAAAGGCAAGCAAACATTGTAACACAGAAATGAGGAAGGAAATTTGTGGCTTTAGTCAGAGGTTAAAGTAGGAGCTGCCAGTTTAGAGCTCTCTCAATTATTTTATTTTTTTGCCATTCAAAGCAATAAACTTATATTGCAGGAGAATATAGCTCAAAGTTCGTAATTGCTGCACCTGCCTTCAATACCATAACAATCTGTGATATATAAATCTGGGTGGAGTTATGGAACCGTATTCCTATTACCAGGCTTGCCCCAACTCACACCTGACTGTAAAAGTTATTACAACTTCCCTGATCTAATGCTTTCATGAATTCTGAAGCTATAATTGTTGAAGCTGGAGAGCGCTACTTGCAAGCTCCGTGTTGGCTCCTTTAGGCAGGCTTCAATCCCTAACAAAGATGGCCACCATCTACGCATGTCATGTGCTACTGCGTCTTGAGATTCCTTACTTTGTTGGAGTGCTGCAGTGGGACATGGGTGTGTCCTACTTAGCTCCCAAGAGACCCTGCTAGATCCATCCTGTAACAACCGCTGATACCGCATACAACCTGCACCATTACCCATGTACAGTCACTGGCTGGTGACCTGTATCCGCTCCATGCTAGAAAGTGTATGCATGCATAACTGTGAGTACGGTTATACTAATCACATTACTGCTGAATAAACCACCCCACTGGTTAAGTTCTGGGCTGTTCATTGACTGGTGTGTACAACTAATGTATTCTGCCAATGGTACACGTATTCCGACAGTAATGTAAATTTCTCTATATCCAGCCCTAATGCTGTATTTAATGGAACTTCAAAGATATTGTACTCTTTATGGCATAATATTACAAACAAACATGTTAAATCGCCAGCATACCCGTGTGTAAAATTTGTTACAGTACTTTACAATGAAAGCGTCAATACGCCACAGGTTATGGGTTCCAGCTGTCACATAGGAGGGTAGTAGGCTTGTCAGTCTGCTGTAGATTAAATCCTATATAAGAAATGTGGCTTTGATTAACACATAAATAGAATCTCACTTGCTTTTGTGTTTTCTCTATATTGGCCCTTTGCTCTCAATTAAATCAAATTTACTAACTTTTAATGAGCAAACTAATGAGAAAACACAGTCATTTACAAGTCATCCACAGTGAAATAATGAACAAGGGAAACAAACCTGCAACGCACTGTATAGGGTATTGACGTTGAGCATGTTAGTGGGAATCTGGCACTGACTCTCATTAGCTGTTTTCATGAATGAGTCACTGATTAAGAATGTCACCCAAAAAAACGAATGGATAAATGTATTAACATTTTTCATATTTTATTGTCAAACACCCCCATACTCCCTATCAGGATCTCCAGGAGACACTTCCTAAAACGTTGGCAAATCTGAAATAAGACTATGGGGCCTATTCATCAACCGATAACTGGCCCAGGCCCGGTAAAAATGGCCCGGTAACCATTTTAGTTATCGGACCATTCATCATCAGGGGTCCGAAAAGGACCCATGATATTCAGCAAACTCAGAAAATTTAAAGTTTTCGGAGTTTGCTTTCGAGAACAAGAGCCATCTTCAGACGGCGCTTGTTCTCGGATCCCCGCTCCTTCCTATGGGAAGGAGTTCCGAGGATGCGAAGAGGGATCTGAGTGGATCCTTCTGCCGCCTCCTCACTACCTCCCCGGCGGCTGTGCGCATGTGTGGCCTCGGGTTACACATGCGTAACCGTGATGGCGGGGAGGAGGTAATTAATGCAGCTACTACTGTAGCTGCGATACTAACCAAGTGGACAGCTGCTATTCGGAGCAGCTGTCCCTGCACCGGAGCAATGGTGAATTGCTCCGGTGCAGTTGTGAATTGTTCTGGTGTAATCTATCCCCCGCTGCGAGTTGGATACTTAAGTATTCCTCGCAGCGAGTTCAATACTTCATCATCGGAGGCCATATGGCCCTCGATGATGAATAGGCCCTTATGTTACCATTATATCATATTTCCAAAATTTTAAAACCACATTTTAAATATTTTATAAAAATAGCTGATAATTCCCAAGGAAACTGGGTAGAATCACATCAAACATGCAGAAAATGGTGCATTTTACAATGTAAATGGTTCTAGGCCATAGAGAGGGGTGTTCATCTGTTGCCACTGCCCTGAGTGCAAGGCTAAGAGGGCAGCATGATCGCTGCTCTGACATCCTAGAGAGGCAGCCCATCACCCGTTCCTCCTTGAGGGATGCCTGGAGAGACTACCTGCTCCCAGTACTCTACACCACTTGTAGTGTTATCCCATGTTGCCATGTTGTCACATTCGCCAGGGGTTGCAGGTGTTGGCCCAGGAAGCATAGGCTATCTACTATGGAGCTGAGTTGGTTAATAACACAAAAGAAATTTTACATTTTGCATCACAAATCTATGAAAGGTGGGAGAGTGCTTGGTAATTACACACAGATGGCAGCTATGCTACAGTAAAATGAAGATATTGTTAGTGAAGCAGCTGCAGGATGTACTACCCCAAAATATTTCATAATGTGAAGTAATTTACATTTTCACAGACCAAATCTAAGATATACCACAATATATCTTGATTAAAGAATCCCTGTCATCTGCACATAGTGGAAGCAGCCATTTTATAAGCTGAAACAATGTTCATGAGAGTGCAGACTATCAACTAACTAGGAACCAGTGCCTAGTTAACAACTTAACTGGCAAATTTATAGGCAAGTATATCATACTTGCCTACTTTTGAAAAAGCATTTCAGGAAATTGTGAAAGCAACACCTACAGTATGTGCGCGGTGGTAAAGTGGGCGTGTACCGCTACATCTGAGAGGCGTGCCATAAAACTGACTAACATCCAAATGTAATTGAGGCTTAAAGCAGTTAGTAAAATCTACTTGTTGATGAAAACACACTGATACATTTCAGAAAATGCACATAGCCATAGGGATCATTGTGCTTTAAACCAATGCAGGGAAATGATACTAATGATTCCATTTGAATGTATATATTCAGGGAGTCAGGAGATCTCTACTATTTCAGGGAGTCTCTCTGACAATCAGGGAGAGTTGGCAAGTATATGTATGTATATATATATTTATATATATATATATATATATATATATATGTTCATTCTAACACCCTGCACCTGTTAAAACACATGCAGTTTCTCTATTCTGCCTGGGGTGTCGCTCTCTGATCTAGTGCTTCTAGCACACAAACTGCTGTACTTCTGCAGTATGTTGCATCAGCTGAGTGTGCTAGAAGCACCAGAGCAGAGAGTGACACCCCAGGCAGAATAGAGGAACTGCACAGGTTTTAACAGGTGCAGGGTGCTAGAATGAAGGAGGGGAGGTGTAATGTACAATGTTTTAACTTAAAGACAGCACATTACACCTCCTCCTCCTCAGTGCGGTGCAGGGGCTGTGCAGCCTATTGCTATAAATCACTGCCCCGTGACCGTCCGCGGCTGTCGCTCCTCTCAAATGTTGGGGTTGGTGGGGCATGCGCTCCCTTGCCCCCCCTTGCCCCCCCTCCCCCTTTCCGTCGCCAATTAAGTTATGTAAGAGCTAGGACTAATACTATAAAACCAGTTATAAGTCTTCTGAATGACTGAAGAAAAATAAATATCTAAGCAAAATGGAAGAAAGTTAACTATTCTTTTGATAAACCCTATCCGCTTATGTATGCATCCAATCCTTTGGTGTCCAACCATTTGTTGGTTATAATAATGGATTGACCCCCACTGGTGGTTTCCCAGTTATAGTGATAATTGTCTCAGACTAGCTAGTGCCAGAGCTGGTTACATAATTTGCAATGGGGGCACACATTTATTTAATGTATTAAAAAAGTACCTACCACTAATGTCTACTTTTCACTGTTACACTGGTTTACACTAACTAAACTAGCTCTATGAAGGACTCTGCCAAGTATTGGAAAAGTTGTACTTGTTATCGCTGGAGATTCTTTCAATGTCATTAAAAGTGTGAATAAGGTGGGTAGTTTACAGTGCACTAAAGTGCAAACACCCCTTTAACCACCTTTAATAACAGATACTGGAGGTGTTGGTATTATTACAAAGTGCAATTATGAGATACATATTGTGGCCCAGAACAATTGTCCTTTTTACTATTTTTTTAAGAAGGTATTGGATGGTGACACAAAATAATTTAAATTAGCTTCAACCTCCATTGTGCATAGAAGTCTTAGTTCAGTTTTCTACATCACTGCAAGTAGATGTAAAAACAAGTGCTTACTGTAATGGGTGGGGTTTGGTGATGTAATCCTCATCATGTCCCACCTACCTTGGGTCAGGTAAGTACTATCGGGGCAAACTGTCTGCACTCTTAGGAATCTGAGAGGTTTCCCTCTCATTCAGGAGACTCCTGGACATTCTTAGACCCCTAAGTAAGAACCTATCCCTCACGCTAATGCTAGTAGAACATACATCTTACTGAGAGTGTTTGGCATCTCCAAGCTCCCACATGCTTGGCAAATGTGAATCATGATACCAATTTTTAATAGTGCCCTCTGGGATGGGGATGACCATATGGCAGGGATGGGGGCTTGGTGTAGTAAGTACCATTACCGCAGACCTGCCCTCTATGGTGTAATGCCCCAATTGTGCCACTGTTCTGTGGTGGGTAGGCCAGGATGAAGTATTTCACCATATATAACATCATCATCCTCCAGGGAAGTAGGTGGAATCCAGGAGGGTTGTCTTCTTTCCTCAGTCTCCTGGGAAATTTAGGAGTGTCCTGCAAATTCTGGGAGAGTAGACAGGTATGATGGAAATACAGTATCCAGTATCTTATCTGCTAAGGTATGGAAAGTTTTCAATAAATGTAGTTTTACTGCCCCTTTAAATTACAATAATTTGCATAAAATCTGCTGGAGACTAAGGGGTCTATTTACTAAGCTGTGTATTGGTGGGTACACACTGACAGATACATATCTGTCCATCGGCAGGTGTGTACGGGCGGTCGGCAGACCGCCAGTACACACACAGCGGTAGCTGTGAGGAGGGGGGCAGGCCCCCCCGGCCGCCGAGACCTGAGGGCACAAGCAGATGATGGCCGTTCAGTGTGTATGAACGACCATCAACTGCAGATATATTTGCAGATCACTCAATCTGCAGATTGATCTGTCAGGTGTGTACCCACCTTTAGGAGACAAAGTGAAATGATATAAGGTACCAGCCAGTCAGCTCCTAACTGCCATGTCACAGGCTGTGTTTCAAAAATGACAGTTGGGAGCTGATTGGCTGGTACCTTATCTCATTTTACATTGTCTCCTAACACTGCATAGTAAATAGACCGCTAGACTCTTTAGTGAGAGAGAGGCTGTGAATGCTGTTCTGTGAAGCAGATTAATAAAATGTTCCAGATAACTGTGCAATATTCACAGAGACAGTGATTTTCCGTCACCACAGCAAGGCTCCAATTTCAAAGTGTCACACTCTGTATTATTAGACAGATGCTGCCAGGAGATCATGAGATCTGAGATTATGTCTTGTGCGTTGTTGTCACCTACCAGTCACCATCATGTGTCACGTTTCTGGAAATATTCTCTTATATTACATGATAAATGAAGAGAAAAACATGTTTTTTCATTTTCTCACTGTTAAAAAAAAAAAAAGCTGTTATTGTAAGATGTATTGAGAATTTCCACTGCTATCCATTACAGGCAGTTCTGACGTCAGTGAAGCAAGTTGAAAAAAATTCTACCAGTACCCCTCAGGACTGTGAAATACATCAGGGACGTGCAGTCAGGTTAGGCGGAGCCTCCCCTGTCGTGCTGAGATTTTATATAAAAATTATTAGAATAATACAAAGAAGATATTTCTAACTTATAAACATCTTCTTTGTTTATTGTTATCATTTTTATAGTTAACACTCACCAGCTTTGAGGGAGATGAGGCAACAACAGCTGAGTCTCGCTTCTGTATAGTCAGACATTGCTTGCAGAGCTGGGGGCGGGGCCACACCATGGGCAGTAAGCTGCCCAGTAAGAGAGAATGCACAGAAAGAGAGTATGGAGGGCGTGTTTTGAGCACTGATGGACACCTTGGATGTGTCATGTGACCAGGAAGTGCACTGCAGTCTTTAGAGATCAGAGCTCAGTCAGCAGCAGCAAGAGAAGACACAGTGATGCAGGTAGGAGAATCAATGGACACTGAAGCTTAGTGTAGTGAGGGGAGAGTTACAGTGAGTAGAGGGTGAGATAGGCTCTGAGCACTCAGACCCATCTCCATGTGTGCCTCCCCAGCCATTTACCTCACCGCACGTCACTGAAATACATACATACCATGTAATACATCTAAATTCATCTGGTCAAGAAAACAGGTGATAATTAAGATTAGCACCATGCTTCAATTATTATTATTATTCTTTCCACACAAATGGCCTGATTCGAGTTGCAAGTAGTTATGTCTGTGTATGGCTCTCGCCATTTTTTAGCAGACTGCGTATGCGTCAGGGCCTATATACACATTGAGTAACTCTGGGCAATTCACAGTTGTATGCATCTGAGTTGTAGTATCCTTTGGTTGTGTCGTGGGTATGTCACCGGAATTGTGGGTTATCAGTGAGGGCTGAAGAAAATGCGTGCTGGTGATGATGATAATGACTGCATCTGAAGTTATCATATATAGTTGATATATGGACGAAAAAAGGTGCAAAACATGCATTTTCTAGAGAAAATGGTTTTTATGAGCAATTTTTCCTGCTCCCGTTTGAAGGCTATATTTTTGCACCTTATATCACTAATTGCACTTGATATGCATGTTTTGCACCTTTCTTTGTCTATATATTGTATGTTCTATTTTATGTATAGTTACGTATTTTAATCTAATTTATTTCTATACTTATTGAGGTGATTTGAAAACCGATAAAATGGGACTTGGTCTATAAAAACAACAGCATCACTGGTTCAGTTACTGTTACTTCTATAATATATGATCAACATGAATGGGTTATATTCTGTCTCCCATGGCGATTAGGGTGATGCTGATTTGGGATCTCCCAATCAGCGCAAATTTGTGTTTTTTGTTTACATGGCCATTGTTACAGACCAAAAGTGAAGCAAAGTTATAAGCCACAGCAGTTACCAAGACAGTAGTGTATAAATCCCCTTCTGTTTCTGTACCTGGAGTGACGTGCAGTGAGGGTGGAAGTGCGGTTTATTACCCATACAGTCCACCAAAGGAAGACAGTTGTTCGCTCGCCTTGCTACACTCGCCACAAGATTATATTCCCCTTCTATGACCACGTGGATGGGAGGGAATGACGCTGGACAGTAACTGATGACTTCATGGTATAAAAACGGAAGGGGATCTACCCATTACCTTACCGAGACTGGAAAACCATACTAGTCACCACGATAAAACCGGAAATTATGCAATGTTACATGCTGCAAGGCCGAGTGGGACTTGTAAACTACATCAGTTACTTTGGCAAAACCGGAAGTTGTACTGCTTTAGATAGTACTGATTGGCCGGGCACAGCAAAGGATCATGGGACTTGTAGCTGATTGTTGTATAGGGATCAGTTGTGCCTGAGCCTACGAGATTGGACAAAGGGGAGTTTTAGGACAGCTCAGGGTTGAGAATGGCTTTCACACTTTGGATTAACCTTGAAAATTATCCTAGTTAAGGGTTAAAATGCGTTGGCGCTTTTGATGGGGAAACCAGGTGGCGATTGAGACACAGGACTCGGCACATGAGGATTGGAGCTTGGACCAGTAAATGACCCAGGACCGGCACTGCCATATTACACCTTACCATAAGCTCGTTGACAGCTCTTTCCTCTACCCAGTAATTGCTACCCTTTCGGCCACTTGGGGTTATCCGTTCATGTGTTGCTTTAATATGTTTATATGTAATATTAATAGTACTTCACTACAGGGCCGTAACTAGGGTAGTGCGGCCTATGCCAAGGCACAGGGCACCGCAAGGCAGGGGGCGCTGTTTAGGCCTTTCAATTTTCCTGTTTATTATCATTCTCACTTACAGCTTCCTCTTCGTTTATCCCCAGCATCTCCCGGCCTCCCCTATCTCTTCACTGGCCCTTCCCCATGAAGCCATGGCCCTTTTTCAGGTGCGCTATCTTATGTTCCTATATGGGGGGGCGCCACTGCTCTCTCTGCACCAAAAAGTCTAGTTACGGTTCTGCTTCACTATATTAATTTTCTCCTCTATTTTTGGTAAATACTTATGGGCCTATGAGGGCACTACATCAGAATATCCTCCTATAAATAAAAAGTGTTGGTAAATATTCCTTTGCTGTATATATAATTAGCGCTGGCAGAGTACTTTCTAGTTTTTATATTGCATTTTGACTGGTGAAGGTGTGAGGAAACCTTCTTATGGTAATCTAATATACCGACTGCTTTTCTGTGCACCCAAGCACTCATTACTTGTGTTTCCAGCCTAATGTTTCTCACTACTGCACCCTGCATTTCACCAAAACATCCTATAATTCACCACAGCCCTTTTCATCTCACCACATGCCCCTGCTTCTCACTCCTGCTTCTTACCACAGTCCCCTGGATCACAACACAGGCCTCTGTATCTCACCACAGCCCCCTGCTTCTCACTCCTGCCCTCTGCATCTCTGCACCAGTGTCACTACAACCCCCCTACTGCTGCCCCGCAGCTGACTGGGGTCCGGACATTGGGATGTGCTGGAAAAGGCAGGAGGATCATGGATTAGAGGTTTGTATTGTAGCTACCATAAGTATTATCAGGACCCAAGGTTGGGGCACCTGTGCAGATTTGTGTAGCCTCCATGCGCACCCCTCCACGGCTGCCAAACATGGCAATGAGCAATGTATTCTTTGTATAATGTAAACTGTATTTCCTGTTTAGTTCCCTGTCCGAGAACAGCGCTGACTTCCATAGGAGGCCATAGGAGGTGTCTCCTGTTCACCAAGGGTGTGTGGCTGAGCGGGAACATCATGCTGGAGAGGGAGCACTTCATTGTGGATGAGTGATGGCCGGAGACAGCCTGCAGGTTCAGCCTAGAGATGGACATCGGAATCCAATGGTTACTAACCATCAATGTTTTCGTTCTGTTTTTACCATTTGATGGTGGTGGTCCAATGTTTGCTACCATTAACTGGAAATCATTCAATGGTGTTCCGATGGTTGTTCGCTTGTTTTTAAATTCCTAATAGCCATGCCTCTCCTGGCTCCTTCCTGGCTACTGTGTCTGCATGAAGGCATTTTCATTGGTTTGTTGGAGGCTGTCTCTCACTCTCTGTCTGCCTCAGACATGTCCCTACTCAGTCACTGACTCCCTCCCCTCTCTAGGCTGCTGGTAAGCAAGAGGGCACATTGCTATCTCTGATTGGCTCTCACTGTCTCAGAGAGCCAATCAGAGTGCAGTCCTCAGCCCTGCAGCAGTCAAACACACACACGCACAACACAACAGTGTTTTTCTGTGACTTGCTTCATGCAAAGCCTCAGTTTCAGATGCTCTCTTGCTGTTTCAGGACCCTAGCCAGCTCCTATACAGCAGCTTGGTGCAAGATATTTTTTCTGTCACTTGCTTCACTAAAATGGTTACTGCTCTGCTCCCTTTTGTCACAGAGGAATGGTTCATACACCTAAACCTTCCTCAACTAATACTGTATAGAATAGTGAAAATGCCATCAAAATGCATCCAGTGTTTCAAGAGATTAGCCCGAACAAACAGGTAGACCCCTAAACCTGGAACTTTATTATTTTATTATACAGAGAGAGAGAGATAATAATTATGCTAATGTTCATTGACCCTTTTGGTTAGAATAAATGCTCATAAGTGGACTTCAAAGACAAGTATCACTCCCATAGATTGTAACAATGTACAACATACTGAAGGTCACATGACACTGCCCATTTGCAGACCGTAAATGCAGGGTTAGTCAGACGGATAATATGCTTGGATTAATGGTGTCCAATGTTTTAAGATGTATCTTTTGCACTAAGTATAGGTCTAGTGCAAGTGCGCATTGAGAAGATGAAGGGTATACAAAGCGTACAGAAAAGGGGCTTACAACTCTGCATAAGGCAAATATACGCAAATATATGCATTTCTGCAATACAGAACCAATTACATCTGACCTGCGTTCAACTCTGCATCAGCTCAAGTGTCTTAAGTGTAAATAAATGTATGTCCTTTAATGCCATTCTGTGGTACAGTATAAGAAATACATTGGTAATATACAGTATCCAGCAAGCACATCTTTAAATGGTATATTAGGTGACACAAGATGCATATCACATCAATGGACCTGATTCAGATCTGCTCGCTAGGATGCCATCGCTCGTAGCTGGCCAATTTTTGCATTCTGCGCATGCATCGCAGTGCGCGTGCGTGAACCAGTGCGAGAAATCTGGAAACGTTCGCTTGCTGCACATAGACAGCCCAGTAGAGTGCGTGACAGGTGAAGCCGTTTGTGGGTGGTGACAGGGGCTGGCCATTACCAACGGGGGAGTGGAGGTGCGAACGCAGGCATGCCTGAGCGTCTTAATAACATAATTAACAGGCAGCGTCATAGCACATGTCACCTGGTTGTATTTCACACTGAAGTGATCGCAGTGCTCCCGGTAGGGTATAGTCAACCTCAAGCGCTGCGTTCGCTTCCGATGGTACCCAATGTACCGATGGTTGCATACACTTCCTGGAGATGATGTGCGCAAGTGGGCGTCTTAAGACAGGCTGGTGGGTGTCTACATACACAAAGCGAATGCACGCCAAGAGATAGTGGGCGTGCTTATGCCTTGCCGTGCGATCGCCTGCCTTGCTGCGTGTGTGCCGGATTTGCATACGCTGGGTGCGAGCGTACGCATCTAGCGAGCGGGTCTGAATCAGAGGCCTGATTCAGACCCGGACGCTATTTGCATCTGCTCGCTGGCTAAAAAGTGCCGGCTATTTAAATCATGTGCTCGCACTGCATCGCGTAAAGCCGCCCACTAAGTAATAGCGAGCGGCCGCACTATGCGCTCGCACCTGTATAAAGACGCCCCTTTGCCACTCGCAACACACGTCATCTCCGGCAATTGTAACATTAATCGGGAACATCGAGAGCCATCGGAGCTGCTCGCAGCGCTTGTGGTAGCCTTTTCCCACCACAACATTGAGAGCAGTTCTGGCTAAAATACAACCTAGTCACGTGTGTAATGACGCTACTTTGCTAATTAGGCACACCCATTAAATGCCGTTCTGACGGTCGGGCACGCCTGCGTTCGCACATCCACACCCCCATTTTCAAGCACCTTCCCCTGTTACCACCCACAAACGGCTCTATCTGTCGCTCAAAATAGCGGCCCAACTGCAGGCTACGGGCGACCACTTTCCCATCGCAATGACTGGTTCGTGCACGCGCATTGCAACTCATAGTCATGCACAGATTGCAAAAAATAGCTCAATGCGAGCGAGCACAGCATAGCGTCCGGGTCTGAATCAGGCCCAATGTTCCCAGCAGGTCCCCCCACATGCTCAAGCCAATTTCTTAATAGGTCTTCCCCGCAGATATCAATCCAGCAGAGTACTTTATACTCCAAACAACCACATACAATATACACTGCAACATGGTCTCCTTATAAAATGTTTGTCTCCTAAAGCTGGCCATACAGTACAACTAAAGATTTTCTTTCCAGCTATCCAACTAGATGGCTGGTTGGAACGACAATATGGTAATATATGGAACAGTGCTTAATGTGGTCCTATAGATGTGGTGGAACTCACCCTCCCTGTGCTTTTTGTAACAAAGGGACAGCGTTTGCCGTAGACGCGCACCAAAAATGGGGGTGGTCTCAAATAAAAGGGTGTGCTTTAAAAAGAAAGGGGCGTGGTCACACAATAGAATTTTTTTCGATTCAAATTACGCCACACAGTAGCATAAACTTATTCACAATGCACCGCAATGTGCTCATGATTCACACTACACCACATACAGGTAGTACATCACATAGTGTAGTAGTGTCAGCTATTCGTGTTATGACACACAGTAGTGCCCCATTTTACACAATGCCCACATTAGTGCCCCTTATACACAATGCCCACAGTAGTAGTGCCCCTAATACACATAATGCCCACAGTCGTAGTGCCCCTTATACACAATGCCCACAGCAGTAGTGCCCCTTATACATAATGCCCACTGTAGTGGTACCCCTTTATGCAATGCCCCCAGTAGTGGTAGTGCCCTTTACGCAATGCCCCCAGGAGTGGTGCCCCTTATGCAGTGCCCCATATGCAATGCCTCCATAAGTAGTGCCCCAATTAGTAGTGCCCCCAGTGGTAATTTAATGATCCCAGTAGTAGTGCCCCCAGTAGTAATGCCCCAGTAGTAATGCCCCCTGTAGTAGTTCCCCCAGTAGTAATGTCCCCAGTAGTAATGCCCCCAGTAGTTTCACCAACCGATGGTCATCCCTGTTCTATGACTGACTGGCCCGTGGGTCAATCAGAACTGGGGTGTGTGGCTTCATAGATGTTGGGGGCGGAGCTATGCTCTGTGTCCCGGCACCTTGTAACAAAAACTATTCGGTTATGCTTTTCCATCGATGGAGGGAAACCATCTGGTTCTCCCCATTGAACGCAGGCGTGCCAGTGCACTTCAATGCCGTTACAGGGACATGCATAAATTATTCACTGAGATTGCCTATGCAGCCTGAGGTCTCATAGGGTGCGTGGAAGTTAGCAATTTCTGATTGTGCATGAGGCTGCAATGGTACTCGATTGTACCGATGTTTTCGCAGTCTTTGTAAACATTATGGATGTGTGTAAGGTAAAGTGGGGGTCCTTGTGTAGTGCAGCGGTGACATAGCGATAGCAATGGATTAGCATACTTTCACAGTTGAACTGTGTGCGTAATCGCTATTGCATTCCGTAGTGAACCAGGCCCCTATTTCCTTGGAACCTGATATAACAACTGCCGATTAACATTGATGGGAATGGACCAGTTTCAGGTTTCCCTACACTTTCCTATCCCTATATTGCAGGAGTTCTGTGTTACCTCCTTACTCTTTCCCTCATCATTTCACCCCTTCTTTCTTTCCCCCAATAACTAAAGGTGCCCACACACATAACGATGTCCTCACGATACGATTTTATGGCCAATTTCCTCATGAACTTTCACGGGAGCTCCCTTGCCGTCGTGATCACGATTTGGAGTTAAAAATGTCCAATCTGACTAAAGATCTATCTTGCAGCCAATGCATTGTATCCCAGATTGGCTAATCTGCCCTACAGCACGGCAGATCAGAAGATGCGATGTACGACGAGCGGGGACGCGCATCGGCATCGTGCTCGTGAGTATAAACTCACGATTTGTACTTTTTTTACCCGATTCGTCGTCACGATTCGTCGAAATCGGCCAAATCGTGTAAAATGTCGCTATGTGTGTGGGCACCTTTAGTCTCAATATTATTTTCTGATACTGTTGAAGATGCAGAGGTTTTTGAAGATGACTGACCACACTAACAGTCCCCAGCAATGGTGTGGGAGATTTGACTGCTTGACCAATGCCCATATGGTGATTCTCTTCCAATTTTGCCATCTACTGTAATGTGTGGCGAAATTGGGTATGGATGCCAAGCTGCAGGAGCTGGTCTGTAGCTTGTATTACACAGCAGAACACATAAAGATCATTAATACAATTTTTACATGCCCAAATGAACCACTTTCAACAACTGACCTGTATAGATCTCCCCTTAATAATGCCGGTGGCACTCTACATAAGTGAGAGTAGTCATATTGAGTAAAATTCTAATTCAAATGAAAGATGGCCCCTAACACAACATCTACATGAGAGAGAGAAGACAGATTCAGCAGACATTCTAGTAGTGTTAAAAAAAACTTTAATAGAGAAAAGAAAATGAACTGTAAATAAAAAATGCTATTAAGCAGACATTGCAGTATAATAATAATAGGCTCCTGACACTATACTGTTGGAAAAGTAAAGATAATTACTAAACATTAATTCTGATTCTCACACAGTAATAATAATAACACATCGCTTTCAGATGCTTTAATGACAGAAGCATGGATTTATGTGTCCCTGATGTTTGTCAGTCTATAAAGAGATGCTGACTGTGTGTTCTGGTAATCGGCCAGAGATAACTGGTATTTTGAGGCAAATGAGGACAATTACGGTTTTGCCTCATATACAGGAGCTTTTCAGAATATTCACTCGTCGTTGCCGCAGCGACATTGATTCTGCTGCTCTTGTCATTGCTTAGAAAGGCTAATATGTACTGTGAGTGGTGTGAGTCAAACATTGGATATGCCCATCTTCCTTAACATGTGCCTAGTGTACACTCTTTGGTGCCTATTCATCATTACTAAAAAATCGATGGAGGGAATGTAGGTTTAGAACTTTCATGGAGTTCTACCTAATTACTGGAGGAATTCATCAATACTCCTCTCCATAAGTATCTATTACGAGTATCTATTTAGTGATCACAGCTTTTCAGAAAAAAATATACTTTTCCCTGCCTGCTCTAACTTACCGCAGCTGTAATCAGTGCTGTGCATGCGCATTACGTTCACAAAAGTGGCGCATGCGCAGCACTGCTTACAGCTGCAGTAATTCTGGGGGTGTTCCACAACCCCCGTCCCGCTCCTCTCCCGCTTTCCTGGCCGCCTGTCACAGGCTGCAGCCGCGGACCCCGACCTCCGGCTGAAGATTTTTTTTTTCTTTTAAATGTTACTGGTTTTTTTTATTTTTTTTATTTTAATGTGTTTTGCCGGGAGAACACAGTCAGAACAGCAGCCGAAGCCGGAGGAGGGACCAGGGAGCTACGGAGGGAGCCAAGGCCCTGCTCACGCTGAAAGCAGGTATGTATAGCTATACGCCATCTGAGAGTGGCGTATAGTAACCATCAAATTCCGAAAATGCATAATTTTCGGAATTTGTGTTGATGAATAGGCCCCTCTGTGAAGCAATACTAGGAGCTCAAAAAGAGACCCCATGCAGAGACATTACAGGAATATAACACTTCTGAATATTTCCAGATAAGATAGAATAGGTCGTAGACTCTAAGAAAGAGTATTATGATTACAAAACGTGAGACGATAGGCTCCAAAAGAACCTGCAACCTACTTGTATAATGATCAGACTTTGCCCTTAGGAGCTTACTGTCTAGTGTTCTAAACAAACTATGACAATGCTTTAAAATGCAAAAGAGCAAACATAACTCCTCTAACATATAATCTATTGTAGAGTTGTAGTAATTATTGGGGACCATTTAGCAACTGTGGAAAAAGTGACAGTGCAATGCATTTCTATATTTTTATAGGCACATACACTGGAACATAACCTCAGTTTACATGAATGCCCTATCAGCATTTCTCAGGTGGCAACCAGCACACAGGTAACTTAACATTGCTAGCAATACCTTATCTAAAATAAAGACAATGACATGCATATGGCATTAAAAATTGGTCAACGTTTATTTAAAATTCCAAAAAATTTATGGTGAAGTTCCACATTTGGATAAGCTAAGCCCCCCACTGATCTAGTTATCATGATACTTTTTAGCGAGTCTGGGTCTCTTGTTATTCCAGATACATTTATTCAGCACTGCATGCTATCTATTTAACCATGAAGAGGGTAGGGTCCTAGGGATAGATCTAAATAGATATAGAAGTTTAGGAAGTAGAGTCATTTTGACAGCAGCCATTCTGCCCATTCAAGAAACCTTGTGATTAATCCAGTCCTTTGTGAAGGAAATAAATTGTTTTAACAGGGGACCCTAATTATATTCGAGGATGGTTTCTTCCTTAGCTGACAAAGAAATATCCAAGTAACGAAGAGAAACAGATTGCCAATTAAAATTATATTGTGACTTAAGGGAAAGCAGAAGATTGGGTGAAACATTCAATGAATAAACTTCTGTTTTAGATGTATTCAATTTATAAAATGAGACTGCAGAATATTCATCAAGCAACCGTTGTATGTATGGAAGAGAGGTTTCTGGATGGATAATAAACAGAAGGACGTCTTCTGCAAAAAAGGCAAATTTGGTGTTGCAAACCATTAATAAGGGGGCCACTGAGAAATGGATTAGTATGGATACATCCTGCAAGGCATTCTATTGCCAGGACAAAAATTAGGGGAGAAAGAGGACATCCCTGCCTGGTGCCATTACTAATTGTAAACAGGGAGGATAGGAATCCATTACTAAATTCATGGGCACCTGGAAAAGAGTAGAGCGCTAATATGGCATCCAAAAACCGTCCTATGAAACCAAATTTGTGGAGAACTGTCTTCATGTATCCCCAGTGGAGCCTGTTAAAGGCCTTGTTTCCGGATGGAGATTCTGAATTGTCCTTACTCCTCCTCGGCTAACTCGCCGATTATGAAGTGGTTCAGCTGGCACGAGTTCTCCACTGAGGGTCCATGTCTTCCAGTAGCCACGCAATTATACTTTTTTACCTTTACCATATCCTTTCTGTTTTGATTTTCTCCTAGTGACAATATACACTGATTTTGACCTATTGTACTGTTTTATTTGTATCACATGCCTGACTCCCACTATGTTCTTCCCCCTTCCTTTTTTTCTTCTTCTGTACCTCTTTACTGTTACTGTTTGAAAAAAAATTATAAAAACTGTGAGGATACCAGGTTTATGCATACATTATTTTCGCCCTCTCGACGTTCAGGTTATAGCTCTCTCTCGCACGGTACCCCGATTCTTTTATGAGTCCCTTTAGATCACACAGGAAATGACACAATAGCAAAGGTACAACAATACCTTTATTTTACGTACACACTAATTCTACATGTAAAACAGCAACTACAAACTATTATACAGTATATACAGAATTGCCAGTAGTATTAGCTAAACTTTGGGGATCCCACACACATGTCCCTACAGCAGGGGCCCCTTTAGTGGTAGGAATGTGGACAGTTACTCAGTTACTCCGTCTCGCTTACCCACCTTGGCGGCGTATCTTTCACCAGGCCTTCTCCGTACAGCCTGGTCCGTGGCTTGTGGTTCCCGGCCGATTGGCCTGATGGTTCTCAGCTCGCCAAGAGGAGGGCGTGCCGGCCAGTCACCCAGCTCCAGCTGGCACACCAGTCGCACTCCATGGGACTGCTCCAGTGGGAGTGTACGCATGGGCTCCGTGGATGGCAGGCTGGCAGGATCTCCTGACTCCTGTGCCCAGCCTGTGTCCTGCCATTCAGGCTAGGAACACCACACCACTCTGATCTCAGATCAGAACTCCTAAAAACCCCTGTGGTTTGAAACCTCTGATGTTCCCATGGTTAGGTGACACCCCTGAGCCCTAGTATTGGGTAGTTTGAACGCAGGGGCTGGATACAGAGCAGTTAGTGAGCATGTCGTTCCCTGCTCCCCCCTGTGGATTTCTGGTGCCAGTCCGTCTGGCACGCAGCATGCTACTACAAAGCAACTTAACCATATTGATAAGAGGGCTGGCTCCCCTGTGGCTACAGAAGGAGTCCTTGTTAACCAATTCTTGTCATTTGTGATGTCAGAGGCCTTCCAGCTGATTATAGCTTCCTGTCTTCAGCTTACAGAGGGGGCTATGGGGGTTATCAACTTTGTAACTACCTGTGGGGGATATCAGCAGGCATGCACAGTTACCAGGCTGCCTGTACATTCCAGTGGTAGAGGGGATGTCTCCCCCTGCATACTTAACACCCATTACAAAATCATTAGATATGTCATATGCATCTTTTACGTCCTTCCTGCACTTATACACTGGAAAGCAGGAACAGGCTGTAAAAAGTACACGATTTTGGGACGACCCAAGCCGCAGGGATGTAACAAGCAAGGGGGGGTTGGGGGGAGGGGCACTAGGTCGTCACTTCTCTTAATGGCAAGTGCTAGGTTGCAAACTCCTCCTCCTATACCGCAGGGCCGGATTTACCATTAGGGAACCCAGGCGGCTGCCTAGGGCACGTCTGGTCCCAAGGGGCCCGTGGCCGGGCCCCCCCTTCCACGTTATCCGGCCCTGGAGAGAATTTTCTACACTGTGAACAACTGCGACTTGACATATAGGCAGCACGGCTCCATTTCCTGCCTGCTCCTTGTCTCAATCAGCTCCACCCCCATCACGTGATGTGTCACTATATTAACAGCAAGTGCAGCGCAGCCAGTCTCCTCTCCCATGTCTCATCCTCAGTGTAGCCAGCGGCAAGATCCTCTCCCCGCAGTGTAGCCAGCGGCCATCTCCCCTCCCGCAGTGTAGCCAGCTCCCCTCCCCGCAGCGTGCGCTGAACTAGCCCAGCTCCTCCAACCAACTCAATCTCCTCCATAGCCTGTGCTGCTGTAGCCTGCCAGCACGCCCCTCCCTCCACCCGCAGTCACCATGACAGCACTGCAGCCAGCCTCCTCCTCGATTGCAGTCCTCTCCCTTAGAGTGTACCCAGCCCCCCCCCCCCGCAGGCTACCCTGCGCTCAGCCCCCCCCCGCAGGCCACCCTGCGCTCAGCCACCCCCCCCCCCCCCCCCCCCCCGCAGGCTACCCTGCTCTCAGGGTATATATAATTTTTTTTAATTACATTTTTTTTTTTTTTCGGTAGTCACTAGCTATTGTGTAGGTATTTTTCTTTTCCCCCGCCTTCTTTTGTATCACTCTGTTCATCCCTCTTTCTTTCTTCCCCTTTTCATCACGTCTTCCTCTGTTTGTCCCCCTTTCCGCCTCCGTTTCCCTCTGTACACCCCCCTTTCCTCCCATCTCACTCTGGTCCTCATTCAGAGGCGCTCGCAAAATGCGAGCGGTCGCTCTGAATGTGAGCGGCCGCTTGTGGTTTGTAGTGCAGCTTCCTGGCCGCTAGCTAAGCTGTGGGTTAGCACCCGCAGCTTAGCGACCGACCAGGTTGATGGTCGCGATGGTCAAGACCATCGTGACCATCGGGGCTTGCGGCGAGATCCTAAGGTTGGGTCTTGGCAACCGCAAGCCCAAGGGAGCTTCCTGCTCTGATCGAGCAGGAAGCTCCCCACTGACATCACCGCTGATGGTTGTGAAACCACCCCCCCGCCACGCCTCCAAAACGGGGCAAGCTGTCGATCACCATCGACAGCCGCCCCTTTTGTAGTGAGCTCCGGAGCGAGAGAATTTCTCTCTCGCTCCGGGGCTTGCGCACGCAAAATGCGGCTGCTGCGCGTGCGCAGGGCCTAAACATCGACCCGCTTGCGAGCGCTCAGCGCTCGCAAGCGGGTCTGAATGAGGTCCTCTGTCCTTCCCCTTTCCTCTGATCTCCTTCTGTCCGTCCCACTTTCCTCTCATCTCGCCCTATTTTTTCCCCTTTCCTCCTGTCTACCTCTGTTTGTTCCTGTCCCATGTATATATAAATATATACATTACATAATGTGGTCTAGTAACACCTTCTGTAATAATTGTGCATATATTACAGTGGGTGTCACTGGAGCAATATACACACATCATAGTACTGTTTATATATATATATATATATAATGATGCGTGTGTATATGCCATGACTATCTTGCTCCAGCAAAGTCTACTATAATATATGCACAGGAGTGTTTGAGGGAAGGGGGGCCCCAAACAGGTATCTTGCCTAGGGCCCCATGAGGTCTAAATCCGGCTCTGCTATACCGCAACAAAATGGCCCGGCCAGATAGCCGTTGCTGCTGATCACAGTATGGTGAAATCAGCCTAATTAACCACTTAACTGACGTTGACGGTTTTGATGCGAAAGCAGCCAGCTGTACTTCAGCTGACATGGTGTGTCCGCACCCCCCGGCTGTGTTTCTGAAGAGCAAATTTGTTCTATACATGTGCAGAATGGATCTTTTCTGACTATCCGGACTTTCCTGCGGATCAGGCAATATCTGACCGGTATTGCTGGAAAAATCGTTAGTTAAGTGGTTAATGTATAGTACTGAAGCGGAGCACGCCTTGATTGGATTGCACTACTGACATTTTTTCCTGCAAAAAGGTCGACAGACAACCTAGGAAAAAATAGAGAGGGAGACTGAAGAAAAAGAGGCAGAGCTCTGTCTTAGAATGCTCTAAACAACCTTCTCCTCCCATAAGCACGCCCCTGCTACACTCTAATTGGCTAATAAACACTAACTGAATTAACCCAAAAGTTCCCTGCACTTTATCCCCAAATCTCTCGCTCCTCATTCTTATGATTATTTGAGGAAAGAAGGCATTTTATATGACTGGCGTATACCTGGCCCTTACCCTCTAGGTTAAGGGCCAGGTCACATAAGGGGATAGGCTGAGTACTAACCATATTAGACAATATATTGTCCAAATATATTGTTTAGACCCAGATCGGAACATTATATTGGGTACACCGTCTAATGTGTATCTGCAATTGTTCGCACATCTAATGTGACGACCGGGCAGCCGACAGCATGCATTCTAAATGCGGCAGTGCGCGATATATCGGTCAGTGTGTATGGACGTCGAACGTATTGTTAAATCGGTTGTCCTGTTGGGCAGGGACAACAGTGTTTTAATGTTAACCTGACTTTGATGGTGGTCTGATAGGGGTTTTGGACAAATCACAGGGGTTTAAGTATATTGGGGTCTAAGCCTTGGACAGAGATAAAGTGGAGAGAGATATAATACCAACCAATCAGCTCCTAACTGTCATTTTTCAAATACAGCCTGTACAGTGAAAGGAGCTGATTGGTTAGTACTTTATCTCTCTCCACTTTATCTCTCTCCAAGGCATAATGAATAGACCCCATAGTGTGACCTTCAGTTTATACTATTGTTCAAAGTTAAGGGGAGGTCACTTTTTGTAAGGGGAGGGTATTTTTGTTACCTTGCTCTCTATAGTTTGAAATTTTGCTTTTTGTCTTTTATCTCCTTTTCTGAATTACTGTAATCCCTTCTTTTACTCTCCCTATGTTTATTCTCTATTTTTTACATGGTGGGCGGGATGTACTAAAGGGGTAAATGCAGTAAACCCCCCGAAAATGCAGTTTTCGGGGGTTTCACCGTATACCCCATCATCCTTACACAATAGAAGCCTATGGGCTTCTTTCCTGGATGCCCCCCTTAGGTGGGATTCGATCAGATCCCTCCCAACACCCCCCCGCATTGTACCCAAACTGTGGTATGTACCTGAGGAGAGGCAGGATGTACTACATCACGAACGCAACGCTTAGTAAATCTCCTTTCCTCTTTCAATCTCTTTCCTACATTTATTTCTTACTTACCCTTCTCAACATGTCTCAGCCCCAGCGCGCTGCTGGCTTGCCTCTTGCCTGGCTCCATGGTTCCTGGCTGATGTGAGAGTGCCTCCAGTTGTAAAGGCTGTCTGTTGCAGCTGCCCGGTGGCTACGTCACCAGTCCAGCAACCACTTCCGACAGTGGCAGAGCTACCAATTGTGTGTGGTCTGTTGTTGCGAGTCTCCTCTAGCTGCAGTAGGACAGGACTGACTGCATGTAGAAGATCCCCTTGCCTGGAGCCTCTGGCTGCACCTCTGTCGCTCTCAGATGGGCCGTGCCAGGGGTGTTGCTTCTGGTCTGGTGCAGGGTTAGGTGCTTTCTCTGGGCTTACTGGTGACTTGGGGTCTGGCTAGGGATGGACATCGGAAGCCGATGGTTAGCAACCATTGATGTTTCTGATTCGATGGAAATAACTTTTCCATCGAATAGTAGGAATTCAATGGTTGCCAGCCATCAGATGCAGCTTTTCAATGCCCATCGGATAGCTGGCTGTGTGGGGGGAGCACACACCATAGTGGGTCGGCAGTGAGAGAATAGATGCCGTGCGCATCTAAATAACATCTTGTAGAGTGCTGGGCACGTTCCCACAGTGATGTGAAGGGGGTGCCGTGAGCTTCGCACCCCTTTCCGGCCCTAAGTGCGCATGCATGAAGCAATGACTGCTTCAGCGCACAGTATGACCATCGCAATGGTTATATTATAGAATCGTTGCGATGCGATGACTAGTTGCCATCGCATCACTCGATTTGATGTCGGAAGCCCGGCAACCATCGGCGCCATTTTACCACTGAAGGGGTGTGGCTTCTGGGGTGCAGGCTGGTGAGTGGGGGAGTGTTTCTGATGGTCTGGGTTCTGCAGCTCTGGGAGTCTCCTGCAACCCTTACTGTTAGTGGGGGTTCTCCAGTTCTGGGCCTCAGACAGGGAGAAGGTTGAGGACCTAAACGAACGCTGTTGCGCAGTTCCGCCCCAGTCTCAATTAGCTCTAGCTCTGTCTTACAGGATGCTACAGCGGAGGATGCTTCTGTTAGGGGCTAGCTGCGGTGCTGCCCTCGGTCCCAGCTCCTTTATTAGATGCTTTCACAATTTTGGCGCTGTGCATGATGCTGGTGTCATCCTTGGTCCCTCTTTTGACCACTGGACTTGCAGGTGGGGTATGGAGGGAGGCCAGCATCTACATTGGCATCTAGTCTACTAGCTTTGGGGCCTTTTGGGTCTCTTAACAGTGCAGGTGGTTGTGCCGGCAGTGAGTGCTGAAAAAGCCCGGGTGTCTGCAAGGGTGCCACTGGTGCTTGTCGGGTCTCCTGTCTTTCTTACAGGGGTGAAGTGTGTGCCTTCTTCTATGCTTGAATGCTTGAACTTGCTCCTTCTCTTTTGCCTTGTCTCCCAGGTTCTTCTGGCGGGATGGAGGCGATTGAGCTTGCAAATGGCAGTGGTTCAAATGCTATATCCTCTATCGGATCCTTCGTTTGCTCCAGTGAGTCCAGTTCTGATCCAGATTGGGGGGTTAGCATGGCATTCTGGGTCGGATAGTCTCTCCTTTATGACCTGCTTGGAATTGGTAGAAAGGGTGGGAGATGCGGTTTGCAATGGTCCATTGCAAGCATCGTCCTAGCAGCAGCAGCAGCAGCAGCAGCATTTGCTCTGGGTCTGTACAGCCTCAGGCGACGCATTGCACGAATATCACGTTCTTGCGTGGTGGGGCATCCCAGAATTAGGCAGCGGATTAGGACTGTTATTTAGACACACCCAGCAGAACACATGAACTTGATACAGTATTTTTATTTTATTCACAAGCTGTTTCATTCTGCGTGCGGTGATGCTTGGTGCACCTATGATGAGGAGTTTCGTAGGAAGTTACATAGTCAGGAGGTCATAGAGTTTAGTCGTAAAGAGGTCAAAGTTTTTGTGGATGTGACCCAGCCCCAGCAGGTGGCTCAGGAGGCTATTGGGTAGAGGCATCTTTATAGAGGCGTAAGAACAGCCTGAATCTCGTGCATGGAAAGTGTTTTCCTTTCAACAATGGGCAATGCACTTTGGGTATGAGGTGTAGTTTTTGGCTCCTAAGCAACTGTTTGTGGAGGGTTCCATCCAATCAAGGACTGTGGGTATACTGCAGAGGGCAGTGAGGCCACCTGGCAAGGTTATAAGGTCATAGGCCAGGGGTGCTAAATAGAGCTACCCCAGTGAACGTGAGTGTGATGTCTGTTTGGTTGGACATCAACCTAAATCATCGGGATGCGGCCTCTTTTGCACAATGATTTTTCCGACTGTTTTTCCCTCCCTGTTTTTGGGGTATCTTATCATTTTCGTTAGGCTTCCAAATTTTTTTAAGTTTTGCGGGACAAGCGTCTATGGGCCTGATTCAGAGCCGGACGCTCTGACCAGGGCCGGCCTAGCTTAAAATGGAGCGGCCTCCTGGCCGCTCACATAGCTGTGGGTGACCAAAAAGGCGTGCGGCTGCAGTAGGGTCTCGCTGCCGCAAGCCCAGGAGTGCTTTTGGCTCTATCAGAGCCAAAAGCACTCCCACTGACATCACTAGTGATGTCAGTGGGGCCGGACCCAGACGGTAGGCGTTCCCATGGGAACGCCTCCGTCTGGGCAGCCACACCCCCGGCACGCCCACGAAAGGGGGCATGCTGTCACTCACCATCGACAGCACGCCCCCTTTGGTGCGAGACCCCGAGCGACGGCTTCCCCGTGCTACTGAGTTTCATGGATATGTCATTCCTAAGACCACCCCAGTTTATTGTGCCTAATAGGCCTGCCTACCTCCAGGAGTCTCAAGTGCCGGCAGCCGTGACAGGCAGTCCATAGCATATTTGACTTCTCTCTAGGAATACCCTGGAGACTCCCAGATTTCAGGGAGCTCTTCCAGATTTCTGAAAGAGTAGACCAACATACCTCCCAACATTTGTTGAGGAGGTTTCAGGACTACCACCGAAAAGAGTGCGTGCCTGAAGGTAAAGGGGGCGTGGTCTGATCATACGCCTCCATTTACATCACTAAGGGGCGTGCCAAGAATATCCGAGATGCTGGGCTGTCCCCAGGCTTCCCCCTGTACTGTGAAATGATGCTGTGCGCATGCGCACAGCATCTATTCTCTCTCTGCATACCCGCTTCTCTGCTATCCATCGCGGGACACTCTGGCCCACAGGTGGGACAGCGGGACAGTCCCAGAAAAATGGGACTGTCCCGCTGAATGCGGGACATTTGGGAGGTATGGACCAACCACCTGTGGCAGCTTCCACAGCCTGTCTGCAGGTTGCTTAGCAACTGGAATGCTATTGCTGGAGCTCCGACAGTAAGGACAATTACAATGTGTTGACTCTAAGGAGTCTATTTACTAAGCCTTGGATGGAGATAAAGTTAACGGAGATAAGGTACCAACCAATCAGCTCCTAACTGCCACGTCACAGGCTGTGTGCCGCATTCAATTAGCGGCGAAAAGTCAGAATCCGCGAAAAAGTATCGCGGATGACGTCATTTCGTTATGCAGAAACTTTTCGCCTTCTTCAATTGCAAAGACTTTTCGCGGAAAGTCAGTGCAATGTAATAGGTGAAAAAGTTTTGCCTATGAATAGGCGGTGGAAAAAAGTGCAAAATTGTGGTTTTGGGGTGCAAAGGTGCAAAAACCGCTTTGCACCCTTGGGACAGTCCCCCAAAGGATAAATGCATAAAAAAAAACTTAAAAAAAAAAAGAGAAACACCCCAAAAAAATTACTTTGAAAATGGGGGCGAAAAATACAAAGTGGGGGCACACACATAAAAAGTAGCTAAATATACTTTTGGAGTGTCTGCAAGTAGGGGTGAGCTGTTTTTTTGCAGGTGCTTGCTGACGGTGTATTTTTGATGTCACTTAAAACTTCACTTCAGTGAATTTAAACCATGTTTGCACCCATTTTCAAGTGCCATAAATTTGACAGGACTACTTATTTTCACCAAAAAATACTGCTTAATGCTATTCTTCACCACTTGTGCAAAAACGCTATATAGAGGCAATTGAAAGCACTTAAGTACCCCAAATAGCTTCAGGGGGGTTAATCGGGGACATCTGTACTGATCCCCAATGTTAGTGGGGGGTGATTTCCCCATCTCTGACAGCACTTTTCACCTGTTTCAGTTTCGCCGGGATGCGTTTTTGCGTCCTTTGGAATTGAATACGGCGAATAGCAGGGGCGTGCACTAAAACTTTTCACGTCCAAAACACGCGATGTAGGCGAAAAGTCCGTCAGGTGGAAAAGTATCGCGGGCGTGAAACTAATTGAATACGGCCCTGTGTTTGAAAACTTACAGTTAGGAGCTGGTTGGCTGGCACCTTACCTCCACGACTTTATCTCCATCTAAGGCTTAGTAAATAGGCCCCTGAGAGAGTCTTCTGGCTGGTGGTCACAGGTTTAAATGGCTGAAAGAGCTTGGTCTCTGCCAACATTAGTGTTACTGCCCTGTTCCTGTACCTTGGTGACTTCCCCTGCTGTGATTTTCCTGTTGCGGACGTTGTCTTTGTTTTGACCACTCTTGCTCTAGATATTCTTGTTACTGACCTTGATTTCATTTTAAGTAGGGGTGAGCGGGTTCGGCTTTCTGAAATCCGAACCCCCCCGAGCCCCCCCGATCCGAGTCGTATCCGAGTCAGGCTCGACTTTTCCCGCCTGACTCCGATCTGAAATCGAGGCAAAACGTCATCATCCCGCCTTCCGGATCTTGCGGGTTTTGGATTCTATAAAAGGTACCCGCGTCGGCGCCATTTTCTCACTCGGCTGTGGACAGTGAAGAGGGAGGGTGGGAGTTAGGGCTGGCTGGGCTGTGTAGTGTAGTGTAGTGCTGTGCTGTGCTGCTGTTGTCCATAGGGGCTGTGTCCACTCCTCCAAAGTCCATAGGGGCTGGCTGTGTTGTGCTGTGCTGCTGTTGTCCATTGGGGCTATGTCCACTCCTCCAAAGTCCATGGGGGCTGGCTAGGCTGTGTTGTGCAGTGTCCCAGTCCTAAAGGGGCGCTGTAGTGTTGTCCAGGGGTGCTCCCCCCAAGTGCAAAAAATATATATATTTTTTCTGTGTTTGTGAATTGTGTGCGCAGTAGCCGCATGTGCATCAACAAAGTAGCGCCAAGCGTGTGCCTGTGTCATAAGTAAAGGGCCGCTGGCTCGTCCATTAAAGGGTGCTGTAACCCCCAAAGTGCAGTCCAAAAAATATTTTTTTTTTCTGTGTTTGTGAATTGTGTGCGCAGTAGCCACAGGTGCATCAACAAAGTACAGTAGCACCAAGCGTGCGCCTGTGTCATAAGTAAAGAGCCAGCTGGCTCGTCCGTTAAAGGGTGCTGTAACCCCCACAGTGCACTCCAAAAAATATATATTTTTTTCTGTGTTTGTGAATTGTGTGCACTGTACGTGCATCCTCAAAGCAGCAGCGCCAAGCATGCGTCTGTCCGTTAAAGGGTGGTGTAACCCCCAAAGTGCACTCCAACAAAAATAAAACATTTTCTTCTGTGTTTGTGAATTGTGTGCACTGTACGTGCATCCTCAAAGCTGCAGCGCCAAGCGTGTGTCTGTCTGTTAAAGGGTGGTGAAACCCCAAAGTGCACTCCACAAAAAATAAAAAATTCTGTAGCTGCATGTGCATCAACAAAGGAGCAGCGCCAAGTGTGCGCCTGTGTCCCATACGTAAAGTGCCGGCTGGCTCATCTCTTAAAGGGTGGTGTAACCCCCAAAGTGCACTCCAAAAAAAAAATTTAAAATTCTTCTTTTTTGTGTTTTTGTGCACCTTAGCCGCACGTATATATCAATATAACATAAATGGAGGACCAAACTTTCTCCGATAAAAACAAAATAAGGAAAGATAAAGAACCACTTCCTCCTAGTGCTGAAGCTGCTGCCACTAGTCATGACATAGACGATAACATGCCATCAACGTCGTCTGCCAAGGCCGATGCCCAATGTCATAGTAGAATGCATATACAATCCCAAATTACAAAGTTCAGGAAAATTACCTTAAATAAAATATTTAAATTATCTGAGGAGAAACGTAAACTTGCCAATATGCCATTTACGACACAGAGTGGCAAGGAATGGCTAAGGTCTTTCCCTAAGTTCATGACTAGTGGTTCAGCTTCACATGACGATGGAAGCCTTCCTCCTACTACAAAAATCAAACGAGTTAAGCTGGCAAAAGCACAGCGAAGAACTGTGTGTTCTAAGAAGATATCACAAATCCCCAAGGAGAGTCCAAGTGTGGTGGTGGTTGCGATGCCTGACCTTCCCAGCACTGGACAGGAAGAGGTGGCTCTTTCCACCATTTGCATGCACTCTGCAAGTGCTGAAAGGAGCACCCACAGTCCACTTGCTGATATGCAAATTGAAGAAGTCACTGTTGAAGTACAACAGGATGAGGATACTGGTGTAGCTGGCGCTGAGGAGGAAGTTGGTGAGGAGGATTCTGATGGTGATGTGGTTTGTTTAAATCAGGCTCCGGGGGAGACAGTTGTTGTCCATGGGATGGAAAAGCCCATCACGGTCATGCCTGGCCAGAAGACCAAACATTCCACCTCTTTGGTCTGGCAATATTTCTATCCAAATCCGGAGAAAAACTGTCTTGCCATATGTACCATATGTAAAGGTGTAATAAGTAGGGGTAGGGATGTTAACCACCTAGGAACATCCTCCCTTATACATCACATGCAGCGCGTTCATAAAAAGTTACTGTCAAGTTCAGAAACTCTGGCTAAGACCGTAAGCAGTCCAGGGACACCTAAATCCCTTTGTCCTGTTGTATCCAAGTGCCTGCAAACCACACCGTCAATTCCCTCCTCGTCAATTTCCTCCATGTCACATGACTGACTCTCCTATCCGGGATTCCTCCTGAGGATCCTGTGTTGCTACGCCTACTGCTGCCGCTGCTGCTGTTGCTGCTGGGAGTCGTTCATCATCCCAGAGAGGAAGTAGGAACACCACTACTTTTACTAAACAATTAACCCTCCAACAGTCCTTAGCGAGGAGGATGAAGTACGACAGCAGTCATCCTGAAGCAAAACGTATAACTGAGGCCTTGACTGCTATGTTGGTGTTAGACGTGCGTCCGGTATCCGCCATTAGTGCAGTGGGATTTAGATAATTGATGGAGGTAGTGTGTCCCCGGTTCCAAATCCCGTCTAGATTCCACTTCACCAGGCAGGCTATACCGAGACTAGACAAAAAACACACACTGGACGTGCGCTGCTAAATAATAATAATAATAATGACAATATTTAATATATAAATGACATGGCCAAATGCACATATAAAATTATTAAAAGAAACAATGATGGCAATACAGATACATGTACATACAATAAACCCCAACAATGGTCCTAAATCTGCAGAAACCGGTGTATAGGCCATTCATGCCTATACATCCACCTATGACATAGGCAAAGGAGGGGGTATGCACCTGACTCAAGCGCAGTGGAGAATGATTTCCGTGTTGTGCAAGGTTCTCCAGTCAGTTCAGACACTGCCAGCTTGAGTCAGGTCATTCCCCTCATCAGGCTTTTGCAGAAGCAGCTGGAGAAAGTGAAGGAGGAGCTAAGACGGAGCGATTCCGCTCGGCATGTGGGACTTGTGGATGAAGCCCTTCATTCGCTTTGCCAGGATTCCAGGGTGGTCAATCTGTTGAAATCAGACCACTACATTTTGGCCACCGTGCTCGATCCTAGGTTTAAAGCCTATGTGGTGTCGCTCTTTCCGGCTGACGCAAGCCTGCAGAGGTGCAAAGACCTGCTGGTGAAAACACTGTCAGCTGAAGCGGAATGTGACACGTCAACAGCTCCTTCTTCATTTTCTCCTGCAACTGGGGCTGCCAGGAAACAAGGACAATTCCATCTTGCACCTCTTTTTTTTCTTTGCATTATGTACTGTTTGGGGCCTAGTTTTTCAAACTGCCATCCTGTCTGCCACTGCAGATGGGCCAAGTGTTTGTGCCGCCCACTCGTGTCGCTTAGCATAGTCATCCAGCTACCTCGGTGCAACCTTTTGGACATAAAAACACTATTGTGAGGTGTTCAGAATAGACTGGAAATGAGTGGAAATTAAGGTTATTGAGGTTAATAATAGCATAGGAGCAGAAAAACCACACATTCTGTGATTTTAGCTGTTTTTATCCTTTTTTTAAAAAAAATACAGATCCAAAACACAAAACCCAGAACCCAAAACACGGAAGGGTGGTTTTGGCAAAACCAATCCAGATCCAAAACATGAAGAAAGATCCAGATCCAAAACCAAAACACGAAAAGTGGCCGGTGAACACCCCTAATTTTAAGTACACTATTGCTCACAACTGCCTTGGGGGCCTATTCATCATCACTTAAATTTTACAAAAGCAGGTGAAAATGCACATCGGGTCATTCATCACGAAGGTAAAGCAGGAGACATCACAGATATCTGCTGCTTACCTTCCTCTGGCGGAATGGCCCGCTTTCTCCAGACACTAGAATTCATCAAACTCCGGAAATATTATATTTTTGGAGCTTAAGTGCATGAGTATTTGCCATCTTCAGGAAGGAATCCTGGGTATCAAAGAGGGATCCTTTCGGATCCCTCCACCCCTGTCCGGCTCCTTTCGCCGGGCATCGGGGTTCTATGGGCGCACTCCCGTCACTGCTCTGAAAGGAGCAGTGAAAAGATTCACTGCTCCAAAAAGCAGCAGTGAAGCTGCTTGCGGGGACAGCTGCGGGGACAGCTGATTTCGCATCAGCTGTCACCACGCCAGAGCAATGATGAATTGCTCCGGAATCTGCTGTGATTTTGAATGATAATGTTAATTATTAATAGGCCCCTTGATCTATTGATTTTGTTATTAGACTCTCATCGCTTGCCGTTAGCTCTGAAATTTGTGGTTCAGTTTTGGACTTTCCTTGCCTTCTGCTAACTCTGAACATTATACCCGTCACCTATCCTGACAGGGTTGGGAATGGGATCCCAGCGGTTGGCGGGATGCTGGCGGTCAGAATAACAATAGCATCCCGATAGTCAGAATCCCGACACCCTAAAGCTAACCATTACCCCTACCCCTACCCCTAACCCTTTCTTCCCGGTGCCTGAACCTAACCTCCCCCTAGTGCCTAAACCTAAGCTCCCCCTATCGCACCTTAATCCTAACCCTCCCCCTAACCCCGGATACTTATCTACGGGATGCAGACGGCTGGAATTCTGGAGCCAGGATCCCGACTGCTGTTGGGATTCCAGCGCCGGTATTTTGACTGTCAGCATCCCGTCTGCCGGGATGCTGACTACCTCCCATCCTGACCATTGGCTTGCCTGGTATTTATACTTTTTATTACTATCTTGTGCCAGCGCTTCTCCTAGTTTGCTAGTTACTACTGCATTAGTCTTTATATTCCAGTACTAGCTGGTGCTAGATATATATCTACTACTCTGAGCTGGAATACCTGGGAGCATCCCAGTATGAGTGACACTGACTACAGTAGCTCTATGGTAAATGTGAGTTGCTATAGGTGAATATCTTCATGCAATACTAGTAGGTGCCATAACACTTCCACAGAGAAGTAGGGCAGTCCTGGGTGATCAATAAAGCGATTCACAAAGAATTGTGTCATTATACCACCGGGGGTGGCACAATGATGATGCAATCATGGTACCATTCCCCCGGTAGGCACACACCAACCCCCTTCCAGCATCTCTCCAACATGGGTAAAAGTGGCAAGTAGGGCCTGTAGTTTCCTGTTACTGTACATACTGCCATCTCAAGAATAAAAAAAAACAGCACAAGTAATAAATACTGTCTCATCTCAACACACTTATAATACATTCATTGCAGCTCTTTCAACACTGACAATAATAAATTTATGCATATTGAACGTACCCAAATGTCGTTCACTTCCCAATCAGTGTGTGTGAGAAGCACTACAAATCACTACTGAAAAGATTACTACGCAACTCTAGCAATGTGCAACATCAAGTGGTTGGGGTAAGGCATACATATTGACTACCTATACAACAATCATTGTGGTTGGCAGTGCTTCATAATGTAATTTGCATAATTACTGCATCTCCCTGCCCACCTTGCAGAAAGGTATGCACCTGTGCAGGAGACCACAAGGGTCTACCCAGTGGCGTAAGTTCATCCCAGATGCAAGTTCTTATTTGGTGCCCTCCGTCACAGCCGCTGTCACTGTATGGAGGAGTGAGACAGAGAGTTGTGGGTGAGGGGGTGCCGGACGTGTTACACTGACAAAGAAGCTGCTGAGGATCAGCAACACCAAAGAGTAGGGAAAAGCTATAGATAGACAGAGGCGGCAGCTGATGGTCTGACACAGAGCTCTCCACTAGTGTATAGTGGCTTCTCAGTTGCCAGGAAGCCCCCTTCGATCGGGATGCCGGGCGCCGGTCTTCCGGCGTTGGTAAAATGACAGGCGTCTAGATTTAGACACCTGTCATTTAACCCTCGCTGGGATTAAGTAGTCTAGAAGCTTGCGGTCGGCATTCCGTCCGCCGGCTTCATAAACATATAACGTGTCCAATTTCCCCTTGAACTCTCCCCAGCAGCTCCCCGGCAGTCGTGGGCACGATTTGGTGTTAAAAACTGTCCAAACTGACCCACAATCTATCGTGCATGTTAACTATTTCCAGTGCATCATGACTGAGATTGTCAGATCTTGCCTGCAGCAGGCAAGATCTGAAGATGCGATGTACGACCAGCGGGTACGCGCATTGGCAGCATGATCGTGAGTGGACACTGAGGATTAGGACATATTTTACACGATCTGTCGTTCCGATGCTTTGGAATTGGGTGGATCGTGTAAAATATTGCCTAGTGTGTAGGCACCTTTAATAAATCTGTACTATAAATTATTGGTAATCCGCAATGAATGGACCAGTGATGGTTTTCCTGCTGGGATACATAAAGGACACTTTAGAGGCCTCTCTGTGTGAAAGTCAAGTGTGTAGCAGGCCTGAGACAAGAGGCATTATAATGAATGTTTTGATTAGAGTGTCTGATTGCAGTTCTTGGCTGGGAATTGCTCTCAGCATACAGTGCCTCTGTCAAACGTTGTCACAATTCAGAAGATAAAACATTTCAATTACAGCCGCAGTCCCTATGTTTCTGTGGGTAGACAGTGTCTGAAACGGGGGAATGTTTGTAAAAATATAAATGGTTTCCTTCACAGCATAATATCAATAAAATGTATATTAATGTCAACATAAAATTAGAAATGCAATATTATAATATTTCTTCTCTATCTAAAGGGCCACGATTCCAAAATAAGCAAGGTTACATGTTTCCCTAGTTACTTTGCTTTACATAAGCCAACAAATGTGTACATTTTGTTAATTTTGCCAGGCAAGATTATATTTATTATTTTAATTGAGATAGTAATTGAGCCATAAGTGTAAACTAACATTACATTTACAGTCAGGTGCATAAATATTGGGACATTGACAGAATTTTCATATTTTGGCCTCTATTCACCACCACAATGGCTTTGAAATTAAACAAACATGATGTGCTTTAACTGCAGACTTTTAGATTTAATTTGAGGGTAATTACATCCAAATCAGGTGAACGGTGTAGGAATTACAACGGTTTCTATATGTGCCTCCCACTTTTTAAGGGGCCAAAAGTAATGGGACTATCAACTCAAAAGCTATGTCATGGACAGTTGTGGGCTATTCCCTCGTATTTTCATTATAAATTAAGCAGGTAAAATGTCTGGAGTTGATTCTAGGTGTGACATTTGCATTTGGAATCAGTTGCTGTCGACTCTCAATATGAGATCCAAAGAGCTATCACTATCAGTGAAGCAAGCCATCATTAGGCTGAAAAATCAAAACAAACCCATCAGAGAGATAGCAAAAACATTAGGTTTCTATCAACTCAAAAGCTATTTCATGGACAGGTGTGGGCTATTCCCTCGTTATTTCATTATCAATTAAGCAGGTAAATAGAATAGAGGCCAAAATATGAAAAACTCTGTCAATGTCCCAATATTTATGCACCTGACTGTAGGTGCAAAATTTACACTGGAGAATAGCAACCAATCAGTAATTAGATTAAGTCTGTCTTGTGCAAATTAGACAATGAAAGCAAGTGCCTGATTGGTCGCTGTGGTTCAGTGCAATTTTGTGCTCAAATACAATGTTAGTAGGCAAGCTGCTCAGTGATTATTTTCCACACAGACCGCATGCGGTGATTTTGTCTGGATGGCATCAACTGCAATTTTTGTCATCACTTTATGTACCCAGTGCCTGCGTACATTATTATTACAGCGCATCAAAAAGGTCATCCGATTAAGGCCGCGATGCATGACAATTGTAGCATGGTCTCTGACGTCATTTGTATGCATTGTACCACATTTATTAAATCATCGTCATGAAGTTGATCTGAGAGAAATTAATTTTTACAGATGGCGGAATATGAAGATTTCCACCTTCTGAAAACAGTTATTCTACTGAAACAAGTGCATCCAAAGTCACACGCAGTATAGCTGATCTTTGGTGTATACAAGGGCAGTGAAACAACTTGTTCTAGATACAGGAGAAGTCTGGAAGGCGGCCAAACTGAAATCTCCATATAACTTTAATAGCTCTTTATGCCCATCTGAAAGTTTACCTTCCTTATATTTTTAGCTTCCTCCTGTACTTTGCATTCATGTCTTTATGTTACCAGGCATACTCTAGATGTTTATTTTTGCTGCCCTCGGATACCACACAATGGGCCTGATTCAGCAGTGTACGCAGTTGCCATTATGTACGTGATTGTTAACCATTGCACATGGGCATGCACTGCACTACGCGATCGCACTACGATTACGCACGCACTGAGGAATCCATCGCAGAGTGAGTGACGTGGTGGTGACGGGAGTGGTCGGAATAAGGCAGGCATGTCTGTCTATTTGAACACAGTTTCAGGGACATGCATAAATTAGTCGATGCAATTGCGTACAGAACTTGAGTACTCACTGCGTGCGACGAGACTTGCAGTTAATGCTGCGTGACGGGCCGTTGTGCATTGATGGTACCGATGTATACGTAAGAGTGCGAGGTTGGACGGATATGAGAAAGCAGCAGTGGGAGTCTGTGAGCCAGATGAGCTGTGGCAGGCATTAGCAAATTTTCGCTGCTGTGTTCCGTAGGAATTGCAGCTGCGTACACAATAGCGATCCTTACTGAATCAGCCCCAAAGATTCTCACTGTTTACAAATGTTTCCAATATCGACACCCAAGTCCAGCATTCTGCCGTATTATATAAATACATGGCCAAAACACAGAAAAACATAACAAACGGGGAAGCAATCGGGAAGCCGACTGCCTAAATACCAGCAGCCGGCTTCCCGACTGTCATATCCCGGCAAGGGTGAAATGCCGGGCGTCTAGATGTAGACGCCCGCATTTCCCCGACGCCGGGAGACCGGCGCCCGGCATCCCGATCGTAGTGATGCCGGGCGCCGCGAGCGGACAGCCGCGGGAGGGGGGAGGGTTAGGTTTAGGGCTCCCGGGGGGGGGATTTAGGGTTAGGCACCTCCCCGGGAGGGTTAGGCTAGGGGGAGGGAGGGTTAGGCACCCCCTGGGGGGACTTAGGGTTAGGCACCCCCCCGGGGGACTTAGGTTTAGGCAGCGGGGAAGGGGGTGGTTAGGGTTAGGCACTTAGGAGGGGGATTACGGTTAGGCACTTGGGGGGGAAGTTAGGGTTAGGCACCCCTAAGGAGGGTTAGGGTTAGGGGAGTTAGGTTAGTACATACTCACCTATCCACGATCGGGATTTCCAGCGCTGTCGGGCTTCCGCTGCTCGGAACTAAAATTTGCAGGAAAGCATGAACAAGCTTTTGCCTGTTTAGGGACAGTCTTAGGGCCGTATTCAATTGGCGGCGAAAAGTCCTAGAATTTCCTCCTACATCGCGTGGTTTTGGAGAAAACACTTTCCTTGCGCGCGACCGCTTTTCACCCTATTCAATTCCAAAGGACGCAAAAACGCGTCCTGGCGAAACTCAAACAGATGAAAACTGCTGCCAGATTTGGGGAAATCAGCCTGACACCCCCCAAAAGATGCACTGACATGGGGGATCACTATGGATACCCTCGAATAGCCCTGCTGGAGGTATTTGATGTACTGAAATGCTCTCAATAGCTGCTATTTAGCATCTTTGCGCAAGTGGTGAAGAATAGCATTTATCAGTTATTTTGGGCAAAAATAAGTAATCCCAACAAATTTGGGATACATGAAAATGGGTGCAAGCATGGTTAGTTTTCATTAAAGTGCATTTTTAAAAACGTAAAAAACGCACCTTCAGCAAGCACCTGCAATCCCCCCAAAAACTGGGGTATATTTGGGGGACCCCTTGGAGTCGATTTTCCTAGTTTTTAATTTTGTCCCCCAACTTTGTTTTTTTTTTCGCCCCTAAAACGAAAGTACTTTTTTGGAGTGTTTGCAAAGTATTTTATTGACTTTTTTTTACGCAGTTTAGCTTTGGGGGACCGTCCCAAGGCTGCAGGTGTGTTCCCGCAACTTTGCACCCAAACCCCCAATTCTGTACTTTTTTCCGCCTCCATTCACAGGCGAATCTTTTCCGCTGGTTGCGAAAAGTCTTTGTATTTGGATATGGCAGAAAGATTCCGACAAGCGAAATGACGTCATTGGCGAAAACTTTTTGCCAAGAACGGCTTTTCGCCGGCAATTGAATACGGCCCTTAGGTGGGAATGTATATAAACCAATAAATTTAAACTTCACTAATAAACAACCAACACAGGGGAGGACTATCCAGGAAGCAGTACAGGCGACTGTCTAGGGTCCGGTGGATCCCTAGGGGCCCATCTGCATTTCGCCATGAGGATGTAGGGAACTGGTGGTGGCAGTCAGCGGGGGAAGTGAAGTCAGGCGTAGCGTGAGGAGTAAGGACACAGCAATAGGTGGATCCAAGGGAGGGGGTATGTGCAACCCCCCATTTGTTTCTGGCCCAATATGTAGTCCCATTACAGTGGGCCCCTCCGCCTCCCTGTGCTCCTCTGCAGAGGAGCCAGTCAGTCGTTTGAATTGCTTCCAGGGGGACGCTATCACCGACCGGGCAGCAAGACCCAAGGCTCCACTGCAGAGGAGGCAGTCAGTCATTTGAATTGCTTCCAGGGGGACGCTGTCACCGACCGGGCAGCAAGACCCAAGGCAAGGAAAGCAGTTAAGTTTGCTGGAGGGGAAAATAGGGTGTGCTGCGTGATGGGCAGTGAACGCAGTATGTGCAGCGAGCTGCACATTATGTGCTGTGTGAGAGGGGCAGTATGTGGTGTTGCCAGGGGGACATTATGTGCTGTGAGGGGGGCTGTATGTGATGCTGTCAGTGGGACATTATGTGCTTTGAGGGGAATAGTATGTGGTGCTGCGAGTGTGTCATTATGGGCCTGATTCAGAGATGGACGGAATTGCAGAGCCGCACACAAGTTGCTGTGCAATTCCGTACATCTAAAATGGTAATGCAGCAGGAGTTGTCTGTAGAAAACAGACACGTCCTTACTGCATCTGCCATCCCAGCACACATCACGATGATTGCTCCTTTGGCCAGGCTGCGGAGGTTGAAGCCTATCGCAACCTGGCCAGTTTCTGGGCACTTGAGAAGACAGGAAATCTGCATCCACTGACGCAGACCCTGGCCTCATCCCTCCCAGAAAATACGGGGTGATGCCCCGTTTCTGGGAACGGTGACCAGCTCTGTCCCCGCTCCCCAAATGCTGCAGCATGTCAATCATGCTGCGGCATGGGGTTCTGCAAGCGAGATCGCAGGACCCATTCTGCACATGCAAGGTTGCGATGACTAGAGGAATGTACACCACATCCTTGTTACATCCTGCCCATTATGTGCTCTGGGGGGGCAGTATGTGGTGCTGTGAGGGGGCATCATGTGCAGTGAGAGGGGCTGTATGTGGTGCTGCGAGGGGGACATTATGTGGTCTGCGGGGACAGCATGTGGTGCTGTGAGGGGGGGCAGTATGTGGTGCTGTGAGGGGGGCAGTATGTGGTGCTGCGAGGAGAACATTAAAGGGTCTATTAATGAAGCAGAGAAGAACCCTGATTATCTGAAAGCAGCGCTCTTCTCTGCTTCGTGCTATTCATGGAGCTAGTTTACCACGGAGAAGTGTATTACTTCTCCAGCGTCACCCCCGCTCCACGCCTGCATCGCATCACCATACTATTGTATGGTGAGTGCGATTCATAATGAAACGGAAAGCTGAGCTTTCCGTTCCTCTCCTGCGGTACAGATCCGCCATCTGAGAACAACGTAATCTGTACCGCAAGCCGAACAGAGCAAGGTAGCTGCATAATTCCCTGCTCTCTGCCCGGCACCGGCTCCGCCCCCTTTTCCCACCGTCCATTGCAGCAGGTCTGACCTTCTGCTCTCAGACGCTGGGGCATGCGCAGTGAGGAGCAGGCATATCGGGCTCCCGATATGTCTGTCTTCTCACTGTGTACAGGGATCGCGGAGGGCCCGGATACCGCAGAAAAACGTCGGACAGGTAAGTGTACATGAATGGTTACTAAACATCACTATATATCGCATTGATGTTATGTGATATATAGTGATATCCTTTAGTAGCCACTTCATGTTGTACATGAATAGACCCCTAAGTTCTTTGAGAGAGGCATTATGTGATGTTGCAAGGGCGACATTATGTGCTGTGGGGGGCTAGTATATGGTGCAATGAGAGAGGAACTATGTGTGGCTGTGAGGGGTACATTATGTGCTGTGAGAGGGGCAGTATGGGGTGCTGTGAAGGGGACATTATGTGCTGTGAGAGGGGCAGTATATGGTGCTGTGAGGGGGACATTATGTGCTGTGAGAGGGGCAGTATGTGATGCTGGGAGGGGGACATTATGTGCTGTGAGAGGGGCAGTATGGGGTGCTGTGAAGGGGACATTATGTGCTGTGAGAGGGGCAGTATGTGATGCTGTGAGGGGGACATTATGTGCTGTGAGAGGGGCAGTATGTGGTGCTGTGAGGAGGGCAGTGGTTCTGTGAGAAGGGTCAGTATGTGCTGTGGGGGGTCAGTCAATATGTGACCTGTGGGGATGTTAGTGCTGGGAGGGGGTAGTAGAGGGTCAGTGAGTGCCAGAGCCATAACTAGACTTTTTGGCGCCCCCCTTTTTTAACTAGGGAGATAACACTCGAAAAAAGGACATGGCCTCATGGGGAAGGGCCAGAGGAGAGGTAGGGGAGACCAGGAGATTATGGGGATAAAATAAGAGGAAGCTACAAGTGAGAATGATAATAAACAGAAAAGTGACAGGCCCAAACAGCACTTCCTGCCCTGCGGTGCCCTGTGCCATGGCACTGGTCCCACTACCCTAGTTACGGCCCTGGTGAGTGCTGTAAGGTGGACAGTGAGGGGGGTCACTGTGTGTGCTGTGGGGGGGGGCAATGAGTGAGCTGGGAGGGAGATGTGAGCTGGGGGGGGCAGTGAGTGTTGTGAGAGGGCAGTGTTGCAGTGAGGGGATCAGTGTGATATGGAGTGAGGGAGCAAAGAGACAGCTGTGGAGTCTGGCCTAGGGTCAGTCAAGGAGATCTGCAAGGAGGGCTTGATGAGACAGCTATAGCGGGGGAAATCAGAAAGCTATGCAAGGGCAATGATACAACAATGGAGGGGGTATTCAGCGTGTAATGGAGGGAGGGGGCAGTAAAATAGATATGGGCAGTGAGAGGTATGGAAGGGGGCAATGAGAGAGATCCATGCATTGTAATATTTTATGTTGTCTGGCAGATTCAGGGGGAGGGATCTTAAGTATTTGACACTTTTTATATAAAGATTTTTATTTCCTTTCTCTTTTCAAGATAGGTCTAAAACTTTCCAAGATTTAGACAAGCACCAACGGAGCTTAGAACACCAGCTGGCAGCTGCAGGTTGTCAAGGCTGCAAGTGCAGGTAGGACATAACTTGTCTTGGCTTTGTTTTTTGTATCTAGTCCATGCTCCCAGCGTGCCGAAAATGGGTGTGTGGCTCATAGGTACAGCATATCCTTTGAGGCCACACCCCTTATATCGAGGCCAAGCCACTTTTCCAGGAGCGCAAAGGTCAATAACACCGCTATACTCCCCCCTTCAACTACCGTGGTGCTCCCCATTTGTCATTTTATTCTGGATCCACCCATGAGCATAGCAACATCACATTTAGGGGAGATTTATCAGATTCTTGTAGAGAGCTAAGGTGGAACAGTTGGTCATAGCAATCAAACAGCTTCTAACTGACATTTTTCTAGCACAGCCTGTAAAATGACAGAAGCTGATTGGTTGGTACTTTTTCTCTCTCCACTTTATCTCTCTCCAAGATTTGATAAATTTTCCCCTACAGTGAGAGCGGTATGGGAGGTTCTTACAGTTCACCTGTCAGGAGCCGGCAGCCAATCAGCGGCCCTAACTGTAGAGCGCCCGCTGATTGGCTCCGGCTCCTGACAGTTCCCACCTGGGCTGGTCAGTGAGTCAGGAGCCGGAGCCAAACAGCAGGCACTCTGCAGTTAGCGGCCACTGACTGGCTGCCGGCTCCTGACAGCTCACACTGATCAGTCAGGAGCCGGGTAGCGGTGTATGTGATCACACACATACTGTACACCGTTACAGTAAGTATACGGATCGGGTTCCATTTTTTTATTTTGCCAAGAACTCTGGATGCTACGGGAGGATGGAGGTGAGCATAGGATCTTTATTACAGGTACTCCAAACGCATTCTACTAGAGAAGGGGACCGACCAGCTGGGCACAGGTAAGTATGTGTGAGTGAGGTAGTTGTGTAATAAAGTTTTACTTTAGACGGTATTTGTGTACTGTGTTTTTTTAACTATTTATTTTACAGTGGAGGTAAGGGTACCGGCCACCTGCTGGCACTAGTAGTTCCACAAGTGCCAAAGGGCAGGCATGCCGGCACCTGTAGTTACACTATAAATTACAGCACTATTTAACTATTTAACACATTTAACACATTATTACCCCTTAACACCGCACCAGGGGTGCGGGGAAGAGCCCCTGGCTTCAGCGTAAGCCTGGGGTTTCAGGAGAGGGGGGACCCCTTCTTGGTGGTGTCCCCACCTCCCCTGAGATCCCCGGCTTGGGCTGACCGACTTGGGGTGTTAATGCTTTGGCCCTGGAGACCCGGTGATAGGGTCTCCTGGCTGTGGCATTACACCCCGGTCGGTTTGGGTCCGGTGCTAGTTTTAAATATAGGGGACCCCTACACATTTTTTTCCCCCTATATTTAAAATCAGCACTGGCCCTGCAGTTTACTCGTTTTGTTCCCCGTAATTTTAGGAACCAGGACTGACTGAGCAGTCCGGGGCTGGTTATGCTTTTGTGGGGGGACCCTACGTAATTTTTTTTAAATAAAAACACTTTCAATTAGGTACACATGCAGAAACATAGACAAATCATACTGATCTGTGTATGTTTCTGTAAAACTCGCACCCCAGGAGATGGAGTGTTTGAAACTTAAATTTCGCTGCGAGTTTGCTCCAATCTCACCTGAGATTGTAATCTCGATTTTTGGTAAATTCCCGAGTTGCATCTTTTCATGAAAAGTACTTCCAAATTTGCTCGATGGTGAGTTGTTTCGAGTTTGCGATCTCATCCGAGTTTTACTAGTGAGAAGAGAAAAATCTCTCCCAAACTCACCACAGTTTGTCTTTAGTAAATTTGCGAGATGAAAAACATGCCTGAACTCACCCGAGTTTGTCATCTCGACCAAACTCGATTTTTAGTAAATTTACCTCTAGAAGGGGTATATTTACTAAAGTGCTGGTTTTTAGAAGTGGAGATGTTGCCCATAGCAACCAATCAGATTCTACTTAACATTTATCTAGTCCCTTCTAGAAGATAATAGCTAGAATCTGATTGGTTGCTATGGGCAACATCTCCACTTCTAAAACCCCCACTTTAGAAAATGTACCCCGAAATGATGTCGCTGTGTTGCATTGTTGTGACTTATGTGGCTGGCCCCACTTCTGCCCTGCCTCCTTGTGGCTACTCCCTACACCGGGTCCAGCCACAAATGAAATGGATTCATGTCCTTCTCCCTCCCCCTCATCCATGCACTTGTGTATTCTATTCCACTTTTTATGGACACAACATTATAGCAAAAGGATGAGGGGGGCTTCTCTTAATAACAAAATAACACTGCAGTTCATATAGATAGGACTGCAGCCATATAATAATAGACACCACAATAGAACCAACAGAAAGGACTGCGCTTTCTTCTTCACCTGAGAATGTTGCAGAATGATATGGTATATGTTGTAATATTTTAGGGAATTTAAATATATATACTGTAGATATGTAAAAATGAAACTACACACAATAAAAACAAGATAAAACAGTGCAAAACATTGTGTATAAAAATGTTGCACAAAGGTGGATATATATATATATATATATATATATAAAACATGATATTTATTCACATAACATAATTCAACAGTTACCTCACAACAAAAGATTAAATAAATAAAATCTGATATATAATATACATTTGTTCGTTGAATGCCAGATTTTACCAAATACTCAGTTGTGTACCTTGACTTCTGTTTACCATATACCTCTTTGAATATCGGATTTTATTTATTTAATCTTCTTTTATTGTGATGTTAATTGTAGATTTATGTTATGTGAATAAATGTCATGTTTTTTTGTGCAACATTTTTATACACAGTTTTGTGCTGTTTTATCTTTATTTTTTATATAATAATAGACACCTGCCACCGAAAGGCACGTATCATTGTACTACAACACTAAGGACCTGATTCAGACCCGCTCGCAAGCGGCCCGATGGTTTGCAAACGCACATGCACACGCTTTGTTCTGCGCGTGTGCGAACTACTCTGTGTGATCGCATCGCTTCCCATGTCGTCACTTTGAAAATTTGCATACGCTGGATGCGAGCGATCGCATCTAGCGAGCGGGTCTGAATCAGGCCCTAACTCTGTTAGTGGTCCATTCATCATCACTTAATTCTACAAAAGCCGGTGAAAATATTCACCTACTTTTGTAGAAATTAAGGATTGGCGCTATTCATTATGAAGGTAATGCATGAGATATCACTGATATCTCCTGCTTACCTTTCAGCTCCAACTTAAATTCATCAAGCTTCATTTTCTGAGCTTGACTGCAGTAGCATTCACCATCTTCATCCCTGGTTGCGGAGAAGGATCCTTCCCCTGTCCAGCTCCTTCCGCTGGACGCCGAGGCTTTGTGCGCCTGCATTAAGTCTAGTTCTTGCAGGCGCACTAGCACTGCCGAGTCAGACTCAACAGTGCTACTGTAAGTTTCACTGCTATGAAAGTAGCAATGAAAGAGATCGCGGAGACAGCTGATTTTCAAATCAGCTGTCTGCATCGGAGCAATGTTGAATTGCTCCGGTCAATTTTTATCCACCACTGCTACTTACAGTGATTTGGATACTTGATAATAATTAAAATGATGAATGGACCCCTATGTGTCTTCTCTATGTTAATCACCATTGGCACATTTTTGCATGATTGAACGAATAAAGAGAGGGGGAAGTGTGACCTGCTATGCCATCATTAAACTCCAGCCTGCCCCTTCTTTAGCCCTCTACCTAATTTATGCCGCCTCATCTGCATCTTCACTCCGCACATGATTGAAAAAGAGATGAGACTGTGTCCTTCAACAATAGCTAAGTACCTGGAGGGTGCGTTTTTAATGTTATGTGGGAGTTGGTATGGAGAGGTGGGGTATAACAGTTGTTAATTACATCGGCAACACTTACACTATGCTAACTCTAACATATTATTTATGCTGAAATGTTGCTATGTTTTAAATGTTTTATATATATGTAAAACATAGTAACATTTCATGTGCGGTATGATCTGAATATAACAAAAACAATTACTTGCAGCATTACATTGGAGTGCCGTAACGTTTTTCAAATGTATCTATTCCTCTGGCTACCAATATTTCAAATACTTGGGACACAGGACCTCATTCAGAGTCTCTCACTAGATGCGATCGCTCGCCCCCAGCCTATGCAAATTTGTCAAAGTGACGCCACGGGAAGTGATCGCTCGCCAAGGCATAAGCACACCCACCATGTTTTAGTGAGCGCCCAGCGTACGCCCAATCGCACAGGCAGAGCCGCCCACCAGCACACGTCATCTCCAGGAAGTGTTTTAAAACATTGGTACTTCGAGGACAATCTGAAGCGATTGCAGCGCTTCTGGTTGCAATACCCTACCGCAAGCAGCGCGAGGACTTCGGTGTAAAAAACAGGCATGTGACGTGTACTGTGACGCTGCGTGTTAATTATGCACGCCTCTAAAACGGCGTTGAAACACTCAGGCACGCCTGCGTTCGCACCTCCACTCCCCTGTTACTAGTGTCCTGCCCCTGTTACCACCCACAAACGGCCTCTCCTGTCACTCATTTCACTGGGCTGTCTTTGCTGAGCGAGAGAGCGGCCTGCGATCACAGAGTAGTTCGCGCACGCGCAGAATGAAGCGTGCGCAAACCATCGGGCCGCTTGCGAGTGGCTCTGAATCAGGTCCCATGCCCCCTGTACACCCCCTGCTGTGACGACCTGTCTGCCCCTTCCCGGAGGAGGCAGACAGAAAGTCAGCAACTGTAGCTGCAGTGGCCATAGGTTAATTTTCCTCTCCTCCCTTCATTTCCATCTATCTCTCTCTTCAGTCCCCTCACTTATTACCCATCTTTCTCTTCCCTACCTTTCTACCACCATCTCTTTCTTTTCCCCCTTTCCCTTTTTGTCTATTTCCCTGTTTCTCTCTTACCACCACTCTTTTCTGTCCCCTCTCTATTCCTTTAGATTTCTCTTCCTATCCCTGTCTCCCTCCATTGCTGTCTTTCCCACTTTTCTTGTCTATTTCCTGTCTCTGACTCTCATCCCCCATCTCTCTCCCCCTCCAACTCTTTTTCCTCATCTATTCTTTCCCCCTCATTTTTTCTCTCTTTTCAAGTTTTCACCATGGTACTGGAACTAGATAGATAGGTGTGTGTGTGTGTGTGTGTGTGTGTGTGTGTGTGTGTGTGTGTGTGTGTGTACATGTGGAGGGGGGCCACAAAACTGTATTTTTCCAAGGGGGTCTTAATCCGGTTCTAATCCTATTTAATCCCTTATAATGCAGACAGTGTGCATAACAAACACAGATTTAGTGGTGCCACAACTGTTCCATCACTAGACCGGATATGTCTATTTTATAGAGTCTATAATATAGACTGAAATGGAATGGTTATATGGTATTGAGCCCTAACGTTTTTTTTTTATGAGCTAGGAGACATAATTCGCTTTTGCTTTGAACATTCAGAAATTCGCTCATAGAACAGATTTCTATTATAATGTAAATTCCTCCGGCTGCCCAGAGCTCCAGCAGTTACCAGCTGGAGATTGATAAGAGCTCAGAGTCTTTCACTTAGGAGTTTAAAACAGGTGCAAAACGATGAACAAATTTAGATGATCAGTGAATGGGTCCTCGCTTGGGCTCTTATGCTGGGTACACACTAGACGATATGTCGTCCTATCCTGGCAGATCGGACCGACATATTGGGCACATCTTCTAGTGTGTACCCGCTATGTCGCTGACGATGCGCGCTCCCAAATGCAGCATAGCCGTCGCTCCATCGCTACCCACATTGGCAAGTGTGTATGTACTTGCCGATGCCTGTTCCCTCGCCGGGTCCTGTCGCCGGCAATGTCAGGCTGAGTACACATTGCGAAGTGTGGTTCTGTAATGAGCCACAGCTTGCAGTCCTTAGTCTCTGCACAACCATGCTTCACTTGCCATTACACACATTTCAAAGATGGAGGTGAAGCTACAATATTAGAAGCAACTTGGGCTACATGATTAAGGGGCCTATTCATCAACAGAGGCCATATGGCCCCCGATGGTTAAGTATTGATCTCACTGCAAGGAATACTTAAGTATCCAACTCGCAGCGGAGGAAACTTTGCACCGGAGCAATTCATTTTTGCTTAGGTGCGGGGACAGCTGCTCCGAAAAGCAGCTGTCCCCTCAGTTTGTATTGCAGCTACAGAAGTAGCTGCATTACTTACCTCCTCCCCGCTGGCGAGGTCACGCATGCGCAAAGCCGCCGGGGAGGTAGAGAGAAGGTTGCGGAGGGATCGGCACGAATCCCTCTTCACATCCCCGGAACTCCTTCCCATAGGAAGGAGTGGGGATCCGAGAACAAGCGCCATCTAAAGATTGTGTTTGTTCTCGCAAGCAAACTGCGAAAACTTTCAGCTTTTGGAGTTTGCTGAATATCAGGTGGCCCATTTAGGACCCCTGATGATGAATGGCCCGGTAACTAAACTATGCGGAAACTAGTGTTTCCGCATGGTTACCGGGCAATTTATCATTTGATGACTAGGCCCCTAAATCTCTTAATTATACTGCCGGAAACACAAGACAGTTCATGTTAATGTCACAGAGGAGATCAAAAGTAATTGCCAAGTCCCTCTCACTCCTGTGTCATCACAATAAGGATTACAATATTATACTGGAATATTATACCTCCCAACTTTGCAGCAATCAGTAAAACCAGGAAAGGGGAAGCGGCCACACCTCTAAGGGTTACCTTGCACTTCTGTAGTTCTAGGCCGCCCCCTACTACCCTCCCTTCATAAGACCATTCATTACGTGCACATCAGTGGCAGGACAGAACTGTACATACCTCCAAACTTTCAGACCTACAGAACAACTATGGGGGTCATTCAGACCCGTTCGCGAGCAAAGTACGCTCGCAAACGGGTCGATGTTGCCCCACTGCGCATGCGCATGATGGAGGGAGCTCCATCGTGCGCATGCGCGAGACCCGGACTGCGACAGCCAAGCTGTCGCTCCGGGTCTCGCACCAAAGGGGGCGTGCTGTCGATGTTGATTGACAGCACGCCCCCTTCGGTGGGCGTGCCGGGGGTGTGCCTGCCAGACAGTGGCGTTCCCATGGGAACGCCTACTGTCTGAAGCCGGCCCCACTGACATCACTAGTTATGTCAGTGGGAGTGATTTTGGCTCTGATAGAGCCAAAATCACTCCAGGGCTTGCGGCAGCAAGACCCTACCGCAGAGTCTCCGTCGCAAGCCCGATGGTCGCGATGGTCAAGACCATCGCGACCATCATCATGGACGCTCGCTATAGCTGTGGGTGGTAACCCACAGCTATGCGAGCGTCCATGAGGACACTCCAAAAAAAGGTAGGAGGGCCCTGATTCAGAGCGAGCGCTCTGGTCAGAGCGTTCAGCTCTGAAAGGCCCTATGTCCGCTAATCAGCACAGTCCAGCCTAAATCACAAAGGCTTGGATGTATGGAATGTAACTTTTGCAAACAAAAAATAAAATATGTGTGCACTGACCTGGGATATAGTATCCATAAAGATCAGAATTTGAGAATATCTAGATATGGGGTCTTTTCTGTAATTTAGATGAATACTGTATTATGCATCTAAATGTTACCCACGTGTATCCATTGCATTTGCATCTTCATTACATCATCTATCACCGTGGTGACTACTCTTGTGGTCATGTCATTCACCCGTCCGCTTCATATAGCAGTGCTCCTCACAGATGTTCAGTAATCATGTCAGTGTGTATAACATTACCATCCTCATTAGTAAACTTCTTGGCTTTTGGAACTTTCTGTATAACAGATTTATGAATAATAGATACTATGGGCAAAATTTACTAAGCGGCGGGTTCTAAACTCCGGCGGTTTGCCAATCTGCAGATTTAAACCCCCACCAAACCCCCGGGGTTTAGAGCCCGCCGTGAAACCGCCACCAAACTGCCGGGGTTTAGAACCCGCCACTTAGTAAAGTTTGCCCAATGTCTATATTAGTAGAATTGTTCTACAATTATCTCTTATGCACTTACTTTAATATAGCAATCATTCTGTTCCATTGGAGCCTATGTAGCTGATTCTACATGATGCCACAAGCGGAACATTTTGGTCACATGAACATAGCTCACCTAATGCTATTTCAAATATCCCACCCAAAGCATCTCCCAATTCAGTGGAAGTTCCTACTTGCTGGACCCAATGCGAAAAGTCCATAGTTTTGTTGAATATGAGAACTGTAAAAAGAAAAACTTTCGAACAGTGCTGATTACTGTGCCCGAACATGTAGTTCCACAACAGCAAAAACACCCCACACATACAATTAAAAAAGTTAATTCACACCTATAATATTAAATACAATTTGCGCTTTCCATTGCTTATCAACGAATAATGTGAAAGTAATCTGTCTTTACTCTTTATATAATGTAATAGGGGAAAAATCTATTAATGCTGATATAACTGAGCGCCTGCTGTTGACCGACTGTGATCTGTATTGACCGGGTGTTCCCTTAGCTGTTAGTTAATCGCAAACAGTGTTCAATCAACATCTCTCCTCATCATTTGTGATCATGCAGAAAAGATTGCCAGAATGTAAGCACTGCTGGGGCATGAGAACCATAAGACTGTTTACACAGAATGCAAAACCATGTTGCACAGGATCCACAACCAGTTAATTCTTATCCACCATTCGGGCACATCTATATCACAATGAATGTTATAGACAGATGCTGCAAGTAAATCCGCAGTACCATAAGCCCTGGAAGGTGCTCGAGCCACAAGCCCCTATTACCATAGACATTCCTTGTGACCGATTACCCAACAAAATAGAACTTAACATTGAACACTGTCAGGATGGCATTTTAATTAGAAAATACAGCCCTACTGTCCCCTGAGTGCTTTAATATATGCAGGAAGCCTCAAACTGAATTTATATAACAATACAAAGCAATATCATCTCATGTAGTGCAAAGAGATGTGGGGCCTATTCATCATCGATAAATGGCCCGGTAACCATGCGGAAACACTAGATTCCGCACATTTTACTTACCAGGCTATTCATCATCAGGGTTCCAATAGGACCCACTGATATTCAGCAAACTCTGAATACTGAACATTTTCGGAGTTTGCTGCCGAGCACAATCGCCATTTTCAGACGACACTTGCTCTCGTAGCCCTGCTAATAGGACCGGGGATGCGAAGAGGGATCCGAGTGGATCCATCCACCGCCTTCTCACGCACTCCCCGGTGGCTGTGCGCATGCTTGATCTCGGGTCACGCATGTGTAGTCGGGCTGATGGGGAGGAGGTAAGTAATGAATACTAACCGAGGGGACAGCTGCTTTTTGGAGCAGCTGTCCCCACACCGGAACAATGATGAATTGATCCAGTGTAATCTATCCCCCACTGCGAGTTGGATACTTAAGTATCCCTCGCAGTGAGATCAATACTAAATAGGCCATACGGCCTTCGATGATGAATAAGCCCCAGTGTTTGGTAAGGAGGGGTCAGGAGAATACTGCAGAGTGGTAGTGGTGAGTATGAAGGGGTCAGAAAAGTAGTGCAGAGAGATGTCGTTTGGTAAGGAGGGGTCAGGGTATGCTTGCCGCTGGCTGCCTACTCCGGGAGGGGGCAGCCAGGTTGGGGGTCATGGCCTATGGTCTAGGTGGGTAGGCGGCCAGCCGGGAGACTTGCCTGCTTTTGAGGGGGCACATGGTTTAGACTGTCATTTCAGACCTCAAAGAGACACTGCTAGTGAGTAACAACAGTATCAAGCTGTTTATTATTGTATAGTGTATTGTAAGTGTGCACTGTTGCACATATTTATTCAACTAGCTCTATGTTCTGTTGTTATTATTATATCTGCCATTTTATTGTGATAAATCCCCCCCTCCCTTTCCCCTCACCCTTCCCCTTTTGAGTGTGCCCCAAGTAGGAGTTCTATTCTTTCTTCTCTCCTCCATAATACCTTGTATACTCCAAGGAGCACCTCCTATTTATCTTTCTAACCCAGTTTGAGTGAATTACGTTACTTCCTATGCAGGGCCGAAACTAGGATTTTTGTCACCCAGGGGAAGGCCATAATTTGGCGCCCCCCAGAAAAATACAACATAGAGGATAAAAAGGGTGTGTGGTTATGTGACACAGTGATGCCCCTTAAAACACTATATAGCATAATGACCCTTATAACACATTACGCCACAGTAATACCCCTTACAACACATGCCACACAGTAATGTCCCTTATAACACATTATGCCACAGTAATGGCCCTTACAACACATTATGCAACACAGTAATGCCCCTTACAACACGTAATGCCCCTTATACATTAAGCCACAGTAATGCCCCTTATTCATTATGCCACAGTAATGCTCCTTATACATTTATGCCACAGTAAAGCCCCTTATACATTTATGCCACAGTAATGCCAGGGCCATGTGGTGGGTGAACTCGGGGTGGTGCGGGACGGGGCTACCACATGCTGGGGAACTGTCAGTACTGCCGTCATTGTAATGTGGCATCGCTCACAAACCAATTGGAGCTCACGCACCAGCAGCCTCTGCTGATTGGCTGCCGGTCTGCGAGCACTGATTGGCTTGCGACCAGCACCACATTAGACTGACGATGTCTCTGTGCCTCTCAAGGCTGGGATGCTGCTCCAAACCCACAAGAGCAGCAACCTAGCCTCCCGGCAGCCTCTCCCCGGCACCCCCTCAAGTCCGGCACCCAGGTCACATGCCCCTTAGCCCCCCAGTTGTGGCCCTGTCCTATGCAATTGAACTTCCTATCTTCCCCTTCCCTATATACAGTACATGCTTTTCCAGGGGGGCTGAGAGCATCCCCCCAATTTTCGGGAGGCTCACGGCCGTCCTGGGAGAGTAGGCAAGTATGGGTCAGGAGGGTAGTGCAGATAGGTAGTGGTGAGTATGGAGGGGTCAGTGAGGTAGTGCAGAGAGATATTGTCTGGTAAGGAGGGGTCAGGGGGGTAGTGCAAATAGGTCGTGGTGAGTATGGAGGGGTCAGGGAGATAGTGTGGAGAGATACAGGGGTATTCAATATGGGAGCGATAACATAGTTTTTGCGTTAATATCGGAGGTATGAGTATTAGTTTTACACCGTATTCAATTTCAAAGACTTATTGCAGTTTTGAAAAGTCTTTGATAAAAAACAGGGATAACTTTTCACCATTGAATAGGTGTCGAAAAAAAGTGCAGAATTGGGGTTTAGGGGTGCAGGCTTAAAAAAAATAGCCTGCACCCCTGGGAATGACATTTAAAAAAGAACTGTGTCAAAAAAAGTTTTAAAAAAAAATAGGGACACCCCAAAAAATTAATTTAAAAATTGGGGTGAAAAAAAAAATGGGAAAAAATTGTTTAACAATAGGGAAATAGGTTCAGGGCTATTCTGCAAGTATGCGGCAGGTGTTTTCTAGAATAGATTTATAGCGGCAGGTGCACAAATGCAGAATTTTTAAAGACTTACTTTAGGGACATAAAAATATGCTAGTACCCATTTTCATGTACCCCAAATTTGATGGGACCACTTAAAAAAACGAAAAAAAATAACCTAAGTGCTCTTCTGCATCACTTCTTCATTGTCGGGAAAAAAACACCTGCTGCGGCTATTTAAATCCCCGACTTTCAATTAAAGGCTAAAACAGGGGTACCCATAGTGATCCTCCATGTTTTTACTACTTTAGGGGGTCTTACAATTTTTTTAAGGAAAAATTTGTACGTTTACGCAAATCCAACTTCGGAGTTTCCTATTTTCGTTCATTTTATATTGACTACGGGTATAAGCGGGAGCGCGCCCGATACTTTAACAGTGAAGTTAACGTTTCATATTGAATACCCCTCATAGTGTTTTATAACGGTCAGGAGGGTAGTGCAGATAGGTAGTGGTGAGTATGCAGGGGTCAGGGAGGTAGTGCAGGGAGATATTGTTGGGTAAGGAGAGGTCAGGGGGTAGTGCAAATAGGTAGTGGTGAGTATGGAGGGGTCAGGGAGGTAGTAACTCTTGCAATGCTGGACAGTTGAAGTTAAATGAGACCACTACACATGTACCAACATATTCGGTCAGGTCTAACCCTGATGCAGATTTTGTCTTCCTTATGCCTCTTATCTTGCCTCAGGCTCTTTTCTGGCTCTGCCTCCTCCGTCTGCCTGATGTCTGCGCTGGCGGAACCATCAAAGCCGTAACAAGACATTTTAACAACCTGGGCTGAAGAGACCACCAACTTTTTTATGTGCCATATTCTCCGCTACACATACTCATATTTTTTTTTTTTTTTATTGATTTTGTCCGATATTTTTCTCCTCCACTCTTTCTTCATATATATTCTATACCCTATCCCACCTTTTATTATATATTATTGTGAATGTTTCCATTACACAAAATTGCTCTAGTTTTCAAAGGGAGCTCAATGTTCAACTACTGTACACAACCATATTAATTGCACTATGTATGTAATGCGTGAACACACTCCTGAATGGTCATAGAAAACTAAAATTATCTTCCTTGGCTAATGGTTTGTTCATAATACTATGGAAGTTAAGTTACAGGGGAAGTAGTATAAATAGGAACTGAGGATGAAACCTGCACACATAATATGTGAAGAACTCCCTATAGCAGCTATGAATAATTGTGCAAAACTGCTGACACTCTGACCCCCTTACCACCACCGATATCGCCCCTATCACTGCTTCCTCACACACTGCACTGCCAACATATTATACCACACATTGGTGCCCATACATTATGCCACACAGTACTGCCCACACATTATACCACACTGTAGTGCATCCACATTTGGCAACACTAATGCCCCCCACATTATGCCACACTGTAGTACCCCTACAATATGCCACACTGAAGTGCCCCCACATTATGGCACACTGTAGCGCCCATGCATTATATTACACTGTAGTGTCTCCCACATTATGCCAAACTGAAGTGCCCACCCATACCAGTGTAGTAGTCACATTATGCCCCACTTTACTGCTCCCCACATATGCCAAACTGAAGTCCCCCCACATTATACCACACTGTAGTGTCCCCACATTATGCCACACTATAGTATCCCCCACATTATGCCTGTAGTGCTCACAAATTATATTACACTGTAGTGCCCCCACATTATTCCACACTGTAGTGTCCCACACATTATGCCACACTGTAATGCAAACACATTATACCAGAGTGTAGTGCCCACACGTTATACCACACTATAGTGCACACACATTATACCACACTGAAGTGCCCACACATTATACCACACTGAAGTGATCACATGTTATATCACACTGTAGCACCCACACATTATACCACACTGTAGCACATTCACATTATGCCAACTATAGTGCCCCCATTATGCCACACTGTAGTGCCCACACATTATGCCACACTGTGATTGTTTTTTTCTGTGGGGGCCAATGTGTGTGTTTGTTTTCTTTCTGTGGGGACCATTTTGTTTTATATATTTTTCTGTGGGGCTATTGTGTTTATTTTTATTCTGTGGGGCCCAATGTGTTTGTTTTTATTATGGGGGCCATTGTGTTTTATTTGTTTTCTGTGGGAGCCAATGTTCTTTTTCCTGTATGCTGGCCAATTTGTGAGTATTTTTCCCATGGAGGCCAATGTATATGTTTTTTTTTTCCCATGAGGGACTGGTCGTGTGCCTTAGCAATTTTAACATCTTGTTCCGTGTGCCACGAGTTGAAAAAGGTTGAAAATCACTGCTCTAGATCAATACAGTAAGTACAACAATGTTCTACACTGCTGCCTACCTAGACAAATACAATATCTACAGCACATCCCCAGATCTCTCTAATGGTTAGAGTACACCTATGATAAATCTGTAATTAAGCTATCCATATTAAGACTCCATCTTGTCACAGGATGGTGTGTGCCTTTAAATATTCATAGCTTTAAATGTGAAATATTAGAAAGACTGATTTCTGCTGAGCTATGAGCCGAAGTACCTTGGAATGTATAAACATGCAGATAACATTATGAATAAGACTGTGTATCCTTACCCCCTAACATTCCCACATGTACAAATAGTAATAATGTAATGAATGCTAACAAAGGCCCTCATTCAGAGCCGTACGCTCTGAGCAGAGCGCACGCTCTGAATGAGGGCCGGCCTCCATGAAAATGGAGTGTCCTTCTGGACGCTCGTATAGCTGTGGGTCACCACCCACAGGCTATACGAGCGTGCATTTTGATGGCCGCGATGGTCGAGACCATCACGACCATCGAAATTGCGAGCCGGAGCCTGCGGTTGAGGTTTTAAACCGCAAGCTCCGGAGTGATTTTGGCTCTATCAGAGCCAAAATCACTCCCACTGTGTCAGTGGGCCGGCTTTTGACGGGAGGCGTTCCCGTGGGAACGCCCCCGACAGGGAGGCACGCCCCCGGCACGCCTACCAAAGGGGGCGTGCTGTCAATCAACATTGACAGCACGCCCCCTTTGATCGGACACAACGAGCGAAGGACTTTCCTTCGCTCGTCGCGTCTGGCGCATGCGCACGACGGAGCTCCTGCCGTCGTGCGCATGCTCAGTCCAGAACATCGACCCACTTGCGAGCGGACAGCCGCTCGCGAGTGGGTCTGAATCAGGCCCAAAGACTGCTATAGGGAGATATAAGATGTGAATATTCTGATATGTTGCAATTGTATGAACGCTGTGCTTTATACTGTTATCTACACGCAAATATAGTCAGGGCAATCTTTGAACACACAACTGATGGATGTGTCTTGATTTGCCTCTCCTGAGATCTCTGTAATGCAGGGGTCTGACATACACTAAAGAGTTTGGGCTGGTGATTAATTACAATAGATTGGTTCCGATCTATCACCTTAAACACTGAAGTTACTTAGTGACACTCATCCAGTGCTTGTAATGTCCTTATGGCACACCCACAAGGAGCGAAAGCAACTTATATGGAGAACATTATTCTTAAAATTCTGAAGTGTAATGCTGCTCTTCAATGACAGTGATGAGCTGGGAGAGTGGCACCATCCAGCGGCACACAGCCATACTAAAGGGAGATGTTGCCCTTTACTTTCTGCCTGCAAAGGCAAAAAGCAGTGGGAGGTAGAGGTGCCATGTCCCAGCGGCGTCGCCATGATGGTGTAGGCCGCACCGAGTGTCATCCTCGGAAGGGGTGACACCAAATGCCGGCTCCTCCTCAGTGACGGGAGCCAGGTGCTGCAGTGCGACATTCTCCTGCAGCACTTGGCTCCTGTCACAGAAGATGAGCCGACAGTGAAGGCACAAGCCTCCAAGGGCACACCCCATGAGGGATTTCCTGTGAGGCCATGCCCCTTTATGGTAGGCCACACCCCCTTTTCAGCTGCATACCCGGTATCACCAGACCCGGTGAGGCCTCTGCTATGTCCTTCTTCTAGCCCTGGCATCTCTAGACCAATATAGTAATTACAACACTGTCATGCTTACTGGATATGTCTAGATAGGCTAAATTGTAAGATAGAGCTATAATTACTGTATTGGCCTAAAAATGTAGAAGAGTACTGGCAGTGCTGTAAATATTATATTTGTCAAGAAAGAATGGTGTAGTACAGTACTGCATTTATGGCAAAAAATATAAATTAGGGTGCTTAATCACCTGCGCCTAAAGGCTGCTTTAGTCAAAAAGGCTTGACCCGGGTTTAAGAACATAATCAGTATACTATAGGCATCCTTTTTCACCTAAATCTGGTAGGAGGCCAACTTCATCTGTGACATTGTATTAAGAATCAACTAATGCTGGGCATACACGGCAAGATAAAATGTCTGTCAGACCGACAGACATTTTATCTGGCCGGCTGCCAGCCGTAGATGTCCGCGGCATACACTGTGAGAGAAATCTCACAGTGTATAGCCTGACATCTGCGCTCCGCCCCCGGGGGAGGAGACATTTCCCTGTTCCCTGTTCCGATATCGGGCGGATCGTCCCGATAATTGCAGCATGTATGGCCAGCATTAGATGGAAGCTTAAGCCCACTATTTTACCAAGGGGCTGTATTCTATTAATCTTATGTATGTTTTATGTGATTATCATTGTGCGACATTATTAAAATTTCTGTGTACTATCTATGTTTCACACGATTATCACCTAATTTTTGGAATGTCATATACGTTTGCCCCTCCTCTGAGTGCATGTATATAATTGTGGATTTATGAAGCTAGTCTATATTGAATGATCTGCACTAAATTGTATTTGTGTTTTTCTCTTTCATGTTGTAATTAAATAGACCATAACTTATCACTTATTGAAGACCCATAGTAGTCGAAAGAAACATGGGCTTTTAAGATAAGTATTTATTTATCTGTTTATAAGGTGTCTCGGTGTAGTACCTGTATTAGTATTCTTTATAGTACTGCACTTATGTATTGGTTTAGAGTTGTAGGACAGTGTTGTATTTACAGAATTGTCTATAGTGGGAGATGTGTGAGACAGCGCTACAATTACTGTAATGATCTACAGATGCAGAGGTTAGGGACAGTGCTCTACTTACTGTGTTTGTCTAAAGTGGCATATGTGCAGGACAGTGTTGTACTTACTGTATTGGCCTAGAGACACAGACGTGTGGGACAGTGCTGTGCTTATGGTATTGATCTAGAGAGATAAAGGTGTAGGACAGTGCTGTGCTTATGGTATTGATCTAGAGAGATAAAGGTGTGGGACACTGCTGTGCTTATGGTATTGATCTAGAGAGATAAAGGTGTAGATCCTAGGACAGTTCTGTACTTTCTGTATTGGTCTAGAGTGGCAGAGTTGTGGGACAGTACTGTATTGCACTTACTGTATTGGCCTAGAAAGGTAGAGATGTAGGTCATCACTGTACTTACAGTATTTGTTTAGAGAGGTAGAGGTATAGGACAGTGCTGTAATTACTGTATTGGTCTGGTGTTTTCGCACCCAGATATCGGATCCAGCGAGGATTCCTGCTGTCATACACATCTGTGCAGCTTCTGTTCCTTGCTGCAGACCTAGTGTCCTCCCTAGCAGTTCCCACTCCTCCAGTCCATGGGCACTTCCATCTTGGACTGACATCACTCGGACATCCAGCCAATGTTAGCAAGGCAGATCCCTGATACATGAGCGGGTGTGCCAATCACCAGCAAGGGCGCCCTATTTAATCCATGAGGTGCTCGCAATAAGTACCCAGTATAATGCTCTCCTAGAGGCCTCAATACTTTGGTTCTTGTGTGCTTCAGTGAATCCTGTTATCCTACTGGGTCAGCCTGCTGGAGGGAATGCAGTCAGTGTAAGCAGGGGAGGCTCTCATACTGAGATTTTATATAAAAATGATTAGAATAATATAAAAGATATTTATAACTTATAAACATCTTCGTTTATTGTAATAATTTTTATAGTTAACACTGACCAGCTGCCTCGCTTCTGTATAGTCAGACACTGCTTGCAGAGCTGGGGGCTGGGCCACACCACTGCAGGTAAGCTGCACAGAAACCTTGTTGCGCTATCAGCAAGACACATCATACCTAATTGACCACACTCTACATGGTGATATTGGGGATACCACCAGTGTCTTAAGCCGCAACATCAGCCCACTCCATCTTGCACCCCCACTCCTGAGTAGCGTACCTACACCATCCCACCTGTATCCAAGCTGCACAGAAAGAGAGCTAATAGAGGCATGCCTCTGAGTAAGGGGGGCAGACCTTGAGCACTGATGGACACATTGGATGTGTCATGTGACCAGGAAGTGCACTGCAGTGCTTAGAGATCGAAGCTCAGTCAGCAGCAGCAAGAGAAGACAGTGATGCAAGTAGGAGAATCAATGGACAGTCCAGAGGCGGCTCCAGAGGTGGGGCTGCAGTGCAGTCCAGAATCTTTGGAGCTGCCACTGATGGACACTGAAGTTTAGTGTTGTGAGGGGAGAGTTACAGTGAGTAGGGGGTGAGACAGACTCCCAACACTCAGACCCATCTCCATGTGTGCCTCTGCAACCAATGACCTCACCGCACGTCACTGCCCTGCTGTATCTGTATTGTGCAATCCTGAAATCTTTCTTAGCGCTTACCTGCAATGAGCAATCCTGAAATCCTACAGTGGAATCCTGCTAACCCATACTGTGCACTCCTGACATTCTGCTGTGCTATTCAGTTGTAATTAATTATGCTAACCTTAATTTTGCTTCTGAATTCTATTACTATGCATACAGTACCTGCACCTTGTATATTGTGAACTCTTGATAACCGCACCTGTGCGGAAGTATGCTGATATCCTGCAAACCTGCCTGATGCAAACCTGAACTTTGCTACTTGTATCCTGAATTCTATTTCAAGGACTGTACATACATCTCAGGGCCGTTGGGATGGGAAAGACATAGGGCCTCATTCAGAGGCGGTTGGAGGATGCAAGTGGTCGCTCAGAAACTGGGCGGCCACTTGCATCCTGACCGCCCGCCTCTGTTGCGGTCGTTAGGCTGTGGGTTAACACCCACAGCTCTAACGACCGCTCCGGTGTTGGTCGCGATGGTCTGAATGACCCCCATAGTGTCTAGATGCCCTTCGCGGAGAGGACCCTGACGTCATTAGCTACTGTCCAATGTCATTCCCTACCATCCACGTGGACATAGAGGGGGAATATAATCTTGTGGCGTGTGTAACGAGTCACCGAGCCCGAAGTGTGGTGAGCAAAGCGTGCCCGAGAGGGGACAAATTCCTTCTCTAGGTGGACTTTATGGGCATGGAACCTCACTTCCACCCTCACTGCACTTCACTTCCAGGCCCCTAGCGCGAAGGGCAAATAAGCTCAACCATGGGGAAAATGTCTCTTGATGTCTCCTCCCAGTTTCTAGGGTGGTCAGATGTGCTCTGTAAAGTAGGCGGCGCGGCATCCAGCAGTGAGCACTGGCTGCACTGCAGAAGGCCCCGGTCATAGTGACAGGTCCCCCGGCAGCACGAGAGGGTGGGGTATTGTTGTTATTTAGCAGGCTGCACTCAGGGTTAGGTGTAGAATTGGGTGCTGCAAAGGACCTCTGATGTCACACCCACGTGACCCGTGACCAAAGGGGGAGAGGCAAGGATCCGAACGGATCAAATGTGTCCCCTCGCAGGCTCGTTACGCTTGCCATGCTTTGCCCACGTGGATGGTAATATTGGAGCAGTCCGGCACTGCCAAAGCGGTCATGTGGTTGCAATGTCAGAGAGGTCATTTCTCCAACTAGGATCTAGCAGAAACCCTGCACTCAGTACAGTTGCATTCCAAACAGTAGTCATGTGAACTGCCGGCATCATTTGCATCAGCCAAAGGACGTTCCGCAGGGGCTGCTGGGAAATGTAGTCCCTTCCTCCTCTGTGACCAGTGTCACAGAGGTGGAAGGGACTACGTTTCCCAGCAGCCCCTGCGGAACGTCCTTTGGCTGATGCAAAGGATGTCGGGTGGCTGGTGTAGTCGGGGGCAGGGACCAGCAGCATGGATACGTACAAGGGCTGGTCTTTCTTCAGTGGGCTCCTGTCTGGCCACCACTTTCTTCTATTGCATGCAGAGACTTGGCAGCGCTGATAGTAAGTACTGACTACAGTAGCTCCCCAGCACTGCTGTTTCCCCTTGCTGATAAATTCTGTCATGTGTATATGCATGTGCTGAGGCTACAGGTGTGTGATTTTATGTATGTATGTATGCTGAGCCTACCTATGTCTATGTTTGTTTACTGAGACTGCATGTTGTGTGCATGTGTGCTGGAACTGTATGGTGTGTGCATGTCAGTCTGCTGAGAATGTATGTTGTGTGCATGTCAGTCTGCTGAGAGTGCGTGGTGTGTGCATGTGTGCTGAGATTGTATGTTGTGTGCATGTCAGTCTGCTGAGAGTGCATGACATGTGCTGAGACTACATTGGTGTGTGTATGTATATGTGCTGAAGTAATGGAGCATACACACGGTCAGATTTTTCTTCAGATCTGAACAATCGTTCACATCTGAAGGAAAATCTGACATATCTGTCAGATGAACGATTTGAACGATGGTCAGATAACGATATCTGACATCTGATGTGTTTGCAGTCAGACTTGGACGATTCCATGCATTTTAATGCAGTCAAAAATTGTTCAAATCGTTCAAATCTTTGGTAAAATCGTTCATCTGACAAATCTGACCGTGTGTATGCTCCATTACAGAGACTACATATGTGTGTGCCGAGACAACAGTCTGTCCATAAGTCTGTGCCCACTGGCTGGAGCAGTAATTCCATGTACACAGTAAACCCAGTATAACAGATATTGGAAAAGTAAAAATATAAATAATGTCCCATTTTTTTTTGTGTGTGGGGGGGGGGCACACATCTCTGATGCATCTTGTATATTTGTGGCCTCTTGATCCCCTCCCCTCCAACATGACCCGTTCCATTAGGTACAAAACACTCTGCTCCTGGACTTCCCACCTAATGTATGATTGCAATCACCTGTGTTGAACGAGGTAGTTGATGAGAAAGGTGTTTCAGCACAGGTGTCTGCAATCATAAAGGGAAGTCCAGGAGCAGAGTATATTGTACCTAATGGGATGGGTCATGTTGGAGGGTCTGCTTGATACATGTACCTCTGCAGCAGTATGTTGCTATTTTTGGGCCCCATTTACAAACGAAAAGTAACCCCTTTAGCGCTTGCTAATGGGGTTATGCCGCTTTTCTGTATTTAGTAAACAGTGGTAATCTTAGATTATCGCTGTTTGTACAGCATCGCTCTCGCCTTCTTTTAGATGGCGAGTGTGATGCGGGCCCCATTGCCGACAATGTAGTCCTGGCGGTGCCTTTCCGGCTTCAGCGAAGCCTTCCAGGTACTGCCGGGTCTCACTGTCATGCACATGCGCATGACACTGGAGCCCAGTCGCTGAGGACGAGGATTCCGCTGGTCTTCGCGGGACCTCGCCAGAGGGTAATTATTACTAAATACTAGTGGAATTTTCGTTTGTATCATAGTGATACTAAACGAATATTGCTGCTGGTATTTCCCTTCATTTGTAAATGGGGCCCTTTATCTCACCAATCGTGATATTAATGCTCCTGGTTTTAATCTACATGAGGAGAAGTGGTAATCAGCCATCTAGTGTCACTAACACTCCAGTCACCACAGCTACTCCAAGGGTCCCCGACCCAAATCCCAATCCTCCTAGTGTCGTGGCAGTATGTTCCGAAGCTGGAGAAGGTGTGATGGCAGAATTGATAACTATGTAGAGTTGTGTGTACGCGGAGATACACTTATTTGTAAACGGATTGGGCCACCGGAAAGCCGAGACAATTCCCACTGAGCCGAGCTTCAATCTCCCCCTCTCCCTGCCGCGTGGTCTGACTCACAACTGCTGTGATCAGGCAGCATTCAGAGCTTCGGTGCGTGGACAGAAGCACATTACAGGCAGGGCTGGCGGTGCAGCTGGTCAGCTGTGCCGCCCGCAAACTAAAGCAGCAGCCAGGACAGCATATATATCAGGACCGTCTTATGGTTCATACATACGGTCAGATTTCTTGTTCGATATGAACGATAACTATTTAAAAAATCGTTCATATCTGAAAGAAAATCTGACATGTGAGCCTGCAACGATGAACGATGTGCGTTCCCGCATATCAGATAACGATATCAGATAACGATATCAGACAATGTCTGTGTTTGCAGTCAGATTTTGACGATTTTATAAATTATACTGTCTGAAATCGTTCAATGTCCATCTGACCATGTGTATGCACCATTACACAGTGCCTCCCTGGCCCCTCCCTCTCGTCCCTGAGCTGTGTGTATCAGCCACGCTCTCCTCTTCCTGCGCCTCGCATGAACGGTTACTGGACAGCCTGTGGCTATTCTTCCTTCACTCATCACACTGTCCTGGCTCACTGCTGCTGCTCTGTAGTGGAAGAAATGCAGGTACTATGGGGGTCCTGTGGGTGTATAGTGAGGGTAGTATAGGGAGGGGGGCTGTGTATACCGAGGGTTAGTATGTGGGGGCTGTGTATACCGAGGGCTATTATGGGCGGGGCTGTGTATACCGAGGGCTAATATGGGCGGGGCTGTGTATACTGAGGGCTAGTATGGGTGGGACTGTGTTACCTGACTGAGGGGTAGTAAGGGTGGGGCTGAGTAGTATACTGAAATGCAATATGGGGTGCTGTTTGTACTAAGGGATAGTATGGGGGCTATGTAAAATGCATTGTAATAAGGGGTGCTGTGTATACTAAGGGGGGGTATAGGGGGGCTATATATACTGCATTGTAATAAGGGATGCTGTCTGTACTAAGGGATACTATGGGGGCTATGTAAAGTGCATTGTAATAAGGGGTGCTGTGTGTACTAAGTGGGAGTATAGGGGGGCTTTACATATTGCATTGTAATAAGGGATGCTGTGTATACCGAGGGCTAGTATGGGTGGGGCTGTGTATACTGAGGGGTAAAATGGGTGGGGCTGTGTATACTGGCTGAGGGGTAGTATGGGGGGGCTGTGTATACTGAAATGTAATATGGGTTGCTGTTTGTACTGAGGGATTGTACGGGTGGGGCTGTGTTACCTGACTGAGGGGTAGTAAGGGTGGGGATGAGTAGTATACTGAAATGCAATATGGGGTGCTGTTTGTACTAAGGCAGGGGTGGGGAACCTTTTTTCTGCCAAGGACCATTTTGATATATATAACATTATTCGCGGGCCCGGTGCAGGCCATGCTCCCTCCGTGTGATGTCACATGGGGAGAGGCCACAATCGCCGGTGAGTACAGCAATGCCCGAAGCATCCTGAGGATGCTCTGGGGAGCTGTAAAGGCAGAGGTGTGACCTTCTGAAGCGTCCTAAGGACGCTCCAGGCAGCACTGCTGCATAGATTCTGGCTGCAGGGTGCCATCCTAGGCACCCTACTAGCCAGATGAGATTAGCAGAAAAAAGCTCAGAGGGCCAGACCAAATGATTCCGAGGGCCTTATACGGCCCCCGGGCCTGAGGTTTCCCATCCCTGTACTAAGGGATAGTATGTAAAGTGCATGTGTATACTAAGGAGGGGTATAGGGGGGCTATATATACTGAATTGTAATAAGGGATGCTGTTTGTACTGAGGGACAGTATGGGGGCTATGTAAAGTGCATTGTAATAAGGGGTGCTGTGTGTTCTAAGGGGGGTATAGGGGGGCTATATATACTGCATTGTAATAAGGGGTGCTGTGTATTCTGAGGGGTAGTATTGGGGAGGGGGTCTGTGTATACTGCAATGTAATATGTAACCTACGCCAGTTGCAGTGAGAACTTGGATGCAGAGTGATTGATAGACAGGACATTTGTGGGAGGTAACGGGGGATGGCGAGTAAAACCCAGGTGTGTCCTGACTGCTATTTTCTATTTATTGCACCTCTGAATGTTTTTAGCAGATAGAAAGGGGGTGGCATTATGTAATATGCATGTTATATAGCTAGCGCCACTATGGCCAGGGGCTGGCTGGCAACTTTAAGCCTGGGGGGCAGGCACAAGTAAGTGGCCCGGTTTTCCACCAGCGCATTGCAGTGGAGAAAGTCGCATGATAATAGCCTCTGTAGGTGTGGCTTGTCTAATGTGGGCGTGCTTTAAATAGCCAATTAAATATATGAAAAATTGTTATGTCAAAGTGCTATAAACAAATACAAAGACCAGCCCCATCCCAAACCAGAAACCATTTTAGTGACCACTGCAAAATGCTCACAGCACTCTAGTGATGGATATACAATGCAGGAACCATTCTACTTACCAATATACAATACAGGGATACAGGGACCATTCCTGTGACTATTATACAATACAGGGATTATTTTCATTACTAAGATACAGTACAGGTACATTTCTCGTGATAGATATATAATAAAGGGAGCATTCTAGTGGCCAATTAGAATGCAGGGACCATTCTAGTCACTGATATAATGCAGAGAGGTTCCCAGTGACCGTCAGATCAGGGAGCGTCACAGTGATGTGCCACATACGCAGAGAGGTTCACAGTGACCATCAGATCAGGGAGCGTCACAGTGATGTGCCACATACGCCGAGAGGTTCACAGTGACCATCAGATCAGGGAGCGTCACAGTGATGTGCCACATACGCAGAAAGGTTCACAGTGACCACCAGATCAGGGAGCATTGCAGTGATGTGCCATATAACGCAGAAAGGTTCGCAGTGACCGTCAGATCAGGGAGCGTTGCAGTGATGTGCCATATAACGCAGAAAGGTTCACAGTGACCGTCAGATCAGGAAGCGCGCAGTGATGTGCCACATAATGCAGAGAGGTTCACAGTGATCTTCAGAACAGGGAGCATCGCAGTGATGTGCCACATAATGCAGAGAGGTTCGCAGTAGCCGCTAGATCAGGGAGCAACGCAGTGCTGTGCCACATAATGCAGAGAGGTTCGCAGTAGCTGCTAGATCAGGGAGCGTTGTATTGGCTGCCAGATAATGCAGAGCATCGCAGTAATCACCAGATAATTCAGAGACCAACAGAGACCCACATATAACACAGATATTATGAATATCCTCTAACACACATTATTACACCACCCCAGCACAGACTGTATTAAAACACCTCCCTCCCCCACAGAAAACAAAAAAAAAAGCAACTATACCTCTCCCCATTACATAAGTATTCCATCCCCCACCCCCTCAAATATAATTTAAACATTTCATATCTCCACTAACACTTACCTGTCTGGTCCCTGCGGAACTCCAGGTACAGGAAGAGACAAAATGGACTTGAGGGGGCGGAGACTTGGGCACGGACAGGAGGAGGTGGATTAAAATAGCCAGTTAGGGCAGGAGAGGGGTGGGCCTCCTGGTGAGGGGGCGGGATAGGGACAAGTTTAGAATAGCCAGAGAGGGTAGAGGAGGGGGCGGGATCTTGCCCTGGACACTGGAGAGAGTGGATTCAGTAGTGACAGACAGGAGAGGGGTGGAGACTCAGGGGTGTCTCAAGCAGGGAGGGACTGACACAGTCTCGTCTCAGACAGGAAGCAGGTAGTGTATCAATGCAAAGTGCACAGCCCCTGCTGCGGAGCAGACTCGGAACAGTGCTCAGTGTGCAGCTACAAGCTGCATGGATGTGACAGGCAGCTGGGTAACAGGCAGAGAATGCTGTCCAGCCGCTCTGATGGTTCTATTGTTGGAGCGACTGCAGAGCACTTTCTGCCTGTCACCCGGCCGTCAGTCCTGCATGTGCAGTGACACCTGCCCTCACTGAAGGAATAGTGTACCGGCCCGGGGGGCATATGGCACCCTGCCCCTCGTCCCAGCCCGCCCATGACTATGGCATAGTATAAAACACTATGGGCCTGATTCTGAGTGAGACGCAGTGGAGTGATGTTTTCCATCTGCTCATGCGCCTGAGTTGCACTGCGCACACATACTTATGGTGTTTGTACAGAGTTGCAGTACATATATAGTGTATTAGAAATGTACTGGCCATTCCTGGGCAGTTACAGGGGATTGGCTAGATGTAGCATAGTATGGGCATGTATTTGGAGTGACATCACAGTCGTTGCACAGGTGTACCCCAGGGAAGAGCATTTAGTATCATTAGCATAAGTCACAGGTGCAACTGCAGAAAAAGACACAAGGAAGGCCACGACTGCCTCTGACTCAGTATCAGGCCCTATGGGAAGGCAGTATCCCGCCCCCATTAGGGCTGCTTTCAGAAATTTCCCAGGTTGGTTTTCCATCCCAATTCGCCCCTGGACGGATCCACCAAGGATAGGACTAGTGCAAGTTTGCACTGATAATGATTACAGCTAAGGATAGTGACTTGCATAGATGTATACAGCTCAGCATACGGGAAAATACCAACATTTCTCTGTACACGCAGTGCAGGTGATTTGCATTCAACTCTGTATCTGCTCCATGGCCTGTTTTGCCAATTTATTGATTGTAAAAAGTAGTACTGTAGCTGTTATCGCCTGACACCCTTCAAGTCACATACAGAAAGTGATGCATTAAGTCATACTGTATCACATTTACTCTAATGGTGGGTACACACTACACGATATGCTCCCTGAGCGATATCGTGTAGTGTTGTCCCCGGCAGGCTGTGCTCAATGTCGTTCATGACATTGAGCACAGCTGCTGAACGATATCATTAACGATATCGTTCAGCGCCGGGCTCTCTCCCCCATTCCCTGACATGCAGCAACCTGACGACATCATCAGGTTGGCCTGAATGTCAGCCCGATGAACGATGATGACGAACGACCTGCGGGAACGCGCGTCGTCGTCATCGTTCATCTTTTTGGGGTTAAATATGGACGATAAAGTGGACGACTGAATGATAACGATATCGTTATCGTTCAGTCGTCCACTTTATCGCCCAGTGTGTACGCACCATAATGGCAGAGCGTCTGAGATGTACAAAGCTTTATCTGTATTTTAAGTGCTTGTTTTATCACCAATTATTTTAAATATTCGCAAAGCAGACAACATATATAGTGGCATTTAACACTGCCTATTTCTCCCAGTACATCCATTTCTAACAGACTCTGATACATACATAGAAACGGGCAATGCAATATGGTCAGCCGGCCGTGCACAGCATAGAGACACCGTCACCGCTTTCTCAATTTGCTGGGTGCCCTTTGAGATTTTGTTACCAGTGTAATACCCGGCAGAGCCGGGCTTAAGCTCCGCCCCCACAATTAAGCCCCGCCCTGCCCCCAGTGCTGCCGCGATTAAGCCCCGCCTCCCGGTGACATCATCTGTCAATCATCGGGAGGACAGGAGGAAGCAGGCTGCAAAGGAGGCGGGGAAAAGGGGACCTCGTGGGAGCGTGAAAGCGTCCTGAGTGAGAGAAGGAGAAGCTGTGTGGCCATTTTAGGCTGGGGATGGGAGGAGGGAGTTCCCGCGGTTCCCTGAGGTTCAGGGGAGGGAGCATGGCTGCTGCCATGAGCCACATCTCATATGTACAGGAGAATGCCCCTGTAATGCAGTAAGGGGCCCCTGCGAGAAGCCCCTAGGCTTTAAGAGGTCTTGAGGCCCCTGGATACAGACAAGGGGGGGGGGAGTCACCCCTCCCCATAGACCTGTAAGGGAGCTGCTATATGAGGAGCAGCACTATTGATAATGAGACTCCCTTATTAGAAGAGGATTGGGGAGTGCTGGAGAGGTAGCAGCTGGAGCCAGAGTACCTGTTCAGTGAGGAAGTCACTGCAGAGGATCTCTGGAAGTACTGCCTGATGCCGCAGTGGAAGATGAGAGATCTCCTGTGAAGAGACAGCCCATGTGATGAGAGGGTGTGTGTCTGATGTGTAATGCTGGATTGATAGCCCCTGGAGAAGTGCCCCATAGTGAGGGAGGGCTCAGTGCAAAATGGCAGTGTGGCTAGAGGGGAGTCCTATGGAAGAATCCTGTGTAACCAAGTGCTGAAGTAGAGAAGCCCAACAGTGAAAGGGTTATCAGTATGCATTAAGTTGCCAGCACGTCAGATGAAAGGTCCCTGGATAGTGGGACTTGTACTAGAGGCAGAGTCCTGGGATATACAGGACGTTAGTATGCCTGAAGAAAGTGTATGCGGGGTGATGGAAGGAGGGAGGGTCCCTGTGTAATGGGATGTACCGCACGTTAGCAGTCTCTCGTGAGGATAGAGACGAGTGCAATGAACTTCGAATCTGGAGTCCCCTGTATGAAGTTTTTGTTGGACTGACGTGTAGAACTACTGAGCCCAGCAACACCGGGTATGTGCTACTATTTCACTGCTCTGTCATATGTTTAAGTCTGCGCTGGAGGTGTTCGTTTGGAGTGGAACGTAACTAATCTTCTGTAACCATTAAGCGTAAAATACAGCATTTACCATCTGCTGCAAGAATTGTGCTGGAGTAAGTTGGCGAAGTAGAGCTTGTAACCGTTCCGCTTACTGTTCTGGAGAATATGGAGGGTGTAAATAACGTTTTCTTGTTATTGCATCATGAGATGGTCTGGCGCCCAACATTTCTTTACTGCACTGCATCTGTTGTCCACATGTGTTCCCTCCATCAGGTACTTTGTGCTAAGCACCCGAGTATTCGGGGGCCTTGCTGGTCATGGATGCCATACCCACGCCATAGCCGGAGCAAAGAAGAGTCACCGTGAAGAGGTGAGAGACAGCATTCAGGCACTCCATGTAAGTGTATCACAGTACCAGTAGGGTTTCACACCAGCAGGCGCCCAGTGGCTCCTTCCTGCAGCCGAAAGCTGGAGCTCACTCCTGAGCTTCACCTTTCCGGGCTCCCACAGTGAGTGTAGGGAGAGACGTTGTGACATCTGTCCCATAGTGCCGATCACGAGGAGCTTTCGGACGGCGACAGGAGTGAGACTTCAGGTACACAGTGTTGTATGTGTGTGTGTCATTGTGTGCAAGGGGTACTACTACTGTAGACATTGCATAAGCGGTATTGCATATGCGGCTCTACTGCTGCAGGCATTGCATAAGGGGCACTACTGCTGTAGGCATTTGCATAAGGGGTATTGCAGAAGCAGCACTACTACTGTGGGCATTGCATAAGGGGCACTACTGCTGTAGGCATTGCATAATGGGTATTGCAGAAGCGGCACTACTACTGCGGGCATTGCATAAGGGGCACTACTACTGTAGGCATTGCATAAGGGGTATCTGTGGGGATTGCATAAGGGGCACTACTACTGTGGGCATTATGTATAAGGGGCACTACTACTGTGGGCATTGTGTAGAACGGGCACTACTATGTTGTGTAATTGAATCAGTGGCACTATGTGTGGTGTAATTTGAATAAGACGGTGCTACTGTGTGGTGTAATTTGAATTGGTGGTACTATTGTGTGACCACACCCCTTACTTGTGAGACAATACCCCTTTCTTGTGAAACCACACTCATTTTGTTGTTCCTTTATAGAAAATGGGAGGGAAGGCGCATATTTATAGTTTGCAGGGGGGGCGCCGAATGCCCTAGCACCGACCCGGCGTTCAAAAGTTTTCTCAACTTTATCTCTCCAAGATTTCATAAATCTCCCTTTATAACCAGAAAAACACATATGTACAGTACAAAACAGTACCTGTACAAAAGGACACATATACTGTACACACAGACACCTAAAAATGTTCTGTGGATCAAAGGCAGTAGCACTTATAGTTTATTTTATGGAGAACATAGAACAGTATACCACACATTTACTACATGTTACTATTATAAATGTCGTGTTTAATTCTAATTAACTCAGAATTTCAACATCATAGGATAATAAATAATATTGAGCATTACACCCAGCATGCAGTCAAAACAAGTGATACTGAGCACTTGGTTCAACAGTAACAGAATAAGATAATAAAGTAACATGTTTAAAATGTGACTGTCACTAGAAGTTAAGAACAAGTGGCATCTACTAACACAAAAGTTCCTACAGGGGCACTTATATACACACACTCGCAATATAGAGAAACACTAGCATGCAAACACAACAAACCGTCATTTATATAGTGGTATACAGACATGCAAACACAACCAAATACACATTTGTAGGTACAAAAACGCACATGATTGTCAGATTATTATGGAAGGTATATGCAGTCAGTGTTTTCTCTGCTGGAGAGAGGACTTCTCACTGACTATAAATTAGCTGTCTCCTGCCAGAAACAAGTGCCAAATAACTTTTTCCCACCAGTCTTTAGTGACTGTATAATGTAACTCGTGGAATGAGTCAAGTCTGTGAAACATAGCAATGTAAGCTGTTACAAGGACAGGAGATATGTCACAGTAATACAACACCAACCCTAAAATTAAAGTTGGAGTTTAAAAACAAGCTACTGTACAACACACATACACATTATACATTTATACATATAATTTCCTATTCAGAGCTGAGCTATAATAGGCAGAATGCCACCAAATTTAGTAAGAATAAAATTCAAAGCATAGGGTCATATTTATTACACCTTTTTTGGTGGGGCACCCTCAAATATTGAGGATCCCTGGGATGTACCATTTCTGACTGCAAAGCAGCCCCCATTCTACGGGGGCTGCTATGTAGTTGGATTTACCAAGCTTCAGTAGCGAACGCCATCTGCAGATAGCATTAGCTAATATTAGCCTATGGACTACTTAACGCATATTCTCCAGATCCCTCTCCGTCAACCGCCATTCGCGCATGTGTCGATCACAATAAGCGCAAAGACACAGAATGAGGAACCAAACTAATAGCGTAAGCTACTGTATCACTCTGCTTTTAGCTATACCCCAGGATGGGCTTTTATGGGCGCAAGACTCCCTGCTAGAGTTTTTACAGAAATTCACATGAATATATTAATTTTCACATTGAAAATTTAGGCATAACATGTGCATCACATCCGTATAAAAAAATGGGCCGTGAGAATTTATTTTTTTTCTAAAATCTGCCAGTAAGGGAAAATATGGTGCTGTACAAGATAATTGCACCCATTAACGTAGAAAACTTTCACAACTAAGAGGGGTATTCAATATGAAACATTAACTTCACTGTCGAAGTTAACGTTTCATATCGGAGTTTTTTCCTGCATTAAAGTCTGGTGCGCGCTCCCGCTTATCCCCGTATTCAATATAAAGTTAACGAAAACGGGAAACTCCGAAGTTGGATTTGCGTAAAGTTACGAATTTTTCCTTAAAATAATTGTAAGACCCCTCTAAAGTTGTAAAAACATGGGGGAACACTATGGGTACCCCCGTTTTAGCCTTTAATTGAAAGTCGGGGATTTAAATAGCCGCAGCAGGTGTTTTTTTCCCGACAATGAAGAAGTGATGCAGAAGAGCACTTAGGTTATTTTTTTCGTTTTTTTTAAGTGGTCCCATCAAATTTTGGGTACATGAAAATGGGTACTAGCATATTTTGGTGTCCCAAAAGTAATTTTTAAAAAATTCTGCATTTGTGCACCTGCCGCTATAATTCTATTCTAGAAAACATCTGCCGCATACTTGCAGCATAGCCCTGAACCTATTTCCCTATTGTTTAACAATTTTTTCCCTTTTTTTTTTTTGCACCCCAATTTTTAAATTAATTTTTTGGGGTGTCCCTATTTTTTTTAAACTTTTTTTGACACAGTTCTTTTTTAAATGTCATTCTCAGGGGTGCAGGCTATTTTTTTTTAAGCCTGCACCCCTAAACCCCAATTCTGCACTTTTTTTCGACACATTCAACGGTGAAAAGTTATCACCGTTTTTTATCAAAGACTTATCAAAACTGCGATAAGTCTTTGAAATTGAATAGGGTGTAAAAGTAAAACCTGCGATAATGATGTCATAATTGCGATATTAACGCAAAAACGATGTTATCGCACCCATATTGAATACCCCTGTAAGTGGGATCAGGAGTGAGAATCATTTTTAGCAGTAGTAAACGTACATAATATACATGCAGTATTAACACTGTGCCTATATAGCTCTCTACTTTTGGAGGACAAACCAAAACTTTAAAATTATGCTAATTTTCTGCTCTCTTAATTGCATTTCACATTTTTTTTAATTTAATAATTAAAATTTCATGTCCGTTCAGTGGAATTTCTCCTTCATCCACTAGGGGACACTGGAGGCTAAAGACAGTGTGGTATAGACTGTGCTAAGCGGAGCTGGGCACTTTAATTTCAAGAAGTGTGACTAGCTCCTCCCCCTCTATACCCCCCCTACAAGCCTCAGTCTAAGTACAGGATGGGGGGCTGTGATTAAGGATCTGAGACCGCTTGACCTCACAGTAAGCAAGTCTGCTGCTAAAGATATTGGATTTGCGGGTAGTGTTCTACGCTATTCAAACTGCATATCACCTGTTGCGGGGTCAGGCAATCGGAGTCCAGTCGGACTTTGCCACGACCTTGGCGTTCATTACACACCTGGGCAACAAAGTTCTCAATGGGAGTTGTAACTCGGTAGGCAGACTTCCTCAGCCGACCGGTCGCATCTGGGGTCTTCATCCGCAGGTTTTTCAATGGCCCCTTTCGGTAGGGTTTTCCACAGGTCGACCTCTTGGCATAAAGGCAAAAAAACAAACAACTGCCTCTCTACTGCTCTTGATTAAGAGTCCCAGGGGTTGTGACAGGATACGCATTGTCAAGTCTGTGGCAGTTCCAATTTTGTCTACCTATTCCCTCTGTTTCCTCTTCGTTTTTCTGTGGACAGGACTGCAGCCATAAGTGCTACAGAAACTCTTTGTTTTGTATGCTGCGGTTCGTCCTGGCTAGCCAGCCTCCACACAGCCGCTGGCCTGCTAGAGTTGTCTGATCTTCCCACAGGTGGATATTGCTTCCTCTAGGGAGCCTCCACCTTTTTTATTTTAGAGCATTCCTCTTGCTCAGTCGGTATCTCATGGGCGGCTGATCGCAGGGAGTTTTCCATGGGGTTTACTTGCCAAGTGGCTACTTGGTCTAGCCGGCATACCGGTATTGTTTTTTTACAGATTTGACATGTTTGCGGTCTATGCAGCGCACCATTTCCTGTCTGTTTTGCAGGGTTCTCAGCGATTTCCCGTCCGTAATGGGAGCTCTGGAACGTCCCCACTGTCTTTTTAGCCTCCAGTGTTCCCTAGTGGATGTAGGAGAAAACAGGATTTTGGTACTTACCGATAAATCCCTTTCTCCGATTCCGTAGGGGACACTGGACGCCCATCCTGCGCTTTTCCTTCCTACCAGGATCATTTTATGTTATGACTGTTAGAGACTGGTTTGATGTCTCTGGTTGTGTTACTGTTATTTCAATATTTTTTTCTTCTGTTCTGTGTACTTGCTTCGCCTCCTCTTTCTGTTTGCTTTTTCTCAGCTCCTCTCGGGCACCGTTTTCTTAGACTTGTAGGAGGGTATAGAGGGGGAGCGGCTAGTCACACTCCTTGAAATTTAAAGTGCCCAGCTCAACAACTTTGTCCCTGACATGGTACCACAACAAACCTGCCAATAGAGGGCCGCCCACCAAAACTCACTGACCGGGCAAGGATGGCATTAATCAGAGAGGCATCACAGAGACCAAAGGTAACCCTGAAGGTGCTGCAGAGTTCCACTAAGCTAGAGGCATCACACCATGAAGACCAAGGAGCTCTCCATACAAGTCAGGGACAAAGTTGTTGAGAAGTACAATTCTGGGTTGGGTTATAAAAAAATATCCAAATCTTTGATGATGCCCCGGTGTACCATCAAATCCATCATCATCAAATGGAAAGAACATGGTACCACAACAAACCTGCCAAGAGAGGGCCGCCCACCAAAACTCATAGACCGGGCAAGGAGGACATTAATCAGAGGTGCAGCACAGGGACCAAAGTTAACCCTGAAGGAGCTGCAGATTTCCACAGCAGAGACTGGTGTATCTGTGCATTTGACCACAATAAGCCGTACACTCCATAGAGCTGGGCTTTATGGAAGAGTGGCCAGAAAAAAGCCATTACTTAGTGATAAAAATAAGAAGACACAATTTGAGTTTTCCAAAAGGCATGTGGGCGACTCCCCAAATGTATGGAGGAAGGTGCTCTGGTCAGATGAGACTAAAATTTTACTTTTTGGTCACCAAGGAAAACGCTATGTCCTGCGCAAACCCAACACATCCCATCGCCCCAAGAACACCATCCCCACAGTGAAACATGGTGGTGGCAGCATCATGCTATGGGGATGTTTTTCAGCAGCAGGGACTGGGAAACTGATTCGAGTCGAGGGAAAGATGGATGGTGCTAAATACAGGGATATTCTTGAGCAAAACCTGGTTCAGTCTGCCTGTGACTTGAGACTGGGACGGAGGTTCACCTTCCAGCAGGACAATGACCCGAAGCATACTGCTAAAGCAACACTCGATTGGTTTAAGGGGAAACATTTAAATGTGTTGGAATGGCCTAGTCAAAGCCCAGATCTCAATCCAAATGAGAATCTGTGGTCAGACTTGAAGATTGCTGTTCACAAGCGTAAACCATCCAACATGAAGGTGCTGGAGCAGTTTTGCTTTGAGGAATGGGCAAAAATCCCAGGGGCAAGATGTGGCAAGCTCATAGAGACTTATCCAAAGCAACATGCAGCTATAATTGCCGCAAAAGGTGGCTCAACAAAGTACTGACTTTAGGGGGGTGAATAGTTATGCACTCTGAAGTTTTCTGTTATGTTATCCTAAATGTTGTTTGATTCACAATATAAAAAAAAAACACAACTTCACAGTTGTAGGCATGTTCTGTGAATGAAATGATGCACACCTTCAAACAATCCATTTTAAGTAAAGGTTGTGAGGCAACAAAACATGAAAAATGCAAAGGGGGGTGAATACTTTTGCAAGGCACTGTGGCCCTGATTCAGATCCGGATGCTCTGAAAGAGCGCTCGCTCTGAATCAGGGCGTTTTTTTTTTTTTTTGTTCGGCCTCCTGGCCGCTCGCATAGCTGTGGGTGACCATCCACAGCTATTGCATTGCAAGCAGCCAGGATGATGGTCGCGATGGTCAAGACCATCGGGGCTTGCGACGAGACCCTTGTGGTAGGGTCTCGTGGCCGCAAGCCCCAGAGAGCTTCTGGCTCTAATAGAGCCGGAAGTTCTCCCACTGACATCACTGGTGATGTCAGTGGGGCCACCCACAAACGGCAGGCGTTCGCATGGGAACGCCTCCGTTTGTAAAGCCACCCCCCCGCCACGCCTACAAAATGAGGCCCCTTTTGTAGTGAGCCACGGAGAGAGAGAATTTCTCTCTCGCTCTGGGGCTTGCGCATGCGCAATGCGGTCGCTGTGCGTGCGCAGAGCACACAGTCAACACGGTCGCGAGCGAGTCTGAATCAGGCCCTGTGTGGGTGTGTGTGAGAGATATATAATTTCTGAAAAAAAATAGATTATTGCACTGATTGCGCCCATAGAGGTTGAGTTTAGCCACGTAAAACGACTACCCCCGACCAAAGTGCTGGGTATGATCGTGAAAAGTGCCGTTTGGGCGACCAAACGGGTCACTTTGCCCATTTCATTCCCTTGAAATGGTGCTCCGGCAGCTAATCGCACCCGACAGGAGCAACAATTGAATAGCTCCTGCGGGCTTGAAGGGGGATAAAAACAATTGAATACCACCCAAGGTATTGCAAATATCTTATGTTTTAAGGCTCATTTATTTATCCCTGCAATAAAAAAAACACCATTTCCAAAAACCAAAAAATGTGAGATAGTTACTCAACAAATCCTCATTTATATAGCACCACCCCCATGTAGCAAATAAGTAAGGCACCCTATATCCTATATCTAAGGAGCAAAATCACACTGCAACATGCACATTACACACCACCATAGCTTGTGAATGGAGCTCAATTGATGCACTATGTACGGATTGAGAGCTCTATTCATGTTCAAATTGAAATGGGATGTAGTCAACATCCCGGCGTGCGGGAAGCCGATGGTCAAAATACCGGCGCAGAAGTCCCGAAAGTTAGGCACTAGAGGTAGGGTTAGGTTTAGACACAAAGGGGTTAGGGTGTGGGGAGGGAGAGGTTAGGGTTAGGCACCGAAGAGGGAGAGTTAGAGTTAGGGGTAAGGATAAGCGTTAGCGACCTTACCTTGTAGTTTCAGGATTCTGACTGTCTGAATGCCGCTGTCTGTATTCTGACCAGCGGCATACCGACCGCCAGGATCCCATACCCAACCCATTGAAATGGCTACTGGAAAATATCACTATATATCACGTCATATCAATGTGATATATAGTAATGTTTTATAGCCAGTTAATACATACTTTTCCGGCGACGTCTTCCTATAAAAAATCCCTCCACAATCTCTGGCATATCAGGAGTCCGATAAGTCTTCTTCCCACTAGGCATGCACCAGCAGTGCCTTGTGGTCCAGCGCCTGCCCACGTAACAGAGCTGATACTGGACACAAGGGGGTGGAGCGACGGAAGAGGAGCATGAAGAGTGAACTGAACTGCTCCTCTCCCCCTACCGAGGTGCGCTTCAGCTCATTTCACCATCTTCAGATGGCGAAATGAAATGGGGAAGCGAAACAGAAATATGTTTCTGTTCTTTGAATTGCTCCCCCTATAATAAGGTATGGTGAAGCCATTCTTACACTAATCAGGGGCACTGCTGAATAAATACGATTTCTCCATGATATACTCCGTCTGGAATACGAGGAAGCAGCGAAAATTCCTGTTTTCTGAAGTGCTTTGTGTAACACGGCTTTCCACTGCTGCATGAATAGACCCCTGAGTCCTCCAGTGCCGAGAGGTTTGTCTCAAATAGGCTCTCAGCTAGATAATGGGGAGTGGATAACCCCTCTATCCCTTAATTATGGACATATATATGCAAAAATCCCATCTTATTTTCCTCTTATTGGCCAACTGTGTTCCCAAAATTGGTATATGAGCACAGATACAGGGTGCTTTGCTGAACTGTATATGCTACATTGCATGTATGTGAAAATCAATGAGCAATCAGATTTGACCTGTCTAGTGCATGTTACACAAAGGAAACAAATGAAAGCTTCATAAAACAATTAGGAAAAAAACTGTATATTTAACTCAGTCAAATAATATCGGGGAATTGTGACCTGACAGACACTATGGACCGTATTCAATTATCAGCAAAAAGAAGTTATCGGCGATAAATAAATCGCCAATTACGTCATTTTCGCATTTCTCACTTATCCTCGTATTCAACTTTTCGCCGGTGCGGAAAGTCAGTGGTTCGAACCCAGCGATAAAGTATCACCTATGTATAGGTGTCGAAAAAAAATTGTCCAGAATTGGGGTTTTGGGGTACAAACTTCCTACTCTACTCCCCTTGGACAGTCCCCAAAAGATAATCTGTGTCGATATTTTTTTTTTTAAAAGTTCCACGGGGCACCCCAAAAACAGTACTTTCGTTTTGGGGGTGAAAAAAAAAAGTTGGGACAAACTCTAGCAAAATAGACTCAAGTATGCCCCAGGCCTATATTACTGGGAGTGTTATATACATTGTGAATATAGCTAACATTAAACTTTATAATGAATGAAAAAAATGTGTAAACTAACCTGTTCTCTCATATTTACTAAACCTTTATAGAAATGGGGTATATTCACTTTAAGGTCTGTTTGTTGTGCAATATTAGAGTAAATTCAAGTTTGTTTCCTCATGACAGTACATCCCATGAGACAGAATAGTGCTTGTAAATCACATATCAACTTGCTTTCTATACATCTGCTCATTGAAGTGGGTTTTATGCAAGGCAGAGCATTTCATACATACCGGAACATATGGGTCTATTTCTGTATCACAGAGCAAAGTGGTTGAATGATTCTTACTAGGAATTGCTTGACTACACAGTCTTTTCACATCCACTAAGAGTCTGCAGTGCAAAGCACCCATATGCCTCGTCGCTTGCTATATCAGTCAACTCTCACACAGCAATACACTCATACAATAACCAGGCGTGGCCAGTAGAGGCAACTGCACTTTCATCTTGGTTTAGGACATAATAGACATGCCTATTGTTGAAAGGTCACAGGTACAAATTAAATATCCTCATTAAAAATCTTTTCAATGCTGCAACTGTTATTATGTAGCAGACAGGACCAGGGATATAGCCTGTGAGGCCAAGAAGGAAAGCATGCATTCCATATTCCAGAATTTGTTTTTTTTTACCAAGAGCAAGTAGAATACAAATCACAGTTGTAATTCTTTTGCGAAATTGTCATGAATAGTTATAATATCCTAGTGCTACAAACCCCTGGGGACTTGGGGCTCTATTTATTAACATTATTTTGACTAAAATAAAGTGAAAAAGGGTGTTTTCACATCCTTTTCACATTATTTTATTATCACCTATAGTTATTACAGGGCAATTGGAGTAGAATTCGTAATCGCTGCAATTAATGTGTTTTTTTTTTTTTTTAAAGCTGCAAGTTGTTAAAATGAATAAGGATATTTCCTCCTACAGAAGGTAGATACAACTTTTATATTTGAACTATCCGTTTTATAAATTTCAATTTCATTTTGTTTTTTGTTTGTGTGTTTTCACTTGAATTTTTTATTTATGTTTAAAAAATAGTACTGGAAGAATCAAGTTGGAAAAGGATATAGGCATGATTTTATGCATTTTCATACTAGGGGAGATTTACTAAGCCTTAGAGATAAAGTGGAGAGAGATAAAGTAAAAACCAATCAGCTCCTAATGGTCACTTTACAGGCTGTGTTTAAAAAATGATAGTTAGAAGTTGATTGTTTGGTACTTTGTCTCTCTCCACTTTATTGCTCTCCAATGGTTATGCTGTGTACATATTAGACAGACATATTGTTCGGATTGTCTAGTGTGTATGCATAGTGTTCACTCTAGCTCCGGCGGCAGGCAGGGCGCCGGAGCTAGAGAGGGCAACCTTGCGCGCGCGCCCGAAAAGGGGGCGTGATCATGAAATGGGGGCGTGTCTATAAGACGCGTCCCCTTTTCGTCATACTTGGGGCGTGCCCGGCGCTTACGGACATGCCGGGCAGCCCCCAAGCGCTGCAGAAAGGGAGAATAGATGCCGGGCGCATGCGCCCGGCGTCTATTTTCCGGCGGTGACCGGGTCACCGCATGTTTCTCCACCCACGGGACACTGCGTCCCGCGGGTGAGAACAGCACCCGCAGGCTGTGAGGGCAGGGCGCTTTTTGCCCTCCTCCTGGAGGGCAGGGTGCTTTTTGCCCTCCAGAAGGAGGGCAGGGCGCCGTGCCCCGCTAAAACAGCCTAACGGGAACGCTATATGCACTATGTGCCCTCCCGCGCAGCAGACATCTGGAACGACCCAGCGCCAACGCCAGGAAGGTGAATGGTGCAGGTGAATGATATATATCAGGCGGTCGTTCATCAGATCGTGTAGTGTGTACCGCCCACCCGATATATTGTGCCGTCGTAGTATCGGACGTTGAATTGGCAGTTGCCTAGTGTGCACCCAGTCTTAATACATCTACCCCATCTGGTAAGCTCTTCTCTTACAATGACCTGGCTTGGTCAGCCTGTCCTCTTGGTTCTACAGACAGAGGAGCTGATGCAGAACTGAACGTATGTCTGCTTGTGAAGCATACAGTATCTTGCATTTCTACAACATCTACACAACTGAATAGGTGTAACTGGGTTGTGACAGGTTGTTCTCACACAGGCAATGTTCAGTGGAGACGTGTTCATGCAAATGAGCTGGACATAAGCAAAATACACCATTATGGAGGTGAATCTCTTGCACCTTGTATAGTGCAAGTGTACACTGATAATAATGACTAGTAACAAACCAGGTCCATATACTACATACACAGTAGGGGCTGCATCTGGAGATCCTTACAGCTCTGCATATGGGCAATTCTATGCATTTATTCTGTGCATGTATCTTTTATCCAATGTACGCCCAATTTATTTCCAACTCTACGTTAGCCCCAGTGTTTGGTATAGTGATTCTGAATCCCCCATATTTTATAGGGAGATGGGATTGCTCAGAGGCCAGATACTCCTGGTAAGATTCTGTCAGCTCAGTTGGCCTCACTTCCCTTGTTGCCCTGTGCCTGATGACAAGTGCTTTCCTCAGGTCAGATTAGAGGTTACTGTAATTAGTGTGGAGAGAATGTCAAACAGTACTAGGTGGATGTATAAATTACACACTTCTCATTAATTATCATGCAGAGCACCAGCAATTTGTCTCTGCTTAACATCCATAGACCTTATACTGCCACAGCATCATACGATTAAACTCTGTGCACTCTGTAAGAAAATCTATTGCTACAAACCCAGTGACCTTTCTCTGTTACAAAGCATCTGTGTTACAGTATGTGACATTCTCTTAAAAACAAAATCACAATCTACATCATTCCATCATTTAAGACTTCAAGGACTTCAAACCAAAAGATGGACGTATCAAGCAATGAAAATAGTAGAGAAGTGGATCAGTGGAGACGTTTCCCATAGCAACCAATACTTTTATAGAATGTACTTGATAAATGCTACGTTGAAGCTGATTGGTTGCTATGGGCAACTTCTACACTGGTTCACGTCTTCACTCTTTTGACTGCCTGATGCATCAACCCCAAAGATCTATCTGACCTTTGCTTATCTCTGGCGTAATATTGGACCCATCCCTTAAAAACTGTCAAGAATCAATTCTTATATAAATGTAGTTGTTGAATTGTTTTCTCCTCTTTCGATTCCATGCAGTGTATTCAAGACTGTTACAGTATGCAGGATATTCTCCTGTCTGCACTTTTATCCCGGAAAGTGCTATCAGTGTTTATGACCTCTCTGACTGGCTGCAGATGCCACAATTCCAACACATCCCTCCTTACCCTACACATCTTTGATCCCTAAACCTAACCCCTAACCTTAAGCCTATCCTTAAGTCTAAACATAACTGTAAAAATCATGAAATCACCATGTGTCGACATATTTAGCATCAACATTTAACCCTGTATGCCTAAATACATGTCTACAGAATGATTGTCGACCTTTTGACTGACGACACTCAGAACCAGTCGACCTTCTGAATGTCAACCTTCTTATTGTCAACCAATTGACGGTATCCCACTAGTTTGTAAGAAATTGTTATTTATATGTATTTTATTATTTATTGAACTGTTCACTGGAGCTCTTTCTCCTGAGTACAGTAGAGTCCCGTGTGAATGGCCACTGTACTATGGGCCTGATTTAGAGATGTACGCTAATGCCACCCCAGCTAAGAATTTGTACCCAGTGGCTGTGCTAATGTCACAGCTGTGAGACGCTCACTGGTGGCTTCCCAAATCCAAGTGACTGAGTACAAAGACACAGCATCAATCGTTAATCAGCCTTCTCTGTAGCCCCTATATTTGTGCAGAATGGTGGCGGGTACTGAGACACTGGAGCCATTTTTACTGCATATGGGAATCACAGTCGCAGGCTGAGACATGCCCCCGAAATTGGCAGTGATACACCTGCTTTTGAGTCTCCACCTCCCATTGCCACCCATTAACGGTCCCTGTCTGTCAATCACTTTACAAATAAATCCTCACTGCGAGTGCCAACTAAAATTAAACTTGACACCTGCGCAGTGCAGTGAGACTGAGACGCATGCACAGATCATGGATAATTGCTCAACTAGGTAAACATCGGCATTGTGTCCATCTTTAAATCAGGGCCTATGTCTTATATTGGCTTTCACACAACTAGTCTTACAAGGGGGCAGTCAGGGTTAGGAAAATGGTCAGTCCTGAAGAGGCTGATGTTTTGGTGAGAAGTATGGGATTCTTGGTGTAATGCCAGGGGTCTCATATTTTTTTTAAAGACCACTAGATATATACATTGTCATTTACAAAACTATATAAACTTGTTGAGAACTTAAAATAGATGACATTATGTGACGCAGAATATCTGCTTAAAAATTCAAACCAATGCAATCATCATACTTAAACTGGGTACACGTTAGACAGTATATCTTCAGATCCAAAGGATCGGGCTAACATATTGTCAGAATCATGTAGTGTGTACCCACTATGTCGGCCGTTGCACACTCCCGCAGAGTCGTCAGTCGCATCGTCGGGTCAGCCCTACATGCAGCTCAATCTGGCAATGCGACTGACGACCCCATGCCGCGGAATGTGGCAGGGGCCGACATATCGGGCAGTCTGGTACGGATCGTCTAATGTGTACTGGGCGTGGGGGGGGGGGGGTGGTCGTCCGTCACATCGTTGGCTACACACATCGTTTAGTGTGTACCCAGCTTTACACTCACATTACAAGATCTTCAGAAAGTGAAGCCACTGGGAGAAGTGAGGGTTGAGTGGTGGGAGGTTGCAAGTAACATCTTGCTGAATAGGGTCTGTTTGAAATCGTCTAATATAGACTGACAAAAACCAACTAGATGGGAAAAACCCAGACTGCATTTGGACCTTAATGTTCTACATGCTGGACAATGCTGATTATATTATGCAGAGAATTTCACCTCCAAAGTTGGATCAACTTGAAAAGCCAGTTTTCCCAAGCTCCAGAGCAGACTACAGCAATATGTGATTTATTTAGCTGTTGTAGACCTTATAAGTCCTTGTATGCCCTGCATGGACATTTTTAAATATGAGCACACTTGATTGCCCTAAACTGCTCTGAAACTTGAGTTCTTCAAAATGGAGGACTGCTATGACCTGCCTGCCTCTGAACACACACACAATATTGGGGACAGTGCTTGGAAAAACAGACAGGTTCAGGAGCATGCAGGTGGCTGTGCCAAGGACACCATCCCTCATAGAAAACTGATATCAGTTTCCAAAAATCAAATAACAATTTTCAAAGTCGGGTTTTAGACAATTATTTCTGAAATGACCTCATACAATTCCATATTAGAAATCCATTCTTTATGATAAACAGTTGTAAATTGTATAAAAGAAAGCATTGAGATTTTTTTTTGCTATCTGCCTCACAAATTGAATGTCATGCTTATAAAGCAAGGCAGAGAACGAGTTCTCAGCTGTGCCTGGATGATAACGGATCAAACCCTCCTACAAAGTACAGATCAATCACTGGAAATGTGCTCCCCACACCATACACCCTCCATACCTACAGTATCACACTGTCCTGCTTGGTCCTAGGAAACTTCTACTCCATGCATAGTGATAGAACCGAACCCTCACACTAGGCTTGCATAGGTAGAGAGGCAGAGTGCACTATAGATAAGCATGTGAGTAGTGTCATACAGGCTGTCCAGATGTATATTTATGGGGCAGCTCATTCAGACACTAATCTAAATGTCTGGTAATCCTGATAAACAGGACGATTTAGAATTTAACCTTTGTTTTCTACTGAACATATCATACTCCACTTAGGGGGTCTTTTTCCTTTTTGTAAGCATAGAAGCCCCCACCCCACAATATTGGTACAGCGAATAATTCAGAGTAGAGTCCCTGACACTCTAGATTGTATATACTCATATATCCCAGGTAGCACCCTCTGCACACCTCTCACCTGTGTATACAGGAGGCGCAGGACAAACTTCCTTGGTCTTCTTCCACCTCTTAACAGCAATCCGCACAAGCGCATGGGAGGGTGGGACAGCTATCAGGAGCACACCAGATTAGGGGGCTCAGTCAGAACAGGACCTTTGGGTTCTCCAGTTGCCTTTTTTGGATGGGGCAGCCTCTTTTTTTTTTCTCTGCTGTGTGTAGATGAGCAGCTACAGGCTTCCCTTGGGCAGTGTGCTGTGTTTCTGTGGCATGAGATTTGGGTGGTCTGCTTTCAGCGAGCTCAGAGAACACAATGTATGACTGTAGAGGGGGAGAGAGCTTCCTTTCTGCTACTAAGCGGAGAAATGTGATTCTCTGTCACTCTGTATGGCTTCCCAGCCCCCTGATGCACATTACACCAGCCTCGCCCCTCCCTCTAATAATGGGGGGAGGATGATGAAATGAGAAGGGAGAAGTCTGCTAGCAGGTGCACTAGACAATGGGGTATTCCAGACATACATTCTGTATTATAATGTATATTTCCGTGTAATGTGTTTAATTTTGCTTGAAGCTGTCCATATATTACAGAATGTGCAAAGATACAATACACAGATTGTTTCCTTCATCACTTTGCACTTGTTCAAGAAAGCCTTATGAGTGCCACCAAGCACTGGCCTTTCATTGCTGCCAACTGATCTCTTGTCTGTATTTTCTATTTCCAGTTGTTATGGATGATACCGGCACTCTGAAAGTTTCAGTTGTTGTTTTTCTCAAGAGCACTTTACAGTTCTCATAATACTGTAATGACTGATATTATTCTTGTATCCGTTGGTAATTCAGCACTTGGACAGCTCCCTTTTTATGTGCTGGAAGTGGTATGTACACAGATGGGCCTGATTCAGAGATGGACACATTGTTGATAATAACCTAGTTGAGAGATGTTTTGCTACTCTGCATGTGCAAATAGTCCAGAATCCCTTACTGCACGCGAGCAAACCAATGTGTGCGATACCATTCGCAATTGAGTACAGAATCGCTAACACCAGAGAAAGGGTTTGCGGTCCCTGGCCGTATCAGGGTGGAGACTGGGAAGTGACCTAAAGGGATTACAAAATAGGGCCATTTCATGGGCATGTTAGGGGAGTGTCAAGGGCGTGTCTGGGAACGCTACTTTGTTCCCAGATGCAAATCCAAGCTTCAGAGGCCATGTTTACTTGGAATTGAGGAGAGTAGCTAGAGTAGACCCTAGACTACCGCAAATGTCGATAGTGTGACCAATGTTGGTGTGTTTACTGTACAATCTCCATAGCAAATGCTCAGACCACGCAGCCTGAAAGTGGATGTCTCACCATTCATACACTCCACCACACCGTCGAGCACAAAGGGAAGGCTGAGATTAGCATTTGCATACCGTGTTTCCCCGATAATAAGACCTACCCTGAAAATAAGCCCTACCCTTACTTTTGAAAAACGGTCCAAAATAAGCCCTACCCCAAAAATAAGCCCTAACAAAAAAAAAAAAAGAGGAAAAAAAATAAAGGTAAGTAAAGAATTGTACAGCAGGACTGAGGGCATGATGGGGATAAAAGCAGGACTGAGGGCATGATGCTGTCAATGTTAATTAAAATAAGCCCTACCCTGAAAATAAGCCCTATGGAGTTGTTTTGACCAAAAAAATAAATAAGACAGTGTCTTATTATCGGGGATACACGGTATTAGCACAACCACTAATGCAAAAGTGGCAGCCACCGCAGCTGCATTAGTAACCATCTCTTAATCAGGCCTACCATTGGGCCTGACTCTGGGTAGCACGCAATGCTGATGTTCACGTAGTTGAGCAAATTTTTAGTCACTGTGCATGCACAAAAATTTCTGAAATCTACAGTGCATGCACAAAGGTGCTATTGCGGTTGGGACAGACTTTATCAGAAATTGGATGGAAAAGTGATGGGGGTTCCTGGGCAGTGACTGGGATATTGCTAAAAGTGCATGCAAGAATTGTCCATCTCATGGGCGTATTATGGGAGTGCCAGTTAAAGCGGCAGCATTCACAGATGCACAGACGCAGCCATAGGAGTCCAGAGTCAGAGAGAGAAACTGCACCTGCCATAAAGCTGGTGCAAGTGTTGATGGTGGCGTCTAAAGAAATACCAGCGGTTTTACAGCAAGCAGGGACACTTAAAGTGGGCATCTCAGTTCTTACATATTTAGATGCATGTTTGTACATGAGGTTAAGGGCTGGTACTAGCATTTGGATATACTTTATTTGCAGCAACAGACGCAAAATCGAACGCAGCTGTGTCCATCTGTGAATCAGGCCCTGATGAGTGGAACAATAATTGAGTTTTACTTTTGCTTTGCCATTAGGCTGAGTGGCATTTCACAAGGTATTTGTGAGTAGACTAGTAATGCTTCAGCAATATCCACATGTTCTTTGCAGTCTCTGATACAGCTAGGATGATGACAATTTATTCTGCTTTAAGTAGGGTCAGAATGGACCACAGGGGCACAGGGAATATCCACGGTGGGCCCAACTGCCTGAGGGCCCCACCACCTCCTCTACTGTGAGGTTCCAGACTTGAATTATATATTATTACTCTTATTAGAATAATAGTTACCTGGTAGAGCAAGCACATGGGTGTTTGGCATGTTTCTATAGAAACTACACCAAGAGTTGCCCTCTTGCCAATCTATATTAGTGTTGGGTTAACATATCTAGGGCCTGCAGTGTCGAAGTCACACACAAGCAGATGTTTCAGGTCTGTGCATGCATCTGAGTCACACAGCCCTGGATTTCAATGAGCATTCCTAGGAGTAATGGGTGGTATGGCATACAGGGGCATGTTGCTGGCAGCAACTGCATCTTTTGCAGCAGTGTAGACACAGGACGCCATGTTCAGATGGAAAAATTGCATCTGACATAGGGCTGGTGCTAGCTTCAATGGTACGAGTGATGGTGCATCTAAAGACACACCAAGACAGATTAGTGCTGCAGCCAGTGGCGCTTCAGTAGGAAGATCATGGGTTGCGGCATTATCATAAAGATGCGGCTGCAGCAAAACAATTCTAAATCAGGTTCCTAATGTTTTCTTGTGTGGAAATAACTTTTAAAATACAGCATTTTACACTTACGTCATCCTAGTGGTTATAATTTAACCTTTATTTACATTGGTTTGTATTTGGCCTATACTATACTGGCTTGTGTCTATGGGGTCCTCTATCATGTATAGAGTGTCTTATTATGGTATACTAGCTGGGATATCCAGCCATACCCGGGTTGAAGACTGGACCTTGTAGTACACCTGCAGCCTTTATTTGTTTACTTTGTCCACGCCTATAACCCCATTCCATTCATCCTGAAAAGGACCCTACTATTTGCTAACACGTCTGCAAACTATGGCGTTACTACTGTAGGTGCAATGGGTACGGCTGCTATGGTGCCCGAGCTGCATCTGTGGGCCGCCGCTTCCCCTGCATCCAGGCACGTACACAAGGTGGGCTGGTCCAGTCAGGGCTGCCGAGGGGGCCCCGAGTGTCAGCGGTGTTGATTTGGTGCCGCCCCGCCAACTGATTACAGCTGGCGCACCGGCAAGCAGACATGAAGAGACAATCGGAACTACAGGACCGGCAGCCAATCAGCAGTGGCAGCTCCTGATTGGCTGCTGGTCCGTGAGCTCTGATTGGCTCGTGACTGGTGCCAGATTCAAATTGCAACGGTAGTGTCTGTCTGTGTCTGCCACTGCCTGGCCGCCCAGCGCTAAATCAACACCTACTGGCTGCTGTACCTTCAGGTCACCCTGCCTTACTGCACATCCATGTCACTCTGCACCCAGCCTTACTGCACCCCAATGTCGCCCCACTTCCAGTCTTACTGCACCCCCATGTCACCCCACACCAAGCCATCCTGTACCCAAACATCACCAGCCCCCATCTTACGACACCCTGCACCCATCTTTCTATACCCCCACATCACCAGTCCTGATCTTACAGCACCCCATATCGCCATCACCCATCTTACTGCAGCCCTAGATCCCCAGCCCGCATATAACTGCACAGTGCACACACACTCTCTTCTTAAGCATTATTTCTGTCCCGTTCCTGGACCTGCCCCCTGCCTGGACCCCCTCAGCGTTTCTTAACTGCTGTTCCTCAGTGGTCCCAAAAGCTTGCAGCCTCCTGGCCACCAGTGCTGAAGCAGTCTGCCTGGGGCTGCAGTGTGTGTGTGTGTGTTTCATCTTCAGTTGATTTCAGCATTGGGGTCAGGAGTAGAAGCAGCTCCCCCGCCCCCCGTCACTTCCTTCCCCTCTCCTCGGCTGCACTCTCTTCCAGCTCCGATCCCCGCACTGTGATCGCTCTGTACTGTCTGCAGGAGGGATCTGGCAGATGCTGCAGAGCTAGAGCCTGGGGATTGGTGGGCCGGGTAGTCAGCACTGCAGCGGGGGGACAAGAGATAGTGGATGCGCTGGCAGGCTGGTATGTTAAAAAAAAAAAAAAAAAAAAATCTATATATTTTTTTAAAAAGCTCTCCCGGCTCCACAGACATGTCGGCCCACCGAGAATCTTCCCGGTAAGGTCTATGATCAATCCGACCCTGTCCATCTGTAAATCAGGTTAATTATCCACATTTCTCAGTCTATACATAGCTCATACCTCTTGAGCCTGTCCCTTGAACACTGAAAACACCACCCACCTAGAATTCTCCCTCGGTACACAGCTCATGGGCTTGGTTCAGAGATGCTTGTGATTGCAGCAGTGGTTGCAAATTTTGCAGAGTCGCAGCAATGGTAATATGCAAATGCTAGATCCAGCCTGCCCCTTGGTTTTGTGCGCCGGACTGTGCAAGCCCTGAGATACACACTTAATGCCCGTGGACAGTGTAACTCCACTGGTGGTACTGAACATTCCACCATTAGCACACCACTGACCTTTGCACCAGCCTGTGGCTGGCTCAGTGTCTCCTGAAATTGCTCTAAACATGGCTTCTGCGGCTGCGACCCTGTGTTTGGGAATACAGCTGCATTCACTGACACGTCTGTGACACTCCCATAGCACGTCCATGAGATGATATTTTTTTGCATTCACTTCAGGCCACCTCCTAGTCACCTCCCAGGAATGCCTTTGGTCTTGCTCCACCAGTCCTAATGCCAGCAATCGCATACGCAATAACGTGCCCCTGCATCTACTCAGGTGAGCGCATGTGCTGTTGGGGGTTTCAGGACATTTTATGCATACGCAGTAGCAAAAAATTGCTAAACTGTGCAAACATTGGCACTGTATCCACCTCTGATACAGGCCCTCTGTGTGCCCAACTTACACTGAACATTATTCTCTGTGTACACAACTCACACTGCCCATGCTGCTCCCTCTGTACACGGCTCACACTGCCCATGCTGCTCCCTCTGTACACGGCTCACACTGCCCATGCTGCTCCCTCTGTACACGGCTCACACTGCCCATGCTGCTCCCTCTGTACACGGCTCACGCTGCTCATGCTGCTCCCTCTGTACACAGCTCACGCTGCCCATGCTGCTCCCTCTGTACACTGCTCACACTGCCAATGCTGCACCCTCTGTACACGGCTCACACTGCCAATGCTGCTCCCTCTGTATACGGCTCACACTGCCCATGCTGCTCCCTCTGTACACGGCTCACACTGCCCATGCTGCTCCCTCTGTACACGGCTCACACTGCCCATGCTGCTCCCTCTGTACACTGCTCACACTGCCCATGCTGCTCCCTCTGTACACGGCTCACACTGCCAATGCTGCACCCTCTGTACACGGCTCACACTGCCAATGCTGCACCCTCTGTACACGGCTCACACTGCCCATGCTGCTCCCTCTGTACACGGCTCACACTGCCAATGCTGCACCCTCTGTACACGGCTCACACTGCCCATGCTGCTCCCTCTGTACACTGCTCACACTGCCCATGCTGCTCCCTCTGTACACTGCTCACACTGCCCATGCTGCTCCCTCTGTACACTGCTCACACTGCCAATGCTGCACCCTCTGTACACGGCTCACACTGCCAATGCTGCACCCTCTGTACACGGCTCACACTGCCCATGCTGCACCCACTGTACACTGCTCACACTGCCCATGCTGCTCCCTCTGTACACTGCTCACACTGCCCATGCTGCTCTCTCTGTACACTGCTCACGCTGCCCATGCTGCTCCCTCTGTACACTGCTCACGCTGCCCATGCTGCTCCCTCTGTATATGGCTCACACTGCCCATGCTGCTCCCTCTGTACATGGCTCACACTGCCCATGCTGCTCCCTCTGTACATGGCTCACACTGCCCATGCTGCTCCCTCTGTACACGGCTCACACTGCCCATGCTGCTCCCTCTGTACACGGCTCACACTGCCCATGCTGCTCCCTCTGTACACGGCTCACACTGCTAATGCTGCTCCCTCTGTACACGACTCACACTGCCCATGCTGCTCCCTCTGTACACGGCTCACACTGCCCATGCTGCTCCCTCTGTACACGGCTCACACTGCCAATGCTGCTCCCTCTGTACACTGCTCACACTGCCCATGCTGCTCCCTCTGTACACGGCTCACACTGCCCATGCTGCTCCCTCTGTACATGGCTCACACTGTCCATGATGCTCCCACTGTTAAATCCCATGATGCTCATTCATATAACATAAATAATTTATACAGGTGCTGGTATGGTCTGTTTAACTAAGCAGCTGCTTGAAAAGGGGTTTGTCAGACCCTCAAATAGTATAAACATATAAGACAGTAAAGCAGCGCTAAAACATGATTGATACACTAATCACTTTAAATTCAATCATTATGAGCAATTAATTAATTTTTATTTTTATTGCTCATAATGATTGAATTTAAAGTGATTAGTGTATCAGTCATGTTTTAATGTATGTCTATTAAATAATCTTAATCATTATACATATTTTTTAGCGCTCATTCATATAACACCTTACTGTCTCTTCCCGGTCCTGGATTACACATTTTTAAATTCTCATCGGTGCACTTCTACCACCACTCATTATTTCCCCTCTATGCATAACTCATTGGGGCATATCTAGTGTCAAGGACCCCTATTTATATCCCTGTTAGCCAATAATCGTATCACACTAGTGCCAGGACTGTGATAACACAGATTCCCAAGTCCTGATGTAGCAAGGGCAGAGCTTATTAATATTATATTACTCTGCCCATTATAGCATACACCCCTCTTGCTTGCTGCCACCCGTGGCAATAATAGGGGCCACAAGTCTTCAAACACTCTTTCACAATAGCGCAGTCTCTGCGACACAAACAACCACTCAGAAAGTTGGTCTCCCCCTGCGTCGAGCAATAAATAATAGTTATAGCGTAACCTTAGCAATCCAATAGCTTCTTCAAAGACTGGGTTCTGGGGCATATATGAAAATAGAGTAATAAAGGAACACTTAAGTACAATTTCTACTTCAGGGTCCATAGGGTATCTACAGGATACCTTGGGGTATAGGTGATGACGTCAGTCTTCAGGCACCACAGAGTTAAAGTTTTCAGCCTCCCAGGATGCATCTGGGTCCCTCTCCTATACCCCGCCCCCGGGCCAAGGCATCTCAGTTTCGTCGGTGCCTGGCCGGAGTCGGAGGCACTCTGCAGAGGGGGCTATGAAGAGCCCCTGAAGTTTCTTTTAAAGGCAGCGCTGGCTGCACATCTGGGAGTACAGCATGGACAGTCAGTACTGACGTCCATGCCGTCTCCCCTACACCCCGCCGGTACCAGAACGCCGGTACTGATCCGGGGATGCTGGTAGACATCTGGGGTCACGGCTAGCGGTGTCCCCAGATGTTTTGGACCATGGCCGGATCCAAGGGGATGCAGGTAAGCAGCGGGGTCCCGCGGTGGGTCCCCGCTGGTCACATGGTCCTGAGTCCCCAGGCAGGGGGCTCCCTGGGGACTGGCTGCAGCGTGGAGCCAGGCGACCAACCTGCGCTTCCACTACCCCCTGGGACAGCGGGCCGCTGCTGAGCGGCATGCGCTGCGGCGTCCCAGGGGTTAAATGCATGCCAGGGGAGCGCGCTTTCCCTGTCTCACAGCCGGCGCCTCCCCTGCTGCACACAGCCTCTCTGCTCTGCCTGATTGGCCACAGTGTGTCAGCTGTCCTCCCCAGGCTGGCCTCCTTCATCTTCTGCTCCTCGGTGGCCATCTTTAAAGCATGGTGAACACTGCTGGAAGCCTGTGAGCGGTGGCATTGCGGTCTGGGTCCCCCAGCATACCTCTCCTCTGTTTGTCACAGGTTGTATGCAGCGCTGAGTCCTACCAGCCTGAGGGTCTGAGTAGTTGAGAATCAGCGCTAATAGTGCAGGGATTTGTTTCTTCTGCATTGTATGTGACTGAACTGCTAGCCTGCTGACTGTACTTTCACTTTCTACTGTCAGCTTTATTACTGTCCCTGATCTTGCTCTGCTCAAAGCCCTTGCGGTGCGCGGTGTGCAGGGTGTTATTCACACTATACCAATACGTATAGGTGTGAGTGTCACATACTTACCATCATGTCTGAGACTGATTTTCCTCTCCAGCTCATGTGTACTAAATGTAAGGTACCAATAGCGGAGGGGGAGGGTAACGCGGAGGGGTTATGCCCCCAGTGCCTGGCACTGTCACGGCCGATTATGGTCATGGTCCCGGTACAGGAACCTCCCTGGGCTTGTTTCGCTAAGGCGCTTACAACCCTTGTGGACCAGCTAGCTCCGCCACCTGCGTTTACCCAGACGGGTTTGTCCCAGCAGTCAGTGGTGTCGTCACCCATGCGGGAGTTCCCGAGACAATTGATGGTACCCCACAGTCTCCCTGTCCCTTCCCAGGTTTCTCCGGAGCCTGCGTGGGTTAATACTCTTAACTACATCGGTTCAGCATTTGTCCGATGTTTTACAGGGGGAGTCTGTGTTGCGGCCTCATAACGGCCGGTGGCGTCTTTATCTGCTCCTTATGGGGATGACGATGAGACGTCAGATCATGGGGAGATTCTGGATCTATCTGACCAAGAACCTCTCCGTACCAAAGAGCCGGACGCTAAGTCCAAGGTGTATATCCCTGGTCTTATTCGAGCGGTCCGCTCGGCTTTAGTTATTGAGGATATTGATCCTTTGGTGGCCACATTCATATATGCCTTTTTAAGGATATTAAGGGTGAGGCTACGGTGTTCCCTCTTTCTGATCAATTAGTGGATCATTTAGAGGAGGCGTGGAAAAATCCAGGTAAACGGTTTCAGCCCCAGAGACGCTTAGTCGTGGCTTATCCGTTTGCGGTCAATTATTTTTCTAAGCGGGAATCCCCTACGCAAGTGGATTCACATGTCACACGCCTAGTCAAAAGTGCCACGTTGTCTATGCCTTCGATGTCATCCTTGAAGGATGTCACTGACCGCAAGGTGGAGATCTGCCTCAAATCCGTTTATTCCCTTGCAGGGAAGCATCCAGACCGGCTCTGGCCGTGTGTTGGGTAGCCAGAGCTATGGAGCGCTGGGCGGATAATTTGGAGGCGTCTTTGGACTCTGACTGTTCGGCTGAACAGACCGTGTTGGTGGGCAATCTCCGAGACTCGGCCACTTACATTAATGAAGCGGCCTTAGATATTTGTATGCTCACCTCTAGGATCTCCTCTGCAGCCGTGGCTGCTCGTCGCACCTTATGGTTGCGTTCTTGGAAAGCGGACGCGGATTCCAAAAAGGGATTAGAAGGTCTGGACAGGTACTATTTGGTCAAGATCTGGACAAAATTGTAGTTACGTTGGCAGCAGCAAAATCTGCATGTCTTCTGTCTGCTACGATTCCTTCTAGTGCTGGTGGGTCGTCCTTTTGGCCTCACAGGGCCCAAGGTAGGCCTAAAGTACAGTCCTTTCCACGGCAGGCTGGGGCCAAGAAATTGTCCAAGCCCAAGAAACAGGTCTGGAGTACCAGACGTCCGGCTCCTAGGTCAGAAAACAAACCTGCGGCCTGACGGTCCAGGCCTCCTTTTGGGGGACCCCAAAGTGGGGGGCGCCTGCTTCAGTTCGCCCGGTGCTGGTCGCAGTGCATGTTCCAATTTCCCAGAGGGGCCTGGGTTTCTATTCCATTCTATTTTTGGTGCAGAAACCCAATGGGTCTTACCGTTCAATACTAAACCTAAAGGCCCTCAGCAAGTCCTTGAGGGTGCCTCTGTTTCGGATGGAGACCCTGCGGTCCATTATTCTGGCACTGGAACCTGGGGACTACATGGTGTCATTGGACATCCAGGACGCTTACTTGCATGTCCCTATTCTTTTGCGCCATCAGCAGTTCCTCAGATTGGCAATCTGCAACGAACATTTCCAGTTCCGGGCACTGCCTTTTGGCCTGGTGACTGCTCCACGGGTATTCACCAAGATCATGGCGGCTCTCCTGCGGACGCAGGGAGTCCGACTGTTGCCTTATCTGCACGACCTCCTGTTGATAGCGGTGTCTCCAGAGCTTCTTTTACACCATCTGGATCTGACGATTGCGGTACTGCAACGTCACGGCTGGTTGACAAACTGGCAGAGGTCCACTCTCACCCAGTCTCAGAGGATGCTGCACCTCGGGGCCTTATTGGACTCCAGGCAGCAGTGGATCTTTGTGACGGAGGAAAAGATCCTTGCTTTGTAGTTGAGGGTGCGCAGTTGTCTGCAGTGTCGTCGAGTGTCGATACACTTGGCAAAGAGGTTATTGGGCTCAATGGTGTCGGTATTCGACATGGTGGAGTACGCCCAATTTCACTCCAAACCTCTGCTGCTATTGATCCGGTCCAGATGGAATGGATTGCCTCAGTGTCTCAAGTCCCAGACGATGGGGCTCACTCCGGATGTTCGCCTGCCTCTAACCTGGTGTTTGCAGACGACCCACCTCAACAAGGGTCGCCCGTTCTGGGTGGCGAACTGGGTCCTGTTAACAACGGACGCCAGTCTCCGGTGCTGGGGAGCTGTCACGGGTCCACACTTGTTTCAGGGCAGGTGGACTCGGGTGGTAGCGGAGCTTCCAATAAACATTTTGGAGCTCCATGCGGTGTCAAGAACTCTCCAGCGGGCACAGCCGGTTCTCCAGGGTCACCCTGTGCAGGTCCCGTCGGACAACGCCACCACGGTGGCCTATTTGAACCAGCAAGGAGGAACCGGGAGAGTGGTCTTTATACCAGGACGTCTTTCGGAGTCTGGTGGACAAGTGGGGTCTTCCAGAGATAGACCTCATGGTGTCCCGGCACAACAACAAGTTGCCGGTGTACGGGTCTCGAACATGAGACGAAAAGGCGTCTCTGGTGTATGCCCTGTCCGTCTAGTAGACGTTCCAGTTTGCCTACCTTTTCCCTCTGTTTTCCCTTCTTCCGCGGGTATTACGGAAATTCAAATCAAGAAGGAGGTACGCTACTGTTGATAGCTTCCGAGTGGCCCAGACGGCACTGGTTCTCCGACCTCCAGAGTCTGTCAGTAGACGTTCCTCTGAGGTTACCATTACGACCGAATCTGCTGTCACAGGGTCCTTGTCTTCACCCGGACCTGACTCGGTGTGGCTGTTGAAACGGTCATGCTAAGGTCCAGAGGGTTTTCTAGCTCCGTGGTGCAAACCATACTAAGAGCTCGTAAACCTTCCTCGGCAAGAATCTACCATCGTGTGTGGCATACTTTCTTCCGGTGGTGTAGACCTAGAGGGTAATCCCTTAGGGAGTTCCGCCTGTCTAGGGTGTTGGCTTTCCTACAGGCTGGACTGGATCATGGGCTTCGCCTGGCTTCTCTGAAAGTGCAGGTGTCTGCCCTGTCAGTCTGGTTTCATCGTAGGATTGCTGCGCTCTCTGATGTGCACACCTTTATGCGAGGTGTTCTTCGCATTCAGCCACCTTTTGTTCCACCGGTGGCGCCTTGGAATTGGGCTGTGGTCCTGAGAGTTCTCTAGGGGCCGCCGTTTGAACCACTGGACTCAGTGGACTTTAAATGGCTTACAGCTAAAACCATATTCCTTCTGGCCATTGCCTCGGCCAGACGGATTTCGGATTTAGGGGTTCTCTCTTGTAGACCCCCTTTTCTGATTTTTCATAGGAATAGGGCGGTGCTTCGCACTCGTCCGGGATTCCTTCCCGAAGTGGTATCCAGTTTTCACATCAATGAAGAAATTGTTGTGCCGGCTTTCAATTCACCTGGACTTTCAGTGGGTGACGCCACTTGGGATGTTGTGCGGGCATTGAGAATTTATGTTGGCCGCACTTCTTCTTTTAGGAAGTCGGACGCCTTGTTTGTCCTCTATGGCTTCCGTAAAAAGGGTTGGCCTGCTTCAAAGTAGACTTTGGCAGGCTGGATTCGTATGGCAATTTCAGAAGCTTATCTTCATGAAGGTCTTCCAGTTCCCTCCTTGGTGAGGGCTCATTCCACTAGGTCTGTGGGTCCTTCGTTTGCAGCTAGACGTGGTGCCTCTGCAGTTCAGATCTGCAAGGCTGCTACGTAGTCTTCTGTCAATACCTTTGTGAGGTATTACGCTTTTGACATCTTTGCCTCTCAGGATGCTTCCTTCGGGCGGCGGATTCTCCTCTCAGCACAGGAGCGTCCCCACCCTTAAAGGATACTGCTTTGGGACATCCCCAAGGTATCCTGTGGATACCCTATGGACCCTGAAGTAGAAAATATGAGATATGGTAAGAACTTACCCTTGTTATCTCTATTTCTACGAAGTCCATAGGGTTCCACAGGACTCCCGCCCTGTCGCACCTGTACTGCAGATGGGCTTTATTCTGGTCACCGGTTTTTCCGTCTCCCTATGGTGAGAATGTGATTCTTGTGAGTGTCCAGATTTTTTTTTTTTTCTTCTCTCTCTTTCTTCTCCTCCTCCGGCCTATGGCTTGTGACGTAACTGAGATGCCTTGGCCCGGGGGCGGGGTATAGGAGAGGGACCCAGATGCATCCTGGGAGGCTGAAAACTTTAACTCTGTGGTGCCTGAAGACTGACGTCATCACCTATACCCCAAGGTATCCTGTGGAACCCTATGGACTTCGTAGAAATAGAGATAACAAGGGTAAGTTCTTACCATATCTCATATTTTTTAGCTACAGACATTTTGTAAATAAAAAGGGTTACAAAATACACATACAAAACTGTTGCAATTGCAAAATAGAAAGGAAAAACTTACACAGAATTACTCCTAGCTTATTCTGGGCCTGGTTAACGGCAGAAAATGCAGGTCCAGGCTTTGATTTAGGATTGATCCCCCACAGTCTGACGCAAAGCAAAATGCTCCCATATCTTATAACAACTTTTCCACACCCCATAGTGATGCCATGATCAAGTCCCAGATGGCTGTCTACCCACAAAATAGCCCAGGGTCCATGCCAGCTCATGTAACTTTTAACCTAAGTACACATAACTGTACATAATTTCCCCTGTGTAGTAGCCACATGAAAAATGATATGTTCCCATTAATCCCGATTATTTAACTATAAAATTATTGTAAACACGACTAATCTGGTATGTGTGATTGGTTAAAAACATAATTTCTCCCAAATCATATGTCCTAGGTGCCCCCAAATTACACCTAACCAGCACACAAACATCAGGTATATGTCTATTATTTCTGAAGCTCCTAGCTAATGTAGAAATATTCATTTTACATCAAAGCAAATAACATATGGTTTGGTCTTTGTTCCTGCTTCAGGTTTGCAAATATCTTTTTGGTCAGACTGCTGTTTGAATATCCCTGCTGTTTTGGTGCCCAAAATGGCTTTCATGTACAATCTAACCAGCTCCAAGACATCTATATGTAGACTTAGATGAAAAACTTTTGTTTACCCATCACCTGTCCATGTAATTGCTTTTCCTGCTCACAGGAGACAATGAGGGATATACTGTACATACTAGTAAAACTTCCTGAGTGGGATTAAAACTCCTATTTATCTGTGGGCAGAATTTTAACAGCACATAAAAAGAACATAGCTTACAATTTGCTTTGATATACTGATAACACAGGTCTGCGAAATTTAAGGTATTGAAAGTTTTTTTAATAATACTTTTATATTCTTATTTATACTCCTGTGTACATCAAGAAATAGTATATTAAAAAAAATTACCACATCACATTTACCTATAAGGGGGTTACATACATTTTTAAGAAAAAACAAGAAGTTTAATTGTTCTTGACATATTTATTGTGAAATACAAAGAAGTGTAGTTAATATCACTGTTTTTGTCTTAATTACATAATAAAATAACAATAAAATCAAACAATAATAGAACCAAAACCAGAGGAAACAAAAATAAGAGGAAGCTACAAGTTTGAATAATAAATAGAAAATTGACAGGCCGAACAGCGCCACTTGCCCTGTGGTGCCCTGTGCCATGGCACATGTCGCACCACCCTAGTTACAACCCTCTGTATCAAGCTCTCAGAGCTATGTAGCAATAGCCAAATGCAGGAGATTTCCCAGACAAGGCTATTTAGTGCTTCAGACCCCAGTCCCCTTTAATTTAAATGGGGATTCAGTCTAACCTCCATCCTTGAAGCTCCAAAAAGTGTAGTGGAGTCTTTCTAAAAATTCTGCACTGAGCAAATGATGGTATGTCTCTGTTCTTGACTTAGTGGATACTGTATGTGTGTGTGTATGTGTATATATATATATATATATATATATATATATATATATATATATATATATATATAAATATAACCAGAGGATGCTAGATAAACAATTTTATAGGTAACCTAAATAGTGTTCTCCTATAGAATGTTCACCTATAAGTAATAAGTCCAAAACTTGGTCTTTCTTTTCTTATCTCAAAACTTCAGGTGAATTATTTTTCTTTGTATAGAAACTCCAATATGTAATATATATTTTCCTCACCAAATCACCCAAACAAGCCAAAGGCCAATAAGTAATACAATTTCTACTTCAGGGTCCATAGGGTATCCACAGGATACCTTGGGGTATAGGTGATGACGTCAGGCATCGGGCACCATAGAGTTGAGTTTTCAGCCTCCCAGGATGCACTAGGGTACCCTTCCTATACCCCGCCCCCGAGCCAAGGCATCAGTTTCGTGTGGTGCCCGGCCGGAGTCGGATGCACCTGCTAGAGGGGGTTTAGAAGAGCCCCTGAAGTTTTCTTCATTGCAGCTGTGGCTGCACATCTGGATGTACAGCATGGACAGTCAGTACTGACGTCCATGCTGTCTTCCCTACACCCCCGCCGGTACCAGAACGCCGGTACCGATCCGGGGATGCTGGTAAGCATCTGGGGTCACAGCTAGCGGTGACCCCAGATGTTTGGGACCATGGCCGGATCTAAGGGGGACAAAGGTAAGCAGCAGAGGTCCCGCGGTGGGACCCTGCTGAACATGGTCCAAAAGTCCCCAGGCAGGGGGCTCCCTGGGGACTGGCTGCAGCGTGGAGCCAGGTATTAACCTGCGCTTCCACTACCCCCCTGGGACAGCGGACCACGGCAGAGCGGTAGCGCTGCGGCGTGCCAGGGGTTAAATGCATGCCAGGGGAGCGTGCCTTCCCTGTCTCACAGCCGGCGCCTCCCCCGCTGCACACAGCCCTTTCTGCACACGCCGACTGGCCCTGTGGCAGCGCTCCTCCCCCAGGCCAGCCTCCTCTATGCTCCTCGGTGGCCATCGTCTGAACGCATGGTGAACGCTGCTGGAAGCCTATGATCGGAGGCATCGTGGTCTGGGTCCCCCTGCATACCTCTCCTCCGCTGTGGTCAGGTCTGTGTCCTACCAGACTCTGTATCTGTGTAGTTAAGTGTCAGCGCTGATAGTGCAGGAATTGATTTTTCTTTGCATTGTATGTGACTGCTAGCGCTGCTGCCTGTACTTTTACTTTCATTACTGTCAGCCTTATCACTGTCCCTGTTCTTTCTGCTAAAGCCCTTGTGGTGCGGTGCTGCATGGTGGTCTCTCGCTATACTAACAAGTATTGTGTGAGGGGTCACATACTTTCGACCATCATGTCTGAGAGTGACTTTCCTCTCCAGCTTCAGTGTACTACGTGTAAAGTACCTATAGCGGAGGGGGAGGGTAGCGCGGAGGGGCTATGCCGGCAGTGTTTTTTATTGGCGCGGCCAATTACGGTCACAGCACCGGTACTGGAGCCGCCATGGGCTTGTTTCGCTAAGGCGCTTACAACCTTGGTGGGCCAGTTAGCTCCGCAGCCCGTGTTCTCACAGATGGGATTGTCCCAGCAATCAGTGGTGTCGTCACCCATGCAGGGTTTCCCGAGGCAATTGATGGTACCCCGCAGTCTCCCTATTTCCCCTCCCCCGGTCTCTCAGGAGCCTGCGTGGGTTAATTCCCTGACTAGTTCTGTACAGCACTTGTCGGATGTGTTACAAGGGGAGTCTGTGTTGCGGCCACATAAGCGGCCGGTGGCGTCTGTCTGCTCCTTATGAGGATGACGAAGTGACGTCTGATGATGGGGAGATTCTAGATCTTTCCGACCAGGAACCTCTGCGTACTAAGGAGGCGGACGCTAGGTCCAAGGTGTATATTGCTGGACTTATTCTGGCAGTCCGCACAGCTTTGGTGATTGAGGACGAAGATCCTCCGGTGTCCAAATCTAAATATGCCTTTTTTAAGGATATTAAGGGTGACGCCACATTGTTTCCTCTTTCGGGTCAGTTGGTGAACCATTTAGAGGAGGCGTGGAAACAGCCTGGCAAATGATACCAGCCGCAGAGGCGTTTGGCAGTGGCTTATCCGTTCGCGGATAATTATTTTTCTAAGTGGGAATGCCCTCCACAGGTGGATTCTCATGTGACACGCCTAGTCCATAGTGCCACCTTACCCATGCCATCCATGTCTTCCCTTAAGGATGCTACGGACCGCAAGGTGGAGATCTGCCTAAAGTCCGTTTATTCCCTTGCGGGGGGGGGGGGGGCAGCTAGGCCGGCTATGGCCATTTGCTGGGTTGCCAGAACTATGGAGCGCTGGGCTGACACTTTGGAGGCGTCCTTCGATTCCGTCTGTTCGGCTGAACAGACGGAGTTGATCGCCAATCTCCGGGATTCGCCCACTTATATCAACAAAGCGGCCTTGGATATCAGTACCCTGGCGTCTCGCATTTCTTCGGCAGCTGTTGCTGCTCGTCGCACCTTATGGTTGCGATCTTGGAGGGCGGACACTGATTCCAAAAAGGGCTTGGAAGCGTTGCCTTTTAACGGAGAAGTTGTATTTGTTCCGGATCTGGACAAAATTGTAGCCACACTGGCGGCAGCCAAATCGGCATGTCTCCCATCTGCTGCAGTTCCTTCCGGTTCAGGTACGTCGTCCTTTCGGCCTTATAGGGCCCAGGGTAGGCCTAAAGCACAATTCTTTCCCCGACAGGCTGGCCCCAAAAAATCGGCCAAGCCCCGGAAGTATGCCTGGAGTACCAGGCGTCCGGCCCCTAAGCCAGATGACAAGTCTGCGGCCTGACTGTCCGGGCCTCCCTTTGGGGGATCCCAAAGTGGGAGGCCGCCTGCTGCAGTTCGCCCGGTGTTTTTCGGTCAAAGCCACGGAACTGCGAAAGGTCTTGCACACTATGCTCCAGGCTGGAGTTATAGTGCCTGTTCCATTCTCCCAGAAGGGCCAGGGTTTCTATTCCAATCTCTTTTTGGTGCAGAAACCCAATGGGTCGTTTTGTCCGATACTCAACCTCGAAGCTCTCAACAAGTCTTTGCGGGTACCGAAGTTTCGGATGGAGACCCTACGGTCCATCATTCTGGCGCTGGAACCTGGGGACTACATGGTGTCATTGGACATACAGGACGCTTACTGCATGTCCCTATTCTTTTACGCCATCAGCAGTTCCTCAGGTTTGCAATCCGCAGCGAACACTTTCAGTTCCGGGCGTTACCTTTTGGCCTGGCGACAGCACCACGTATTTTCACCAAAGCGATGGCGGTCATGGCGGCTTCCCTGCGGCTGCAGGGAGTCCGCATGTTGCCGTACTTGGACGACCTTCTCTTAGTGGCAGGATCTCCGGAGCTCCTTCTACGCCACTTGGATCTGACCATTGCGGTACTGCAACGGCACGGCTGGTTAATAAACTGGCAGAAGTACACCCTGATCCCGTCTCAGCGGATTCTGCACCTCGGAGCCTTATTGGACTCCGGACAGCAAAGGATCTTTGTGACGGGGGAAAAGATCTCTGCCTTGCAGTTGAGGGTGCGCAGTTGTCTACAGAGCCGCCGGGTGTCTCTGCACTCGGCGATGAGGTTACTGGGCTCCATGGTGTCGGTATTCGACATGGTGGAATATGCCCAGTTTCACTCCAGACCTCTGCAGCACCTGATCCTGTCCAAATGGAATGGACTGCCTCAAACTCTAAAATCCCAGACGATGGTGCTCACTCCGGAGGTTTACCTGTCCCTAGCCTGGTGGTTGCAGACGACCCATCTCAACAAGGGTCGTCCGTTCTGGGTGGCGAATTGGGTCCTGTTAACAACGGACGCCAGTCTTCGGGGCTGGGGAGCAGTCTCGGGTCCACACTTGTTCCAGGGCAGGTGGACTCAGGCAGAAACAGAGCTTCCGATAAACATTCTGGAGCTCTGCGCGATGTGTTCAATACCCTCCGACAGGCACATCGGGTTCTCCAAGGTCACCCAGTGCAGGTCCAGTCGGACAACGCTACCACCGTGGCCTACATAAATTGGCAAGGAGGAACCCGAAGTCGGGCGGCTCTCGTAGAGGTGTCCCGAATCCTGGTATGGGCGGAGCGCAATCTCCCGGCCATATCAGGAGTCTTCATCCCGGGAGTGCTAAACTGGGAGGCGGACTTTCTCAGTCGCCAGGACGTTCATCCGAGGGAATGGTCCCTGCACCCGGACGTTTTTCAACTGCTGGTGGACAGGTGGGGTCTTCCAGAGATCGACCTCATGGCGTCCCGGCACAACAACAAGTTGCTGGGGTGTACGGGTCTCGCACAAGAGACGAAGAGGCGTCTCTGGTGGATGCTCTGTCCATCCAGTGGACGTTCCGGTTCGCTTATCTGTTCCCTCCGTTTTCCCTTCTTCCACGGGTAATCCGTAAATTCAAACAGGAGCGAGGGACGCTTCTGTTGATAGCTCCCGCATGGCCCAGACGGCACTGGTTCTCAGACCTTCGGGGTCTGTCCGTGGACAGTCCTCTGCAGTTTCCGCTATGACTGGACCTTCTGTCACAGGGTCCTTGTCTTCACCCGGACCTGACTCGGCTGTCTTTGACGCCGTGGCTGTTGAGACGGCCATGTTAAGGTCCAGGGGGTTTTCCAGCTCTGTAGTGCGAACCATGCTAAGAGCTCGGAAACAGTCTTCCGCGAGAATATACCATCGCGTGTGGCATACGTTCTTCCAGTGGTGTCGACCGAGAGGTTATGCACCGCGGGAGTTTCGTCTGTCTAGAGTGCTAGCCTTTCTACAAACGGGACTAGACCATGGGCTTCGCCTTGCTTCTTTGAAGGTGCAGGTTTCTGCCCTGTCTGTCTGGTTTCATCGTAGGATTGCTACAATCCCTGATGTGCACACCTTTATGCAAAGTGTTCTGCGAATTCAGCCACCATTTGTCCCACCTGTGGCGCCTTGGGACTTGGCTGTGGTCCTGAGGGCTCTCCAGGGACCGCCGTTTGAACCACTGGGCTCAGTGGATCTTAAATGGCTAACAGCTAAGACAGTTTTCCTTCTGGCCATAGCTTCGGCCAGACGTGTTTCTGATTTAGGGGCTCTCTTGTAGACCCCCTTTCTTGATTTTTCATGGGAACAGGGCAGTGCTGCGCACTCGTCCTGAATTTCTTCCCAAAGTTGTTTCCCAGTTTCATGTTAACGAGGAAATAGTTGTACCGGCTTTTAACTCACCCGGCCTTTCAGTGGGTGAAGTCACTTTGGATGTTGTGCGGGCCTTAAGGACTTATGTTGACCGCACTTCTTCGTTTAGGAAGTCGGACGCCTTGTTTGTCCTCTATGGCTTCCGTAAAAAGGGTTGGCCTGCTTCAAAGCAAACTTTGGCAGCCTGGATCCGTATGGCGATTTCAGAAGCTTATCTTCATGAAGGCCTGCCGGTTCCTCCTTCTGTGAAGGCTCATTCCACTAGGTCAGTGGGTCCTTCGTGGGCAGCTCGACGTGGTGCCTCTGCAGTCCAGATCTGCAAGGCGGCCACGTGGTCCTCTGTCCATACCTTTGTGAGGTATTACGCGTTTGACACCTTTGCCTCTCAGGATGCTTCCTTCGGGCGGCGGATTTGCCTTTCAGCACAGGAGCGTCCCCACTCTTGAAGGATACTGCTTTGGGACATCCCCAAGGTATCCTGTGGATACCCTATGGACCCTGAAGTAGAAAATGAGATATGGTAAGAACTTACCCTTGTTATCTCTATTTCTACGAAGTCCATAGTGTTCCACAGGACTCCCGCCCTGTCGCACCTGTGCTGCAGATGGGCTTTACTCTGGTCACCGGTTTTTCCGTCTCCCTCTGGTGAGAATGTGATTCTTGTGTGTGTCCAGATCTTTTTTCTCTTTCTTCCTTCTCCTCCTTCGGCCTATGGCTTGGTATGTAACTGAGATGCCTTGGCTCGGGAGCGGGGTATAGGAGGGGGACCCTAGTGCATCCTGGGAGGCTGAAACTTAACTCTATGGTGCCCGATGCCTGACGTCATCACCTATACCCCAAGGTATCCTGTGGAACCCTATGGACTTCGTAGAAATAGAGATAACAAGGGTAAGTTCTTACCATTTCTCATATTTTTCACAATTTTATTAAAATCTTTATACAGAAGAATTCTAAAAGACTGTGCTTACAGCTTAAAATGTTGTTGACATACAATGCCACTATACAGGGAGATGGTAAGTACTCCTGCCTTCGCCCCTTCTGGGAGTGAGCTCACACGACAGGGGCCCTTTGCGGTAATGGATGAAGTATTTAAACAGTACATGTTTCGTCCATTAGAGTGGACTTCATAAGGGGTATCAAAACTTTAAAAGGGGTGATAAAGAACAATATCCAATGGTCATTTCATCATAAAAGTTACAAAAACGTCTTTTTAGATTCATATGGTAGTACTATAAGTACAATAGATTGTGGATTATTCATACCACATTTAAAATTTAAACATTCATACATGGGGAAGACACCAATCACGGAAGGGTGATATAAGACATACAGAAAACATATAAAACTTACAGAAAGAAGAGATTGTCTTTTAGTTTTCATATTGGTGTATAGCCAGAATACCAAAGAATCCGCCACATTAAAAAGCGGTCCAAAATTAGTTAACTGTAGATTCCTCTTATATATATATATATATATATATATATATATATATATATATATATAGATTATAATAATGATTGATGCATCCACATCTTTAAGTCAAGATTTGAATATAAATACAGAAAATGGACTATAATCAATATGAAATAATTTTACATAAAACATCATATTACAAACAATATGAGATAGATGAAGCTATGTTAGAAACGCTCAGAGGGACTCACAATACAAAAATTAAATGGTGTCCCAGTCCTGCACTAGAAATAGGTGTAACCTCTCCAAAGGCAGCAGTTACACTGAATCCCTCTTATACCCTGGTGCTGTGTGACATTACTTATTTGACAATTAACTTCCTCACTACTAGGAAATAAGTGTATAATATTAAAGTGCTGTGATTAAATTAAATGGTGTGTGACTCCCATAACTCTATACTTTATTTATTACAAAATACAACTACCAGCTATATTGGAAAAGCTCAGAGGTACTCACAATACAAAAATTAAATGGTGTATAATTGTTCAGCCTGTGGCTCGCCATTTTGCGCATGCAGGCCATAGTCTTACCGTACTTAGATTTTGGTATATGATCAAGAAGACTTTTGCAGTGAGTCCCGTTGGATACATAGATTTGGGACTCTTGTGCCCAAGGGGCTCAGTGATGGGTTGGGTATACACTGCTTCTTGTGACCGATAACTGTGATCACTTGACTCCGCAACTTTAATTTGGATAGATACGCTGGTATGGTAATAGCTGGCTGTATGCATCCTTGATATCAATGACCTGATAATGTCCAGTTTTATACAGTGGACGGACGGGTTTGTTGTAAATATGTGATAAGGTTTATTGGGATATAGTGTTTGCTATACCTTGATATGGTAGTACTATCCATAGTACCTCGTATATATATTGGTCCGTATTCAATTTGGAGCAAAAAGACGTTCTTTGCGAAACTTCACCGATGACGTCATTTTCGCTGATTCCACTGTTCCTCATATTCAATTTGGCCGACTTTTCGCCAGTGCGAAAAGTCAATGCATCAGACCTGGCGAAAAAGTATCACCTAGGAATAGGTGGCGAGAAAAAGTGCAGAATTGGGGTTTTGGGGTGCAGACTTCCAAAAACCACCCTGTACCCCTTGGACAGTCCCCCTAATGGTAATCTGTGTAAAAAAAAAATTAAAAAAGTACCTTAGTACACACCAAAAAAGTACTTTCGTTTTGGGGGTGAAAAAAAACAAAGTTGAGGGACAAACTTTAAAACTAGCGTAATGGACTCAGGGGGTCCCCAAGTATGCCCTAGGTGTTTTCTTTATTGCAGGTAGTTACGGCAGGTGGATTTTTCACATTTTTTAAAACTACATAACTTTAAATATGTTTGTACCCATTTTCATGTACCCCAAATTTGATGGGACTACTTATTTAGTCAAAAAAAAGTAGCAAAATGCTATTCTTCACCTTCTTTAAAACGCAAAACAGCAGCTATTGAGACAGTTTAAAGACCCCACATACCTTTAGCAGGGATATTCAGGGGTACCCAAAGTTAACACCAATGTCATAGCATCTTTTGGGGGGTGTTAGGCTGATTTCCCCAAAAAATGACAGGACTTTTCACTAATTTTCAATTCGCCAGGTCCAGGTTTCGCAGGGGATACGAGCACGATATTTTTTTGCACCTGAAACCAGCGATGACGGCGAAAAGTCCGGCAAATTGAATACGGGCTACTATCTTAGGACCAGTGTCTAATTAGATCTACTTTAGTTGTCCGTTTTATTATATTCTCTCTGAAGTTTCTAAATGTATCATTATCTTGTCAGTATAACTAAATAATGTTGCTAGGGGATTGTATATGTCCCCTTTAGATTAACAAACATTTGCATTAAGTAATTGGTGTGAAGTATTATGGTCCTGGTTACACACAGCTCTGTTTTTTATGTTTTTAGTATACATTTGATTGACGACGCATGGTGCGGACGTCATCTGTGGGCGCTGCATACCAGACACCTCTGGCTCACAAGGGGATGGTGAAGGTATAAGGTATGTGTGTTTTTCTATTGTCTGAATATGCCCTGATGAAGATGCAATAAATCCAGCATCAAAACGTTGGTGACAAACCTGCTCCTGTGCTGATTTCTTTAACCAGAGTGTCTCCGTCACTGTTTTCTAGATATATATATTTTCCTGTTATATCCCAGATTTTTGTAAACCAATATTATACCACCTCGTAGGAAGTCAATGGGGCAGTCCTAGACTATATACATTGGTAAATAATTTAGCCCTCCTTTATTTGAAAAGAAAGGAAACATGTATAAACTCATAATCAATCTCTGGAATTAATCTTCTATTATCATTTTAAGAGATAACAGACACAAGTTAGCAGGTGAGAAACAATTACAGGTACGATATTTTGACATGAAAAGCATTATGTGGTCTATTAGTTTATGTGTGCCTGTAACTCAGCTGGTGATAGAGTACATGGTTGGAGGTATTCCAGATACTGTACTTATTACAGATGCTGGATGGTTTAACTCCAATGTACTGTGTATACAGGAAATTCTGATGGTGGTAAATGTACTGTCCATAAAACAGCTGCTGACCTCAGACTCTAGGATAGATGGAGCTATAGGCATCGACTTTCCATCTGAAATGTGAGAATTAGAATGAGGTAAGTATTAGGTTGTTAAAGGAAGCATAAAGGGGCTTATTCATCATCACTTAATTTTTACAAAAGCAGGTGAAAATTAAGTGCTTGGGCCATTCATGAAGAAGGTAATGCAGGATTATCATAGATATCTGCTGCTTACTTTCCTCTAGCAGAATGGCCCGCTATCCCCATACACTAGTAACTTGAGTGCGGGGCGAATGCTCACGCCCCTGGCTGGCAACCCTATGGGAAGGAGTCCCGGGTTGCGAAGAGGGATCCTTTGAGATCCCTCCTCCCCTGTCCAGCTCCTTCTGCCGGACGTTGGGGGTCTAGTGCGGATGCATGACCTGTAGGCCACACATGCTCACTAGCATCACTGCTCCAAAAGGAGTAGTGAACAGATTCACTGCTCCTTTCGGAGCAGTGATACACTTCAGGGATCAGCTGATTTTCGGATCAGCTGTCTCCGCTCTGGAGCAATTCATCATCGAATTAGAATGTTAATTATCGTTACCCATTAAATAACATCATGAGTAGACCCCATAGTTACCAGAAATAGAACACTTCTCTTACCTGGGCACATAGCACATCACTGCCAAAGATGATTGTTTTCTTCACAATATAAGCACAGATTAAGTTGACTTCTGTTTGCCTTACACTTTTAATAAATTGGTAAATCAGTATTTTATTTTTGATGCTGCACTACAAGTTCCAGCAAATCCTGGCATACCTAAACTAGTAGAACAAGTGCAAGCATATTCAATGGATGTCAGAGCATGTACTTTAGAACAAGAAACACCAATATGCCCTGCCATCCAGAGCCTACTGGGATTTGTAGTACATCTGTAAAGAAAGGAAAAGAAATACAGCAAAACACAAACACCATGGAAAAAAAACTTTATTAAAAATACAATCTTCCAGAAACATTTGTTAATAATTGTATTGCTCACCTAAACCTGTGGTGTTGGGGACCTCTTCTGTGTAAATTCCACATAGCACAAATAAAAACACTGTGGAACCCTGTCCATACATACAAATGTAGTTTAATGTAGTTAGTGGTGAAACCCTACATGGTGTATCACCACTATAACCTATAGAGAGTAGCTTTCCCAAGCTCTGACCAATCTAAGCAATGCACCTGATCTGATCTGAATCAATTCCAGAATCTTCATTGGCTAAATCAGTGGTTCCCAAACTGTGCGCCTAGGCACCCAGGGGTGCTGCGGGACACTTGCAGGGGTGCCTCAGGTTGGTGGTCCAGCATCAAATCAAATTCTTTATTGTCAATGTAATGTAAATATGTGCACAAACAGAAGCACAAAACCTGTCCACCACTATATAACCAAACCTAAGGATGACAGGTCAGCACAATTTACTTCACTTTACTACATTTTTCAGAATTTCTCAATAACAAACGTTTAGCTTAGGGGTGCCGTGAAACCAATGCTGATGCACTAGGGCGCCCTGATTCAAAAAAGTTTGGGAACCACTGGATTAAATAATAAAAAAAAAAGTTACATTGCATGAACTAGTTTCACAATTTATGATAAGTTCCACTTTCTAGATATTCCTGATAAAGCAAGTGTAGAGAAATATAAAATGTGATAATCCTCCTCGTGTGGTGGTCACTTCCGGTTGCTTGGATGTAGAACTCCCAAAATAGCAATAATTTGTTTGGCCATTGATCAGCTACAGATTCCTTTGTGGGGCACTTTTTTTGTAGATTTACAGGTGGACAGTTAAATCACATTAAAATATAACTTTTTTATTATTTTTCCTGTAAAAAAAAAATAAAAAAAAATGTTGGGTTGCTTAATGCTCCTATATATAAAATTCTGATAGTCATTGAGCAATCCTATTCAATTCATGTAACATAAATGATATTATGCATACATTTAAATATCAATTGTGTGGTGGCTATGCTTAATTGATCAAATATGTCTCTTAATGAGTATGTTTAGCAGGTTTGGCATAAAAAATAATTAATAATTAATCACGCTCGGTCATCTGATGCAGTAAATATATGATGCAGTTTAGCAGTGTTTGGAAGGACAGTTGGTGCGGCTCTTCTATTTGCGTTTTAAACTGCGCTGCAGCCCCACCTCTGGAACCACCACTGATATTTACTGCATCAGATGACCGAGCGTGAGTAATTATTATTTTTTATGCCAAACCTGCTAAACATACTCTTTAAGAATAAGAGACGTATTTAATCAATTAAGCATAGTCACCACACAATTGATATTTACATTTATGCATAATATGAGATAATGTTCTCATTTGTGCTCAAGGGGGCTCTATCAGAATTTTCTATATCTGAGCATAAGCAACCCCACTTTTTTTTAAAGGAAAATAATAAAAGTTATATTTAAATATGATTTAACTATCCACCTACTGTATATATAAAAAAAAGAGTGCCTCACAAAGGAATCTCTAGCTGATAATTGGCAGAACCAATTATTGTTATTTTTTAGTATTTAATATCCGATTCCAGGGAGCACCTCCAGCACAAAATCTATATACTTTAAAGAAAAAAATGTGTTAAATAGACGGGATTAGATTGCTGGTTACTTACTGTGTGTGTGTCTATTATATAGTGGTTAATATTCTGTGTGGAATATTATATCTTTTGTGTTATGTTTGGATGAAGAAAACAAGTTGTAAACAACATAAACTGAGGGCATTCAATGGTTTGGGTTTCTAGTACAAGGTCTCAAAGTGAGTGAAGAAACCAAGTTACTTTGGACTCTAAATTGGTCAGGAGCAATTGAATCTGCTTGGGCTTTTTAAAAAGAAAAATGCAATTCCTCACTTTGGTGCATATCCCATGCCAAGAGTGGGTGAACTTTGAAAGAATGGCTTGTCAAGTTTATCACTACTCTTAATATCACAAAGGTATATTGGCAACTGAAGGGGTTGGTACAGGATCCTGACAGTCAGAGTCCCAACTCCGGCATTCCAACAGGGTTAGGACACAGACTCCTGTCAGTCAGTATCCTAGCCCTCCCCCTCTCCCTAACCCTCCCTCCACGCTGCCTAAACCTAATCCCATGCCCCCGCACCTTAAACCTTATCGTCCCCCCTTAGTGCCTTACTCCACCCCCTAGTGCCTACCCCTAACCCTCCCCCTAACCCCAGTACTTACCGTCGGGAAACAGTTTTTACAACTATGCTATGGACCCTCATGGAGAGCCAGCTTCCCTTCATAACTGAAGGACCACATCTTACAGCCCCATCAAACCTATGCAGCATTTTTGTATGACTTTGCTGTCTGAACAGGTGAGGCTGACAGCTAATTTGTGTGCATTTTCAAAAAGGCAAACTGAATACTTATGCAAAATGGGCACTGTTCTAAATGTCTTTCCTCTGCTGCCAGGATCTTTACTGCATTGAACTGTATAAACGCCAATGTGATTAGACCTTAAAATGTGCTTACTATGGCTGCATTTTGATGTACAGTATGTATGTATGTCAGGGGCTGAAATACAGGAAAAACAGACAAAGGAAGCTCCAGCCATGAAGGGAGCACACTGACCTCCTTCATTGCTCCAGTTTCTACTGTATGCACCCCAGAGCAGGTATAAGCAATGAGCCCAGGAGGCATGTGCCACCATCCTGCCTCTCCCAGGGTCCCCACTCTGGAGTCCATTCTCTAGGGACAAATCACATGGCTCCTCCCTTTTTTGTTGGTTCTTCTCCCTCACACATATGGGTCCTGTTGCCTCTGCTGTTGCTGTGGGAGCAGCAAATAGCAAGAATGGAAGACTCTGATCCGCAGTGTGATGGGGTGTTGGTAGTTAATTGAGAGAGGAGTGTGTGTCTAGGTGCTGAAGCTGGGGTGTTGGCAGTAAATGCAGGGAAAGAGAGTGTGGATTCTGCTGGGGTGTTGGCAGTGAATGCATGGGGAGAGAGTGTGTTTTGGGTGTTGCAGTGAGTCTAGGGGTGGATGGTGGGTGTTTGGGTGCCACTAGGGTATTGGCAGTGAATGCAGGGGGACGATTGTGTGTCTTGGTGCTGCTGGGGTGTTGAAATTGAATGCACGGAGGTAAAGTGTGTTGGTGCTGCTGGGGTGTTGGCAGTGAATACAGAGGAGAGTGTGTGTCTTGCTACTGATGGGGTGCTTGCAGTGAATGCAGAAAGGTAGTGTGTGTGCCTTGGTGCTGCTGGGTGTTGGAAGTGAACGAGAAGGGGGTGAGAGTGTGTCTGGGCACTGTTGGTGTGTTGGCAGTGAATGCAGGGGTAGTATGTGTTTGGGTGCTGGCAGTGAATGCAGGGGGTAGAGTGTGTCTGGGTGTTGGAAGTGAATGTGGCAATGGGTGAGAGTTTGTGTCTGGGTGCTGCTGGGGTGTTGGAAATGATTGCAGGTGGAGGAGTGTGTGTTTGGGTGCTGGTGAGGTGTTGGAAGTGAATGCAAGGGAAGGAGAGTATGACTGGCTACTGATGGGTTGTTACAAGTTTGGAGGAGCGTGACTAGGTGCTGCTGGTGTGTTGGTAGTGAATGGGGTTTAGTGGGAGTGTGTGTGAATGCTGCTGGGATTGGGGTGCTGGTAGTGAATGGAAGAAGAGGGGGGCGTCAACAACGATCTCGTTTCCGTGCTCTGGCATAAACTTATGCCCCTGATGCATGGTGTAGTTAGTGGTGGATAAACCTCCTAAGTCCTCAACTGTGCTCTTCTGGTCCTCCCCAGTTTTTACAATGTTGCCCAGCAATTTCATTGCCTCTGGCTTTATTAGGACTATTAGTTGCTGATATAATTGGAATTATTTGGAATACATGTTATGTGAATTGAGAAGTCCAGTAAGGGACACAATATTTTAATTAATTAATTGAGTGCAAGTTAAGAAACATGTGTAACTGACTGTAGCTTGCTTTTAGAGTTGTTCCTTTTCTTTGGGAATAGATCATGTGTTTGTGGGGTATGTAGTCAGGCTGGCGGTCAAAATGGTGATCGGCGGCTTCCCGACAGTGAAATCCCGGCATAGGACTAATGATAGGCATCTAAATACCGACGCCTATTATTAGCCCCACGCCGAAATCCTGACGCCCGCATACCGATCGTAGGTAAGCTGGACGTCGGGAGTGGATAGCCGCGAGGTGGTGGGTTAGGTTTATGGTCTCCCGGGGGGACAGGGTTAAGCACCCCCCAGGAGGGTTAGGGTCAGGCACCCCTGGGGGAAGGTTAGGGTTAGGCACCCACCCCCTGGGAGGGTTAGGGTACGGGGGAGGGGGGATTAGGTTTAGGCACTCCTGGGGAGAGGTTAGGGTTAGGCACTAAGGGGGGAGGTTAGGGTTAGGCACCCTTAAAGGAGGGTTAGGGATAACTTACTTACCTTCCCCATCGGGATCTTCATCTGCCGGCCTTCCGGTATCAGTATTTCATCCGCCAGGCTGACGTCCGTCGGCATAACATACCGATTCAGTTTGTGGAAATGCATCTGCTAAGCAAAGTCTGATCAACCATTAGGCTGATTAAGCTGCAACCTAGGGTGCCAGTACTTTACTCTATGGTATGTCCTTAAGCCTATAGAAAGAAAGGTATTCCTGGTAGAGGAATTGGAACCTTCAATATATGTAACTCCTAATTGGGCCGAAAGCAAAGAAAAAAACACAGTGTATTCTTTGGGGTATGATGGTTAATTGTATGTGCTAATATGCTGTCACCTTGCACAATTAAACACAAGTAGTTGTAATAACAATGCTGGGAGCAACTAAGGATATTTTAAATGTGATGCTTCCTTATCTTCATGACTTGTTGTGTTTCACTAATTGCAAATTGCCCCAAGAAGAAATAAATATAGCAAATAGTTCAGTGGGGGAGCTGTATCAAAGTTTAGAGAAAGATATTGGGCGGGATGCACTAAATGGAAAATGCAATTAAAACCCTGCATATCCATATGCACTATTGTGTGGCCGCCTGGGCTCCGTTTTGGAGGGTAACGCCAGCTTTTGCTGGCATTACCCTATAGAAGCCTATGGGCTTTTACCGCATCGCACTGGTATGAGGGATCCGATTGGATTCCTCCCAGCATGCCCCCGCGGCCGCCGTGTCACTCTGCGCATGTTCAGATGGTCTCCCGGGTCGCAAAGGACAGCTCTTATTGGAGAGCTTTCCTTTGCTGTACTGATCGCATATGCGATCAGCATCAAGTATGAATCAATCAGCTCCTGTCATTTAACAGTCTGTGGCCCATATTCAATTAGGTGTGAAAAGTCCCGGACTCTTCACATGCTGGATTTTTCGAAGTCATCGCTGGTTTGGCATGCGAAAAAGTATCGGGTGCATCACTGCTTATCCCCGTATTCAATTAGAAATCGTCTTAAATCTTAAATGCTCTCAATAGCTGCTAATTAGCTTCTTTGCAGTAGTGGTGAAGAATAGCATTTAGCAGTTTTTTTTGCTGAAAATAAATAGTTCCAGCAAATTTGGGGTACATGAAAATGAGTGCTAACATATTTTGAAGTTGCTAAAGTGAAGTTTTAAAAAACTTTAAAAATCCACCTGCCGCAAACACCTGCAAACTTAAAAACACCCGGGGCATACTTGGGGACTCCACTGGAGTCTATTTAGCTAGTTTTTAAGTTTGTCCCCCAACTTTGTACTTTTTCAAAGTCATTTTTGAAACTTTTTTTTGACACTGTTTACCTTTGGGAGACTGTCCCAAGGGTGCAGGGTGATTCCTGCAAGTTTGCACCCCAAAACCCCAATTCTGCACTTTTTTTGACAGCTTTCATAGGCTAATCTTTTTTGCCTATTCCAGAGCATTGACTTACCACACCGGCAAAAAGTCTTTGGAATTGAATATGGGGAAAAGTTTTTGCCTGGCAAAATGACATCACCGGCCATACTTTTCCTCATAAACTGACTTTTCGCACCTAATTGAATACGGGCCTGTGTTTCAAAAATGTTAGGAACTAATTGGTTGGTACCCGGCTCGTACATTCTAATAGAGATATTTTATTATTCTTAACTGTGAAGGAGGAGTGCCTTTTGTTCCTGCTTTTCCCCTGTTATCTTTATGGCTTGAGCCTTGCTGCACCCTCTCGTTATTTCAAGCTTCCTTCAGTTTGATTTTAGTGCATGTTTTTAATTTAATATTTCAAGGTAATAGAATTAGAAATATATCAAGGTCTCTTAGAAGAATGTTTGTACTAAACTTGTGTGAAATATTGAAAACAATTGAAAATTTTAAGCTATGTACTTCTACAAAGGTCTTGGTGGTGTAGACTCTATGTTGAGACAGAATTGGTACATTTTAGTAAGTAGCTTTAGTTTTGAAGGCTATGCAGACTGGTGAAGGCATGTGTTAAGTGGTACTTTTATACTGTACTGTAGGTCAGAAGAAGGTGGAAAGATTTGTTTTGTAAGAGACAGGAGCAGATTATTGTGAAAGCTTTCAGGTGGAGTCATTTACTGTGAACCGATAAAAAAAGCAAAATAAAAAACAAGCTGGATGAAGAATACAAATGTATAGATTTAGGCATTTACCATACAGCACTGGGGTCCTCAGAATGCAATGATGCACGCTTTGTTTACAATGAAAGGGGCTGGCAACACTGACCTGTCATATGTTTAGTTGGTATGTTCTATTCTTTGTGGCTACATTAGGAAAACTTTTAGGGGGAGGTGCAGGTAGACATGTACACTGGCCATGTCCCGTTCTCATGAGCTCAGATGCACCACCCAGGGCCCTTGTGGATATATGCTTACTAACCCAAGATGGCATGTAACACAATCCTTTTAATGACACTGAACTCTCCTCCTTCAGATGTAATACAATGGAGCCATCCCCTATACATTCATAAGAAAAACGAAAAAATTGAGGCTTTGTGCATTGCCCGGTTTGAGCAGGCAATATTAAACAAAAGTCACAGAAGATGTATATAAAACAATGCAGTTTATGATGTTAGAGAAGATCACCAACAGTTAGATGACAAGAAAACCTTTTACAGAGACGTTCTTATTATACAAACACGTGGATCCCGCTGACAATGGCAGATCGCATTTCTTCCCTTCATCTTGACCCAGACAATGACACTTCTGCTGGCCATACACCTACGCGATTTCTGTCCGATTGCGCGATTTTCAACGCGTCGTACGATCAATCCTGTAGAAATCGTGTATTTTTTTTCCCGGATACGATCCGATGCGCACTCCCGCAGCTCGTAAATTGGATCGTATGATCAGATGTGCAGCACATCTTGTCCATTGTAATTGTATGCTGAACGTGCCGTGTTTTTCAGCATGCGATGCATCATGCGTCCAAGCCCCGTTGAGTGACAAGTTCCTGTTTACGCCCACTGCAGACAGCTCCCGAGCGGAGAGGATCAGCAACGTGAGCAGCAGACACGATTGTGCAGGTATTGTATTATTTGCAGACCACTTGTTTCCCATATACAAAGCCCACTGGCCACCAATGTTTAGCATATGCATAGTGGGCATTGGTTTGAGCCCTGCACACACTGACCATCTTTGTTTACCCAGAAATGCCCACCCCTGTTTGCCCAGCAATGCCCATCTATTCCCCAGCAATGCCCACTGTCTAGCTATAGTTTACTCAGCAATGCCCACCCGTTTGCCCAGTAATGCCCATCTATTCCTCAGTAATGCCTACCGTCTAGCTATTGTTTACCCAGCTATGCCCACCCCTGTTTGCCCAGCAATGCCCATCTATTCCTCAACAATGCCCACCGTCTAGCTATTGTTTACCCAGCAATGCCTAACCCTTTTTGCCCAGCAGGCCCATCTATTCCCCAGCAATGGCCACCGTCTAGCTATTGTTTACCCAGCAATGCCCACCCCTTTTTGCCCAGCAATGCCCATCTATTCCACAGCAATGCCCACCCCTGTTTGCCCATCAATGGCCATCTATTCCCACCCCTGTTTGCCCAGCAATGGCCATCTATTCCCAAGCAATGGGCACCGTCCAGCTATTGTTTACCCAGCAATGCCCACCCGTTTGCCCAGCAATGCCCATTGACCACCGTCCACCTATGTTTTTGAACCAATGTCCATTGGCCACCCCACCCTCCACCTGCCATGTTTTAGCAATGTAATAATGAAAAGCACATTGTGATACTGAATTGGATTTATCCCCCACCCCATAGACAATTATATGCATCTCAAAGAAATTACACTCCAACTTTATTAATAACAAAACAACAATTTCAACAAAAGTGTTCAATACACCATTTTGGGGGCCCCACTTACACATTTCAATGGCCACCCCCACTGTTTGGGGTAGCCAGAATATAAGTCCACTTGGGGGCCCCATTTACACAAGTCAATGGCCACCCCCATTGCTGGGGATGGGCATATTAAAAACCATCAAATGAATGTCCTTTTTATTTATTTATTTATTTATTTATATATATATATATATATATATATATATATATATATATATATATATATAATTTCCCCCATAGGAGTGTCTCAGTATCGTGTACCAGAATTCATAACTGGCTTTCTCGAGCTATACAGGCACCATGACTGTCTTTGGCGTACCAAGTCCAAAATGTACAGCAACAGACAGAAGCTTGACCATGCCTTAAAGGAGCTGATAGAGTATAGTATGCCATATCACGAAGATGCAAAGTCCCTAGTGTGGGTGCGCAATAAGATACAGAATCTGCGCACAACCTTCTTCAAACAGCACAAGAAGGTGGAGGATTCGAAACGTTCTGGAGCCGGGGCTCACAGCTTATTCAAACCCAAGCTATGGTATTATGACCTGATGTTGTTCCTGGTGCAGCAGAATCCCGTGAGATCTTCTGTACAGGTGATTGCTGAGTCAGAGGAGTGCAGCCTGCTGGAAGAGGATTTCCTGGAAATCCTGCAGAGACATCAGTGGTAAGTTCAAAATTTTTCAGATCATATCCTCTTGCCACGGCACTGCACCGTCCCCATTAAAATAGGCCATATATTCCTCTCTGGCCTCTTGTAGAATGCCGTCTTTTGAAAGGAGCCACCGTCGGAAGAACGGCCGTTCTTCCCCACATCTACAAACAGGAACTCGTAGTTTGCATTAACCACAGCCATCAGAACAACACTGAAGTACCCCTTATAGTTATAGTAGTAGGACCCAGTGTTGGCAGGTGGGTTAATCCTAATATGCTTGCCATCGATAGCTCCTCCGTAGTTAGGGAACTGCCAACGGCTCTCAAACTCATCCCCAATGGCTATCCACTATTCCGTGCTTGTAGGGAACTGTGAAAGAAATTGAAAACTTAATAAAAAAATTTAGTTTTCAAAAATGTTCTCTATTTACAGACTTTAGATATCCCCAGCACCCCAGACCTACACAGTGGAGAAGAGAGTGTTGCTACTCCAAGCCCCACACCACCAATTTCTAAAAAACAAAGGCGGAAAACAAATATAAAGAAAATGAAGCAGACTCAGAGAGGCCTTATTGAAACCACCGGATGAATATGACAACTTTGGCGGCCATATCAGTTCAGTGCAGCGGTGCGAGGAATGGTCCAGGACCAAAGCATACAATTTGAAAGACTGACGTCTGACCTCATATTTAAAGCAAGGCAATGTCTACTGACATCGGACACTACCATTATTATCCCGCCAGTAGTTCTAACCCCCCCTACACTAAGCACGGCAACACCCACCTACTATTCATCCCAAACATACCATCCATCAACTTCAAACTACCCACACTACCCTCCTGATACCCCACCCACCTCCACCTTCCAAACTCATTCCCCACCCACCTCCTTCTACCAACCTCATCCCCCGCCTACCATCCTGCTCCCCCAACCACATCTTCCAGCCAAACAACTCACCCAACCACCTCCTCCTACCAAACTCTTCCCCCACCCACCATCATACTCCCCCCAACCACCTCCTCCTTCCAAACTGGGCCCCCCCCAACCTCTACCTACCAACCCCTTCCCCCCACCCACCTCCACTTACCATCAGACTCCCCCCAACCACCTCTTCCTTCCAAACAACTGCCCCCCCACCTCCTCCTACCAACCTCTTCCCTCACCCACCTCCACCTGCCACCCTGCTCCCCCAGCCACCTCCTCCTACGAAAATATAACTCCATCCATCGCGTCCTACCAAACTACTTCTACACCCTCACCACCCAATTTCTTCACACTATTACGCAAAGGAAATGAGGAAAATTAGGATTTCTCTTAATTGTTATGTCTTTCCCAAAAGAATTTTACACACTTGTTTGGTATTAATGAAGTTTCATACTCCCTGGTAAGTATGGTGCTGAATCTAGCATGGTGTTCCAGACTGTCAGGCAGCTAGGAACACATGCTGGAAGTGCATGTCAGTGGGGCCGGGCCCACTGAATTTGCACTTTTTGCATGTGTATGCGTCCCTGAAATCTGGGCCGCAAACACCAAAGCTCATGCTGCACCATACTTAACAGGGATTGTTTAACTTGGTGATACTTTTAACATTTTAGCCATCTTTATTTCTATTGTAAATATATATAATTTTCACATAAGTATTATTTTTTTAATCTAATTTTCACATAACTAGCAAACTACAGAAACTAAAAAGAAAACATTTTTCTGATTTGACAATTTATAAAGTGTGGTGTGTGTGTGTGTGTGTTATCTTAACGATAACGGAACTGCAGCACCTTCACGATAGCCTTGCACGTCTCCGGGATAATGCATCCTAAAGCTTGAGCCGAGATGCGGGTCCCAAACTTTAGGTCCTCAAAGGAGTGTCCCGTAGCCAGGTACCTGAGCGTAGCCACGAGCCTTTCCTCTGCTATGATGGCCATCCGAAATTTGGTGTTCTGCTTCCGGATATAGGGGGTCACCAGACACAGCAATTCCTGAAAGGTGTTGTCATCCATCCGCAGGAAGTTGCGGTAGTCGTCTGGATTGTTCTCCCTCATCTCCGTCAGCATGGGCATATAAGATTGACTCTCCCTCTCCAGCAGCCAATCTTTTGTCCAGCAGGACCTCATCCTCCTATGCTGGGCCCTTTCCCTCTCCTCACTCAGCTTGACCACAGCATAGGACAGCAGTGCTTTATAACGGCAGGGATTTATCACAACAAAAAAGCAGGAAATAGAGCAAGAAGCCCTTTGTAAAACCAGGCAATACAAAGCAATGCACAGTAGCTAGCAATGTGGAGTGTTCAGCAGGGTAAAAACCAAGCCTCACTAATCACAGAGCAAACAGGAGTGCACAGAGCTGAAGAGGCAGGCATTTTTTATACCCCCAGGGAAGGCCAGACCTCTATTTAAATATGGGGCCAATCTATCTCATGATCGCATGTTTTTGGTGAGGCACACGATCAACCATTTACACGATCCGTCGTATAGTGACGCGTGTTCGTACGACTGATCTAATGAAAGTCGTGTGTGAAAAAAAACACAAAATCGTGTGGTCAGGACTGCCGGGGAGCTCCGGGGAATTGAAGGGAGATCGTATGATGAATCGGATCTTATGCTGGTCGTGCAGGTGTATGGCCAGCATTCCCTCTGCAGTCTTGGGGCTGCTGTACAGTAATGTGCAGACACAATGAATAATGAATTGTGGACTGATATACAGTAGAATGATTTAAAATGCAAAATATTGTTTTTGATCATATAGCATGAAGTGTTCTGGGCAGAGAGAGAAAAAATAAAGCACTTTTATGTACAGTATAGGTGATAAAATTATCATTATTACATATGTTAAGTGTATATTAATATTACTAGCTATTTGCTGTATTTTATTATCTGAGCTAATAAAAAAAGAACACTGGACATAAGGTGAATAAATGTTTCAATAAGCCTAAAGGTGCATACACACACAACGATTTTTTGAACGATTATCAATAACGATATCATTCAATTGTTGAAAAAATCATTCACTTTTTGAGTTAAAACGATGAACGATTATCGTTCATGCGCGTTCATGTTTGTAGTTCAGTCAGACTGACCAACTCAACGATTTTCAGTAAGGGAATATGCAAAAATCGTTTGTAGTTAAAAAAAAAATCGTTCAATACATTTAGCAAATGAACGATTTTAGTAAATGATTTTCGTAAATTTTTCCCTTGAAAAAATGAACGAAAATCGTTTACTATAATCGTTCATTTACTAAATTGTTGTGTGAGTATGCAGCTTTAAGGTGCATACACGCGTAACGATTTTTCTAATGATTTAACTATAACAACGTCGTTATCGTTCAATTGTTGAAAAAATCGTTCAGGAACGGGATGCGTTCGACATCCTGGCGGTCTGGATACCGACGCTTACATTGCCGTTGCCAGAATATTGACGCCGGTCAGAATCCCGGCGCCAGCATCCCGACCGCTGGGATGCCGAAGGTAAGTAGCGGGGATTGGGGGGGAGGATTAGGGTTAGGCACTAGGGTGAGGGTTAGGTTTAGGGTGCGGGGAGGGGGGGTTAGTTTCAGGCACTAGGGGGAGAGGTTAGGGTTAGGCACCAAAGAGGGAGAGTTAGGGTAGGGAGAGGAGGAGGGTTAGCATACCGACCAACAAGTGTCGGTGTGTTAACCCTGTCGGGATCCCGGCATTGGGGATTCTGAACACCAGGATCCCGACTGTCGGTATTTCATACCGATCCCTTGAGGAACACTTTAAATAAAGGAGGGAGAGGAGGATGCTTCCAGCATTGAGCTGTAGCAGCTTGTGCTGCTATACAAATGTGACCTAACACCTACCTATGGTGATATTGCACTTGGGAAGGGTACAGGTGAAGGAGAGCAGGTTGGGTGCAGGATTTAAAGCTAGTCCCAGCACTTTATCAATCAAAGAAAAGACCTCATCCCCAAAAGTACAGAGCAGGGTACAAGTCCAAAAAAACAGAAAATGTGACCAACCTCCCCACAATTCCACCAGCATTTTTTAGACTGTGTTGGCCACATAGTATGTAAACAATCAGGAGTGAGATGTAGCCTATATAACAATTTACCATGCATATCAGAATGGTACAAACATCCGCACACATGATAGATCATTGCATATATGAACTCCCATTAGGCATCAGAAGTAGAATGACCCAAAGTCACCTTCTAATAATTTCTTAGAGGAATTTCAGGTGCAGCCACATTTTGGAAGAAAGTCTGAGTGCACAAATATATCCTCCATTTAATGAGTATTAACTTTATACATAAGACAATGGTTATACTAAGGCATAAGGTAACATATAGACGTAATTTTACTAAAGTGAGAGTTTTTAGAAGTGGAGATGTTGCCCATAGCAACCAATCATATTTTACTTAACATTTAACTAGCACCTTCTAGAATATAAAGGCTAGAATCTGGTTGCTATAGGCAACATCTCCACTTTAGTACTAAATATACACCATAGAGTTGATCAGGAAACAGGCAAACCCAGTAAGTAAGAATTCAGTTGATTTATAGGAAACTAAATGGAAAGTTACCTAGTTTGATCATGGCGATTGGTTTTCTTCATTATTTAATCAGGTAAGGGTGTGACTGATCTTGATCCTGCTACATAATTACAATAGGTGAGTACCGTTATCAAGCTGTAGAGGTGTTGGATAAAATAAAATAATGAATCCAAGTATTCAGGTACACAGCTTGCTGCACACATATTATACAGTGCATCCGGAAAGTATTCACAGCGGTTCAGTTTTTCCACATTTTGTTATGTTACAGCCTTATTCCAAAATAGAATAAATTCATTTTGTCCTCAGAATTCTACTCACAATACCCCATAATGACAACGTGTAAAAAGTTTTTTTGAGATTTTTGCAAATTTAATGAAAAATGAAAACTAAGAAATCACATGTACATAAGTATTCACAGCCTTTGTCATGAAGCTCAAAATTGAGCTCAGGTGCATCCTGTTTCAATTGATCTGCCTTGAGATGTTCCTACAGCTTAATTGGAGTCTACCTGTGGTAAATTCAGTTGTTTGGACATGATTTTGAAAGGCATACACCTGTCTATATAAGGTCCCACACTTGACAGTGCATGTCAGAGCACAAACCAAGCATGAAGTCCAAGCAATTGTCTGTAGACCTCCGAGACAGGATTGTCTCGAGGCACAAATCTGGGGAAGGGTACAGAAAAATATCTGCTGCTTTGAAGGTCCCAATGAGTACAGTGGCTTCTATCATCCGTAAACCGAAGAAATTCGGAACCACCAGGACTCTTCCTAGAGTTGGCCGGCCATTTAAACTGGGCGATCGTGGGAGAAGGGCCCTAGTCAGGGAGGTAACCAAGCACCCGATGGTCACTCTGTCAGAGCTACAGCATTGCTCTGTGGAGAGAGGAGAACCTTCCAGAAGGACAACCATCTCTGCAGCAATCCACCAATCAGGCCTGTATGGTAGAGTGGCCAGACGGAAGCCACTCCTTAGTAAAAAGCACATGGCAGCCCGCCTGGAGTTTTCCAAAATGCACCTAAAGGACTCTGACCATGAGAAACAACATTTCCTGGTCTGATGAGACAAAGATTGAAGTCTTTGGGGTCAATGCTAGGAGTTATCTTTGGAGTAAACCAGGCACCGCTCATCACCAGGCCAATACCATCCTTACAGTGAAGAATGTTGGTGGCAGCATCATGCTGTGGGGATGTTTTTCAGCAGCAGGAACTGGGAGACTAGTCAGGATAGAGGGAAAGATGAATGCAGCAATGTACAGAGACATCCTGGATGAAAACCTGCTCCAGAGCGCTCTTCACTTCAGACTGAGGCGACGGTTCATCTTTCAGCAGGACAATGACCCTAAGCCCATAGCCAAGATATCAAAGGAGTGGCTTCAGGACAAGTCTGCGAATGTCCATGAGTGGCCCAGCCAGAGCCCAGACTTGAATCCATTTGAACATCTCTGGAGAGATCTGAAAATGGCTGTGCACCGACGCTTCCCATCCAACCTGATAGAGCTAGAGAGGTGCTGCAAATAGGAATGGGCGAAACTGCTCCAAAGATAGGTGTGACAAGCTTGAGGTATCATATTCAAAAAGACTTGAGCCTGTAATTCCTGCCAAAGGTGCATCAACAAAGTATTGAGCAAAGGCTGTGAATACTTATGTACATGTGATTTCTTAGGTTTTTTTTTTTTAATAAAATTTGCAAAAATCTCAAAACATTTTTTTACACATTCTCATTATGGGGTATTGTGTGTAGAACTTTGAGGACAAAAATTTATTTATTTCATTTTGGAATAAGGCTGTAACATAACAATGTGGAAAAAGTGAAGCGCTGTGAATACTTTCCGGATGCACTGTATGTGATTATAGCAGAACTCCTGCCGCAAGCCCGAGTGGACTCCCTGCTCTAATAGACATCACTAGTGATGTCAGTAGGTCCTCCCACAAACGCCATGGAACGCCTGCGTTTGTGCAGCCACCCCCCCTACCCGCCTACAAAATGGGGCGAGCTGTCACCATCCACAGCCGCCCCATCTTGTAGCGAGTCCAGTCGCTCGGCGGGGCTCGCGCATGCGCACGCCGGACTCGGCGCATGCGCAGTGGCCAAACATCGAGCCGCTTGCGAGCGGCTCTCAGTCAGGCCCTAAATGCACAAAATTGTCTTAATTTGCAAATGAAACAAAACTGATTAATTTGACAATTGAATGAAAAGCCATCTCAGGCAGTTAGGAAACGAAGTTAAATTTTTCTTCCGCTCGAGGCAAAGTTATTCCTGTTGTATTAGAACTATACAGCAAAGAACCTTACTGTAGCTCACTAAAGTTTCCTAAAAAAAAAAAAAACATTCCTCATTGGGATTCTAAATAAAGATAGATTTTAGATTATGTCTATGTATGACTGAATGTTGAAGTTACACATAGGGAATTAATCACTTATAGGAAATGTATTGTTTTCTTTTTGGCCTTCACATATTTCTAAATATACTCAGCGGCTTCAACAAGTGCTATGCATAAACCGGGAAAGTCATGTTGATTATAAGGGACTTACTAGTTTGGAAAGATTCTCTACACACATCCTCCAACACCAGCTATTTACAATCTTGTACAGTACCTTAAGCCGCATACACACTAGACGATTTTTATGGACGATAACAATATCGTTCAACGATATATCATTCAGTGCATATGCAGTGAACGACCAACGATGCTCGCTCCCATGGGTTGTTAACGATGTCTTTGTCATCCGTACATGCAGGCCAATCTGATGTTGTCGTCAAGAATTGCCTGGTCAGAGATGTAGCAGGATGACTTCATTGAAAGATACAGTCAGGTGCATAAATATTTGGACATTGACAGAATTTTAATATTTTGGGCTCTATTCACCACCACAATGGCTTTGAAATGAAACATACAAGATGTGCTTTAACTGCAGACTTTCAGATTTCATTTGAGGGTAATTACATCCAAATCAGGTGAACGGTGTAGGAATTACAACGGTTTCTATATGTGCCTCCCACATTTTAAGGGGCCAAAAGTAATGGGACAAACTAAACAATCCTAAATCTAACTTTCACTTTTTAATACTTTGTTGCAAATCCTTTGCAGGCAATTACAGCCTGAAGTCTGGAACGCATAGACATCACCAGATGCTGGGTTTCATCCCTGGTGATGCTCTGTCAGGCCTCTACTGCAAATGTCTTCAGTTCCTGTGTCTGTTCTTGGGGCATTTTCCCTTCAGTTTTGTCTTCATCAAGTGAAATGCATGCTCAATCGGATTCAGGTCAGGGGATTGACTTGGCCATTGCATAACATTCCACTTTTTAGCCTTAAAAAACTCTTTGGTTGCTTTTGCAGTATACTTCGGGTCATTGTCCATCTGCACTGTGAAGCGCCGTCCAATGAGTTCTGAAGCATTTGACTGAATATGAGCATATAATATTGCCCGAAACACTTCAGAATTTATTCTGCTGCTTTTGTCAGCAGTCACACCATCAATAAATACAAGGGAACCAGTTCTATTGGCAGCCATACATGCCCACGACCATGCTTCACTGATGAGGTGGTATGTTTTGGATCATGAGCAGTTCCTTTCCTTCTCCATACTCTTCTCTTCCCATCACTCTGGTACAAATTGATCTTTATCGCATCTGTCCATAGGATGTTGTTCCAGAACTGTAATGGCTTTTTTAGATGTTTGGCAAACTGTAATCTGGTCTTCCTGTTTTTGTGGCTCACCAATGGTTTACATCTTGTGGTGAACCCTCTATATTCACTCTTATGAAGTCTTCTGTTGATTGTTGATTGACACATATACACCTACCTCCTGGAGAGTGTTCTTGATTTGGCCAACTGTTGTGAAGGGGTTTTTCTTCACCAGGGAAATAATTCTTCTGTCATCCACCACAGTTTTTTTCCGTGGTCTTCCGGGTCTTTTGGTGTTGCTGAGCTCTCTGGAACATTCTTAAAAAGAAAGAATGCACCGAACAGTTGATTTGACCACACCTAATGTTTTTGCTATCTCTCTGATGGGTTTGTTTTGATTTTTCAGCCTAATAATGGCTTGCTTCACTGATAGCGACAGCTCTTTGGATCTCATATTGAGAGTCAACAGCAACTGATTCCAAATGCAAATGTCACACCTAGAATCAACTCCAGACCTTTTACCTGATTAATTGATAATGAAATAACGAGGGAATAGCCCACACCAGTCCATGAAATAGCTTTTGAGTTGATAGTTCCATTACTTTTGGCCCCTTAAAAAGTGGGAGGCACATATAGAAACCGTTGTAATTCCTACACAGTTCACCTGATTTGGATGCAATTACCCTCAAATTAAATCTGAAAGTCTGCAGTTAAAGCACATCTTGTTTGTTTCATTTCAAAGCCATTGTGGTGGTGAATAGAGGCCAAAATATGAAAATTCTGTCAATGTCCCAATATTTATGCACCTGACTGTATCTTTCAGTGTGTACACCCAGTATCGCTTGTCCTCCACTACAGTAAGTTCAAGCGAAATCTTTCACCAATACACATCCCTGAAATAGATATTTAAATATCACACACACACACACACACACACACACACACACACACACACACACACACACACACACATATATTTAAATATCTATATCAGGGACGTGTAGGCAGGGGAGGCTCCTGAGATTAAAATAATACATAGAAGATATGTATAACTTCTAAACATCTTCTTTATTTATTGTAATCATTTTTAATCACCAGCTTTGTGGAGCTCCCTGGGACTGCACGAAGATGAGAGTTGAGGCAGCAACAGCTCAGACTTGCTTCTGTATAGTGAGACACTGCTTGTATCTAAGTTGTTTCCTGGCAGCCCCAGTTGCGGGAGAAAATTAAGAAGGAGCTGTTGACGTGTCACGTTCCGCTTCAGCTGACAGTGTTTTCACCAGCAGGTCTTTGCACCTCTGCAGGCTTGTGTCGGCCAGAAAAGAGAGACACCACGTAGGCTTTAAACCTAGGATCGAGCACGGTGGCCAAAATGTAGTGGTCTGATTTCAACAGATTGACCACCCTGGAATCCTGGCAAAGCGAATGAAGGGCTTCATCCACAAGTCCCACATGCCGAGCGGAATCGCTCTGTCTTAGCTCCTCCTTCACTTTCTCCAGCTGCTTCTGCAAAAGCCTGATGAGGGGAATGACCTGACTCAAGCTGGCAGTGTATGAACTGACTTCACATGTGGCAAGTTCGAAGAACCTTGCACAACACGGAAATCATTCTCCAGTGCGCTTGAGTCAGGTGCATACCCCCTCCTTTGCCTATGTCATAGGTGGATGTATAGGCTTGAATGACATTTTGCTGCTCCTCCATCCTCTGAAGCATATAGAGGGTTGAGTTCGACAGCGTCACCACCTCTTGCTTCAGGTGATGGCGGGGCAGGTTCAAGAGTGTTTGCTGGCGCTCTTGCCTTCGGCACACTGTCGCTGAATGGCGAAAGTGGCCAGAAATTTTTCGGGCCACCCAAAGCATCTCCTGCATGCCCCTGTCGTTTTTCAGAATATTCTGCACCACCAAATTTATTGTGTGAGCAAAACATGGGACGTGCTGGAATTTGCCCAGATGTAATGCCGGCACAATATTGGTGGCATTGTCAGATATCACAAATCCCCAGGAGAGTCTAAGTGGGGTAAGCCACTGGGCGATGACTTACCTCAGTTTCTCTAAGAGGTTGTCGGCGGTGTGCCTCTTACTGAAACCGGTGATACACAGCGTAGCCTGCCTTGGAACGAGCTGGCGTTTGTGAGATGCTGCTGCTGGTGACGCTGCTGTTGTTGCTGTGTAAGGTGATACATCTACCCAGTGGGCTGTCACAGTCATATATTTAGTCTGCCCTGTTCCACTTGTCCGTGATTAAGTGGACATTGGGCACAACCGCATCTTTTAGGACACGGAGGACACTTTTTTTCTGCCGTTTCTGTACAGTCTCGGTATTGCCTGCCTGGTGAAGTGGAATCTAGACGGGATTTGATACCAGGGACACACTACCTCCATCAATTGTCTAAATCCCACTGCACTAATGGTGGATACCGGACGCCCGTCTAACACCAACATAGCAGTCAAGGCCTCAGTTATCCGTTTTGCTTCAGGATGACTGCTGTCGTACTTCATCCTCCTCGCTAAGGACTGTTGGAGGGTTAATTGTTTAGTAAAAGTAGTTGTGTTCCTACTTCCTCTCTGGGATGAAGAGCAACTCCAAGCAGCAGCAGCAGTAGGCGTAGCAATGCAGGATTCTCTGGAGGAATCCCGGATAGGAGAGTCAGTCATGCCAGTGACATGGTCTGCAGGACTACTTCCGATCCTGACTAAGGAGGAAATTGACGAGGAGGGAGTTGACGGTGTGGTTTGCAGGCGCTTGGATACAACAGGACAAAGGGATTTAGGTGTCCCTGGACTGCTTATGGTCTTAGCCAAAGTTTCTGAACTTGACAGTAACTTTTTATGAACGCGCTGCAGGTGACGTATAAGGGAGGATGTTCCTAGGTAGTTAACGTCCCTACCCCTACTTATTTCACCTTTACATATGGTACATATGGCAAGACAGTTGTCCGGATTTGGATAGAAATATTGCCAGACCAAAGAGGTGGAATGTTTGGTCTTCTGCCCAGGCATGACTGTGATGGGCTTTTTCATCCCACGGACAACAACTGTCTCCCCCACCACATCACCATCAGAATCCTCCTCGCCAACTTCCTCCTCAGCGCCAGCTACACCAGTATCCTCATCCTGTTGTACTTCAACAGTGACATCTTCAATTTGCATATCAGCAAGTGGACTGTGGGTGCTCCTTCCAGCACTTTCAGAGGGCGTACAAATGGTGGAAAGAGCCACCTCTTCCCGTCTAGTGCTGGGAAGGTCAGGCATCGCAACCGCCACCACACTTGGACTCTCCTTGGGGATTTGTGATATCTTCTTAGAATGCACAGTTCTTCGCTGTGCTTTTGCCAGCTTAACTCGTTTGATTTTTGTAGTGGGAAGAGGGCTTCCATCGTCATGTGAAGCTGAACCACTAGTCATGAACATAGGGAAAGATCTTAGCCGTTCCTTGCCACTTCGTGTCGTAAATGGCATATTGGCAAGTTTACATTTCTCCTCAGATGATTTAAATGTTTTTTTTAAGGTAATTTTTCTGAACTTTGTCATTTGGGATTTTATATGCTCTCTACTATGACATTGGGCAACGACCTTGGCAGACGACGTTGATGGCATTTTATCATCTATGTCATGACTAGTGGCAGCAGCTTCAGCACTAGGAATAAGTGGTTCTTGATCTTTCCCTATTTTATTTTTATCGGACAAAGGCCCTCATTCAGATCCGTACGCTCTGAGCAGATCGCACGCTCTGAATGAGGGCCGCCCTCCATGAAAATGGAGCGTCCTCCTGGACGCTCGTATAGCTGTGGGTCACCACCCACAGCCTATACGAGCGTGCATTTTGATGGCCGCGATGGTCGTGACCATCGCGACCATCGAAACTGCGAGCCGGAGCCTGCGGTTGAGGTTTTCAACCGCAAGCTCCGGAGTGATTTTGGCTCTATCAGAGCCAAAATCACTCCCACTGACCTCACTAGTGACGTCAGTGGGCCGGCTTCTGACGGGAGGCGTTCCCGTGGGAACGCCCCCATCAGGGAGGCACGCCCACCAAAGGGGGCGTGCTTTCAATCAACATCGACAGCACGCCCCCTTTGATCAGACACAACAAGCGAAGGACTTTCCTTCGCTCGTCGCGTCTGGCGCATGCGCCTGACGGAGCTCCCTCCGTCGTGCGCATGCTCAGTGCATAACATCGACCCACTTGCGAGCGGACAGCCGCTCGCGAGTGGGTCTGAATCAGGCCCAAAGTTTTGTCCTTCATTTATGTTATATTGATATATATACGTGCGGCTAAGGCGCACACAAACACAGAAGAGAAGATTTTTTTTTATTTTTTTTGGAGTGCACTTTGGGGGTTACACCACCCTTTAACAGACTCATGACACAGGCGCATGCTTGGCGCTGCTCCTTTGTTGATGCACGTGTGGCTACAGTGCATACAATTCACAACACAGAAAATAATTTTTTTATTTTTGTTGGAGTGCACTTTGGGGGTTACAGCACCCTTTAACCACTTGCCTGGCATGATCGTATCAGATACGACCATACCAGACTGGGCTTTCCCTGACATGGTCGTATCCGATACGACCAGTCAGAAATGCCCACTAGACGGCTGTGGGAAACTAATCTTCCCACAGCCGCCTATGTCAAAATTTTTATTTTTTTTGGAGTGTACTTTGGGGGTTACACCACCCTTTAACAGACGAGCCAGCCAGCCCTTTACTTATGACACAGGCGCACGCTTGGCGCTGCTCCTTTGCTGATGCACGTGCGTCTCCTGCGCATACATTTCACACACAAACGCAGAAAAAAAAGAATTGTTTATTGTGGAGCGCACTTTGGGGTTACACCACCCTTTAAGAGAAGAGCCAGCCGGCCCTTTACTTATGATACAGGCGCACGCTTGGCGCTGTTCCTTTGTTGATGTACGTGCAGCTACAGTGCACACAATTCACAAACACAGAAATAAATGTTTCTTTTGCACTTGGGTGGAGCACCCCTGATGGACAACACTACAGCACCCCTTTAGGACTACAGTCTTTATGGGACACTGCACAACACAGCCCAGCCAGCCCCTATAGACCTTTGGAGGAATGGACACAGCCCCTATAGACAACTGACTGCACAACACAGCCCAGCCAGCCCCTATGGACAACAGCAGCACAACACAGCCCAGCCAGCCCCTATGGACTTTGGAGGAGTTGACACAGCCCCTATGGACAACAGCAGCACAACACAGCCCAGCCCTAGCTCCCACCCTCCCTCTTCACTGTCCACAGTCGGAGTGAGAAATGGCGCCGACGCGGGGACCTTTTATAGAATCCAAAACCCGCGAGATCCGGAAGGCGGGACGATGACGTTTTGCCTCGATTTCAGTTCTGAGTCAGGTGGGAAAACCCGAGCCGGACTTTATTCCCGGCTCGGATCAGGGGGGTTCGGATTTCAGAAATCCGAACCCGCTCATCCCTAGTTAAGATGGAGCTAAACATTGGAATTGTGTACATATCTCGCTGTCCATATTATCCTCAAGCTGTAGACGCAGAAAGACTAAATAAAGCACAAAAAAACACAATGTGCAGAAATTGCCCATAGGGCAGGTGTTACCTTTAGTCCTGATGACCACGAGATCCTCTACTAGCAGAAAGAAGTGCATTGCTCATTGCAGATTCATGATTATCCTAGGACTGGTTAGCTTCAGATTTTTAAGAAAGTTGCCATTGGCAATGCATCCTAACTGTAACTGCCATCAGAAACATTATAAGGTCTATTTCATCCTCAAAGGTGCATCATACTTGCATCACTCTTGGGGCTTAAAGGAAATATCTAAGGGACTAGTAGTGTTAGAAATTATAAAACAATATTGGATTTAAGTTTCTGTATTTCAATAATTTTATAGGGTTCTATTTTTTTACCTAAAAATAATGAATGTAAGTAATGAAAATGTGAATCTTCCGTGCCAAATGTAAGTGACGATAAGCTATGGTTTATCAGTCTGTCAAATGAAAGTGAAAAGTATTCATATAAATAGGTCAACTCTATGTAGTCCGGCATGGAGACAGCTGATCTTATAAAAGAGCAGCTTTTCAGAGCTTGGCCCCGTAGGTTAGTGCCATCTTCAGATGGATTTAAACTAGGGATGTGCAGGCTCGGATAGGTTCGAGTTTGCACGTGGAGTTCGGATGTTTCCCTCCAAAAAAACGGAACTCAGAAAGAGGCAAAACGTCATCTTGCACGGACGAACATCATCATTCCTGGACTTTTGTCCAGGAATGATGATGTTCGTCCATGCAAGATGACGTTTTGCCTCTTTCTGAGTTCCGTTTTTTTGGAGGGAAAAATCCGAACTCCACGTGCAAACTCGAACCTATCCGAGCCTGCACATCCCTAGTTTAAACCCTTTGTGCTATGGAGGCATTTTCACAAGTGATGGATCTTGCGATCCCTCTCCCGCAGCCTCCGTCCATCTCCAGTTTTTTCGGAAAAAGACACTGCAGCTCATGTTAGAAGGTGAAGCATCGTCTTTTGAAAATTCTGGAATGTAAGTTGCTGTGATAGCTTGTTCTAGCAACCACTGTCCCTGAAAGATAACTTATGGAGGATATTTTGGCAAAATACTCAAACACTTGAGAATCACGATTAAAATCTCATAAAGACCATCTGTGAGAGGCGGGATACTGTGAGATATTAAATAGCATGTCAACTTGTCCTGTTTGTTCTAAGGCACTCTCATTCCAGGCATAGTTAGGCATAGAAGCTATGAGCTCTGCCTTATCATCTCATTGCTTTGGCTTTCCAAGCACCATTGCCCTTGTAATATTCAAGGGGAGATATCAGTATCAAACCTTTGAGAGATAAAGTGGAGAAGTTGCCCATAGCAACCAATCAACTTCTAGCTATCCTTTATTTAGGACAGTCTACAATATGACAGCTAAAAGTTTAGGTTTGCTATGGGCAACTTCTCCACTGTTTCTCTCTTGAAGAGTTGATACATCTCCCATTGATGGGGAGGATTGCTCATAGATTTGGAACAACTTTGTATTATAATGAAAGAAAACACATATAAGCTTTTATATTATTATAATCATTGGTCCAACTAGATTACACAAAAGTTATTTCTCCTCATCAGATCAATGCTGGAGGTGGTGCTCATAAACTGTCTTTATTTATTTTTTTGCACATCTTATGGAAGTAACCTGTGTTGTTTTTGGTGAGCAATTAGGAACCTGATCTTTTAATACCTCCCAAAATTGATATTTTCCTCTTTCCTAAATATGTTTTACACCCTCTTCCTGCACCAGCAGTTACTCATGAGACATAGGTGTTAATCCAATTAAGTGCGAGTTGCTGTTTTCTCTGTGAATTCGCACTGCGATTTAATTTTGCAATCCAGTTATCAACTCGCATTGAACCAGAGTAAACTCGCATACTTCTCTTCGCACCTCTCTGAAGGTGAGAGATGGTAAGGTTAATATGTCAGGACACCGTGCATAACCCCTTGGACACCTCCGAAATAGTGTAACTAATTAGGCAATTGAAATTTACAATTAGCTTAGTTAGTCCAATAATTACATGTCATTTTTGGGGGGTTAAAAAAATGGCTTCAAATTACCCCAAGATCAACTATTTTGTTGCTTTATGCACCCCAAATTTAATTACAGTAATTTTTTAATTTTTTAAAAAAATTGTCATATATTTTTTTTATTTTTTAGTCCCCTCATAAGCATCTTTTTTCCTACTTTTTTTTTTCTGTAGTTTTCTTTTTCTCGTATAAAAGTAAATGAAAAAAGTTTATTTTTTTTTTATCTTTAAAAAAAAATAAAAATGCACAAATCAGCCATTTAACAGTTTAAATAATTCCAGTACTTCCCTTATGCCCACTATCAGCCTTCTGTATGATTCTGCAAATTGTCAGTTTTTTTGGACCAGGAAGGTCACCCCACTTTTTCATGCACTTGGCTGACAATTCGCAAACCCCCGATGCGAGTACCATGAATAGCATTTTTAATCGGATTGGAGAATTCTCGAGAGCGCGCATTTGTTCGAAGTCTGCAAGTTTCATGAAACAACTCGCACCTTTATTGGATTGACCCCATAGTATCACTGCAGCCGACAGCTGATCATTATTTATTGAAAACATAATTGCTGTAACCATGATTGTTTGGCATTTGTATTTTCTTATTGTGTTTATTGAACCTGAACTTCTTTTTTTTTTTAGCACAAAAAAAACTAACAAATGAAAAAAATAAATAAAAAAAAAATAAAAAACTGGCCGGCTATTGGATAAGACTGGTTATAAGCATCGCTTGAGTCCTCATTTGTGCTCCATAAATAGACCTTTTGAAAAGAAGGACCCCAATCTGCTAAAATATTTTTTCACTGCTTTGGATGGTTTTGATTTAATTATGACTATTTTGTCTCAGAGTTCTGATTTCTCACAGCCTTTTAGTGTTCACACAACATCTGTTGTTGTAGGACTCGGAGCTATGTTGTCTGGATGGTATGGAACACCCAATGTTATTCTTAAGAAATTGTTACCCAGGGAAACAAAATTTTCTATGATTGAGAAGGAATGTTCAGCACTGCAATGGGTAATTGAGTGTTTAAAGTATCTGACAGGTTTAATGCTCCGGTTGGCCATAGACCATGCCCTGTAGCAGTAATTAAACTCCATAAGATGTTAATAAGGTAGTGTCTAGTTCTATAAACTTTTTTTTTTTTAATTAAGCACATTGACCAGGGCCCACCAATTGAATACTGATCATTAGTCTAACTCTGAAAGCGATAGACAGGCTTCTGCTGTGGGTGGTTGGGATCGCCTATCAAGAGGACCAAAATTGTAGCCATGGATCTTCCAGTGGGTAGGGGAAGGTATAAGACCTTGTTAGAGGATCCTTGCATTACTTGCTCTTTTCCCCAGACCATGAACTTCTGTGTCTCTAGAAACTTGTGTGACTACCTGCATTAGCTTATGGAGTTAATGTCTGCAAACCTATCTTTGAGACCTCAGCTCTTCCAGGCGAGTATTGTGAAGTTCTTACTTTACTAATGCTAGGCATTCACTGTATACACTGGATATCGGTGGATCACGCAGATAATTGTATAATGTATTGGCGACCACTTATTAACAGTCTGTCGGACTTGCTGAAATCATTCAACATGTCTGATAATTAGTTGGCCGAATCTGGCAGTGTATGCCCAGCCGCAAACGACCACCCAACATTTTCCCTGTTCCATACAGGGAAGAAACGGGACTGTTACCTCCCCAGGGGAGGAAAACAGATATCGTGGGCCATATATTGTGAAATATCTCACTGTGTATGGCCACAATATCTGCTGGTTTCAAATAAAAAGTTTGTCAGTCTGACAGACACTTATTCTGACAATGTATGCCCAGTATTAGTAACATACTATATTTGGATTGGAGATAGGTTCATGCCAAATATACAATTCTGGTGAGCACTATTGGTACCATTGAATTTTAGGTATGTCATGTAGAATATCTCCTGAAAAAAAAAAACTGTATGCAGTGACACAACTTTGGTCTCTAGGCACTCATATTGGGCACAGAACAGCTAAGGATAAAACTATAACAATCGCAAAAAGCAATAGGAAAATAACTATACAGATTGAAAGATTGCCATGACAAAAATAGTGGCACCCTTTTGTGCAATTTAAATCAAATTACATTAGACTTGTGTGACGTAGTCACCTGAGATAAATTGTCACATGACTTGAAATAACCAATGAATGATAGGTTTAATGTTTAAAAAGGCCACTTTTTAATTTGTCACTATGGTGAAGACAAGAGAGCTATCTGAGAACATCACAAATGCTATTATCCCCAAACACAAAAACTCTAAAGGGTACAAGGTCTTCTCCAAAGACCTTGGCTTCCCTGTTCAAACAGTGCGCAATGTTATTAAGAAGTTTGTTACTCATGGAACTGTGAAGAACCTTACTGGAAGTGGGGCAGTGGAAACTAACTGTATTAAAAAAAACACACATAAAGGGGCCTATTTGTGATGGTAATTATCGGGGGCCAGGTGGTCTCCGATAATGAACATCCTGATTTAGTGCATAGGAGCTGGAGCAATTCTTCATTGCTCTGGCACAGAGACAGCTGATCCAGGGGTGTAACTAGGTATTTGAAGGCCCCATAGCAAAAGTTTGTAAGGGCCCCTATGTACCACCAAATGGTGAAATTTGTATATTTCACATGTAACTTTGATAATGAAGATGGGCCCCATAGCAACTGCACCCCTTTCACCTATGGTAGTTACGCCCATGTGCTGATCTGAATACCAGCTGTCCACGTTAATCCTAAGTAGCAGTGAAAGTTTACACTGCCGAGTCTGACAAAACTACTTTGCTAGGCTGCATTGATTGATTTAATATGCAACATTTCTATATCTGTGTGCGAATGAGACTGAATCTGTATACGAAGTGCTACAATGCAGCAGCGGCTTTTTCACATGCCAAGTTCCGTTCATCACATGCCAAGTGATTCATCCGTGACTTTGTAAGTGTTTAAAACTAGTTCCTGTGCAGTAAAAGTAGCAGCCCAGCATCTCTAGCACACTGAGTTGGGTTTCGCTGTGTCTGCAATGCAAATAAGACACAAAATGTAAACAAATAGTCATTCCGCTATACTGTGGCTCAATCACACCGTGCATCTCACGCCGTATGGCATATTGAGGCTTGGTGTATGAGGACACATCTGTCATTTAAAAAAATGAAGGTGCTAATGTATTTGCGGCGACAGGGTTAAAATGAGATGCTTTGTCCCCTCAAAATTCTCTGCACCATAGAAATATCTGAATTAAATGATTGCAAAATATGGGACCGAATGAGATTGAGAGATTCATTTTAAAATTCATGGTTCATCATCAACAATCAGCCCAGGAGTGTATGAAATCAACAAGAGAAGCTTTCGACTGGCAGGAGTGCTCTGTAAATACAAATTGCTTGCTCGGCGCAATGCCTTGGAACAGAGATACGGTCTGTTAATTACCGGAGCAGCCAGCACTGTTATTACTTGATAAAATGAGTCATTTCTAATACAAAAGAATTCCACTTGCCGGACACCTTTGTGATGGAACTGTAGAAATTCCTCACATAGCACTGATGGTGTACTCTAATAATAATATTTCACAACATCAAGGTACAGCACTATTTTCTATAATCACACATTTTCTACATTATAATCCTGGCTACGTACTGTAACTAATTGCCCAGGCTAAATAAAACAAATATGACGCTGTCTGGAAGCTTTGTTCTAAAAACAAAGCAAGGCATCAGAATGGTGCCAGAAGCTTCGGCCGGTCTCCCTTCTCCCAATTTCCACTGACACCATTCCAAGAACAATGGCCACAATCCCAGTGTGGGAAAAATTGGAACTAGACTATGTAATAAAAACAAAATAGAAAAGAGCAAGTGCAGCCAAGGACTGAACCATATTACAGGCAGAAGGCAATCCTTAGTGGGACTGTAAGCCCAAAATTTCCTAACAGTAGTAACCAAGCCTGGCCCTGCTCTCCCTCTGCAATTGTGCTTATATTAATCCATTGTCTAATTACATTTTTATCACCAGATTTGCCTTACAAAGTACAGATAGAAGCCAAGCAGTAACATGGTATGAACAGACCAAATTGAAGTCTTCCCTTTATATCTTTGAGATGGTGCACCCAACAAGCTCAATGACCAAAATAAATAGGTCAGCAGTAAAAGCCCTCTTTCAGCTGAAGGCGCTGGCTAGAAGACTATCATAGGGATCCAAGCAGCAGGCAGAAGTCAACCATCAAAAGACAAGCCCCAACCCAGCAACCTTTCAACAACCCTGGCTATCTCCCTCACCAGCAGGTATTAAGGTTTAAGTTTATCCAAGGATCACCAGGGTATCCGATGTCCTTAGGAGAATTACATTGTGTGTGCATGCCCAGAGGAATCAGTAGCAACGCGGATATAGGAGTGAAGAAAAAAAAACCATTATTAACACACACAGGGTACAGTGCAGAAACGTAAACAGGCTGGAGACACAGGATGACACAAAGTCAATAATGATCTGGTCTTGGAAGACAGTCTTGGATAAGAACAATACTGGATTTTCAGAATGTCTCTGAAACAGATGCTAGAGCAATACAGGAACAGGTTTTCAGATATCACTGGAGTCTGATGCAGGGAGCTCAGAACTGGAACCTGATGCAGGGAAAGCACACAAGTCATATTGCAAAAACTAGAGTGAGCAGACTGTCAGGTTAACTGGGCCTACTGCACTGGTGAATATAGGTGAACAGGAATGCAAACAACAGTACTGTCCCAAATAATACTAGTGAATGCAGATGAACTGGAATGCAACAGTAGTAATGTTTTGGATAACGCTGGGGATTGCACAAGGACAGGAATGCAATAACAGTAATATCATGGATAGCACTTTGAAATGCAAATGAACAGGATAATATCCTGAATGCTGAGGTGATGCTGGGCAGGTAATCAAGAAAACACTGGGTGCAGTCCAACAGCCACACAGGGAGATAAGTAGTACCAGGAGCTAATCCAGCAAGGTAAGCGGGGGTTCAAAAGCCTGACACCAAAGTTCCAATACAATGAGCTGGCAAGGGAAGCACTGTGGTGTAGGCTTAAATCAAGGAGTCACAGCTGCTGATGCAGGCAATTAACCCAAGCTACAGGGGAGGAAATCCCGATCATCCCTAGGTAAGTATAAACTAACCTATTTTTCCCCTAACCTCCCCCCCCCCCCCTGTGCCTAAACCTAACCCCCCCTTCACTGCTGCCTAAACCTAAGTCCCCCGGGGGGGTGCCTAACCCTAACCTCCCCCCGGGGGTGCTGATTGACAGGCAGAGGCATAGAAGGGGCTGCGTGCGATTACGGAATACCCGTTCTGCACATTCAAAGAGCAGGTCCTGCGCAGATTCCCGATAATCAGGCAATGCTGAATCAGCCCCTATATACACATATAGAAAACAACAAACAGCAACCACAGCCTGTGGTGATTAGAGTCTAGAATTTGTTATAGACTCCTGTTCCAATCAAATAAATTTGTCACATATATGTGTTTAGGTGAAGTTTAAAAAAAAAAAAATAATACACAACCCTGTATTAAGTATTTTAAGTATTATGTTTTTTTGCTTGAAAGTATTACACAAAGTGAATTTTCTCTGAGGAGAAAACAGGTGACTGTGTGGTTAAATATGGTGGTTATTTTCTTTATTAGGAACCACAAAAAGTGCGGTGTCTTAGTATTTCTATACATTTAATACAGGGTTGTGTATTCATTATTATTTTTTAAAAACTTCGCCTAAACACATATATGTGACAGATTAATTTGTTTGGAACAGGAGTCTATAACACATTCTGGACTCTAATCACCACAGGCTGTGGTTGCTGTTTATTGTTTTCTATATGTGCGTATAAAATCCTTGTATTTTTATGTTGTATATCCCCCATTATTTAACTATCTTATAAATAAAGGTAAATTTTTAATAACCGACAATCATAACAATTAGGGATGAGCGGGTTCGGATTTCTGAAATCCGAACCCCCCCCCCCCCAAGTCCCCCCCAAGTCGTATCCGAGTCAGGCTCGACTTTTCCCACCTGACTCGGATCTGAAATCGAGGCAAAAACGTCATCATCCCACCTTCCGTATCTCGCGGGTTTTGGATTTTATAAAAGGTCCCCGCATCGGCGTCATTTCTCACTCTGGCTGTGGACAGTGAAGAGGGAGGGTGGGAGCTAGGGCTGGCTGGGCTGTGTTGTGCTGCTGTTGTTCATAGGGGCTGTGTCCACTCAGTCCATAGGGGCTGACTGGGCTGTGCTGCTGTTGTCCATAGGGGCTGGCTGGGCTGTGTTGTGCTGCTATCATAGGGGCTGGCTGGGCTGTGTTGTGCAGTCAGTTGTCCATAGAGGCTGTGTCCACTCCAAAATCTATAGGGGCTGGCTGGACTGTGTTGTGCAGAGTCCCATAAAGGCTGTAGCCCTAGAGGGGTGCTGTAGTGTTGTCCAGGGGGTGATCTGTGCTCCCCCAAAGTGCACTCCAAAAAAAATATTTTTTTTTCTGTGTTTGTGAATTGTGTGCGCAGTAGCCGCACGTGCATCAACAAAGGAGCAATGCCAAGCGTGCGCCTGTGTCATAAGTAAAGGGTCGGCTGGCTTGACCGTCAAAGGGTGGTGTAACCCCCCAAAGTGCACTCCAAACAAAATAAAAAAATATTTTCTGTGTTTGTGAATTGTGTGCACTGTGGCTGCACGTGCATCAACAAAGGAGCAGCGCCAAGCGTGCGCCTGTGTCCCATAAGTAAAGGACCGGCTGGCTCATCTCTTAACTGACGATTTTTTACCGGCAAAACCGGTCAGAAATTGTAGTTTTTTTTTTTTTATTATTTCATACAGTTTAAAAAGTATTTTTAAAAATGTTTTTAAATATTTTATAAAAAAAAAATATATGCCTAGGGGGTGTCTCGTACCTCCCTCGAGTTCCTAGGCCCCCATTATAAAATGACTTCCCACCCCCCATCAGTAGTGTAATGTTTTTTAATTATTATTTTAAGCCCCCCTCCCCTCCAGATTTTATCCCTCCTTAAAACCTACATACACGACTCCCACTCCCTAACTCCCTGGAACCATATACATCCACCCACCCCTTCCCTCACTCCATCCTTCCCTGCACATGCAGAGAGCAGCAGAAATTCTGCATAGGGATGGCCATCGGTGGGTTAACCATCGATGGTTAATCATCAATGGAGTGAAACAATTATGAATCGATCGTTTCACCCATCGATGGCCATCACTTTTTTGTCATGGGAGACTTATGATCAGTCCCCCCTGCTGAATGAAGCATGCTTCATGGTACAGTGCATGAAGGGAGAGACCAGCGCTGGCTTGGGAAGGGTGGGGGGGGAGGTGGGGAGAGGGAGGCGGTGCGCTACCTTCACCGGCGGCTGCTGCTCATCCATGCAGCCACTGGGTATATGCAGGGGGACGGCAGGCTGGCTTCTCCGGTGGCTGAGCACTATGGGGGCGGCGCTACTTCACCGGCGGCTGCTGCTCCTCCATGCAGCCACCGAGTATATGCAGGGGGGCGGCAGGCTGGTTTCTCCGGTGGCAGAGCACTATGGGAGCGGCGCTATCTTCGCCGGTGGCTGCTGCTCCATGCAGCCACCGAGTATATGCAGGGGGGCGGCAGGCTGGTTTCTCCGGTGGCAGAGCACTATGGGAGCGGCGCTATCTTCGCCGGTGGCTGCTGCTCCATGCAGCCGCCGGGTATATGCAGGGGGACGGCAGGCTGGCTTCCCTGGCGTCTCAGCATTCTGGAGCCGCCGGGGTTTAAACAGGGAGGGAGGTGGCGCTATCTTCCCCGGAAGCTGCTGCTCCCTGCAGCTGCCGGGTAAATGCAGGGAAAAGACTGGCTTCCCCGGCGGTTCGAATCTCTGGAGCTGCCGGGGTATAAATATTAAGGGGGAACGACGCTGTCTTCCCGGCGGCTGCTGCCCTCATTGGCTGACGGGGAATACACGGGGAGACGGGGCAGCGCTGACTTCCCCGGTGGCTGCTCTTCTCTGCAGCCGCCGGGTGCCCGATCACTGTAGCCAGCAGTGATCGGGACATACAGAAGGGGGAGCCGCTGGTATAGAGGGACCAACAGGTCCCTCTGACCTAGGCGGCTGTGGGAAGATTAGTTTCCCACAGCCGTCTAGTGGGCATTTCTGACTGGTCGTATCAGATTCGACCATGTCAGGGAAAGCCCAGTCTGGTATGGTCGTATCTGATACGACCATGCCAGGTAAAGCCCAGTCTGGTATGGTCGTATCTGATACGACCATGCCAGGCAAGTGGTTAAAGGGTGCTGTAACCCCCAAAGTGCACTCCAACAAAAATTAAAAATTATTTTCTGTGTTTGTAAATTGTGTGCGCTGTAGCCGCACGTCCATCAACAAAGGAGCAGCGCCAAGCGTGCGCCTGTGTCCCATAAGTAAAGGGCCGGCTGGCTCATCTCTTAAAGGGTGGTGTAACCCCCAAAGTGCGCTCCACAAAATATAAACAATTATTCTTTTTTGTCTGTTTGTGTGCGAAATGTATGTTTGGTATCCGCACGTGCATCAACAAAGAAGCAGCGCCAAGCGTGCGCCTGTGTCATAAATCAAGGGCCAGCTGGCTCGTCTGTTGAAGGGTGGTGTAACCCCAAAGTGCTCCAAAAAATTAAAAACATTTTTTTTTCTGTGTTTGTGACTTGTGTGCGCTGTAGCCGCACGTGCATCAACACAGTAGCAGCGCCAAGCGTGCGTCTGTGTCATAAGTCAAGGGACGGTTTGGACATCTGATCCGGACTGAAGGACCTGGCAACAATTTCTGACATGTCTACTGTCACTGCATATGATACTGTCACCACTGACAGAATGGTGGAGGATTACATTGGTGACAGCATCCAAGTAGGGATGTCAGACAGTCCGTACCTGTACTGGCAGGATAAAGAGGCAATTTGGAGGCCCCTGTACAAACTGGCTCTATTTTACCTGAGTTGCCCCCCCTCCAGTGTGTACTCCGAAAGAGTGTTTAGTGCAGCCGGGAACCGTGTCAGCGAAAGACGTAGGAGGTTGCTTCCACAAAATGTGGAGAAGATGATGTTCATAAAAATGAATTATCAACTCTTCCAGGGAGACCAGCCTCTAGAACGTACAGAGGGACCTGTGGTGGTGGTGGTGGATTCCAGCGGGGATGAATTAATACTCTGTGAGGATGAGGATGTACACAACACTGAAGAGGGTGAGGAATCGGGGGATGAGGCGGATGAGGACGACATCTTGAATCCGTAGAGCCAGTTTGTGCAGGGACAGATTAATTGCCAGCTTGTTTTGTGGGGGCACAAACGAACCAATCATTTCAGCCACAGTCGTGTAGCAGACCCTGGCGCTGAAATGATTGGTTTGTTAAAGTGTGCATGTCCTGTTTATACAACATAAGGGTGGGTGGGAGGGCCCAAGGACAATTCCATCTTGCACCTCTTTTTTTTCTACATCAGGGTCCATATGGTATCCACAGGATACCTTGGGGTATAGGTGATGACGTCAAGCATCGGGCACCATAGAGTTAAGTTTTCAACCTCCCAGGATGCACTAGGGTCCCCCTCCTATAACCCGCCCCCGAGCCAAGGCATCCCAGTTTCGTTGGTGCCCGGCTCGGTTTCGGAGCACATATTTAGAGGGGGGACTAAGAATAGACCCTGAAGTTTTCTTCAAGGCAGCTGTGGCTGCACATCTGGGAGTACAGCATGGACAGTCACTGCTGACGTCCATACCGTCTCCCCTACACCCTGCCGGTACCAGAACGCCGGTACTGATCCGGGGATGCTGGTAAGTATCTGGGGTCATGGCTAGCAGTGACCCCAGATGCCTCGGACCATGGCCGGATCCAAGGGGAGCAGGGAAGCAGCGGGGGTCCGCGGTGGGTCCCTGCTGAGCACATGGTCCACAGTCCCCAGGCAGGGGGCTCCCTGGGGACTGGCCGCAGTGTGGTGCCAGGTACTATCCTGCGCTTCCACTACTCCCCTGGGACAGTGGGCCGCAGCTGAGCGGCAAGTTCTGCGGCGTCCCAGGGGTTAATTGTATGCCAGGGGAGCACGCCTTCCCTGTATACAGCCGGCACCTCCCCCGCTGCACACAGCCCTCTCTGTGCTGCCGAATGGCCCTGTGGCAGCGCTCCTCCCCCAGGTCGGCCTCCTCTCTGCTCCTCGGTGGCCATCTTTGTATGGTGAACGCTGCTGGAGCTGCTGATCGGTGGCATCGCGGTCTGGGTCCCCCGGCATACCTCTGCTCCATTGACTGCAGGTCTGTTTATGCAGCGCTGTGTCCTACCAGACCCTGTGTCTGTGTAGTTGAGAAACAGCGCTGATAGTGCAGGGATTGATTTCTTCTGCATTGTATGTGACTTCTGCTAGCGTCTGCTGCCTGTACTTTAACTTTCTACTGTCAGCCATTTTACTGTCCCTGCTCTTCTTCTGCTAAAGCCCTTGCGGTGCGGTGATTGCAGGGCGGTTCTCCCACTATACTAACGAGTATCAGTGAGAGGGGTCACATACTTAGCATCATGTCTGAGAGTGAATTTCCTCTCCAGCTTATGTGTACTAAGTGCAATGTACCAATAGCGGAGGGGGAGGGTAACGCGGAGTGGTTATGTCGGCAGTGTTATTTATTGGCGCAGCCAATTACTGTCACAGCTTCGGTACAGGAATCTCCCTGGGCTTGTTTCGCAAAGGCGCTTACAACCCTAGTTGGCAAGTTAGCTCCGCGACCTGCGTTTTCCCAGATGGGATTGTCCCAGCAGTCAGTGGTGTCGTCACCCATGCAGGGGTTCCCGAGACAATTGATGGTACCCCACAGTCTCCCTATTTCCCCTCCCCAGGTTTCCCAGGAGCCTGCGTGGGTTAATTCACTGACAAATTCAGTACAGCATTTGTCGGAAGTGCTACAAGGGGAGTCTGTGTTGCAGCCGCATAAGCGGCCTGTGGCGTCTGTCTGCTCCTTATGAGGATGACGACGTGACGTCCGATGATGGGGAGATTCTGGATCTATCTGACCAAGAACCTCTTCGTACTAAAGAGGCGGATGCTAAGTCAAAGGTTTATATTCCTGGCCTTATTCGGGCAGTCCGAACAGCTTTAGTCATTGAGGATGATGATCCTCCGGTGTCCAAGTCCAAATATGCCTTTTTCAAGGATATTAAGGGTGACGCCACTGTGTTTCCTCTTTCGGGTCAGTTAGTGGACCATTTAGAGGAGGTATGGAAACATCCCGGAAAACGGTCTCAGCCTCAGCAGCGCTTAGCCGTGGCTTATCCGTTTGCTGACAATAATTTTTTTAAGTGGGAATCCCCTCCTCAGGTGGATTCTCATGTGACACGCCTAGTCCGAAGTGCCACTTCTATGTCCTCCTTGAAGGATGCTATGGACCGCAAGGTGGAAATCTGCCTAAAGTCCATTTATTCCCTTGCGGGGGGGGGGCGTGTGTTGGGTAGCCAGAGCTATGGAGCGCTGGGCTGATAGTTTAGAGGCGTCTTTGGACTCTGACTGTTTGGCTGAACAGGCAGAGTTGGTGGGCAATCTCTGGGATTCGGCCATTTACATCAATGAAGCGGCATTAGATATCAGTATCCTCACCTCTAGGATTTCTTCTGCAGCTGTTGCGGCTCGTCGCACCTTATGGTTGCGATCTTGGAAAGCGGACGCTGATTCCAAAAAGGGCTTAGAAGCTTTGCCTTTTAATGGAGAAGTCCTATTTAGTCCGGATGTGGACAAAATTGTAGCTACGCTGGCAGCAGCCAAATCAGCATGCCTCCCATCTGCTGCGGTCCCTTCAAGTTCTGGTACGTCGTCCTTTCGGCCTTACAGGGCCCAGGGTAGGCCTAAAGCACAGTCTTTTCCCCGTAAGACAGGGACCAAGAAATCGCCAAGCCCAGGAAACAGGCCTGGAGTACCAGACATCCGGCCCCTAAGTCAGATGACAAACCTGCGGCCTGACGGTCCGGGCCTCCCTTTGGGGGATCCCAAAGTGGGAGGTCGCCTGCTTCTGTTCGCCCAGTGTTGGTCAATGACCACGACAGACAGTTGGGTTCACGAGGTGGTTTCTCATGGGTATGCCCTCTCCTTTTGGCACAGGCCCCCATCCCGGTTCTTCACCACAGGCCTTCCATTAGACCAGAACAAAGCCTTGGAATGGCGGAAAGCTTTGCACACTATGCTCCAGGCTGGAGTTATAGTGCCTGTTCCATTCTCCCAGAGGGGCCAGGGTTTCTTTTCCAATCTCTTTTTGGTGCAGAAACCCAATGGGTCGTACCGTTCTATACTCAACCTCAAGGCCCTCAACAAGTCCTTGAGGGTGCCTCGGTTTCGGATGGAGACCCTACGGTCCATCATTCTGGCGCTGGAACCTGGGGATTACATGGTGTCTTTGGACATACAGGACGCTTACCTGCATGTCCCTATTCTTTTGCGCCATCAGCAGTTCCTCAGGTTTGCAATCTGCAACGATCACTTCCAGTTCCGGGCGCTACCTTTTGGCCTGGCGACAGCACCACGAGTGTTCACCAAGGTCATGGCGGTCATGGCGGCTTACCTGCGGATGCAGGGAGTCCGCATGTTGCCGTATCTGGACAACCTTCTGTTGGTGGCAGGATCTCCAGAGCTCCTTCTACGCCATTTGGACCTGACGATTGCAGTACTGCAACGTCACGGCTGGTTGATAAACTGGCAAAAGTCCACCCTGATCCCGTCTCAGAGGATTCTTCACCTCGGAGCCTTGTTGGACTCCAGACAGCAACGGATATTTGTGACTGGGGAAAAGATCTCTGCCTTGCAGTTGAGGGTGCGCAGTTGTCTACAGTGTCGCCGAGTGTCTCTGCACTCGGTGATGAGGTTGCTGGGCTCCATGGTGTCAGTATTCGACATGGTGGAATATGCCCAGTTTCACTCCAGACCTCTACAGCAATTGATCCTGTCCAAATGGAATGGACTGCCTCAGAGTCTAAAGTCCCAGACGACGGTGCTCACTCCGAAGGTTCGCCTGTCTCTAGCCTGGTGGCTGCAGACGACCCACCTCAACAAGGGTCATCCATTTTGGGTGGCAAACTGGGTCCTGTTAACAACGGACGCCAGTCTTCGGGGCTGGGGAGCTGTCACTGGTCACACTTGTTCCAGGGCAGGTGGACTCAGGCAGAAAAGGAGTTTCCAATAAACATCTTGGAACTCCGTGCGGTTTTCAATGCTCTCCAGCAGGCACATCGCTTTCTCCAAGGTCACCCCGTGCAGGTCCAGTCGGAGAACGCCACCACCGTGGCCTACATAAATCGTCAAGGAGGAACCCGATGTCGGGCAGCACTCGTAGAGGTGTCCCGCATCCTGGTCTGGGTAGAGCGCAATCTCCCAGCTATATCAGCAGTATTCATCCCGGGAGTCCTCAACTGGGAAGCAGATTTTCTCAGTCGCCAGGACGTACATCCGGGGGAATGGTCTCTGCACCAGGACGTCTTTCAACTTCTGGTGGACAGGTGGGGTCTTCCAGAGATAGATCTCATGGCGTTATGGCACAACAACAAGTTGCCGGTGTACGGGTCTCGAACAAGAGACGAAAAGGCATCTCTGGTGGATGCTCTGTCCGTCCAGTGGACGTTCCGGTTTGCTTATCTCTTTCCTCCGTTTTCCCTTCTTCCGCGGGTGATCCGGAAATTCAAACAGGAAGGAGGTATGCTCCTGTTGATAGCTCCCGAGTGACCCAGGTGGCACTGTTTCTCAGACCTTCAGAGTCTGTCCATGGACATTCTTCTGCGGTTGCCGCTACGACCAGACCTGCTATCACAGGGTCCTTGTCTTCACCCGGACCTGGCTCGGCTGTCTTTGACAGTGTGGCTGTTTATGACGGCCATGTTAAGGTCCAGGGGGTTTTCCAGCTCTGTGGTACAAACCATGCTAAGAGCTCGGAAACCATCCTCGGCAAGGATATACCATCGTGTGTGGCATACGTTCTTCCAGTGGTGTCGACCGAGAGGTTATGCCCCTTGGGAGTTCCGTCTGTCTAGAGTGTTAGCTTTCCTACTGGCGGGGCTAGACCATGGGCTTCGCCTTGCTTCTCTGAAGGTGCAGGTGTCTGCCCTGTCAGTCTGGTTCCATCGTAGGATTGCTGCGCTCCCTGATGTGCGCACCTTTATGCAAGGTGTTCTTCACATTCAGTCACCTTTTGTTCCACCAGTGGCGCCTTGGGATTTAGCTGTGGTCCTGAGGGCTCTCCAGGGACCGCCGTTTGAACCAGTGGGCTCAGTGGACCTTAAATGGCTGACAACTAAAACAATATTCCTTCTGGCCAGTGCTTCGGCCAGACGTGTTTCTGACTTAGGGGCTCTCTCTTGTAGATGCCCTTTTCTGATTTTTCATAGGAACAGGGCGGTGCTGCGCACTCGTTCTGGATTCCCTCCCAAAGTTTCTTCAAGTTTCCACATCAACAAGGAAATCATTGTACCGGCTTTTAATTCGCCTGATCTTTCAGTGGGTGAGGCCACTTTGGACGTTGTGCGGGCCTTAAGGATTTATGTTGACCGCACTTCTTCTTTTAGGAAGTCTGACGCCTTGGTTGTCCTCTATGGCTTCCGTAAAAAGGGTTGGCCTGCTTCAAAGCAAACTTTGTCAGTTTGGATTCGTATGGCTATTTCAGAAGCCTATCTTAATGAAGGCCTTCCGGTTCCTTCTTCTGTGAGGGCACATTCCACTAGGTCTGTGGGTCCTTCGTGGGCAGCTCGACATGGTGCATCTGCAGTCCAGATCTGCAAGGCTGCCACGTGGTCCTCTGTACTCTGTACATATCTATGTGAGGTATTACGCGTTTGACACCTTTGCCTCTCAGGATGCTTCCTTCGGGCGGCAGATTCTCCTTTCAGCACAGGAGCGTCCCCACCCTTGAAGGATACTGCTTTGGGACATCCCCAAGGTATCCTGTAGATACCCTATGGACCCTGATGTAGAAAATATAACAAAGGTAAGTTCTTACCATATCTCATATCTATTTCGAAGAAGTCCATAGGGTTCCACAGGACTCCCGCCCTGTCGCACCTGTGCTGCAGATGGGCTTTACTCTGGTCACCGTTTTTTTCCGTCTCCCTCTGGTGAGAATGTGATTCTTGTGTGTGTCCAGATCTTTCTTCACTCTCTTCCTTCTCCTCCTCCGGCTTATGGCTTGGTACGTAACTGAGATGCCTTGGCTCGGGGGCCCTAGTGCATCCTGGGAGGCTGAAAACTTAACTCTATGGTGCCCGATGCCTGACGTCATCACCTATACCCCAAGGTATCCTGTGGAACCCTATGGACTTCGTAGAAATAGAGATAACAAGGGTAAGTTCTTAAATTTTTATATTTTTCTTTGCATTATGTACTGTTTGGGGCCTAGTTTTTCAAACTGCCATCCTGTCTGCCACTGCAGTGTCACTCCTAGATGGGCCACGTGTTTGTGACGCCCACTCGTGTCGCTTAGCATAGTCATCCAGCTACCTTTTGCCACCTTTTTGACATAACACTATTGTGAGGTGTTCAGAATAGACTGGAAATGAGTGGAAATTAAGGTTATTGAGGTTAATAATAGCATAGGAGCAGAAAAACCCACAAATTCTGTGATTTTAGCTGTTTTTATGCTTTTTAAAAAAAAAATACAGATCCAAAACACAAAACCCAGAACCCAAAACACGGAAGGGTGGTTTTGGCAAAACCAATCCAGATCTAAAACGCAAAGAAAGATCCAGATCCAAAATGCAAAACACGAAAAGTGGCCTGTGCACACCCCTAATAACAATACATGTAAAGTGAGCTCCCGGGGGAAAATTCAATTCAATGCGATGTTGAATAGCCGCGGGAGAGAGCTCCCGCAGCTATTCAATTCATCGCACTGTTTGGGCGCGCTAAGGATTTCTTCTTCTCGCACCCCCCTGGGGATGCGAGGAGAAATCCGACCAAAGTGCCGGGCGCGCAGCTATTTTTCTGCTTAGCGCGGCGCTAACAGCCGCGCGCCCAGCACTTTGGTCAGAGAATGCCGGTTAACGCGCCTTAAAACCCTTGTTAAGGCTTGAGAGGCGCGATAACTAGCATTCTCCGACCACACAGCACACTGAATTGAATATCTCCGGGAGCTCGCTCCTGGCGCTATTGAATTTGCAGTTGAATTGTCTTCTTTTCTCCCTCACCTAAATAGTACGTAGTTTCTGACTCTGGGGAGCAACTACCAGCACCTGTCTTTCTTCCCTATACGAAATCCGGAATACAGGGAAGCTTTTTCTATATCCTGTGGGGACTCTCAGATCTGTTTCCTCATTGACCACTCTACCAGATTTGCATTACCAGCCTATCTTGCTAACATCCAGGAAAGTGGTTAAGAAAATTACTGCAATGGTGTGATGAAATAACACTTTTATATTATTTATTAAATGAACAAGTAATAAAAGAACAAGTAATAAAACATGCACATATTTATATGTGCATGTTGTTCTTTTATTACTTGTTCATTAAATAAATATAAAAGTTGTATCACTTCCTATAAGTTCAAAAAATAATTATCAGTACCAGCTTTCAATTAGATGCAATGAAATAAACTCATATAAAAATGAGTTACATTATATTGTTGCACTTCTACCTCTATTCATAGCTGCTCACAGGAAACATTAGCAATTCAAATGCAGTAGCAGTTTAAATATATCTTTAGTATGAAAGCTCTTATTTGTTCCACAAAAAAAACTCTCACAATTTAAGAGCACTTTTAATGGCAAAGGGCTTGAAATATCTTTAGTTGTTGTAATGCTCCTCCAGCCCTTCAGAGTATAATTAGGGCTCATAACAATTGATCCAGTCTAGCAGGCTGAAATAGAGATTTTTTTTATGTACGCTTAAGCACCGATATATCACACTTGTATTTATCCCCAGTCCCAGACACTCCTTCGGCTTTCCTTTAAGTGTGTAATGGCTAAGTCCACGGGTCCTCTTTATGTAAAGGCACTTTTTCTCCCTTATATTGTGTTCCTTGCATTGGATGTTCGGCCAGTGCCGTGTGTAATAGTATGAAGCGGCTGGTGGTTACACGTCTCTCTTTGGTTGGAAACACTGTGAGGGAAGAAAGTGCTCCAGTATGAATCATGGATAGCCTCAGGGATATAGTCCCGGTCAACCAAGGAAACCAAATTAGCAAATGTCCCCCAGGAGAGTGGGCCGTAATCTGCATACCGGGCATAGCAAAGCCAAATCTCATGTGAAAGGGTGTCTGACAATGACCACTGATGTGTTCAATTCTGTGACTCTGATCCTGCTATTACCGACCCCACTGGAAAAATCAGTTTTGTGGCTGACTATTCTGGCCATAATGAATTCTGCTTGTAATTTCTCACTCTTGCAGAATCTAATCACCTAAATAGATGCGCAGAATAATAACCGAGCACAGATTATGCAGTGCCTACACATAAATGCACTACTACCGACTGCTACCATTCAGATTCCTGCTCTGTAAATGCCTCAGCATTAATTAAATTAATGTCTTCTAACTTCTCAAAAGTCATATAGCTTTTCTCTCTGCTTACTGGGCATATTTTGGCCTGGGCCTCATCCCTCCAGGAATAAGATGACCCCCTTCTTCGTACAGTAACTAGAACATTCTTCAAGGACCCCAGAGCTTCCCGTATCTCAGAGAAGATACCCACTCTGTGAGTCATTATGCTGTCAACTACTACTGAAAATGTATTAAATACTGTTCAAAGATTGTTGTATCTATGCCATGAAATAGAAAACTAGTAATTCCAATATTTGAGCTACAGAAGCAATAACAGTGTTCAATTACTTCAAAGAGGCTTTCATATCTGCACCCATCCTTCAGTTACCTGATAACAACTCCCCACTCTTATTGGAAGTGGATGTCCTGACTGTCAGTGTGGGCTCTTGTCCCAGAAAGATTCTTCAAAGAAAAAACATCTATATGGAGTGTTCTCCTGAAAATGACAAACAGAAGAGAACAACAACTTTTCTTCATGAATTGGCCCTTACTTGAAGGAGCTGCATACCTAACAACTGTGTTCACTGACCAAGACAACCTGGCATAATTTCAAACCAGATGCCCTATTTCGATCTTTTGATCCCCAAGATCTAGAACTGGTAGTTAAGAACAAACTTATCCTCAACCCCACTTGTTTGGTATCAATCACATTGACCTATCAGGAACCACCACCTGGGTGGTCTCTGTACCACCAGAATTACATTATAAGGTACACTACAGGTCACGTGACTCATTTCACTGTGCATTCTGGTACACCCACAACCATGGCTTTCCCATCCATTACTACTAGTGGCCTATTGTGCAAGCCAATGTGAGTGATTATAATTCTGTTTGCTCAGTTTGTGCTAGGCACAAGTCCTGGCCAATTTGCTTCCTCTATCCTCCTTACTAATGCTTGCCCCATAACTCCATGGTCTTTATAACACTTCAACCATTTAGTTGTTCATGAGATGTCCAGCATATCACGTAAAGCCACACAAATATCCATCTGGAAGGACCCTGTATTTAGCAATCAGCAGCCGCAACCTAGACGCTTCTGATTTGCCGATTGTGTTTTGTCCTCTCCAGCTTTTTTTATTAGTACTTAATTAATTAGCATTGCAGCTGTCTTATTTTAATTCACAGATGTCTATTTGCATTACTCAATTGACATTTCCTATGGACTACAGCAGGAAAAAAGACTTTCATTTGATGGTTAAAGGGGAAAACAAAAGATGTTTATATATAATATACAACTATATTTGATGACAATTTATATACAACTTTCAAATTTAATAATTGCTGTCCAGACACTATCTTGTGTACAGTATATGACACTTCATAATACAGTATAATATTGTGTATGAATAGGGTAATGCAACTATATTAGCTACTAAAACGGCATCTCTTCAATAATAGGCTTGTGCAGATAGGGTCCAGGCACACGCTATTATTGGGTGCCGTCTCAATGCTCATCAGCAAAATTACCTGCGCTGTCTGTACAACAATGAGATAAGTGTCAGTGACTCACAAGATGTAGCAGTGCAGAGCCCCCTCCCCTTCAGTTTGTACTCTATTATTCTGACCTCATGAGGTGCTAAGGAAGTTACAAATGGACTGTATAAATTACACTATTCAGTTCTATTTTGCATAATATGAATTGGGGTCATTACTATGCAGCATAATATGATCATGAGGTGAAGGACTTGGAGAGACTGATGGGAGATAGGATGATATGGTGGGCATATGATGATGAGAGGGAGATTGTAGACATCACCCTTTGTGGTGCTAGGCATGCTCCTTGGCACAGAGTATCCCTTTCTATATTTCCTTTGGTGCACACCCTGATGTAATGGTCTATACATGCCAATGTCTATGCTATTGTGGAGCATAAATAATGACACTTATTACACCTATTGTATGCCTGGTACATTAGCTATGGTTGTTGAGCTACTGTTATTGCAGCTGTAGACTCAATGCACGGAAATACAGTCTTATGTACATCTTTACCCTAAGGTAGTTCTGAACATATGCACATATAAATGAGCCCTTTACTGCATAATGATTAAGGTTAGAATTGTATTATATTAATGTGAACATTGCTAATTAGATACTTTCCATATTACATGACAGATTCTCTGAATAGCTAATACTCCATGTCCCCAATGATCTAAGTGGTTACAGCATGAGTCCAGGATGCTTCTGTATTGTGGACATGAGCTGAGTAGATTGTTCTGTACTGGTTGCAGTACTGCTAATACTGTAGTGCAGAGGTGGTCACCAGAGCATTTGTCTTCCATATAACCATACTCAAATAAAATATTTAACAACAATATTCTCAGCTTCTACTTGTGACTCTTGTACTGTACATACCAACGATCATTTTTACGGTCATTGTCTATAGAATGTTAGGATGTACACTTAATGTGTGTTTTGTGTGTAAACAGTTGTGGTAACATAGCAGGAGAGTGATTAGTGACAAAAAGGTACAGGATTCATGATTAGTGACTAAGGGCTCTATTTATTAACATTATTTTTACTAAAATAAAGTGAAAAAGGGTGTTTTCACACCCTTTTCACATTATTTTAGTTTCACCTAAAGTTACTAAAGGGCAATTGGAGTAGAATTCGAAAAATTCTACTCCAACCCCTAAGTAGCACTTATGTTTAGTAATCAGATCGTATTTCCCATAATTGTAATGGGAAATATGATCTGGCCAAAGTTACTAAAAATAAATTGTGAAAAAATACAGGGGAAAGCCCTGTGATAATAATGCCACCTGGAGGTGGCGTCATCCAGGGTCTCCCCTGGTTACTGGACTCCTGCTCCGCTCTGACGGGGAGAGCAGAGCCCAAAGCCTCCCCCAGTGATCAGCTGTGTCGTCTAAACCACACGCTGATGCACTGCAAAAAAAATAAAGAAAAATAGTAAAAAAAAAATTAACTTACCTGACTCCAGGGACCGGAGTTCGGGGCTCTAGTGATGTCCTCCCTCCAGTCACCTGGTCTCCCATACTGCACTGTGGCTCGGTCATCAGGTCACCGGGTCCCAGTGCAGTATTGGATGTCAGCTGACCGGAGGACATCACCGGAGCCCGGATCATGCAGGTAAGTGTAATTATTTTAGTTTCACCTAAAGTTACTAAAGGGCACTTGGAGTAGAATTCGTAAAACTCTACTCCCACCCCTAATTATCACTTATTTTTAGTAATCAGATTGCATTTCCCTTCATTGTAATGGGAAATGTGATCTGGCCAAAGTTAATAAAAATAAATTGTGAAAAAATACCGGGGGAAGCCCTGTGATGATAATGCCACCTGGAGGTGGCGTTATCCAGGGTCTCCCCTGGTTACCGGACTCCTGCTCTGCTCTAACAGGCAGAGCAGAGCCCGGAGCTGGCACCAGTGATCAGCTATGTGCTCTAAACAGACCACAAGCTGATCACTGGTTAAAAAAAAAAACTTACCTGAGTCCAGGGACCGGAGATCGGTGCTCCGGTGATGTTGTTCCTCCGGTCAGCTGGTCTCCCATCCTGCACTGGGACCCGGTCATCAGGTGACCGGGTCCCAGTGCAGGATGGGATGTCAGCTGACTGGAGCCATGGAGGACATCACCAGAGCCCGATCACTGGTGGTGAGTGCAATTAAGTAAGGGGGGGCTTAGCTGCAGCCGGTTGGCGCATGCGCGGGCACTTATCAATGTATTTTTGCAAAAAATACCGAGACAAGTGCGCAGAGGGGATTCGCAGGGAGAGCTTTATTGCAAGCTCTGTCCCTGCAAGGGATTTTTAGTAAATCCCTGTGATATTGGCTGACTTCGCAATGAGAATTCAGTTGGTAATATCACACTACAATCTGCATTCCAAATGCGGATTGAAGTAAAAACAGCCCTAAAAGGTACAGGATTCATAGTCTGTTATCTAAGGGTGCAGTTAGACGTGCACTGTAGTAGCTGTGCTTCTGTCAGCCTTTGTACAAACTGGTATTTGTAATTTGTTAGTAATAACTAAGTATTAGAGCTACAAATAAAGTAGAATCCATATAGTGCAGTGTAAGTGCCTTATCTCTGGGACTGACCACTGAATATTTTCATACTACTCACCCACAAGTTCTTCTCTATTCAGGATACAGTGAGTAGTTTAGTAACAAGAACATTAAAATGCTAATTTAGAGCTGACTGTACAACTGTTAGTAGAGCATATATAGCAATGCATTTTTCTGTTGGAAATGATGTGTGTGTAGGGGTTGATATTGCAGAGTTATGTAGGCACACACCAGGGGATGACACATTAGTAAGAACAGCCCAGTTACTTAATCAGTGGTCATATTGAAGTATAGTTGGTACAGCCATACAAAGTTACATGCACACTGGTAATGGAGCAGATTTCTATACAGCTCACTAGCCAGTGAGTATGTGCTGCAAATCATTAGCAGTGCAGGGATGCTGGAACAGCTTTATAGCAGGTATTAACCAGGTCTCTCATAGGCGCTAAGTAGGAGACTTTATGTCTCTCACCTTGTCACTCTTCACAGTAAAGACAAGATAGTGACTTTGGCAGCAGTCTTGGAGGGACAGGGAGACTGGAGTCTGCACAGTAGCACACTCCTCTTTCAATATCCCCCCTCCTCTCTACAGGCTTCCCCATGTTACACAAACATTTCATTTCAGTTGTTCTGTGGCAACCTGTAAAATGAATTGGGTTACACACATAAAAAGGCATCAATACATCATGTGACTACAACTTGGCTTTCTCAGAAGATAAGTTCCTTTACTGCTAGCATGGGCAATAATAACAGTCTCTTGACTCACGAACTTAAGACTGCTGTCACTATCACGATTCTTGATGTATTTCACACTGTTTTTTTTTAATCTTGCCAAGTCTCTTTGTCTATCTTGGATTTCCATTCACACTAATCAGACTTTAGTTGTGACTTCTGGATAGCTTGAGACTCATTGAACGCAAGGTTTGCAAATTACTCTGGTTTGCTGATATTTGATCATGCAGAAGACCTCCCCTGAAATTGAATGTCCACGCTGATGTCACAGTGTTGCCGAACCCATCTCTCACATACTGGGTCCGGCAGCTCTGGGGTCCGTGTTGGTGAGGATAGCAGGCAGGGAGTCCCCAGTGCCCGCTGCTAGTTGCTCGGCGTCTCCTCTCCCGGTGGATGTGTGCGGGCGGCCATGGCTCCCCCTAGGGGTGTGTGCACGAACCTGAAAGGAATTTAAAGATACAGGTACGCCAACTGTTACATCATGTTTGGCACAAGAATTTAACTTATATAAGGGAGTCCTTGGGCACTAGGCAGGTGCCAGAGTATAGCTCGCAAACCTTACTACAGCATCCCAGTGATTACATTGGCTGATCTTGACTTTGTTCATGATCTGACTCCTTCTCTGTTCTGGTACTGTGGTCGGTGTTCCGGTTTTGACCTTGGCTTCCCATTATGATCTGTTAACGACTGCTGTCTGGCACCGTCTTGTTCGTTTGGTTCCGATCCGGCTTGTCGATTATGTGGTACACCTGCTGTTACTCCACACTAATCCAGAAGAACACCTGCACCTGTGCAAGGGAAGTCTGAGGGCCGCAATCAGTGTGTCAGTTGCAGCTATGTCCAAATCTCCTTGCGGAGGTCCCTGCTGAATACCACTGGCACGTTATACTACATGCCTCAGTACTGGGTCTCGCCAATCCCAAAGAACAGGCAAGCTTCCATTATCCATCTGTGAGTTGTGCAGCTTAGATTTAACTTCAGCCTCTAGTATGTCCAGTGACATGTACTTACTCTGTATATCAGCTTCCACCTTTTCTTAAATTTGTGTGGTTTTCTAAAGATAACATCTTGTGACTTAACAAGCTTTCTGGTATTTGGATTCCACCATCTGTAACCTTTGCTCTCATGGCAATAGCAAACCATGATGCACTTTATTGACTTTAAATCCAGCTTTTGTCTTTCTCTGTTGCTAGGTGTACATAGGCCGAACTTCCAAAAGTTCTGAGATGTCTTACACTTGTTTTTCTCTTTGATCACGCATCATTAGGTGTTGTGTCCTTTAGGGTAACTGTAGAATGGTTCTTGAGATGAGCTGCTATGGACACGGCTTCTGGCCAAAACTGCTTTTCTAACTGCTTTGCGTCCTGTAGCATGCATCTTGTTCTTTCTACTAGTGTACGATTTGCTCATTCACTCACAGTTTTCCTCAGGAGTATAGGCAATTGATGCTCTCTTCTATAGTTTCTTCAGAGAGATTCTACCTTTTTGTTTAGGTATTCTCCACCATTGTCAGATCTCAGTGTCTTCAGTCTGTAGCTGGTTTATTTTCTACAAGTCTTTTCTAGTCTACAATTTTCTTTGCTACTTTAGATTTCTCTCTTATGAAATACATCTCTCATTATTGCGAAGTCATCTATGAATGACACAAGTATCTGTATCCACTCACAGACCTTACTTCAAATGGCCCAGACACATCTGAAAGTACTATTTCAAGTGGTTTTGTAGCTCTGTTTGTTGATTTTGGAAATGGCTGACTTTGTTTCCCCACAATACAGCTCTCACACACGGGCATAACTACCCTAGGTGCAAGGGGAGCAGCTGCTATGGAGCCCAGAGCTGGGGGGGCCCATCTATAGAGGCGCTTACAAACTTTTACTATGAGGCCTTGAAATACCTAGTTACGCCCCTGCTCTCACAATCTGGTTTCTCTGCATTAGTCACCAACATCCTATTTTGCAGCTTTTGAACACTGTCATATTCAAGGTGACCAAATCTTCTATGCCAGAGTTCCAGTGACTGTGACTCAGTTGTCATCATCACGTAACAGTGCTGTGTATCTAGGACATGCAATTGCTGACATCTTGTGCCTGTAGCTATGACAGTCAATTTTCTGTTTCTCACAATGCACTTTCCTTCAGCGAAGTGAACTCTGTGGCCTCTCTGATGTACAACACTGATGGCAATTGGATTGGTCCCATTTCTAGTACATAAAGCACATCTTGGATTTCTGTGACTTTTGTTCTTGTTGCAATTTTTCAGGGCTGTAGGTAGGGTGATGCAACCTGTGCCATGGCACAGGGCACTGCAGGACAGGCGACGCTGTTTGGGCCTGTCAATTTTCTGTTTATTATCATTCTCACTTGTAGCTTCCTCTTATTTTATCCCCAGCATCTCCTGTCCTCCCCTATCTATTCAATGGCCCTTCCCCATGAGGCCATGCCCCATTTTTGGGTGCGTTATGTACCTATTTGAAAAACAGGGGGGCGCTAATGATCGTTCTGGCACAGGGCACCAAAAGGTCTAGTTATGGCTCTGCAATTTTTAATCGAGCTTTAATTGTCCCAAATTTAGTTGCTGTAAGGACATGATTGCCAATTTCTTTAATAGTGATAGAATCACATTTGGTTAACTTGGTGAACTATTCCTCATTGTAACTGAAATGCCTTGTTTCACCTGAATTGATAATCCTTTCTGCAGCTACTGTATTTCTAACACTCAAGGCTAACTCATCGCTGGCATTGCATTTCTTGCTTTGTATAGGAATCATATTCTTTTGGTTGCATTCAAGAGCTTTGTGACCTATCTTGTAATACTTGAATTTAAATGTTCCACTTTTTGTATGTAATGCAGTTGTCTCAGCATTTAAATAACAGGGCACACATTCTTGAAACTGTATTAACGTTGCTCTGGCTGTGGGGGCGATTCAGCTTTGGATGGAATTGTAAAGATGGACGCAAGCAGCTTTGCAATTCCATCCTTGTAAATATGGAAATGTAGCAGGAGGTATATGACATCCTCTGCTGCATTTGCAATCCCATGCTGGGATAACCATTGCAACCAACGATCGTGATGGTGGACGGTGCTGTCTAAGCAGCCAGCTGAGTAAGCCTCAGATTACTCAGGTTGGGTGGCTTGTGAAGCCAGGAAACTGCATCCAGGGACGCAGCCCCTTTCCTTGCCACTCACGGAAAATGGGACGGACACGCTCCCATTTTCTGAAATGCTGGCCGTCCCTGCCCCCGCACCGCCCTTTACATGCCTCTGCCTGCCACTCAGGCAGAGGCATAGAAGGGGCTGCTTGCGATCATGCAGGACCCATTCTGCACATGCGCAGAACGAGTTCTGAGCACGCCTATATTCCCAAAAATATGGTATCTGCGCTTAGCATTGCCCGTGTCTGTTGTTAACTTTGCTGTGTTTACCTCTAATGCCACATCCAAGAAGTAATGTTCTGCAGCACTGCTGTAGCAATCTTTTCATCATCTACTTGCACTCAAACAGACATAAGTTGCTGAGACCGACACTATTTTGTCTGTGTAATCACTCATACTGCTGCATTCTTTACATTTTGTTATACATGTCTTAAATTTTTCCTCCTCATGAGACCTCCATCTGTATATGCTGCCTGCAGTGCTGTCCAGGGGAGGGATGTAATAGGGTCCAAGTTCTCAGTGCGGGGCAAACAAACAAACCACCTCGCACATTTGGAAGGTGCGAGTTTGTCCTAAAACTTGCAAATGTAATAGGGTACGAGTTTAAGGGTCCAGGTTTACTGCAGGTAAACTCGTAGCTTGTAATGCGACTTTCATCAGAACGTGCGAGTTATAGATTAGTGAGCTCTGTGCATGCTTCTGTGTTAAAAAAAAAAAAAAAAAGCTATAAAAGTGTAAAAAAAAATGATAGAAAATGACATGGGGCCCCCCTAAAAGCACAATCAGCACCAAGCTTTCCTGAGAGGGGTCCCTGGCCAAAGCATTAGCACCCCACGCTAGTCAGCCCAGGCTGGGGATCCCTGGAGAGATGGGAACCCCACCAATAAAGGAGTTCCCCCCTTTTCAGGGCACCCCAAGCCTGGGCTAATAGCCCAGGGCTATCCCCGCACTCCTCAATGGTGGGAACTGCTAGGTTACCAAAGTGCAGTGACTGTCGCATCATTCTAATGGCCTGATTCATTACTGATCACAACTGTGATTACATATGCAATCGGGTGATTGTTACGTTCTGCGCATGCAGTGCATGTGCGCAGGCTCCACTGTGATCGGGATTGTGATCGCAGTGACTACGCAGACGCTTCAGAGTGACTGACAGGAAATACCATTTGGGGGTGCTGATGGGGGATGGTCGTCAAAACGCAGGCGTTTCAGTGCATTTGAACACTGTTGCAGTGGCGTGCATAAATTAGCCACTGCGATGCCATACGCAGCTTGGGCTTTCTGTGCGTGCGATGAGGTTAGCAATTCCTTGTGCAAGTGTGCGGGAGGCTGCTATTGTACTAAATGTTACTGGTGGTTTCAAAGTCTTGCGGATGTAAGGTAAAGTGGGTGTCCTTATGTTAGGCTGCGTATGGCATTGCAATCATTAGCATATCTTCGCAGTGAGACTGTGTGCGTAATCGCTATTGCGATCGCAACATTGATCCTTGCTGAATCAAGCCCTAAGTCCGATGAGTCCGGGTTTGCAGGTTTTTTATTTTAAGAAGATGCTATCATACACAACAATACATCAGCACCCAAATGGTGATAATTTGGAAGGAGAATGGGATAATGGAGTCTCAGCTAGGTAAGCTGGATACTTTTGTTTATTATGGCACTCAACCAGAGTATTGACTTCACAGCCCAGCAATGTACTGGTTAATAGAATGTGCCCATTCCAATCACATGTTGAATAATTACTAAACAGAGGCAAGTATGTATGTTTAGTACATGAAACTATATAGATTCTCTGTCTCATTCTGATCTGTGTTCTGATGATCTGATGGATTGAACTGTGTTCATGAATATTTCTAAGGTCCAAGGGAAACTAATGAGAGTGCTGCCCTACAACCAAACTAAAAGAGGGGACAGGTTTTTAAACAAAGGTAACATTTAGCAAAATGACACTGTTTAAATACTTTGCAATGCCTTTCAAAACTATTTTGCTAATGTTAACTACAGGTCTGTTTCATATGTAGAATTAAAGATTTAGCATGTTAATGGCATACGCAGATCAATTGGCCAATCTATTGTGAACATTACACAATTCTTGTGCCAGATCCCTATTTATCCTGTGTATTTAAAGTCCTTCACATTTGACACTAAAGAATTGTGTTTGTATATTTAAAAACAAATGTCTCTTTAAAACCAAACCATAGGTAGTGCCTTGGGTTCTTCTGGAGAAAAGCGATACTATATTTAAATACAATTATTATTCTCCCTTAGCATGTGATGGCCACAATTCCTTCTTTACATTACCATTAAAAAATCTATTTAGTTGCTGGTGATTATAAGAAACAAGGAGATACCCGCACTGGATAGAATTAAGTCACACATCCAAATTCAATGTCATTAATCCATATCCATGTTATTTATTATGTGAGGGGTGCATATCACATACACTTAGGATAGAAATAGAGCAAAGGTCCTCCTGTTTGGAGGCACTCTAAGTCTGCATTAATAACTGATAAATTAAAAAGTCTTAAGCTGGCCACACACTAGACCAACTTACATCCAACCAGCCAACTTGTTAATTGGTTGGAGTGAAAATCTGGTAAGGTACGGGAGTAACTGATGATCAGCAATTTGCTCCTAAATGCAAGAAAACAGATGAAATGGACAAGTTTGTTAAATGTTTGATCTAAACTATTTGTTCAAACAACAGTTTTTGTCCATTTTCCAGCGTTTGGGAGCAAATTGCTGATTGTCAGTTACCAGATTTTCATTCCAACCAATCAACTAGTTGGCTGGTTGGACAGATAATCTTTAGATGTGTGGCCAGCTTTAGGTCATATTCTATATAGAGTAATAAATCATATTTCATACACTGATCAGCCATAACATTAATACCACTGACAGGTGAAGTGAATAACATTGATTATCTTGTTATAATGGCACCAGCCAAGCGGTGGGATATATTAGGCAGCAAGGTAACACTCAGTTCATGAAGTTGATGTGTTGGACACAGGAAATATGGGCAAGTGTAAGGATATGAGCGACTTTGACAAGGGCCAAATTGTGATGGCTAGATGACTGGGTCAGAGCATCTCCACAACGGCAGGTCTTGTGGGGTGTTCCCAGTATGCAGTAGTTAGTAGCTAACAAAAGTGGTCCAAGGAAGGACAACCGTAAACCAGTGACAGGATCATGGGTGCCCAAGGCTCACTGATGTGTGGAGGGAGCGAAGACTAGGCCATCTGGTCCTATCCCATAGAAGAGCTACTGCAGCACAAATTGCTGAAAAAGTTAATGCTGACAGCGATAGAAAGATGTCAGAAGACACAGGACATCACAGATTGCTGCAAATGGGGCTATATAGCTGGAGAACATTCAGAGTGCTCATGCTGGTCCCTGTCCACTGAAAGCGCCTACAGTGGGCACCTCAGCAGCAGAACTGCACCATGGAGCAATGGGAGAAGGTGGCCTGATCTGATTAATCTTGTTTTCCTTTACATTATGTGGTTGAACGGGTGCGTCATAAACCTGGGGAAGAGAGGGCACTAGGATGTACTATGAGAAGAAAGGAAGCCAGCAGAGAAAATGTGATTGTTTGGGCAATATTCTGCTGGGAAACCTTGGGTCCTTCCATTCATATGGATGTTACTTTGATATGCACCACCTACCTAAACACCCCTTCATGGCAACGGTATTCCCTTTAGCAGGATAGTGCTCCCTGCCACACTGCAAAATCTGTTCAGGAATGGTTTGAGGAACATGGCAAAGGGTTCAAGGTGTTGACCTGGCCTCCAAATTCCCCAGATCTCAAGTCCGAGCCATGGAGGCCCCGCCTCGCAACTTACAGGACAGAAAGGATTTGCTGCTACCGTCTTAGTGCCAGATACCACAGGTCACCTTCTTGTGGAGTCCATGCCTCGATGTTTTGGCGGCACAAGGGGAACCTATACAATATTAGTATTGGTTTTGATGTTATGGCTGATGGATGCATATGCCCATTAAGTATCCTTATGAAGTATAAAACTAATAAAATAATTCTAGTGTATTATAGGTTCGTAAAGGGAATTAAAATGAGAAAGTATCTTAAAGGAAAGTGATGGTATGTCTCCTGGCAAATTTAATTTATTGGAAAGAAGTTATTAGAGAGCATTCTCATTTCCAAATGGCAATTGCTGGGGTGCAACATTGGTCACTGATCTTTTTTTTTTTTTCCTGTTGTTCAAAATGTGGTCTTTACAAAGGTGTAGAAGTGACATAAAAGGTGTTTGTGAGTACAATAAAACTTATTTTTGTTTTATTATGGTAAAGTCTCATGAGTGTCCACTAATTTCATGAATATAGCTATAAAATGTGAAAACGGCCATTACCACAGATTTATGGCACAATTAAGGGCCATACAATGTATTACTAACACAAAGCGGGGTATCCAATTAGCCAGGAACGGCGAAAAACAGGATTTTTCGCTGATTGTCCCCATTTTTTGCCAATGTTTTTGTTTTCCCTATCCTATTATTTCGGATGAAATAACAGGATATTTTGTCCGAAAGACACATAGGTTAGTGAACTTATCATGGATCCTATTGCAGCCTTTGCTTTTTGTTTTTGCCTTTGCAGCAGCGAAAAAAACTGCACTTTTCATGGATTCTTTTTCTTGGGACACATCAGGTCCCGAAAAAAAAAAACCTACAATAAGTGCCGCCGACGGGTGGCACATCGAGGCTAATTGGATAGCTTCAGGGGATCCATTAGCGCCCGAACAATGTATCAAACAATAATGTTGTCCCCATAGGTCTCTTGATCTCTCTCCGGTAGGTTGGATGCTCCTTCCCTTCCCTGGAGGATTGTGAATACTTGTGTTCATTGTGTAGTGTTAGACAAAAAGTGGTATGTATACCACAGAGGGACTTCATTCAGATTCAAGGGGCACTTTCCCTATTAACTATAACTAAAATTAATTTTAATGTACTAGTAACAAAAAGTGTATTACATCATTTAAGTTACATTGGTTACTTAACTGAAACTTGCACACAGTCAGTTCTTAGCAAATATTTGCCAATAATGATATTATTAGGAAGATGATTAAAAAAAAAAAAAGAGAAGTTAAGCATTGGTAGAAAATCCGGTATTAGTCCTGTGCTGGGAGTCCCCGATGTGCCTCTTAAGTGAGATCCAGACGTTCTGTTGCTATTTTTAAACACAACATATCCAGTCACATCTGCTGTGCTAAATCCTCACCTCTGCACTACAAATAAAAGATGGTAAAAAAGGGGAGCGATGAGCGAATACTGTTTGCAAGAAGATTTTGTTGCCACTAGCAACTAAAAGAAAAGAGCCCCCGTCACTTACATCCTCATCTTCACTTGTTAAAATACTGCCTGTTTCATTCACAGTCCCTGCAGGGTGCAGCAATGAAAGCTGTTAGTCCTGAAGCCGAAAGAGAACATTGCTCGATACAGAAGCATTACTGTCTGCAAACTGCCTTATCCTATACCAGAAATGCCCCCATCAATGCTTATTAAACAGGGCTAGTTCATGCTGTGAGATTACACAGTGGAAGAAACTGACTAGACTCCCGTTATGTCTTTAGAATACCTGATTGTTAAGCTTCCCAGCTAAAACTATACAGATGGAGCATAGTTTATTGTAGTCAATGGTACTCTACACAGTAGGAGACACTTATGAAGACTATTGAAAATGCAAAAAGGTAGTTTTATCCACGAAACCCGGTTAAACATAAAATACAACAGAAAAATGAAAGTGATAATTAGTTGCTATGGACAGCACTAACTTTTTCCTTTGTACTAATTGTTAGATCTGTCCCCCAATAGAGACAATACTCTCTGCTCCATCTACAGAACTCCAGCTGATGGTGATTAATTCAGTTAGCAAGTCATTTGTATGGTGTAATACTGAAATCCATTCTAATCGAATCATATTACAATGGGACAGGGCCATGTTTTTTTTTTTTTATTAAGTACATGTAAATAATACAGGGTGAGCAGATTATGAGAACAGCATGCCAGTCAGGTACAGGAGGAGGATGATGGTAGTAGTTTATAAGTAGGTTCTAATCTTCATCCCCTTTGGTCCACCCTATGGAGAATTACACAACTGTTTCTAACAAAGGCTCTCCCTAGTATCTTCTTCCAACTGGGCAAGAGGAAACAGTTAAGACTTGCTTGTATAAAGGACTTGTATCGCATCAGGATAAGAAGTTTTACTACAAATAGTTGTTTCTATAAATGTTTGCAATGTACAATGAACATGTATTTTTATAATCAGTTGAATAAATCAAGAATGTTCCCATGTATTTGAGACAATTTATTCTAAATGGATTGCTTACAAAAGATAAGCTAGGATTTCCTGATAATGCAGCCCATGGGAGTGATATTCTGTGGATTCTATATCAGCCACGATGGTGAAATAAAGCATTCAGTACTAAAAGGGTTCTTAAAATCGACAAAGTGTGTTTATTAGTGAGTTGGATACCAGAATTTTGCTGGAGGACCCTGTTCCTTCCACTGCCAATTAGCTATAAGGCTGCAGGTTCCTGTTTTCTCCATCCCCTCCTCACATCATGACACTGCACGGTCCTCACTTACACAATCACACGAGTAGACAGTCATTCGGGTCATGAGGTGAGGTACCTGGCTGGGTCAAGGGAAATCCTCTAGGGGGACAATTTACATTTGTTGTTATTAAAAAAAAAAACTTTTAACTAGCCAGCTTCTTGTTTATACTCTTCTTGCTACCTGTCACAGCCGGATAAGCTGCAGAAAGTGTGCAGTGACATACTAATTAATGACCGGATAATTGCTCACTTCTACGTTGTATGATAATCACACCAGTGAAGGCAGACGCTAGAGTAGAAGAAATGGTGAAAGTTTCCTTAGGAGAAACTAATAAAGATGTGCGTGGACCCCATGTTTTGGTTTTGGATCTGGATTCATCTTTGTGTTTTGGTTTTGCAAAACCACCCTCAAGTGCTTTGGTTTTGGATTCGTATAAAAATAAATTAAAATTTAATAAAAAACTAGAAATGAGCGGGTTTGGATTTACTCTGTTCTCAAAATGGCATTTTATTGGCTATCGGCTATCACGTGTTTTGGATAGCCAATAAAATAAATCAAAACTAATCCGAATTTGCGGTAATGTGGCGATAAGAAACGAGTAAATCCGAACCCTCTCATCTCTATAAAAAAACAGCTAAAATGTCAGAATCCAAAACCCAAGTTCGGTTTTCAAATCCGAGTTCCGAACTGGTAACCGATCCGAACTGGGACTCGGTTCAAACCAGGTCACAAAAGTGAATCCAAACCTTGACCTGGTTCTACACGGAAACCCTAATTTTGGGTGTGTTCGGATTTCAGAAATCTGGACCAGCATATCTCTAGAAACTATACATATAGAGAGTTGCTTACAAACTCAAAAATCTTTTTAATTTATATATTTTTTGTATTAAAACTATGTCAAGAGTTGGTTAGTATGACAGCATGGCCATTATTTACCACTAAATGAGCATTGTAAATAGCTTTAATGTTCAGTCCACGTAGGAGACATCTTACTTCACAGTGCACACTTCACACAAATACCAACAAAAGAATTTATTGAATAGAAATTGCTTGGGATTACATGGATGTATTGGAAGCGAATGTCAAAAGTGCATTTAACATTGTGGTAAAACAATGACAAAATCCCCACCAGCTAGCATACCACTGTATTCCCATGCCAAAGCTGATCTGCAGAGCTGTAAGCTGAAAATGCCATGTACTGTATTGTGCTCCAGAAATCCTCATTTAGTGTCTCCCATGTCTCCCTATTAAAACAGATTCTACCATTGTGTAGACTTGGAGTCTGTTTTATGGATAGAATCAAAACTAATGTCAATGAAGTGTATTAATTTCCTGGGATATAGTGTCTTTACTGAGGCATGAGGCACATTGCTTTGTGCCTCAGAGCTAATGAATGGATATTTTCAATGTTGGTTTAACCCACAAAATGGCTGCATCTACCATGGGTAGGTCTGGTACACCTTTAATCAGCAGATGGTTGAACTCTGGAAATTTCAATGTACAGGAACAATGCTGACTCAACATACTGATAATATAGCTTTTGTTTTCTCTCCTAGAATTTGTGATAAACATTTCAATTATTTGATTAATTGGTACATGGCAGAGAAGTAAAAATAGCAGAAATTTTAAAATAAATCCAGTCAATAATTCAGATTTACAATTACAGTAAACATATTTAAAAGATTTACTACACAAACGTAATATTCTTTCTCCTCTTTAATTTAACAGCCAGAAAAACAGAACAGGTTGTCAAGTGTGTGCAGTCTGCTAGACCAGCCCTTCAAACAGTCATCATGTGCATAGAACCATTTAACAATGAACAGAAAGAGAACACATAAAAAAACACTTTAAAACCCCTACAGACAACTGTCTGAACAGTGTTAATACATCAGTCATATATATAAAATTATGCTGTTTTATAATTTAACGCAATGGCATTAGTTTGCTTCATATTTCATGGTACAAAGTTTTTTGTAACTAAGACTTTCAGTGCTGGACATGTAATGAGGGCCCCTTATGCAGTGCAAAGTTTAATAATGTTAAGATGATATTGGCCTCAATCCATTTGTTTGCGATGGGTGCGAAGTGACGTTGCCACTGCGTTAAAGTGTCGGCAACGGCACCGCATCTCACACCCTCAGTGGCCTACTCCGAGCCCGAATTCGCATAATTTTGCTCGGAGTCCTATGGAGCTGCAAGCAGTTTTATACAAATTCGGGCTGCTGTAAATTGCGGCCGTTGTCGTGATGACTCGCACCCACGAGATATTCGCGGTTATTTGGATCGAGCCCATTGAATGCATTACTATAGATAATGTGTCTGATTCATATAGTAAGTACACTTAGCAATGTTCATGTGTCTATTTGTATATTTTATTATACTTTATTTTGTAAGGATTACATGTATAATTAGTCCCAACTCTAATATTCTCCATACAAAGATGTTTTTGTTTTCTTTTAATAAAATGACCATTTTTTAGTGGATATTATATCTGGCATCTCACCAGTGACACTAAACCAGAAAGGATTATTTTATATTATATATAAATACTTTACACATTTAGCAGATATTTGAAACACCACTAAACCCCAACATGTAAAATGTTCAGATTTGAACCATGAAGCTAAAAAGCCTAAAATATAGTGTGCAGTGCTACCATGATTGCCCACTTCAGCTCTGTTATCAAGTAAAGTATTGATTGCATCTCCACTGCAGAGAGCGGAAGTTCTACTCATAACTCTAGTACAGTGCTGTGACTGGATCACATTTAGGTGACAACATACAGACTGGCAGAGAGCCGTAGACACCATTGGCACATTATATGAATTGAGTGATCCACACTGTACATTTCTGCTAAGTAAATCTGCTAAACTGTCAGTCACACAGTGTCAGTTTTTTTATAGAAACTCCTACATCCTGACATGGCAACTTACTGTAGAGGAGTGTTAGAGCATTGGGGACAGATTTATTAGAATGTAAATATGCATATTTATATATAAATATAGCCTAGTAATAAACAGCCTGTGATATATATGAATGCCGAAAAGTGGCTTTACCTGCTCTTTAAGACCTTATTGATATTATTTCACAATTTCTATATCTCTGTCTCTGTTCTTTCTCATTTACTTTCTCAGGAAAAAAGGTAGAATATTTATAAATTAAAGAGAAAATACATATTGGGTCTATCTTTTGAATTAAGACATCTCTGCACATTTTAATAATTGGTGTGTGCATGAGGCAGCCATTTAAAAAGTATGTATTTTCTTTCCTTGCCCTTGTTTCCCATAGGGTCTTGGCTCCGTGGTGAGCTCAGAATGGTTACTAGGCAAAAGAGATTACATAGAAAGTTACATTTCTGCCAGATTACTATTACAGCTGAGGTGGATAGAACACTGTACCCGAGCGCAGACTTCGATCTCTGTTAGGTTCCCTTGCATGTGTATATGCTCAGTAACCACAAGGTCCATCAACCACTATAGGTTCAAAGAGGATCACGTACACACACACACCTAGTAGTAAAAAAAAAAAACTTAAAACGATGAAGAAAGGCTCTGACAGACACATTGCAGTTTACTGCAGGAGGAAAACCTTGCTCATTTCTGCCCGCTCCTCAACGAGTTGTGAGAAAAATCTAGCAAGTTTTCCCTCTTAAATACCCTGTGCTATATCAACCTGTAAAGTTAAGCCTGAATTTTGAGGCTAAGCGAATCTCCCCCTCATTGTATTTGTGGAGTCATATTGAATTGAATATATACTGTAATATTTTGTCTCATTTATCATCTAGCATGTGACATAGCCCAGTCATTTAACACAGAATTTGTGTTCCCCTAATACAGAGGTTCTCAAACTCTGTCCTCAGGACCCCACACAAGTCACGTTTTCCAGGTCTCCTGGCAGGTGCACAGGTGTATTCATTTACTCACTGACAAATTTTAAAAGTTCCACAGGTGGACCTAATTAATTCACTTGTGCTTCTATGAGGAGATTTGGAAAACATGCACTGTTGGGGTCCTGAGGACCGAGTTTGAGAACCTGTGCCCTAACAAATAGATCTTTTTCTCTGCAGGGCTCTTCCGACCTGTGTTTGAAGAGGTTGTAAAGCATAAAAAAGAAAATTTAGGGAACATAACTGTGTCACGATTTTACATGACAGAAAGCCAACATTCTGGAGATGCGTCACATGGCTGCCGGTCTCAATACAGACATCCTAATCCTGGCAAGGGATTTAAGATAGGCGTCGAAATACCGACACCTATCTTAATCCCGATGCCGGAATGCCGAACAACGCCAGACCAAACGAGGTAAGTCCGGGGAGGCCTTAGTGTTAGCCAGGGAGAGATGGTTTAGGTTTAGGGAGCATAGCGGGGTTAGGGTTAGGTTTTCGGAGGGGGCGGGGGGGGTTTGGCACCCCAAGGGGGGAGGGCTAGGGTTAGGTTTAAGGTGTGGTAATTTAGAGAGCACCGGGGAGAGGTTATGGTTAGGCACTAGGGGGGAGTTTAGGGTTAGGCACCACTAAGGGAGGGTTAGGGTGGGGATCTTTTCCCTTCGGGCTGCCGGCGTCGGGATATCAACCGGCGGCTATTCAGCCGCTGGGACTTCATACCCATTGTCACATTATACTGCAATTTTATCATATTTATACAAACACTGTAGATGATGAAAAGGCAGATCATACCACTTGCATTTAATCTAAACAAAAATCAGAGTGTGATGTGCGCAGTTCAGACCACTGCTAAATTTTAAAAGCATCAGGGGGAACAAGGTCTTGATGGTTACCCAGATACAAGAAAAACAATACATTAAAAAAGATTTTATTCACTAAATCAAGGTTAGCAAACCTATGGCGTGTAAGCATTTGTGCAACTTTATATGTAAAGCTGACACGGTATGTTGGGACTTATACATACACAACAGTTGAAAGCCACAGGTTAACTAACCTTGCTATAAATGTATAACTGAATGTAAGTATTTTGCAGTCAAGAAGTTTTGAATACTATTGGGTCTCATTGGCAACCATTTTGTACAGTGTACCAAGTCAGGGCTGGAATATGGGTTAGACTTACTAAAATATCTAAGAACAAAACGTGTAGGCAGTGCCGTAACTGGACTTTTTGGTGCCATGTGCCAGAGAGGGATTGACACCTCCAACCCCCCCATTTTTAAATAGGGACATAAGATAGTGCACCTGAAAAAGGGCCATAGCCTCAGGGGGAAGGGCCAGGGAAGAGATAGGGGAGGCCAGGAGATGCTGAGAATAAAAGTAGTGGAAGCTACAAGTGAGAATGATAATAAACAGGAAAATTGACAGACCCAAACAGCGCCCCCTGCCCAGCAGTGCAATGGCACTGGTCGCACTACCCTAGTTACAGCCCTGCATGTAGGTGTTGACTTATAGCAACCAATCAGGTTTTAACTATCATTTTTTTAGCCTGTACCACATACATGATAGCTAGGGGTAGATTTACTAAAGTGAGAGTTTTTAGAAGTGCGTTTTAGAAGAGATGTTGCCCATAGCAACCAATCAGATTCTACTAAACATTTAACTAGCACCTTTTAGAAGAAAACAAAAATCTGATTGGTTGCTATGGGCAACATCTCTTCTAAAAACTCTAGTTTTAGTAAATTTACCCCCTAGACTCTGATTGGTTGCTATTGGAAATTTTAGTAAATCTACCTCTAGGCCTGGAATAAGTAGCTAAAACATCTGTAACAGAAATGAATGAGAAGTAAAGTTTGGCTAATATTTTTAGGTCCACAGAAAAAATATTGTAGTTGATTTATTTAACTGAAATAGAGCACAATATTTATGAATAATACAGTGATAAAAGTGGTTGGGGTTATGGTACATGCATGAAAAACGAATAAAGTTGGCTATAAACTGCTTGTAAAAATCAGTAATATTGTGTATGGGACTAAAACAGCATTTTCAAGCAATGCCATATAAGAATTTCATTTTTGGCACAAATCTCAACATGTACATTTTTGTCAAAACAAAACATTTTTTTTTTTTACTGCAAAATATTCTAAAATAAGTAAATAAAACACTTAATATCTGAATTCTGTATTATATGGAATATAGTCAGAGTTTCCATGAGACTGTGTACATGCAAAGCCAAACCACAATCCATTCTGCATGCATCAGTTAATCACATGCACTCGCCCTTACATGCATCTTCAGGAAAACGAAGAGCAGATTTGATTAAACACGGCAGAAAGAAAAAAACATTTTTGTTGACCATTTTTGATGTTTACAGTGAAAAAGAGATCTTTATACAAATATATTCTTCTAGTACATTCTGAGAACAGGGACAAGATCTGCATTTGAATGTGGACAAAAACAGACAACTTGGAGACCGATGTACCAAAAGTGGTGCGTTCAGTCAGAGCAAAAGGGCTCAAAATTCTTCAGAGATAAATTGTAGAAAATACATGAATCCTATTCAACAAACTATATGAAAAATAAAATTAAAATGCAATGAGCCTTACCCTAAAACTAAATTAACTGCTCAAAATGAGCAAAAACAAAAATAAAACCTTCACAAATATAGCCTGATTCTTTAAATTTTTATAAAAATTTATCAGTAATACTCATAATGGAGATTTGGCTAATTCCTATCACAGAATCAATTGAGATTAAATACAGTATATAAACATGCAAAAAAATCATTGCATGATTGCATATGCAAAAAAAACAAACAAAAAAACAACAAATTTTGCGGTCAAGAAATCACTTCTCTTTAATCCTCTTGGATTTAGTTATCCTGCAAGATGATTAATCACTAATTATCAAGGTTTGATTAACTAGACCTTCCAAGAGCAGTGTCTGATGTCTGGAAAAGCATTATTGACACGATCTGATGTCATGGATTTAACGTATGTCCCTTCTACTTTCACTTGACACAGGCAATACCATCTCCATGTCAGATTACATGGTGGGGTGTTGTTTACACTCCTAATTGTATTTAACAACAAAATATGCTGCATACATTGATGTGTGTTTTGAATGGCAACGGTTAATTTGGCCTTTCTAGAAATTATTTGAAAAAATTATTCTAGATTGAGTTTAAGAACACATCACGTACCTTCAACTGTGTACTCATAATGCGGCAATACATTTTAATTATTTGCGCCTTTATATTACAACCCGCTGCTCCAGGAACAGAAGGAAGACCATTGAGAAAATAAAAAATTTTTGGTCTTACTCAACTTCTTTTCCTCCTTCTACTTCATGACAGACTTGAAATTCTAAACTAGTGTTGTCTGTTTGTCCGCTTTTATGGTGGCACAGAGAGAGTATAAGATTATGAAGAGGCAGTGCCCAGAAATGATAGTGGCTCTTATCATTTGTATTATAAAGAACAATCATTTTTTTTTATCCTTCAAGAAATAATTTTTAACTCTAGAATTTTCAGGTTATTTTTGTCATTTCTTTTTTTATGTTGCAACCTTAAAGTTATAGGGTTAATATGCGTGCTCCCAAATGTACTATTCCCTGACTCTGTATTCATGCCACACTTTGTAAACTGGGATGTACAAACTGGTTGTTAATATAGGAAAACCCTTCAAAGTCGCCTTGATCGATGTTGGCAATGACCAACTGGTCTGGGGGTGTCAGTACAGGTTGTCCTCTTGTGAAGAACTTGTCAAAGTTTTCGGCTCCCTTCCCACACTGTAAGAGCAGAAATGAAAATATATCACTAAAAAGACACTAAACAAATTTGATCATCCAATATTAAAAAATGATTTTAGAACACAAATGTATCTCTAAAAGTTCCTCTATAGTGACAAAACTTGAAGTGCCTTAGTATAGTTATTGTTTTCTTACCAGCCCCAGTGACAAATAATAACTAGTTTACAATGCCTCGTATTGCTACCTTCTCTATTAAACAATGACCCCACATGCATAACAATGGGCTGTGCAGATGTATTGTTAATCCCACTTTCTGTTATACATGTTAACAATAGAAGCAACAGGATTGATTTTATGGTGTATAATGATCAATTTTGGCCCTAAGGCAAGGATGGCATAAATCTTCCACTATGTGTCACTTCTCACATCAGAATTTTGTGCGGTTTCCACTTACCGTAAAAATCATACCCTGGCCATCCTCAGTATTTAAAAAACAACATACTTTACAGAGTAGAGAGGACGGTAGTGTCTCTCATTACATGAATACTAGATACTGCCCCAGACAATGCCTACAGATGTGTCCTCATACACATATCCTTTTTGCATCATATGACATAAGACATCTGGCGGGGATGTAGTCGGCATCCCGACAGTCAGGATCCTGTTGCTCACAATACCTGCAGCGGGATCCAGATTGGTCAGAATGCTGACATCTTCTAACGGTAAACATGAGGGTTAGGCTACGGGAAGGGGTTTAGGGTTAGGCTGCGGGGTGGGAGAGTTAGTGTTAGGCTGCAGGGTGGGAGGCTTAAGCTGGGGCGGGGTTTAGGCTGCACTGGGATTAGGGTTAGGCTGGGGGGGATTGGGATTAGGCTGCGGGGGGATTAGGGTTAGGCTGCGGAGTGGGACGGTTAGAGTTAGGCTGCGGGGGGATTAGGGTTAGGGTGAAAATACTTGCCAAAATTTGCTGCCATTTTCACTGTCAGGATGGCGTACTCTATCCGTCTGGTGCTTCTCAGGTCAAATGCACCACTGTGGGTAGTAATTCCCATGCTTGAGTACTTTTTCCCGAATTTTGTGTTTTAATTCAATAATAGTGTACTAATTTGCTAAGAGTGCACTAAATACTGTACATAGGTTTAGTATTTTTAGTTGCAAAGTAATTATAAAGCAGGAAATTAAGCATAATGGTGCATGGCACAACTCGCACTGCTCATCGTTATGTTTAATCTGCTACTTTATTCCAATTCCTTTATGACAACAAATACTAATGCGAAACACAGTACTTAGTACATTATCAACGACTTACAGTAGTATACTATTAGCAACTTAGTACACTATTAGCGATTTAAGAATAAGATACATACTTTTTCCTGAATTTTGCGTCTTAACATGCTAATAGCGTACTAAGTATTAAGGATTGGTACTATATAGCACATTAGGTATACTTACGTAAAGTACACATTTTTTAAGAAATTTTTTAAGCCGTAAAGTCAATGGCATGCCAAACAGGGCTATTTGGACACATCTGTACATGTATTTTTTAACTTTTAACCACTTTATTGACTTCTGGGTGTCCTGGTGCTATTGCAGTGTTTCTTCATTCACATTTTTACAGATAAGTGCTAGTAATATCATGAGAATTTACAGTTGCAAATATACATTTGGTCAAATATACTGGTTATTTGTAATTTGGTTTACCACCTCAATGCTTTTGTATGTATCATATAAAGATCTACTTTTTTTAAGCAGACAAGTGATTCACTAAACATGAGTTCTTGCTCACATCCTTTCTTCTTGGTGACTGACTGCCAACCCAGGTTTAACAAATTAAGGGAGGTGTCCAATTAGCAGCGCTAAAGTAGCGCTGCTAATTGATCACGGCGGGGCTGTCCTATTAGCCCGAAGTGCCGCCCGACGCCAGCACTTATCGTGGATATTTTTCAGGACACATCACCAAAAAATAATCAACGATAAGTGTCGTTTTTTCACCACAAAAAAGGCGAAACCACAAAGGTCTGCTAGCTTATCGTGGACCCTATATGTTTTCGTGAGATATATCCTATTATTTCATTCAAAATAATAGGATAGGGTGTAAAAAAACATCGGGGATAATTGACAAAAAATTCCCGTTTCTCACTGATCGCGGGGATCAATTAGTGCCCGAACAATGTTTGGGGCTAATTGGATACCGCCCTTAGTCTGTGGGTTGTTTGTACTAATTGTGGTTTGGTATCAGAGTCCCCACTCCTAATACCTAGCTATTTTTTTGCCCACTGCTAGTTATCTTTTGAATAAGAGAATGCCATGTAAATGTAGAAGGCGGCTTTTATTGGTCCATTGGCTATATAGGGTAACTCTGTCTTCTGTGTTACCAATACAATAATTAGAGTAAAGCTGCTCTCAAAAACGTTTTTTTCTTAGTTGCATTTCTTTGGCAGGGAAGGGACAATAGGAGACGACAGGCGGTGTTATTAATGGTATCTTAAAGCAGGAGTCAGAGTATAGCACTAAGAGCTCTGCCAAAAACTTGGTTTAGTTAAGGAGCGTACACACTAGACGATATGCTCCCTGAGCGATATCGTCTAGTGTGTCCCTGGCAGGGTGTGCTCAATGTCGTTCATGATATTGAGCACACCCGCTGAACGATATCATTAACGATATCGTTCAGCGCCGTGCTCTCTCCCCCATTCCCCAACATGCAGCAACCTGACGACATCGTCAGGTTGCTGCATGTTTACTTGATGAACGACAATGACGAACGACCCGCGGGAACACACATCGTCGTTATTTTTCATCGTTTTGATGTTATAAATGGACGATAAAGTGGACGACTGAACGATAACAATATCGTTATCATTCAGTCATCCACTTTAATCGCCCAGTGTGTACGCACCTTTAGTTGTTGGAATTAAGAGGCTATATTTTCTATAAGCAACTGTGCGGCCAAGAGCTCAGAGACATAACTTAGGTATTAAATCGGAAAATTACCCTGTCTCCCTCTCTCTCAAGTGTAGTATTTAGCAACTGCGTGTATCCTGCAACGTAATAAAGGGCTGGCCCTATGCTATAAATGACTAAACTCACATATGATTGGTGCTGGCTGTCGTTCATAGTAATTTAAAGGATTCTTGGGCATTGACTACTGGTACAGGCAGCGTGCTATAAACTATGGCTGGCTATAGTTATGGGAGACGGAAAGCTACATGAAGCAAAACATGAGGGGAGATTCTTTGGAGTTAAATATCAATATTATTAAATAATAATAATATTAATGTTACACAGAAGTATCCAGCAGCAGAAAATGTATGCGACAAAAAATGTGTTACAGTGTCCCAAACCAGCCTCCTTCTGATCTAAGCAGATGAGGGGGACCCACTTGCTGGAGCAAGGTAAGATGCGGGGCTTGAGGGTGGGGCCCGCTGTACATTCATTTTTTTTAACTATGTATAATTGAGATAATTTGTTTCAAAAGACAACGCTCTCACTAATCCAACAAAGGCCGATTCACTGCAGCCTTTCCCTCCTGGGAACACGTGTAGATGCCATCAATACCTATACAGCACAAGAAGCTATAAGCTTACAAATTGTAGACTCTAATGGACTAGGATTAATAATGGCTGGAAATCATGTTACCATGGCATCTGGTGCAGTGTGGAAGGTCCAAGATATTCCTGTGTAATCTTACCATAGAGCCAGTGCCAGATTCAGACTCAGGTGCACACAGATATATAAGTGTTGCATCCTAGTCGCATGAAATTGAGACTAATTTGCATTTTTGGGCAAAAAAGACGCCTGGCGCTAGCAAAGGCATACAGGAAATGGTGGCTCACTCGCACCACATGACGTATTGAGGCTAGATGTATGAGGACACATCTATAGTGAGATGATAGATAAGGTACTAGAAGCTTCAAAAATTCTGATAAAAATGTACTGGTGTATTATAGCCTTATAGGGGTGCCACAATGTTTTTAGGTGGGGGGGTCAAATATATAATTTCATTTTGGTATCCCTAAATTGCTGAATGTCACCCCTTCAGAGGCAGCTGGAGTAAGTCACCACATCACCTACCTGACGACAAAGATCAGTAAGCCTGATGGGTATTTATTTTTGCAGTTTTGGCCTCGGTATGCAGACATCACTGCTCTCTCCCAGTCACCTCACCCTCAGACACAACACTACCGTGCAGCTCCGGGAACACATGCAGCCAATAACATATCCCTGTACAGACAATTAATCCAACCAGCACTGGGAGAGGAGGAGGACAGCTACCCGCGTGCTGCTGGGAGTTGCAGTTTGGTGTAGGAACTATCACTACAGTGCACTGAACCTCGCTCTAGGACTACAGAGACCATCATGCAACGAGAGTTCACTGTGAGAAGAGATCGCAGGACCCTTCTCGCACCTAATAGGATCGAGCCCAGTGAATGCACCCTGCTATTCCCTGTACTATACACACCACTAATAATATTCTGTAGGTATAAAATAAAAACAATTAAGGATGAAAAACAAATATACATATCAAACGCGCAAACTGTGCTCCATCTGGCCACCCTATGTACAGACATTGACACACACATATAGTGACTACAACATCAGACTCCACCCAAATACAGACATAAGGACTCTAAATCCCTCCAATCCAGCAATTCATACAACAACCGCCAGCATCCCATACCCAACCCTGCAATTAGTTTAGCACTACAGGAGCAGTACACATTGCATCCATGCCACACATGGGAATTATTATCAGACACCACTGCACACACTATGCAGGTGTGTATCCAACATAGTACATACCTCCTTGCTTCTGTTCATTACAGGGGGATCCATTCTTCCTCAGCATTCAGCAAACACATGCCCAGCAGGAACTGCTGCCTGGCTATGATGAATCCTCCCATGAGGCTGCTGCTGCTCTCCTCCAATGGTCAGAGAAGCATGTGATGCGCTCCAACACATGCCTCTCTGACCATTTGTGGAGTCATGTGGGACATAAACAGCTCCCAGTAATGCACTGCATTCACCTGGTCCGATCACGGCCCTATTTTATGGACTTGGAATACGGACAACCATCTCCCCCCTACGCGTCCTTGGTGTTTTCCTGAATATCACCTCCATGATCTTGAGATTCTAAAGGCTCTTACTGACTCTATCACGTTATACACACAGACTACTTTCCCATCGGATACTTCTATCTCTACTTATTAGTGTGCCTTAAAAGCGGTACTTCTTGGCACTTCTATTCCGAAAGGTGCTCAATTTAAAGCCCGTTCTGGGAAAACGCAGAGTGTTTTAGAGTCTACCTTGCGCTCTTTGGAATCTCAGAATCCCATGCACTCTGCCCTGACTCGCCTACGCCATAGGTTTTATATCGCTGGAAATAAGGCTTCTTGCCTCCTAGCTCGTAAACTACGTGGTCGCCAAGCCCGTAATATAATTAAATGTCTTCTTACTCCCTCCAGTTCAAAATGTCTCAATCCCCTTGACATTGCCAATTTGTTTTCAGAATATTATGCAAAATTATATAATTTATCTGAAGACCCTACCACTCCCCAGCTTCTATTATTTCTTCCTTTTTAGACAGTTGTCTCTTCCTTCCTTAGATGCAGATAGCCTGGTGTCTTTGAATGCCCACTGGTCTCTGGGGGAGATACAGCTGGTGATCCAGCAACTTCCTAAGGGTAAGGCCCCTGGTCCTGATGGCTTTATAAATTCTTTTTATTCTGCATTCAGAGGGGTTCTTTCCCCAATCCTTCTACAGCTGTACCTTGAGGCTTCTAAAACAGGCTCCTTTCCAACCGAAATGCCGGAAGCACAAATTGTGACCATCCCAAAGCCTGGTAAGGACCCCTCTGACTAGAAAAATTATAAGCCTATAGCACTTCTTGACACAGATATTAAAATATATGCCAAGTAGATAGCTAATCGTTTTAATCCGTTGCTCCTCCAGTTAATACACCCTGACCAGGTTGGTTTCGTTTTTGGACACCAGGCAGAGTTATAGATTTAGTTGAATGGGTCTTGTATAATAAATGACAATTTCTTTTCTTATCACTTGATGCTGAAAAAGCATTTGATTGACTCCATTGGGACTATTGTTCGGGTTTGGACTTCAAGAACACATTCTCCGATCTAATCAATGCTCTCTACACTGGCCCTTCAGCCCGGATTTTTGGTAATGGTGTCCTTTCCACCCCTTTTCCGATATCTAACGGCGCTAGAAAGGGTGCCCCCTTTCTCCACTAATATTTGAATTAGCCATAGAACCCCTTGTTCAAAAGATTTGTTCATCCCCTGATTTTCCTGGTCTCTCAGTATGTAATACTTCCCACAAATTATGCCTTTTTGCAGATGATGTTTTAATGTTTCTGACTGACCCGGAGTCATCCTTGATTCCTCTCCACAATATATTAAGCAGCTACAGTGCTGCTTCCTATTATAAATTGAATGCTACTAAAAACAAAGCTCTGCCCATCAATATTCCCCTTCAGTTCTCCAGTCCCTGACAGGGCATTTCCCTTTCACCTTCTTCTTTATCTTATCTGGGAATTTCTATCCCCTCTTCTATTCATAATGTTAACTATGCTACATTGATACAATTGTCAACCCTAGCCACTGCCTGGATGAATCATGAGGTCTCCTGGTTGGGCTGCCTAGCAGCATTTAAGATGATGCTGTCAAAACTGATTTATCTGCTTCGTGCTATCCCATACGCAATACCTCGTAAATTGTTACATCAGATGTGGAGGCTGATGCTGTCCTATGCATGGAAGGGTAAAGCTCCCAGAATGGCTTATAGCCATATGATTCGCTCTAAACCACAAGGAGGTCTCACTCTCCCCCCCTCTCTAGCCCTTTTACATTGGTACCCTATCACTGTTCCTAAATCTGACCGTTATGTCCTTGGTCATATTTAATATCCGCTAGAGATACTAGAGCCCAACAATGGAAATCCCCTTCCCCCTTCCATTTGACAAAGGTCATAACAAAAACGCAAATCCATTTTGAAATGGAGACTAGAGACGCCGCTTACCCCATGGCTTCATCTTCTCCTATTGTAAAGTGGTATCCGTGGCATATGTGTGTCACTGAAGGTAAGGGCGCACCCTCTGCACGACCTGTCCCACAGAGTCCGCCCTCCCCTTGTAATCTGAACGAGCCTCCTACGGGCGATTAAGATGCTTAATTTATTTACCTGCTATGTATTTACAAATGTAATATTTGTTTGATGTCTATGGATATCCTGTTACCTATTTCTATTTGTTTTTCTCTTCTCTCCCCTATGTCCCTTTTTCTTTTTTCTGTATCCCTATTTTTGCATATATTCAATAAAAATGTATTGATGGAAAAAAAAAAATATTTCATCAATCATTGCAGGTCAGGGTCAGCAACATTTGGCCTAGGGGCAGATACAAGCCCAAACCCTTCTAGCAGAGCACTGTAATAAAAAATAACAGTTGCCGAAACACTCAGGGCCTGGTTACCCTTATGCAATACAGAGAACATTCCACTTAAATGCAATAGAGCATTCTAGTGACTGAATTGTGATACAGTAAGAATGCTAGTTACCTTAATGCAATAGTGAGAGCATTGTAGTGACTGAAATTCAATCTAGAGAGCAAAAGTGACAAAAATGTAAAACTGAGAATTCTAGTGATTGAAATGTGATAGAGAGCATTCTAGTGAATTAAATTAGATAGAAACATAATGACTGAAATGTAATATAGAGAGCATACTAGTGACTGGAATGAGACACAGAGATCATTTTAGTGGCTGACAGCATTCTATAGACTGAAAAGCATTATAGATGATCTCCATCAAAGTAGAGGGAAGCCTGGGCATCGGTGAATCAGACTTGGGTCTGGAGCTACTTGAACTGGCTGGAATTGGAGAAGACAAAACTGGATTTACTTGAACTGGCTAGAACTGGAGACGCCTTTGGACAGACGATTGGAACTGCATTCGGTCTGGTGGAACTTGAACTGGCTGGAACCGGAGGAGACAGAACCGGATTGGAATCAGATTTACTTGAACTGGAGGAGCCTTCAGACAGACGGATAGAACCGTATTGGGTCCGGAGGAACTTGAACCGGCTGGAACCAGAGGAGACAGAACTGGATTGGAATCAGATTTATTTGAACCGGGAGGAACTGGAGGTGCCTTCGGACAGGCAGATGGAACCGAATTGAGTCCGGAGGTACTTGAACCGAAAGGAGACAACCGGATTGAAATCGGATTTACTTCAACTGGTTGGAACCGGAGAAGCCTTCTGACAGATGGGTGGGGGGGGGATGGTGTCCAGAGGAACTTGAACCAGCTGAAACCGGAGGGTCAGATGTCCCTTTTTGATCCCGGACCATGCTGGAAGTCTTGAGTGATCATGCAGGATTTAAAGACAGGGTCGATAAAGTGGTACACAGACTATTATCCAACAGGGTAGTACTCTCGGGAACCGAAAAGCTGGAGTCCCCAACTGGGATTATGACACTTGAGACCCCTCCTGGGGCTGAGGCACTGGAGACCTCTCCTAGCTCATCTCCACAGTCAACACGTCTCAAGCTTTATGGCTCTTCCTCAAGGCAATATCCTTACCACACTTTTTATATTCTAGTGTACACTGGTTCTTGAGTGGAACTGAGGTTTTTGAATATTGCAGCTGAACATCGGGCATTTGAGCACCATTCTGTGTTCTTATACACAATATCAAATTATAAGAATCTGTAGAAGCTTACTGGAAAGCACACAGCTAGGCTGTGGACATTGCACTGGCAAGTGCTGTGTACATGGAGAATCCTTATATACCCCTGGCTTGTCAGGGACTGGCTGCAGGTGTCATGTGACCACATACTGGTCTCCAGTTAGTGGAGATCTAGTCACCTGATCCAGACTGTCATGGCTGCATGTGGAAGCCGGGGAGATTGCAGGAGGTGAGAAGGAGCTACAGTGGTTTGTGACATTAGTGACCCCTTACACAATGTAGAAAAAATTCTAGTGACCACTACACAGTACAAGCAGCATTCTTCTAATCACTTATACAATTCATCCAGCATGATACTATCCTCAATACAACACAGCCAGCTTTTACCTTATGTAATAAAGAGGTAATTTTAGTGGATCCATATACTATACAGAGAGTATTCTGTACTTATTAGACAGCTCCCATAGTGCTGGGCGGTCATCACTGTAAAGGAAAGATTGCTTTCCGGCAATCTCTGTAATTAATATTTTATCTAGAACGAGCACGTTTTTTCCTTAATGGCAAAGGGCAAGTTAGCTTAATTTTGCAATTATATTCCATTTTTGTTTCTTATTTGAAAGAATTTCTGTATTAGGACATTCCCTCACCAGACGACCAGGAAAGTATCTTAGAAGTGGTTAAACTGGGTAAGATTTCTCATCTGGTAGGGAATATAAATTGTAAGATCTACTGGTCAGCAACGGCTGTGTATATTCTCTGTAAAGAGCTGCAGAATATTTGTTCGTTATCTTAATAACCTAATAAATAAGTAAATACTGTGTAGTTTTAAAAAAAAAAAATATTTAATGACAGGAAGGAACTAGAACTCAATAGCACATAAAGTGATTTTTATTTAAGAATGTTACTGAGTTATGCATGTATCATGGAACACATGCTGACGGAGATTCAGATGACAGTTTGTGTCAATGACTATTCCTCTGTATACAGCTTTTTTGTACTTGCTAGTTTCACAGAAATTAGATTTGTCAGACTCTATGGTATGCTTTGTGCAATCTTCATACCTCTATATAGAACTGAGGTGTGATCACACTACTGCTTGTGAGATCAGCAAGATGTTTCTGCACCACACAATGCACAGGGCATGTCTCACCTGTTAGTTAATGGTAAAATTTGTGTTTGTGAAGATTCCACTGGGAGCACAGGACAGTTGTGTAAATAAATATGTACAGTATTACTGAAAGATGTGAGCCAAAAGGTACTAGTTCAGATATAAAGACTACAGACTAGTAGCCTTATTCTCTGGCAGTAGACGAGGGAGAAACTAAACATCTATATACTGTAAATTCTTCAATTTTTCTATTTCCAGTAAGTTATTACAGTATCCCATGCAGATAGCCATGTGAATACCGTATATACTCGAGTATAAGGCGACCCGAATATAAGCCGAGGTACCTAATTTTACCACAAAAAAATGGGAAAACTTATTGACTCGAGTATAAGCCTGGGGTCGGAAATGCAGCAGCTACTGGTAGTAACCCCCCCCTGGTAGTGCCCCCAGTAGTAATATCCCCCCCTTGTAGTGCCTCCAGCAGTAATCCCCCCCTGGTAGTGCCCCCAGTAGTAATCCCCCCCTGGTAGTGCCCCCAGTAGTAATCCCCCCCTGGTAGTGCCCCCAGTAGTAATCCCCCCTGGTAGTGCCCCCAGTAGTAATCCCCCCTGGTAGTGCCCCCAGTAGTAATCCCCCCTGGTAGTGCCCCCAGTAGTAATCCCCCCTGGTAGTGCCCCCAGTAGTAACCCCCCCTGGTAGTGCCCCCAGTAGTAATCTTCCCCCCCCTGGTAGTGCCCCCAGTAGTAATCCCCCCCCCCCCTGGTACTGCCCCCAGTAGTAGCCCTCCAGTAGAGAGAGACGTACCGGTAATAAAAGAAAAAACACTTACCTGAAACCCCGCTCCTGGTCCCAACGCTGCTACCAGCTCCTCCGGCCGCTTTGCATTACCCGCTTCCGGCTCCCATTATCCACTGCGGGAGCAGGAAGATGGCTCCCGCAGTGGGAGCAGCAGCAGCCGATGAGAGTCTGACAGACTCTCATCGGCTGCTAATTACAACAAACACACAGCTGCCGTTGCCGGCGGCTGTGTGTTTGGCACTGTGTAGTGCTGACCGAACTCCGTCCGGTCAGTGCTACACACGCGGTGCAGCTGTGTCACAGAGACACGGTCTGCACCGCGGGCCGCATGGTACGCAGCTGAGTGAGGAGCCCTCCAATATGTGGCGCCCTACTCAGCTGCGTAGCGTTAGAACCGGCCATGGTCCTGGAGCATCACTCGAGTATAAGCCGAGGGGGGGCTTTTTCAGCACAAAAAATGTGCTGAAAAACTCGGCTTATACTCGAGTATATACGGTAATTTATGAATTCATTATATAGAACTTTAAGGGGTAAATTCAATTAGGAGCGATGCATGGGTGATATAAAGATATTTAAATGCAGATAACGGCATTAAACCTTGTCCTAACATTGTGCATTTTAGTTCATATCTCCATCAGAGTGTATATTAAAATGCACAAACAGCGACCCCGAACGAGGGATTTTACATTGCTCCAAATTGAATTGACCCCTCTAAATACTAATAATATTCCTTAAAACATTTGTATATTAGGAGGACATCACAGATGAAGATTTGTGCACTTTATACAGACAACTTGCTGTGCCTTTATATCAAGGAACTACTATGAGACTTTAGATATACTCATAACATTGAGGAGCTCATTGTCCGACTAACTATCTGATAGTCATCAGTTGCTGAAAACCACTTGAGCTGCCATTTTATTTATTGTTGTTCTAGAATAATTCATTTCTGTATTGTTTTACAGCATCAGAAACACAAGTGATAAGTCTAGATTCGTTACCAGCCACTCTGAAACATTCTGATGAGGATGTACAGGCAAGTGAATAGTGATAACAGACAGAAGATAAGTGTTCCAGAGTACACACGTGGCCTGAAAAAGGGAAACCGCCCCTCTCTAGTGTTGCAATGTTATGGGCGCTCCAATCCAGCATTGCCAAGGCGTCGTCAGCCCTAAGGAATAGCAGACACAGCGGCACTGCAAACAGAGCAGTGATCCAGGAGCAGGTGAGCTGTGTGTTTATGGGGGCAATGGAAAGGTGTGAGGTGAGCCGGGGGAGGGGTTGTCTTCACACAAATCCCTTATCAAGACCCTCTGAATGCCTATGCTAGCACAGCCATAATTATGCCTAAAACTGACAATTTGTTACATGCTGTCTGCAGTTATTGCAGAAATATTATCACAAGACTAAAAATACCAGGTAGGCACAGTATCTAAGGGGGAGCTCTACGTCCCTGGCTTCTTAAATGCAAACAACAAGTTCCTGCTGTAGCATAGGAAATAAGGCTATGTAGTTACAGGTGTGTTTCATTATGTCCTCCATTCCTCTTCCCACTGGCAGTCACACTGTGTAAGGTCCAGGGCAGTGACTGAAGCAATATCCAGGTCAGCAGCTACACTGTATAGAATGACTTTCATTAAAGAACAAGCCCACCTTTTGGAGGGTTTTTGTTTGCAAGGAGGACAAAAGATGGCCAGAGATAATATAGTAGATTCAAATTGCGAAATAGTCCCTTTGTTTCTTTGGGGAAGATGTATTAAACATTCTAAAGAGGACAAGTGGAGAAGTTTCCCAAAGCAACCAATCAGATTCTACCTATTTTATAGAATTTATTTATTTATTTATTAACAGTTGCTATATAGCGCAGCATATTCCATTACGCTTTACAATTGGAAACATTTATAGAACAAAACAGGATAATAACAGACAGACAGAGAGGTAAGAGGGCCCTGCTTGCAAGCTTACAACCTATAGGGAAATAGGCATTGATACACAAGGATAGGTGCTATATATTGCAATTTGGTCCGGCCAGAATGCAGAGTTTCTTGGTTGGCTGCATGATCCAGTCACACAGGAATGTCGGCCAAATGTCAGGAGTATGTGAAAGAAAGACAATGTGTGAGGTTGTGTGTGGTCTGTGAGAGGGGATGTAATAAGACATGGAAGCTATGATAGAATGTACTAATAAATGATAGCTAGAAGCTGTTTGGTTGCTATGGGCAACTTCACTTGTCCTCTTTAGAAGGTTAGATATATATCCCCTATATTACATCATCCCCACACCCACCAACATTGTCAATGAGAGTATAGAAATATTGTCCCATATTAAGCATGCTTTTTAAATAGAGGACTCTGTTGTGCTACTTTAGCATGGTAAGCAGCATTCCCCATGCCCTAAAGTGACCCGCAATCTGCAACTTGCATTGATGGCTGGTGCACAGAACATACCTCTCAGCTTTCTTAGCAGTTGGGACAAAGGTAGTGTTGGAATTGTCCTACCGAAATCAGAATCTCACTCACTGTACAATGTTATCTCTATCACTTTACTTAGTTAAAATACATAGTTACTTAAGTACAGTTCTCTTGTGAAGGATCTAGTTAGCTTCATGATTTCAACTGGCTCGTGAATACTATGTACATTAAAGTTGCCTTCTCTGTGTACTACATGTAATAGTGTAAAAACTGTAGATTAACTAGTTCTTATTCATACACTGATTACATTCATGAGCAGACCGGCATGATAACACACATAGGGGCATATGTATCAAAGCTTGATGTGATAAAAAATTGTTAAATATATGTATGTGAACACATCTGTAGATTGCCCATATATAGATATAGAGATAGATAGATACTGTAGGTAGGAAGATAGACAGACAGATAGGCAGACACTAGTTCTTTGGTACTTATGACTCGTCTTTCGCTGTGTTGCTAGTTATCATGCCTTGCGTTGCATGTGTTGCTAGTTGTGTGAGCATGTGGTAGAGAATATAGACTTTAAACTCCACTGGGGCAGGGACTGAAGTGAATGGCCAAATATTCTCTGTAAAGCGCTGCGGAATATATGTGTGCTATATAAAAAAACTGATAATAAATAATAAATAAATATATCACCAACCAATCAGCTCCAAACTATCATTTCTTAAACACAGCCTGCAAAATTGAATTTAGAAGCTGATTGGTTGGTGATATATATCTCACAATTTTATCTCACATCAAGCTTTGATACATATGCCCCATAGTGTAAGCACTAAACACTCACCCCTTTGGGCTTGAACGGTGGCTGGATCTCTCGGTTTTCTAGCTTCTCCCAGTCAATCCTTCTGAAGAAGGCATGTTCTCTCACATCCCTTTCTCCCTCTGGCCCACACCCCAGCCTCTTCACCGGGTGTTTAGTCATCAACTGTAAACCAACACATCACCCATAGATTAAAACTGTAAAATAACATACGTACATCATTCATTCAAAAATTAAGTTTGCCTTTTAATAAAGTTACACAGAATATGGATAATATTCATATGTATTGTTTAAATCCCCTCTTTAATTTTAATTTAAATGTACAAGAATACCATCGCTTGTCTACAGAAAATATTTGGAAGACAGCTAGACCTCTCCGTTGACAGCAGTGGAAACAGGGACACCTGTAGACTACTGCTTACAAACATATGACATGTTTGCTATTTAGTGACGAGAGTAACCCCTTTTCAATCAAAGGGTATAGAACCAAAAAAAATTTGATACAAGTTGATGGGAGTATAACGTTTCTAAAAACTTGTTGTCAGGCTAATTAAAACTGGGCAGCACCCATTACTGAAGGATCCAGGAATTAAATAATTATGATTATGGGGTACATGTACTAAGCCTTTGAGAAAGATAAGGTGGAGAGCGATAAAGTACCAGCCAATCAGCTACTGTCATTTTTCACACAGCCTGTGACAGTTAGGAGCTGATTGGTTGGTACTTTATCACTCTTCAAGGCTTAGTACATCTCCCCCATGTGAGGTAATTAGGTTAGTCAGTCACTAACTCTTTTTACAATCCAAATGCAACTGTGATTATGAGGACTATCAAATATGTCATATTGTTTAAATACATATAACACAAAAAGGGTTTTAAAAATGTTTAATTCAATACTCTCTGAAACTTCTCTTTAACCACTGTATTAAAAGCAAAAATATTTTTCCACATTGTAATCAAATGGGGAACTTGTTATTTGCAATCCAATAGAAAACTAAGCAAGCATTTTTCCCTATGCAGCAGCCAAGTGGAGATGGCTAGTGTGGGAGTGGGAAACTGCTTTTGGTTGGCTGAGAAATGAAGGCTTGTCTGGGTAAATTCATTTCCCTGTCATTCAGCACCAGGTGTTACTTAGCGTTATTTTCATGCATTTATTACCTCTGGATTACATTGTGAAGAAGATTCTCATTGGATTAGATAAAAAGTGGTTTAGATGGGTTTATTCTTCAAATACCCTTTATAACCCTTTGTGTATACAGAATAACAAGTATTTACTTCTAATATACTAGTACAATGGGGAAGGGTTTTAGTAATCACAATCCATTATACTGGGACCACCAGAGGCATCACAGTTGCCACTCTAGGTTCACAAATGTTTTTTCCATTATTTTGCAACCCTCAGCCCGGGTGTGCCAGGAAGAGAGCCAGTGCCGTTTCCCTCATTTGATGCATCGCCCTTTCCTCATAGGAAATCCAGTCCTAAGCTGACCAAACTGGGTATAGTTTGCAGTGCGACAGGTGCTGTGGGTCCCCTTATTATTGTGTGAACAACCCAGACTATCTCTTCTGGAACTGGTTTCCATTTTAGCAGAAGGGGGCCAATGCTTGCTGTCCCTTAGTTTTAGAATTATACTGCCCAGTCTGTTTAGCATTAGCCATGGATTTACGGGGGATGGGGGGGTATGCTGTTGGCTTTTATTTATCGAAAGATGTGTCATACAACTAGCCTCCTTGCGCGTTAAACAGCCCTTCTAGTCGTGCCATGCCATGGCGTGAATCAGTAGCACAGAGTGTCTTTTTGTGCAACTTTTTTACCTTCAAATATGTCTTGTTTGCACAGCGATGCAAATAGGTAACACAAGCAGCTCCTGCTGATTAAAATTATATTCTGTGAGTTACTGCGGGTGTATCTGCATGCAAAATGCTACTTTACAGTGTCAGCAGCTAGAACACTGTAACATAGCATTTTGCATGCAGTTGCACACAGAACATAGGCATGCTGCATATCATTTTGATCAGCAGAAGCTGATTGTGCTACCTATTCGCATCGCTGTGCGAACATGACACATTTGAATGTAAAAAGTTGCACAAAAAGATGGTCTGCGCTACTGAGGCACACGGAACTCCCGCATTATGTGTAGCGCACAGAGGATAGATGTATGTGCACACATATGTGTTACAATTCTTTGCAATGTAGTTTGAAGAAAAATATAGGTCTGGTGGTAATAAAAGGTTTTGCTTGAAAATAAAACCGAGGTAATTCAGAATGAACACTTTGGGAGAAGCACTTTAGGGAAACAGAATGCATCACATAAAGTGTCTGGGTGGGATTTGGGTCTGGTATTTGAATGGCTGTGTGATGCAGCAAATGTCCTTTTAACATTTGCGACAACTGTATATAGGGATGTCAATTATGAACCAACAAAGCAGTAACACATGTAAATTTTTGGATCACCAATATAAATGTAGACATTCATCCATATCATGAATTTTATGTTTTACATAATTTTCATTATTTAGAATGGTGTAATAAAATGCTAGATTTTCATTAGGATTTAAGTCTTAAATAAAAATGTTCCTAACTAATGAAGGCATTTTTGCCCATCATGTCTGTGAATTGCTCCTTGTGCTCTGGATATTTATGGGGGAGCCCTTCCCTTTCAGCAAATGATAACTGAAGGCCATTAGCAGCAATGTATTCACTCTGGGACCATAAAACTGCCACCTACTGTCTCACTGTGATCAGAAGAGTCACATCTTTACATAACATTATTTAAATGTCTTACGTTCTTTATTTTATTTTTTTGCAAGTGACAGATAATCGCAGTGCATATTATTGAATGGAGGAAATTCATAAGATGGAGAACAGCACATATTGTGTGTTTGTGTTAGGGGTGAGCGGGTTCGGATTTCTGAAATCCGAACCCTCCCGAGCCCCCCCGATCCGAGGCCGATCCGAGTCAGGCTTGACTTTTCCCGCCTGACTCGGATCTGAAATCGAGGTAAAACGTCATCATCCCGCCTTCCGGGTCTCGCGGGTTTTGGATCCAATATAAGGTACCCGTGTCGGCGCCATTTTCTCACTCGGCTGTGGACAGTGAAGAGGGAGGGTGGGAGTTAGGGCTGGCTGGGCTGTGTAGTGTTGTGCTGTGCTGCGCTGCTGTTGTCCATAGGGGCTGTGTCCACTACTTCAAAGTCCATAGGGGCTGGCTGGACTGTGTTGTGCAGTCAGTTCTCCATAGGGGCTGTTTCCACTCTAAAGTCCTGTGCAGTGTCCCAGTCCTAAAGGGGTGCTGTAGTGTTGTCCAGGGGGTGCTCTGTCTGTCAGGGGCAGTTCCCCCCAAGTGCTAAAAAAAAAATATTTTTTCTGTGTTTGTGAATTGTGTGCACTGTGGCTGCACGTGCATCAACAAAGGAGCAGCGCCAAGCATGCGCCTGTGTCCCATAAGTAAAAGGTCGGCTGGCTTGTCCGTTAAAGGGTGCTGTAACCCCCAAAGGGCACTCCAAACAAAATAAAAAAATATATTTTTTTGTGTTTGTGAATTGTGTGCGCAGTAGCCGCACGTGCATCAACAAAGTAGTGCCAAGCGTGCGCCTGTGTCATAAGTAAAGGGCCGGCTGGCTTGTCCGTTAAAGGGTGCTGTAACCCCCAAAGTACACTCCAAACAAAATAAAAAATATATTTTCTGTGTTTGTGAATTGTGTGCACTGTGGCTGCACGTGCATCAACAAAGGAGCAGCGCCAAGCGTGCTCCTGTGTCCCATAAGTAAAGGGCCGGCTGGCTCATTTCTTAAAGGGTGGTGTAACCCACCAAGTGCACTAGTCTCCAACAAAAATAAAAAATTATTTTCTGTGTTTGTGTGCGCCTTAGCCACACGTATATATCAATATAACATAAATGGAGGACCAAACTTTCTCCGATAAAAATAAATTAGGGAAAGATCAAGAACCACTTCCTCCTAGTGCTGAAGCTGCTGCCACTAGTCATGACATGGACGATAACATGCCATCAACGTCGTCTGCCAAGGCCGATGCCCAATGTCATAGTAGAGGGCACATACAATCCCAAATGACAAAGTTCAGGAAAATGACCTTGAAAAAAACATTTAAATCATCTGAAGAGAAACGTAAACTTGCCAATATGCCATTTATGACACCGAGTGGCAAGGTCATTCCCTATGTTCATGACTAGTGGTTCAGCTTCACATGACGATGGAAGCCCTCCTCCCACTAAAAAAATGAAACGAGTTAAGCTGGCAAAAGCACAGCGAAGAACTGTGCGTTCTAAGAAGATATCACAAATCCCCAAGGAGAGTCCAAGTGTGGTGGTTTTTGCGATGCCTGACCTTCCCAGCACTGGACGGGAAGAGGTGGCTCTTTCCACCATTTGCACGCCCTGATATGCAAATTGAAGATGTCACTGTTGAAGTACAACAGGATGAGGATACTGGTGTAGCTGGCGCTGAGGAGGACGTTGGCGAGGAGGATTCTGATGGTGATGTGGTTTGTTTAAATCAGGCTCCGGGGGAGACAGTTGTTGTCCGTGGGATGAAAAAGCCCATCACGGTCATGCCTGGGCAGAAGACCAAACATTCCACCTCTTTGGTCTGGCAATATTTCTATCCAAATCCGGACAACAACTGTCTTGCCATATGTACCATATGTAAAAGGTGGAATAAGTAGGGGTACGGACGTTAACCACCTAGGAACATCCTCCCTTATACGGCACCTGCAGCGCGTTCATAAAAAGTTACTGTCAAGTTCAGAAACTTTGGCTAAGACCGTAAGCAGTCCAGGGACACCTAAATCCCGTTGTCCTGTTGTATCCAAGCGCCTGCAAACCACACCGTCAACTCCCTCCTCGTCAATTTCCTCCTTAGTCAGGATCGGAAGTAGTCCTGCAGGCCACGTCACTGGCATGACTGACTCTCCTATCCGGGATTCCTCTGGAGGATCCTGCATTGCTACGCCTCCTGCTGTTGCTGCTGCTGGGAGTCGTTCATCATCCCAGAGAGGAAGTAGGAACACCACTACTTTTACTAAACAATTGACCCTCCAACAGTCCTTTAAGTACGACAGCAGTCATCTTGAAGCAAAACGTATAACTGAGGCCTTGACTGCTATGTTGGTGTTAGACGTGCGTCCAGTATCCGCCATTAGTGCAGTGGGATTTAGACAATTGATGGAGGTAGTGTGTCCCCGGTTCCAAATCCCGTCTAGATTCCACTTCACTACGCAGACGATACCGAGACTGTACAGAAACGGCAGAAAAAGTGTCCTGAAAAATGCCGTTGTACCCAATGTCCACTTAACCACGGACATGTGGACAAGTGGAACAGGGCAGACTAAGGACTATATGACTGTGACAGCCCACTGGGTAGATGTATCACCTTATGCAGCAACAGCAGCAGCGTCACCAGTAGCAGCATCTCAGAAACGCCAGCTAGTTCCAAGGCAGGCTACGCTGTGTATCACCGGTTTCAGTAAGAGGCACACCGCCGACAACCTCTTAGAGAAACTGAGGGAAATCATCGCCCAGTGGCTTACCCCACTTAGACTCTCCTGGGGATTTGTGATATCTGACAACGCCACCAATATTGTGCGAGCATTACATCTGGGCAAATTCCAGCACGTCCCATGTTTTGCTCACACAATAAACTTGGTGGTGCAGAATTTTCTGAAAAACGACAGGGGCGTGCAGGAGACGCTTTGGGTGGCCCGAAAATTTATGTCCACTTTCGCCATTCAGCGACTGCGTGCCGAAGACTGGAGCACCAGCAAACACTCTTGAACCTGCCCCGCCATCACCTGAAGCAAGAGGTTGTGACGCGGTGGAACTCAACCCTCTATATGCTTCAGAGGATAGAGGAGCAGCAAAAGGCCATTCAAGCCTATACATCCACCTATGACATAGGCAAAGGAGGGGGTATGCACCTGACTCAAGCGTGGTGGAGAATGATTTCCGTATTGTGCAAGGTTCTCCAGCCCTTCGAACTTGCCACACGTGAAGTCAGTTCAGACACTTCGGCATGTGGGACTTGTGGATGAAGCCCTTCATTCGCTTTGCCAGGATTCCAGGGTGGTCAATCTGTTGAAATCAGACCACTACATTTTGGCCACCGTGCTCGATCCTAGGTTTAAAGCCTATGTGGTGTCTCTCTTTCCGGCCGACACAAGCCTGCAGAGGTGCAAAGACCTGCTGGTGAAAACACTGTCAGCTGAAGCGGAACGTGACATGTCAACAGTTCCTTCTTCATTTTCTCCCGCAACTGGGGCTGCCAGGAAAAAACGTAGGTATCCTAAGCAACCCGCTGGCGGTGATGCAGGGCAGGCAGGACCAAGTTTGGACATCTGGTCCGGACTGAAGGACCTGGCAACAATTTCTGACCAGTCTACTGTCACTGCATACGATACTGTCACCATTGACAGAATGGTGGAGGATTACATCGGTGACAGCATCCATGTAGGCATGTCAGACAGTCCGTACCTGTACTGGCAGGAAAAAGAGGCAATTTGGAGGCCCCCTGTACAAACTGGCTCTATTTTACCTGAGTTGCCCCCCCTCCAGTGTGTACTCCGAAAGAGTGTTTAGTGCAGCCGGGAACCTTGTCAACGAAAGGCATAGGAGGTTGCTTCCACAAAATGTGGAGAAGATGATGATCATAAAAATGAATTATCAACTCTTCCAGGGAGACCAGCCTCCAGAACGTACAGAGGGACCTGTGGTGGTGGATTCCAGCGGGGACGAGTTAATACTCTGTGAGGATGAGGATGTACACAACACTGAAGAGGGTGAGGAATCGGTGGATGAGGATGAGGACGACATCTTGCCTCCGTAGAGCCAGTTTGTGCAGGGACAGATTAATTGCCAGCTTGTTTTGTGGGGGCCCAAACGAACCAATAATTTCAGCCACAGTCGTGTGGCAGACCCTGGGGCTGAAATGATTGGTTTGTTAAAGTGTGCATGTCCTGTTTATACAACATAAGGGTGGGTGGGAGGGCCCAAGGACAATTCCATCTTGCACCTCTTTTTTTTCTTTGAATTATGTACTGTTTGGGGCCTTGTTTTTCAAACTGCCATCCTGTCTGCCACTGCAGTGTCACTCCTAGATGGGCCACGTGTTTGTGCCGCCCACTCGTGTCGCTTAGCATAGTCATCCATCTACCTCGGTGCACCTTTTGGACATAAAAACACTATTGTGAGTTGTGAGGTGTTCAGAATAGACTGGAAATGAGTGGAAATTAAGGTTTTTGAGGTTAATAATAGCATAGGAGCAGAAAAATCAACACATTCTGTGATTTTAGCTGTTTTTATGCTTTTTAAAAATAAAAAATACAGATCCAAAACACAAAACCCAGAACCCAAAACACCGAAGGGTGGTTTTAGCAAAACCAATCCAGATCCAAAACACGAAGAAAGGTCCAGATCCAAAACCAAAACACGAAAAGTGGCCAGTGCACACCCCTAGTTTGTGTGCGTCAGGGTCACAAAAGTAACCACTCTCACTAATGCATGACCCTGTCAATGGTGGCTGCAAGGAAGGCTGAGCACAGATTAGGTCCAGCATGACAGAGGATACATTCCTACCTGAGGACTGAATAGTTTGTGCAGGAACATTGAGATGAAATATAACCCTGTCCTGCATAGTCATTCCCAGTCACTGTATGCTAATTCAATAGCAAGCTGGGGTCATGGGTCTGTCTTGAATACTGAAAACAACTGCTGCCCCTGTGGACAGTCCCTGAATTATTAATGTTGTGCTTATGAATCCCCAAAAAGAACAAAGACAGCTGAGCATGTTCCACTAGTCCACAGGTTCTCAAACTCGGTCCTCAGGACCCCAAACAGTGCATGTTTTCCATGTTTCCACACTGAATCATGTGAAATAATTAGCTCCACCTGTGGACCTTTTAAAATGTGTCATTGAGTAATGATTACACCTGTGTACCTGCTGGGTGACCTGCAAAATGTGAACTGTATGGGGGTCCTGAGGACCGAGTTTGAGAACCACTGCATTAGTCCATCAGATCACTGCAGTTTTGTAGCACACTACAGCCATGGCTAAAAGTTTTGAGAATGACACAAGTATTGGTTTTCACAAAGTTTGCGGCTTCAGTGTTTTCTGAAATGCTTGTCATTTTACTTCAGTATACCATAGTAACATCTGACAAAAAGGTCTAAAGTGTCAAAAGCTTTTATTGACAATTACATTAAGTTTATGCAAATAATTAATATTTGCATCCTTCCTTTTCAAGACCTCTGTAATTCGCCCTGGTATGCTGTCAATAAACTTCTGGGTCACATACTGACTGATGGCCACCCATGACATCACTCCCATAGTGCACTGCGGTACCCGGAAGCCGGAGCTCAGGAGTGAGCTCCGTCCTCCGGCTACCGCCGGGGGGAGAGAAGGAGCCGGGTGCCCGCTGGTAACACACTCAGCAGGCGCCCGTCAAATGGAGGGTGCAGGGGGTGCGACCGCACCCCCTGCACCCTCCGTAGTTACGCCACTGGAGGTGGAGTGCCGATCAGCGACGCTCCTTCTCCATGCAGCTTCGAGTGACAATGGAGGTAGGTGCCCCCTTCAGCGCTGGCGCCCTGCGGCAAATGACTCCATTGTCTCCGGGAGTTCAGCCACTGATCATGCTGCAAAAGGCATTGTTCATCACCAAACTGTTCTCGGATGGTTGGGAGAAGTTGCTCTTGGAGGATGTTTTGGTACCATTCTTTATTCATGGTTGTGTTCTTAGGCAAAATTGTGAGTGATCCCACTCCCTTGGCTGAGAAGCGACCCCACACATGAATGGTCTCAGGATGCTTTACTGTTGGCATGACACAGGACAAATGAGCTCAATTCAGACCCGTTCGCAAGCGGCCACTCGCGCGTACGCAGCCGATGGTAAGCAACCGCGCATGCGCACGCTTCGTTGCGAACTACTCTGTGCGATCGCAATCCGCTTGCTTGCCAAGCAAAGACAGCCCAGTGTAATGAGTGACAGGAGAAGCCATTTGTGGGTGGTAACAGGGGCAGGACACTAATAACGGGGGAGTGGAGGTGCCAACGCGGGCTGCCTGAGTGTTTCAACGCCGTTTCAGAGGCGTGCATAATTAACAGCCAGCGTCATAGTACACATCACATGCCTGTTTTTTACACTGAAGTCCTCGCAGTGGTTGCGGTAGGGTAAGGCAACCACAAGCGCTGCAATCGCTTCCGATAGTCCTCGATGTACCAATGATTTAATACACTTCCTGGAGATGACGTGCGCTAGTGGGCGTCTCTACATAAGCTAATGAGCGTCTATAGACACAAAGTGATCGCTCGCCAATACAAATTGGGCATGCTTATGCCTTTCCGAGCGAGCGCCTGCCATGCTGTCACTTAGCCGAATTTGCATACGCTGGATGCGAGCGATCGCATCTAGCGAGCAGCTCTGAATCAGGTCCAAAGTCTTTTGGAGGATGGCCTGGTGTCAAGAAGGGCAGCAAAGAAGCCACTTCTCTCCAGGAAAAACATCTAGGACAGACTGATATTCTGCAAAAGGTACAGGGATTGAACTGCTGAGGACTAGGGTAAAGTTATTTTATCTGATGAATCCCCTTTCAGATTGTTTGGGGCATCTGGAAAAATGCTTGTCTGGAGAAGGACAGGTGAGCGCTACCATCAGTCCTGTGTCATGCCAACAGTAAAGCATCCTGAGACCATTCATGTGTGGGGTTGCTTCTCAGCCAAGGGAGTGGGCTCACTCACATTTTTGCCTAAGAACACAGCCATGAATAAAGAATGGTACCAAAACATCCTCCAAGAGCAACTTCTCCCAACCATCCAAGAACAGTTTGGTGACGAACAATGCCTTTTCCAGCATGATGGAGCATCTTGCCATAAGGCAAAAGTAATAACTAAGTGGCTCGGGGAACAAAACATCGACATTTTGGGTCCATGGCCAGGAAACTCCCCAGACCTTAATCTCATTGAGAACTTGTGGTCGATCCTCAAGAGGCGGGTGGATGGACAAACAGAAACCCACAAATTCTGACAAACTCCAAGCATTGTTTAGGCAAGAATGGGCGGTCATCAGTCAGTATCTGGCCCAGAAGTTGATTGACAGCATACCAGTGCAAATTGCAGAGGTCTTGAAAAAGAAGGATCAACACTGCCAATTTTGACTCTTTGCATAAACTTAATTTAATTGTCAATAAAAGCCTTTGACACTTATGAAATGCTTGTAATTTGACTTCAGTGTACCATAGTAACATCTGACAAAAAGGTCTAAAAACACTGAAGCAGCAAACTTTGTGAAAACCAATACTTGTCTCATTCTCAAAACTTTTGGCCATAGTGAAAAACAAAGCCATAGAGTGGTATAAACAATTTGTCAGATTTAAAAGGAGAAAAGTGCTATAAAACAGGGACAAGCAAACATGTTGGGACAACAAACCATAACATACTCTGGCTTAAGAGCTGGAGAACTGCAAGTTGGTTATAAATATAATGGGTAATAGCAGAGACAGGCAATCAGGTCTTAGCTTTGATCAGTAAAGTACAAGTCAGACTAAGGGAAGTCGATATCTATTAGGTTGCTATGGGTTACAGCTAATATGTGCTGTATGTATACAGTAGATATATTTACATGATCGTCAGGTGATTTAATATGAAGTATAGGAAATTAGTAACATCTTACCCCTTTACATATTGATACCGCTTCCTTAGACATGGATTTTGGATACGAGACATTATGTTCCATAATTGACTGGAAGAGCTCATCTTCATCCTCTCCGTCAAATGGAGGCTAGAAGAAGGAGACATGGGCTGGAGAATGTTATCAGTCTCAACAAAAAGATTATCAAATATTATTAGGATTTCTCGAGTTATTGGAATGAAATCGGTATGATTCCATTCCAATAAAACCCTCCCTTCCCCTAGCCTAACCCTAACCTCCCGGGGGGGTGCCTAACCCTAAGTCCCCCCCCGGGAACCCTAACCCTCCCCCCTCCCCCCGCGGCTGTACTGTAGTTTAGATGCCGGCGGTCGGCATTGTGACCGCCGGCATCATAAATGCATACCGATAGCTCACATTTGGGTAATTACCTGCCCTGCCAGCATCTCATACAGCAGTACTCCATAAGCCCACCAGTCCACCGATTTGCCATATGGTTGATAAGCGATAATCTATAGTGGAAGGAGACAAATTAAAGTCATGTTTATATTAAATTTATACATAGGCATAACCTACATATATACTTAAAACATTATAAATACATAGTGGTTCGAGAGCATGGCAGCGCTAAATGTTAATCAGTTACTGTAAATGTCTGACAGTTTTATATCACGGATGAGTATTGCATCAGAGTGATATTAGGAAACCCAAATTTAAATAGTGTGTGGCTATGCACTCTCCGATATTATAAGGAAACTAGCTCCATACAAAACAAGCAGTGATAAATAATGTAACCCCCAACAGGTTTTTTACATATACACGTCTGACAGTTGTATGAAACATGTCTTCCTCATGGAACAATATATATTTTAATTAAACTTTTTCAAGCAAAGTGGCTCACTAGATATGAATATCACAGGACGGTGCAGGTAAAAGGAACCTTAGGTTCCAAAATATCACATACAAAATTAAATTATGGACTTTATGGCAGTTCTACAAAATTGTCTCTATTGATTATTCCTCTAGATATGGACAGATCTATAGTCAGGTGCATAAATATTGGGACATTGACAGAATTTTCATATTTTGGCCTCTATTCACCACCACAATGGCTTTGAAATGAAACAAACAAGATGTGCTTTAACTGCAGACTTTCAGATTTAATTTGAGGGTAATTACATAAAAATCAGGTGAACAGTGTAGGAATTACAACGGTTTCTATATGTGCCTCCCACTTTTTAAGGGGCCAAAAGTAATGGGACTATCAACTCAAAAGCTATTTCATGGACAGGAGTGGGCTATCCCCTTCTTATTTCATTATCAATTAAGCAGGTAAAAGGTCTGGAGTTGATTCTAGGTGTGACATTTGCATTTGGAATCAGTTGCTGTCGACTCTCAATATGGAGATCCAAAGAGCTGTCACTATCAGTGAAGCAAGCCATCATTAGGCTGAAAAATCAAAACAAACCCATCAGAGAGATAGCAAAAACATTAGGTGTGGCCAAATCAACTGTTTGGAACATTCTTAAAAAGAAAGAACGCACTGGAGAACTCAGCAACACCAAAAGACCCGGAAGACCACGGAAAACAACTGTGGTGGATGACAGAAGAATTATTTCCCTGGTGAAGAAAAACCCCTTCACAACAGTTGGCCAAATCAAGAACACTCTCCAGGAGGTAGGTGTATATGTGTCAAAGTCAACAATCAAGAGAAGACTTCACAAGAGTGAATATAGAGGGTTCACCACAAGATGTAAACCATTTGTGAGCCACAAAAACAGGAAGACCAGATTAGAGTTTGCCAAACAACATCTAAAAAAGCCATTACAGTTCTGGAACAACATCCTATGGACAGATGAGACAAAGATCAACTTGTACCAGAGTGATGGGAAGAGAAGAGTATGGAGAAGGAAAGGAACTGCTCATGATCCAAAACATACCACCTCGTCAGTGAAGCATGGTGGTGGTAGTGTCATGGCGTGGGCATGTATGGCTGCCAATGGAACTGGTTCCACTTGTATTTATTGATGATGTGACTGCTGACAAAAGCAGCAGAATGAATTCTGAAGTGTTTCGGGCAATATTATATGCTCATATTCAGTCAAATGCTTCAGAACTCATTGAACGGCGCTTCACAGTTCAGATTGACAATGACCCGAAGCATACTGCAAAAGCAACCAAAGAGTTTTTTAAGGATAAAAAGTGGAATGTTATGCAATGGCCAATTCAATCCCCTGACCTGAATCCGATTTGAGCAAGCATTTCACTTGATGAAGACAAAACTGAAGGGAAAATGCCCCAAGAACAAGCAGGAACTGAAGACATTTGCAGTAGAGGCCTGGCAGAGCATCACCAGGGATGAAACCCAGCGTCTGGTGATGTCTATGCGTTCCAGACTTCAGGCTGTAATTGCCTGCAAAGGATTTGCAACAAAGTATTAAAAAGTGAAAGTTAGATTTAGGATTGTTTAGTTTGTCCCATTACTTTTGGCCCCTTAAAAAGTGGGAGTCACATATAGAAACTGTTGTAATTCCTACACCGTTCACCTGATTTGGATGTAATTACCCTCAAATTAAATCTGAAAGTCTGCAGTTAAAGCACATCTTGTGTGTTTCATTTCAAAGCCATTGTGGTGGTGAATAGAGGCCAAAATATGAAAATTCTGTCAATGTCCCAATATGTATGCACCTGACTGTAGCTGTTTAGTAATTAGCCACAGTAGCTGGATACCACTAGTCCCTATTAGTGTCAATGACATGCATAATAGACGCTGTCACCTTTCAGATGGGAACAATTACTATATGGACTGATTTGGTGGCCTACAGAATATCACATGCACAGCAAATTTTATATACAGTATATGAGATAAAATCACAATCTGTGGATAGCTTTGCCAACTTCCTTCTCTGTCTAACAATCAAGAAAAGAAAAAGGAAAATCTGCCTGGTGTTGGAAGCTGTAACTTCCTACTAGAGATGAGCGGGTTCCATTTCCAGATATCCGAACCCACCCGAATTTTGTAGATCCGAGTTGGATCCAACCCAGTTCGGATGTTCCCACCTTACTCGGATCTCTCAAATCGAGGCAAAACCATAGAGGCGAAATCTTGCGGCTCGCGAGCTTTCGTCTCTATAAGGGACGCGGCGGGCGCGATTTCAATCCGGCTGTGGAGACTGAACAGGGAGGGTATGTAGTGTAGGGCTAGGGAGAGGTGATGTGCTGTTCTGTCTTCTGTGTTCTGGGCTGGTGCTGATCCATTCTGGGCAAGGTGTTGTTGTGCTGTCTGCTGTGTCCATCTGGGCTGTTGCTGATCCATCAGGGCTGGTGCTACTGCTGTCTGCTGTGTCCATCTGGGCTGTTGCTCTCTGCTGCGTCCATCTGGGCCCAAGTTCTGGACCCCCCAAAAAAATAAAAATATTTTTTCTTTGTGTAATATATATTAGTCTGTGTGCGTGTTAGGCTTAGCCGCACAAGATCTAGCAAGTCGGCAACGCAACTTAGTGCTGCCCAACTCCAGTCGTCATCAATCTGTGCTTTGGGCCCAAGTTGTGGACCTGCAACAAAAAAAAAAAAAAGTATTTTTTTGTAATTTTTTTTCTGTGTGCGCACGACTGCACGTGTGTGAAATTTGTAATATCACCTTTGCTACACTATTGGTGCTTGTGACACTGCTTCAAGACCGCAGAAAATATGGAGGGCTGTCACATGACAGGAGAGCAAGGCCAAGAACCACATGTTATAGCTGCCGCCAGCAGTGCGAGGCCATCAACTTCCTCGTCTTCTATGAAGGCCCATGCCCCAGGGCTTAAGTAACGCCATCGATATGGTAAAGCTACTCTTACTGAAGTTAAGAAAAAAAAATTGAAAGGAAATTTGCCTTTAGATAAACAAAAAAATTGCAATATGCCAATCACTACACAAAGTGGCAAGGAAAGGATAAGGCCTTGGCCTTTCTTTATGAAGACTGCTGGTTCTGATTCTGATAGCCCTTCAGAAAAAACAACTGTGTGCCCTGAGAAATCGAAATCACAAATCCCCAAGGAGAGTGCAAGTGTGTCCGCGGTTGCCATGTGTGAGCCAGACCTAAATACTAGTGTACTGGAGGATCCTCCAAGTTCCAACATTTGTGTGCCCTCTGTAAATGTGGGGAAGGGCAGTCAACATCTTCCATACGTAGTCAGTGAGGATGCTTCTGTGGAATTGCACATGGAGGAGGATACTTTGGTAGTTGAAGGTGCTAAGGACGATGAGGCTGTTGATGATGAAGATGTTGGTGATGAGGCTGTTATTGCTGAGGATGTCCTTTGAAAAAGCCAAAGCCCATTGTTGTCATGCCGGGGCAAGAGACAAAAAAAATCCATGTCTCACGTGTGGAATTATTTCCACCCCAAACCGGACAACAGTTGTCAAGCTATATGTAACCATTGCAAAGCAAGAGCGAGTAGAGGGAGGGACCTAAACCACCTAGGAACCTCCTCCTTGTTACGTCACTTGGAGCGCATTCATCAAATATCAAAGTGTATGTCGCCAAGTTCCAAAACGTAACAAGTACAGTGTCACCTACCTGCTCCCTCTCTGTGGGATCCAAGCGCCTTCGATCTCCAACACCAGCACCTGCATCATCATCAACATCCTCATTCGTGATCGGAAGTAATTTAAAAAAGCAATTGACTATTAAACAGTCCTTTGATAGAGGAAGTAAGTATAACAGCTGTCACCCAGTTACACAGCGTATCACTGACGCCATGACGGCTGTGCTAGTATTAGATGGTGAAATAATGACAAAAGGAGGATGATAGTGTGGAGAAAGTGCAAAAGGAGGATGAGGGGGAAATTTGTGGATGTTGATGATAAGGATGTGGTTTGCGTAAATCAGCCACCAGTGGCAGCAGTTCTTGCTAATGACAAAAAGAAAGCCAGAAAAGCAACGTCTTGGGTGTGGAGTTGTGAAGGCATCTGTTCCATTTGTAAAGCCAAAGTTAGCAGAGGAAGGGATGTTAACCATCTAGGCACCTCCTCCCTGTTACGTCATTTGCAGCGAGTTCATGCAATTTGTTTAACAAAATTATAATTTGTAAATTAACAACAAGCAGTCCAGTATCAGCTACCAGCAGTTTGGACCAGCACAATCTCCACCACCAACACCCTCATCATCAACCTCCTCCTTAATAATTGAAGGTAGTCCTTCCAAAAAATGTTTTGTGGGGGCCCAAACAAACCAAGGAGTTCAGCCACGAAAGTGTCAGTCCTAGTGGCTAAAGTGCTTGGTTTGTTAAACTGTGCATGTCCTTTTTAATATCCCACATAAGAGTGGGTGGGAAGGACAATTCCATCTTGCACCCCTTTCCTTTACATTTGGCACAATTTGGGGCATTGCTGACTGACATTATTATAGTTTACTACACTGCCATCCTGTCTGCCACTGCTGTGTGGCAATGTTTCATAGATGTCCTGTATTTTTTTAAACTGCCGTGCGTTTGTGCTGCTGCTCTGTTGCTTACTTTAGCCAGCCAGCTCGCTGCAGCCTTTGGCCTGTGTTGGTGAAAAATAGTGAAATCAATATTGTGAGCTGTGAGGTAGTTAAAAATGCATAGAAATGCCTGAAAATGATTGTTATTAAGGTTAATAATACTGGGGGAACAAAAACAGGCCCAAATTATGTGGTTTTAGATGTTTATATTATTTTTTGGAAAAAATACAGATCCAAAGCCAAAACACCAAGGGAAAAAATCCAAAACCAAATTCAGATCCAAAACCAGGGGAGATCCAGATCCAAAACACGGGGGTTGGCGCACATCTCTACTTTCTACACATACAGTAGGCAAATGCAGGGGGGTTTCCGGTTGCCTGGAAACCCCCCTCCCCAGCCCACACCATGACCACAATAGAAATAGTATATAATACAATTTTACTAGTGTGGCATGTTCTCCACAGTATCACAAATTAAATAATTAGCACCACCTGTGGATCTTTTAACATATGTCAGCCAGTACTGAATACACGTGTGTACCAACTAGGAGATCTGGAAAACATGCACTGTTAGGGTTGCATTATGATTATTAAATTTTATTTATAAGGCACCACAAATGGCCCGCAGCGCCAGTGTCAGTAGTAGGACAGTATTACATTACAAAAACATAAACAGAGCACAAGTAACAATTAGCACCACAATTATCAGTACACAATACAATACAGGTGGGAAGGTCAAGGCTGTCATTGAAGTGCTAGAGAAGAGAACAGTAGGGTGAAGGACACTGCTTCTAGGAGCTGCATTGCTATAAACCAGCTATAGGGTTAAATTATTAATACTGTTATCCAGTGCATAAAAGACCAATATGTCCAGAACAGTGCTGCTCCCCTAGACTTTTATTTTGCTTCCATGCTCTGGAATGGTGCCCACATGTGTAATAAAACATCCAGCTCAGACAGGATGGCGCTGCATCTAATGGCTTACTGTGGTTGCTGGTCCTGTATATGTTGGAATTATGACATACAGTAAACTACACTTTGTATGACACATATTAAAGCTGGTTAAGTGTTAATTATGGTCCTCTTCATGGATTGGCCTCTAAAATCAAGCATTTGGAAACCCCCCTCTAGAAATCATGTGTATGCCCCCGCTTTGCTACTCCATTGCTCCCTACCATATAGGATGTTTATACAGTGACAGCTGGGCAGTTGTGGCATTTCTGCAGTAGTCAATCCACCAGCTGAATAATTATCAATCAGAATATCTCATTAAAAGTGCAAACTTTTCATGTTAAAAACAAAAATCTGAAAATCAATTGCTGAACTAACTGAAAAAGTAATAGCTAGAGGAGCTTCAGGGTGATTTCTGTCATCTAGATCAACTAATGAGCCTTCTGGAAACATATTTGTGAGGAGGGAACACATTAGACACTGCATTCTCAGCATTTACTAGGTTAAGCCTAAAAAAAAAGTCTGTAAATTGAGGAATTTAAGCTTCAGAAAAAGATAATTTGTCATGTGCTTTTTGTATCTATAATGGTATCGAAGTGCAAGAATGATTAATTATTCCCCTACGTGCGATGTGCTGAATTTAGAATCTGAAGTCAGGAGCTCAGCTTACCCAATAACATCAATAGGGGAGACTTTGTAATTTAGTGCTGCCCTAGGTATTGTACATGATTAGACCCTATATTTGCGTTTGTGTGTTTGGAGGTTGGTCTTGGACCCAAACTTGAATTATATATTTTCTGGTGACTATGGAAATAGTGAATAGTAGTTTCCCACTTCTCTTGGTAAGTGATTAGGATCTAGTAATCACCCCAACACAACTTACTCAGGAGATATTGGAATAAAGTGTACTACATGTAAACAAATTGCTGTACCTGCTCAGGTAGATAAGGTTTCAATAGGGGAAGCAGTCGAAATCCCAACCGCCGGCTGCCCGCTTCTCTAATCCCGACGCCTGTCATTAGACCCACGCCGGAAGCCCGATACCCGGCTTACCGATCGAAGGTAAGCCGGGCGCGGACAGCCGCTGGGGGGGTGGGGAGAGGGTTAGGTTAGGGGCTCCCGGGGGGGACTTAGGGTCAGGCACCCCCACGGGAGGCTAGGCTAGGGTAAGGGGGGTTAGGGTTAGGCACCTCCGGGGGGAGGTTAGGGTTAGACACCCCCCTGGGAGACTTAGGGTTCATCTGCGGGGAATGGGGGCTTAGGTTTAGGCACTTGGGAGGGAGGTTAGGATTAGGCAACCCTAAAGGAGGGTTAGAATTAGGGGGTAAAAAAAGGTTAGCGATACTTACCTTTTGTAGCTTCGGGATTTTCACCCCTGCCGGGCTTCTGCTGTCGGAATTTCAACCACTGGCCAAGCGGCCGGCAGTAAATCATACCGATTCCTTCAATAGACATACACAAAAGTCTATATTTTCACTCTTCTACTGTTGAAGCCAATGCTTCGACATTGTATAGATCCTTTCTTAATACAGGTTGAGTCTCCCATATCCAAAATGCTTGGGACCAATGGTATTTTGGATATCGGAATATTCTGTATTTTGGAATAATTGCATACCATATTGAAATGTCTTAGGAATATGGCCCAAATCTAAACACAGAATGCATTTATGTTTTATATACACCTTATACACACAGCCTGAAGGTAATTTTATACAATATTTTCAATAATTTTGTGGCTCAAACAAAGTTTGTGTAGATACATGAAATTAATTTATATGTCATATACACCTTATACACACAGCCTATAGGTCATTTTATACTTTAGTTTAATAATTTTGTGCATTAAACAAAGTTTGTGTACATTGAGCCATCAAAAATCAAAGGTTTCACTATCTCAGTCATGCTAGAAATATTCCGTATTTCGGAATATTTGGATATGGGAGACTCAACCTGTATTTTTCAATGGTTGTCACTTCTCCCTTTACTGTAAAACACCAGGAAGCTGTGCTAACACTAATTAGCCGATTGTGGCCTCTATAGTCTAAGTAGCCTTATCCGAGATTAATAAGTGAAGAGAGTGGGTGCTAACATCAGGAAAGACTGACCGCTGTACAAGACTAATTTAGGGCAGATGCACATTGATAGTAATTACACCAGCATGGTTTGCAAAAATATAAATGCAGGTATCTGTACACATGCCAAATTGCACCTCCCCTATCCATATGTTTTGTTAAATAGCCATCATCACTATCAGTCTTAATGGAGTAAGGGTTCTGTCTGAAACAGACAATCTCTGCGTACCCACAAGTCTGCATTGTCTGCAGTTCCTTCTACATGCCCTCACTAATATTTGTCTATGCACCACCTGTGGATTATCAGCCAGTAATGAATACATCTGTGCACCAACTAAGAGATCTGGAAAACATGCACTGTTGGGGATCCCAGAGGACTGGATTTGGGAAACACTGATGTAGACTGAGCAAGGACAATTTGATAAATAAAGGAAAATATATCACTAAGTGAGGAGAACTGTTGTAAGAAAAATGGTTCCCAGATCATAAAAAAAAAAAAGAGAGAGACAGGGCATATGAGTTTGGAAGATGGCCACTGGTTAGCGTAGCTCAAAACTACCTCAACAGCACAAATCCCAGATGCGAACTAACTGCTTTATACCATAACAAACAAAAAAACTATTAATCTATGCTGCAATATAAAAGTCCTGACCGTTAAGGTGGCAAAACAAACTTCAGGTACAAACAATCCTCTAAGGACCATTCAAATCTTACCAGATCTCTCACCTTTGACCCTGGTAAGAAAAAAAAATTCTTCAATGTCATCAACTAGGTACTGGGGTAGATGTATGAAGCAATGAAAAGAGTGGATAAGTGTGCCAGTGGAGAAGTTCCCATGGCAACCAATCAGCTCCTACCTATTATTTTATAGAATGTACTTGATAAATCCAACCTCAAATCTGATTGGTTGCTATGGGCAACTTCTCCACTCTTTTTACTGCTTCATACATCTACCCCATTTCTTACAGATGGGAGTAACAAACACACCGTCGCCGGCGATGGGTAGTACACTCGTACTACCCGGCGGCATTTGTTTTAGCAGCCAATGAGAGTCAGACATACTCATTGGCTGCTGCGGCCACTGCCGGAGCCGGCCTGGAGCTCACTCATGAGCTCCACCCTCAGTGGGTGATAGGAGAGACATCATGACGTCTCTCCTATAGTGTAGAGCAGGCCGGGAGGACAGAGGAGCGGACAGCGGCAGGCATGGGGATTCAGGTGGGGTTTTTTTTTGTGTCTTTGTCCTATATATGTAAGGAGCACTGCATAGGGGGGCTACTACTGGGGGCACTACATAAGGGAGACCACTACTGGGGGCACTGCATAAGGGGGACTACTACTGGGGGCACTGTATAAGGGGCATTACTGGGGGCACTGCATAGGGGAACCACTACTGGGGGCACTGCATAGGGGAACCACTACTGGGGGCACTGCATAGGGGAACCACTACTGGGGGCACTGTATAAGGGGCATTACTGGGGGCACTGCATAGGGGAACCACTACTGGGGGCACTGTATAAGGGGTACTACTGAGGACACTGTATAATGGGCATTACTGGGGCACCGCATAGGGGAACCACTACTGGGGGCAATGCAGAGGGGGGACCACTACTGGGGTCACTGTATAAGGGGAACTACATAGGGGGACAACTACTGGGGGCACTGTATAAGGGGCACTGCATAGGGGGACCACTACTGGGGCACTGTATAAGGAGCACTACTGGGGGCACTGCATAGAGGGACCACTAGATAGGGGGGCACTGTATAAGGAGCACTGCATAGGGGAACCACTACTGGGGGCACTGTATACGGGACACTACTGGGGGGAGGGGGTCTTTACTAAATCATGCTGGCTGTATTTGCCTGCTGCATTCATGTTTTTTTAGTGATAGAGGTGTGTGTGTGTGTCAGTGTGTGTACCCCGTCATAGGCTGAGTGGTATATTGTACTGTAGTCGTCCTAAATCCTGTGTAAGCTGTATCTATATTACGTGGTTCATATATGTATTTATTGAACATTAGTGTGATAATATACATGCCCTGATTTAATGCATGATATTGATCTTAAATGTATGTATGTATGTTTTTGTAATGTGATATTATAGATAGTTTAGTCAAATGCCACTTATTTGTTTATTTCACTTCTGCATTTGGTTGCTGCGGCAACGGGTCGCGCGGGTGACGTCATTGGTGGACGCCGCTGGGTCGGACCCGGAAGCAGCAGCCGTACACGTGGGAATGGTGTGGGTATAAGTAGGTGTATTTGTTTGTCTTCTTGTTATCCTGATGACGATGTATTAACATCGAAACGTTGATACGCATTTGACCTGCCGTTTGTGTGTTTTTTTGGACGAGTGCCGCCGGTCTGTTTGTATATTGAAGCCTACTGGAGTGGAGCTTCTCCGGAAGGCACCCTTACGTTTGCCATATTACATGGGAGTGCCACCCGTACTGGTATATACATTGGAGTCTGCCCGTTTAGCAGGAACTGACGGACTCTGGGAATAGGCACCCATACTTTGGAATTACTGTGTCTGCATCATTCCATCAGTGTTTTTATTTCATTTTTATGTTTGCTTTTTTCACTTTTTTTGGTGTTTCGTTCAGCGCATGGTGTTTTGGTGCTGTGGTCAGTACCTTGCATTATGGCTGAGGGTGGCATTGACCCAGATATGGATGATGAACTATGTGAAGCACTGAATTTGGCTATGCTGACACAAGGTCAGGTTTTCTCGTTTACTGATTCTGAAGCTGAATCTATATTGTTCAAAGAACCTTTTGAGGAAACAGGCAATAAATCTCCTGATCAGCTATATCGTGACTTATTAAAGTTAAAACAAAGAGAAATAGATTATTTTTATCATGGTGTTACCCTAAGCGAGTATTACAAGGAAAAACATATACCTCGCGGGTTTCGCGTAAAGAACTGCCCTACCATTGGCCGACACAACGTAGCTTTTTGTAAGCGATGGATTGCTATCCTAAACAAGTGTAGCTACGATTTAATATTACTCGTTATAGAGGAGGCATCTCGCGAGCTTAACCTGGCAAGGGATAGAATCTCTACATTTGAATTAGCACATAAGAATACTCTGGAGTCAGATACTAATGCTAACTGGTTTGAAAAATTATCTATCCAACTTAGCACATATAAAAATGAGTTGATCCACTTTAAGAGGTTGAAAAAAGCGAAGGTCATTAATGATTATGAACAGAATCGGGTTTATTTATGGACTAATGGTGGACCACGGCAGTTTGAAAGGTCTAGGAGACGGGGTCAACGACGTTTTATACCGGAATCAGATTTATCTCATGATATAGTAACTACCAGTGACTCTGATAATGGTCCTAATGTACGTGGTATTTCTTCCCTTATCCCTTTAGGGGTTCATATACGCAGGCCACCACAGGGTCGCATAGATGCTTTACAAGACGTGGACATCAGTGGTCGAGGCAGAAGGCGACCAGGGAGACCACCCCTACACAGGAAACGATAATTTTCAACCTATCGGATCATTTATTGACTGAGACTGAAACTAAGGTACTCTCCAAGGGTCTGTCTTTTGTGCCAATGGTCAGGTTTGATGCTTTTTCATGGGAAATTGAGAAATACAAATTAAACCGAAAATTAAAACTACATGAGAAATACAGCAGATTAAAACTTTTGGATGGAATCAACCAAGTGTCCGATATTCCACCATCGGTTAGAAAATTAACACATAGATCAACTTATGACCCGATCTCTACAAATGCATCAATTAGGACTTACCTTAATATGGTGGATAAAGAGGTTAATAAGGAACTATCTACCATTAAACCTCTTTTCCAACATAATCTTAGCCAGAATGAATTTAACGCTTTAAAATCACTTTCAACCTATGATGACATTGTAATACGGCCCGCCGATAAAGGCGGGTCGATTGTGATTCAAAATGTTTCAGAATACCGGGCAGAAGTGTTTCGACAACTGGGCAATACGGATGTGTACCTATTACTTGAGTGTGATCCAACTGTACGTTATAAAGGAGAGCTACAACAATGTCTACAAGTTGCTGTGGAGCATGGGATTATTTCACAGACTTTATGTGACTCTCTTATACCTAAATTCCCGGTCATCCCGATAATGTACACACTCCCAAAAGTGCATAAAAACTTGCACAACCCCCCCGGACGTCCGATTATATCGGCCCGGGGTTCTTTATTTCAACTTGTTTCCATCTACTTAGATACTTTATTACAACCTTGTGTTACTGGACATCCTGATTTTTTGATGGACACTACATCGTTTTTGAACAAATTAATAGCATTGGGCGATATTCCACCAGATAGTCTATTATGTAGTATAGATGTTTCGAATTTGTATACGATTATACCGAATGATGTAGGTATTGAGGCAGTGCGTCAATTGATTGATGGGAATCCTTTGTATATTGGTCCCAATGTTGATTTGATTACCCATCTATTGAATATGATTCTTACGCATAACTTCTTTACTTTTGAGGGTAAATTGTATTTGCAACGCATGGGGTGTGCGATGGGGTCAAATGTGGCCCCATCGTACGCCAATGCGTATATGTTTTTGGAAGAACGGAAAATTTTCTTTTCATCTCCATCTATATCTGGCTGCATTTATATGTATGCTAGATATATAGATGACATATTCATCATCTGGACGGGTACACAACAGGCATTTAGTGAGTTCATGGAGTGCCATAATAGGACTACAAGTCCTATTAAATTTACATATGACATCAAATGTGATTGTGTGACCTTTCTTGATGTTGAAATTCATAATTTTAATGGGACCATCAGTACAGCTCTTTACAATAAACCGACGGATAGAAACTCCTTGCTTCATGCTGATAGCTTTCACCCCAAATCTCTCAAGTATGGCTTGCCATACTCACAATTTCTACGTGCCATACGCATTTGTAATGATATTGTGGTAGCAGGGGTAAAAATAGATGATGATCACCAGGTTTTTGCAACGTGGTTATGATAGAAATTCCTTGTTACAGGCTAAGTATAAAGCACTGATGGTGTCCCGTGATAATTTATTGGGTCCCAAGTCAATCTCAGTACAACATAAACGTATGCCCTGGGTAAATCACTATAATACCTGTAGTCCAACTATTGGTGCAATAACAAAGAAATACTGGCCCATCATACAGAATGACACTGAATTAAATCTTGTGGATACAACCATTATGTCATGTTACACCCGTGGTAAAAATATTTATGATTGGGTTGTGAAGACTGACACTGCCAGAGGCATAGATAAAAATAGGGGTGGACACTTTTTGAGGCAGAAGAACGGGTGCTTCAAATGTCTCAATTGTTTAACCTGCAGGTATATGTTAACAGGTGATTCCTTTGTGAATCCCCTTAGTGGTAAACGGTATAATATAAAATTTAGATTAAGCTGTACCACAAAATTTGTGATTTATCTCATTACATGCCCCTGTGGCCTTGGTTATGTGGGGAAGACAGACAGGACTTTGAGGGATCGTATGGCATTACATCGATCTGCCATACGTGCTGCTATTAATTCAGGGACAAGTGACCAGCCTGTGGCAAGGCATTTTTTACAGGCGGGCCACAATATTTCCACGCTCCGATATATTCTAATTGATCATGTCCCACCGCCAAGTAGGGGAGGTGACCGTTCACGTAAGTTATTACAACGAGAGTCCTATTGGATATTTTGCTTGGGCACCCTATCTCCCAGGGGACTGCATGAGAACTTGGGTCTACATTGCTTCTTGTAGTGGCAATGTACATTGCTATCGTTGGAATAGAAATAGTTGATTCCAATACATTTTGTATGTGTGAAGTGATTGAGTATTAACTGCACTGTATATATGCAGCATTAATGTGCATTATGACATTAGCTCTACATAGGATCAATGGCTAAAATATTGGGTGAGCAATTAATATTATTAATATCATTAATCTTCTATAAGCGATTGGAAAGTGTTTGATCAGGTATTTGGACTTATTCCTTATGTCTTTGTATTTTTTTACCAGCATTAGCTCTTATTACGTGGTTCATATATGTATTTATTGAACATTAGTGTGATAATATACATGCCCTGATTTAATGCATGATATTGATCTTAAATGTATGTATGTATGTTTTTGTAATGTGATATTATAGATAGTTTAGTCAAATGCCACTTATTTGTTTATTTCACTTCTGCATTTGGTTGCTGCGGCAACGGGTCGCGCGGGTGACGTCATTGGTGGACGCCGCTGGGTCGGACCCGGAAGCAGCAGCCGTACACGTGGGAATGGTGTGGGTATAAGTAGGTGTATTTGTTTGTCTTCTTGTTATCCTGATGACGATGTATTAACATCGAAACGTTGATACGCATTTGACCTGCCGTTTGTGTGTTTTTTTGGACGAGTGCCGCCGGTCTGTTTGTGTATATATATGTGTGTGTGTGTGTGTGTGTGTGTGTGTGTGTGTGTGTGTGTGTGTGTGTGTGTGTGTGTGTGTGTGTTATTTATTTGTGGCTAGATGTTTTTTCATTGTTTCGGTAACCAAGGATTTGGAAACCCCCCCTTTCAAAATCTTGTTTGCCACTGCTCAGACCCACAAAAGATTGCACATAATACATATCACACCGGCAAAATACATTTGCCAAATGCTCTAATTTTAGTGCCCTGAAAGTATATTCCTTTTCCTGTTCTACTGTTTGTGACTCTCTAAAAAATGTTCTTATCCCACTCACATATCATCCCTCTTTGTAGCAATACTGCTTGGTCTGTAATGTGATCTATTTAAGTTTGACACACTTATACCCCTTTCACATCGCTATTGGAAGGTCACACCCAGGATTTGTACACATGTCGATCCCGGGTGCAACTTGCCTGAGACCCCTTTCAGACTGGCGGCACGACCCGGCAATAATGCCGGGTCGATGACGTCACCGCCATCGCTGCTCCCTATGCAGTGAACAGGACTCGGGTCGCCTCGACGCGTGTTATCCGTAAACACCACACCACAAGCCGGGTTGAACTCGTGTTCAACCCTGCTCGTTACCCTGGTTGAAAGGTGGGGTTATTTCAACTGGGCCTTTTCACACTGCGCAGTAACCCAGGTTGGTGCACGTTCATGTGCAGTAACCCAGGTTATTTGATGGCAGTGTGAAAGGAAGTCTCTCTACTGGTTGTTCTGTCCTAACCTCCCAATCTATTTGATATCAATTCTATTTTGAATAAATATTAACATATTTACCAGTATATGATCAGTCTTTCTATAAATTGAGATTTTTAAATCCTGACATACAGTATTTGAAAGCATGAGGACTTAACTGCCTTAACAAAAATTGACAAAAAACCCCCATAAATTTGAGCCTTTTTTGATCCTATATTATTATTAACCTCAATAACATTAATTTCTACTCATTCCCAGTAATTTTTGACCACCTCACAGCTCACAATAATGTTTTCATCCAGTTTAGGTCAAAAGATTGCTACGAGCTAGCTGGCTGACCAAGCTAAGCGACAGCAGTGGGCGGCACAAACACGTGGCAGTTCAACTTCCAACATGGTACATCAAGTAACATGTTTTAATGAATTAAAGAGGCCTGAGTCAGATGGAGTATGAATGTAGTTGAAGGCAGGGAAAGGAAAGGTTGATTCGTAGTAAATTTGATTAAAAAATTTTATTCCGATGCAAATTTGTGAGGGTGAAGGGGAGAGCATGGGTGAACATCATGTCCCAAGTTTTGCTTACAAAATCAACTTGGTGGTTCAGAAATTTTTTTAAATTTAAAGGGGCATGTAGGAAATACTGTCTGTGGCCATAAAGATTTCTGGACATTTTCGGAAATTCGGCAACCGCATGTCAAAGATTTCAGCGGCTGTGGCAGTTGAACTTCTAACATGGCACATCAGGAAACAAATGTTTTTATTATTCAAGAGGCCTGAGGGAGATGGAGTATGTATGTAGTTGAAGGCTGGGAAAGGAAGGGTTGATCTGTAGTAAATTTTATTTAAGTTTTAGATTCCAAGGCAAATTTATAAGGGAAGAGGGGAGGCATTTACAAAAATTATTTTAATCATTGACATCAGTCCGTGCCCCAGTTGAGCTCTTTGGTGGATCAGAATTTGTGTACAGACCTTGTACAGACTGGCTTAGGTAATGCAAAGCCAGTTTGTACAAGGGTCGCCAAATTGCCTTTTTGGTAGTCAAAGGGACACTGTGACATGCCTATGGGTATGGTGTCATGAAAATAATCCTCCACCATTCTTTGGATGATAACGCTATCAGATGGAGTCACGGTAGTGGTGTAACTAAATGTTGCCAATTCTTTTAGATCCCACCAGATTTCACAATGTTGTGTTGACTCTAGGTCTTTTGGAAAAGCTGAGTTTTCTCCTGGCAGCTGCCGGAGAAACTGAAGGAGGAGATGTTGTCGTGTTGTGTACCACTGGAGCTGCCAACTTTCTTTTCTTATGATCTGGGTCAGTTGGAAAGAAAGACACAACGTACGACTTAAACCTAGGATCAAGCACAGTTGCCAAAATGTAGTGATACAATTTCAAGATATTGGCAACCCTTGGATCCTGGCAGTGAACAAAGGACTCCATCTACAAGTCCGACATACTTAGCGGAATTGCTTTGTTTAATCTCTTCCTCGAGCTGATTTTCCAAAAGCCTAATTAGAGAAATCACCTGACTCAAGCTAGCAGTGTCTGAACTCACTTTACTGGTGGCTACTTCGAAGGGTTTGAGCACCTTGCACAAGATGGAAAGCATTCTCCACTGCGCTGGACTAAGGAACACTCCTCTCCCATTGTCATGGCTTGTTGTATACATGTGGATGGCTTTTTGCTGTTCTTCCATCCACTGAAGCATATTAAGGGTGGAATTCCACCTGGTTACCACCTCTTGCTTCAGTCGGTGGCAGGGCAAATTCCACTGTTCTTGCAGCTGCTGCAATCTCCTGAATGCTGTCGCTGAATGTTGAAAATGTACGGAAAGTTTTCGGGCCACTGAGAGCATCTCCTGCACACCCCTATAATTTAAAAAAAAAACCCTGTACCACCAAGTTGATTGTGTGAGAAAAGCATGGGACATGTTGGAATTCACTCAGATGTAATGCTCTCACAATATTGGTGGCTTTGTCAGAAGTCTCAAATCCTGATGAGAGTCCAAGTGGGGTTAGCCATTTTGCTATGACATACCTCGTTTTTCTAAGAGGTTGTCAGCGGTATGCCTCTTATAGAAGCGGTGATACACAGAGTAGCTTGCCTCTGAGTGAATCACCCACCCAGTGGACTATCGCAGTCATGTAATTTTTAGTTTGCCCACATATCTGTGGTTAGGTGGACAGTGGGCACATTGATATTTTGTAGGCCAATAATTAGTTTTTTTTTAACGTCCTGGTACAGCCGGGGAATGGCTTTTCGGGTAAAATGGAACAGAGATAGAATTTGGTACCGGGGACCTCAATTAACTGTGTGAAACCCACTACGTTAGTGGCAGATACTGGAAGCAGATCTAATACTAGCATAACCGTGATTACATCAGTGATCCGCTGTGCAACTGGGTGAGTGCTGTCATACTTGCTTCCCCTTGCAAAGTGTTATGTGTCAGTCCATTGTTCTTTTTTTTTTTTAAATAGTAGTCTTCTTGGTACCCTTCTGGAATGAAGATCCATCCCCTGCAGGCCTAGCGCTAAAGGATTCTTATGAGGAATCCTGGATAGGGGGGGAGTCATCTAGCCTTAACAAATTGGATGCAGGACTACCTCCGATCATTACTGTGGATATTAAAGATGATGGTGTTGGTGGTAGCGATTGCAGGTGCTGGGATCTAGTTGAACTTGAGAGAAGGGAGCTAGCTGATGCAGGACTGCTTGTTGTTATTTTTTTAGCACTGAGTTTTGCTGCAAATTACGTAACAGGGAGGATATTCCTAGATGGCTAATGTCCCTACCTGACCGTGGTTTTAAAAATATCTACAGATGGCTTGACAATTGTTGTCAGGATTTGACTAAAAATAATTCCACACATAAGAGGTGCATTTGTTGTTCCTATGCCCAGGCATGGCAATGGCTTTCCTCTTATCATGGCCAAGAGCTGCTTCCACTGGTTCCTGACTTACACAAACAACATCCTTGTTAGCGCCGGCATCAGCTACACGAATATCCCCCTTATCCTCTTGCACTTCCTCTGTGGCATCCTCAATTTCTGTCATCAGCTAAATTTATGCTGCTCATTCCCACATTTGCAGAGGGAGCAGAAATGGTGGAAGGCAGCTACTCTGCAAGTACAACAGCATCAGAAAGGTCAGGCTCACACATAGCACTTGTGGATGCACTTAGACTCTCCTCAAGAATTTGTGACATTTCTGTTTCTGAACGCAGTTTTTTCTACTGCCTTAGTGGTTTTCGTTTTTTTTACACCTCTTCTACACTCGAGTCAAATGGTCTTGCATTGTCATGAGAGGCTGAGGAAAATGTCTCACTGACACTTGCAGAACCACCACTCATATATAATGGCGGCCTCAGTCTTGTGTGGTGTGGTGAATGGCATTTTGACAATTTTGTTTTTCTGATCCACACTTTCCCTTTAATAGATGTGTTTTTTTTCTTTAGCACTGTATTTCTTATTTTAGATGCCCTGACTTAGACCCTCTATGCCTTTGAGTATCGGTGAAGGACTAGCGTCGTCATCATAACTGCTGGCAGCAACTGCAGCAACAGTATTTGGTTGCTCTTCTCTAAACTGAACGTTATCCATTTTTCAATTCGCAGATCACTGCATGGTTTATATACGCGATATGTGAACAAAGTGCACTAAGATAAAGCGCACCAAACAGTACATTAGAATTTAATACATTTTCTTGATGTCGCAGCTCTAACCAAAATGTATGGAGTCACAGGGCTTATATATGCATGTGAACAAAAACGCACTAGGGTAAAGCGCATCAAACAGTACAAAGAATAGAATTTAATTTATCTCTTTTTTATTTTTATTTTTTTGATGTTACAGCTGAATTTAAACTGCGTGGAGCCACATGGCTTATATATGCATATGAACAAAGTGCACTAGGGTAAAGCACACTAAACAGTACAAACAATAGAATTTAATTATCTATTTTTTTATTTTGATTTTTTGATGTCCCAGCTCAATTCAAACTGCATGGAGTAACATGGCTTGTATATGCACGTGAATGTTAACATCTTTACGGATGGACACAGCACAGCCTATACAAGCAGAGTACAGTGCAGCATACAGCAGTGTGCACCCCCTATACACATTAACTAAGAGCAGCACAGCCGTTTGTGAGTCTGGATACACAGCACAACCTATATACAGCAGAGTACAGCACAGCATACAGCAGTGTGCACCTCCTACACACACTGACTAAGCAGCACAGCCACTTGTGAGTCTGGACACAGCCGCAGATTACAACGCAGAATATAGAAGCATGCACTCTCTATACACATTGACTCAGAGTAGCACAGCCTTTACTGAGTCTGGACACAGCACAGCCTTTACGGAGTCTGGACACAGCACAGCCTATACAGCAGAGTCAAGCGCAGCATACAGCAGCGTGCCTGACAAGGAAATGGCACAAAGTCCAGTCACCTTTGCCTTATATAGAATCTAAAACCTGTGAGAATCTGACGCCACGAGGATGACGATTTGCCTCGAAGTGGAATCCGAGTCAGGTGGGAAGACGCGAGCCGCCGCTTGGATTGACTCGAATTACTAATGTTGGGGCAGGTTCGGATTCCAAGCAATCCAAACCGCTCATCTCTACTTCCAAGTAGAAGCTACTGTATGTTTGTCACCATCCAAGAGGCACACTTTTCTTCAAAACCCCCATCATTTAACCGACAGTGCCAGACAGTCATGTAAAGTCACTAATAGGATGGAAATGAGCTGCTCCATACATTTTTCACTTCATAGACATATATGTTTCTTTGCTGTTGATGTTCCTTTGACTATTACCAATTTTGAGATCTCGTTACCAGTTTTAAATCATATAGTAGACGCTCTAATAAATTTAACACAGGCAACACAACTAATGGAGATTAATTGCCCAAGAATAGAATCTTTGGAGACTGAAAAAACAATGCAAATGCTCTTGGCAAAGCTATAGCAAATTTTCCGATTAAAGTACTGTTATCATGATACTCACAGGTATATATGAATTAAATGTTAATTCATCGATTTTATTCAGGGAAAACATTTATTGAAAGCTTAGGTTTACTGTAAGCTCTTGTGGTGGTGTCGCATAGTGGGAATAAAGATAAGGATTTTACCCATGATCTTGTACATTGCTTAGGACTATAACATGAAATATGCCTGTTTGGATTTTTTCCCTCTGTCCTTTAAATAATATCCTCTTTCATTTGGAAGAACAAGTCAAAATTGCAATGAAGTGTTATGCATTTAATGTACTTCTTACAGTTCCTGCCCAATATTATGGTGCACACCAAGGTGTTTTTCATGATCCAGCAAGTTACAAATCTATCAGTGCTACTTGGATCAGATATTACGCTACAACAGCATTTCTCTCTTACATCTTAAATCTAGATATAGATTTTTCTACAAGGACACATCTTTATATGAACCAAAGCAGCTACTGTAGTTTACAAGCCTGGAAAACTCTGGTCCCCCTGCTTGACAGTTAAAATTAAAGCCAATAGTCAGCTGATATATAAGAAATCATACATCAAGGCCCTCCTCCCCTTTATTAAAATGGACCAATGGCAGAGGTACATTTCTGAACAATACTCCACCTACATCAGTGTATCTTGTATAATCCTTACCTCATTATGTTCCGTCATGCATACTCCTATACTTGTTTTATATAGTGTTTACAAATACCGCTACAAATAAACCAACCATCATAACCGTCGGGTTTCAGCTTCAACTGAAACCCAATGGCGATGTCAGTCGGATTTTGGAGCTCTACATGCCGTTCATTTTGACCTTTCAGTTCAAAACCAACGGCAATTAGAAGCTACAAACCGATGGCAAATCCCCTTAAACAGAAGCACTGCACAATATAGGTAAAGGGGAAGAGTTGTGTGTTAATGTGAATTAGAGGGTGTGACGTATAACAGTATGTCGTAAAACGGTTGAAAACATGATTGTAAGAATGTATATATGTAGTATATTTCATGCATGTAAAAAGATGTGTGAGAGAATTTGGGTAATGAGTGAAAAGGCAGTCATCAAAAATACAATATGAAAAAGTAAGAAAATAAAAAAATGTTTTTTTCTTTTTTAAAAAGTATAAAAAATTAGTGGAGGAAAAAAACGAAACAAAAAAAAGTTACAAAAGCCGGCAATTTGATTCCTAGTGAATGTACAATAGGTATATGATGTTCTAGCTCTTTTTGCAGGGTGGTGACATGCTGCTGTAGTGCAATGGCTCAGGAGGCTATCCCTACCTTACCCTAATTGATGCCTTCTCGCCTCTGTTGGTAGTATGGCTGGTACTTCTGCCACTGCTTCGGTTCTCTCCCCGGCGCTTGTGTCTTAAATAGACAAGCTGCTGTGCAGTGTGCGCTCCGTCTTCGGCGCAATGGATGAGGCGGCATACAAAGAGTGTTCGCGCTGCTCGGGTGATCTGTTTAGCATTTAGCACTGTGCTTTTCCAGATCTGCCGGTGGCTTGGTGCTTGTAAATAGATGTAAGCATTGCACAGATCAGTATGATGTGTGAAGGTTACATTAGGTTAAAAAGAAAAGCAAGTGTTAAAGTCTCCCCCTAAATCCATAACCAGCACTAGACCTCACCGGTACTGAAAAATCAGGGCAAACACCGGCATGGGGTCCCCCCTAATTTTTCAGTAACCAGCATCAGGCTGAATCAGCCGGGGTGCTTACACTCTAGCAGACACACAGCGTGGGGTCCTCCTTCCATAACGTAAAACCAGCCACAAATTGGTCAGCCCAGGGGTAGAAATCCTCAAAGTCGAGATACCAAGAATAAATTGGGTTCCCCCTCATTAGAATCAACCAGCCCTGGGCTGAAAGCTCAGGACTATTCCTCATACCTCGGGTGGTGGAGGGTGTGGGTTTAATGGTGTAAAAATAGATTGTAATATTGTTCTTTACAGTGGAACTACAGGTCCCAGCAAGCCATCCCGATGGACGGCTCATTCAGCCAATCAGGTTTCCACCATTAACTTCAATGGGAATGACTACATGTGAACCGGTCCATTTAGTGGTAGGCACTGTACCATGTACAGTGCGTGTCCAGCTGGGATCAGGTTTGCGTTTTTTTATTCCCTGAAGACCCATGGATGCCTACATGGACCCAAGAGGATTCAATCCATGTGGTTTGTGAGTATGGAATTTTTTCTTTTTTTAAAAAAAAACATAATACCCCCTTCGGTGTCCACTCCTGCCATTTTAATATTTTCTTCACAGTGGAACAATAGGTGCCAGTGACCTTAATGTCTGGGTATGCTGGCACTTGTTTTTCCACAAGTGCTGGCATGCTGGGACCTGTAGTCCCACTGTAAAGATCATCATAACAATATATCTTTGCACTATTAACCCTCGCACCCTCTGCCACAAAGGGTGAGGGGAATAGCCCCAGGACTGGTTGACCCTTGGGAAGGGAAGACTCAAATTTATTTTTGGGGTCCTGACTTTCTGAGGATTTCCAGCCCTGGGCCGACCAGCTTGGGGCTGGCTTTAAGTTATGGCAGGGGGACCCCATGTTGTGTGTCTTCCTGCTATAGCACAAGTCCCCAGCTGGTTCAGCCTGATGCTGCTTATTGGAAAATTGGGGGGACCCCACCGTGGTCCCCCCCCCCTGAATTTTCAGTACCAGAGCAGGCTGAGATGTCTGGGGACTTTCTTGTATTTTTTACCTAATAAAGCCTGCACAGATCATACTGATCTGTGCAGTGCTTTGCCCAAACTCGCCTACATCAGGCAAGTATATTGTTTGTGCAGGTTAGTCTTCATTTTTAGACCGTTGTCTATGTTAAAGTATTGATAGTTGGCCGATGTTTTAAAGTGTTCTAAAGTTGGGTTTTTAGTAATTCTACAAATTGCAAAACAGGCGGGATATCACACAAAAACACAAAATCGACCAAAACCAGTCTTTAGTAAACTTACCCTTAAGTGTTTTCATAACTGGCTCTCCCTCCAAATTCCTTGACAACTTCGCTTCCTGGCTCCCTCACTTTCTCTCCTCAGATCTTCCCTCCATTATCCTAGGTAATTTTAATATTCCTATTGACATTCCCACAGAATCCTCTGCAGCTAAACTCCTTACCCTCACCTCTTCATTTGGTCTCACCCAATGGACCTCATCACTCTCCCATGTGAGTGGGCATTCACTTGACCTGGTCTTTACTCACTCATTGTGATATTTCTGATTACTCGAATTCTCCATTCCCCCTCTCTGACCATAACCTTCTCTCTTTTAACCTATCCCTCTCTCCTTCCCCTCCTTTACCTTCTAAGGCTACCATTACTAAGCGTAACATTGAGGCTATTGGCACTGTTGCTTTCTCCTCCCTGCTGGACTCTCCCCTATCCTTTCTCTCTCCTGTCCTGAACAAGCTACTTCCCTGTACAATTCCTCCCTTACTTCTGCTCTTGACTCTGTTGCTCCAGCAATAACTACTCACCCTCGCAGATCCACACCACTACCCTGGCATACCAAATGCACAAGGTACCTGCAAAAGTGTTCAAGAATTGCCGAGCGTCAGTGGAGAAAATTACGCTCTAAGGCTGACTCCCTCCATTTCAAATTTATTCTCTCATCCTACAGTGCTGCCCTGTCCCTCTCCAAACAAACATATTTCAAGAACCTCATCTCCTCCCAGTCATCAAACCCCTGGCGTCTCTTTGCCACTTTCAACTCCCTCCTCACCTCCCGTCCTCGCTCTCTGCCCTTGACTTTGCAACCTACTTAACATCTAAAATTGACTCCATACGTGAGGACATCATATCCCATCAGACCCTCAGCACTCCTCCCCCTTCTTTCCCTGACCACCCCTCCCGTCTGTCTCACCAACTCTGATATCCTTCTCCCCTGTTTCTGGAGAGGAAGTCATGGCCCTCATCCGTTCCTCCCTCCTTCCACCTCCCCTCTTGACCCTATCCCTTCCCGTCTCATCTGTCACCTGTCTCCTTCTGCCTGTTCCCATCTTACTCACCTCCTTAATCTCTCCCTATCATCTGGCACTGTCCCTTCTGCATTCAAACATGCCCTTGTCTCCCCCATTCTTGAAAACCCTACCCTTGATCCTAACATACTCTCCAACTACCGACCCATCTCTCTTCTCCCTTTTGCTTCCAAACTCCTTGAGCGTATTGTTTACAACTGCCTTACCACCTTTCTTTCCTCCCACTCCCTCCTTGACTCATTTCAATCTGGCTTCCGTTCTCTCCACTTCACTTAAACTGCCCTCACGAAAGTCAGCAATGACCTCCTTGCTGCCAAATCCAAGGGCTACTACTCTCTGCTCATTCTCCTTGACCTCTCTGCTGCATTTGACACTGTAGACCACCCTCTCCTCCTGCAAACTTTCACTCTCTTGGTTTACGTGGCACTGCTCTCTCCTGGCTTTCCTCCTACCTCTCTGATCGTTCCTTCTCTGTGTCCTCTCATGACTCCTCTTCCCCTCCACTTCCACTAACAGTAGGAGTGCCCCAAGGTTCTGTTCTTGGACCTCTCCTTTTGTCCCTATATACATCCTCTTTAGGTGAACTCAAACTCCTTTGACCTCCAATATCATCTCTATGCTGATGATACTCAAAATAACCTTTCCACCCCTGAGCTGTCCCCTGAGCTCCTTACCTGTATCTCAAACTGTCTCTCTGCGGTCTCTTCATGGATGTCCCATCGCTTTCTTAAACTTAACATGTCTAAGACTGAGCTGATCATCTTCCCACCCTCTTCCACTACCCTTACTTCCCACAATTTCATTATCTATTGATGGCACAACTATCTCCTCTAGCCATAAAGTGCGCTGTCTTGGAGTTATCCTAGACTCCTCCCTCTCCTTTAAACCACACAATCAGCACCTCTCGCAGTCCTGCCGTTTCCACCTAAAAAATATCTCCAGGATTAGACCCTTCCTCACCCACGATGCCACTAAAACACTCATCCACTCACTGGTCATCTCCAGATTGGACTACTGTAACCTACTCCTAGCTGTCCTCCCAGTCTCTCACATCTCTCCACTACCATCGGTTCTCAATGCTGCTGCTTGGGTCATCTTCCTCTCCAGACGTTCTACATCTGCTTCCCCTCTCCTTCAAGCCCTACACTGGCTCCCCTTCCCCTTCAGATGCCAATTCAAGGTTCTTACACTCACTTACAAAGTCCTCAACAAATCCTCTCCCACTTACATTTCTGACCTTCTCTCCCTTCACACTCCCGCCCATCCACTTCGCTCAACAAATGCATGCCACCTCTCGTGCCAACTGATTACTTCCTCCCACTCCCGCATCCAAGATTTTGCCCCTACCTTTGGAATGCTCTCCCTCTCCCTATCAGACTTTCCACCTCTCTACAAATCTTCAAACGGGCTCTCAAGACCCACTACTTCATCAAGCCCTTCCAGCTCTCATCCTAACCCACTTCATTCTCTTTTCTCCCTACCTTCCCCTTCTGGGTCACGCCTGTCTGTCTGCCCCTCCCCTTTAGAATGTAAGCTCTCACGAGCAGGGACCTCTTCCCTCATGTGCTTCTGTTACATTTTCTTCTACTCTTTACTCCCCATAAGGGCACCTAACATGTGACTGCCGACTCCCTGCCGCTTATTGTGAGTAGTTTAATCGCTATTGCAGCAATGAATATAAATCGTGTTCTTGTCCTGCACTGTAATGTACTGTAAGTTACTTGTTTCTTGTTCTATTTACTATATAAGTTGCTGCAGAACACTTGTGGTGTCATATAAATAAAGGATAATAATAATAATAATAATAATAACTTAATTCAGAACAGTAGAGCAAAAACATATATTTACATGTAACGGTTATAATTCAGATACGACTAGAAATCTAGAACGGCACTATATCTCATAGCTGAAGGTGCTTTCGAAAACACCCAAACTGAAAAAAAGAGGTTTCAAATGTATGTAAATGATATGTTCTTTGCTCCTCTAGGACTATGAATGGGTGCCCTTTAAACATTAAATTGCACTGGGGCCCTGCTGTGTGAGGCACACAAAATTGGTCCTTTAAGTCACAGCAATTTAGAGAAAGGTCACAAACTGGTCTTTAGTCCACCCACTGTGCACCTCTGATCCGCCAACCTCTTTTCAGTCAGCAAAAGACTGCTGCAGTTGCTCTTTACCTTGGTCTCATCCGTGTTCCCCCTTCCTCTTTATAAATAGCTGCACACAGCTTTATGTTTCGGAAGTTCTCTCGAGGCTTGCCTAGGATTTCCAGCTGTTTTACTTTATACACAATAACGAAAGTGATTACCCTATATGCTGCACTGTAAGTTGACCAATTCCACACATCACTTCTGTATTCTTTATACAAAATCCCAGAATGATTATGAATATTGAGCTTGTGTGGATATAATGGTGAGCCATAGTTCGTCAGCCTGTTTACTTTGGGATGTTTACTTACAAGTTCGGAAAGTGTCAATTTACGTATATGAAATATGTTATACGCTTATGCTGGCCACACACATAGCGATATTTTAACCGATCTGGCCAATTCCGACACATTGGAACGACAGATCATGAAAATATGACCAAATCCTTAGTAAATCGTGAGTCTCCACTCACGATCACGATGCATTGCGCGTCCCCGCTGGTCGCACATCGCATCTTCAGATCTGCCGTGCAGTAGGGCAGATCTGACAATATAGGATACGATGCACTGTGAAAGTCTGGATGCAGGAGAGATCGTTTGAAGATTGGACACCAAATTGTGTGCAGATCGTGTGGAGATCGTGTGCAGAGCTGCCGGGGAGAGTTTCAAGGGAAATCGTGCACATCGGCTGATCGTGTGCAGATCGCCATGTGTGTGGCCAGATTTAGGGGCTTTGTTTAGGTTCTGGAAATGTGCGAGACTTATAAGTGCAGATTTCTTTTACAAAAGATGTCTCAATGGTCATTGTGAGCTTCCTACTATGAGGAATTACAAGATGGCAGAATCAAAAAATTATTTCTAACCAGCAAGCTTGTAGTTCGAAGTTATGTAAGTGATCATTGGGGGGAATGCAAATGTTTGCGCCGGGCGGCTAACTAATGGGCGTTTATACGGAGCAATTCAATTGTTGCCCTGATCACACGCCCATTAGTATGTAACACGCCCAAAAGCGTCTAAAATCCTGGTGTGGGCGCCCAAACTACAGACTTTTCAAAGATTTTTTCTCATACCTCCTTGAGGCTACAAGCAAAAGTGTTTCTATCATGGCTAATGGGCGTTTGATCAGAGCAACAAATTAACTGCTCAGATAGACGCCCACTAGTTAGATGCCCGGCGCAAACAATTGAATCCCCCCCCCCCTTATGTCACATAGGATAACAGGGGAAAAGTACTGTGATTTGGCCATGTTATGTGTTAGGAAGCAAAGAAAATAAATTAAAAGAGGTCTTGAAGACAGAAATTAACATGAGCAGGGATGATAGAACTGCGAAAATGAAAAGGTAGATTTAGTATCAAACCATTAGTGTTAGTATTAGTAGTGGTCAGTTACAGAGTTTCACTACTGCTCCTATAAATGCACTTGCCAATATATAGCGTGCACCTGTAAGGTGTAACAGTACAGTATGTCGGAGCAGGTGTTGAAGTCAGGACTTCATGGAGAGAAGGAAAGCTCTACATCCAGTACTAACCAGAAAACACCCTGGTAAATGTGCACGATTGAGTAAAAATATGGCAGAATTTATATACAGAGTTGTACATATACCTATCTGCAGAGCGTGTTATGCGTGAATTTGGCATGGTGCATGCTCTGAACATGGACATATACAGATACGGGCAATACTATTTGATCACATCTACACTTACAAAAAAAACAATGGAACTGTAATGTACGTGCGAGTGTGTGAGGGGTTGAGGCCTTCTCACACAGGCATGCTCATGCCAATATAGCCTATGCAGATGTAAGCAAGTATATGCATGTATGAAGGCATATCTTTTGCACCTAATATAGTGCATATGCAAGTGCACGTTGATAATAATGAATAGTAGCAAGCCAGGCCCATTTGCTACATACACTGTAGAGGGTGCATCTGGAGAAGCTTACAGCTCTGCATATGGGCGAATCCATATATTTATTAAATGCACCTATCGTTTAAATAATGTATGTCTGATTTACTTTTTACCTCAGCCCCAGAGTCCGGAACATCCAAGCATTTTTGGAGTTGACTGCTCCAGTTGTGAACACATTGCCATAACATCAGAGCTAAACAAGGGAATACTGCAAAGGCGCTTATACAATTATAAAAAACACCAAATTAGTGCAAAATTTATAAAATTTAATGTAATATTAATACATATAAACAAAAACAAAACTACTTGCTCCTGGGAGTAAATAAATAATAACAGATAACAATCAATAATAAAAGCAATTGTATGGGAGCTTGATAATTGGTAATAGCAAAAAAACTTGTATTGAAACCTCAGTAATGCTGTTGGCAAAACTACATGGTAAATGATAGTCTCAAATAGAAACAAAGGCCCTGATTCAGACCCACTCGCAAGCGGCTGTCCGCTCGCAAGTGGGTCGATGGTCTGCACTGAGCATGCACACGACGGAGGGAGCTCCGTCGTGCGCATGCGCCAGACGCGACGAGCGAAGGAAAGTCCTTCGCTCGTTGTGTCTGATCAAAGGGGGCGTGCTGTCGATGTTGATTGACAGCACGCCCCCTTTGGTGGGCGTGCCTCCCTGACGGGAGCGTTCCCAAGGGAACGCCTACCATCAGAAGCCGGCCCACTGACATCACTAGTGATGTCAGTGGGAGTGATTTTGGCTCTGATAGTAAAATTGATATAATGATGTATAGGAGAAATACTCACTCCAGACGGTCAGCTAACTATGACCGTCTGGAGCTGACTTCCAGGACCCTCCACTTACGGCTTGGCAGTTACATCGCATCCTTTAGCCGTTGGAACCACCACATTTAAACACTCAGACTGGAGTTTGTTAAAGAGGACTATACCGGAGTGAGTATTTCTCCTATACATCATTACATCAATTTTACTCCCAAAAAGGATTACCATCTCAGTGCATTTGCACTCTATTTAAACAGCTGTGGAACTCATAGTATCTCTCTTCTGTTACCATTAACACTGGAGACTTTGGCCCTGATTCAGACCCACTCGCGAGCGGCTGTCCGCTCGCAAGTGGGTCGATGGTCTGCACTGAGCATGCGCACGACGGCGGGAGCTCCGTCGTGCGCATGCGCCAGATGCGACGAGCGAAGGGCTTTCCTTCGCTCGTTGTGTCTGATCAAAGGGGGCGTGCTGTCGATGTTGATTGACAGCACGCCCCCTTTGGTGGGCGTGCCTCCCTGACGAGAGCGTTCCCAAGGGAACGCCTACCGTCAGAAGCTGGCCCACTGACATCACTAGTGATGTCAGTGGGAGTGATTTTGGCTCTGATAGAGCCAAAATCACTCCGGGCCTTGCGGTTGAAAACCTCAACCGCAGGCTCCAGCTCGCAGTGGCGATGGTCGCGATGGTCACGACCATCGCGGCCATCAAACTGCACGCTCGTATAGGCTGTGGGTGGTGACCCACAGCTATACGAGCGTCCAGGAGGACGCTCCATAATTATGGAGGGCGGCCCTCATTCAGAGCGTGCGCTCTGCTCAGAGCGTACGGCTCTGAATGAGGGCCTTTGTTTCGATTTGAGACTATCATTTACCATCTAGTTTTGGCATCAGCAATACTGAGGTTTCAATACAAGTTTTTTTGCTATTAGCTATTACCAATTATCAAGCTCTCATACAATTGCTTTTATTATTGATTGTTATGTGTTATTATTTATTTACTCCCAGGAGCAACTAGTTTTGTTTTTGTTTATATGTATTAATATTACATTAAATTTGATACATTTTGCACTAATTTGGTGGTTTTTATAATGGTACAAGCGCCTCTGCAGTATTCCCCTGTTTAGCTCTCTTTTTGTATTGGAGACAGGCAATCTCCAATTCTGCAAATTGGCAGCTGTACCTTCTGAGTTTATTCACCACAGGTCCCCCCATCAGGCGCCAAGGTTATTTTGCCATAACATCAGCACTATTTAATAAGTGCAATCTATATAAGGCAAAGCTGTGCATTGGAACATCAAATGTGTTTTATTGATTGCATCTGTCTAATATATTAAGATATCATTAATGCTGCTTTATGCCCAACCATCATTGATGCAGTTACTCACTGTGCTTACAAATGTAAGCAGTAAACAGACACAATAACCTGGGCATTTCAATAATGGCAAGGGTTCAATACACTGCAGTGCAAACAATAATTTTCTGTTATAGTATATGGAGAGCAGATCCTAAATGACCGGTGTATTATCTGGATAAACATGATGAGTAAAGGAAGTGTTATTCAGGGTCCACACATGGAAATCTGCCCTTTTAATTGTAAAAACCTAAATATACAATTGTGTACAATATGTTTCACTTCATTACATGAGGGAATGAGAGCAGAATGCCATGGCTGGCTGCTTGTGCTGTACCTGTGGCTGTGAATGGTGGATAAATTACAATGCTAGAATCACTATGAAAAGTTTTTGTGGACTGAATATTCATCTTGTTGCTGCCTATGCCTCAGTGCCTACACAATTCATAGAGTGAATATTGGTTTTGCTCACAAAATGCTACCTCCACTGTGTGCAAAGGAGAAGTCCACTTTAATGGAAGGAAGAGACTTTTGCCCATAACTGCTTCTAACAAATAGTGAAATCTGCGGCTGGCACTGCCCATTAAGATAAGCATTTGTAGTATTTGCCAAAAAGGAGATAATAACTATAACCTGCTCAGCAGAATTCCATAAGTGGCAAGTCCATAAACAAAAGATCCCTGACTGTACTGGTCACCAGATTCTCCTCTGCAAGAACAGAATTTAACAGAGGACATTTGCGTATTACATCAGAGGATATTAAACATAGATGTTTGAGAACTCCGGCAGAAAGAACCATTGCCTTGCAAAGGGTCCTGCACATTGCCATGCCTGACTGGGTAAGCCTTGGCAATTTAGAAGTATGTTCCCCATAATTATGCAAACTTAGAAATACAATAATAACTGCAGAATGAAATGTTACCTGTGCCACCTGTTTATTAGTCTGTACCTGAGACCACCTGTACATTGAGTTTTCCTAAGTTCTTGCGGCCTTACTTTCCTTGCCCATTTCCACACATTGGGCAACATTTATAACAATGTGGATGTAGGAGCTGCATATTTAATATACTGTTACATCAACACCACAATCTTACTGCATCAGCATAACAGGGGAACACATCAATATTCCATATTGCCGGAGGACCCTGTTCCTTCCACTATATAACAGTCGGACAAAATTACTGGTTACATTCATTTCTCTGCTCACAAGACACTGTCCCAATGACATGCATGTCATTGGTGCATGGGCTACAGGTTGTTTAATTCCAATTTAAAACTTCCTGTATCAGCAAGAGATGAAGACTCAATACAACGAGTTCCTCTGACATTAATATAAACAGTCATCTATAGAAAAATGTGCACATAGAAATTAGACAAAATAAAAGGTGTTGACATTCAGGCCTGGATGCAGTAGGGTTTTTCAGGCTGGATTGCATTATTTATTGTGTACAACAAAAGTGGTTATCAAGCCAATGCTTTTATGTATAGGCATGTGAAAAACATCAGAGTTATGGTATAACATACCTTAGATAACTCCTTTTCTTCGAGGTCCATAGGGTCCACAGAATCTACCTTGGGGCATGTAGTGTAACAATCCATTTCACCAAACAGCTCTAGCTTTGTTGCTCCCAGCATGCATCGGTCCTCCTCCCTATATGACCCGCCCCCAGCCACAGGCATTCAGTTTGTTAAGAAGCCTAATGGCAAGAGACGGAAAGTGGAGAAGGAAGTACATCGCACACAAGACACACTCCACATACGAAGAGGTAATCAGTGATACGAAAAAAGCAAAAGAACAGATCCCAACTGAGGCCAGGTACGTCAGGGAGGGTGCTCTGTGGACCCTATGGACCTCGAAGACAAGGAGTTATCTAAGGTATGTTATACAATAACTCTGATTTTCTTCTTCAGGGTCCATAGGGTCCACAGAATCTACCTTGGGAACATCCTAAAGCAGTTCCTTTAAGTGTGGGGACGCTCCTGCGCAGAGAGGAGAATCCGCCGCCCAAAGGAAGCATCCTGTGAGGCAAACGTATCAAATGCATAGAATTTGATAAAAGTATTAACAAAAGACCAAGTGGCTGCCTTGCAAAGCTGTTCAGCCGAGGCACCATGTCTAACTGCCCACAATGGTCCCACAGACCGAGTAGAATGTGCTGTCACCTTGTTTGGTACAGGGAGACCAGCCTGTGTATAGACCAGAAAAATAGTCGTACGCAGCCAGCGAGCCAAAGTCTGTTTGTTTGCTGGCCAACCTCGTTTGTGAAACCCACATAATACAAAGAGTGAATCTGATTTCCTGATGGAGCTGGTACGATCCACGTAGATACGAAGGGCTCGAACCACATCCAAAGAAGCTTCACCTGTAGACAGGTCTGAAGACTGAAAGGGAGGAACTACAATCTCCTTATTCATATGGAAACGGGAAACCACCTTTGGTAGGTAACCCACCTTAGTATGGAGGACAGCTCTATATTTATGGAAAATCAAATATGGAGAGTGACGTGACAGAGCTGCCAAATCAGAAATTCTACAAGGCGATAACGAGGAGAAAAAGTACCTTTGCTGTCCACCGTATTCAAAGGGAGCCATCTGCAACATCCTGAGAACTAAAATCAAATCCCACTGAGCCACTGAACTCTCAACGTAACCAGGCGAAGACCTAAGTCTAATCCTGCCTGAAGAAAAAAATCTTAAGGTCATATGTTCTGTGAGCACACCAAAGAAAAAAATGAATGCCAAATTCTGTGATAGATGTGGGCAGAAGCAGGCTTCCTTGCCCTCATGCATCGTCTGAATCACTGAGGCCGAAAAACCTTTGGCCTTGAGGATGGCAGACTCAACAGCCATGCCGTCAAAGCCAGCCGAGGTAAATCCTGATATGGGCAGGGACCCTGCACCAGCAGATCCGGCCGTAGAGGCAGTGGAAGTGGACTGTCTATGGATAGACAAGTCAGGTCGGAGAACCAATGCCTCCTGGGCCAGGCAGGGACTATCCTGCCGCCCTCCTGCTTGAACTTCCTGATGACCCTTAGGAGGAGGAACATTGGAGGAAACAGGTATGCCAACCTGAAATCCCATCTCACCGCCAGAGCATCCACGAAGGCGGCTGAGGGGTCCCTCGTTCTGGACCCGTACCTGGGGACTTTGTGATTGTGACATGACGCCATGAGGTCCTAGATACCATGGAGCCCAGCACCTGCATTGCCAAGTGTACCGACACACTTTGCTTGCAGAGAAGACTGTGCACCAGAGATTGTAGTGCCACAATCTTGTCTTCTGGTAGAAGAATCCTCTGTCCCAGAGAGTCCAGCAGCGCTCCCAAGTGCACCGCCTGCTGGTTTGGAGAAAGGACTTTTTCCAATGTATTATCCAGCCGTGCTCTTGCAGGCAGACAATGGTCATCTGGAGATGACATTGTAACATCTCCTGAGATTGTGCCAATATCAGGAGGTCGTCCAAATATGGCAGTATCCAGACTCAGAGATCAGCCATCATGACTGCCATTATCTTGGTAAATACCAGAGGAGCTGTGGTCAGCCCAAAGGGTAGAGCCTGAAATTGGCAATGTTGCTGATCTACCGCCAATCTCAAAAATCTTTGGTGGGATCGAGCAATCGGCACATGCAGATATGTATCCTGGATATCCAGGGAGACCATGAAATCCCCAGGCTCCATCGCAGCATAATTGACCGTAGGGTTTCCTATACGGAATTCCGGCACATGGAGAGACTTCAGATTCAGGATAGGGCGATGTGACCCATTTGGTTTTTGAATCAAAAATAAATTTTAATAATAACCCTTTCCCTGTTGCGTCACAGGGACGGGGACTATGACTCCTGACTTCAGGTAGGCTCCAATAGACTCCCGGTAGGCCGAAGCCCTGACCGGGTCTAAAGGAAGGTTTGTAACCACAGACCTCTGAGGGGGATGCCTCAGGAATGTGATGGCATAACCCTGAGAAACCAGCTCTCGAACCCAGGCGTCCATAGTTGTCTGATACCAGGCCTGGGAGAACTGTAAGAGTCGGCCTCCAACCCTGAGACCCTCCAGGGGGGAGGCCTGCCCCATCAGACAGTAGACTTACTATCTGGCTTGGAGGCAGGACGTTTGCTTGACCAAGATTTCTTGGGCTGACGTGTCCTGCGGACCTATCTCTGTCTAGAGGAGGACTGACCCTTCGCCCTACTCTGTGGGCGAAAGGACGGAGCTGCCGACTGCCTAAATTTAGGGGTAGTCGCGGATGGCAATTCAGCTGACTTCGGTGTCGCTAGAGAAGTCATTATGTAATCCAAACAGTACCTTCCCCGCAAAAGGCAAAGATTCAAGAGCCTTCTTGGATCCTGCATCCGTCTTCCAGGTTTTTAGCCAAAGGGATCTTCGGCTGCAACCAAAGTTGCCGAAACCCTAGAAGCCAAAATACCTGCGTCAATGACTGCTTCCCCCATATACACAGCTGCTTCTCGCATCTGATAGATAAAAGCCTGCTGTTCTCTGGTAGCATCAGGTATAGTACCATCCAGAGCTGTCGTCCATTCCTCCATAGCTTTCGCTACCCAGGTTACAGCCATAGCTGGTCTGGTAATAGCTCCAGATAATGAAAACATTGATTTCAAATGATTGTCAAGTTTCTTATCTGTAACCTCTTTTAAAGAGAATGCTGCAGGAATGGGTAACGTAGCGCTCCTAATCAACCTTGTGACATTATTATTATTATTATCATCATTTATTTATATGGCGCCACAAGTGTTCCGCAGCGCCTTACAAAGTACATGAAAAAATAAGTAACCAGTGACTTACAATACAATACAAAGCAGGACATGGACATGTATAATAAACATTGCTATATTAGCGACCTTTACGCCCACATAAGCAGCCAAGTGTTGGTTAGTGGGGAGTAAGAGATAAATGAAATTACAGTAGGAAGAAGCACAAGAGGGTAGAGGGCCCTGCTCGAAAGAGCTTACATTCTTTAAGGGAGGGGCAGATGAACAGGAGTGACACAGATGGGGTAGGCGGGGAGGAAGGAAGATGTAGCAGCAAGTTAGGATGAGAGCTGGAAGGCTTTAATGAAGTAATGGGACTTAAGAGCTCGTTTGAAAGATTGTAGAGAGGTGCAGAATCTGAAGGTGGAGAGGGAGGGACTTCCAAAGGTGGGGAGCAGCGCGGGCAAAATCTTGGGAGGCGGGAGTGGGAGGAAGTAATCAATTGGCATGAAAGGCGGTGTGTATTAAGTGAACGAAGAGGGCGGACAGAAGAGTGAAGGGAGAGGATATCAGAGATGTAAATGGGAGAGGAATGGGTGAGGGCTTTGTAAGTGAGTGTGAGAACCTTGAATTGAGTTCTGAAAGGGAAGGGGAGCCAGTGGAGGGCTTGTAAGAGAGGGGAGGCAGATGTAGAGCGTTTGGAGAGGAAGATGAGCCGAGAAGCAGCATTGAGCACAGACTGGAGAGGAGAGATGGGATTTGGGGAGGCCAGATATGAGGAGGTTACAGTAGTCAAATCTGGAGATGACCAGTGAATGTATGAGGGTTTTGGTGGCATCCTGGGTGAGAAAGGGTCTGATATTGGAAATATTCTTGAGATGGAAACGACATGACTGTGAGAGGTTCTGAATATGTGGTTTGAAGGAGAGGGAAGAGTCCAGGATGACTCTAAGACAACACACTTTGGGACTAGATGAGATAGTTATGCCATCTATTGATAAAGAAATAGTGGGACATGATGTTATGTGGGAGGGTGGGAAGACGATCAGCTCAGTCTTAGACATATTAAGTTTGAGAAATTGCTGGGACATCCAGGAAGAGATAGCAGAGAGACAGTTAGAGATACGAGTCAGTAGAGAGGGGGAAAGATCAGGTGGCTGAGCGTCAATTGTTGGGGAAACTTCCCATTTGTTACACTCCCCAAGTGCAAATAAGTACAGAGAGGTTATATTCCTTGTAGCACGAAAATGCTTCCCAGGAGTACTCCATGCCTCAGACATAAGATTCGTCAGCTGTTCAGACTGAGGAAAATAGTCCTTAGTCACCTTTTGACGCCTAAAGGCCACTTTGGCTGTCGGTGGAGCCTCCTCTTCCTCTATACTGAGGATAGATCTAACCGCTTTCAAGAAGAGAAGGGACATCCCCCAGAGACTGATGGTCCTCTTCTACTGAGTAAGACCCAGAACTCAGAGTCAGAATCTGAAGAGGAGTCCAGGTCATCATGAGACAACTGATAGGAACCACTCTTATGCCCCTGCTTTGCCGCCACTTGTCTATCTGGCTGCTGAGGAGCTATAGACAGCGGTGTACTCTGACTAGAGTGAGCAGTAGAATTAACCCAACAGGAATTCATAGGGGGCATATACATAGCAGGATGCAACTGCTGTGGATACCCCATAGACTGGGGAAATACCGCAGCCGGAGCCCGCACCTCTGTCCACTAAGTGCGACAAAACCTGATACCACCCGGGTGGTTCTAGCGCTTGAGCTCTAGAAGTACTGGCTTGAACAGGTAGCTGTTTACAACAGAGGCTACACATTCCATCCAGGTTAACATCCTGCTCACATAGGCCTGCCAAACAAGACACACATGATCTGAGTACTGGCACATCATCCTTCTCACCTACACCTTTAGACATGACAAATGTATAAATGGTATAAGGTGTACAGCATAAAATCAATGTGACTCCCTATCAATGAAACCCCTAAACCTTTCAGAGGGATGAGGAGAAACACAGTGATAGGTATAACTGACAGTTTAGAATAAACGGCAGTACAATACAGCAGATAGCATTAAAGTCACATACAATGCATAAATACGCACAATTGCTATTGCAAATGGTACACTGAATCAACTAGCCAGCCCCGGAGGGGTAATGGTAGGATATAGAGTGCTATATACCAGGCCCAAGGGAGAGGTATACAGGGAGAGCGACCAAACTCTGAGACAGCTACAGCAGTACACACACAAACGCCATCTGCGAGCGTCTCACCATGAGGTGGTCAAATATAGCAAACCAGACTAAACTCCGCCCCGGAAGTTGCGTCTGGCTTGGGGGGGGGGGGCCATATCTTCCCTAAGCTGCGATTTTGATGGCAAGGGTACACTGGCCTCATTGTAGTAGACGCTTACTAGTGCGTCTACTACCCTGCTCCGGCGACAGACGATAAGGACCCGGCCGCCTTAGTGAGGGCACGTCACACGCGGCCTTCACCCACAGCTGCACCTTTGCGTCTCCTACACCGAATGCTAGGACTGCCGCACACTTACCTGTCATCTCCGTGCCAAACCTGCAGTCCGGACCTCAGCACAGGTGCTAGCTAAGCCACGATGAGGCCCGCCGAGAACCTCAGGGCATATAGCGGTACTGGTGTTTTCGGCCCCGGTGGAGGTAGTAGGAGTCACAGTACCTGCATCTTTACCGGCACATGGTACTGCTAAACTCGGTAGTTCGAAAAACTAATTAAATCATAAAATAAAAAAGCCTGGGACTGCCTAGGCAGTCCCGCTGTTATAACAGGTGCATCTGGATACTTGCCGCGCACCAAACAAAAAAACAATGCCTTTGGCTGGGGGCGGGCCGATGCATGCTGGGAGTAACAAAGCTAGAGCTGTTTGGTGAAATGGATCGTTCCACTACATAACCCATGGTAAATTCTGTGGAGCCTATGAACCCTGAAGAAGAAATACTGTTACAACATGGAAAATATTGAAATGATAAATGTTATCCACTATAAGTCTTTGTTACCCATTATATCAGAGAAGTGTACGACCTGACAGCTTACCTGACTACAATTGTACATCCTGTAAGATAAATCATTGAAATGACAGATGAAGTGTTACCTCAGGTGCAATGTAGTCAGGAGTCCCGCAGAAAGTCCGTGTTGTAACTCCATCCACCATATGCTCTTTACACATCCCAAAATCAGCAATCTTTATGTGACCTTCAGCATCCAACATGACATTGTCCAACTTTAGGTCTCTATGTGAAGTAGATAACAGATTAAACCAATTTAAATATTAAACATTATTCAGGCCATTCATTCACTATATGCATTCCATTATTCTTGTACAGATTGTTTAGAAAGGTCTTTCAGCAAAATATTAAGTGTTAGAAAATTGCTTCCCAAAACTACAGTGCAAAACTTCTATACTTTTCTATCTACTATATCAGTGGCCATATTATCAGTGTTAGTGCCCAAAGCCTCAATTTATTAATCTACAGAAAAGTGACCTTACTTTTGCATGGAAGTTGTATTAGAGGCCTGAATTACACATTTATTACACTAAATTTGCAACATTACAAAAATAAAACTTTAAATGTGGTGAAAGTCTAGAATGCTCTTCTAGGGGTAGATTTACTAAAGCTTCTAAAGTGGTGTTGCCCATAACAACCAATCAGAATCTGTATAATTTTCTAGGATGCAATAAAGAAATGATAGCTAGAATCTGGTTGCTATGGGCAACATCACTGCTTTTCATTTTTAGAAGCTTTAGTAAATCTATCGCTAGGTGTCAAAAGATAGATAAAGCCTAGTGAGGATATTTTTCTATAGAAGTATAGTAAAACCTGTGCACATAGGTAATACAAATTAGGTAATATATGGGGGGTGGAATGGGTTTGCATTTAAATACAATAAATAACCTACTTATTCTTATTGTAGATTCTGTAGTGGCGCTAAAAAAACAACAATATTGGCACAGACTCCAATGCAAAAGTGCCTACATATCCCTATTATCATGAAAAGGTAGGATATTAGTCTGAATATCAATAACTTTTTGAATATGAAATCAGAGATGGAAATACCCGGGTTTCATTCATTTATCCTCTAGGTCGAGTTACGTGTAGCCAAGCCACCCTGTTCTCCTTCACTCCTTTTAAGAAAATTGTAAAATGGATACTACACTCTAATCTACGTGCTTATAACACCAATTACAGTATGTTGACATCACTGATTACTCCTCTTTTGTTGTACTGTATATTAAGCGGTTATTCTTAGGAATCCTCCAATATGCATTTCACTACAACAGTTGAATCTAGTGATCTCTGCTTAAATGAAGTTTAAGACATGCAAGTTTCCTGGCCCAGTTACAGGACTCCAATGCTGCAAGAGATCTGAGTAGCTCTCACCTGTAAACTATTCCTTTTTTGTGCAAGAAGAACAGGCCCACCGAAATCTCTGCTGCATAGAACCTGGGACACAAAGAACATACGATAAACACTTCCTGTGGAGGTAAAAATAATCTCATAGCTGAATAAAAATTAAAAATCTCAGAAGATTAGACAATGCTAAATAAATATTTTAGAAGCTCCACCTTTCATAAATCTGTATATACTGTTCCATGAGTTAGTACAACACTGATGTGAAGGGTTATGAAAGCAGCTGGAGGAACAATTTTGTTTAAATTAGGGGTGTGCACCGGCCACTTTTCGTGTTTTGGTTTTGGATCTGGATCTTTCTTCGTGTTTTGGATCTGGATTGGTTTTGCCAAAACCACCCTTCCGTGTTTTGGGTTCTGTGTTTTGGATCTGTATTTTTTTTTTAAAAAGCATAAAAACAGCTAAAATCACAGAATTTGTTGGTTTCTCTGCTCCTATGCTATTATTAACCTCAATAACCTTAATTTCCACTCATTTCCAGTCTATTCTGAACACCTCACACCTCACAATAGTGTTTTCATGTCCAAAAGGTTGCACCGAGGTAGCTGGATGACTATGCTAAGCGACACGAGTGGGCGGCACAAACACGTGACCCATCTAGGAGTGACACTGCAGTGGCAGACAGGATGGCAGTTAGAAAAACTAGGCCCCAAACTGTACATAATGCAAAGAAAAAAAAGAAGTGCAAGATGGAATTGTCCTTGGGCCCTCCCACCCACCCTTATGTTGTATAAACAGGACATGCACACTTTAACAAATCAATCATTTCAGCGCCAGGGTCTGCCACACAACTGTGGCTGAAATGATTGGTTCGTTTGGGCCCCCACAAAACAAGCTGGCAATTAATGTGTCCCTGCACAAACTGGCTCTACGGAGGCAAGATGTCATCCTCATCCTCCTCATCCTCACCCTCTTCAGTGTGTACATCCTCATCCTCACAAAGTATTAACTCGTCCCCACTTGAATCCACCACCACAGGTCCCTCTGTACCTTCTGGAGGCTGGTCTCCCTGGAAGAGCTGATAATTCATTTTGATGAACATCATCTTCTCCACATTCTGTGGAAGCAACCTCCTACGCCTTTCGCTGACAAGGTTCCCGGCTGCACTAAACACTCTTTCGGAGTACACACTGGAGGGGGGGCAACTCAGGTAAAATAGAGCCAGCTTGTACAGGGGCCTCCAAATTGCCTCTTTTTCCTGCCAGTACAGGTATGGACTGTCTGACATGCCTACTTGGATGCTGTCACCGATGTAATCCTCCACCATTCTGTCAATGGTGACAGTATCATATGCAGTGACAGTAGACATGTCAGAAATTGTTGCCAGGTCCTTCAGTCCGGACCAGATGTCCAAACTTGGTCCTGCCTGCCCTGCATCACCGCCAGCGGGTTGCTTAGGATACCTAAGTTTTTTCCTGGCAGCCCCAGTTGCGGGAGAAAATGAAGAAGGAGCAGTTGACGTGTCACGTTCCGCTTCAGCTGACAGTGTGTTCACCAGCAGGTCTTTGCACCTCTGCAGGCTTGTGTCGGCCGGAAAGAGAGACACCACATAGGCTTTAAACCTAGGATCAAGCACGGTGGCCAAAATGTAGTGGTCTGATTTCAACAGATTGACCACCCTGGAATCCTGGCAAAGCGAATGAAGGGCTTCATCCACAAGTCCCACATGCCGAGCGGAATCGCTCCGTCTTAGCTCCTCCTTCACTTTCTCCAGCTGCTTCTGCAAAAGCCTGATGAGGGGAATGACCTGACTCAAGCTGGCTGTGTCTGAACTGACTTCACGTGTGGCAAGTTCGAAGGGCTGGAGAACCTTGCACAACACGGAAATCATTCTCCACTGCGCTTGAGTCAGGTGCATACCCCCTCCTTTGCCTATGTCATAGGTGGATGTATAGGCTTGTATGGCCTTTTGCTGCTCCTCCATCCTCTGAAGCATATAGAGGGTTGAGTTCCACCGCGTCACAACCTCTTGCTTCAGGTGATGGCGGGGCAGGTTCAAGAGTGTTTGCTGGTGCTCCAGTCTTCGGCACGCAGTCGCTGAATGGCGAAAGTGGCCAGAAATTTTTCGGGCCACCCAAAGCGTCTCCTGCACGCCCCTGTCGCTTTTCAGAAAATTCTGCACCACCAAGTTTATTGTGTGAGCAAAACATGGGACGTGTTGGAATTTGCCCAGATGTAATGCCCGCACAATATTGGTGGCGTTGTCAGATATCACAAATCCCCAGGAGAGTCTAAGTGGGGTAAGCCACTGGGCGATGATTTCCCTCAGTTTCTCTAAGAGGTTGTCGGCGGTGTGCCTCTTACTGAAACCGGTGATACACAGCGTAGCCTGCCTTGTAACGAGCTGGCGTTTCTGAGATGCTGCTACTGGTGACGCTGCTGCTGTTGCTGCGTAAGGTGATACATCTACCCAGTGGGCTGTCACAGTCATATAGTCCTTAGTCTGCCCTGTTCCACTTGTCCACATGTCCGTGGTTAAGTGGACATTGTGTACAACGGCATTTTTCAGGACACTGAGGACACTTTTTCTGACGTTTCTGTACAGTCTCGGTATCGCCTGCCTAGTGAAGTGGAATCTAGACGGGATTTGGAACCGGGGACACACTACCTCCATCAATTGTCTAAATCCCACTGCACTAATGGCGGATACCGGACGCACGTCTAACACCAACATAGCAGTCAAGGCCTCAGTTATACGTTTTGCTTCAGGATGACTGCTGTCGTACTTCATCCTCCTCGCTAAGGACTGTTGGAGGGTCAATTGTTTAGTAAAAGTAGTGGTGTTCCTACTTCCTCTCTGGGATGATGAACGACTCCCAGCAGCAGCAACAGCGGCAGCAGTAGGCGTAGCAATGCAGGATCCTCCAGAGGAATCCCGGATAGGAGAGTCAGTCATGCCAGTGACATGGCCTGCAGGACTACTTCCGATCCTGACTAAGGAGGAAATTGACGAGGAGGGAGTTGACGGTGTGGTTTGCAGGCGCTTGGATACAACAGGACAACGGGATTTAGGTGTCCCTGGACTGCTTACGGTCTTAGCCAAAGTTTCTGAACTTGACAGTAACTTTTTATGAACGCGCTGCAGGTGCCGTATAAGGGAGGATGTTCCTAGGTGGTTGACGTCCCTACCCCTACTTATTTCACCTTTACATATGGTACATATGGCAAGACAGTTGTTGTCCGGATTTGGATAGAAATATTGCCAGACCAAAGAGGTGGAATGTTTGGTCTTCTGCCCAGGCATGACCGTGATGGGCTTTTTCATCCCACGGACAACAACTGTCTCCCCCGGAGCCTGATTTAAACAAACCACATCACCATCAGAATCCTCCTAGCCAACTTCCTCCTCAGCGCCAGCTACACCAGTATCCTCATCCTGTTGTACTTCAACAGTGACATCTTCAATTTGCATATCAGCAAGTGGACTGTGGGTGCTCCTTTCAGCACTTGCAGGGGGCGTGCAAATGGTGGAAAGAGCCACCTCTTCCCGTCCAGTGCTGGGAAGGTCAGGCATCGCAACCACCACCACACTTGGACTCTCCTTGGGGATTTGTGATATCTTCTTAGAAAGCACAGTTCTTCGCTGTGGTTTTGCCAGCTTAACTCTTTTGATTTTTTTAGTGGGAGGAGGGCTTCCATCGTCATGTGAAGCTGAACCACTAGTCATGAACATACTAGGGATCGACCTTAGCCGTTCCTTGCCACTCCGTGTCGTAAATGGCATATTGGCAAGTTTACGTTTCTCTTCAGCTGATTTAAATGTCTTTTTCAAGGTCATTTTCCTGAACTTTGCCATTTGGGATTGTATGTGCCCTCTACTATGACATTGGGCATCGGCCTTGGCAGACGACGTTGATGGCATGTTATCGTCTATGTCATGACTAGTGGCAGCAGCTTCAGCACTAGGAGGAAGTGGTTCTTGATCTTTCTCTATTTTATTTTTATCGGAGAAAGTTTGGTCCTCCATTTATGTTATATCGATTTGATATATACGTGCGGCTAAACACAGAAAATAATTTTTTTTTTGGTTTGGACTGGAGTGTACTTTGTGGGTTACAGCACCCTTTAACGGTCAAGCCAGCCGGCCCTTTACTTATGACACAGGCGCACTCTTGGCACTACTTTGTTGATGCACGTGCGGCTACTGCGCACACAATTCACAAACACAGAAAATAATTTTTTTTTGGTTTGGACTGGAGTGTACTTTCGGGGGTTACAGCACCCTTAACGGTCAAGCCAGCCGGCCCTTTACTTATGACACAGGCGCACATTTGGCACTTTGTTGATGCACGTGCGGCTACTGCGCACACAATTCACAAACATAGAAAATAATTTTTTTTTGGTTTGGACTGGATTGTACTTTCGGGGGTTACAGCACCCTTTAACGGTCAAGCCAGCCGGCCCTTTAATTATGACACAGGCGCACGCTTGGCACTACTTTGTTGATGCACGTGCGGCTACTGCGCACACAATTCACAAACACAGAAAATAATTTTTTTTTTGGTTTGGACTGGAGTGTACTTTGGGGGTTACAGCACCCTTTAACGGTCAAGCCAGCCGGCCCTTTACTTATGACACAGGCGCACGCTTGGCACTACTTTGTTGATGCACGTGCGGCTACTGCGCACACAATTCACAAACACAGAAAATAATTTTTTTTTGGTTTGGACTGGAGTGTACTTTCGGGGTTTACAGCACCCTTTAACGGTCAAGCCAGCCGGCCCTTTACTTATGACACAGGCGCACGCTTGGCACTACTTTGTTGATGCACGTGCGGCTACTGCGCACACAATTCACAAACACAGAAAATAATTTTTTTTTTGGTTTGGACTGGAGTGTACTTTGGGGGTTACAGCACCCTTAACGGTCAAGCCAGCCGGCCCTTTACTTATGACACAGGCGCACGCTTGGCACTACTTTGTTGATGCACGTGCGGCTACTGCGCACACAATTCACAAACACAGAAAATAATTTTTTTTTTGGTTTGGACTGGAGTGTACTTTCGGGGGTTACAGCACCCTTTAACGGTCAAGCCAGCCGGCCCTTTACTTATGACACAGGCGCACGCTTGGCACTACTTTGTTGATGCACGTGCGGCTACTGCGCACACAATTCACAAACACAGAAAATAATTTTTTTTTTGGTTTGGACTGGAGTGTACTTTGGGGGTTACAGCACCTTTTAACGGTCAAGCCAGCCGGCCCTTTACTTATGACACAGGCGCACGCTTGGCACTACTTTGTTGATGCACGTGCGGCTACTGCGCACACAATTCACAAACACAGAAAATATATTATTTTTTTAGCACTTGGGGGGAGCACCCCTGATGGACAGAGCACCCCCTGGACAACACTACAGCACTCCTTTAGGACTGGGACACTGCACAGGACTTTGGAGTGGACACAGCCCCTATGGAGAACTGACTGCACAACACAGTCCAGCCAGCCCCTATGGACTTTGAAGTAGTGGACACAGCCCCTATTAACAACAGCAGCACAGCACAACACAGCCAGCCCCTATGGACTTTGAAGTAGTGGACAACAGCAGCACTACACTACACTACACTACACAGCCCTAACTCCCACCCTCCCTCTTCACTGTCCACAGCCGAGTGAGAAAATGGCGCCGACGCGGGTACCTTATATAGGATCCAAAACCCGCGAGACTCGGAAGGCGGGATGATGACGTTTTGCCTCGATTTCAGATCCGAGTCAGGCGGGAAAAGTCGAGCCTGACTCGGATCGGACTCGGATCGGGGGGGCTCGGATTTCAGAAATCCGAACCCGCTCACCCCTAGTTTAAATACACTACAGCCTTATATTTGGTGTTCGCAGCAGCACCAACAAGCAGCACAGTGAGACAGGTAAAACATTAAACTGCCCTGCTTTTTTTGAGCTGAAACAGAATGCATGCTTTAGTTTAATTAAACTCATTACACTCCGAGCTTTAATAATGTATTAAAGTCACTTGAGATTGCATGTACATTCCTGTGATTGTGAAATATGAGGACAGCTGTTGCGATCAGCAGTTGCTTTGTAAATTGTATGCAGCGGGCCCACAGTAGAGAGATTGATCAGAGCTGGACAGCATGATGTCCACTATGACCTGCCATTGCAGGATAAGGAGGTATTCACAGCTTCATCTACCGTGACATTCTCTTGGGTTGAAGGTGGGTTAATACAGTAAATGCATCATCTATACATAGTAATGTACATAGCTTATATCCGCATCTGATCCCTGGGTCACAGTTCCTATTATTTCCCAATATCTTTGAATCTTATCCTTCTCGTATTGAAGTAAGAGTGCAACCTGAGTTTGAGAATGCATACACTTAAACAGTGAGTACAGAGTACATCTGTGTGACCTTTTTTAAGATAACGGGAGAACAAAGACGTGTCTATCGCATGATAAATACACTTGACTCTAATGTTGTTCGTGAGAGTTCCTTCACAAAGCAGATTAGATGCTCTAACTGCTGCATACTAGTCAGTGAACATTACTGCAGCACGCTGATTTCTAAACAGGTATTCAGTGATGCCTCCCCTCAAAAAAATCTACAAAGTAATTCAAACATTTTGAACACACTGTACAGTCTGCTTTTTATTTAACTGTTAACTGCAATGCTGGGCAAAAGATTTCTCAACATCCTCACGTTCATCAATAAATCTCTGCTACCCACAAAGATAGGCAACAGTGTCCCCCCACCCCCTTGCTGTTTTTGTGCACCCCAAGCATAATTTGGATGTAAGACAAACTATATCCTGTATCTCCAGCTGCTTGTATTTCAGTTTAAAGCATACCTGGCCCACTGGTATGTGCCTAATCGCAAGCTACAGTAATTAATACATACATACACTGAAGTGCCAAATGTCATGGGACAGCAGTATGTAAAGGTAATGGTAGATGGCGTCTCCATACTGTGACATCTTGAACATGCCCAGACCTGTATCAGTTGTAATCTGACATCTCGTGACTCAGTGTGAACACCAAATAGACTGCGAGGCGATGTGAATTATCGGAGTTTGAACGGGGCATGATAGTGGACATTCCATTTCCGAAGTTGTGTGGGCATTCAAAACTCCTCAATCAGCGGTGTCACGTGTATACCAGGAATGCCTCATGGAAGGCATTACCACCTACCGTTGACAGCACAGTGACCAACCATAGGTGCTTAATGATCATGACCAGCAGCATCTGCCCTGAATTGTCTGTGGAAACAATCGACCCTGGCTCAAATCACATCCACAGTCAATGCAGGAGGTACCAGATGCATATCCAGCAGGTCAGTGCAGCGTTCTTTAGCTTCCATGGGATACAGGAGCAGAAGACCCACCACAGTGCTTCTGTGAACACTACGACACTGGACACAGTACCTCACCTGGGCTCATGATATTAATAATTGGACCCTGGTAGACTGGCAACATGTGGCATGGTCTGAGGAGTCACTTTTCCAGTTGTTTCAGGCTGATGGTAGGTTTGGGTGTGGCACAGACCCCATTAAGCCATGGGCCCCAGTTGTCAACATGGCACTGTGCAGGCTGGCCGTAGTGTGTTTTCAAAAGTAAACAGGGAGGATTCCGCACAGAACCATAACTAGAATTACTTAAAACCAACCATCTAAATCTATGAATGATTTATACATCCAAAAATTGTTGGTGGTGCTCCCACAGCCTAAATATAACAGAATATTTAACAGAAGAGAAAGTAAGGCTATTCTTGGGGCACAGTTATATATGAATTCTTATAAATAAAGTAAAACATAACTTTTATTTATTATATAAAACTCATACCAGGTACATACAAATAATGGCGAAAATATAATAGACAATTGCTGCAAAGTACCCCACACACCAAAATATTAGTTATATTGAATGTGCTTAAATATTGCAACAGATACCATAGAAATTGGTATATAGGCTACACAGTATGCAATCATATGATCCCCATTAAACAGTACAATATATGTCTACAGAACCTGGTATTCTTGAGTGGTCCCCCACATTAATACTAACCAGGCCTATCATTGGATCGCTTCCAAGATCAGACGAGTTTGGGCATAATCAGTGAAGTATGACTGTAGACCATCGCTACTGAAAATTCATGGGGATTCACCTTATGCACACGGTCTGAGCCTATTATAAAATGTAGGACTATTCTCAACAGAGAGGTCCAATTGCTTTGTTACTTTATGAGGTGATCAAGCCTCGATGCGGGCGAAACGCGCGTCCTCTCTTACTACATGACAATCTGCTGATATTCAGGACAACCCAGCCAGTGCACGGACTGGGCTCCATCGTATCCCACACTGGTAACGTATAAGGCTGACAATACTATGTCTGTCCAGCCGGTTAGACTTATGAAGTCTTAGCCTGTCCCACACTCTATTTCCCCTTTCCATAGTTTTCCCCTATTGCTACTTTGGATCTGTATATAACTTACTCCTGTGACATAGCTTGCTTCCCATTTATGGCTGCTACCTTCTATACATCCTCCGGGATTTCTGTGTGTGGCATGTATTAGAGCATGGAGGTTGTATGCTACTCTGCCCTACTGTAGCACTATATGGAACCTTTGGATATTTTCAGTTGAGGCAGAACTATTGTTTTACTATAGGGGATTTACCTGGACAGGGAAGGTTCATGCAATTATCACCAATACTTATAATAATGTGATGATTGCTTCTAGTACATGTGTACGTTATGTGTTTTTTCAGGCTCTGTTACTTTGTGTGTCATTAATGTAGAGTTCCTATTTTATGTACATTTGGAACTCAGTCAAATTTTATTACAGTTACCTATGTGATGTTTTCTATAAGCTGAAACCCAATAAGATTCGGGGAAAAAAACCGAACGGAACAGAGTAGAACCGAGCCTGCACATCCCTACAATCTATATATGTTTATGTTGTATATGCCAAATTGATTGCAGCACAAGCAAGACATGCCTATGCATCACCTGTCTTGACAGCAACGAATTATCAATTGGACCTCTCTGTTGAGAATAGTCCTACATTTTATAATAGGCTCAGACCGTGTGCATAAGGTGAATCCCCATGAATTTTCAGTAGCGATGGTCTACAGTCATACTTCACTGATTATGCCCAAACTCGTCTGATCTTGGAAGCGATCCAATGATAGGCCTGGTTAGTATTAATGTGGGGGACCACTCAAGAATACCAGGTTCTGTAGACATATATTGTACTGTTTAATGGGGATCATAGGATTGCATACTGTGTAGCCTATATACCAATTTCTATGGTATCTGGTGCAATATTTAAGCACATTCAATATAACTAATATTTTGGTGTGTGGGGTACTTTGCAGAAATTGTCTATTATATTTTCGCCATTATTTGTATGTACCTGGTATGAGTTTTATATAATAAATAAAAGTTATGTTTCACTTTATTTATAAGAATTCATATATAACTGTGCCCCAAGAATAGCCTTACTTTCTCTTCTGTTAAATATTAAGGTAGTGTGTTTTCACAAGGCATGGGTTGGGTCCACTGGTCCTCTGTGTCGAAGCTGGATTATTGACTGTGACAAGATCAGTTTAAAATTGGATCACAGCGACGCCATCTTGCGACTGGCCGCAGGACGCCATCTAGGAAATGAGATCGCAAGACGCCATTTTGCGAATGGCCGCCTAAGCGCCATTTTAGATAAACTCACACTTTAGTACATGTGGCGATATTACTATTAGCATCATGCGATTGCATCTGTGACCATCCCCATAAGTTACGGCGATTCATCAAAAGCCCATTTCATGACTTTACGTAGTTTGGGTGCTCTGGATAAAGTGTGTGTATTATTATAATTCCCCTAAAGGATATATTTCAGAAATGGCTGTACAGTATGTCAAAATTGGATTGCATTAGCTAAACAGAGCAAATGGCCACGTGACAACTAGCCTGTGTAGACAAGCTTCATGTACATAACGTCTGCTCTCACTCCAGGTGGCCCTGCTCGAATACAGCAAGAGGGTCATTTGTAGCACCTTACATTAGCAGGATTCCTACAATAAAATACCTTCAAAGCCAAGAGTGTTATCTGAGGTTTGGGTCTTGTAGCTGTGCTAATTTGCATCCACACAGGCCCTGGGAGAACAAAGACCAGTATTTTGGAGCCTGAAAAGGGTGGGGGCTGCTGGGGCATGAGCAAGTCATGGAACTATAATGCTCAGCATTCCACACTGCTAGGTGTTCTCATACACACATTAATACGCACAATTGCGCTGTTTACTAGTCTCATATTAGCGAATGCATAAGATCCTGTATGAAAACTCTGAATATTAGCTTCATGCACACGCATCTGCCCCAAGTTAACTAGCATCTTTACATCAAACCCCACATACTCACACATTACATATTCACATACAAGGTTCCATAAGCTTTAAGGTATAAGATTCAAGTATGCACATTTACTATAATTGCTATGAAATAAAGATTATTTCGTAACTAAGGTTTTATACGTGATAAGTAAGCCATGTTTGGTATTGTACTGATGCGGACTCATTTTACAGAATTCCGGTAATATCGATGGAGAGATCGCAACATGCATTCTCAACTTATGGACCGCAGAGACTTCAAGCAACAAAATGTACATTATATGAACAACTGTTAGGATTTGCATGGGGCGGGAAACCAGAGACCACTAGTTGTTAGAGGCTGGATCGTGTCTATTTGAACCAACCTGTTAAATGCCTTGTAACATATGCCCTCTCCTTTAGGACCAATGGTATTAGCAACAAACTTCTCTATTGTGTTGTTTATTTCTGGGGGGTATAAATATGTGTGCTCTGACCCTGGGTTCCTAGTCTTCGTGCTGGATGCTGATTGACGTGGGGTATTCTTGCTGATGCCCAACATCTGGACCAGAGAGCACTGCGTATGTATAATTGTACTTGGGTCTGTATAATCTCTTTGCGTATTGTTGAAAAGGAGGACAAGCAGTCGCACAGGGGTATAGCAATACCAGATTAATATACAATAGGGGTACAAAGCAGTCAGGGGGTGCTCCCTGGAGTAATGGTAATATGGTAAAGAAAACGAAAGACGAGAAAGGACCCCAACAAATGAGGCACACCCCAAATGGAAAAAGAACGCAAGTTTAAACTATAGAAGAGAAATATAAATGTGAAAACTAATTAAAAATACACTTTATTAATATTAATAAAATCAGTAGTAGATCTATAGGCAAGAGTCACACTCTATGGCAAGAGTCATGCAACCAATATATAACACATATCAAGACAGTGAAGACAACATAAAAACATACATAATTCAAAATCGCGTTGCACGGTAGAGCTTATAATAGTGATCCAATAACCAAACTAATGGATCTGGATGTTATAAAGGCATAGAGACTAATCGGGAAATCACCAGATATGGGATATTCCCCCTCAAAGATATTGTGGGGAATTAATGGTCAGCGATTGTATAATATTCTATCGCCATATATATATGTATACAGAATACATATACGTAACAGCTCAAATATACAATGAGTCAATACAAGAGATAACTCCTAATCCAAAATGTTGCAACACAAAGAATAATCCTCTACATCAGGGGATATATTTAATCACAAACATGGCGAAAATGTAACATGACATAACACATAATCAACGAAAACATAACACAATTAAAAAGCTGTACACCACAATCAATAACTGACCCCGTATCATCAAAGGTCCAGTATGAAATGTATATAGAGGCGTCCCTCTGTTAGATGTGTGAGAGCATATAATATGTATAAGATTTGAGAAACAGAGCGTATGCGCTTATAGTTCAGATACTGCTGTTCCACATCACTGAAATCAGAGGATGTGGAATGAGTTTCACTGTCACATGGCATACATAGAAACAGTGTAGGCTGCCTCTGCTATTAGTGCAACTGATTCCAAATGCAAATGTCATACCTAGAATCAACTCCAGACCTTTTACCTGCTTAATTGATAATGAAATAACGAGGGAATAGCCCACACTTGTCCATGAAATAGCTTTTGAGTTGATAGTCCCATTACTTTTGGCCCCTTAAAAAGTGGGAGGGAAGAGAAGAGTATGCAGAAGGAAAGGAACTGCTCATGATCCAAAACATACCACCTCATCATTGAAGCATGGTGGTGTTAGTGTCATGGCGTGGGCATGTATGGCTGCCAATGGAGCTGGTTCCCTTGTATTTATTGATGATGTGACTGCTGACAAAAGCAGCAGAATGAATTCTGAAGTGTTTCGGGCAATATTATATGCTCATATTCAGTCAAATGCTTTAGAACTCATTGGACGGCGCTTCACAGTGCAGATGGACAATGACCCGAAGCATACTGCAAAAGCAACCAAAGAGTTTTTTAAGGCTAAAAAGTGGAATGTTATGCAATGGCCAAGTCAATCCCCTGACCTGAATCCGATTGAGCATGCATTTCACTTGATGAAGACAAAACTGAAGGGAAAATGCCCCAAGAACACGCAGGAACTGAAGACATTTGCAGTAGAGGCCTGGCAGAGCATCACCAGGGATGAAACCCAGCATCTGGTGATGTCTATGCGTTCCAGACTTCAGGCTGTAATTGCCTGCAAAGGATTTGCAACAAAGTATTAACCACTTAACTGACAAATTCTTTTTCCAAAAACCGCTCCAAAATTGTCGGTTTCTTTTATGATTGAATTAGGTCAAGAACATAATTTTAAACTTATCCATCACTATTTTAGTTGAAAAATTTTTTTTTTTTTTAAACCCAGTATACCATAAAAATAGCAATTTTTATGTTATACTGTAGTGATGGCATTTGACAGCTGTACCATTGATGGTTCAACCATCGTTAGAAGCCATCAATTGTTTAGCGATTGGGCAAGATCTGTGTAGACCACAATTGTCGATGTTTCCTAAACATCGATTGATGGCTACCATCGATGGGTGCAACATTGATGGCCACCAGCAATGGCAAACCACTAGTTTTCAGTCAGACCATCGATGTTTGCAAACCACCGATGGTTGGTTGACATCCCTAAACAGAGGCTCTGCGATATCTAACAAACATATATGTGTGTTTATATATATATATATATACATATATATATATATATATATATATATATATATATATAAAGAATAAAAAATGCGGAACGGCACTCAGTGAGACTTCACAACTGGATAAATGACAGCACAGCTCTGCTTAGGGTCAACGTTTCAGTGTAGACACACTTTTATCAAGACATACTTACGTATGTCTTGATAAAAGTGTATCTACACTGAAACGTTGACCCTAAGCAGAGCTGTGCTGTCATTTATCCAGTTGTGAAGTCTCACTGAGTGCCGTTCCGCTTTTTTTTATTCTTTATGTCATTTTTTGGAAAAGGCACCGGAGCATTGCCGTTCTATTGCGAGTGCCGGGCCGGTTTGGATTCTATATATATATGTATAGAACATATATGTGTATATGTATATATATATATATATATATATATATATATATAGAACATATATGTGTATATATATATATATATATATATTTATGCATATATATATATATATATGCGCATATACATGCATGTATATTATTATTATCCTTTATTTATATGGTGCCACAAGTGTTCCGCAGCGGCTTACAAAGTACATAAACAAATAATTTGACAACTGACTACAGTACAAAATAGGACATGGATAATATACATTGATACATAAGTGACCATAACACCTAGATATGCAATAGAGCGTAAGCAACCAAGTGTTAGGGGCCCTGGTGGGGGGTAAGAAGTAGGCGAAAGTAAAGTAAGGAGAAGCACAAGAGGGTAGAGGCATATATATATATATATATATATATATATATATATATTTTATTATGGCCAGGCCCCTTATAAAAGTGGGCATTATGGGGGAGGAGGAGCAGCTGAGGCTGGAGGGAGTGGCCCGGATACTTAGAACAGCGGCGGCTACCAGAGCCGCCGCTGCTGTCTATACACGGCCAGTGATCACTGCCGGAGCTACAGCGGGAGGGTGTCCTGCTGGCGGCCCAGACCGATAGCACAGCGCTGCTTCTGCCCAGCCAGTGATCACTATGTGATCACTGCTGTGCCGGAGCCACAGCGGGAGGGTGTCCCGCTGACGGCCCGGCTACTCAGCAGTAGCGGCGGCGGCTACCATAGCCGCGCTGCTGCTGCTTCTACACAGTGATCACGCTGATCACTGTGTGTTCCCGGTGCCGCAGCGGAAGGGTGTTCCGCTGGCGGCTCCGATACATAGCAGCAGCAGCGGCTACCAGAGCCGCCGCTGCTGCTTCTCACTGAAGGGGGTGGGGCCGGCTGGGCTGCCCGATCACTGCTGGCCACAGTGATCAGGATATACTGGAGCCTGCAGCCGCGCCGGGAGGGGGGTGCCGCCAGATGCCCGATCACTGTGGCCAGCAGTGATCGGGACACAAAGGAGGGGGAGCCGCGGGTGTAGAGGGACCAGAAGGTCCCTCTGATATAGGCGGCAGTGGGGAGATTAACTTCCCGTAGCCGCCTAGTGGCCATTCCTGACTGGTCGTATCAGATACGACCATGTCAGGGAAAGCCCAGCCTGGTGTGGTCGTATCTGATACGACCATGCCAGGCAAGTGGTTAAGTAAATGGTTGGAACTGGAGCCGGTTTATGTTGGAGCTGGAGCGGCCGAAGCAGGCCAGCTCCGGTTCTACCGGAGCTGGCCCGCTTCGGCTCCAACATGACAGTCAGATACCCACCGCGGCCTGGCCCCTGAGAGAGGATCAAGAGGAGCCGCGGATCGAGAGGAGCAGCGAGGAAGAGAAGCGGCCAAGGAAACAAGGTAAGTAAGCGGCTGTGGTGGTATGGGTTGCGGGGAGCAAGGATGAGACACACACTGGGGGAGAGGAGCAAGGCTGAGACACGCTGGGGGGGAAAGGCTGAGACACTCTGGGGGGGAAAGGCTGACACGCTGGGGGGAGGTAAAAGGCTGAGACACATACTGGGGCTGGGGGAGCAAGGCCGGGACACACACACTGGGGCTGGGGTGGGGAGAGGCTGACACGCTGGGGGGCAAAGAGGGTGACACACTGGGGGGGAAAGAGGATGACACGCTGGGGGGGGAGAGGCTGACATGCTCGGGCTGGGGGAGAATGAGGCTGACACGCTGGGGGGGGAATGAGGCTGACACGCTGGGTCTGGGGGGAGAGAATGAGGCTGACACGCTCGGTCTGGGGGGGGCATTGAGGTTGACATGCTGGGGTTGGGGGGGGGAGAATGAGTCTGACATGCTGGGGGGAGAATGAGGCTGACACGCTGAGGCTCGGGGGGAGAATGAGGTTGACATGCTGGGGGAGAGAATGAGGCTGACACGCTGGGTGGGGTGAATGAGGCTGACACGCTGGGGCTCGGGGGGAGAATGAGGTTGACACACTGGGGCTCGGGAGGAGAATGAGGTTGACACACTGGGGCTCGGGGGGAGAATGAGGCTGACATGCTGGGGGAGAGAATGAGGCTGACACGCTGGGTGGGGTGAATGAGGCTGACACGCTGGGGGTGGGGGGGGGGCTGTTCTAAGTATCCGGGCCACTGCTCCTCCTCACCCATAATGCCCACTTTTATAAGGGGCCTGGCCATAATAATATATATATCTGTATGCATATATATGCATATATATATATGTGTATATATATATATATATGTGTATATATACGCGCATATATATATATGCATATATACGCGCATATATATATATGCATATATACGCGCATATATATATATGCATATATACGCGCATATATATATATGCATATATACGCGCATATATATATACATATATACGCGCATATATATATATATGCATATATACATATATATATGCATATATAATATCCATATATGTTATATATATATGCATATATATATATATATGTTCTATATATATATATATACACACACATATATGTTCGATAGATATCGCAGAGCCTCTGTTTAGGGATGTCAACCAACCATCGATGGTTTGACTGAAAACTAGTGGTTTGCCATTGCTGGTGGTCATCAATGTTGCACCCATCGATGGTAGCCATCAATCGATGTTTAGGAAACATCGACAATTGTGGTCTACACAGATCTTGCCCAATCGCTAAACAATTGATGGCTTCTAACGATGGTTGAACCATCAATGGTACAGCTGTCAAATGCCATCACTACAGTATAACATAAAAATTGCTATTTTTATGGTATACTGGGTTTAAAAAAAAAAAAAATTTTCAACTAAAATAGTGATGGATAAGTTTAAAATTATGTTCTTGACCTAATTCAATCATAAAAGAAACCGACAATTTTGGAGCGGTTTTTGGAAAAAGAATTCGTCAGTTAAGTGGTTAATGGGGACTGGATCGGCGGGCAGCGGCGCTGTCGGATGCAGGCAGCCATGGGCCCCTGCACCACAGCTGGCCCCAGTGCAAGGCACTGGCTGCACCACCCCCTGCTCGGCACTACCGAGTCACAGCATGGCTTGGCTAGAGGGACTGTTTAATGTGCAAGGAGGCTAGATGTACGAGGACACAATTGTATCTACTATATATGAAATGAATGGGTGTGGTATAAGAGATATACAGTAATTAGTTAGACAATGTCTAGATAGACACCAGATGTGACTCGGTAGCACCGAGCATCTTTTCGTGTGACTTTATACCTTGAAATGTGTCTTATTCGCACCTCAATGTGAAAAGGATGCACAAGCAGCCTCTGCTGATTAAAATGTGGCATGCCCAGTGGTGAGTTCCACCACTTCCTAGAGAAGTGGTGGAACTCACGCCCCCCCCCCCTCTGTTTTTTTTCACAATAAAGGAAAAACGCGTGTCGTAGGCACATGCGTCAGAAAAGGGGTGTGGCCACAATAGAAAGGGCGTCGTCACACAATAGTATTTCCAATTCAAATTGCGTCACACAGTAGCACAGTCTTGATTCACATTACACCTCCATTATTCATGTATAACACACAGCAGTGCCCCTTTTACACAATGCCTTCATTTGTGCCCCTAATACACAATGCCCACAGTAGTAGAGCCTCTTATACAATGCCCACAGCAGTGGTGCCCCTTATACAATTCCCCCAGAAGAAGCACCCCCTGAGTAATACCCCCAGTAGTAGTGCCCCCTGAGTAGTAATGCCCCCAATAGTGAAGCTGCTTACACAAAACAAAATTCTAATACTTACCTTAAGCCCCGCTCCGGTATCCGCTGCCATTTGGTCCGTCTGTCTGCTCCTCTCTGAACTATGGGAGAGACGTCAGGACGTCTCTCCCATAGTGCACTGCGTGAGCTGGATGTCGGAGCTCAGCAGTGAGCTCCAGCCTCCGTCGCCGCTGCGGTCCGCCTGGCTGCTCCGCTGAACTATGGGAGAGATGTCATGACGTCTCTCCCATAGTGCTTGTGGGGGGAGCCGAATGCCGGAGCTCAGGAGTGAGCTCCAACCTCCGGCTGCTGGCACTGCGAGGAAGGAGCCAGGCGCCCGCTGGTAACAAAATCTCAGCGGGCTCCCAGCAAATGGAGCCTCCCTGCAGCGCTGGGGTTAGGTGGGCTGGTGGAGGCGGAACTGGTTCCGTCTCCAAATAGAACTGACGGAATGCAGTTTCGCCCTGTTCCGGCCCACTTTAACCCCTGGGCATGCCTATATTCTCTGTATGACTGCGGGTGTATCTGTATGCTACATTACAGTGTCACATCGTTGTGCGAATAAGATGCATTTACAGATAGTCAAATGAATATATGCACATGGCACAGGAGTACCCCTTCTTGTCCTCTTTTTGTCATACTGTACATGCATAAATAGAGATCATGGTAGTAGCACACTCAGTTGATGAATACAGTATTTAATTTAGCTTTAAAAAGAATAATTTAATACTGTATTAATACGATATTATTATAATAATAAAAGTAGAGCAAAGATTTGGAGAATACAGGTAGTGAAATAATTAGATGCTTATAGACTGTAAATGGAGAGATAGGAGGGAATTCAACTAGTTGCGGTAATTTACCACGGGCTAATTGACCCCCCCGGGGCTATCCAGTTAGCCCCGAAGTGCGGCCGCTGGTAGCACTTATCAGGGATTTTTCTTTTGGACCTCAGCAGGCTCTGCAAAAAAATCCCCAATAATTAGCCTATATTCAGAAAGCAGGCAGTGAAAATACATAATCTGTGATAAATTCACGAACCTATGTGTTTAAGCCCGAAAACATAATTTTGCAGGTGCAAAAAACAGGCTCTAATTGACAACAGTACATTTTGCTTATTTGATAAGCAAATTGTCAAAGCAGGATATAGTTATGAGACCGGCGGCCTCTGGAGTCCCGACAAGGGAGTTAAGATAGGCATCGAAATACCAACACCTGTCTTAATCCCGACGCCGGAATCCAGGAGGACGCAGCCCGAACGAAGGTAAGCCCGGGGCGCCCTTAGTGTTAACCGCGGGAGGGTTAGGTAAGTTAGTGGGGCTTGCGTTAGGTTTTTTACATTTCTTTGTGGGGGGGGGGGGGGGGAGTAGGATTAGGCACCCCTAGGGGGGAGGGTTAGGATCAGGCACCACTGAGGGGGGGGTTTAGGCTTAGGCACGAAGGGGGAAACTTAGGTTTAAGCACTAACGGGGAGGGTTAGGCTACAAGAACGGAGGGTTAGGGGGAGAAGGGGGGAGGGTAAGTATATTTACCCGACCCCTGTCCGGATACCAACCATCGGGATGCCGCTGTCGGTATTGTGCAGAATGCATTCCGACAGCCGGCATTGCATACCCATTCCATTACAGCTATTTGAAAATATCACCAGTGTTCTCAGGAAGCAAAAATAGACACTCAAGGAACATAGGGAAATTGACACACAAAACCCCAAAGAAGGCAGAAAAAGACTGACAGAACCTCACAGGCGGTAGGAAAAGACTTACACTGCTTGAGGTTCTTTGAATTTCCCCACTTGCTGGATATGATACATTAGATCTCCTCCATTCACATACTCCATGACAAAATACAGACGATCCTAGGATCAGGAATAAGAATCAGAGAAACTTGCTTTGAAATTATCCCCTTGTGTATCCCAACATTCAAACCCTACAGACACATTCCTATCAGACTAGGACAAACAAGACTCAATCAGTTCTTACAACATATACAAATATGAAGCTGCTTACCACAGTCTGGAAGCAGGAGTGCAGCTGAGTCAGGAATGGGGGTTTTTCCGAAAGAGCTAGCACCCTCTTCTCCACCATAGTGCATTCTACATCATCATCTTGGATGACTACATCCTTCTTCAGAATTTTGACGGCATAAAGTTCATCTGCCTCTTTTCTTTCCGCTAACATCACCTAAAATGTCAGATGCAAAGTTTAATAATAATTCACTACGACTTTGTCCAGAAAGCATGAGCTCACCATTGCAGGAAACCATACCCCCTAATAACATGTGCCTGAAATCCCCTCACATAAGGAGAAACACCTGAAACACTACTCTTTTTACATAAGTACCTAAAACACTCAACTCTTTGAAAAGCTGCATAAAGCAAAACTACATTCCTTCTCAATTTCCAAAAACAATCACTTATTTTTTTTCCCAACTGCCTGAAATCTGTACCCATTTCACAAAAGCCAAACACCTTTAACCCAGGATTTCTAGTCACTCAACTTTTCCAAGACTATCTGGCACTCCCTGACACACTGCTCATTACAGTTCCCTGACAGTCTTCATAACATCGGTTTCATCCATCCCTGTTACATACTACTTTCAAAATTGCCTAATGCCCTTAACAAAAACCTTTATTGTCTGTATGGCACCCTCCATTATTCTACCATTGCCAGTCATGCATCCTTCGTTAACCTGACAACCCAACAACATCTCCCCCCACTAACATGATAGCCCAGCAACTCCTCCCCTAATATAACTTCAAACCACCATACCCCTAACATCAGTTCAGACCACCAGACCGTTAGCACCTCTCTTGCCTTAACGTTACTGCCCAACACCCCCCAACATGACTTCAGAGCACATTCTTGTTCAACATGGCCAGACCCTCCTTCCATCCCAACAAGACTTTAGAGAACTGCTCCACGTCACAAAAAGAGTTCAGAGCACCGTCCCCTTATTAGGACTGCCCAGCATCAAGCCCCCTACATGGCCACAATATAACCCTTTTAATGTTTTTGCGTCAAATACCTTTCCAAAGCTGCCTTTCCCTAAAACCATGAGGAAGATGAAGTCTGTTAATTTGACACTGTCTATGTTGTTAGATGGAACGTAGGCTCTCCGGTCACCTGTGGGGCTGATCACCTTGTTACCAGCTGGGCCCAGTTTGGCTTTCTGTAAAAATAAGTAAAACTTTAGTATAAAAATGTATATTATTATAAGTCTAAACTATTACCAGTCACGTGCAAAGTGCAGTCATTTGTGGTGGGACACTAAGCATTGAGACTTAACTTGATGCTTCACACTATTCTCAAAACCACAAAGTGCTGCTGATCTGAACAAAGACACTGCAAATCAGTACTCAACAAGTGGAAATGCCAACCCTCAGTAAAGTAATTAGTGCAGAAAATGTTTCAATATTTTATTATACATTTGCGCTTTTCTGCTTTGAACAAAGAGGACATATACTGTGGAAACCCTTCCCCACACATGCAGTTCATCAATATGTTAGTGTTCTGTTGCTTAAAGTTGACCTTACTGAATAGTTGTACACAACGACAGTCTATGATACTTACAACACAAGCTCTGTATACTTCATTCAGCATTTAATTCACAAGTTGCAGTCCCTTGCAGACCATCGTTAACCATTTTACTGCTTGAGAAGATTATTGTGTCACTGGTAATTGTAGCAGTTATTGGAGGGGTGGAAAAAACGTAGGTTCTCAGAATACGTAGCTCCCTCTAGTGTTGCCAAAGTATCCAGCAACAGCAGGCAGTGATAGAGTTAAGGCCTGGTGGAAGTGGATTGCTATGGAAATCCCTCATTATTTCAGAAAAGTAGGTTAGGGCAGAGCAGAAGCATGGATGGCCAGTGTGTTAGTTACTTAATGCTGAATCGTGCCCATGGGAAATACAAGCTTGTAAATTGAGGCAAAAGGAATAAACGTACTTCTTTATTATAGAAAGAAAATTCTGTCCTACTGCATTAGCAGACAAGCATATTTATAAGCATAATGTAATACTGTAAATTATGATGATTAGGACACAGGAAGTCATTATTAATGGCACTCTTGGGGTCAATGGTATGATAACAATTTTACATATAGATGTATTCTCTCTCCCTGTCTTAGGTCTGAGGTCTGATTTTACCTTTACATGGCCCCCGCAAGAGGTAAACAGTATACAGACCCTGGCTGCATATGTGCTGTGTGTGCCTCATGTTCATGTTCCTAAACTGATGGAAAGTAAATAGTACTGTCTTATAGAATCACACCTTTCTTTTACTGCTGAACACAACCACCCATTGCAGTACCACAGCTTGGTTCCTACCACATAACATTGCAATGCAGCCAATTCTGCAAAAATAGGGTCCTGGACTGCAAAAGTGATGATTTTGCAACAGAATTTAAAGAGCAACATTTTTAATAAGCAAAATCAGGCTGGTTTGGCTATAAGAAAATCACAGTTTTAAATCCCGAGGAAACTACCCCCCGCCCCCCATGCAAACTAACAAAAATATAAATACTTTTGAACTCTGACCCTATTAAATCTCCCCCCCTTCCCTTCAGAATACAGCAATTATATAATGCAACAAAATTGTATCAAAGAAACAGTATTTTAGATTTCTCGCCTTGGGATGCAAAATAACTGGGACCCCCTGGCAGCTGACACTGGTAAAGCAATAATAGATCTGACACTGAGATTACAGCTCTGTTGAAGGGTATTGTAAGACATTATTACTGAAATAGGCTTGTGTTAATAATGTCAATCAACAATGGCTATGTTAATGTAATGAATATTTATTGGAAGCTATCTGATAGAAACATTTTAATGAACTGTAAGTTTATATCTTTCTGCTGCCATCTGGTGGAAGAGTGCTATAGTGCATGTTTATTGGCAGATACTTTACAGCATTAGGCCTGTTGATATCAGCTGATGCTTTTAACATAAAACATAATAGGGACTTCAATTTTGCTCCTATATAAATAAACCATAACAGGATACCTTAACTTAGCTCCCTTTCAGGTTAATAAATCAAGAGACATCCAGAAAAAAAAAGATTTTATCTGACGTGTACAGATAAAAAAAAAAAAAAAAAGGTCATGGTGTTTAGATAAAAGATAGTCATCACATACGATTCTGAAATTACCATGGCTACAGATAAATATATATTTATATGTATTGTGGACAGGGGACTGCTACAGGTCAGAAGCTACTGTTGCTGTGTGCATGTTCCACTGAATGGTGGACACGGTTAGAAGCATCCAAATTGCAGCATGTATGGGATTTAACAATGAAGGAGGTAAACATAAGAATGTCAACGTTATGACCATATCGTCCCTGGTGGCCCAGCGGAGACTTACTTTGCCCCCGACAATTGAAGCTAATCTAGCACTGCTTCTGGGCCCTGGCGGTCATGTGACTATGACATCCGGGTCAGAGCTGTGATCCGCCGGCAAGTTTTTGGTGGAGTTTTCCTGGCCTCGCAAGGTCAAGCTTCGGTAAACATCAGCTTCTGCAGCCTGGCCAAAGGAGCAACCGTCGCGACCGATAGTTTATGCACTGGGATCACTGATGCAGCAAGGAGTTGTCTGTTTCCTACAGACACCTCCTGCTGCATTAGCATTTTAGATGGACGGAATTGCACAGACACTTGTGTGCGGCTCTGCAAATCCGTCCATCTCTTAAGCGGGTACTCTGTCTGCATCTGCTCTCCAATACCAGTCTCCAAAATGCCAGCATAATAAAAAATATAATTATTTAAATGGAACTCTGCTTAATATCAAATCGCCTTAGTGAACGCCTGCATTCATCAGAACTAAGCAGAAGGTCAGACTATGCAGCAATTCAAGAAGTTAATTAATCCCTGTTGAGCAAATCTCATAACCTACTTTACCAAAGCATAAATTCTAGTGACCTGGCAAGAACCACAAGACCCGAAACTTATGCATGGGTACACACTAGACTAGACAATATATCGTGTCTAGGGACAATCAACAATATTTTGACCTGAGCATCTTTAAGTGTGTATACCCAATTAATCTTTCTAAAACTTGTAGTACAGGTACATCGCATCGGTCGTGCTGCACAGCAGATGCTATATATATATATATATATATATATATATATATATAAAATGACCGGTAGATATATATATATATATATAAAATGACCGGTAGCTCACGATCCTCTGAACAGACATATCATTTGGATGGGAACAATTATTGTTTAGTGTGTATGTATGATATTGTGCGTTATCAAATTGTTCAAGTTGCAATCTGTTCCCTAAATTGTCAACTGAGCCATCTACTATTTTCAATATGTTAGGGCATTAAAGCTTAAAGAGCCATCTCTTCCCACAATCTCCCAAAAAAGAAGCCCCAGTAACTACTCACACCCAAAAACACCAGCTGGGGTAAATGAGCAAATCATTACATAATTTTGGCATCCAAAGAATACAAAATAATACAAGGAAAACAATACAAAACTTAGGAATATTATTTCCAAAGGAAAGAATAACAGTGGGTATATTAATGTTCTAATTTGTCCAACATGGGAGGTGGGCTTAGAACGTGGAGATACGAGCACATATTTTTCAATAGAAAAGTAGTTAAACTCTTAAAATGTGGGATTCCTCTTTGCCATCATTCTAGTAAATGCATACTGACAATAAAAAAGATTTATAGCAGCATCCTACTAACCAAAATTATTTCCAAAACTCCTGAGCCTTTCTGGATTGTGACATCAGCCTTTGAGAACATCAATATGCCCTTCAGTCTAATTTTATTATTTCCCTAGAAAATTCCTCACTATATTTAATCCAGCCTATACTATGTGTACTGCCCCCGTAATACTGCAAAGGTTAGAATTAGTATATTTAAGGCATCTATGTAGTACAAACACAGCTAGCAAAGGGAACAAATTAAAAATTGGGTCCATGTTAGAAAAGGCAATTGTATATTAGCTATTGCAATAGAGATCTATAGCTAATGAAATCTTATTTCACTAAAGTCAGATACATGCACATGAAAAAGCTGGCGACATGAGGAGAAACAAAAATAAAACTGCTGATTTTTTGGGTGTAGTTCCCCTCTCATTTTTTTATTTTAATGGAAAACGGCCCCCTCCATCACTGCAGAGCTAAGTTGGATGCTATGTCTGACGTCAGTAGTTGGCTCATGCTCATACACTGATAAACAGCAGAGGGGGTAGTTACAGTGCCTCTGAACACACAGCAAAAGTGTTATTTGGAAGGCATGCCAGCCATCTTACTTCCATCAGTATGGACGCACCTTATCTTGGGTTCGAGTTTTTCCCTGCAACCATAGGGAGAAAACTTTGAAATCAGCATTAAATTCATGTCTTACAGATGAATTACACCTTCCCAACACATTACCTGAAAAGCAAAATTTACCTGTAGAAGGGACATGTTATAGCCTGCAAAGTGTGTAACAAAGTGTGTAACAAAATTCTCTCATTAATGAGTCATCTTTATACTGTATACGGCTGTAGGGACCTGCCACAATTCTTGCTGTCTAAGTGAGAGTCTTCCAGGAAGCCTTCCTCATGTACATATGGTCAGATAATACCAATAAAAGCTAGCAGGAAGGGATATTCATAATTAAGTAATATATTGTTCAATGCAGATGACCTATAACAGAGCTTTGTACCCAATTTCTTTATTTTCTCTCTTTAAGCTCCTTGTTAAAGTGCTGGTTTGTATAGTAGGGTTAGGTACAGGATGCTGATGATCAGAATCCCGACAGCGGCATCCCAACATATTTTGGTAAGTATTTTAGCCCATATCTTTACCCTAACCCACCTATCCCGCAGCCTACCCTTAACCCACCCCTCCTGGAGCCTTATTCTAAGCATCTCCTCCCACAGCCTAACCCTCCCCCAGTGCCTAACCCTAAACCTAACCCACACTGGCGGTATCGTGACCATTGGCATTCTGATGTTCGGGATCCTGACTACATCTCGGATAGTAATATTACACATGTACTCAGCAAAAAGACAGGAGACACTAAATGGCTTTTTTAGAGTTGGGAACAAATCCAGATAAAGGACTCGCTCCTGGGGGGTGGGGGGAGATATTATGGTGCTGAGGTGGAAATATAAAATGTCCAACCTGATTTAGAGGGGTTGGGGAGCCTAACTGTATACTGTATAAGGAAGAGCTGACCAGTTGTGTCTACTAAACCACATAATGTGCCATTTCTCGCACTCTGGTGGTTGCTAGAAGTAGAATACAGTGCTATCATAGGAGTCAGCTCTGGGGGTGGTGCTAGAGCACCACCAATATTTGTGCAGCTGCAGCCACTGACCACTTAAATGCATGGCATATGTCAGTTATATGGGAGCGAGGACATGCAAGCACTCCCAATCATTTCTCAAATTTAGTTACTATGGTACCATGTGCTTGTAAACCACTTTTAAAATAACCATAAACATATGTAAAAATAGAATTGTAAGGTCTTAAATATTAAATATTTTGAACACACATTTGCTGAGGAGTTCTCTTTTATTCTTTGTTTTCGTCAAATGTCTCTATGATAGACGGAGGATTTTAACTGGACTTTAATATGAGTCACACATAACCTATTGGTTCTTTAGCTCTGTGCACCCTCCAGGCCTGAATACCCATTTTGTTACTGAATTGTAAGAAAAGTGTAGTTGTACTGACTTATGCCTTAATTCCACTTTTCCCACATTACAACTATATGTACCTTGATTTACTCTGATCCCCAACCAAAACAAGTATGAGTCGCCACTGTTTCGTGATGTTTGTTGGAACACTCTGAAAGTCTGAAAAATCATTTGGATAATCTAGAACACATTCCATTAAACGCCCATCCAAACTGTATTAGTGGCTATGCCTGATAGCAAGGAGCCAGGGACTGAAGAACATGTTCTCAGTTTGGGAGGGAGCAAAATACGTTAGGCTACTTTATACTACACTTCACAACATGAAGTTGTTGTAATGGGGGGGTAATTTTACATAAGCTCCAACATATCATATACTATACACATTGGGTTGCAGGATAAAAAACACACCATACAAAAAAGATATGTTTTCTATTTAAAATTTGCAAAATATGAAATATTTTTAACAGTAAAATGTATAATCAGCAAAGTTAAAAGCTGTTGCTTCTCAGATATTAGGAAATCAGAAAGAGGGAAGGCCTTTGCCTGGAAACATTTCAACGCACACAATGTATTGTTGTGCTGACTGAAGCCTCACTACACCAACTGCAAAGTAAAGTTCCACCAGAGCCACTAATTAGTGGTAACATTACAGACTTTTTTCCTAAGCACTGCATAAGACAACATACTGGACGATTTAAGATCCAGTAACTTATAAAATAATCACATATTGTTTAAAATTAACATGATCATAAATTTAGCATAAATCAGTCAGAAGAGTGCAGCAACTGATAGTTTTGACTAGATAATATACATGCAAATCCACATTCCGCAAGACAGGACATGCAGAGATCCTCAGTTACTGTACTACTAAATTCTCAGAAGTGTCAGGATCAGACACTGCAACCTTAGTCTAAATCATAATGTAGATTTGGTGGCAGGAGAGTAAACAATATATATAGCATGCTGTATAGACGACCATATATACCTCACACTGCAGGCCAACATACATGAAAGAATATATATGCCATTTTCATGTATCATGGTTGATACATAAGTTTGGTGTGTGATTTAAGGACGCACCTTGTAAGGAAACATACCATGGGTGAAATTTATTTAAAAAAAAAAATAGTTATTCAAAAAAATGCACACCTATATTAGCATTAAAACTCCTATAAAAAAAAAACTAAAAAACGCAAGTTCATATTGGTATAGGAATTAAATGCAAACAAAAGAGAATAGAAATTATTTACTTTATAATGTCTTAATGTACTGTATATTTTGCCTAGGATTGGGGATTATGATCATATATGCCATTTGTGTATTACAAAAACTGAGCAATTTTTGCTATATTGACCGTACCTAATTTAGATATCAAAGCCATAAGAAGATAAATGTTGCTTTTGTCAATAAAAATATTTTGCTTATAGGGTGTGGTAATATCCCACATAATCTAAACACTTGTAAATGTCACCCATTATAAGACACTAATCTGTAGACAGACATGTTCAGAGAAAAAATGTAGTCAATTTGTGACTAGGAACAGAGAATCTTATTTCATTTATACCCCTTATTTCATTTAGTCTTCATCTAGGGCTCACCCACATGTAGCCCAGCAGATGAGAATGCTCATAACAGTACAGAATATTTCAAGAAATACACACTTTTGTTTGGCACATAGTGATCTGTCCATTTGTGTGACTATAGTAGTGAGGAAATGGTTCCATGTGAAAGGGGACAGCGTCATGATGTAAGGAGGTGGGGGAGTTTAGAAGAAGCTAGAGAGTGGAAGGAGAAGGTTCCCCAACAGCACATTAGTAGTGAGGCTCCTATCACACATTTGCAGGAAGACATCTAATGATGTCAGATACACCTTTATATGAAACAAAGATGAAACATTCAACTTATTTTAACCGAAGAATTGACTTCCTGATATTTTGTGGCCAGTGCCGATGATGACACACCAAGTGTTTCCTAATAACCGTTTAAACATGTCTGTTTACAGAATGTGAACTGTCTCTTTAGTATCCAGTATAACATTGGTAATATTTCCTGTGATGGTAGAAGACACGGTGCATACTTAATTATGTCATGGTGAACCTTCGCTCACATTGAAAGAACAAGAGTGAAAAAGTACCACAAGGACAAAACATTTTGTGAAGGTATGGTATGGGGGGTGTGAAGGAAGAGCCAGGGAGAAAGGGGCTACCTTTAGAAAGTGGATATTTTTTATATGACAGCCCTGGAAGACAGAAAAACTGCATGGTTAGTTAGTGACAAACAGTCTTTATAATATAATATGTGTTCGCTCACAAACACCATGACATAAAAGAACAGGATGGAACTGATCAAGAACAATGAATGATGGCCCTCAATAAGAAGACCATAGGTTGATTTCAAGGTTAGTTCTGACGGAAAACAAGACACAAACAATACTGAAATTACTTTAACTCAAACATTTGTACTGTAGTGGAGAAATACTTCATTTATGGTTTCATTACACACACCTGGAACTGAAAAATATTGATATTTGTAATTAAAAGCTTGGTCCTTTGAGGGGGGTGCGGGACAGGTTAAAGGATGACTCCAGCCAACACTACATTTTTAGTTCTGGGTTCCCCAAAAGATAAGTGTTGTGCTCTACTTCCTACTAAGCAAGCTTTTCTCATATTAACATTTCTGTCGTTACCTCTCCCCTGGGAACTCCTTAATTGCATGAATTGGAAAATTACAGGGAAAGGGCATCAACTGTTTAAATCAGTAGAAGTAGGTGAGAATTGCTATCCAGGTGACAATGGATTGAAGATCAGAAGAGCTGTGTATTTTATTAGCTTAGGTGGAAGTCTTTTTTTTTTTTTTTAAAGCTACACTGGAGCACTTATACAGCAAGAGCAGTATTTAGGACCTTACAATATATTCAGTATAAATGTTCACTATTCTTTTAACAACTTTATGGACAACATCTTTCAAGACACACACGATACACTTATTTCAGGAAATGTGCGCTTCTCTTGTTGCAGACAGTGACCTACCTATATGTGTGACTGTGGATTTAGGACCAACGCAGACAAATGTTTGTGACCAAGGAAAGGTGTACTCATTGATATTTATACAAACCCTAGTAAATAGAGGTCACCTCACCCACCAGCTCCCACTGTGCCCTCTCTTCCTCACCCACTCCTAACCCATTAAATGTACCACCTCCATTCCCAGCCTTCTCTCCCACGCCTAATGTGCAAGGCGTGCGCAGTACACGTTAGGCTTGTCATGCTACAGCTGCAATTAGGTAATCTCAAACATGCGTGATGACCTAATTTAGATCAGGGACCAATTTTACAATAATAGATATGAAAATAAATAAGGACCCAGCTGTCCCCCCATCTGATAAACACCACAAAGAAGTACTTGGTGGTTCTTGTTTCACCTTTCCAAAATGGATTCTATTTGTAGGTTTTGACAAAAAAAAAAATATGATGCTGAGAAGGCTTTTGATAGAGTCTACTGACCTTTCATGACTCATGACTCTCTTCAGCTTTGGTTTTAGAGGTAGATTTCTCAAAGCCATTAGGGCCCTTTATCATAATCCTTCTACCTCATTTCTTGCAAGCGGAATGCTCTGGTTATAAAATCAACAATGACAAATCGGAAGCTTTGCCTCTACATATCCTGAAGAAATCCCTGGATCTTCTTCGTCTTAGTTTCAATTTTTACTGGCGCTCGGAATCCATTAAATACTTAGGCGTCCATCTTACAAAATCTTACCACGGCCTTTACAAGGCAAATTACCCCCCCCCCCCGTTCAGGGCCATCGAACAAGACCACTCTCACTGGCGGACAATGTTCATTTCTTGGATCGCCCGTATCGGCGCGATTAAAATTAATGTTCTCCCCAAACTTCTCTCTCTCTTCCAGACTCTTCCTATAGCAGTCCTTCCCGTGTTTTTTCTTCTTTACAGGTGCTTTACAGCAAATTTATTTGGAACCACAAGAGACCTCGTATACGTCGAGTTGTCCTCTTCAAGAATCCTTCAGTTAGTGGTCTATGTCTCCCTTCATTATTCAAATACTACCAAGCCTCTAGACTTAGTCAGTTAGTTGCCTGGTACTCTCCTAAGGGAATCAAACGATGGGTTGGTTGATCTTGAATCAGCACTTACTAAAGTCCCCTCTGTCTCAAACTTACCGTTTCTTCCTAGGAAAATCAGGCCTCTATCTATCTCATCTGTCCCCTCTGTTCTCACCCTTCCTTTCTCCCAGGTCACTCACCCCATATGGCTTCTATATGGTCAGCAGCGGGCATTACACGCTTTCATCACATCCTAGGAGGCTTTGCCCCACAATCTTTTACGGAATTAAGAGAGAAAAACTCCCAGTGTCTTGTTTTTATCAGTATCTTCAAATCCATCACTTTATTTCTTCGTCCCTATTTTCTCCAGCTTCATTAGAAAACCCCATGGCTATGGAACGTCTTTGTATCTACAGGCCAACGGATAAGGGTATTATTTCTCAAATTTATCACTCTATCTTAGTCCAGGACTCACTTTTCTTAGAAACACACAAGCAGTGTTCGGCAACAGATTTAGTTATCTCTCTAGGGGATGACATGTGGGAGGAAATTTGCCTTAATATATCGAAATGTTCGATCAGTGTCTCTATTAAAGAAAACTCTTACAGGGTCTACACTCGGTGGTACCTTGTTCCAGAGCCTCTCCACCAAATATATCCCCACTCCTCGAATCTCTGCTGGAGAAAGTGTGGACAAGTCGGTTCCTTTTTTCATATCTGGTGGTCCTGTCCACATATTGTCCCTTTCTGGTCCATGGTCCAATCTACCTTATCATCTATGGTCCCCCTTGCTACCCCTCTCGCCACTGCCTCGCTTCTTCTGTGTGCCCCAGTCCATCTAAACATGAGAATAAATTGGTCCTACATATCTCCTGTGCTGCCAAGTACCAGATCTCTAGATCTTGGAAGCAGCCACACCCCCCCAACTTGACAACAGTTTCTCAATCGCATCTGGTATGTGGCTAAAATGGAATACATAACGAGCCTCCAAAGCAACACGGTGGACAAGTTTAATGCAATCTGAACTCCTTGGTACAGCACCCAAGGTGTGACCCCCTCCTGGCCTTTCCTAATTCTCTGCTATTTTTATCTACTTATTTATTTTTATTTTCTCCTCCCTTAGCTCCTCAGCCGTCTTCCCTCATTTCTCATTCTTTTTCCCCCAGCTCGCTCCTCCCCCTCTCTCCACTCCCTAGTTTATTTCATTTTTTATTTAATCAAATATATATATAATTTTTTTTTCTCATTTTGTAATTCCCGACTATTTCTTTTTAGTGGCTTTCTTTTTTTCATTTTATTTTCTATTATGGAAATACATTTTAATGCCTGTTAACTGTTTCTTTTTTTCTCTTTGTGTTTGAGATGTCTATCTATGTATGTAAATTATTTGTTGTTTCTTTTATCCTCTAAAATTTTTGGGGATTGAATCTCTGTTTGTTTGATATTGATCTCCCAATAAAATTATGTGATTATAAAAATAAAAAAAAATAGGCACTTGAAATAAAAATGCACATTTTTTCACTGTCTCAATTTTGACTCTTCCTATGCGTAGGAAGAATATAGTAACCCAAAAATGGCCTACAAATTAAAAAAATAGACAACCTACTGCATTAAATGAGTAACCATTTTTTTTATTTGACACAAGATTGGGGAACGAGATATTGGATTTAGATGCCATCTATCTATGGTAAATTTGATTTTTTTTGTGTACCATTTCCATTATTGTTTGGCGATCATTAGACAATAGCTACCAGTGGGCCACATAATTTGAAAGAGCGAATTCCCTCTTTCAAACCTGGCTGCCACAATTGCTGGTGTCATCATGGGGGTGAGTGGGCATCTAGTGCCCATTCAACCATATAAGGAACATGTAATTTTTCCATAGCATAGAGTAATGAGATTACACAACCAGTTGCTGTCCACATCATGTGAATGAAGGGAACCCCTCTCTTTCAAATGTGGGTGCACCTGATTTTATGGATACCAGGTTAGGGGTAGATCTTCCCCCATCCCTGGACTCCAACATTTTTCGTAAGAGCAGGGGTTAATGCACATGCCGACGGCACTTCCTGGAAGTCCCAGCAGGGAGGTAAGTTTTACTTATTAAGCATTCGACATCAGCAGCAAAGGGATTAAAAGAGTGAATGAGATTTATGGATTGAGGCCCACTATATAGTCAAGAGTAGAGTGTATTCCAGTTTGTAACAGTGAAAGAGCAGACCTTGGGATGGTTGCTGATGGACAACATCTAGTGGACATTTGATGGTATTCTAGCTTATCTGCATAGTGATGTCAAAACACTAACTACAATCAAAAAACACTCTTGAAAAGATTCTTCAGTGATCACTAGGTGAAATGTCAGCTGACTGGGCTGAAAACCTAATTACACAGGCACATTTTGAATGTACTCATTCTTACTTATACAGCTATCAATAAGCGTTAATTTTTAGCATTTGGTATGAACTATGCAAATTATATACACTAAGCTAACTCCTACTTGTTTTCCCTGAACAGTCTCTCCTGCTAGAGGAATTGTAAAGTAGCAATCCTATACAGACAATTCTTGACAGGTGGTAGTACTACCCAAAACTGAACCACAAGAACTACTAGCAATCAGTGCTGAGGAGCAATGTCTAATTACAATCACTTCCCAGAACTGCTGCATGTTACAGTAAATATACCTAAGTATAACTGAAACCAATATATTATACACCATTCACTCTAAGCCTAGATTTGCTGAAAAAATGTGAAATTCTCCATTGCCATGTTTAATGACCATTACTGTATTGACTTTTTTTTTTTTTTTCAATCTTTTGTTCGTCCATTATTTTACTTTCTCTAATTCTTTAGCCTAATGTTTTGGTTCTCAAAGCCCCTGTACAGTACTGGTTATAAGTGTAGCCATGCTTGAACACAGGTGACTTAACTAATACCTCATTCATTTAGTTTAACCATCTGTGCTCAATCATGGCTACCCTTAATACCTTGACTGTAAGTGGGCTTTGAGGATCAAGTTTGGGAATCACTTCTTTAACCATTAAAACACAGCCTGGAGAAGTGTGTTTCTGGCTACAACCAGTTTTAGATGAGTATTTGTGCTGCACATAAAACTTATTCATCTATTACCATTATTGGGCTGATGCAAAGCAGAGCGTATCTTGCTTCTTTTCGCACTGCGCATGTCCCAAGACCAAGCATATACAAGAATGGGTGACAATCTCCACTCCAACCAGGGTATGTAGGCAAAGCTCAGTGAGGACTGGTCGATGCAACTGCAGGCTATTCAGACTTGTACAAAAGAGTACATGTCTGTTTACAGACGCATCCTCTGCATGTAATACGCAGCTAGTGACGATGACCGGTACCAAAACCAAGCATATAGGTAGGCGCGGTTTACTTGCAAAGATGCGCTCAACTCTGCATACTTAAAAATATACTAATTATTTCTGAGCTTGCAATAGGGAGCATCTGCGGCCGAGCTGTGCTCAACTCTGTGTCATACTCTATGTAGTTACATCAATATTTAATAAGATATTATATTTTAATGTTTATATTAAAGTCTAAGAAAAACTGTGCATTCATTACTATGAATTTTCAGCACAGACATTACATTTTATACCACAAGATCCATAGATAGACAAAAGAGATCTGGAAGAAAGATAGAGGAGCCTGATTCAGCTTGGATCGCATCTGCTAATACGCACACGTAATCGGCCGATTGTTGCATTCTGTGCATGCACTGCAGTGCGCGAGTAGGACACTGCAATGGAGACTGCGATCGCAGTGACTACGCAGACCCATCGCAGGGTGATTGACAGGAAGTGCCTTTTGAGGGTGGTGATGGGGGTGGTTGGCAAAATGCAGACATGCCAGTGCGTTAGAACTCTGTTGCAGGGGCGTGCAGAACTTAGTCACTGTGAGGCTCTAGGCAGCCTGAGGTCTCATAGCATGCGCTGAAGTTTTCTGAGTAAGGTCAGACGTTGTGCAAGTGTGTGTGAGGCTGCGATGGTTCTCTATTGTACTGATGGTTTCGCAGTCTTGCTAAACATTACGGATGTGTGTAAGGTAAAGTGGGCGTCCTTATGTTGTGCTGCGGTGGCATAGCGATCACAATGGATTAGCATACTATCACAGTTGCACTGCGTGTGTAATCGCTATTGCATTCGCAGTTGCGATCCGTAGTGAATCAGGCCCAGAGATCACAGACTGTGCACCTTAGCCCTTTCACAGCACCATGCAGGACATTAATCATTTTTGCTGGACTCTGCTCTCCATGACTAGAGTTTCATGGCACAATGACATCACAAAGTAAATTTATCTTCTAGCGAGGATCCATAGAAGAACGATGACTACCCAAGCAAGTGTATAGAAAATTATAGCAGTAAAACCAGCCATCCACAGTGTCTCTGCTGTCCTGGAGCACAAGAGGAGAATTGTTAAAAAAAAAAAAAAGTGGTTTCAGACTACAGATCCATTGCATTAAATGTCTATGCACTCACTGTGACTGTCCTAGGGATCAATGGCTGGAATTCTATTACTAATCAGTTGTGAAACGGGAATGCTAATCACGGTGCTATCACATAGACCACACAGGAAAATTTGCTTATAAGTAATATCACACAGGGCTGCAGAAGAAATTACGCTTAGTGTAATATTACATGGGACTGGGTAAGAAATCATGTTTATATTGTAATATGAAATGGGACTGCACAAGAAATGTTGCTTGCAGAGTAATAATACACAGGACTGCATAAAAAGTGTATCTTATAGTGCAGTAGTTCACAAACTGGGTGCTGTGGTACTCTGGGGTGCCCAGGGACACTTGCAGGGGTGCCACAGGTTGGTGGTCCAGGACCAAATCAAATTATTTAAGGTTAATATAACAGGCAAAACCCTTGACAGTGGTTGTGAATCATAAAATGTGTGGACAAACAGAAGCACAACCCTGTCCACCACCACATAGCTGACCCTTAAGGAAGACAGGTAAGCACAATTTGCGTAATGTAATAATATTTTTCTGAATTTTTCAATAAGAAATGTTTTGGCCTAGGGGTGATACTGTAGGGCGCCATGATTCACAAATGTTTGGGAACCACTGTTATAGTGTAATATTACATGGGACAGCCGATGAAATTACACTTATTGAGCCTGATTCAGAGTTGTGGGCTAATGCTCCTGCAGCTGTGATTTTCGCAGCTATGGATATGCAAAAATATGCTAATACAACAGCGGCCTGGACTTGTACTGAGATGTCCACCTGAGCCGTCGAAGTTGTCTGAAATTGCATACACATACGCAGCATCGGATGCAAATCATGCAACCACTGACATTCTAAGTAAGACTATGGTCACTCAGAATGGCTGCTGTAACAGAAGCTGAAGCCATGTTTCCTGCATACGGGATTGCATATACAGAATGTGACGCCCCTGAAACAATTGAGACACGCCTGCAATTTTTTAGCCGACAAACCCTGTTGCCTCCCCAAACGCTCCCTCACTGTCAATTACACTGCGATTAAAGACTTGCAGCATGTGACTACGGTAATGTACCTTCACAAATGCACAGTGCGTATCAGTCACATGTGCAGTGGCAAAAACTGCCAGATTTGCAAAAACATCGGCACAGCGTAGAACTCGGAATCAGGTGTAATATTACAATGGAGTGTGTAAGAAATTATGCATATATTGTAATATGAAATGGTATTGCACAATAGTAATATTACACTATTTAGTGCTGCGTAAGAAATTATACTTACAGATGTGGTCTCATATACTATTGGCGTAGTCGCACCACTCAGTTCATCTCTTGGCTCATCAGGTCCCGCACAACATGACTTTCACTCGAATGTGCATATTATTCGCAACGCGATGTGACAAACCCGTTTCACGAGACTGCACTGATTAATTTGAAATGTGCCACTTTTATATCTGTGTGTGAGTCTGAATCTGTATACGAAGTGCTACCATGCAACAGCCACGGGTTTTTTCACGTTAAATTTCGCTGTACAGATTCATATTCAGACGCATACAGATATACAAGTGTCAAATATCTAATTAACCTGTGCAGTCTTGTGAAGCAGTTTTGTTGTATCATGTTGGGACTAGACATTTGAGTGAAAATATGCGAAAAAGACTCTACAAGGTTCAGTGCAACTCACTCGCACCAGGTGTCTTGCACCGCATGGCGAATTGAGGCTAGGGGGTAAATTTACTAAAGTAAGAGTTTTTAGAAGTGAGTTTTAGAAGAGATGTTGCCCACAGCAACCAATCAGATTCTAGCTATTACTTTCTAGAAGGTGCTAGTTAAATGTTAAGTAGAATCTAATTGGTTGCTATGGGCAACATCTCTTCTAAAACTCGCCTTCTAAAAACTCTCACTTTAGTAAATGTACCCCTAGCTGTATGAGGACACATCTGTTTATTGTAGTCCATCTAAAATGCTAATGCAGCAGAAGGTGTCTGTTGAAAACAGACACCTCTTTGCTGCATCTGCGATCCAGGCCCTGCAACAGAGGTTGCAGCTTGGAATCACCATCGCAACCATCTGAAGCAATGGCTGCTCTTTTGGCCAGGCTGCGGATGCTTACTGCAGCCTGATTGGGACTTGGCCACTTGCATGGACAGGAAATCTAGGTCCATCGATGCAGACCCTGGCCTCATCCCTCCCGAAAAATGGGGGTGGCACGCTCCTGTTTTCAGAAACGGTGGCCAGCTACGTGTCTGCTCCGCCCCCTAAATGCTTGGGGGCGGAGCAGGCCCCAAAGGCTTAGGGGGGTCTGCGAGTGAGATCGTTGTACCCGTTCCGCACATGTGCAGAACGGGCCATGGGCATGCGCAGAACGGGTCTTGGGTATTGCGCAGACCCCAAAATGTCTAAGATGTGGGCAAAACATCGGCTTATCGTACATCTCTGAATCAGGCCCCTAGAATTGAATATGAATGATGATAATACTATTAATTTTATTAGTAAAATAAAAAAAAAATCCCCCTGCGCACAATATCAGTGCTGCTAGATATTCCAAAGGTGTCATCAAGGGTTGGGTACGGGATCCTAGCAGACAAAATCCTGACACCGGCACCGTTAGGATAAAGACACCTGTCAGTCGGTAACCTAACTCTCCCCCTCTCCCTAACCCTCCCACCCCGATGCCTAAACTTAACCTCCCCCACCCACAGCTATAGCGAGCTGCCAGGAAGATGGTCGCGATGGTCAAGACCATCGCGACCATCGGCTTGCGACGAGACCCTTGTGGTAGGGTCTTGTTGCCGCAAGCCCTGGAGTGCTTTCTGCTCTATCAGAGCCAAGAGCACTCCCACTGACATCACTTGTGATGTCAGTGGGGCCGGCCCCAGACGGTAGGCGTTCCCATGGGAACGCCTCCGTCTGGGCAGCCACGCCCACTAAAGGGGGCGTGCTATCACTCACCATCGACAGCACGCCCCCTTTGTAGCGAGACCCGGAGCGACGGCTTGCCCGTCGTTATCCGAGTCTTGCGCATGCGCACGACGGAGCCGCCTCCGTCGTGCGCATGCGCACTGGGCCAACATCAATCCACTTGCGAGCGCTCAGCGCTCGCGAGCGGGTCTGAATTAGGCCCTGAGGCAGCAAACAAAAATTCTAGAAAATGAGCCCCTTATAGTGATCGCGGCAGTGGAAACACACAGGTCTGTGACCTTTTCATGGATTCTATGTGTTTTAGCTTGAATATAGATACTTAAGACTTTTTGACTAAAGGTAATTATGATTCCAATACAGATGCGCAGATTTTCAATCTTAATTTACTGTCATTTTACTGTATAAGATATGACATATTATAACAATTTATAGGAATAAAAAGAGAAATGACACAGTGAGATGCACAAGAAATGGCACTTAAAGTGCAGTATAACAATGGACTGAATGAAATGAACAAGACGCAATCACCACAATGAATGGGTTTAACCTCCACGTTCATAGGTGCCCTGAAGCCTGTTTACCAGAAGGTGAGGTAAAAGCCAGCAGGGGGCAGTATAATACTATTATTTTAATTCTCAGACAGTGGCGTAAGATCCAAGGGTAGGAACATTGCAATATATACAGTTGTATAACTACAGGTGTGAAATAAATATATACACCCATAAGATACATAATATAATAATATTCCCTATAACCCTATTAATTGCTTAGGAATTTACCTAACTCGCATTAACCTGAACAACATGAAGCAAGTTCGAGCACAAGATCAGAAAATTGTGTACATTTAAGATATATTGTGCAATATTCATAAATGTAGATTGTAACCTGTGTAAAGGAGCCTGTTTATTATTCTCACCTCAAATTTCTGCCGTAGTTCCAGATTTCCATCATCTGCCTCTGGGATGGGCACATTGTAATACTCTCCCTCCTCCAGATTCAGCAGTTTGTACCTCAAATGAAAGAGTGAAATGTTAGACTATCGCTAAGTATTTTGTCACCACAAAGTATATTGTCCATAATTAAGTGGAATTTACCACACCAAACATACAATAAAGGTTACTGATTATATAGAAATACATTGTGCAATAACATTTTGCAATCAATAGAGGTTTTTAGCATAATCATGGCCAAGGTTATGGGCCTACCCACCATATCCAGGTAACCTCTCTGTAGGGTAGGTCCCTAAAATACTAGGGTTCAAATCCAGAGCGCAGGACACCCCTAGATCGGCGCAGCCGATCCACCCCAGGGCATTGCTATAATGAGAAAAGTGAAATGTAAAGTAAGAAAAGTAAGAGCAGCTATGGCTGCATAGAAAGGTGAAAATACAAATATAATAAAAACAAACAGTAAAGTGTTAAAATAGTGCAAAAAAGAATGTGTTATAATGCGATGCCCTGAAGCAGACCAAACAATCCAGGGGACCCACACCCCAAAAATCAACCCAAAGTTGCACTACAGTTTATAACTTGTAGGACTTACCTTGTTTTTATTATAATTGTATTTTCACCTTTCTATGCAGCCATAGCTGCTCCTACCTTTCTTACTTCACATTTCACTTTTCTCATTATAGCGATGCCCTGGGGTGGCTCAGCTGTGCCGATTTAGGGGTGTCCTGCTCTCTGGATTTGAATCCTAGTATGTTAGGGACCTACCCTACAGAGAGGTTACCTGGATATGGTGGGTAGGCCTATAACCCTGGCCACGATTATGCTAAAAACCTCTATTGATTGCAAAATTTTATTGCACAATGTATTTATATATAATCAGTAATTTGGAGTTGTGCACCTGTAATTTGTCTGTTTCTGTGCCTGCAATAAGTCTCACCAGGTAGCACCTCCCATTATATATATTTAGGGTGTGTAGTCCAGGAATCTTTCCTATACAATAAAGGTTGTTGCAAGTTAATTCACTGTAAAATCCGCATGCGTGCCTAGAAATACACTCACATTTCTAGTATTACCATTAGGCCAAACCTCAAGCTATTATTTTGGGAGAAAATGCTTACCGCTTAATAAGAATGACAGGAATTTTTGGAGGAGCAATCTAGTACCAAAGAACCATTCAATTAACTAAAGCCCAATATTTTATACACATGTCAGGATGTGTGTGATATTCAATATATATATATATATATATACTTATATATATATATATATATACACACACACACACACACATACATGAGGGCTAGCTGAAAAGTAACGAGGCTGATTTTTTTTATTCAGAATCAGATTACTCCACAGGTTCATAAAATTTTTATTTTCCAAATAGCGTCCTTCACATTCAATACATTTTTTGCAGCATTTCAACACTTGATTCAGAGACGTGCAATAGACTGTTTTGTGACATCACTGTTAGTGTTGCAGCTGTGACATTTTTCACTTTATCATCTGTTGAGAACTTCTTTCCGCACAGTTGTTTTTTCAGGTCTGGGAATGCCCAGAAATGACAGGGAGCTAAATGCAGGCTATATGGAGGGGGTTCCAGTGCTGTCCTATTCATTTCAGTTAGTGCTGCTAATGCAACAGCAGCAACATGTGGTCAGGCATTGTCTTGGAGTAAAAACCACAGTTTCTTCAGCAAATGTGGTATTTTCTTCCTCATGGCTCCACGCATATAGGTTTTCAGGACGTTTGCACAGTAGTCACCATTAGTTGTCTGTGCACAGGGAACCCAGTGCGTAGGATGATACCTTGCACATCATATAACAGCAGAAGCATGACTTTACAGGCCATAGGAACCACACAGAATTTTTTGGGCGGAGGCGAATTTGCGTGTTTCCATACACTGGACTGTCTGGATTCCGGGGAGGCGAATTTGCGTGTTTCCATACACTAGACTGTTTGGATTCCGGATCATAATTACGAATCCACAATTGTCACACATCACAATCGATATCAGGAAATCAGGTATCCTCTCCAACATTTGAACGGTGTTCTTGCAAGATTCAACTCATCGTCGCATGTTCTCTTCTGTGAGATTTCTGGGTACCCACCTGGCACACACGCGATGCATTTTCAGTTCCTTTGTCACAATATGCTGAACCCGTCAACCCTTCTGTGATTTTACAACATCTCTGCAGCTTTGGCAATGTTGACATCTGTAAAAGCGGTGGATGGTCTCCCAGAATGCGCTTTGTCAGGCACTCACATATTACCCTCTTTGAAGTGCTTCCACCACCGAAATACTGCAGATCGGCCAATTGTTTCTCCACCGTATGCTTGCTGTAACAATTCATGAAGATCATTTCCACTTTTTCAAAGTTTCACACAAAATTCAATAACACATCTGACGTAATCTCACAGACACGTCTTCCTCATCCACCTTGACGAAACGTACGAAGACCTTCCACTCGCTATGACCAAACAAAGACAATTATGGCAGTCCAACAGCAAAACCGCAAGTTCAGACACAATAGCAGGTATATATTGTGACAACTTGGGGTAGTTAGCTTGGTAGACTGGTGTCAGTGGTGCAGTGATTAGGTGCAGAATCAGACTCCACACGTGGCATTTCAGTAAAATGAATGAACGTTAGACTCAGAATCAGACTCCACATGTGGTATTTCAGTAAAATTAATGAACGTGGTGCTTTACTTCTAGCATAATCAGGAAACAAACAGAAAATAATAAATGCCTAGCCCTTTCTTAAGGCACTAGCTCACTTCTTCGCCTTAAGTAACCTTGGGCAGCTAGTCTGCAAACATAGTTTAAAGTCTCTCTCTGCCTCCTGCAGAGTAACACTGGGATAATTAGCCTGGCCTGGCCTGGCTTCTGGCTTTTCAATTGTCCGCTGTCCTGACACAGGCTTCAGCCTGGTCTTTAGCTGCCACAGCCTCACAGTCTGGCCTGCTTCCTTGCAGTTAACATAGGCTCAGTAAGAGAGTTTGATGGTCTTCCCTGTATCTCACAGGTCTAGGCTCAGGCCTCCTGGCCCCCAATGGCTTCCTGGCACAATGAGCTCTGTCTGACTGTTCTGGCTCAGTCCTCCCTGGAGTGAATCCACTGGGCAGCCCCTACACAATCTCCCAGAATGCTTTTGTATTCTGTGTGGGCGGATCTCTCCTGCCACACACAGAATCTGCTGCTCACCAACGCCATCTCTGGTGATCCTGCCACAATATATATATATACACACACACACAAACAGGGCTGTAACTAGGGTGATGCGACCTGTGCCATGGTACAGCTGCAGGGCAGGGGGTGCTGTTTGGGGCTGTCAGTTTTCTGTTTATTATCATTCTCATTTGTACAGCTTCCTCTTCTTTTATCCCCAGCATCTCCTGGCCTCCCCTATCTCCTCACTGGCCCTTCCCCATAAGTCCATGGCCCTTTTTTGGGTGTACGTCTTATGTTCTTATTTGAAAAATATGGGAGGGGGCACCAATGCTCTCTCTGGCACAGGGCACCAAAATCTAGTTACAGCTCTCTCTCTCTATATATATATATATATACACACACACTATGTACACAACAGTGAATGGACACTGACAGCAAATAGATCAATGAGATTTTATTGATGTCAGTACTTTCCTATGTGCAGTGATTACTGCAGACACCCTTCTTGACAAATTGTCCACAAGTTCCTGGACAACAGCAGGTGGTATGTTTTGCCATTCCGCCTTAAGTACAGTGACCAACTTTGACACTGAAGAAGGTCGAGTCGGTGTAGAATGCACCCATCACTCTAATTCGTCCCACAGGTTCTCAATGGGGTTATGATCTGGACTCTGAGCTGCCAGTCCATCCAACCTCACCCTGGAAACACGACAGGGGACATTGTCGACCAGATAAAAACATTCTTATCCTGGCACAAGTCTTATACTTACGCTACTTAGTATGGATTTATTTCCTAACATTGCACACTGCTTTTGTCATTAGCATATCTTTTTATATACTACTAAGCAGCAACAACATTTACAAAAAAATATAACACTGTCAATACTTTGTTCACCATTAGCATTTTATTGTACTTTTTAGTCACACTGGTGTAATGTATAACATCATATGAGGATTGTTTACATAGTAATACACAACCAGTTTGTCATGTCACAGTATTCTTAATAGTCATCACTGTCACTTTGCATACGTTGTCTAAATTGTTTTTTACATGGTGCATTTTATATTCGTCAGCATTTTTGCTGTATATTTAATTGTATTCTAAACATATGTGCACAGTCAGCATCACACTATATTTTCTCATGTTCCCAGTCACTATTATTGTTTGTAGTTAAAGTTCAGTGGTTTCCATGGCTATAAATTTTGATGTATAGAGCAGAATGACTTCCGGGTGACATTACCCCCAGCATGCTCATAGCTCTCTACGTTGGGTTCCGTCCACTGGAAAGCAGTTTGGTATTCACAGTGTGCACCTGTGGGGAGGTGTGTCTTTGGGGATATAAGGTGAGTCATTAACATTGGTATATTTTATGCGTCGTGATGAAAAGGATTTTTTCCCCGAAACATTGACTAAAACAACACGTTTTTCACTGTATCAACAGTCTTTGAGTGCCGCCCGTTCAGTATCCTGCATATTCTGGGAGGTTTGCTAGCCTCCTAAAGGAGGGCACCAGAGCAAGTATTTGTATTACCACACGGAAGAGTGCCGGACTCATAATATATGATTGATAGATAGATAGATAGATAGATAGATAGATAGATAGATAGATAGATAGATAGATAGATAGATAGGATAGTGATATGTCTGGGGCAATTAGCACAGAAGAGAGGGCAGTGGTACAGTGTCTTGGTGCACAATAAGGGTCCACATATAACTTTGCATTTCAAAAATAATAAACGACCTAGCCCCCATGCAAGACACTACCTCACTGCTTGAACCCTGACTACCAGGGCAGCTAGTCTGCAAATGTAACAGTCTCAGTCTTTAGTACTGTCTCTCACAAGTAAAGACACTGGCCTGGCTTGGCTGCCACAACTTCACATAGATACAGTCCTAAAGAATTGTGATCCTTCCTGTAAATTGCAGGTCTGGACACGGCCTTCTGGCCTTCACAGCTCCAAGGCTTACTGGCCTGACTAGTCTGCCTCAGTCCTCCTTGGACTGATTGCACTCGGCAGCCATTAGGTGTCCTTTTTCTTCCATGTGTGAGTGGGTCCCTCCAGCCCCTCACAGAATCCATGGCTCGCTATTTTAATAGTTACAGTAGTTACAAAGTGGACATTTTGAAAATAAACATGACAAAGAATGTGTGACCAATATATTGTGCTATCAACCTGTATCAGTTGGTTGTTCATATAATCCATGGTGGGAATGGGGGAATAAAACAGTGCAATCTCTTTAAAGACTCACCACCCACATGCTGGCATTTTCATGAGTTCTGAAACTCCAAATGAGAAGGATCCCATAAAATCATTTCTAGTAGTTCGATCCCAGTCCCAGATCTCTACTGAAAGCCGCCGATCTTTGTCTGAAGGTTTTAATTTACTGTGACATAAAAATAGAGACAACGAGGTTAAAAGGTGAAACCTTACACTACTGACAACTACAGAAGATAATAGAATGGGATGACATTATTAGCAATAAACTGTAACATATATTCTAGCTTCCTAACTTCGTCTGTCCTTTATCATATCTCCCTGCCTCCCATCTCTCCAGCCCTACAAAGCTTCTACCACCAATCTCCATATGTTTCTATCACTTATCTATCCAACTCACAAACAGATGTTCCTAAGATTTAACGTTCTAGCAGACTACCACTTGTTTCTACTGCACATCTCTCCAGTCTCCTGATGCTTTACTCTACAACTTTCCAGTTATCACATGTTACCAGTAATAATCTCTCCATTCCCTCTATCAGATGCTGCAGAAATCTTCAATGCACAAGATATTCCTTCCAGTTTAGGGGACGATTCAATTAGTGTTTTGGCTACGTTGTGCAATTCCGCAGTGGTTCATATGGGCCAGCAACATTGCTAGTTTTTAGGTTTTCCCTGCACTCCATAGAGGAATGAAGGATAATTAGCAATGTTAAGCATACTGAATAGATAAATATGTGCACATGTGTACATTGCGGTACTGTGTATTTGGTGGCACATTGCTGCTAACTGTTTCGGCCCCCTAGTCTCCAGCTTTTTGTTAGGTATAAATCAATCCAACTCTCCACCTTTCCATGTTAGACTCAAGCTCAACAACAGATGGATTTTGAGATGAATGCATCCAGTACACTATCAGAAATATTACCACCCTGCTGACTAGAGGGGCCCATCCATCTATGGACCAGATTCCCCATTCTACCAATCCGACCCGCGAATTGGCGGCCATAGATGATCGGCAATCCATCCGTGGACCTGATTTGTGAATCGGCCGCTAAAAATGACAGTAATCTGCCTCTGGATCGGGGAAACTTAACATGTAAAAAATCCCCGGCTCGCCTTTTTTGAATATTCCCGATTCCCCGACCGTGCCGATGGCAGAACCAAGAATTGCTGCAATAGCAGCTAGATGTATGGGCCCCTTAAGTTTCCAGCCTACAATTAAATATTTATGTTGCCTATGTATCCAGTCCACCACTAGTTTTTCCTGCTGCTTATGTCCACTAGTGGACAATACTTTTTTATTTTAGTGTCCAGACCATAACAAGATGTTACTGAAACCTAATCTCCTGGCAGATGTTTCTGAATTCCATTAACAGAAAACATTTTATATGCCCAACTTTGTAGTCAACCATCAAGAGTCCCTTATATGTTTCACTCTAAAATCCCGCACCAGATGTTCATTTGTTCCAACAGTCTTTTAAGTCCCTATGAAGAATGGAACATACAAGGTGAATATCTCGTTCCAATTAGGGTTAAGTGTGGAGCGGATGGTTTTGGTTTTCTGCTTGCTTTCATTCTTAGGGTCAGGAATTAGTTTGAGCTTCACATATGGGTCTGACAGTCCATTGGGGTCCATAGGGATCAAGTTCTTGGCTTCACGAACTGGAAAAAAAAAGATTTAGTGTTAATGAAATTATTTTTAAACATAAACAGAATATATAATTTATATCTTCCAGTTTCAAGTTCAGATTTCAGAACTACACTTCTAAATTGGCTTTTGTGTTTCAATATTTCATATACCTCCTTGAACTGCACTGGTGGATCGTTACTATATCGATTAACTGTAATGGATTAACGCATTGTAATGATTGTTAGAAAGTCACAATGTCTACCTTTGCTGTTCCGTAATACTGTACACCTGCTATGTCCAGCCTCAAAAATATATTATCCTTCATTGCATGATACAAGTATTAGTCTTTTGTCCATAATATCTTGATCCTTGTTATGTTAGTATGCGGTACAGTGCACATATGCATCCTGTGACATGGATATTTGTATTATAATACAGAAACCACTGCTCTAATATAACCACAACCAGTTTTGCACACCCACTTCAAAGATGAAACCTCTTCAAATGTCCTAGTTTTTCCCCTAAAATGTAAGTTTTTCAAAGATCTTGAACTAAACATTGATGCTTTTCCCTGGGCATAACTGCATTGATCAGACTTAGGTAGTCTTATGGTGCATACACACGGTATGATAAAAACGCACAATATGAACAATAACGATATCAATCATATCATTATCGTTCATATCGTGCATTTTTCGGTGCCTCCAACCCACCAACGACCTGCGATGCACGGGCACGTATAGATATCGTCCATCGACCGTGCATGCAGGACAACCTGGTCGATATTGACCAAGTTACTATAGGGCCGTCGTTGGTGGGTTGGTGATGTGCAGTATGATCGATATCAATCATCCAGCACACCGGGAAGGTGCAGGGAGAACGTTCAGCGATATAGTTATTGCTGACGATCATCCTGTGTGTATGCACCATTAGTTTTATTTTATTTTTATATCAAAATTGTTCATCTTGGACACCCCTGTAATGTTACATGACAAATGAGCATACCACTTATTTGCTCTATCCCAGAATAGTGCTTGAGAATAGAGCTTGAGAATTGTGCTTAAACAAAAAAAAACTTTGCCAATAAAGTAATTAACATTATAACAAAGCTGCAAAGCAGTCCCATATAGAGATAGAAAAATGGTAAAAAACAATAATAAGGATACAAGTTATGTACACTTATGTAGCCAATAAATTCTGAAACCAATAAAACATAGATTTGATTGAGTAAAATACATGTTCCTGGAAGAGAGAAGTGTCTGGGCAGCAATCCTGTTAGGACCAGGCCAGGCCACTGTGAGATGGAACATATTTTTAATAAAACAAAATGCAATCAGGATATTTTGTCGTGCAGAGGGATTATGAGGGACAAAATGATAATACCAGCACTAGAGAGAGCATTTAATTATTTCATTCAGAAAATACACTCCATGCATCACCTACATGTGCCCTTGTGTGACATGCAGAGAAAGGGAAGTGCAAAAGATGTGTGTATAATATACATGTGTATGTAGGTAAGTCACTTTGTACTGTATGTCTCCTGGCACCAATGTGATTAAATAAGGCTGAATGGGAAGGAAATGTGTCTGATACTTTCTGTGAACAGGCTTACAGAATATGTATGCATTAAATAATTCTATTGTTTTCCCTTCACTATTGTACAGTGCCACTGATAAAAGAACAAAACAAGACCACTAATTTACCAAAGTCCAAACATGTTGTCACAATGTTACATTATCAGTGAGCCAGACAACATTTTACAGATCTGCCATATCTCAATAATCTGAATACTGTAGTACAAAAAATTGCAATTATTACGTCTCTACTAACGTCCTCCGTGATTTGATAATAGCATACTGCATGATTGCCGTGGAAAAAAATATCTGTAAATCTCCAGAGGTAAAATTTTGAACAATTTCCTGTCTGCAATACGTATTATGTCCACTGGGGGGAACGCACTAGTAAAGTGAGTGGGAATCGGTATGTAATGCCGGCGGCTGAATAGCCCCCGGATCATATACCAACACCAAAAGACAGAAGGAGACAATTCCCGACTGGGGCTAGTAAGCATACCAACCCTCCGTTAGTGGTGCCTATCCCTAACCTCCACCCCTAGTGCCTAACCATAACCTCCCCCCATTAGTGCTTAGCCCCAACTCCCCCCTCTCCGCACCCTAAACCTAACCTTCCCGGGGGGGGGGGGGTGCCTAGCCCCCCCCTAGTGGTGCATAACCCCCCCCTTTCTCTACCCTAACCCTCCCAGGGGGGTGCATAACCCTAAGTTTCCCCCCCCCGGGGGTCCCTAAACCTATCCCTCCCCCCCCGCAGCTAGAACCTAAGACACCCAGCTTACCTTCGTTCGGTATGCCGGGTGTCGGGATTTTGTAGTGGGGCTAATGATAGGCGTCAGGATTTCGAAGCCTATCTATAGTCCCCGTCAGGCTTGCAGTGTCAGGATATTGGTGGGCGGGATAGCGACCGCCAGTAACCTGACTGCATCCCAAGTGGGGGAGTATCCCTATCTTTTACTGAGGAAATAATAACTAGAAAAACAAAAACACTGACCAACATAGTTTGACAGGTTAAAGCAAGGGTGGGGAACCTTTTTTCTGCAAAAGGGCCATTTAGATATATATATATATAACATTATTTGTGGGCCTGGTGCAGGCTACGCCCCCTCCGTGTGACTTCACACGGGGGAAGTGCCACAATCGTCGGTGATTACAGCAATGCTTAGAGCATCCTGAGGGGAGCTAAGGGCAGCAGTGTGACAGTCTGAAGCGATGTAAGGGCGCTCCAGGCGGCACTGCTGCATAGATTCTGGCTGCAGGGTGCCATTCTAGGCACCCTGCTAGCCAGATGAGGCAAGCAGAAAAAAGGTCAGAGGGCCAGACCAAATGTTTCAGGGGGCCTTATATGGCCCTCGGGCCTGAGGTTACCCCTCCCTGGGTTTAAGTAAATGCTATAAATATCCATCCAGAAAAACCTGCAGCATACTGTTTACTGTGTACAGTAGAAGCAGCAGAAAACACTTTATTTAAACAATTTTGAAAAATAGCAGAAAGCTGTAGGGTATAGAAATGCAGAACTATAGACCTGGCCTCAAGGACCAGCAGCAGCGCAGAAATTCTGGTTATTGCTGCATAAAAGTAAACAGCTTGTAATTATATTATTAATAATCCAAAAGGAACAGAACCTGTGCAGCCACTGGGCTGAGAAGATGCAGGAAATCTGGCCCCAGGGCAGAAGGGCTAGCAGTAACCATGTCATGAAAGAGCTGATAGATACCCCTCGCAGTGATGAGTCTGTTTCTGACAAAAATGACATGTGACTGCTCTCTGATCAGCTCACACAGAGATAATTCTGGAGATAAAATAACCCGACAATATACAACACGTTTGCCGCCCTGTAGTTCTGTGATGATCAAGGTGGGTGTGCAAGCACATCAGGTGCTAGAAATGATGTGGAGCATCAGGGTCAATATAATTCCATACACTGTATTTTTCCTCTCAGATTGTATGCCCATACATACAGGAGATACAGCATGCGCACCTACAGTTACATCACCCTATATTTAAAACACACATTGCACATGTGGTAGGGCACCCTGGGATGTGTAGTTACAGAGCAGCTGGAGGGCTGCATGTTGAATACCCCTGGTATAAGAGGTTTTGTGTTTAAAACCCTTGCTTGGAGTTTGTTAAATAGTTTATGTCAAACAAGTAAAAAACATCGATTAACATTGGAAACATTCACGTTTCCAAACCAATACTTAGGACTAAACAATGTTTTTTAACTAATGGTAAAAACATTGCTACTACTGATGTGTTCATTCGATGTCCCATACCTACTGTGTGGAGATGCAACTGATGGCAGAGAACGCATGGTAAACATAGTAGAAGCAAAAAAGCCAATGGAAATGGAATCCCTGGCTGACAGACAGAAAGCAGTAAGGAGAGGGATAGGTGTAGCAGGCAAAGGGAAAATAATGCTGAGGAGAAAAGGAATGAGAGGGTAGACAGAAGTTAGGAAATTGAGGGAGGAAAAATAACATTTAAATTGAAGAGGGTAAGATGGTAAGAGTGAAATAACATTGAGAAAAAAAAGGAAAAGTTAGGAGATACAGCTTCAATTAAATTTAAGAGGGTGAGAAGGAAATTGAAAGATATTTCGGGCTCTATTCATAAATATTTCAAATTATGATGTAAAATCTTTTCACAGAGCTTGTAGCACTGGAAGTGTATCTGATCTATCTTATTACACATTTCTACACTATCTTGCTCATTAACTTTATCATGACAGAGTGATAAAAGATATGCTATTTGAATATACTGTATTACTTTCTTCAAATGTGAATATGGAATGCCCCCCCCCCCCTCCAGAACCTACCCTACCCCCATAGGGTTTGCACCACTCCCTATAATGTTTTTCAGCCACTGCTTATCTGCTGGCTGCTCTCCCGACTCCCGTCCACTGCCGCGGCTCCTCAGTCGAGCAGGCTCAGGGTCACATGTGAATTGACGTCCACGACCAGAGCAAAGTCCAGGTCACGGAGGAGGAGCGTCGCTGATACTGATCGGTGCTCTCCACAGTGGCTCCTCTGTTACAGCACTGCAGCAGGAGGACATGAAACGCGAGACAATGGAGGAGCGAAGGTGCCCCCTTCAGGGCTTAGCACCCGGCAGCAACTGACTCCATTATCTCCTGCAGTTCCGCCACTGATTCAGGTATACTTACCTGCCAGTGATCCAAAGTGATCAAGCAGGTCTCAGCGATGAGCCAATCCCTGCAATTGATCCATAATCACAATTGTACATGCGCAATGCAGTAGGATGCCCAGAGGTCAGAGACTAAGCCCAGGCTAGAGCGACTGTTCATGCCTCCCACTGACAATCTGTGCCAGTAAGGTTGGTTGACCATCAAAAATACTGACAGCCTTCAGTGGACACATCCTGCAGACTCTGCCCTCTACCCCTGTAAGAGGTAAGTGGAATTTGGGCACAGTGCTATAAAGTCTCAGAGCTGTTCCACTTACGTCAATGGTGCGGATCAGGATGCATGCTTAAAAGTTACTTGATTTGCTGTTTAAAGAAGAAAAAAACTTTAGGATTACAGTTTAAAATTAAAAAGAGAGATAGAGAAATAGCTACACTACCCCCATTGGGAATAGGGCACAAATGATATCGCATTAGTAAAGAGTGGCCTTGTGTGTGGGGTGCCACAGACAGAAGCTCACAAAATGAGAGTCACACTGTCCTCATACTTCTATACGTGTACAACCAGCTCTGGCATCTACATACCCTCCAGTTCAATTCTCACCATGCATGAAGGATATGTCTTCTCCACTTGCTAGGCATGTCGCCATCCGCCAATGGTCAGTGATATTATACAGTTCTATGACCGACTTTAGCCAATTCATTTTCATATTTGATTATATTCATGTTTGATACTATATTTGTTTGTTTTTTCTCCAGCACATGATTGTGTGCTTTTCAATATCTCATGGCAGCTACGCTGTCTATCTTCCATCCGAATCATCTCCCTCACGGACCATACTACAGACCCCTGTAAACTATCCCTCACAGCATTAAACATCCTGTTAACCATGACAACACTCCATGGCTACAAACAGCTAAGTTTCACATTTCTAGCTCCTAGGTCAAACAAATGCTAAGGTACAAGGATAGCGCCTGCTTTTCTCCGACCACTCCCCCGTTACCACCCCCAAAACGCTGACGTCCCATCGCTAGCTCTGCGATGGCTTTGTATCTGCGTACGAGATCGCAATGCGATCATAATACTGGCCGGCTGTTGCAGTTCCGATCTGTGATGAATCAGGCCCTGTATCAATAATATCTACCCAATTAGTCATGCCTTCATTTGTGCAAGTTTAAGCAAGTCTACATCTTCAGTTCAGGTATGTACCCCTTTCAGTTGTCCAGCTTTCAGGATCACTTAAATATAAAAAGTTGCATATAAAACGATGATACTTTTCACAGAAATATCTGTCAGTGTGTGTACGCTAGTAGAGAAGAAAGACTGTCAGATAGAGGAGAATACTTAGTGCAGTAATATACAGAAACACAAGGTATGAAATATAGCAGCTTAACAGCAATATTTTAGTATTTAGTATAAATTCAACATTACAACATGTAAAACAATAAAAGTACAAGTTGTGCACAGTAGTTAATAATTGGTGCATTCTCTCATGGCCATGTGGCAATTAAGAAAGTGGAGGAACAGAGTCCAGTGTGTTGGTCTGCATTCCTAGACAATGCTATAGCCAGGGATGCCGTGTTGCCAACCAAGGGGCATATTCAATTAGCCTCGAAAAAAGCCCTGGACTTTTCCCATGCTAGACTTTTCGCCGACATCGCTGGTTTTGCATGCGAAAAAGTAGCTAGCTCGTCCCCACTTATCCCCGTATTCAATTCCAAATCAACGAAAATGGAACTCGGCGAATTCGAAACCATCGAAAAGTCCTGTCAGATTTGGGGAAAGCAGCCTGACACCCCCCCACCCCCCAAATGATGCACTGACATTGGGGATCACTATAGATACCCCCGAATAGGCCTGCTAAAGGTATTTGGGGTACTTAAATGCTGTCAATAGCTGCTAATTAGCGTCTTTGCATAAGTGGTGAAGAATAGCATTTAGCTGTATGAAGAATGAGATATTGAGCAGCAAAATAGACTTTCCCTGGAAATTAAGCACAGCAGGCATCTGGGCAATCTGATCTGGGCATTTGGGTAGGAGAAATGCTTTGTATTTGTCAGAGTGCATCTCTCTTCTGGGCCCATTCTATAATAATTTGTACTTACACTGTCTATGTGTCATTCTGGCTACCAAACAGAAGACACTAGTTGTATTGAGTGTACACCTACATGTGTGTCCTTAAGTGCTCACACTTATTGCTAATACACATGCCTGCCAGCTGTAAAAACCATGATTACCAGCAGGCTGTAATAAAATCTAAAGTATACTGGGAGGTTTCTTTATATAGCGTTTCATATTCTAACCCTGTCGAGATGCTGGCGTCAGGATTCTGACCCCCGTGATCCCGAGCGCCGACATCTCATACCCATCCTGAATGCCGGTGCCGGAATCCTGAAGAAAAGTATTGGGGTTGGGGGGAGGGTTAGTGTTATGATTAGGCACTAAGGGGGGAGGGTTATGTTTAGGGTGCAGGAGGGAGGTTAGGGTCAGGCACCGGGATTGGAGGGTTAGAATACTGACTGTCAAGTGTCAGTATTCTAACTCTGTCGGGATTCTGACCGCCGGCATCCCGTACCTGTCCCGTTTCATGAACATGACATTTCCATGGTTACGTTTTTATGGAGGCATAGACAATGGATTACCTCTAAATTGAGCAATGTAAAATGTAAAAATGGAAACTGCAAGACTGCACCGAACATTAAATTCCTAATGCAGCCCTTAAAAGTGGAACACTATTTACTGGTCCCTCAAATTAGAGGCAGCAGAGGCCAAACAGCAGGGCAGACAGTACAATTCATAAAAGAGAGCACCACAACACAATATATGAAACTAATTGCCGACAATGCTTTTGGCAGCCCCTATAAAGGTATGGCGTAAATTCTGTACAGAAGCAAAACTAAACTTCACTTTCATTTAGGACTAAACAGAAGAGGCTGAGATTAGGAATAAAGGAAAAGCCTAATGAAGCGCGGAAGCTTAAAACCATCAGGCATGTAACCCCTAACTAATGACAACAGCCGTGTCGCAGGCTTCTCAAGACTGACGTCCGGTTCCGGCACTCATTTCACAGCAATTAATTTTATGCTAAAATGATAGCACTATAATTAGAAGCAATTAAGATGCTGCAGAGGAACAACCTGCCATGTCAAAGTCAATTTAATGAGACATTATTGAAGTGGTCCTCGCAATCATTTCCTCCATCACTTTGGGCCCACCTCGCATATGACACGTGGTATTAACGCTGTGTGTAAAGACACCTTTCACATCAGAGAGGCTTATGTAGGAGCTCAATCTCAGAATATTACAATTGTATATCTAGTCACTATGGGCCTGATTCAGATATGTACACAAATGCTGATGTTTACGTAGATTGAGCATTTGTTATCCATTGTGCATACCTGTAAGTCGCACTGCGCCTGCACAGCCATTGCACTCGCACAGAGGATTCATTTACCAAGTGAGTGACAGCAGTCAGCATTTGGGGGAGTTAGCAGGGGATGGCTAGAGAAACGCAGGCATGTTGGACCATTTAAACACTTTTATGGGCGTGCATAAAGTAGCCACTGCGTTCTTGCTTGCTGTCACAAACTTACGGAAGGATAGTGGATGATTGGACCGTACTAGCTGAGACCCAGTACAGAGGCACGGAGTCTAACGTGTCGGTTGTTTTCACCAAGGGCACCCGCAAAGAGGTTTGGGCTTAGCTGCGTCCGACACGCAGGACGCAGCCCTCTGTCTAGGTTCCCAAGTACAGGTGCTGGTATACACTGGAGTGCACTTGGCAGTTTGCCGTGTGGCATACAGAAGCATAGTCACCAGGCCGGGTCATAACCAGAAGGACAGTTTGGTATGAGGGATGAGAAGGGTACAGGTCACTAGACTAGCCAAGGTCAAACCAGAAATCACCAAACGCAGTACCAGGAAGGTCACAAGGATAGCAGAGGTCAGGAACAAATGTCAGAATGCACTAAGAACTCAGAACACTGGAGCTAGGTGAGCCTATAGTGCACAGGAGTGCACTTAGGGACCTTATTTTATAGGAGAAAGCTTGAATTTGAAGGTAATGTGATGTCAACTATTAGCACGTATGGTGCTTTAAGAATGTTACTAAGCAGCACACGCGACCCTATGGGAGCCGCAACCCGGAAGTACAGAACAACGCACCGCCAGGGAAGAGCTGCAGAGGGACCTCACAGCAGCATGCACTGAGCGCCTGCAGAAGAGGGAGAGACACTACAGCAGCGTTGGCCGAGGACGTCCTGCCGGCTGCCCTGCAGGGATTGCCTGACACCAAAGCTGCCGTACACGGTAAGTGGATGCCGAAATCCAGCGCATTGTGACACTCGCAGCAGGAGAGCCCTCTGTGTGCCTGGAGACCCGCTGTGTCTACGGCAGCTTAAACTTACTCAGAAGGCCTGATCTGCATTGATGTTACCGATGTATACGGTGTTGCACATCATCGGACAAATATGAGAGGATAGCAGTGGGCGTCCCTATGATCAGACAGGCTTTGTCGACATTAGCATATTTTCACTATTGTGATCCATGAGAGATAGCATCAGCTGCAATGGAATTTGCGTGTGGATCTGCATCAGGCCCTATGCACTCTAGTACTTATGCTTTGATCCACATTTTGGATGTAACCTGTACATGACTATTACACAGAATTCTTACTGAAACCAGTCACATTTGAGGTGTCTCCTGTACAAGAATCATGGTAGTGGGAATACACAGAACACACATGAAAACAATTCTCGGAAACACATGACAGAAAAGCAGGTCTGAGAATAAATCTGTAACGGTCACAAAAGGTACAGTCTACTCTCTAAGGAACTTTAAGCATCTTAAACAATCATAAGTTACACATGTAACTGACTAAGACAAAGAAAGTAGCAATGGTGTTTACCATAATACAGTAATACAAATACTATACTTTCATTCAGCACACTGCACAAGAGAAGTGTTACTGTGCAGTTATCTATAAAGAATAAATACAGTCCAGCGCAGGTGCACTGGACGGAACCAGTATGTAATACTGGCTTTAGCCGCTGGTTTAAATCCCGACACGAGAAGCCCAACAGCAGGAGATCCCGACGCTGGCTGGTAAGTACACTAAACCTCCCCTCTCCCACCCCCCCACCTAACCCTCCCTTAGGGATGCCTAACCCTAAAACTCCCGGAGCGGTGCCTAACCCTAAGTCCCCCCCGGGGGGTGCCTAAACCTGACCCCCCCCCTCCTGCACCCTAAACCTAACCCTCCCGAGGGGTTGCCTAACCCTAACCTTCCCCCCCAAAACCTAACCCTGCTACACTCCCTAGCGCTAAGGACGCCCCGGACTTCTTTCGGGCTGTCGTCCTTCGGCATTGGGATTCAGAAAGGCGGCTGTATTTTGACACCTACCTGAAGTCCCCCATCGGGCTCCTCATGTCGGGATACAGACCAGCGGCATTTAGTCCGCCGATCTATAATTTGCATCCCCACTGGACACCATACATACATCTGAAAATAAGCCCCTGCTGGCAGCTTACTGTAACTAAGTCGTACATGGGGAAATTTGCAGAAGACATGAAGAGATAGGACTGGCTGACCATGAGGTCCAACGTATTCGAGGAGAGAGACATATTTGCGTTCATTGTGGTGTGAAATGAGGAGAAGTGCAAGTTATCCATCACCTATCCCAACCCACGCAGTGGATAGTTGCCAGGCAAGGACCACACAGCAGACCAGCCAAGGACACAGTGCAGGCAGGGAGCCCAACTAAGCAGATGGAAGAAGAGTGCAGTTTATATTTCCTTCCTGTCTGCTTCCTTTTGCCGAGGAATCCTCAGCAATATGGTTTGTGCTGCTCAGGCCCGCGGAGCTCAGCAATCAGGAGGTAGATAATCTGTGCTGCCGGCTACCTGGGATATGGCCCTGGACTCTTGTGACTGGACGATTAGTGCTGTTCAATGAGAGCGACGACCCTGAGGAGTACTAAGAGCTTGAGAGAGCTGACACACAAGGGCGACAAGCAGGTGCTGCAGAGGGCAAGCTGTAGTAATTGTAATAAGGAAGTGATTTTAATCAAGTCAAGTCAGGGAAGGCCCATGAGTTACAACAGTTGTGGGTACTTACAAACATGTCATGTGCTTAATTGGCTAATCCTAAAGTTGCCAGCGGGGGTGAATAGTACTGCAGGCTTTGGGATGTTCGGCTGCTAGGTATGAGGAGGGAGAAGGAGTAGGGGGAAGGGGGGTTAGAGGTGAGGGAACAGAGATGGACAGGGTAAGACGAAAAGAGATAAAGAAACTGGGGAGTAAGGGCAGTAGAGAAAGACGGCATAAGAGATAGAGGGCGCAAAATACTACACATGGCATTTGTGGATGTGGTACATCCCACAATTTATCGGCTACATACTGACCTTAATAAGGTACGCATGTACCTACAATAGAATTGCGATTAAAATCGTAAAAGGACAGCACTTCCGAAAAGAGCGGTCCTTTGCAATGATTGGACTTCTGGGTTTATGACCCAGGAGACCACCTGAGCATGTGTCGTATATTGTGTGCGCCGTGGGGGATACCTCTCGGTTCACAATGCGAAGAGAAGCCTTCTATTGAGCAGCGCCATCTACAGACAGATAGCGTCTCCTGCCTGGTCCAAGCTTCCTGAAAGTAACGCATTCCAGGGCTTGGTACATATGGGGAATGCAGACAAAACTTTGAAAAATTTTCCCTTTAGTACATCCTACCCAAAGGGAGAGAGAGATGTATGGAAGGGGAGAGGGAAAAAACAGGCAATGCACAACAGCTAACCAACTGGCAATTGACAGATCCATAATACTAGTGTGAATATTATATATTTTTATATAATCTCAGGATGTTGTCACTACTCCTCTAAGAAGTGCATGTGATGAAGTCACCATAGGGACAATCCCATACTACAATGGGATGTGACCACATTGACCAATAACATGTCTAGTGCTTCCGCAGTGCTATATTGCCAAGTGTGAAATGTACCAAACCTTCGACAGAGATAAAGTTCCCATAGTAACCAATCAGCTTATAACTGTCAAATGACAGCTAAATACTGATTGGTTGCTATGGGTAACTTCTCCACTTTATATCTCTCAAAAGGTATAAAGCATCTCCCCTCTAGTGCTATATTGTTCTTGAGGGAGTGTTTAAATTAAGCATGAGGCTCTATCAGAACCTCACGTGATGTGTGGCTGCGCACATTAGGGGTGATTACAGAAGAGAAAATCTTGCTAATTTTTGCTTGCAAATTAGAGCAAGGATCTCTGTCCTGGAGCATAGGCATTGTATTAGCTCAAGATATTCTGATACAAGCCTGTGGGTTCTCACCATAACAATCACACACAGCTTGCAGAGACAACAAAACAGTATTGTGTGTTTGTTCACACACAGATAAAGAAAATAAACAGATAAATACATCCAGTGCTTGTAAAAATACTTACTGAACAGTTGATATAGATTACAAAATAAGCTTGCAAATAAACTGGATACATGTTTATCAGGAAATCATGTACATATAAAGATGACTGCTGCACTCAGGATCTACAAGAATGTGCTACAGGATAAATAGTATCACACCGAGGCAAAAAAAGGAAATAATGTCTATAATATGGGCATTCCTTTTACATTGTTACCATGGAGACCGATTTTATGAACAAAACAAAGCCAAACTAATCAATAGCAGAGAAACAGATACAAGAAAAAGAAAACTAGAGATACTGAATGCAAATACAGATGTATTAGGAATGTGCTAAGGATGTTGTATAGGGTGCTTAATGCAGTCATTAGAGGTTGTGAAGGTTTCTGCACATAATCCAGACTACTCTATGGGGCAGATTCAATTAGCCGCGGGATTTACCCCGTCACTAATTGCCGCGCTGGACCTATTCAATTAGTGGGGATTCCTCGCGCGGGAGTCTCCGAGGCCCCGCTGTCGGACTTTTACCTCGCACCTCATGTAGGTGCGAGGTAAAATCGGTGTCAAAAAGACCTAATCGACCTCGCGTGCGAGGAAAAAACATTGATTCCGCAGTTTATGCGGAATGTGGGCCTGATTCAGAGCCGGACACTCTGACCAGAGCGTTCGCTCTGAATCAGGGCCGGCCTACCTAAAATTGGAGCGGCCTCCTGGCCGCTCGCATAGCTGTGGGTGACCACCCACAGCTTATGCAAGTGTCCAAAAAGATGATTGCGATGGTCAAGACCATCGGCCTTGCGACGAGACCCTTGTGGTAGGGTCTCGTCTGCCGCAAGCCCAGAGTGCTTTTGGCTCTACCAGAGCCAAAAACACTCCCACTAGCATCACTAGTGATGACAGTGGGGCCGGACCCAGACGGTAGGCGTTCCCATGGGAACGCCTCCGTCTGGGCAGCCACGCCCCCGGCACGCCCACCAATGGGGGCGTGCTGTCAATCTCCATCGACAGCACAACCCCCTTTGGTGCGAGACCCCGAGCGACGGCTTCCCCGTCGCTCACCGGGTCTCGAGCATGCACACGACGGAGACGCCTCCGTCGTGTGCATGCGCATTTGGGTAACATCAACCCGCTTGCGAGCGTCCTGTGCTCGCGAGCGGGTCTGAATGAGACCCTCAATGTGTTTACACGAGTCCCGATTTTACGGCCGGGACGGGAAAAAGGCTATTTAATTGAATAGCATTTCCCTGCGCCGCGAGAATTTAGACCGGTAATTAGTTGCGGGGTAAATCCCGCAGCTAATTGAATCTGCCACTATGTGCCTGCATTATATATTAAACCATTCAACAGGCACCTGCCAGCTTCCAGACTCACTCATCCACCACACTCTCTACTATCTGTCCAGACCCTTCTTACGTTAATATTGTTCTTGTGTAATCATGGGACATTTTGTGGCTTCATTTCATACTGCTTACTGTAGCTATTGATGGGGCGTTCAGTGCTGTGGATGAACCTGTGGCAAAGTGTAAATAAATATGTGTTTGTCATAATCATAGTTTCCAGTAAAGTGTCACAAAAAAGCAGTAATGGTACTACTGGCTCCAGCTATTACTGGTATCAGCTCCTAACTGTCATTTTTCAAACACAGCCTGTAACATCACAGTTAGGAACTGAATGGTTGGTACTTTATCACTTTCCACTTTATCACTCTCCAAGGTTTAGTGCATCTCCCCCCTAAATCTACTATGTAGAGCCGTAAGAACTGGAGGTAGCAATTCTATGGTTTAGTCAATATTCATGGGAATGTGGATTCCTCATTAAGGTCATTGGTTCCTACTAAATTGACAGACTGCATTCAAGTGGCGTAATAAGAGGCGGCAGCTTAAGGGACTGTGGGGCTTGTCCAGCTAGTACATTATATGGATTCTCATACTGTTGCATATATTCACTTACATTTGTTAATTTATAGTATGATTTATTCTGAAAAAATAAGATATTCTAACCACATAATAAGGAATACTTAGTAAACATTTATACATATTAATATATAAATGTTCACTAAATACAAGGTATTTGGAATAAACGCGCAAACAATAAGAGGTACTTGAGATAAAATTATTTCTGCTCACACTTCCAGAGGGAGCGAGCAGAAATATGCATTAACTGCTTTCCTTGGGGATGCCGTTTGGGTCATTCCATATCAAGTAGATAAGGGGTCCCCACCTGACCATCTCCAATTTTTATTACATTTCACATGAAGGTTGGCATATATGTCAGTCTTACTTTATGATTATTTTAGTTCACAATATGCAATACTAGCAAAACTATGGTCCTCAAAGCGTGGTTGGATGCAACTGTCACTGACTCTGCACGATCAGCAGGTGGGGATGATCTTTGAAATTGGGTCACTTGACATGGAATGACCCATTTTCTTTTGAGTAAAGTTTTTTTTTTTTTTTAATTGCAGTGGCCAAGAGAGTGTTTGTTGTGCGGGCGGGTTTGTAGCCGACTCTAGGCGCTGACTGGAGGAGAAATGCACCTGCTAGACACACGACATACAGCATTATATAACAGATTCAGGCAATTCTGGTTAATCTCTAATCAAATACCTGGGGATTGTCGTGACTTTAGACTTTTCTTTGTGGACCACCTGGAGAGAACATTTAGACTTTATGTAAAGCCCATTAATCACTTCATACCTAATTAGATAGTCTAACCCTCCCATCCTGCAGCCTAACCCCAACACTCGCCCTAGTGCCTAACCCTAACCCCTAAACCTAATAGTCACCGCGGGTATCACAGACGTCTGGATTCTGGAGCCGGGATTATTGGTACTGTCAGCAGGCATTGTCTGCTTCAAGATGGTGACTACATCCCCTTAAAGGACTATGTAAATCACTACTGCAGGTCGACCTGGAATACTGCATCTACTAAATTCTTGTATGTATATAAATATATTTTTTATTAACTTAATACAGGTCTACCATGTAGCTTGCAGAGTGGTATTTACATGGATAAAGAAAAAAAGTTAATTGATTGACAACAGAATGCTTACTTGCTTTACACTTTCTTACAATAGGTGGCACTTACAATAAATGTATGAACATTATGGGATAAGCAGTACAAATAATTAATTAATAATACAAAAGAAAAGTTATCATTTGTATGTTGCATTGCTGAGTGTCGTGCTAGAATGGACATGGGATGCTGGGTGAGTTTATCAGATGGATGGAGCTCTTGGAACAAATTTTGCTACAATCGTGTATCCTTTATTTATAACCCTGGCTGGAAACTCATGAAAACTCCACAAATGTTCAGCCACAAATGGCTGCCTACACAGGCGGTGTAGGTGATAGACACACTTCAATAATTACTTATTAACAAAGGTATAACACAAACTCTAATCTGACATTTCAGTCTTCAAATAACGGTCAATAACAAACTCACCACAGGGCGGCAGTCTAGTTATAAGGCTAAGCTGAAATAAAAAATAAATAAATACAGTATGCATGAAAGTTTCTGAACTTCATCTACCAAAGTCATCTAAGAAATTCAAAGCCATATTAACTCCATACACAACATACTTTATTAATGTTTTGCATAGGATAATTAGAGAATATGGGTGACATAATATGCAAGTTACCAAAGGAAATTATATATTTTTTTTAGTAGTTAATCAATAAAATTCCAACTTGGTACAGTTAATTAATTTTAACCAAAATGGTCAGGAATCTGGCAATTAATATCTTAATTGTTTGTATAGTATAGTGACCTCCTGTCTCCCTCATCCTTCACTTGTACAGCTAAGATGTGTACAGCATACATTGCAATTTTTTCTTCCCACACTTCTTGAGGATAAAAGCTGAGAAAAGGTGAAAGCCCAGCACAACTGCTGAGCTCACAACATGATACTGTATGTGCAAATAAATGCAAATTAGTATGTTGATAATTTGGGAACCAGAGATATAACCATCTGATGGCAGTATGGTCTGACATGACTGAATTGGCTGTTTTCATCTCAGCATGAATGGTCAGCTTTATTCTGCATATCTCTAGAGAAAGAAGATAATTACAGAGGAACAGACATGCAGCTTTGAAAAATCTACCATTTATATTGCAGCCTGAGGAAATTCCTAATTACAATATAGAGTCATTAAAGTTTCACTACCACCTACGTGAAATATTTTTACTATGGTACCCCTGAGCTGCTACATGCCGTCACTTTCAATAAAACAGAGTCTGCTAATCAATTTAATTTATAAACTTTAAACAGCGGTGGAGTGGAAGGGTGTGAGCAGGAGGACCATTCCCTACCAGCAATCTCTAATTGCTGGTATCACTTAAAACTAATATCACGTGACCATTGCCAGCCAATGTGCCAATAGCAGGCAGCTTGATGATGGCACAGGATGTTTCTTAAAAGTACAGTAAGCATGCTCATGCTAGTACATGGGTGTTTACTTTTTCATTAATATTTATGAGTATTCACAAATGACAAAAGCTAGCAGAAATGTAAAGAGGTGAATACAAAATTTATAAAGTTTTAATACACAGTAAATGCAAAATATGGTAATATATGTATGTGTGGTCTGTTTAATGTGCATAACGTGCAGCTCGGTCATGTAAAGTGCACACATTCGTGTACATGACCTTTTCTATCACTAGTTAATTCGGAAGTCCAAAGGTGTGCATGCAGTGATAAGACTAATATTTTCAAAGCAGAGCTGCAACACAGACAGAGGCTGCCAAGAGTATTTTAAATTCTTCGGTGCCTACCTGAGAAATGCCAGAACGGCCAGTCTAGGACTGCCCTTCTACAATACAATTTAAAAAGCTTTTTTTTTTCTCCCTGAATAAATATTGTGACATGTCATTATATAGATACTGGGAATTTCTAGTTATAATACAGCGTATACAAGATGGATAAAGCACACACCTGTTCATTATATCCAGCCTTTAGTAAATATACTACGGCGACCGTGTACTATACTTGTAATCCCTCTCATTCTATATTGCTACAGATAAGACATATTTACATGGTTATAAACAAAGCAAAATAAAGAAACACCCACAACCATGTTGAAGTGTTATTACTAGCTGTAGAGTAACTTCACTTATCAGTGAATAAATTAAAGACAGACTGCTGTAATACGGTATGTTTATTCTAATAACAGGACAATTAGATTAATATGCTCTAACCTAATGCAACAGGGCTGGTCATATGTTGTTTTCAAAAGTTTTGTAATGTTAAGAAAGTGCATCATGTGTAATGGTAACTTCATCAATAGGTGGCAGTGTGGTGTTGGCATCTGAAATTACATTTCACATCCCAGCCACAATTCATATCAAAGGGTAACTATTATGAAGCATGGAAAAGTACTTTCTAGGTACTGTACATATACATAGTTATTGAAGCACATACAAGTAATTGGTTTGGGGCTTTCTTGATGAATTTGTAATTTTATGTTATCTTTCAAGTATCAACTGTAAATCACCTTATAAAACTAAAATGTCCCAATTATCAACTATACATTTGCCTTCAAAGGCTCACACATTTTAGACGGAACCACATATGCATTATTTATATTAATCTGATGTATATACACTTTGTCAGGAAAAATGCAGCAATCTGAAATGGAGCGGTCTCACTCACAAAGTGATAATTTCATCTATATAACAGTTTTCATGTAGAGTCACGCATATGAAGATGAACAGTCCACGCCCCCCCATACCCATTCAGAATGGATTAAGACCATCCACAATCTCCTTGTGCGCACTGACTATTAGGGGAGGATTTACGAAGCAGCAGCTTCCCAGCGGGTTGGAGCTCCTTTTTTAAAACGGCAACCGACGTCAGTCGGAATTGGTATGAAATACCGCCGGCCGAATGACCGGCGGTTCGATTCCCGTCAGCAGCGGGCCTGACAGGAGCAGAGTGCGACGCAGCGGAAGCCCTACAGCGCTGGAAATCCCGATCGTGGATAGGTAAGTATTTACTAACTTAACCCTAACCCTCCTTAGGGGTGCCTAACCCAAACTTCCCCCCCAAGTGGCTAACCCTAATCCCCCCTCTAAGTGCCTAACCCTAACCACCCCCTTCCCCGCTGCCTAAACCTAAGTCCCCCGGGGGGGTGCCTAACCCTAAGTCCCCCCCGGGGGTGCCTAACCCTAACCCTCCCTCCCCCTAGCCTAACCCTAACCCTCCCGGGGGGGTGCCTAACCCTAAGTCCCCCCCGGGGGCCCTAAACCTAACCCCTCCCCCCCCCGCGGCTGTCCGCTCGCGGCGCCCAGCATCCCTACGATCGGGATGCCGGGCGCCGGTCTCCCGGCGTCGGGGAAATGCGGGCGTCTACATCTAGACGCCCGGCATTTCACCCTTGCCGGGAAATGACAGTCGGGAAGCCGGCTGCCGGTATTTAGGCTGTCGGCTTCCCGATTGCCTCCCCGTCAGTCGCATGCGGCTCTTTACACTGATTCCAGGTGCCAATTTAAAAAAGGAGCTTAAACCAGCTGGGAAGCCGCTGCTTTGTAAATCCTCCCCATAGTGTTCATTCTAGCACCCTGCACCTTTCACAACCCGTGCAGTTCTTCTTTTCTGCCTGGGGTGTCGCTCCCTGTTCGGGTCCTTCAAGCACACTCAGCTGATGCAACAAACTGCTAAGATACAGACTACAGTGTGGTAGAAGCACCAGAACAGAGAGCGATACCCCAGGCAGGAAAAGGGAACTGCATGGGTTGTGACAGGTGCAGGGTGCTAAAATGAACACTAGACTATTCATATAATATCTAATACAAATTAAGTACAAGCAATAACACTGATACTCCTATCCCAAATTTCAATATACCTGAGAGATTATCTAAAATATACTAAAACATTTTATTTACAACATTTATCAAAGTGTCAGATATTATTTTCACTAGAAATTAAAGCCTGATTTGAGTCATCTAAAATCACCCAGCCAATAAAAGCTCAAGACATATGGACATCAGTTATGCTTTACAGAGAATGTCCCTGTCTTATGACCATGCATTAGAATGAGAGGCTATGACTTTCTGTTCTGGTGACCAAGGACAGGAAGCCAGGGCCGTACAGAGCCTGGTGGTGGCCCAGGTACTGGCAAGGATGCGTGATCTAATATAAGTAGGTGTGGCCACTCCTCCTTGCAAAAACATTAACAAAAGAAAAACAGCAATTGCGGTGCTGTTGTGAGCCTCAGCCAGGAGAGATCCAGGGAGGGTGGAGGAATCACTGCGATCGTTTTCCCCCCTTCAATCTGGTGCACACAGAAGAGACTGCTCCTGCACTCACCCTCTGAACAGTGTGTTGGGCGCTGCTGCTGCTGACAGGACTAAGAGGGGGAAGGGCAGGGCCGTAGCTCGGGTAGTGCAGCCGGTGCCATCACACAGGGCACCACATGTCAGGGGGCACTGTTTGGGCCTGTCAAATTTCTGTTTATTATCATTCTTGCTTGTAGCTTCCTCTTATTTCATCCCCAGCACTTCCTGGCCTCTCCTATCTCTTTCCTGGCCCTTCCCCATGAAGCCAAGGCCCTTTTTTGGGTCCAATATGTCACTTTGAAAAATGAGGGGGGGCGCCAATGCTCTTTCTGGCACAGGGCACCAAAAAGTCTAGTTACGGCTCTGGGGAAGGGGGTGTTGGATCTGGGCCTCCGCTGAGCCCCTCCAGGTAGCCCAGGCCCTGTTAATCAGTACGTGCTCCCCCTCTCCCCTTGGCACCTCTGCAGGGAGCAAGTGAGCAGAGCTCCACTGCATCCACTATGTCACACAACCTGCCACCTGCAGTTGATATTGGGACCACACACAATCTGTTCTTATTATTCTGTGAGACACCTCTACACTTGTCAAGGAGGTAACAATGTATAAATAAAATTAATGGGAAGCTGAAACAACATTTCAGTAGGCTAGATGAAAACTAGCGCCTCAACACCAAGTTACAGGAGTTTCAAAAATATTATTGAAAACCTGGAAAAGAGGGAAGAATAAAAACAAGCCAGTGAAGAAATATACTGTAGGCAGGCCCATCGCACATACAGTAAAAGCGGGCACCTATACCCAACACTAAAGAGAATCTGGTGAGAGTAAAGTATGCATGTGACCCTTGTTTCAACAAAAATAGAAATGTTCAGAGCTTTTGAATAACATCGCCAGTATATTTTATTGACAATTTAATGGTAGGGGCGGCCACAAGTTACTTGCTCTGGGGTCCCCACAAACCTTAATCCGGCACTTGAAATGTTTAATAAATCAGTAAGAAAATTTACATTTTATCATTAGGGTCAGAAAGACAAAACAATCGGACCAATCTAGCTAATGAGGGATGCAAAAAAACCTCATATTTCTGCAGGACACAGATGGCAACTATTTTAGTGATCCTAAACAAATTACTTCCTTAACTTCTACACTAGTACTAATCCGAAGACGGAATTACCTGAAAAAAGTAATTAGACCCAAGCTAAAGTTCTGCCCACCTTGTGTGTGTGTAGTGTGTATGTTAGTGTGTTAGGGAATTTAAACTGTAATCTCCAATGGGGCAGGGGACTGATATGAACGATTACATAGAATAGCAACTGAGTGCACCCAAGATAGCTGCCTCACCCTCTGCATTAAAGTGCTTTGAGTTGTATAGGGAGAAAAGATACTACAGGACAGTTAATTTCGTCCACGGTCACTGACAAACCTGGACATCAATTCTCATCAATATCATGGCAGACAGGATGGCACATGTATTGCCTACAATAATTCAGGATATCCAAGCAGAGTTTGTGGCTACCTAAGGTATTTGTAGGTGCTGAAAGAAATGAGGCCATCAGGTCCTGACACAAGGAACGTAGCAAATGTCTAGAACCCAGAGGTACGCAGCAAATTTTCTCTCCAAAACAATCTATGTACAAAGAGTGGGGGCAGGAGGACAAGGATGTCCCATGTCTTCCCTCTTGTTGCAAAAAGCAATCAAGTGTTTGTCAACCTGTCTTACTCAGACCAGGAGTCAGAATGCAGGAAGTTAGGGAGTCAAGAGGTCAGACAATTTAATACAAGAAAGGAATCCCAGGCGCTAGAGTAGATAAATATATATATATATATATATATATATATATATACACACACACACACATAAAAAAATAAAAAATAAATGTGACTATTATAAAGGTGTGGTCCATTAGGCAAGTAATTACTCAAAAAGTGTAAAATATGTAACTAAAAGGGACATGCAGTCAGGGGAGGCAGAGCTTCCCCTGTCATACTCCTGAGATTTTATATAAAACTGATTAGAATGATACAAAGAAGATATTTATAACTTCTAAACATCGTCTTTATTTATTGTAATAATTTTTATAGTTAAGATGAGAGATGAGGCAGCAACAGCTCAGCCTCGCTTCTGTATACTCAGACACTACTTGCAGATCTGGGGCTGGGGTCACACCACAGGCAGTAAACTGTACAGAAAGAGAGGTAACAGAGGCATGCCTCTGAGTATGGACACCTTGGATGTGTCATGTGCACTGCAGCGTTTAGAGTTCGGAGCTCAATAATCAGCAGCAAGAGAAGACACAGTGATGCAGGTAGGAAAATCAATGGACACTGAAGATTCATGTTGTGAGGGGAGAGTTACAGTGACTAGGGGGTGAGACAGGCTCCCAGCACTCCCGTCTCCATGTGTGCCTCCCCAGCCATTGACCTTACTGCACGTCACTGGTAAGTAAACACATCAGCACATTCCAATCTGGGATCAGTGCAAGATTCCCAAAGTAATACAACAAAAAGCACCTGATAAGAAACTGCGCTATTAAAAATCAAAACACCACATCTGATATAGCAGATACAATAATGATATCAGGACACTCGATATAAAAAAATATAAACATTAAAATATGTATTTAATAATGTAGAATGAAAATCAATATAAAGATAATAACCACAGTGATCAAATGTACATGGACAGTGTAGTCTAGCAACCTGCATCTGTCATAAACCTGTGCAATTCCTGTCTGGTGCTTCTAGCACACTCTAGTCTGTATCTCAGCAGTTTGTGCGGAGTGTGCTAGAAGCACCAGAGCAGAGAGTGACACCCCAGGAAGGAAAGAGGAAATAGTTATATAAATAAAAAAAGTAATTTTGTTTGAGATGTCTCTTAAGTAAATAAGAGGAACTAATCAGTCCCAATAATAACTGCAGTCAGTAGTATTAAAACAGTCTGTTCCCGAACTAGAGTGGATGTGTAGTTATCAGAATGTTCTCCAATTGAATGACACATTCCCCGGTTCGACACATACGTAGTGGGGGCCATTTGACACAGCACTGCTCAGTGGATGTAAATGCCACTATGACCGTGGTATGCATATGCAAGGTGCTCCTGCACCAATGGTGAACTCCAACTTCTCCTCAAATGGAGAGGGCTCTGGTGGCGGTGTAGATTACACACAGGAATAAATAACATGCTTCACTAGCAATCACAGACAGTGGTATACTCCCAGTTGCGGCAATGATGTACAAAGGTCTCTAGCATATTCGGTGCAGAACTGTCCTGATATCATTATGGTATCTGCCATATCAGATGTGTTATTTTGATTTTTAAAAGGGAAGTTCCTCATCAGGTGCAATTTTGCTCTTTGTTGCCGATTTAATACTCTAGTTTGTTCACATGTGAATAAGGATTAAAAGATATTGCATGAATATGATGCTAACCGAGGTAGGTTAAGCATTATTTGAAGAGCTGAGGCATATTTTTTTTTTATTCCTTTATTTTTAAAAACAACTGATATAAAGCAGAGGACAACTTTACAGGTTTCAAATTTTGAAAGCCTGAATAATACAGGAGGTAATACATTGTCAGGTTCATACCTATATCGCCTTAATCTTAAAAAGACAGGACACAAGCTCAAGACCACCAGTGGTCAGTGGTGGGGAGAAGAGTTGGTTTCAGATGAAGCAGCAGATAACATTCTGAGGGGTAGAGGAAGTCACAGAAAATGATCAATGAGAGATATAATAGGATTTTTGGGTACTTACCGTTGAATACTTTTCTCTGAGTCAGGCTGGGGTGGAAAAGGCGTGGATTTGGCACTAAATCTATAACTCCTCCCCTCTGCAACCCCTGACTTCAGTACAACTTCAAAAATGCCTGGTAAGGAGAAGCAATACTCAGTGACACTGTCACTCCGAAAAATAAAAATGAAATTGACGGTTAATACGACCCAAAATCATCCCTTATACTCAATACCGTTGAGCGCGAGGGAGGGAACGCAGTGTCCCCAAGCCTGACTCAGAGAAAAGGATTCAACGGTAAGTACCCAAAAATCCTATTTTCTCTTTCGTCTGGGCTGTGGGACACTGGACCATGGGATGTTCAAAAGCCACCCCCATGGGAGGGAATGCTCAGATTGCCCGACCGGAGAACTGTACACCCAAAATGGGCGTCCCCGGAGGACGATGAAACCTGTAGAACCGCACAAACGTGTGGACAGATGACCAGGTAGCTGCGCGACAAACCTGTCCAGCCAAGGCCCCGTGACGTGCCACCCAGGAGGCCGCCACGGCCCTAGTGGAATGAGCCACCACCCTAGCTGGTGCCGGGCGCCCCGCCTCTGAGTAAGCCCTTCAAATCACTGAGCGAAGCCATTTTGCAAAGATCTGTTTTGTGGCTGGCCAGCCCCGTTTGTGGACATCGTAGAGAACCAATAGAGAGTCCATCTTATGTAAGATCGAAGTTCTGTCTAAATAAATGTGTAGGGCTGCGTAGGGCCTGGACAACATCCAACAGTGACAGATTGTCCTGGTACCCTGAGGACGCTGAAGATGAGAAAACAGGAAAAACAATCTCCTGGTTTAAGTGGAAAGATGAAACCACATTCGGTTGAAAAGAAGGAACCGTCCTGAGCACAGCCCTATCGTCATGAAAAACAAAAAAAGGTGGTTTGCAGGACCCCAACTCAGAGACCTGCCGAGCCGAGGCATTGGCCATAAGGAAATCTACTTTCCATATTACGAACCGAAGGTCCACGGATTCCAAAGGTTCAAACGGAGCCTGCTTAAGAGCCGACAGAACCAGGGGCAAATCCCATGGCACTACTGGTGGTTGAACCAGAGGCTGTATTCGCAATACCCCCTGTAAAAAAAAAGTCTGCACCTCTGGGAGGAGAGCCAGACGTTGCTGAAAGTAAATGGAAAGAGCCGAAATCTGTACCTTCGAAGATTGAAGCCGTAAGCCGGCCTCCAGACGCCCTGCAGAAATGCTATAAACCTTGGCAGGCGGAACTGGGCAGTATGTACTCCCCGCTGCTCACACCAAACAATATAGGTTTTCCAAACCCTGTGGTGGTTCTGCGCGGAAACCTGCTTCTGCGTCCGGAGCATGGTCCTGATGACTGAAGGGGAAAACCCCTGGCCTTCAAGAGCCCGGTCTCAACAACCAGGCCATTAAAGCCAACTGAGGTAGGCCCTCGTGACAGAATGGCCCCTGTAGCAGAAGATCTGGATGCAGGGGCAGACTCCAACCCGGCCCTGCGGCTAGCCTGAGACCCGTGGCGAACCACGACAGGCGCGGCCAGTTTGGAGCCACTAGGATGACAAACCTGCTGCTCCCTTACTCGAGGGAGTACTCTTGGTAACATGGGAATTGGAGGAAACATGTAGGCCAGATGGAAGTTCCAGGGAACTGTCATGGCATCCACTGCAAATGCCAAAGGATATCTGGACCTTGCACAAAATCGAGGGCCCTTGCAATTGTGGCAAGACGCCATCAGGTCCACTTCCGGCAGCCCCCATCTCTGCACCAGCTGCTGGAAAACCTCCAAGTGGAGAGACCACTCCCCTGGCAAGAACGTAGTCCTGCTGAGGTAGTCTGCCTCCCAATTCTCCACCCCCGGTATGAAGACTGCTGAAATTGCAGGGAGGAATGTCTCCGCCCAAGAGAGACTGAGACTTGCCTATGCCATGGCAAGTGCGCTTTTGGTTCCGCCCTGTTGGCTTACCTATGCCACTGCCGTGGCGTTGTCTGATTGGGTCCTAACTGGTCGGCCTTCCAGGAGGGCCTGAGCCCTGCACAGTGCCCAATAAATGGCACGGAGCTCCAGCATATTTATTGGGAAACCTATCTCTGATGACGACCAGGTCCCCTAGGGACAGAGGTTCTCCGTCACCACTCCCCAACCTCTGAGACTTGCGTCTGTGGTGACAATAATCCAGTTGGGAGTCACCAGGGACCGACCCTAGAGAAGGTGATCGGTAATCAGCCACCAGCGAAGTGACTGACAAGTGCTGTCTGACTGAACCAGCAACTGAGAAGAAAGGTCGTCTGAGCGGCCTTTCCAATTCCTGAGAATCTCCCACTGGAGAATCTGTGAATGGAAGCAGCCGTACTGGATGGTCTTGAAGGTAGAGACCATCGTGCCTAGTAACCTTATGCCCAGCCAAACGGATGGCCGAGAGGCAGACAGCACTTTTCTGACTAAGGGCCTAATTCAGACCCGCTCGCAAGCGCAGGACGCTCGCAAGCGGGTCGATGGTGCCCTAATGTGCATGCACACGACGGAGGGAGCTCCGTCGTGCGCATGCAATAGACACGCATAGCGACAGCTAAGCTGTCGCTCCGGGTCTCGCACCAAAGGGGGCGTGCTGTCGAAGGTGAGTGACAGCACGCCCCCTTTGGTGGGCGTGCCGGGGGCGTGGCTGCCAGACGGATGCGTTCCCATGGGAACGCCTACCGTCTGAGTCCGGCCCCACTGACATCAGTAGTGATGTCAGTGGGAGTGATTTTGGCTCTGATAGAGCCAAAATCACTCCAGGGCTTGCGGCAGCGAGACCCTACCACAAGGGTCTCGTCGCAAGCGCGATGGTCGCGATGGTCTTGACCTCGAAAGGAAGAACAGAGTGCTCTGCGTGCCGCGACTGAGACTCTAGAGGAAATCTGCACTCCATCTTGTGCGGCCTCACACACATAGGACCTCATTCAGAGTCTCTCGCTAGCACTGTGAGCACGCAAGCGGCCCGATGGTTTGCGTACGCGCATGCTTCGTTCTGCGCGTGCGCGAACTACTCTGTGCGATTGCAGGCCGCTCGCTTGCCCAGGAAAGACAGCCCAGTGAAATGAGTGACAGGAGAGGCCATTTGTGGGTGGTAACAGGGGCAGGACACTAATAACGGGGGAGTGGAGGTGCGAACGCAGGCGTGCCTGAGTGTTTCAACGGCGTTTTAGAGGCGTGCATAATTAACAGACAGCGTCATAGTACACGTCACATGCCCGTTTTTTTATACTGAAGTCCTCGCAGTGCTTGCGGTAGGGTAAGGCAACCACAAGCGCTGCGATCACTTCCGATTGTCCTCGATGTACCAATGTTTTACTATACTTCCTGGAGATGACGTGTGCTGGTGGGCGGCTCTGCCTGTGCTATTGGGCGTACGCTGGCCGCTCTCTGAGACATGGTGGGCGTGCTTATGCCTTGGCGAGCGATCGCTTCCCGTGGCGTTACTTTGACAAATTTGCATACGCTGGGGGCGAGCGATCGCATCTAGCGAAAGACTCTGAATGAGGTCCATAGTCTGCAGCCGCATGTATCTGTTCCGCCAGTACCAGTAAGTCCTCTCGGATGAGTCACCGGCAAGGCCTGCCACTAATTTGTCAGCCCACTTCTCCATGGTCCAAGAGACCCATGCAGATGCCAATAATGGGTGAATAACCACTCTGGCGCCCATAAAAATACTCCTAAGGCATCCCTCCAATTTTTTTGTCGTCGGGCAGAACCTCCTCTTGGAGTTCCTCCCCTCAGTGGGGAAAGCACTTGGACTAACCGCATTTACCAGGTGGTCTCCCATCCAAGTACTAACCAGGCCCAACAACAACATGTCCAGTGTGGTGTTGCTGTAGGTCTCACCTCTGGTCTGTCTGTAGTCGGCGCTCTCCCCACAGGAGCCGCCGACAAGAAACCCGGCAAGATGGCGCCCAGGTAACAGCAGCACGCTATCTCCGGGCCCAGACGGTCTCTTCAGAGACCGGAGTGTGTGGAATGGGGGAAGCGCTCAGCGCCATCCCCCCCTTAGATGCAGCTCTCCCCGCCGCTTTACACTCCAGCTGTGTGCTGCTATAAGCAGCGCACGGTACTTATAGTAGAAAATAAACATAACATTACAAATAAAGGAAAAAATCCCTAAGCTAAACCTGAAAAAACATGCCTCTCTTCACAGGCACTAAACTTACACTGAAGTCAGGGTTTCAGAGGGGAGGAGTTATAGATTTCAGTGTTAGTGACAAATCCACACCTTCCCACCTACAACCCATGGTCCAGTGTCCCCCAGCCCAGATGAAAGAGAAAGAGGAAAATGCTGATTCATAGTGCTTATTATGCCATTCAGTATATTGAAGAAATACCACTTTCAGTGAACACTTTATTAAATACACCATTGTAGTACTGGCAAGTGCTAAACTGTGTCCCCCAGGACAGCTTGATTTCTCCATGGCATGGATTCAACAGGTGCAGCAAATTTCCATTAGAGGTTCTGCTCCATGTTGACATTTTGTCGGCTGCACATCTCCAGTTTCTCCAAATCCCAAAGGTTCTCTATTAGATTGAGTTCCCAGAAACTGGGCCTGCGTTCCCAGAAACGGGGGCGTATTGCTACGTTTCCTGTGAGTGCCTAGGGCGAGAGCCATTGTTTTCCTAAGCAGACTTCCTGACCGGGGCTGAGCAGTTCCGTTTACTCAGATGGGCGATTACTGCGGCCATCGCGACCGATGGTCGCGATGGTGTTCCGATGCTGCGTGTTCGAATTCAGAACTTGGATTGCATATGATGGCAGGAGGCACCTTTTTCCTACAGACGCCTCCTGCTGCATTACCATATATTAGTATTGTTAGCAATGCTAACTGCATCCATTTCTGAATCAGGCCCATGGTGCATTATCTAATTGGAAGTAGCCATTAAAAGGATAGACTGTGGCTATGAAGGGATGCAAATGGTCAGAAACAAAACTCAGGTAGGCTTTAAAACAATGCTCAATTGGTATATACTGGCCTAATGTGTGTCAAAAACATTTCCCATGCCATTGCACCAACAAAAGGCGGACTGGATCCATGGATTGATATCGCTTAAGCCAAATTGTGACCCAATAATTTGCATGTCACACCAAACCAATCATTGCTTTTTTTCCATTCTTCAACTGTCTAGTTTTGGTGAGCTTGTGCCCAGTGTAGCTTTGGTTTCCTGTTATTTGCAGGCATGTTAGGATTAGTAAAGTAGTGCCCCTTGTGGCCAGTATATTCAGATATGTCCTTCTAAACCTAGTGTTTTTGCGCCATGGATAGCTAGTTTGTTTGTTTGCACTTTTGCACTGCAGTTGCACACAAACATGTTTTGTAGTATACTGTGGGCTTAAAATTTTTACTCTTCTCGCAATCGTGGCAGTGTAAATTCGCACAATGTTGCGTAGCAGGACGCATGGTGCGGCTCAGTCATATCGGTCCCCGGTCTCTTGCCTTTTTCTCAGATTATCCTCCTTGTCGCACTACTATAGCACGCAAATCCACACACAGTGTAGAGGGTTACTTTGTGCTTTTATTGCATTAGCAGTGCAAGACAGCCACAAATTCAGCAAAACGTACTGGGCGATGGAACACATGGCTCGCCAAATGGGGCTATTTGGTGTGATCTGAGGATAGTGTAGTGAGGACACATCTGTAAGGATAAATTATTTAATTTACTGCTGAACTAAGAATCTCTGATGGGAGTATTAAGCTCTTTGTTTGACTGTGGTAAAATATAAACCGCTAAAATGTATATTTATTTCAGAAAAAGTGATGCTTCACTGTCCCGTTATGTGTCAGACGGGGTTTGTGGGACGTCACCAAGGGACGTGCGGTACATTAGAGCCTGCACGTCACTGTTCTATTTAATATAGTAATAACTACCTTTCTGCAAATGCTGTGCGATAAGTCCCCTTGGAGGCTGCTAATATCTTCACAGTGATACAGAAACTCATTACAGTCAGTGCGTTTCCAGGGATTAGCATATTAATTCATCCTAGAGGAATGTTTAAAGGAAAAATGTGTACAAGACGGAGATGTGATTACACATTCACAGCATGCCAGTGGTGATCTGATTACACATGGCGACAAGATTTATAGCAAGCAGGATTTCTGTGCATATGATGGGAAAGCTGAACCTATGGACAGGTCATTACATCAGTGTGTATCAAACTGTATACATTATAGTCACATGAGCTTAATAATTAGTTTATGCAGCTTTCTGTGGGAGAGTCCGGGGTAATGTTGGCTAATATTCATATTAGACAACTTCTTCTCTACCAATAAAGGAAGAAAGAATAGAGATAAACCTAAATAACTTTGCGACACTAGAAATCAGCACAGTGTTATTCACTATCAGTAAATGTGGTCTTCTTTGGAATATCACATGAGGATCATTAAACATGAACAGGACGCTTGACACAAATGTAACCCCTAGATCAAGTAATCGCTTCCTCCTTAATAATGAAATCCCTGACAGTGATGTATGCAGACTACAATAAATTACCATCAACTATAGGGAGACTGACAACAAAATACACTCATTATTAGATTAAATGTCCCTGGTATAATTTCTAGGCTCCAGGGAAATCCTGACACTAAGGGCAGTATTCAATTGTTTTATCGTGCCTGGTCTCCCGTCTAATGTGACGGGAGATCACGGAGAAATATTCAATTGATTCAGAATATCGCGCCGATTGCACCCAAAGAGGTCGGGTTCAGCTGCGTAAAACGACTAAATCCGACCAAAGTGCTGGGTGCGATTGCGAAAAGTGTCGTTTGGTCACTTTTCACACATTTCAGCTCGCCAAAACATTTCCCATGCCGGGGGGTGCAAGCTGAAATGCTGGGGCCGGCAGCTGTTCGCACCCGACAGGAGCAACAATTGAATAGCTACTTTGAGGGCGAAGGGGGGACAGCTGCCGGCAAAAACAAATGAATTCCGCCCTATATGGCAGTATCTAATGCAAATCCTGCCTACCTTTATAGGCTCAGCTACTGACAATGGGAGAGATTTTTAAAATGACCCATGAGGAATTACGAAGTCCAGCATGCCATACAAGACACTGGCTTGGCATGCTGGAAAAGAGAAGGAAAGCCACAGGTTGTATAAATCTGCTGTGGAGATATATTTAAAAACAAACTTGTGACAAATAATAGCTCACTCACTTGCTGAATGGGTGGCACTTCTGGCACAAGCAAGAAGCACATGCAATGGCTGAATGTAAATATGGCAGTTATGATACTGATGTGTAGTAAGTGCACGGACTATATTGGTTATCGGCACTACAGTATTGTACAGAATGAGAACTCTGAGGAGAGAGGTATCTCTTACCCATAACATTTAGTTTATCTACGTCCACCTCGGCTTTCAGTAAAATCCTTCCTCTCTTTTCCGTATGGTCCATTCCACACAAACTGGGGACGTTGATGACACATACTTTATGTACATTCATGTCACATGCTGTGGAAAAAAAAGATTTTGAATATGTTATATATTTACATTCACAATACCCATCTGCCAATATGTATGAGATCATTTCAGGACCATGTGCCAGCCAGCAGAATCTAAAGCTTAATTTCTCCTACTTTGCATGACACGGTTTTACTTTGAATGATTGAAAGTGATAATTCTATGTCAAAATTGTAATATGCAAATAGAGGATTGGATTCGTTTCTGTATTGATTTAGCTTGTTGCTGTGTTTGTAGTTTTAGCATCACTAAACAATATGAGACAATAAGCATAAGACAATATTGAAAAGCTGTGCTTTAAACCTACAGCTTCTCATTGTGACCTATAGATGGAATCCGTTCCTTTGCCCTTTTCTGGCATAATGCTGCACCTAACTAACAGCACCCAAAATGCTAACCTAGCAGCGCTGCACTTTCATCATGTCAATGCTAGTATGGAGTGGTCACATGATTACTCTGCACTTTGTATTGTGCCTGAACGAGCCAGAAACGGAAAACAATCATGCTACATCTATAAATTAAATTCTAAAAGACAGGACACAGAAAAGGGATAATTTACAGGTGAGAAGTTTATCGTATTGAACAGCGCAACATACCACACAATGTATTTTGTTGTTGTTATTATAAGATATTCTCAGCTAAACTACTTAGAGCTTGATCACAACAAAAGGAACAGACCCGAAACGTAATCCTTAAGCATAGCACATCCTTCACTACAATAACCTCTACTTCATCTGCAATTTGGCAACATGGATATTCTGTGGAAGGATACCCTTCACATTATCAATGATATAGTTGTGACATATAATTATTTTAATGGCATATACCATTAGTCCATCACAAAATGCATATGTCTGAGCACTATCTTATAATCGTTTTACTTTCTATAATGATAAACAATGAAAAGTAACTGAGGTGACAGCTAAAGTTGTGGTTTATAATAAAACTGGATCAAGTTGGGGGAGCGTGGCCTGGATGGACTTGTAGTAGGACGCCCGTCCTACAGCTCTCCAGCCCAAATATCCTGCTGACTCATCCTGTGGCTACCCAAGACTCCATTTTACCTGTGTCATTGTTGGCTGTTTCCTGCTGCCCTGGGGGTGCTTCTGCTGGGCTCCAGACCACCGCTGTGCACTATAGCGTTCTGGGCTGTATTGTGGTCTGCACTGCTTCTGGCTGCCAGGCCACCATTACAGTAGTCTGCAGCCTACCGCTCTGCTGATTTGTAGGTCTCTCCAAGGCACCTGGTGGACTGCTCCCTAGTGCCTGCTGTCATCTGGAGGCTGCTCCTGCCTTGGACACCGTGGCGCTGTATCCCCGCTGTGGTCTCCTGCTCACCTCCGTCTTGGAAACCTGCAGCTGCTGAGGTCGCTCCATGGTGCTGGTCTTCGACTGGGCGCTCCTTCATTCTCCGTTTAGTAAGCTTGTGTCCAGCATTACTTTGTTCCTGCAGTTGAATTCACAGCTGAGACTACTGCTTCATCTGCTGCTTCTGAGGTGCTAGTTCACTGCAATATTTGGGGGCTCACTGTGATTAAGGCGTCTTTACCTTTCTCCATAGTGCTTCACACTCCTGTTTAGGGCTACCCTGTGGTAGTTTACTGCCACCTTTCATCTGCTGCTGTTCTGCTGACTAGCCTCTGCACAAGATCCTGTTTCAGCTATTGCATTGGCTTCCTATTGCCCTGGTCTTCTGTTCAGTGCTACCCCCTGGACTTTTATTTGGTTGCAGATACTTACCTACTGGTGTGGTTCTTCCCTGCTCTGACTGTACCTTCTGTGTACATCATAGAAAGACTCTTTCAAGCAATTACCATTTCGGGTAGGAGGTTGTCAGCTCAGATAGTGGAACTGCATGTTGAGTTATTCTGCCACAACCGTGGATTGGGATTGCGGAGACTGACAGTCCTGTTTCTATCATTGCGGACAGTAGTGCTCTTTTCATTGACCAGCATATCCTATTCAACTCTCAGAGGGAGACAAGCTCGGAAAATCTTGACGCCATTGATGGATGCCGGGTCATAGGCTCCTTTTTTTTCTCATTTTACTATTGGACAAGTCCATGGTATCTATGTAGCCTCTTTTGACACAATTATTTATTATGCAGATCCTGTTACTGTACTTCAACTTTACATGATTAGAAGCTTGCTGGAGTTTAGCAGTCAGGGGATGCCGGTCTTCTGGGATTTTTCTGCTTATGCTCAAGGGACTTCGGCATGTGTTGGCTTGTAGGCCTCGGGGTGGGATGATCCTCCTTGAATCTATGTTCTGCTTGGTAATTATGTTTTGGTATCTGGTTTTTATACTTACATGTACTTGATGTGTTATTATTTGTTTTGTTTTTTTATTTGTTTTGTCATTGCTCTGTTAAATATGCTTTTGACCTTTGCTTGACTGTCTTCATACTGTTACATCTTGAAAGCGTATTTTTTTCTCCATTAGAATTTATTTACCTCCAGGGTTTGCACCGCCATGTTATTCTTTCTTGTTTTCCTGATAGCTCTTTTTACCTTGCTTAATATTTTTAGGAATCTCTTTGTTGCTCCTGAAATCCTTGGCTGGATAAACCATGGCCTTAGGTTTCATGGGAATAGTTGACACCATGTCTCTTTGTGTTGGGGGATGGGGGTTAGGTGTAGGAGAATAGTTTGAGGGGGGTTTTGTTCAGGGATCCAGGTTTGCTGTAAGTTGGGTTTATGGTCATACGGGGAGAGGAAATTGGGGGCTGGTTGCTAATTGCTGTATTTTGCTATTTGAGTAGTGGAGATACTGGGTTATGTATGTGCTGTTAGTAACCCTGTATTGCACTGCAATTTACTTGTACTATGCCAGCCTTCCCGTAATAACAGGTTCACATCAGTGCGACTAAGTTTGATGTTTGGTAATGAGGTTTGGTAGACAGTCCCACAGCTCTCACAGAATGGACAACCCATCCACATCACTGCTGATACACCAAAACTACTGCAGACAGCAGTAAGGAGAGCCTGCAGCACAGTTCCACAAATCAACCATTGGCATTATTGCATCATCATAGATCCGCACAAGGCAATGTAATGCAGGAAATCGAATCAAAATTATACCACGAGTATCATTCCACTATGAATTGTCTTCCTCAATGTAAGAAAACATCTGCGTGGTTGTACATCAATTGAGAAAGTCACAAACTTATTAAGAAGATAAAATACAGAGAAGCTACTTTTTCCTAACTAATAAACAATCATTGTGGCTTCACGTCCCCATTGTATTCAAAGGGGTGGGCTTCACAGACAATAGAGCAATAGATAGAAGAATAACCAAGAAAATTATAGATACCCCCCTACCATTATTTTTTTTTAAGACAAATTTTATTGAGAAAATGAGACACAATACATAGAAGACCTACATCAAGGTCCAAAAAAGATGAAATAATATAGTAAGGATACATGGAAGATCGACAAAGTGTCAGATACATGTATTGACAAACCATAAAATAAGTATTCCTAAATCTGCAGTCTCAACCACTTTTTATGTAAAATCTAGAAATAAAAAAGAACTGCAAAAAAAAAAAACCCCAAAAGAATATTTAGAATTAAAAAAAGAGAATCAAGAGTAGAAACGAAGGGAAAAGGGAGAGGGAGATGAGGACTCAGCTGAACTACCAGCACAGGGGTGGCCAAACATACGAGTCACAGAGGTCCTCTCCAATTTAGTAAAATCAGGAAAAGGCAGAGGGGACCTGGAAGTGGAATGTCCCATATATTAGAAAAACTCTTAGATGAACCCCGAAGAATACTGGTCATTTGTTCCATGGAATGAATGTGCCAGATTTTAGCGAAGACCTCTCCAATTATTGGGATTTCAGTTTTCTTCCATGCCAATGCTATGTGACACCTGGCTGCCAGCACCATGTGGCAAAACAGCTTATGCTAATGATGACTTGCCTCAAAGACAAACACTGGGAGAAGAAAATATTTGGGACTAAAAGGGACTGAGATGCCTAGGATGGAACTGGCGAGGGCACAAATTTCTTTCCAGAAGGGAACCAGCTTCAGACAACTCCACCAATAATGCAAAAACGTTCCTGTATCAATCGCGCAACGTCAACACAGACAAGAGATCTCTGGGTGCATCTTGTGTAGACTAGAAGGGACATAGTACCACCTGTAAAACAATTTATAGGCATTTTCTTTTATCCGAATGCAAATAGAACTAGAGGCCACATTAGAATAAATGTCCTCCCAGTCTGCATTGTCTAAGGTTTCCCCTAAGTCAACCTCCCAAGCCCTCTCATGAGGGTCTCTCTCCTCGGTGCACGGAGGCATTAGTTCTGTGTACAGCGCAGAGCTAAGCCCCTTGGTGGATGCCCGCCCAAAAGCTTAGGATAAGCCCCTTGGTGGATGCCCCCAGAAGCCTCTTGGTGGATGCCCCCCAGAATCTTAGGACTATTAGAAAGTCGTGAGGATATAGTAGAGTGAAAGTGAAGAATTTGTAAATATTGGAAAAGATTGGGATAGAGAGTTCGGTATGAATATCGGAGAATGTAGGAAAGAATGAATTCTGGTTTATATCATTCAACAATACAATTCCGCTATTTTGCCAACATGTAAAAGCAGCTGGATTGCAACCTGGACGGAAATCAGGATTAATGAACAATGGGATCAGGGGACTAGGATGAGGAGCAATATTATGCCAGTGATTTGCAAAGTCCCAAATATCTAAGGTATGGGAGATAATGGGTTGATGTAATGGTGCATACACACGGTCAGATATGTCAGATGAACGACTTGACCAACGATTTGAATGTTTAAACAATTTCAGACAGTATTAAAATGAATGGAAACGTCCAAACCTGACTGCAAACACATCAGATGTCAGATATAGTTATCTGACAAACGAGAACGCGCATCGTTCATCGTTGCAGTCACACATGTCAGATTTTCTTTCAGATATGAACGATTTTTACAATCGATATCGTTCAGATCTGACAGAAAATCTGACCGCGTGTATGCACCGTAAGACTGCTTTGGGATGGGCCAATCTGGGGAGCCACAACAAGGAGGAAATGGAATACAGTTTCAGAGCATTTGATTCAATTGCTACCCACACCATCTCAGCTATGGGTCTATTCCACAGAACGCACTGTGCTAACCTCGCCGCCATATAGTAGGATTTAAAGTTTGGAACCCAAAGGCCACCGCTAGATGTGTGTCTCTGCAGCATATCCCTCCTCACCCTAGGGAAGGGGTTCCCAAACTTTTCAAATCACGGTGCCCTAGAGTATCAGCATTTTTTCTAAGGCACCCCATGGCCAACAGTTGAGAGATTCTGCAAAACTTAACTGTAGTAAATTGTGCTTATATGTCACCCTTAAGTTCAGTTTTGTGGTGGTTGACAGGGCTGCGCTTCTTTTTGTCCACATATTTTTTGATTGGCTGTCATTAGCACTGGTTTTGCCTATCACACTGACTAAAAATAATTTTATTTGGTACTGGACCACCAACCCGAGGCACCCCTGTAAGTGCCCTGAGGCACCCCAGGGTGCCATGGCACACAGTTTGGGAACCACTGCCCTAGGGCATTTTTAAGATCAAATGAATTGTGATGTTATATGCTGTAAATGTTTAAAAACATAAGGAGGTACAGTACTCTTATTGGAAGTGTTTGAAATAAATATAAAAGTCTTGGTAGCAGGTTCATTTTAATGGCATTGATTCTACCGAACCAAGATATATAACAGCTTCCCCAGCTCTCCAAATCTTTATTAAATTGTGCTAGCAGTTTTAGGTAGTTAGCCTGGAGGAGCTGATGATAGTTCCTGGTGATAGAAATACCCAGATATGTAATCTGTCATCTATTCCATTAGAAACCCCCTACCATTTTTTTAATTAATGTACAAACCAAATAACTACACAACAAAAAATATGTGGCTTAGGTAAACAAACAAAATAGAGGAAGCGGCAGCTATTTTTTTTTTTAGAAGATCGGTGGTGCAGCCATTCAATATGATTTTTGAATTCAGTTAAGTTGAAAATATAAATATGTAAAATAATTGTCTATAGGAGTCATTAGAAAAATAACAAGTGTGTTAATACAGTGTCAGCACTCACACAATAGGTCTGTCCCCTGTTTACACAGCACTTTATAATGAATAAGAATGAGATTTGAAATGAAAACTGTCAATTTCACTAAGATTGCTAGTTAGTATCCAAATACAGCCAGCATAGAAAATGAACAGAAGCTGTACAAGCTACATAAAACAAGTATAAAAGTTAATCAATCCTAATTAAGTGCTTGTTCACACAAATGTGCATTGAAGCATTAAAATGGCAGATGGCCATGTTAGCAGAATATGCTTTCTGTCGTATAAATACATTTTTTAAGATTCCAATATAAGTTATTCTCAAGGGCTAGCTGGAGGCAAAATAATTTACGGGTAAATAAATTCTCCTGGTCATGGTGACAAATGTTTACAGCTTTTCAGTATTAATGATCCCTAACTGGCTAATCTCAGTAACTGATTTTGTGCTTCACTTAGAATAATCTAAATGATGATGGTAAAATGTCACAATGAAATCTCAAGCTAGACAAAGGGGACCGCATAATATTATACATACCATGTGCAGACAGCTGGATTAACTGATAACTTCCCGTACAGCAGTATATAAAAAATGGTTCTAAAACTTTGCTTTCTTTGAGCAGAGCAGATATCTGTCACAATTGGTGATAGACACTTGCAGGAATTTTTACTGTTTTCACAAACATAGTTATACAAACTGTTATAGACACTATTGGCCTCTGGTAGGTCATACCAGTGCATATGGAGTATCCTCCTACAGTTCATTTCACTGAGTGTACATAACGAAGAACATATGAAAATGTGGCAGTAGTTCCAGTGTTATGATCATTGAGTACCAGTTGGTTTTGTCATTTGTCATTTTGCATTTTATTGTTAAATTCCATAATTTGAGAAACTTATAGTCTATACGGCTGGGATGTCAACACTTAATTCATTCTTCTCTTTGGTGTGGTTGGAGTATAAATAGTCCAGAAAAACAAATATTGAAAGGATTTCTGTACAGAACAAAAATGATGGGAGGACTTTCGCTTGAAACACAAGGCCAAGCATGAGAAATTCCAGTTGTGGCTTTTTAAGGAAAGGCAAAACAAGATCATTTTTGTACTTTGTCAAATTTTAAATACATTATTAAACAAGTTATAGATCAGTGTAACCACCCCTATTAGAGCCTAATTATGATGCTAGTCAGAAACATTAGCCAATGCATAAAAGTAGCTCCCAGAAGCTGTGTACCACGGAGTGGGTACCTCAAAGCCTACCATGCTTTGTGCTTACTCAATTGCTTTTACAGCTAGTAACAAAAGGAATTGTACAACACAATTAGTTAATATTAAAAAACCTATACATTTCCTGAAGCAAAACATGGAACTGTCCTTGAAAATAAAGGATACCATACATAGCATTATGAATACCCTAATTTAGTACTTGGGCAGGTGGGAAATGAGGCTCACTACTATCTAAGACAAGGACAATGACAGCCAGCACCTATAGGATTTGAGAACACACTGCAGCCTACCAAATTAATTTTTCAGAAAACACTTGGATTTTAATAAATAACTTTTGAACACCGAGTGTGTTTAAACTAAACTAATCTGACCAATTATAAAGGATATTACCTTACAGAGAACAAATCTTTAGCTTGTATCCTGTCGGAAACTTTTACTAGAAATTATTATACATCAAAAGGTTCCATAGAAAGTTCCATCTAGAGAGTATTTACATGATCATCAACTAGCTGCTCAACCCTGATGAAGTGCAGAGCCAAATTGGACTAAATTGAATCTACTGAAGAAAAAAAAAAAAAGGGTGGTTGGGTGCACATAGTGTACTAAAAGATTATTATTTGTACAGATGTGTCCTCATACAGCTAGATGATGTGATTCACGCTGAATCATGTCACCATGGCCCCGCCCCATACTTCACAATGCCGGTAATCTCAGCAATGTGTAGTGGGGCCAGGATATCTCAGTCGTGTGGTCACCCTACCCCCGCACCACCACTAATGTCCCTGTCCATGCCCCCCCCATGCCGTCCGGGCAGCCAGAATGTCGGCAAGTATGACCTAGATCCCTTCTCTAACCTTGTGGTGTTCCCATCCATGGTTTCAAATCTGCCTTCCCACTAGAAATGATGTTTTTCTTTATGTTCACTGCGTGTGTGGATACTCTCCCAATGCTTTGCATTCCTACTTGATATTGCTTGTTAAAATAAGAGTTATGGTATAACATACCTTTGTTAACTCTCTTTCTTCGAGGTCCATAGGGTCCACAGGAATTACCTTCGGTATGTGGTTGGAGTGATCCAGGCACCAAACAGTTACAAGCTTTAGCTCCCAAGATGCACTAGGTCCTCCTCCATATATACCCCGCCCCTGGCTACAGGTACTTAGTTTGTTACCAAGCCCAAGGCAGGAGAAGGACGAGGAGAAGGAAGGACAATCGTACACCAGAAACACTCTAAGAAGAGGGAATCATTGAAATACAAAAGAAAATGATTACCCAATAACACAGGTGTGTTAGGGTGGGTGCCCTGTGGACTCTATGGACCTTGAAGAAAAAGAGTTAACAAAAGGTATGTTATGCCATAACTCTTATTTTCTTCGGTTTTCGATAGGGTCCACAGGAATTACCTTGGGGATGTCCTAAAGCAGTTCCCTTAAGAGTGGGGACGCTCCTGTTTAGTAAAAAGGAGATTCCGATGCCCAAAGGAAGCATCCTGAGAGGCAAATTTATCAAATGCGTAACATTTTAGAAAAGTGTGGCCGGAAGACCACGTGGCTGCCTTGCAAAATTGTTCAGCAGAGACACCACGACGAAATGCCCACGATGGTCCCACAGATCGAGTAGAATGTGTTGTCCCTGTGTTTGGAACAGAGAGATCAGCTTGTGTGTAAGCTTGAGAAATCGTTATGCGAAGCCATCTAGCCAGAGTCTGTTTGTTAGCTGGGCAGCCCCGCTTATGACAGCATACAACACAAAAAGATAATCTGATTTCCTAATGGTGTTGGTGCGATCTATGTAGATATATAGGGCACGTACAACATCCAGAGAAGCTTCACCTACAGAGAGGTTTGAAGACTGGAAGGCTGGAACCACAATTTCTTCATATACATGAAAGCGGGATACTACCTTAGGAAGGTAAACCGTACGAAGAACAGCTCTATCCTGATGAAAAATCAAAAAGGGGGAGCGACAAGAAAGTGGTGCCAAATCAGAGGCGATAGCAAGAAGAAAAACTGTCTTGGCCGTCAACCACATAAGGGGTTCAAATGGGGGAGCCTGTAGAGCCCTGAGAACCAAAAACAAATCCCACGGAGCTATCAGAGGGACAAAGGGAGGCTGAACCCTCAGAACACCCTGAAAAAATGTTCTAACATCAGGCAGCGGAGCGATCCTTCGCTATAACCAATCAGAGTGCAGATGCCTGAACCCCCAGGGTGGCCTGGCGGAGACCCAGGTCTAACCCAGCCTGGAGAAAAGCAAGCACTCGTGAGACCCTAAAAACTTCAGGATCATATTTTCTTAGATTACACCATTGAAAATACAAGTGCCAAATACTGTAATAGATGCGGGCAGAGGAAGGCTTTCGTGCCTTGAGCACCATCTGAATTACAGAAGCAGTAAAACCCTTGGCTCTTCAAAAGCCACGCCGTTAAAGACAGAAGGGTAAGGTTCGGATGCAGACAGGGACCCTGTGTTAACAGGTCCAGCCTTAGAGGAAGAAGCCATGGAGTGTCTATGGACAGTCTCTGAAGGTCGGTGAACCAATGGCATCTGGGTCAAGCAGGGGCTATCAGTATTACTGCTCCACCCTCCTGTTTGAATTTCCTGATTACCCTTGGAAGGAAAGACAATGGAGGAAAAATATATGCTAGCTTGAAGTCCCACTTCACTGATATTTCACTCCACAAATTTGGCTGAGGGATCCCTTGTTCTGGAACCATACCTGGGGACCCTGTGGTTGTGGCCTGAGACCATGAGTCCCCATTTGTCCACTAGGATCTGAAAGACATATAGATGAAGAGCCCATTCCCCGGCGTGTATATTCTGCCGACTTAGGAAGGCCGTTTTCCAGTTGAGGACTCCTGGTATGAATACTGACGAGATTGCTGGAAGATGACATTCTGGGCAAACCAGAATGTTTGTCACTTCCGCCATGGCTGCCCGACTTTGCGTGCCTTCCTGATGGTTGAGGTAGGCTACTGTGGTCGCGTTGTTGGACTGTACCTGGACAGGCCTGTCCTTCAGTATATCTTGTGCCTAAATGAGTGCTCTGAATACTGCACACAGTTCCAGGATGTCTATGGATAGGAGACTCTCCTTGGTCGTCCATCGTCCCTGAAAGGTGGGATGACCAGTCACTGCGCCCCATCCGCGGGGCGCAGTGACTGGCATCAGTAGTGAGGAGCACCCAATCTGGAATCCAGAAGGGGCGACCCCTGTTCAGATGAAACATCTGCAACCACCATGAGAGGGACAGCCGAACCTCTGGAGAAAGACAAATCTCTGGAGAAAGACAAATCGTCTGTGACTTTATTAACTGGTAATCTCCGTTCCACCGGGAGAGGACCAGCTGTTGCAGTGGTCTGGAGTGGAACTGAGCATATTCCACTATTTCAAAGGTGGACACCATGGATTCATTTATGGACATCTTTGCAAGTGTGGATTGCATGGGTTGTTGATGACAGTTGGTAAAAATTTCGTTACAATAGCCCCATTACAAATATATTTACTGAGAAAAAGGTTGATGTGTTCAATACTTATTTTACCCGCTGTATGTCCCAATGGTGTTCGTGAAGAAGTGTATTATAAAGATGTGTTGGACGGTTACAGTGGGTTGACTTATCAGACGCAGTATGGACGGGTTATGTATGTATGGGCATGTTAGTATGGGAGCAGAAGCCCTAGGCACTGCAACCCACAGCCAGCACTTGCGGGGATACAACAGAACAGCTATCATCACACTGTCACCGAATCGATGGCGCCCAGCATCTCCAGGAGTGCTGGTCACTGCCACCAGATTGATAAAAATGAGGACTAAAAAAAAAAAAACAACTATCTAAAAGTAGCTGGGATACCCAGCGTTGCTCAGGTTGAAGATTGGACCCTGAAGTACACCTGTAGCCTTTATTTGTTCACATTGTCATCACCTATAACAACATTCCATTGATCGTGAAAAGGACCCCACTGTTTGCTAACATGCATGCAAACAGTGGCGTAACTACTGTGGGTGCAAGGGGTGCGGCTGCTTTGGTGCGACTGTGGCCCGCCGCTCCCCCTGCACCCAGTCACGCACACAAGGTAAAACGGTTCAGTCAGGGCTGCCGAACAGGGCCCCGGGTGTCAGCGTTGTTGATTTGGTGTCGGCCTGCCAGCTGATTACAGCTGGCACACCGGCAAGCAAATATGGAGAGACAGCTCAGCCGTTCGCGAGGCAATCAGAGCATTCAGCAGTGGTAGCTCATGATTGGCTGTCAGTCCACGAGCTTCGATTGGCCCGTGAATGGCACATGATTCAAGTTGCGCTGGCGCTGTCTGTCCATGTCTGCCGCTGCCTGCCGGTATGCCAGCTGTAATTACTACTACTGTGTGGCATAACGTGAATGGGCTCTGTGTGGCATAACTTGAATGGGCTCTGTTTGGGGGCAAATGTATGTGTTTTTTTTACCTCTGGTTGGGTCCTTTAAGGTCTTTCTATGTGGCCATCAAAGTTCTAGTTACACCCTTGGATGCGAACACAGACAGCTGACTAATATATATGGTGACTTTAAAAAGGACAAACTGGATTTAATATGAACTTTCATGAGTCAAAGTTTGACTCTTGCTCAGACTGTGAGGTTAAATGGATAATTTTGTAGCTTTCACACAGGTTTTTGGAAAACTAACTATTTTCACTTCAGCCAGCCCTGAAACCTGTGTAATTAAATAGTGACCTCATTTTTAGGGATTGTGTGACAGTGTGTGACCCTGATGAAGTTTAAACCTATGTAAAAGCCTAATCCTGGTCAAACTACACCACCCTGCCAAATTTGGTGGAGCTAGGGGCCTGATTCAGAGCCGCTCGTAAGCGGACGCTCGTTCGCTCTGAGCGATGTTCGCACAACTGCGCATGTGTATGGAAATTGTCACTGCGGTCGGAAATCGTACGCTCGCAAAACAGCTACTTTGATTGACAGAATGTACCGTTTGTGGGTGGTAACAGGGGAAGGTGCTTGAAAACGGAGGCGTGCCAAACGGTCAAAAGGGCGTTTAATGGGAGTGCATAATTAGTAAAGGAGCGTCATCGACCACGTCACTCGCAGTGATTGCGGTAGGAAAAACCTACAAGCACTGCTAGCAGTTCAGATGCCTTTCGATGTACCCGATTAATCTAATAAATACCGGAGATGACGTGTGTTGCGAACGGCAAAGGGGCGTCTTTACAAAATAGCGAGCGCTTTTTTGTTCGCTCGCACAGACATAGAGGCGTCAACAAACCGCAAAGAGCGAGCGCTCAATTTAAATAGCCGGCCCCTTTTTTGGAACGACCGTCCGCAAATAACGTCCGGCTCTGAATCAGGACCTGGGTCCAAAACTCTGGCTGTGCATAAAGGACAAAGACATACGCTTTTTCGCTTATAATATAGATAATTTGCCATGCACATTGAATCCGCAATTAACAGGCATCTGCTGCAGTGGTTTGGTGACAACATCCAGGATACCCTCTGAACAACGTGGGAAGTTACCTTACGTATTTCGGCCAATTTATTTGGCGAGCAGGGTGACACCCTTGCATTAAATCATCTCTTCTTTTTGTTACAATTAAACATATTTTAATACACTATGGGTGCCCACTGTTTTTCCCCTATAAAATATATTCACATAGTTGCATGGTAGCAGGAATAGAAATAGGGGAATTGGTCTACTTACTCTCACACTTCATTCCCTGATGTATTAACCCATACAGTAGTGATCCACAGTGGTCACAGAATGTCGGACTCCCATATGTGTGGATCTTAAACTTGTGCTTACTCCGAGGGTCCTGCAAAACAGAGAACAGAGATTCATGGGGATGAGACAACATTGCTATATATAACATACAGTACATGTTACATACAAGTCAGATCTATAGCTTTAACAAGAAACCCAAGTGCAGTGGATCTGCCTCGACAAGATTATCCAAAAGGCAACCGAGGCTGCTGCCTAGGGCGATGTGGGTCATAGGGGTACTGCTACATATCCAAATAACTTTTTATTTCTTCTTAAGAATAAAGCCCTAAGAGGGCCTGAATTACTGGGGTGGTATGTGAGTGCTCGCTTAGAGAGTGCCACTGGACCAGCGATTCATCAAGGGTTAGTGGCAGGCTGTGCTAATTTAACAGCTTTGCTCAAAATCACAGTGTACTAGGGGTGAAGCACTGTATATATTCTGGGCCAATCACAAGGGTCACAGGTTAATGTGATAAGCTCCTCCATGCAGGCTCCTCTGCACACTCTCCTCTGACTCCTTAGTAGCATGGGACTGAGGTAAGAGTTGCCTTCAGAGAGTTAACCATTAATGGTTTCAAACATCAACGGACATCCCTGCTTATGCTGCAAAGCAGGGGGCAGTCCAATTAGGGTTGGGGGCAGGGCTTAGCAATACAAGTGTTGCATATCAAATTAATCAGCACAGTCTGCTTGTGTGTCCTAGATGCATTGCATAGCTACTTACAGCAAAAAAATATGCCAATGCCAGCAGAGTAGCACGGAACCTGGTGACTCACTCACGCCAGGCAGATCGCGCTGTACGGCGTATTGAGGCTAGATGTATGATGACACATCTGTATCTTATAGAGGTTATGTGGGTGGTTCTGGGATTTGATAAGCTTGTCTGAAGAGGAAGGGCATTTAACAGAGTGGGTGGAGCCCGAAAAAAGTACTGTAACCGTGAGTGGGAGCAGGTAATGCATGAAGACGGCAGACGCAGATCTTGTACAGAGCGGAGAGGTCGGGTTGGGAGATATTTTGAGATAAGTGAAGAGATGTATGTCGGTGTAGTTTGGTTAATAGCCTTATGTGTAAGTAACAGTATTTTATACTGAATTCAGTAGAATACAGGTAACCAATGGAGGGATTGACAGATCGGAATAGCAGACAATGAACATTTAACGAGGAAGATCAGCCTCGCTGCTGCATTCAAAATGGATTGTAGTGGTAAGAGTCTATTTTGGGGAAGACCAGTAAGGAGACTATTGCTATAATCAATGTGGGAGATAATGAGTGCATGAATTAAAGTTTTTGCAGTGTCTTGTGTAGGATCACATTCTGGATATGTTTTTTTTAGATGTATGTAACTTCATTTGGAAACAGATTGGATGAGATGAACAAAGGCAAGTTAAGAGTCAAGGATAACACCTAGGCAGCGAGCTTGTGGGGTAGGGTTGATAGTCGAGTTATTAACAGTGATAGAGATATCAGGTTGGTCAATACTATTGAGCGGTATAAATATTATTAACTCTGTTTTGGAAATGTTAAGTTTGAGGTGGCGAGAGGACATCCAAGATGAAATGGCAGAAAGACATCCAGTAACTCAGACCAATACAGATGGCGACTATCTATCTAGTACTGCTTTGCAACCCATATTTACAAATATTATATCCTTACATTAAATACTGGATAGTGAAAACATAAAAACTAATTTAAAAAAGATTGTGTAGCAGTGGCAGTATGAAAACATATATCACTAGAAAACACTGAAGCAATTGGTCCCAGTGTAAACATTTTTTTCTGACTAATGTGTTTGAAACATGCAGTGACCTATTATGTGGAGCAATGACGACAGGAGAGTTGTCCATGAAAGTTCACCAGGAGATCATTAATAATATTTAGAAATAATATTGGTGAGAGCTGTATATAGGAATTAGTGTGCATCAGATGTATGATATTGGTCTGACCTGTGTACAGCAAAGAGTGTGTATCTGGTGTGCGATATCAGTATATTCCATGTATAGTGATGAGTGTATATAATGTGTGATAATAATGTGACCTGTGTATAGTCATCAGTGTATATGAGTGAAAAGAGTTTTATCAATGGATCGAAGGAGGGGTCCCAAACCATTATTTTGCCTAGGGCCCCATGCTGTCTTAATCCAGCTCTGAATGTTGGTCAGATTAACAGCTAGAAATATTTGTCATTGTGGAACACCTGTGGTATGTTGGGATGACAAGTGAGTCGCTAAAGCCGCCCATACATCTTGCGATTTTAAGCTGGTAAGATGTGTTGTACGATTGTCTTTGAAATTCTTCCCTTGAAATTCTCCATACGATGTGGTCAAATGGTGTACGATTGATCGTTCCGATCATACGAAAAGATGCATACATGTGTATCACATTGTACACAATAGATCGTAATCTTACGGTTTTGCAGTAAGATCTACGATCCAGCTATACGACTGCGGGGACACGCATCGGCATCGTAGACACACAGAATCAACACACAATGTGCACGATTAATCGTTACGATTGATTGAAATTGTACACATCGTGCAAAAAATCACACCGTGTATGGGGTGCTTAAGTGCCAGACTGCATTCTTGTGAATATTGAATAAGCTCACAATTAGGCTAACTCCATCATGTAGGTGAGTGTGCAGTTTAAGATTAACAAGATCCCCAAAAATGTGCATGCACCCTTAAGTGTTCTGAAGTTTCATTGGAAAACAAGGTATATTATTAATGAAGACACAAGTTTCAAGTATAATCTAGCTGAGGGTTCCAAAGTATCACTGTAGCTGCCTTATCTTTTGGTTCAGACTGTGTCCCCGGGACTGAAGCTGTATAAGATCAGAAGAGGGATCGGCAAATATAAGGCATCTGCATTCGGTCACACAGAACTTTGGTTGTACAGAACTATTTGAAGATCATCAGTTTAGCTCCTGCTACAGAAGGACAGCAGAAGAACCTTTATTATAATATGAGCCACATATGAGCTAGATGGTGCTTTAAGGAAGAGGCCACCAGCATAAGCATCACCCAAGTACTGTCTTAACAAATAAACCTGGCAGACCCAGCCAGCTTATCTATAGTCAAAGAATTAACCCTAAATTGTCCTGAGTCTCAGGTACAAATATCATGATTAAATTACATCGAGCTTGAGCAAAACAAATCCATGTGGAACAGGCTTTGATTCTGCTCTGCTACAAAATTCATTAGTTAATCAGCCTTCACTTTGTCTATGAAAGGCCTTTCAGAAAAGCCATTAACAAGCTATGTTATTAGAAATTGCTCATCAAGATTTTCTTTGACATTTGATGGAAATGAATTGCCTATAAATGCATTTCTCCAAATTTAGAATTTTCAATGCGACCAATGGAGAAGCCGGGGTATTGTATCCCGAACATAAACAGCCAGCTGCACCCACAAAACGCTGTGCATTAACCATTTGCACCCAGAGTAACAATTCAAAGACATGTCACAATTATACATATATCTGCCAACTAATCAGCAACATAAGACCTCACTTTTTTTTAAAAAAACATCAGAAAGTATGCTGAAGCATAAAAAATTTAAATCTTCAACATTATTAACACTCCTAAATGCTGTAATCCACACCTGTATGTTCCATAGACATCATCCACATGGACATGGCCTTACACGTGTTCAGGGATCACACATTTACCACTCAAGACTGCACTGCTTACTTTCACTATGCCTTATAGATGACTAATGCAGGTGATGAGCAGGTCAGAGGTAAGAATCACTTTATTGTGGATGCACATACTAAACTATATGCAATGACATGCTGCTAAAACTATACTGATAAACCTTTTAGATTTTTTTTTTTTTTTTTTTATAGTCACAGCAATGTTGGCAATTTCAAGTGACTAGTAAATCATACTCAGATAGAGTAATAATAGTAAGCTATTATACATTTCAGCAATATTACTAACTATTCAGCAGCAGCCTATTAAATCTGAATCAGTTTGTGAATAACTATTTAGATAATAGATGCATATCTCCAGGTCTCTGTTACAGAATCTGTCATGTTGTAACCTATAACAACATATCAGACATCATCTTTCACTGGTCTAGTGCAAGCTACATGAATGAAAGGGAACATATGAATGCCTGTAATGAGTTTGCTATTAAATAAGCCATAGCAACCATTTTTTCATAATAGAAAATGGTCTACAGGTTGTGTGAAAATGTCATCTAAAACAAGTTTTTCTTCATCAACATTACAAGGCAATAAGCAACTGCATAGCTGTACATGATACATTAACACCCTAACGTCTGCCCTGTTACTAAAATCCAGAAGCATTAATTGCTATTATTTCTCCTATCTTGTTAGTACCACTGATGGAGAAAGAGCACTCTAACGAGACAGAAAGTTATATACCGTTTCATACAGTTAATTTATTTCCCAAACAGTAAAAGATTATATGTTCTGTTGAGAGCAAATTATAACATTACTCTTCTTCTAAATATCATTACTATTCTATTTAGTTTATAATAATTGCTGTGGTTTTCATGTTAGGTTTCAGAGCAGTGGGCATACAACTGGCTACCAGAGCCGTAACTAGACTTTTTGGTGCCCTGTGCCACAAAGATCATTGGTGCCCCCCTAATTTTTCAATTAGCGACATAATGCACCCGAAAAAGGGGCATGGCCTCATGGAGAAGGGCCAGGGAAGAGATAGAGGAGGCCAGGAGATGCTGGGGATAAAATAAGAGGAACCTACAAGTGAGTATGATAATAAACAGAAAATTGACAGGCCCAAATAGCTCCCCCTGTCCTGCTGTGCCACGGCGCCACACACGCCCTCTGGTCTCGTGCACCCGGCTGGACTGCCTGAATTAGGATCACATCTGCAGTGTGGATATAAGGTAAGCTGTCGCTTCATTTTTTTATCTATGTATTCTTGACGACGGGGCTTGATAGCCCAGAAATGTTGAATAAATATCTGCATCATTTGAAGTCCTGCAGTGCCGTGTGGTGACTTGCCTGTTAGGCAGTTCATGACCATTTTGTATTATTACTTCCAAGGGCACGCAGGCACCTTGCTCTATTTGTGGGAGAGTGCCGGACCGAATGTATCTATAAAATTGTGGAGCCCTGCTAAGGTTTCTCAGGGTCAAGGCACCCCACTGTCTTTAATGTTACAGCAACTCCTGGATTTCTCCATCATACCGGATTACAACCATAGTCTATATATTTTTTTACAGCATGGATTCAGCAACATCAGCATCAAGCTCTAGTTCAACAATGGATTTTAAAAGTTTAAACCTAACCTACCAAAAGGTGAAACTCTTAGCTTCACTGAAGCTCAAGCTAACAGTATTTTGTTCTCAGAGTTATCTATTGTGGAACCAGATGATTTGAATTATGAAGATCTGTATCACACTTTGCTAAAATTACAGAAACGTGAAATAGATTATTTGCTTCACGGAACATCACTCTCTGACTATTTCAGCAGAAAATTACTCCAAGAGGCTTCAGAGTAAGAAATACACCTAGTATAGGCAGAATGAACCCTGAATTCTTCCGTAAGTGGGTGGCAATTTAAAACAAATGTAGCCTTGACTTGATGCTATTGGTGATAGAGGAAGCGGGACGTGAGCTACAGGTCACCAGAGCAAAACTGAAAATCTGTAAGAATACTCATTCCAGCACTTTGTCTGACTCTAATTATGACAGATGGCTCAATAAGTTGAAGTCTCAAAGTGATATATACAAAAAAGATCTGTTATGGTTTAAAAAGTCCAAACTACTAACGGTCCAACAGGACTACTAAGATAACAGAGTTTATCGCTGGTTATCGGGCAATGAACCACAGAGAAGCCCCAGACGATTCCCGAACAAACCAGATAGGAACTTCGGGGGTAATCGATTTAGACAACAATATAATTCATCCCTAAGCGATAGTGATATTGCAGTCACCGAATCGGATGATAATACTGTTGCTCAAAGACCCCCTTTAGGGGCCATTATGCACCAAGCAGGAGAAACAAAAACAAAAGAACAAGACGTCACCACGTGGTAGCCAAACAGAAAGGGTCTTCAAGAGCCACAAACAGGAACACAAATTAATTTATAACTTATCTAAAAGATTATCCAAGTACGAAGAAAAAATCTTACATTCATTACTAATAATAAAATAACTTTCAGTGGCAGATGGATGTACATAGAATGAGTCGGAATTTGCGGCTGAAGGAACATTTCCAACATACTTCGCCCTCAGTCAATGAACATCCTCTCTCTAATTTTCATAAATTACGCTCGACTTCCAAGTATGATCCTCCTTCATCTAATGCATCGATTCGTGCATATACCAGACTACTGGATGACTCTATGAATAGATTTTCTCAAGCATCATCTAAAATACACCACAATCTGTCCAGGGCTGAACATCAAGCATTAATCAAGTTAAGCAATGAGCAATGATAAGAGTGTCAACATTCGCCCTGCTGACAAGGGTGGTGGAATTGTCTTACAAAACATCGAGGACTACAGGACTGAAGCCTTACGATAATTAGGTGATCGCTAAGTGTATGACAAATTACTTTCAAATTCAACTTCAAAATTTCAAAACAAACTTACACAAATACTACAGGAAGCCCAAAACAATAACATTTTAGATCACAAAACCTTTGAAACATTACAACAATCTTGTTCAATTACTCCAGTGTTATACACTGTACCTAAAATACATAAGGACATTAATAATCCCCCCCGGCCGGCCGATAATATCTGCCAGGGGCTCATTGTATCAGCCTATTTCGCAATTCCTGGCTTTTCTGATACAGCCACGTGTTGCCAGACAACCTACCTACCTGAGAGACACATCTATGTTCTTAGAATTAATTAACAATATTACTTATATCGCTGAGTACACCATCATGTGTGCCTTGGATGTCAAGGATTTATACACTTGTTTTCCACATAATCTGTGTCTAGCAGCAGTAAATCTATTCCTTGAACAACTGGGAGATGATTTTTTGTTTAACCACAGCCTGTTCATCCAATTATTGGAGATGATCCTTAGCAGGATTTTTTTTCTATTCAATAGTGTTCCCGCTAGGCTGTTTTAGCGGGGCGCGGCGCCCTGCCCTCCAGGAGGAGGGCAAAAAGCGCCCTGCCCTAACAGCCTGCGGGAGCCGTTCTCACCCGCAGGATGCAGTGTCCCGCGGGTGGACAAACATGCGGTGACCCGGTCACCGCCGGGGAATAGACGCCGGGCGCATGCGCTATTCTCCCTTTCTGCAGCGCTTGGGGGCTGCCCGGCATGTCCGTAAGCGCCGGGCACGCCCCCAAGTATGATGAAAAGGGGGACGTGTCTTATAGACACGCCCCCTTTCGTAACCACGCCCCTTTTCGGACGCGCGCGCGCACAACATTGCCCTCTCTAGCTCCGGCGCCCTGCCTGCCGCCGGAGCTAGAGGGAACACTAAATGGTGAGTACTTTATTAAAAAATCAGGATGTGCAATGGGATCCGCGGTCTCTCCCTCCTACGCTAACATGTTTGCACAAGAAAAAGCACTATTCTTTGACTCTAGCAATACTAGTCAACATATCATCTTATATACAAGATATATAGATGATCTGTTTATCTTATGGAATGGAGGTATTACCAATTTTGAACAGATTATGACATCAATCAATGAATCTGATTCACCTATTAAGTTTACATACAGATGGAGTAAGGAAAACATTGACTTTTTTGATGTAGCAATTGAGCTGAAGGAACGAACATTATCCACATTGGTGTTCTGCAAACCAACTGACAGGAACACATTATTACGATCTAATAGTCATTGTCTGCCACCATTAAAATGTGGATTACCCTGTTCCCAAATGTTAAGGATAGCAAGAATCACAAGCAATCCAGAGTATCTACCCAAGGAATTAGACAAAGTTGTATATAAATGTAGGGAACGGGGATATACAAAAAAGAATTAATCAGCACTAAAAATAGGGTCCTTAGGATGAATAGACAATCTATTCCATCCTTGTGATAAAATTAAACAAAATGTCTTACCTTGGATCACTACATACGATACAAATAGTGCAGCCATCCCCCAAGTTGCTGAAGCACTGTGGCCGACTATATCAAATGACAAGGATTTACCAACTTTTCACAATTCCAGAACCATGACTTGCTATGAAAGAGGCAAAATCTTAGAGATTTCTTAGTGAAAACGGATATTACAAACTATAGGCTGAATGACCCCCTCAGTACCAACAAACCATTTGGATGCTATAAGTGTCCAGCTTGTGTCCCTTGTAGTTATCTACAAACTGGATCAACTTTTCAACATCCCCACACGGGCAAGACGTATAAGATCCAACATGTTCTTTCTTACAACACTACACTTGTTATATACATCATTACTTGTCAGTGTGGTTTATTTTATGTCGGCATGACATCAAGGAAATTTAAAGAGAGATTGGCCGTACACAGGTCATCTATAAAAGCTGCACTCATCAATTAGCTTCTCTTAGATATAACAATCGATCATGTCCCAGTACGCTTTAGGGGGGGGAGATCGCATTAAAGCTTTAACTAGATTGGAGGCTTCCTGGATCTTTAGACTTGACACTGTGGCACCCAGGGGGTTAAATGATTGCATTTTATGGAATACGTTATTGTAACATTTTTTATTGTATTACGATCGTTATTCTTTTTTCCCCTGCTGCATATTGATCCACTTAATTTATGATTAACCTTTTTCTATTGTTATTTTCATTATCTTATTTTAAACTATGCTGTTTATCTATTTCCATTTTAATTTTTTTACAGAATGTGATGCTGATTATCTATGTCATCCTTTGTTTTTTTCTTCATTGTCACTATTACTGGTATTTTTGGGCTATTGTTCTCAATTTTTTTGGTTCATTAGTTACATTTTCACTTTTGTTTCACACATCTATTTCAGGCAGTTTAGAACCGGGCAAGCGTCTTAGGTTCCCATGGTAACCGCCAGGGATTGAAGCTGTTGCGTCATGCCGGCGCGCCACACAGGTCCTCCGGTCTCGTGCACCTGGCTCGACTGCCCGAATTAGGATCACATCTACGATAGGGATATAAGGTAAGCTGTCGCTTCATTTTTTTTATCTATGTATTCCTGACGACGGGGCTCGATAGCCCAGAAATGTTGAATAAATATCTGCATCATTTGAAGTCCTGCAGTGCCATGTGGTGACTTGCCTGTTAGGCAGTTCATGGACATTTTGTATTATTACTTCCAAGGGCACGTAGGCACCTTGCCCTATTTGTGGGAGAGTGCTGGACTGAATGTATGTATATATATATATATATATATATATATTTATTTATTTTTTTTAAACACAGAGTACCTTTGTCTATCTCTCCTTATAATTACCACCTTCATATAAGCATTTAGCATATCTGCCCATGAGCTTTAGACTCTCCTTGTTTTATTTGGCTGACTCCAGCCCATTGAGACAGTTAGTGACTGCAAGCTTCAACTCATCATCACTTCCAAAAATGTTTTCCTAGCTTAGTGAAAAGGTGAAAATCGCTTGGAGCAAGGTCTGAAAATATAGGGTGGATGGACAAAAACCTCCCACCTAAAACTGTGAGAAGTGATGGGCATCCAAGTCAATCTTTGTCAAGCACATTCCTTTGTCATTTCACACTACTTTCTCATATCACTATGCATCTGCTTTAGTTGACGATAAATACAGACAGGTCTCACTTTCTGCGCATTCAAGAATCGAATAATACTCCACAATTCACAGTCGAAGGGATTTTGTATCATAGCGTTCATTTTAACAACGCACAACATAGCCATAAACAACCACAACAGCACGAGCACTTAGAAAACAGGTTAGGGAAATTAGTTTTTTTCTATGAATAAGCTTTTATTTTTCAATTAAATAACATTTATTCTGTATAGTTTTAATTAATTTGTTAATTTCATTTTCTTCCCACTCAGTTTAGCAGAAATCCCAAATCTGTGGCTCACATGCACACAATCTCGGAGGCTGGCCTGGCACATAAGTTAACTCTTACTGCTCTGCGCCAGAATCACTGGTTCAGCTGAGTATTTTACATTTTATATACATTCTGGCAATAAGTGACCACATAAACCTCCTGCACTAATCAACTCTTCCATGCGTCTACTTCTCTCTTCACTATATACTGATACAGGCAAACAGAAAATACATATTGTAGCAGAAAAGGGTCTCACACCTCTCTCATGCACTACAAGTGTACTCTGAGAGAATCATCTGTGTAATGAAGAGAGAAAGTCATATTTCTGAGGACTGGTGCTGACGTGTTCCTGTGGGGTGGCTGCTGTGCCCAGCTGCCTCCTAATATATTCAGAATGCCAATGACGAGAATAGATTTAGGGTGCCAAAGTGAGTGACAGTATAGGAGGATTCCCATTGGTTTTACCCGTCTGCTGGATTCTAAAAATACCACAAAATGGGCTATTTCCAGCTCCTGTACATGTGCAGTGTCCATTCTATGCAGGAAACACCCACTCACAAATCTAGGAGCTAAATGAAAAATATGTAAGCTCTTCACACCTACCTAGCTTAGGATCAGCTGACACACACGGCTTGCTGCAGCAACAAGGGTCCCTCCCAGCAATACAGTGTCCCATTTAAAAGTATTTATCATTTAAAAATTGTACTACTGGGAGAGAGTTATTGATTTTTGAAGATTGATACAACTTACTTTAAAATGCAACATGGATGACCCGCCACGTAATTCAGCAAATATATTCTCACATACCACTGGAAACGTCCAGAATACATGTATTTAACAAATGACGAAGATTGCAATCTACATAAACACACAAGAAGCTTAACTATCCAGGGACAAGTTCTCAAAAGCAGTAGGATACATTATATGTACTAATAATTCTCAAATTCACTTAACAAAATTGTAGAGCAGAGACAGGATTCTCTGGAGAACTTTGAGTAATAAACTAAATAAGGAAAATACATGCCTCTTAATAGGTTCTGTTTGAATGTCAAGGATACGGAGTTAAAGTTACTATAAAGCGAACTCTTCCCACAAACGCTGAAACATTGCTTTAACCTTGCAGCTTTCACTATCAAGCAGAAATCTCCATTCTATTAATGATCAACAACTTCTCAAGTGTCTGCAATGACTTGTTTCCATCATTTCTATATTCTTCTTTCCTGATCTGATAGTACCACATTTTAACTAAACCCTAGCCACATTGCCAGTTGCCTCCACCTGTCAACATAGTTGTCAGCCTTGGCTCAATAAATTAACAGGATGCCTTCTCTCTAGGAAAGTAGAATGACATTAGCAAAAGTATTGAATCACATCATCAGCTACACTGCTAGCTACCACTATCAAAATACTCTGGACAGTGGAATACAAACATAATTCTAATACCTTATCTCTGTTCAAACTTCCAAAACCAAATGCATTTTCAATATATTTAAATATCTTCTCTCGGTATTCCACTCGAGTCTTCTCTTCCATTACATGATAAGCAATGTTTTTTAAAAATTTCTATAGGGGCTATTTGTCACTTTCTCGCTGTCATTTAATTGGGCTTGCTCCATGATCAACTTGCCCAAAATGTGCTAGACCTGATGCTGCCCTTTACTACTGTTTATGGCATTGTACCCCCATTAAAAAAGTTGACTTCAAATAAAAAAAACTTGCAATTTCAGAGTACGTTAATTTTTTGATGCTGACTCCAGAATGGGCAATTTTTGCTATATTGACAACTACCTCCAAAATTTCATCAGGTTGCCGTAAATTACTTTTAATACTCTCAGCTGTAGCGAGGAAATGTATACTTCAGCAATGGATACAACCCACTCCTCTTTCTGTACAAATGTTTAAAGATAAACTCTTTAATGTATTTAAATGGACTGGATTGAGACATTGTTACATACAGAACAAAGCATTGATAAGTTCTTCACAGTTTGGGAATCTTATTGACACCTTAAACATTTCAACTAAGCAACAAATTCACAGTTGTTTTCGTGCAACATTATGGTATGAAACTAGAATATTTCAATCTGCCCCTCCTATTCAATTTGGTTAATGTATTAGATTATATGTAGAGGATACTGGGCTACCGGCGATTCCCCTCCCCCTCCCTTTTCCTTTTCTTTCTTGCCCTCTTTTTCTTCCTTTCTCCATTTTTCTTTTTTTTTCTCCTCCTCTCATTTTTGCCTTTGGAGAGGATATAATTCAATGGTAATTTGTTAAGCGTTTTTTGTACTACTACAATGTATTTGTATGTATGTCACTTATTGTGATCACCTATGTTGTTATGTATTTTGTAACGAATACATTTAAAATCCAAATAAAAACAATTGAAAAATAATAAAATAAATATCTTCTCTACCCTCCCATAGCAACACATCTATCATTCAAATCCCAAGATTTTTCTTCAAGGACAATATTTATATGACAAAAGAATGGTAACCTTTTCCTTGATCAACAGCCTGATGAATAATTCATTGCACCCTCTGGTATATTCTCTCCATTCGAACCCACAAATTAAAATGAAGTGTGCACTCTATTACCCTCCTACTGTACTACCTGTCCTCTGGATTATATAACTTCACAAATCAGTTGATCTAGGTTTCCTGTGCTCATCCAACATTGTGCAAGATCTGTGTCTCTCAACCACAATCATTTCTTGCTCTAAATCTTCGTTACAGTACATTTTTGAGCAGCACCCACTCTGTGAAAGGTATTCCGCTTGCAAAACTTGAAAGTCATCAAGCTGAACTCACCTTTTCAGGCAAGCGTTTCAAATTCCTAAACCTCCCTCTTAACCTCCTTAAGCTTACCACTGTTAACACAATCTTTATTCTAGTGTTCCCAATTTCCACCCCTCTACTCAATTCACAGAAAACTTACATGATATTTTCTTTCTATGCTCAAACAACTATCTGCACACCAATCAACACAATAGTGTAACTGGATCACATAGCCCACTAAGCCCGTTTCGTTTTGGGTCAGATCTTTTTGCCAAGTTTGGATCCCAGAAAGAGGCTATACATCTGTCCTTGAAACCTCATACAGTCAGGTGCATAAATATTGGGACATTGACAGAATTCTCATTTTGGCCTCTATTCACCACCACAATGGGTTTTGAAATGAAACAAACAAGATGTGCTTTAACTGCAGACTTTCAGATTTAATTTGAGGGTAATTACATTCAAATCAGGTGAACGGTGTAGGAATTACAACGGTTTCTATATGTGCCTCCCACTTTTTAAGGGGCCAAAAGTAATGGGACAAACTAAACAATCCTAAATCTAAACCAGTTCCATTGGCAGCCATACATGCCCATGCCATGATACTACCACCACCATGCTTCACTGATGAGGTGGTATGTTTTGGATCATGAGCAGTTCCTTTCCTTCTCCATACTGTTTTCTTCCCATCACTCTGGTACAAGTTGATCTTTGTCTCATCTGTCCATAGGATGTTGTTCCAGAACTGTAATGGCTTTTTTAGATGTTGTTTGGCAAACTCTAATCTGGTCTTCCTGTTTTTGAGGCTCACCAATGGTTTACATCTTGTGGTGAACCCTCTATATTCACTCTTGTGAAGTCTTCTCTTGATTGTTGACTTTGACACATATACACCTACCTCCTGGAGAGTGTTCTTGATTTGGCCAACTGTTGTGAAGGTGTTTTTCTTCACCAGGGAAATAATTCTTCTGTCATCCACCACAGTTGTTTTCCGTGGTCTTCCGGGTCTTTTGGTGTTGCTGAGCTCTCCGATGCGTTCTTTCTTTTTAAGAATGTTCCAAACAGTTGATTTGGCCACACCTAATGTTTTTGCCTTCTCTCTGATGGGTTTTTGATTTTTCAGCCTAATGATGGCTTGCTTCACTGATAGTGACAGCTCTTTGGATCTCATATTGAGAGTCGACAGCAACTGATTCCAAATGCCACACCTAGAATCAACTCCAGACCTTTTACCTGCTTAATCGATAATGAAATAATGAGGGAATAGCCCACTCCTGTCCATAAAATAGCTTTTGAGTTGATAGTCCCATTACTTTTGGCCCCTTAAAAAGTGGGAGGCACATAAAGAAACCGTTGTAATTCCATCACCGTTCACCTGATTTGGATGTAATTACCCTCAAATTAAATCTGAAAGTCTGCAGTTAAAGCACATCTTGTTTGTTTCATTTCAAAGCCATTGTGGTGGTGAATAGAGGCCAAAATATGAACATTCTGTCAATGTCCCAATATTTATGGACCTGACTGTATATCAAATTCCAATTTTCCAATAGATTGTAAGCACACAAGGCCCGCTTACCTCTTTGTCTGACGTTAATACCCAGTTTCGTTTTATTACTGTTTTTTTTTTCTTTAATAAATTCTTTATTTCAAGATTTTATAAGTAGTACCTCCAAGGCACCTGTCTGATATGAGCAATTTGAGTAACATCTAATGCAAAATCTGAAACAGACACGATAAAGCACATTACTATACGGGTCATTCCATGTCAATTCATGCAGGCCATGACACCCACCGACTCAGATTTTCATGAAACTTTGTACACTTGATACTACAACATAGCTACAAATCCATGTAAAATTTTTCTTCTCTAGTCCTCAGTTTTTGAGATATAGGGGGTAAATTTTTCAAAAAATTGCTCGGAAATGCCACTCCTGATGCTCTGTTTTATGTGAGGTGTATATGGAAAACATCCCTATTCTCAGTGACTAATCCACATATCACTCAGAAATTTTGTCCCTTTCTCAATCAGAATATGGAGGTTACAGAAAAATTTTTTATCAACCTTACCTGACTCAGAGTCATTATACATTCCTTTACTTCATACTTAATAATTTTTTTGGTGCAAAAAAAAAAAAAAAGGTGGGTTCAATACTCATTATCAATCTAAGGCAGAGGAGTTATGGCCCTTTTTTTTTTTTTTTTTTGAACCTAAAAATATACTTTGAAAGCCTATGAAAGAAAAATAATGGGATTTTGATTTCCTGTATGAGTATTTTAATGTTTAATTAAAAATCTCTCTTTAAGAATGAAAATTACCATTAGATGTATAAGGAGTATTTAAATTTGTATATTTCTATATAAATGTGCAGATTTCTTCTTACACATAGCCCGCGCTTAAACTTTTTTGTGCGAAAAACTGCTATTTTACAGTGAAAAATCCATATCCAATTAGCCGCAATAATTTAACAGCGGTAATTTTACCACAAGTTTCACTTCGCCTACAATGAATATACTCATTAATAAATATAAGAGATGGAGGAAAAGAAAATATAGGAAGAAGAGAATAAAAAGAAAAGTGGGAAGAAGGAGACATAGAAGGGATGGGAGGGAGGGCTAGGATGACCTGGGTACAATGTCATAGCTCAATCAACAACTGCTGTGAACATGGAGCTTATCGTATACAAGAGTTGAAAAAGCACAGTACCTGCTCAACAAGACCTAAATCAGAGAACATGTTTCAAGAGATAACCTAGGAGAAACTAAGGGGTGAGAAGTGATGCATAAGTGCTGGAGTCCTTGAAGTCCAGACAACTGAACCAGATGGACATGAACTTTGTATGTTTATCTGCGTTTGAAAGCAAGAGGTAATCTATGGACATGTGTGAAGTCAATTCTTTGACATTATCTAAAAGACGGGGAAGGGGGGAGCACCAGTGAACAGGAAAAACCGCTCATGCCACATTACTTCTGTGCTGAAGCAGAGAGAGTAACAGTAGAAGCAGAACCGAGGACAAGTTGGCACGGAAAGTTTCACTATTTCCTTGGCCAGATTGATAATCATGTTCCAGAAAGGGACAATGAGAGGACAGCCTCACCAAATGTGGAAAACGAAGCCAGTCTACTTATTGCATCTCCAGTTCACGCTAAATATTTATGTACAGTGTCTGGACATCTGTACCATTAAAACCTTGTATTGCTTCTCAAGAAGTTCAAGGTGGGATAAGCAGGCATTAATGAGTTCACAGACCTTATCTATACAACCCTTTCCACGTTAGTCACTAAATACCTATCCCATAGCTGTATGAAGTTCAACACATGTCTAAACGGGCCTTGCATACATTTTTTTTATAGATACCAGATATGGTATGGGTGGGGTGGTGGGTGGTTTTGGTACACATCATCTCAAACGAAGCCAAATCTCTATCAACGACCAGTCCACCACCCACTGACGACAGAAAATGTCAAGACTTAAGGAAGCGTCAGTATTTCGCATCTTCGAGAGAGTATACATTTTGAAGCTTCTTGAAAAAATTTGTATTTACCTTTCGTTATTACATGACCTGCCACCACTACAGACTAGTGTGTGTGTGTGTGTGGGGGGGGGGGGGGGGTAGTTTCTAGTCACCCATGCATTATAGGATACCTTACACTACTTGTAAGGAGCAACCTGTCTAGCAGTAATATTTATATTTAAATTAAATTAGAATGTTGAAAATAGGTCTACAATATGTACATCTGTACCAACAATTCCTTTGTGACAAAAATACTATCTAAGATGCAAAATCTAGGAAAAAATATGTAATATGGGACACAGGACGAATACTAGTGAACTGCGCCATGCCTTGTGGCGTGCATCGTTATGCTTAACAGACACTGAATTGAACTGGTACACTGTGGGACACAGCTGCACTAGAAAGAGCAGGAGCCAAATAGGTAGTAAGCATTGAATTAGAAATAAAGCTAGGTACCTGGATCAATAATGCCATGTATGTAATCAATATGACAATAGATACCATGCCAGGTGATCAATCAGGTGGAGTTCCCTCACAGAAGTTAGATGGGGAGAACAGAAGCTCCAGGAAGTGGACCTCCAGATTGGACCGCAACAATAAACAGCAGGGAGGCCAAAGCAAGCCGGTCTGCCTTCCAACACAAAGGGTGACACCCCTGGACTGGAACAAAGCAGGTGAGTGAGTGATGGTTTCCAAGCAACGGGAAAGAAGCTGCCGAATATGGGTGCCTCAGCACCAGGTAGTGATGCAGCCAGAATGCAGTTTCTCAGTGGAAAGGAGGAAGACACCAGCAACTTATCTTCAGGTCAATAGAGCCCAGTACGGACACAGAGCACCGAAACTGCATAATTTCAGGGGCAGAAGAGCATCCACGGTCCACAGGCTTTGGTTTGCATGACCAGGAATGTGCAGTTGGTGGTAGGTGCTGATCCGGCAATTCAGGCCAGCAGAGTGGGGAAGATCAGACACCAGGGAGTCCAGGAGATTGCTGTCACCCCAGCAAATGGTTGATGACAGCACCCATGTGAGACGGAGCCTAGGAAGGAGCAGGTGTATGCAAAGGATGGCCTTACCACCACAGTGTATAGTTTGACACTTAGGCCTCCCTCACAAAGAGGGAGACAAATGGATCTTCTTTCCCAGGTGAAAAAGCTGCATGAAGCAAGATTTCACAGCTCAACAGATAACCTGTAGCGCATGCAAACTGATGGCAGAGGCTTCACACTGAGAACGTAGATCCCAATGAGGGTGATGGATTTAGAAACCATGAATAGAGCTCTCCAGTGTACCATCTTAGGCAGCTAAGCCACAAACTTTTATTACTGCTTTTGTTCCCAATTCTAAAGCTCTATAGAATATATGGGTGCTATATAACTAAAAGGCAAACATAAACAAATACCTTTGCATTCTGGCTTAGAACTTCCATCTGGGGAACCTTCTACCCAGCCTAATGAAGAATGAACTGTGAAGCCTTGTTAAATATCCACATGCAGCCATTAATGTATACATTTGGGATTTAATGAGGTGGTAGAAACAAGCCACTTGTTCAAGAAATCAAACCACCATCAATACTTCTAATACCATCAATCTTGCTGTTTGGGAAAGCAATGTGTTTTTTTGTTTTACAGAGGAGACATTTCCATAACAATAGCAGACCTATAGTCATATTTATAACAATCCTTCTCTAAACCTTCCCTTCCCTCCTTAGCAATAGACAGGTTAGCCGTTTCTTTGATGGGCAGTAGATTGTGTGACATCATTTAGTGCAGATGCCTCACAAACTAGACTTTGTTTAATATCACAGCATAGCAGCTGGTTCAGTAACTCACATTGCATATGGATCTTTTGTCTTGTCCACTCTGTTTCCCATGTTCTGCTTCTCTACTAGATAAACTACACTGTAGTCACCAGAGGCTTAGCTTAGAGCCTTCTAACTACCATGATCACATTATTGTATTATTAGGACGGCTTACATTACACAGACAAAAAAAACAGCAATGCCAAGGTAAATATTATATTGTAATCAATGTAGCCACATTATTATTCAAAGTTCATGGACAAAGAACAATATACAAAAAACTATTTGCCAAGACAGTAAGAATGCTGCAAACGTCTGCTGTTCACATAACAAGATTTTTTATATTCCCTTGTTTTCTGATATTTCTTTGAATTGTTCAGTGTGAATCATGCATGATTCAGGGAGTACTAGAAAAGAACAGCTTCATATTGCAGCAATGTTCTGTGCACTGATAAAGTATATCTGCAGGGAATCCCCCAGTATCTGTGCATGCTGCTCTACACGGCATCAAACATTCCAACTTGCATCAATTTGGCAGCTTCAAGCAGGCATCAGGTATGAGTGGTCTTGTCCATGCTGGGTCCTGAGTCAATAATTTAGAGGAAAAGACAACAGATGCCGTATGGGTGGAAAAATAATAATTCAAATGAAAACAATGGGAAAGTATGTGCGGAATTTCTGGACAAAGGGAAGTTTGTGCATGAATAAATTATTCCTAATTTATAATGCTACAAGAAATAGAATATTTTCAACAAACAGGCTCTAGTTTATAAGCCCAGGGGTTGCTTACATAGGCTGGTCAGTTATCTGTGTGACGTCACAAGGTAGGATGGGTATTATTTTCTCTACTCTCAAATTTCACATTACTGTGATCAGATTCACAAATGAATCTGTTATTCAGCAGCCAAAACTACAAAGCATAAAATGTAGGAAGCTTTAAAAAGAAAAGAACTATTGATACATTTCACAAGTTCAGGAGTGAAATATAGATAGGGTTTTTTTTTTTTTATTCTTAAGCCGCCCATACATGGTGCGATATGCATCGTGCGACGCAACGGGGGATCCGATGTCAGAAATATCGGGTGGTCCCCACACACGGAGTGATCAGGTGGCCGACCGCCCGTTATGCCGGCTCCCCCTCCCCACCCATATGGAATCGCACATCGCATCCCCAGATCAACTAAACCTGCAGTAAGATCTGGGGGTGCGATGTACGACCCCTCTGTCCCATATCATGCCCATACACAAATTGCAGCAATCCGTCGTATTGGCTGCTTTATTGCACCATGTATGGGCACCTGAATATAGATCAGATGTTTCTCATCTCTAAAGGACACTATGGTAGTTTTTATACACATGGACAGCCATTTAATGTTTTAGGCACTGGGGTTAATGGGACTTTTAATTAGTGGATTCTTTCTTGATAATCGAGATATATATATATATATATATATATATAGCGTCAGGATTCTGACTACCGGAATCCCGAGCGCTGGGCAGTTAGTCATGTATGGCGCCCTGTAGGGCTGCCTCTCCTGGCACTTTCAAGGGCATGATGAGCAACCCGTTGAACAATTTATGCAGTGGGTGTCTTGTAAATCACTATTCATTTTATCCTTGTATGTCTTATTTCAATGTACTGCTTATTGTATGTATTGCAATGTACTGCACCTAACATGGCTGCCTTACCTGGTACTCTATTGTGTAGAATGAACAATACATGGTTCTGATGATTTTGCAAGGTTCTCATCTAATATTTTTATCTCCCCTATAATGGGCCTAATTTAGTGGTACAACTGTGTCTTTTGCCGTAGTGCAACGCAGGACGACTGCGTCTTTATGCTACAGTCGATGGACTTCGTACAGAGATGTTCACTGGCTGCGGCACTAATCCTCCACTGTGCTTATTAAGACACACCATCGGTCGCTCTATTGAACATTGCAGCAGACCTATGGAGGAGCGGAATCTCCATCTGAAAATGGCCGCTGGTGTCACTGCAACTGCGGCAAAAGATGCAGTCATTGACTGTGACACACCTGCGCCTACTAGCCACCCCTTTTACCACCCACAAACCCTCATTGAAATTGCCTCTCTCTGCATCCAAATTTTTTCTGCATCTTTTGGCAATAACCATGAGAACGACCCGCAGTGCAGCTCAGAGGCATGCACAGTCTGAAAACAGCAGCCATTTGCATGCAGCATGGACATAGTGTGCATCTCTGGTTCCAGACATTGGGCCTGATTCAGAGCCGGACGCAATTAGCGCTCGCTCGTCCAGAAAATAGGGGTGGCTATTCAAATCAACGGTTCGCTCTTTGCGGTCTGTTCACGCCTCTAGGTCTGAACGAGTGAACAAAACTTGCGGTCGTTTTTTGGATAAATACGCCCCCTGGCCGCTCGCATCCTACGTCATGTCCGCTATTTAATACATTAATCGAGTACATCGACCAGCGTATGAACTGCTCGCTATTCTTGTGGTTGGTTTTTGCTACCACAATCTTGCGAGCAGTTCCGGCTATAAAATAACCCAGTGACGTGGTCAATGACGCTGCTGTTTTAATTATGCACACCCATAAAACGCCCGTTTTGACCTTTAAGCACGTCTGCGTTCGGATCTCCACTCCCCGTTTTCAAGCACCTTCCCCTGTTACAACCCACATACGCCTCATTCTGTCACTCAAATTATCAAGCATTCGCTATTTTGCGAGCACATGAATTTCAACCACACTGACTGGTTCGCGCATGCGTATAACGATCCGTACGCATGCGCAGTTGGGCAAACATCGCTCGGAACGAACGAGCGGCCGCTTACGAGCGGCTCTGAATCAGACCCATTGCCTATTCTGCCCAGTGTAATCCCTCAGGTAGTGCGCATAAAATGACTGCCTCACCTGGATCCTTCCTGGGTAAAATGAATAATCCTTGCAACTAATGACCCAAAATGGCTTCCACACCTTTGTGGTTTCTGTATTTCATGCAAATCTAAACTGCATTATGTTAATGATTTGTGTATTCTTTTGAAAATCATAACCTCTATTATGTTCATACTATCTGTAAAGCCCCTTGAGTCATATTGGAGAAGAGCGCTCTATAAATAACATTTCTTTTTTAGATTAAATACTAAAGGAAAAAATCCAGGGGGGTAGAGGAGCTTGTCATGTTTGATATAGCGCAAAGAGAATAATAATAACAGGAAAAAAAAAAGACTTCTGATTTAGAAAAATGGCTGTTTTCACAAATGGAGAGTTTCACCTAAACACTGGTGCTCTTCCGCACTAAACTGTGGATTAATATTTACTTTGGACGCAGAAAAGTACTTCAGATGTGGTCTAAACAAAGCTCTGACAGGGACAGGAGGAGTGCAAACACAGACAACTGCGTCATGGCTGGGACCCTGGATATTTTTTTAATCAAGGGATTCAAATGAAATTATGATGTGACGGGAGTTCAGAAGAATGAATATAGAAAGTTATGAGCAAGACATAAAACACACTGGAGCAATGTATTAAAGCCCAAGCCAGCTTGTTACAGATATAATTTTGCTTGAGTAAAAGTAGTTGATGAAGTAGTAACTATAGTTTGAATGGAACCACATGAATATTTTCCAATGTATAATTTTAGCTAATCACAGAGCTAATATCATCCTTATTCCAGCACCTGTCTTTAAATGAGGGCAGAATTGTAAGAACTTGCAGGTAAGCAATCCGGAACTTCTATAGATTTTTACTTGGCTTCATCCTGTCATGATGAGGCTTTTCTCCTGGCCATGTAACTGTACAGATGTGTCCACAAACATCTAGCCTTAATACGCCATGCGGCACGAGTGAGCTACCAGGTAATGTACAACTCTTTGTCGCCGGAAAAGCGTCTTAGTCGCAATCCGATGAGACTAAGATGCATCAGGAGACTGCACTAATTAATTTTATATATAACACTACTGCATCCGATGTAAAAAAAAAACACTCTGCGTAAGAATAGTTGTATGGGACCTGGAGCGCTGAGAGGGGCTGCTGGCGTAACTACCGCAACAATGTATGAGGACACATCTGTACATGTTCAGTATTGTGACAGTGTGATGGACATGAGGCTGTACTGCATGCACTTAAAAGGGCCCTTACACCAACATTCAATGGGACAGATCATGTGTTTTGCAGATAATTTTGTAAAAAAAAAAAAAAGAAAACCTAGGTAAATTTACAACATGTTGGTAATCCTCGATTCGCTGTTTCCGACCTAAAAATTATCAGATTAGATTTCGAATGCTGGGCATACACTATACAAATATCTGTCAGATATCTGTCCAATCTGGCTGGTTGAAATGAAAACCTGGTAACGTATGGGAGCAAACCACAGTCGACCATATGGTTTTGAACACTGGAAAATGGACAAAAAAACAATTGTTCAAAATTCGTGTGTTTTAACCAATTTGTCTGAATGACAATTTTTGACTGTTTTCCAGTGTTTGTGAGAATATGGTCAATTGTCATTTGCTTCCATACACTACCAGATTGTCATTCCAACCAGCCAGATTGGACAGATAATTGTATAGTGTATGCCCAGCTTTACATGCTAGATTTTGCAGATAATAAGCAAATTGGAGATCGGGCAATTGATGGAAGGGTCCCTTAACATGACAAACTAATATTGTGCACATCAACCAGCTAGATCGATGTGCTTAATATTTAGCTTTTTGTCATAATGCTAAATATTTACTTTTTCAATGTACTGTTATGCTCACGTGGTAACATGTATACTACATATATACTTTTACGCAGCAAAAAGTATATGCATTTTCAACATACCACGCGTGACGATCATTTACATGGCATTACAGAGGGGAAGGAGACGTCTACTCTATTTATAAGCGGACGCTCGCTCCCAGTGAGATGAATGGACCGCCTTCCTATGTTTGCAATTTATTTCTCACAGTACGGTCCCTGCATTTTACATGTCCTCAGTCCTCTCTTGCAGATTTATGTCTGTCTTAATCCCGCCAGCTGCTGACATCCTTATAAAGTCAAAATGTCTACTACTTGTATTCACACCTCAAGCGTTCCAAAACACCACTGTTGAACAGAGCAAGATCTGCAATAATATTTATACATACCTTTAACTCTTAACCAATCCCATGTTACCTATTTATAGGAAAACCTGAATCTACAGGACATCTGTAACTAGATGGACAGCACATGATGTGAAACTCATAGACAACATACAGTTAGGTCCACATATATATTGGATACTGATGTTTTGTTATTTTAGCTGTTTAGCAAAACATATTCAAATTGCAGTTATATAATAATATGGTTTTAAAGCGCAGACTTTCAGCTTTAATTTGAGAATATTCACATCCCAATTGGGGGAAGGGTTTATGAATTACAGCTGTTTAATATGTAGCCCCCTCTTTTTCAAGGGACCAAAAGTAATTGGACAATTGACAGTTGTGTGCTATTCATTTGTATTTCTTTATCAATTAGGAAGCAAAAAGGCCTGGAGTTTATTCCAAGTGTGGCATTTGCATTTGGAAGCTGTTGCTGATAACACACAACATGCGGTTAAAGGAGCTCTCACTACAAGTAACACAGGCCATCCTTAAGCTGGCCATTCACCAGGCCAGTGGCGGGCTGGGCCGGGGGGCAGGGTGCCATGTGCCCCCCGGGCCGCAGCGTCATGCGGGCCGCGGGCCGGTGCAGTCTGTGTCACTGTGACACAGACTGCACCGCGTGTGTAGCGATGACCGGACGGAGTTCGGTCAGCGCTACACAAGTGACAAACACACAGCCGCTGGCTACGGCAGCTGTGTGTTTGTTGTAAGCAGCAGCCAATGAGAGTCTGTCAGACTCTCATTAGCTGCTGCTGCGCCCACTGCGGGAGCCACTTCATCTTCCGGCTCCCGCAGTGGGCAATGGAAGAGACATGATGTCATATGACGTCTCTCTTATAATGCAGAGCGGCCCGGCCCGGGAAGGACAGACGGAGGAGCGGATGGCGACGGCGGGAGCGGGGATTCAGGTAAGTGTTTTTTTAATTTTGTTTTTTATATTACGTGTGTCTACTGGGGAGCGGGGGTCTGGCACTACTGGGGGCACTACAAAGGGGGGGGGACTACTACTACTGGGGGCATTACAAGGGGGATGGGGGACTACAACTACTGGGGGAACTACAAGGGGGGACTACTACTACTGGGGGCATTACAAGGGGGGTGGGGGACTACAACTACTGGGGGAACTACAAGGGGGGACTACTACTACTGGGGGCACTACAAGTGGGGCTACTACTGGGGGCACTACAAGGGGGAGGGGACTACTACCACTGGGGACTACTACTACTGGGGGCACTATAAGGGGACTACTACTACTACTTGGGGCACTACAAGGGGGTTGAGGACTACTACTACTGGGGGCACTACAAGGGGGGGGACTACTACTACTGGGGGCACTACGGGGGGGGAATACTACTACTGGGGGCACTACAAGGGGGGGACTACTACTAATGGGGGCACTACAAAGGGGGGGGACTACTACTACTACTGGGGGCACTGCAAAGGGGGGGACTACTACTACTGGGGGCACTACAAAGGGGGGGGACTACTACTATTGGGGGCACTACAAGGGGGGGGACTACTACTGGGGGCACTACTGGAGGCCTGCATAAGGGTGTTCTCTCCTGTGGCACACGGGTGCACTGCATATTGGCACTACGACAGGGGGCTGCCCTAATCTTTATTTTTACCTAACATTAATCCCATATGGACCCGCCTCCTCCCTGGAACACTTGAGGGGGGGGCGCCGTAGTACGCATATTCTTCGGACACCCTGGCTACACGCTACTCCTCTGCCAGGGCCGCCTGCATGCATTTGCCCCCCCAGGCTAAAAGTTGCCAGCCAGCCCCTGCACCAGGCCAACTTTCCTCCAACCATCCAACTTAAACGCTGCCCCACACACCTAACCAACATTTTCATCGGACCAGCCAACTTCTCTCCAACCTGTGATGTCACAGAAGTAGGCATAGAGTGTCTGCCTACATCTGCATATTTTGAATAAATATTTGTTTCTTTAAAGAAAAAAAAATCTTTTCATGTCTATTTATTTCAGTCAAACTGGGCTGGTTTTTTTTTTAAGCTTCCAGCTCTTCGTCGACTCAAGTGAAAATATAAATTTGAAATATACAGAAAAATATCACATATGCATAAAAAATGCGGATTGTGATAAATATTGGGTAAGGTGCAGGATCCCTGCGCTCAACTATTATGTGTTACAAATATTGGGTCGTATTCAATTAGCGGCAAAAACCGACTTTTTGTTCACCATTGGCGAATACTGCAGTCTTTCGGAAACAAAAAAAGGCAACATTTTCACCAAGAAACTGGCGAAAACGGCAAAAGGCGAAAAAAAAAAAACTGGAGAAAAGTTTTCTCCATCAAGACCAGGAGAAAAAAAAATGCAAAATCCCCATTTTTAGCTAAAACTGTGGGGATTTCTTTCAGAACCCTTTGAACACCCCTCCTACTGATAAATTCCTGAAAAAAATTCGTAAGTTGCTTACGTTGTCGAAAAACGACCACGCAAATATTAGGAAAAAATAAATAAAAAAATTGTTGAAAATGGTTTTAACGTATTGGGGTTGATTTTTCGGGGGCGATATGGATGCGTCAAGTGTTTTTAAAATTGCGTTTTTACGACACGAAAATATACTTGCACCCATTTTATCGTACCCCCAATTTACGTGGAAAAGTAATTTCCTGGAAAAAGAAATAGCTTTCTATCTTTTTTCAATTACTTTTTTTTTTCGCCCAAAATTTGCATGGTCGTTTTTCGCCATAGTATGCAACTTTTTTCCGTGTAATTTATCATTAGGAGGGGTATCTAAAGGGTTCTGAAAGAAATCCCCACATTTTTAGGCCAAAATAGGGATTTTTAATTTTTTTCCCCTGGTCTGGGATGGAGAAAACTTTTCTCCAGTTTTTTTCGCCTGTTGCCACTTTTGCCTGTTTTTTGGGGAAAATTACACCTTTTTTGGGGAAAACGGCCATTTTCACCAATGGTGAAAAAAAAACTTCTGTTTTTGCCGCTAATTGAATACGGCCCATTCACTCTTTGCATAAACAATGTAATTATCAATAAAAGCCTTTGACACTTATGAAATGCTTGTAATTTTACTTCAGTATACCATAGTAACAGACAAAAAGGTCTAAAAACTCTGAAGCAGCAAAAGTGAAAACCAATACTTGTGTCAAAACTTTTGGCCATGGCTGTACAGTGTCACCGCTGTAACTAGAAGTTACATCAGCATTTTAACACATTACAGCAATTGATGGACGGGGGCAGCCCGCTGAGGGGCCGCCCAGGAGGCATGTGTGCACAGTCCTGTACCCATCACCCCATCCCCACCTACCCTTCCTAAATGACTACAGCAGGGCTCCCAGCACCGCAGCAGAAGCACTGCACCCGATCCCCGAGGCCCAGGTAGAAGTGACATCTATGTCCATACCTGTGTAGAAGCAGATGAAACAGACTATCTCTGGATCCATGCCCTCCTCCTGTGCCTGGCACAGGTCCCTGAATCACAGCTGGAAGATTCAGCACCTGAAACTGCCTCTCATGCGGCCCCTAACCTGCACCAGCTGTACGCGGCCTGTGTAGATACACCTAGCGTGAGACCGGGGCCGGGATATGGTATAGGGGCATGCCAAAGAGGTCACCGCAACACAGGGCTGCACTTAGCTCCTCTACAGAGAAGGAGGACAACACAGACCCGCAGTGGAAGAGCACCAGCCCCTGGCACACAACGAGGTTCAAGCTGTCAAGAGTCCCGGTGCAGAGCCATGCCACTGCCCTTCTCCCAATACTTCCTTCCCGGGGTTCTGAGCTCCGGCTCCTGCAGGGCACCAGAGAACACACCCATCTCTGTTCTTTACTTGGTGGAAACAGCCTCTGCAATGGGGCCGGAAGTGCCAGCTCACATGCTGCACATTCACCGCTCACCTTGTGCCGCGGGTCAGCTGTCAGCACACTGATCTCGGCATCAGGAGTTTATTTCCCTGGCATGTCTCCTCGGCAACGCCGCTCCAGACTGTGGGAATCCTCACTGACCCTCAGTCTGCAGAGATGCAGCAGCAGTACCGGCTCTCCGGACCTGTCATAAGAGGTGAGTGTTAAAAGTAGGTGGACACTGCCGGACAGTTAGACTGATTCAGCACGGATTGCAAATGCGATTGCAGCTGCGTAATCACATGCAATGAAGCTGTGAAAATATACTCATGTCTGCCACCACTCAGCCAGCATAGAGACGACCACTACTGCCTTCTCACATCCGTAATACCTCGCAGCCCTGAGTATACATCGGTAACAACAAAAACATCGGCCCGTCACACACAATTACAGCAGGTCTGACCTGTCTCAGAAATTGCAAGTCTTGTCGCACACAGTGAGTACTCAATCTGCGAAGGCAATCATAGTGGCTAATTTATGCACGCCCATGTAACGGCGTCAAATGGCTAGGCATGCCTGCGTTTTTCCAACCACTCTCCCATCACCTCCCCCAAATGCTCACGGCCTGTCACTCACTCTGTAATGGATTCCACAGTGCGTCCGTAATCGTAGTGCAATCGACGCCCGTGCACTGTGTGGTGCATGCGTAGTACAAAACAATAGGTCGATCTGTGTAGGTGGTTGCAATTGCGATCCACGCTAAATGAGGCCCAGTGTCCACCTACTTATCGTTCACTTGGAGGGGGAAGTTCCCCCTACACTACGATGATTATTTTGGAAAAATCCAAAAAGTTTGATTTTCCCAACTAGTTTTTAGTAGAGATGTGCGGGTTCGGATTTACTCGGTTCTTATCGCCATTTTACCGCAAGTTCGGATTAGTTCGGATTTATTTTATTGGCTATCCAAAACACGTGATAGCTGATAGCCAATAAAATGCCGTTTTGAGATCCGAGTAAAACCGAGTAAATCCGAACCCGCTCATCTCTAGTTTTTAGGTGTGTGGGAGCAAACAAATGATTATCGTTTGCTCCCATACCCTAAACCCAACTATTACAAAAAAAATCTATCAGAGATAATGGGAACCTTAGCAGCGGCCAATTCAACACTTTGGTACAGTTTGAGAAAATAAGACTGCACTGGTGCACTCGTCAACACAAAAAGGCCTGGACGTCTATGGAAGACAACAGTGGTGGATGATCACAGGATCCTTTCCATGGTAAAGAAAAACCCCTTCACAATAGCCAGCCAAGGGAAGAACACTCTCCAGGAGGTAGGCATATCATTATTCAAGTCTACAATAAAAAGTAGATTTCACAAGAGCAAATAGAGAGTGTTCACCATTATAAACCATTCATAAGCCTCAAGAATAGAAAAGCCATATCAGATTGCCAAAAAAAAATCTAAAAAAGCCAGCCTAGTTTTGGAACAGCATTCTTTGGACAGATGAAACCAAGATCAACCTGTAACAGAATGATGGGAAGATAAGAGTATAGAAAAGGCTTGGAATGGCTCATGTTCCGAAACATACCACATCATCTATAAAACATGGTGCAGTTAGTGTGAGGGTATGGGTATGCATGGCTTCCAATGGCAGTGGGTCACCAGTGTTTATTGATGATGTGACAGAAGTAGGCAGAAAAATTCTGAAATGTATAGGGATATACTGCATACTTGCCTACTCTCCTGGAACGGCTGGGAGGCTCTTGAAACTCGGGTGGCTCTCTCAGCCACCCGGAAAAGTAGGCAAGTAGCCGCACCCTCCTCCACTAATCGCACCCCCACCCTTGCAGTCCCCCCTCCACTGGCTCGCACTCCCTCATGGCCGTCCACTTACAGAGCACAAGGGGGTGGTCATGGGGGGAGGCGGAAGACGCGATTCGAGGTGAAGTGAGTCATCATAGTCCCGTCCCTGCTATACACTGCCTGTTTTCTAGGCACTGTATAGCGGGGGCGGGGCCACAATGATGCACTTGAGCATGCGACCTGCACCTCCCACTTTACCAGCCATGCCCCCTCTCTGCCGATTGGGCTGCCCCCTCCCAGGGGAGGGAGCAGCAAAGTCGGTAAATATGATATACTGTCTGCTCAGATTCAGACAAAACCACAGTACAGATTATCAATTATTATTATTATTATCCTTTATTTATATGTCGCCACAAGTGCTCCGCAGCGCCTTACAAAGTACATAAACATTTATTTGCCAACTGATTTACAGTACAAAATAGGACAAGGACATGGATAATATACATTGATACATAAGTGACCATAACACCTAGATATGCAACACAGCGTAAGCAACCAAGTTTTAGGTGCCTGGGGGGTAAAAAGTAAGTGAAAGTAAAGTAAGGAGAAGCACAAGAGGGTAGAGGCCCTGCTCGTAAGAGAGCTTACATTCTAAAATGACCCAAAACATTCTAAGTCAAAGAAATGGAATATTCTGCAATTGCAAGTCAATCACCTCATATCAACCCGTTTGAGCATGCATTTCACTTACCGAAGACAAAACTAAAGGCTGGAAGACTTACAAACAGACAGCGGCAGTAAAGGCCTGGCAAAACGTAAAGGAGGATACTCAGTATTTAGTGATGTGCATGGGTTCTAGACTGTATACAGTCATTTCCAGCAAAGGATTCTCGACAAAGTATTAAAAATTACAATTTTATTTATGATTATGTTAATTTATCCAATTACATTTGAGCCCCTGAAAATAGGTGACTGTGTCAGGAGCAATTTTGAACCAAGGTCTTTAATGTTGTCTACAAGGCTGTCATATTTCCAGGGAATTGGACTAGTTTGAAATTAAAGAATCGTTTTTCACATAAATTAAGTAGGAATGGTCAAAAAAAAAGGGAAAAACTTAAATTTTGCATCAGTAATCAGAGCTTGCATCAATTTTTCTGGAGAAAATGGATAATACGTATCAATATCTACTTGGTATAAAATAAAGTACATTGTGTTATATCGGTTTAGGCAGCGTAGGCTAAGAAAGCGTTCGGACGGACATTTTTTCATTGACTTGCTGCACTAAAATAGTCACTACAAATAGTCATATATGAATGTTTCATACACCTAAACCTTCCACGACAAATGCTCTATAGAATAGTGAAAACTGCATCAAAATGCATCCACTGGTTCTTGAGATTAGCCGCCAAAAAACAGACAGACGCCTACCAGGGACTATTTTATGCTTTATATTATATAAAGCTTATATTTACATATTCTGTTATAAATGCAGTCATATGTAATTTTGCATACTTATGCTGCTTCCACAACATAGATAGATCATCATCTATAAGAGAGCAAAGAAAACTGTCTTCAGTGGGTACTCAGGTCATTATATATATATATTACTAAGACTAAACCTGTGTCAAAATTAACATATATGAAAAATAAATATATGTATTAAGGGAACCTGTACAATTATAGAAATTAATAACAGTTGGAACAGCTACAAAACATATATAAAAATAAAGATAATTCTCTTAAAATGAACATTTATTTTGTACAGTAGAAGTGTGTTGCTGGTATTTGCTCTGGATGGCGGCAACTAATGAATGCTGAGAAAATCTCTCTCTTATACAGTGTACCCATCACTTATACACAGCGGAGGCAGCTATTTTGCAGGTGCCACCAATTTTTAACCTATCAATTTCCTACACCAAAGTGCATCATGCCTAAGTGAGGTCAACAGTTCCAAATGAATAGATAGTCTGCTTTCTGACACACAGTGGTGAGCATTGCTACCTTACAGTACCTGGGCCATGGGTTAAACACTACCCAGACTATCATCTGCATTGAAGTTGTCTGCAAGTGGGTTTCCTCTGGGTACCGTATCTCCTCCCACAATCTAAAAGCATACTGCTAGTTTAACTGATCTGCTATGAATTTGGCCATAGTATATGTCAGGCGTAAGAAAATAAGCTTGTAAGAGAGCGATGTGAATAACATCATTTTTTGTACAATAATAACTGCACATTTATCATTGCTGTAGATAATTGTATTTTAGATTTTCACCACACTGCTAAGGTCAAGTGGAATAATAGCAACAGGCTAACATAAAACATTGGTCATAATACGAAAGCCTACAACATGAGCTTGTGAGTGTTCTTTTTTTCGCAGCAATGGATCTACAATATAAATATTGCTGAGAAAAACAATAATAGAGTAATGTTTCTGGAAGAATGCCACTTTAATACTCACAAAGAAAAAGTACCTGAAATGGGATGACCATTCCCTGGAAAGTACAGAGGTTCTAGATACCTGGTGGACCATAAATCTAAAGACAAATGAAGTTGAAAAGCTGTCAGGTGGTTGGACTAACAGTATCAGTATTCTTGGGGACATATGTAGCAAACTGCAGAACTGGCCTTTTCTCAGTCTAATGTATTCCAAAATACGTCCCTAGTGAGTCACCGTCTGTCTGTTGGTGGATTTCCATCTGATACGCAAACGGCGGTTGGAGAATCCGCGCTGCTACCATTCAGATGTAGATGTCTCTCTGCAATTTAACTAGTCTATTGTTCTTGAATGAAATCCAATTGTGCCCTGAATGTGAAGCCAGACACGTAGAGATTTACATAATGAAAAGGAAAGTGTCAAAGAATATAAGCTCTAGGTGATTGAAAACACAATTTACTGCATACAGCCGTATGTGGACCAGGTTCTATGCTGATGTGGTGTGTGTGGGAAAACATACGTTACTGCCATGCCTATGGGCATATATGAGATAACTTGTTTTCTTTTTTTTTCATCCAAAAAGCAGCACATTTAGTGAACGTGAGTAATAACTATGTCAAATTCATGTATAATGTACATACAGTACATACACTAGTAAAGTGACCCAGCCGGGTCATCTCGATCTGTCCACTGCTCCACCCAATCCCATGGTGATCAATACATCTTTAACTTCTGTACCCAATCCATCTTAAAATCACTTTCATTTGTCCTTTGGCACAATTTCCTATTACATGTATAAGGTTTGAGTTAAACACTGTGCTCGTCAGAAAATTTACAGTCATCAAAAATGTCTCTACAGTTGGCACCAAAGTATCAACATTTTGGGGGTTTAGTACATCTACTTGTATAAAATAATTATTGTCCGCTGCTTTGCCAGCGATTAAATTGCTTCTGCCAACATGATTTTTTTATTTTATTTTTTTATTTGAGGTGTTATAGCTGTATTGCTTTGCACAGAGGCCTTGTCCAGGGCCAGATTAAGGTCTGTGGGGGACCCTGGGCAACAAACTTGTGGGGGCCACAACTTATAAAATTATCAAAGCTATATATGGGCGATGTTATAAAAAAGTATAATGCATCAACCAGCATTGTGATAAATATATTCTGTGTATATATCTAAAAAAAAATAATAATAAAAATTATATATATACACACACACACACATATATATTTATATATATATATATATATATATATATATACACACAAACACACAGTATATATGTATATATAGATACACACACACACATATATATACATGCATACATACAAATGCAAGAAAAAGGGCACTCTCTCCATCAGTACAAAATACACCACCTCTTTGGGGTGGTGGACTTTGTACTGATGGAGTGAGTGTCTTGAAAAAGGTCTCCAGGGACCGAAACTTCGACATGGCAATATACAGCGTGGCTTCTTTGTGAAATAAACCATAAACCTTGCTGGCTAATTTACCCCACCCCATGGATGGACATTGTTTGGCCTAAGCTATTGTTATATATATATATATATATATATATATATAAAATAATACAAGGGTGGGGTGACACACACATTTCAGTGTTTCCAACACCTGGAATTGCAAACCTCAGTACTCCAGCCCAAATATTTTTTTGAGGCAGCACATTTAGAATCCAATACAAATTGAGAGCACTCACCAGGACTTCTGCTTAAAGGTGGATTTATTACTCAGTATATCCCTTAGTTCAAGCCACCCTCCTTAAATACCCACAAACTCTAATCACATGGGACGCCAACAGAAGTGACATCATCCATCTACTCACAATATAAAGTAATGTTTACTGACAATAGCCCAACTTAATCTGGTCCTTAATAGTATATACATACACCTAGATTCAGCCTTATTGTCTCACGGGGATTCTGTGACCCTAGGTCTCCTCATTATGCATTTTAACATCAGAGTGTACAGCTCCGTAGAAACCGTAAGTACCCGTTGCCTAGCAACCAGTCCCGACCAAAAAAAAAAAAGACTATCATATTCTAACACTTCCAGGAATGTATATTACACCAACCTAGTTACTTAAAATACTCAGATGCCACCTTGTTTAGACTCCAGTAGACGTACTGCTAACACAATGTAAAACGCGGAGGTATTCGTTGTCTAGCAACGATCTCTCCATAAATACAAGTAACTCACCACTTATCAGCGGACCATTCACACCACTAAACTAGCGCTTCCGTATATTATTATTATTATTTATTACCAGTTATTAATATAGCGCACACATATTCCGCAGCGCTTTACAGAGAATGTTTGGCCATTCACATCAGTCCCTGCCCCAGTGGAGCTTACAATCTATATTCCCTAACACACGCTCACACACTAGGGTTATTTTTTGCTGGGAGCCAATTAAGCTACCAGTATATTTTTGGAGTGTGGGAGGAAACAGGAGTACCCAGAGGAAACCCACGCAAACACAGGGAGAATATATAAACTCCGCACAGTTAGGGGCGTGGTGGGAATTGAACCCACGACCTCAGTGCTGTGAGGCAGTAACGCTAACCATTACACCGTCTGTGCTGCCCAATATCATCAGCGCTACAGTGCTCTCCAATGATGCTCCCCCACTCGGAGATCGTTCAATAAAGTACAGGTACACATCCCAGTTAGGAACACACAACTGGAAGTCAGTTCTGCTACCTGGTAAACATTTCTCCCTGACCCTACAAAGGGTTCCATTTACCATAGATAACACAAAGTACACATTACCTTAACCCCGTTTCAGAGGTGTGCATAATTAAGACGGAGCATCATAATACACGTCACATGGCTGAATTAAACACTGAAGCACTCGCAGTGCTTGCGGGAGGGTATGGTCAGCCACAAGTGCTGCATATGGGTCCGATGTTACCGATTGCTGCATACACTTCCTGGAGATGACGTGGGAAAGTGGGCGTCTTAAGACAGGCTGGTGGGCGTCTAAATACACACTAAGATCGCACGACAAGACATAGTGGGTGTGCTAATGCCTTGCCGTGTGATCGCGGGATTTGCATACTTTGGCTGCGTGCGAACACACCTGGCGAGTGGGTCTGAATCAGGTCCTCTGATCTTTAGTTCTTTCCATATATTTTCAATTGGATTCAAGTCAGGTGATTGTCTGGGCCATTCTAGCAGCTTTATTTTCTTTCTCTGAAAGGAATTGAGAGTGTCCTTGGTTGTGTGTTTGGGATCATTGTCTTGCTGAAAGGTCCACCCTCGTTTCATCTTCAACATCCTGGTAGATGGCAGCAGATTTTTATCAAGAATGTTTCGGTACATTCTTCCATTCATCCTTCCTTCAATCAAATTACGTATGTCAGTACTGTATGCTGAAAAACACCCTTACACCATGATGTTCCCACCTCCAAACTTCACTGTTGGTATGGGTTTTTTGGGGTGATGTACAGTGCTATTTCTCCTCCAAACATGGTGTATATTATTAAACAATTGTACCTGCTAATTCTAGGTCTTTCTGAAGCTCTCCACAAGTTGCCCTTGGCTCTTGGACAACTCTTCTGATAATTCTTTCAATCCTTTGTCAGAAATCTTGCGAGGAGCACCTGGTTGTGGCCGGTTTATGGTGAAATTATGTTCTTTCCACTTCTGGATTATGGCCCCAACAGTGCTCACTGGAAAATTCAGATGTTTAGAAATCCTTCTGTAACCAATGCCATCAGTATGTTTTGCAACAATAAGGTTGCGAAGATCTAGAGAGAGCTTTTTGCTTTTACCCATCATGAGATGTATCTTGTGTGACACCTTGGCAATGAGACACCTTTCTATAGGCCATCAGTTGGGACTGAACCAACTTATATTCATTTGCACTGACAAGGGGCAGGATTGCTTTCTAATTACTGGTGTGTTGGCTTTCCATGTCTTTTGCACCTGCCTTTCTCATGTGCTCTAAAAAACCCCAGGAGAAATCTGTTTTGTAAGCAGACCAGAGTATCGGCTTTTGGAAAAGCCGGTTTGGGTCCTGGGGGTGTGGATGTGAGGAAAGTGAGGGCTCCATCCACAGGCCACTCCAGGTTTTGGGCCTTTCAGCCTGGTAGCAGGCTCATTAGGGCTTACAAGCTGGAACTGGCTGATATAAGCTGTGTTCAGTTGTAGCTGAGTGTCTCACACCTGGGGAAGTAGGCATGCAGGCTAGCATGTCCAGACACACTGTTATGACAACCCTGTAAGTACTGTGCACATGCTGTTGTTGACGGTGCGGGGAGTAGGCCCTACCATCCTGGTAGTGAGGGTACCTACTGTTTAGTTATTGCCCAGACGGGCTAGGATTTTGGTATAGGATTTGTTATATTCATTTGGCACAATAAAGACTGGCGCCGACCAGTTTGTATGAGAACCCCAGACTTGTGTCCTGTTTCTACGGCTGCTGTGTGTGTAAAAAGGGAGTTCATCTACCCCAGGAGAGGGACCCCTAAGCCGACTGTGTCACAATACACATATATATATATATACACACACACACACACATATATATTATACACACACACAAATAAACTTACAAGTGCTCATATAATATATTTATAATGCTCTGTGCGGTGGTGGCACAGCGGGCTACCTTTCCTTCAGCACTTTGAGGCAGAGTAAATAGCGATTGGGTGTCCGGCTCAGCTGCTCTGTCCCACACTCACTGCAGGCAGCCTGGGCTCTTGTCTGAAACCAGTCACAGTCTTGCAAGATTTGACGTCAATCTCACGAGACTGTGACTGTCACTGTAGTGAGTCTCCTCGGCAGGCGCTGTAAGGGAACAGCTGAGCTGCCGAGGACTGCATTGGAGACAGCTAAATGCTGTACTCCCTTTTTTAGTTAGTAGTAGCGGCCAGGGATCGTGGACAGTGTGTGGGGGTCCCCAGGACGACGGCCCCTACATCCTGCCTATAATTCGGCCCTGACCCTGTCGTGGGAGTGGCCAATGTGACCAGCAGCACTTTACAGACTGGTGGCAGCAGCGCCTTCACCCATCACTCACACCAATGTCACTGTGTGCCCTGTGCACAGGCTGCTATGTAGCCTCTCCTCTTCAAGTGAATGTGGGTCTAAAGCACCTCTCCTCCCACCCCTTACCAGCCGCGCGCGTGGTGCCGCACCTATCTCTTGCATTGATGATGTCAACAAAATTTTGTTTTAGTTATTGCTCAGCTCTACTTGGTTGGATTGAGATGAAACAAAGAGCAGGTTATTTCTAGGAGTTACTACTACACAGTGATGCAATTTTCATGAAAATCAGTTCAGTAGTTTTAGCACCAACTTGGAACAGACAGACATTCTTATTATATTAGTATAGATGATCCAACAACAGCAGTAATAATAACAGACATAATTATTCTGCTTTTGATACATGTATGGAAGAGATTTATAATAAACTCACTGATCCACATTCCCCAGGGGAAAAATGGTCATATGCCCTATATCAGTGTCTCTCCATACACATCAATAATCTCTATTTGACATTCTGTCTCTCCTCTATCTAGCTGTCAAGAGATGTAAATGATTAACCCCCAGATTCTAGCTTAAGGGTCACTAATAAGTGCCAAAGGGTCTGCTCTACTCTGCTAAACTGTCCATAAGCCAAGTCTGTGCCTCATGCCTATATAGTGATATTACAGGCTACGGGGAGGCAGACTGCAATTGTTTTAATGAAAATTGTTTCATCCAACAAGTTGAGTGCAGGAGATTTTAACTCTCTGGGCCGGACCCGCGGCTTCACACCTAGTGACCGTTAGCAAACTGGGCATGCGCCGCAGCAAACTTATGCATTGGATGCATCTCGGCCACCTCTCGCAGTTCATGAAAATGAGTTTACGGGTTTTAACTGGGAGGCAATTGGGTGTTCATTTCAAAGAGAACCGAAGTATAATGGGAGGGTTACTCCACAGTTGTGTCCTATTCAGTGTTGTGCATATGACGGCAGGGAAACCTATTTCACAAGGATCTCCTGCACCCAGCATAGGGTAAGTGTAAGACTCAATACTAGTGATGACTACTGTGTCTGCGAATGGAAAACCGTGTGAAGGCAACGTGGGTACACATGATGACATGCATATAGTCGCATTAGCATTCCAAATGTGGCCACGGACAGGGCTGCGTGCAACTCAGGCCCTTTTAGATGTAGGGATGAACAAGACTTGTACAAAACCAAATAACTTAGAGAGCCTAGGTCCAGTACAGATAATATAAGATGCCAGTGCTGTCACACAGGCAGAGTTAAAATGTTTTCTTCATGAAATGTTATGCTTATCCAACTTTTCAGAAGCCAGGCAAAATCACATTTACCAATCAAACAAGAAAACACACCACTATGGGGACTTCTCAGAGTGAATTATAGCATCCTTTCCATTTATTATGCTGTTTTGTGGGCTCAGCTAATATACAGGAAATCCATATTAAGTTTCTCAATAGGACGTATATTTCTCAAGCCCAGACAAAACATATGGTGCACAGAGAATTGGATGCATGTCTGAAGTGTCATGCAACATCTGCAAATTTCCTACATAATGTCTGGCAATGCACTAAGATAAAGAAATGTTGTTACAGTATAATATTAATTATTTAATCTTGCAAATTACTGCTGTGGCTTTACCATTCTCATGGGAATTGTTTTTAGTGGCCAACTTTACTTCAGGGTTGCCAACATTGGTTCCTTTTACCATCATTCCAGTCCCCACAATTATGATCACTGCTGCTAGAAAGTGCCTACTACAGAAATGGATCTCTCCACAAGCTCCGTCTCTAGAGATGGTAAAGCTAGATATATTGTACATTCTTTATTTTGACAGACGGTCGGCTATGTTGAACATAGAAAAAGGAGTTGCTAAATTTCTGTTTGAGAACATTACTTGGTCTCTGATGAGCAATCTCAACTGAAGTTACTAGGTTTCCATTATATTCTCAGATGTCTCCCTTAATGTTATTTCTGTACATTATATGATTAATCCAGATATTTCAATGTAGACATCGTATTTCTCCTTTTTGTTACCCTTTCTCCCATACTTCTAACTCTCCCCTCCCTCAGCCCATTTTACTCTGCGCTCTCTTCTCTATATTTCCTCCTTCCTCTCATTATCTATTATACATAAAATGATGATAGCTTATAATTACCGAAGACTAGGATACCTAAATGCTTCACTTATTTATACTCACTCCCTACTCAGATCTATTTTATAGACCATGTTTTCTTGTATTGCATTATACCACTGATGCTCCAAATATTGTCCAATGCCCTGGTGATCTTACACAATACCAGTGTATTCTGTATATTTGTTACTTGCTCTCACAATTTTGTACTCATTATTTATGTACAGAGTACTGTGTCTGTGATCTTCCTTAATATGTATGTTTTTCTTCACAATAAAAATTGTATTACCAAAAAAAAACAAAAAAAACGTTAGTCTCTCAGACTTGGTTACAGAGGGAGCAGCTTTAATTTAAAGTATGTATATATTAATGTCACTTGATTCACTAGCACACAATCATATGCACAAAAATAAAGTGCTAAAGAGAACAATAAGTGATTATGAGCAAATATACAGAAATTACATGAGATTTTCATACAAAGATGTTGCTAACTAAACTATGATCCCCAGAGGATTATGAAATAAGCACAAACTGAAGCACACAGTACACATAGAAGCCATGACATACAGATGAACTTCCCATGCTTAACCTAAATAGTTTTATAGTAGTTGCATTATGCATAGAATAAATGTACGGTTCTAATGGACATGGGGGACCATTAATCAGCCTTTACTCATGGACACGTGGCTTGATGAACGCAGCTTTAGGTGATAATTCCAGTAGGGTTCATTATACTACATACTGTAGCTGACAGCACAAATGAGCTTCTGATGAAGATTTCAGAATGCAGCGTGTTCCAGTTCCAATGCCTGGGCACACATTATTATAGTCGATCGTCTGAACAGAGCCTTGCTTCGCCTGTTGCAGGGTTTCCTTAGCAGGTGACAATCAAATTACATGTTACTTTGCACTATAAAGCCATTGTCTTTTGCAGTTTTCCTATGTTCCAAATTTCCCTGACAAAGCTTTAGGGCATGGTGCAGTAACAGGGGTTGTGGACAGACAGCACTTGAACGAGATTTGACTGGAGAAACATAAAACCACCAAAATCAGGAAGAAGAGAGGCAATCACTGACCCTGGCTTGCTCAAAGTCTATAAAAAGATGAGAAATCTATATGCGGCATACATATCATTTTGTATGAGCAAAAATAACTACTGTGGTTATAGTGTCATTAAACAGCTGTATCTGCCTGGCAGGTGGACAGCTGGGAGACGTTCAGTAGATATGGAGATGACCATCCATCGTCTGCTTCACGTCAACAGTTCATTACACAACTCACTGGGACATGACAAGTTACAAAAAGGCGCAAAATAACAGAGAATGATTAACAAAACGGCTAACAGATAAAGGACAATGTGATACTGGAGTTTGCCTTTAATATAAGCCCATGTCTGCTTATCAGTGTTTAGACAAGAGGGGCGTTGGGCATTAACAAGACTAACACAAAACAAACACTAATTAAATATCATTAGTACTTGTGCGTCCTGATAAACCTTATCACGCCCTAGCAGCTGGCTTCTCCTGCTTGGCAGATAAATCCAAATAAAGAGGAAATTCAAAACGTCATACCATTAGATAGGAGTATTGAGTGGAGGGGCAGGCGCAGGCTGAAGGGGGGGGGGGTCGGAATGGATTTACTTTAACAAATTATTTGTATAAACAGAGTATTATACATTTCAGAAATAATAAAGCTACCTCTGGGGGCTATTAATGGTTTCTAAATAGCAGACACTCTGCACAATATAATATTATGCATCTGTCAGGGGACATATGGAACTAAGCAATATGCTGTAGATCTCTTAATAATAAACATAATATCAATATAATTCAGAATGGGGAAGGTGGAAAAGCACAAGGTTTGGCAGGATGATTAAAGACGTACCCAAGTCATTATTTAGTTATTTTAAACCAAAGAAACAAAGGGGTGAGAAACCATGTGTGGGAGTGAAGTTAAGGTTTATTTTGCTTTTCAGCTGTAGCATCTAGCCCTCTAGCAGGATTTTCAGACAGATTGTTTGAGTGCTCCGTGGCTCTCTTCTCAGGCCCTGTGCTTGTGTGCGGGCCTCATTCAATTCAATCTGTTCCCTCATTAGGAGGTACTGTAAAAGGACAATATTATTATTTATTACAGTAATTGTAGCCAGATTATGGAAGAACAAACGGTCGATTCTAGGTAGAAGTCTCTGTCCATATCTGGTTATTCAAACAACAACCTCAGAAACAGCAGAGGATGAGGCATCTCACAGGAGACAATGGGCCTGATTCAGATTTAGAAATAGAGTAAAGTTGCGAACGGGCGATATATCTATAGTGCATTGCCAGGTGTGTACAACGGATATGTCTGTAAACAACGTAATTCACAGGCAAATCCGATTTGCTGTGCAGCACAGCAGATGGGTGATATATCTGAAAGACATATTGGCCATCTGCTGGTGTGTACGGACGGCCCGCCGATCGCCTGTACACATGCTGCGAAACCCAGTGGTGATTGACAGCTCAACTGGGCGGGCGATTTAAATGCCGGTCCATTTGAGCTGTCAAGCCCGGCACAACGAGCAGACGAATTGGTAAGTGTATATACCAATAGGTCCCGTCGACCTAGTGTGTACCCAGTTTAAGAAAGAGCCAGTAACTGTGCATCTTGGTAAAACCATGTGGCACTGCAGGTGGGACAGATGTAAAATGTGCAGAGAGATTTAGATTTGGGTGGAGCGTGTCCAAACTGAAATCTAAATTGCAGTGTAAAAATAAAGCTGTCTAGTATTTGTGGCTACATGTAAAAGCTGCCAGTTATGTATTTGCACCCCTAGCATTGCAACATGGTTTGTCCAGATACAGTTACTTGCTCTATCAACTTCTATTCCCAAATCATATTCAGACCCAATATCTTGGTCCACAGGCTATGTGACCATGATGAGTACATACTGTATATGTTAGACTATCACAAAACAAACTCAGCAACAATGGCCGGAATTCAATTGTCTTCTACGCCGCGATAATTTTTGGGCGCCCGACGGAAGAAATTCACATGTATTGGGTGCCCAATAATTATCGCACTTCACGCCCGAATAGACCGGGTTTAGCCACATAAAATAGCTAAACCAGTCAAAAGTCCTGGTTAGTGAGCCTAAACAGCAGTTTTCGCACATTTCTGCTCGCCACCTCAGGAAGGTGCAAGCAGAAATGTGTCCACTCCGTTGGGCACCCACTAGTTACAGCACTGCATAAAACAATTGAATACCCCCCAATATGCAAGATTATTAGAACTAGAAATTTATTAAAGGGGCTGAGGGGCCTATTCATCAACACTAAAATAACGTTTTTAAGGACATTTTCCTTAAGTAACGTTATTTTGGTATTCATGAACAGACTTAGCACAGGAGATATCACAGATATCTCCTTGCTAAGTTCCCCTGCGTTAATTTCCACACTCCCCATACATTAGTATACATTAGTGTGGGGATGTGGAAATTGTGGTATTCATCAAATTCCGAAAATTATGAATTTTCGGAATTTGATGCAGTTACTATTCGCCACTGTGAGGTGGCGAATAGCAGAATCGACTTACCTGTATCCGCGTGTGCAGGTCCCCCGACGAGTCCCCCCGGCGCCCTGCTCCGTCCTCAGGCTCCGGAGGCTGGTCGGACATGTGTGCTCCCCAGCAGAGCACAAGAACGTTTAGAAAAAGAAAAAAAATATATATATTTTTTTTCTAATCTGTCATGTGGTCTGCTGGGAAACCACATGACAGACCAGCAGGACGGAGCCGGAGGCTGCTGTACGGACAGGTAAGTCGGGGGGGGGGGGTGAGTGGAGGGGGTTGGGTCGGGGGGGTACACAAACTTAACGCATCTGTAGGCAGTGCTGCACATGCGCTGGTTTTACAGATGTAACAGCGCATGCGCAGCACTGTTTCCAGATGCGATAAGGTAGTGTAGGCAGGGAAAAGTATCTATTTCCCGAAAAGCTGTCATCGCAAAAATGACAGGTTTTCGGAATAGATACTTATGGAGAGGTGGAATGATGAATTCCACCTATAATTAGGTAGAACTCCATGCGAGTTCTAAACCTAATTATCTCCATCAAATTTTTAGGTTTAATGAATCACTTACACAATTTTCTACCTTTATTCACAGTAAGAAACACTAATACACCCAGTTTAACATTGTACAAGGCCATGATAACAAAAAATAAATTTTTCATATGAGAAGGAAAACTATCAACAAAATAATTACATAATCTAAACTGCAGACATATGCAAAAACACACCTCTATGTTCACTCCCTGTTGACAAAATAAGCAGTGCATAAGCAGTAATCCTTGTAAAGAAAGATGATAATCCCAGCAGGGTGCTAATAACAGGCGTCGAAATCCCGACGCCTGTCATTAGACCTACGCCGGGAGCCCGACGCCCGGCATACCAAACGAAGGTAAGCTGGGTGTCGGGTGCGGACAGCCGCGCGGGGGGGGGGTGTTAAGTTTCAGGGTGCCCGGGGGGACTTCGGGTTAAGCACCCCCCCGGGAGGGTTAAAGTAGGGGCAGGGGGGTTAGCGTTAGGCACCCCCGGGGTGAGGTTAGGGTTAGACACCTCCCACCTTCACATTACTAACATGCTTCATTATTCACTAAAAATAATCATAATTCCCTAGTTTCTACTAACCATTATTTATTAAATGTACATTAAAGGAGAAGGCACCTTGAAATATTTTCCCCATAGACTCCTGTCAATCACCAACTAGTTGATTCTCATTGTTCCATGTCCAGTAGCGGTGCAGTTGTTTGGGAGACAATCAATGCTGTAGGGGCTACATTGATTATTCTATCGAGAATCAAAATATTACCAATACAACTAACTTTATGACTACTGTGGTTGTACATCTGCATTTTACCATCATGTAGAAACGGGGCCAGTTGTCTGCCTGTGGACGCATACTATATACTGGAGATGCACCTGATGGACAGGAGAAAGGCAGAGCATCCTCTGTCTGCCCTAGGCTGCCAAGCACAGCAAAGCAGTATGCGGCTGCACAGTATCTGGTTGTGACAGTGTCATACCCAGTAGAACACTGATTACTATATGATATTAGTCATTCACCAGAGTAATCTGTTTGGTGAATGGCTGTAAATATCCAACAATCAGAGGAGGCAGCTGTCACATGGCCTGTACATGCGCCTAAAGACAGCAGGAAGGGAAAGGAATTTAGCTAAGTCACCTACACATATCCGGGGTCTTTAAAAGGTTGGGGGTGGTCTCTGTTACCAGACATCGGGGCTCTGAATTTTTTCCTTACAACAAAAATTTCTTATTAGAATTTGCTACAGTACTTGGTGTATGACTTGTACATTTTCTAGCATTCTTGTTATCTGTTGCTGACTTTACCTTTAAATGTAATGCTACTATGACCTTTTAGCCAAGTAATAAGTGGTTAAATAAGAGAGCAATTCCCAAGTGAAGATGCAGAGGACAATGGACGATGTTTAAAGTTTAAGTCTACTTTTTAGCCCTTTTGGATAACTAAATGAAATCATGACTTATTGGTCTCAACAGCATAATGTTGAGGGGCACCACTGCTGGTTTCAGACTTTCTTCTCTTACAGAAGCTCAGCGGTTTTTGCAGAAAGTGAGTGGAGTACTCTTCACAGTACATTGTTTAATATGGCTACATGCTGGAGACACTGGTTTAAATAATCTGCAAGTAACCAATGACTAGACAACCATGACTCATCCCTGTCTTTATGTAGTCTACAAAATAATAATAATAATAATAATAATATTAAAAATAATAATAAATATATGCTGAAAGCAAGGGATCACAATAAATCCAGTTTTCACACTATTCCCAGAATAGTTGTAAGAAGAGCTGTTCTGCAATATAAATCATATGTACTTGACAATATTCTGCAAATCATTGAAAACCGTAAACTAAAAATTTTGCAAATTAACACAAAAATGGTGCTAGGCCTTTCTGTAAAAGAGGAACAACTAGTTTATGTATGATACAGTAGAAGTGTAATGACATAATAAATGCAACTAGTGATTGTGGAAATACTAAAAGGCTTCAATAGAGGGAGAGTTGTTGTAATGATACCTGGCCAAAACATGACCTTACAAAAGAAAGCCAGTTTTAATGGAATGACATCAGAGCTGTTGCTAAGCAACCAATACTCTGAGCTACACAGATAATACATAAGAATTCTCTTGTTCACTAATTCTTCATCAAACTAGAATTTCAGTGCACAATACACATTATGTGACAGCTGCGATTACAAGACATGCACAGCTTTCTGTACAAAATGTCACCTGATCAAATACATAACTGTTTACAGAGGAAAATGTTAAAAGATATGAGTTAGACTACAAACTGCAGCATGAGTGAACACACACTAGGGGGCAGCAGTGTGAATGCTTTATGCTATACAGCGAAATTCAGGACACTTATAGGTTTATAATTTATTAAAATATAATTATACACGGATGTGATTAATTATTTATGTTCATCATGTCCCTACACCATACATGACAGAGGGAGAAATGCTGTATTGGTAGGGAGTAAAACAAAATACATAAAATTTGTAAGAGCTAGCCCAGCGGTAATGTAAATGAAATGCAGGTTCTGTAATAACCACAGCCAATAAATAATCATAACTAAAGACAGAAACTGCACCTTAGAGAAAGCGTCAGCCATTAACATGCAAATGTTCATATTTTTAAATTACAAATTTGGTTGGAAACAATTCAGTTTCCCCAATATTTTAGCATATTCACCCATCATAAGGGCATGAATGCATGATCGTGAAACAGATTGGCTCGGTGTTGGGAATCTTCCATTCATATTAACAGGTCCAAGTGAGGGGAAAAATAATCCATGATCTGCCAGATCTCACGCAATTTGGCCGCACATTATGGGAGAGGACTGTGATCCTGCTGTTCGGCATTTAGGCGCTGACTCTATTTTCCCATTTTTATACTGTTTTGCAACATCTACATTATAAGAGGTAGCCTGTACAACTGACCAGCATCAAGAGGATTGCTGGACACATCAATTGGACACCACTGTGGACTTCTTGTGATTTTTCATAGGTTACCTAAGGGGGATGTAGTCAGGAAGCCGACGGTCTAAATGCCGACCGCCTGACTGTCCAATCCTGACTGTCTAATTCTGGCAAGGTACTAATGACAGGCGTCGAAATCCTGATGCCTTGCATTAGATCTACACCAGGAGCCTGACGCCCGGCATACCGAACGAAGGTAAGCCGGGCGCGGACAGCTGCGGGGGGGGGGGGGGGTTAGGGTTTAGGGCCCCCTGGGACTTAGGGTCAGGCACCTCCCCGGGAGGGTTAGGGAAAGGCTAGGGGAAGGGGGGGGGGGGTTAGGCACTCCTGTGGGGAGGTTAGGGTTAGGCACACCCCTCCGGAGACTTAGGCTTAGGCTGCGGGGAAGAGGGGGTTAGGTTTAGGCACCCCTAAAGGAGGTTCAGGGTAGGGAATTAGGTTAGCGGTACTTACCTTAATTAGACATCGGGATCTTCACCTCTGCCGGGCCATGCGGCCGGTGGTAATACCCAATACACCACCCACCTATGGTGGTTCCAAAAAGTAAGGATGAGTTTATATACATCTGGCTGTTGTTAATGCTCGTGCAGTGTTGTCTCCTCTACTTTGTACAAATGTGTCTAAAAAAAATATGCACTGCTCTGGTAGTATTGGATGATTTATAAACATTGGCTGATTGATTCTAAGTCACACGCAAAGTGGCTGCAGTTCGGGCAGCTGCCTGTTTTACTTATGTGAGTATCCGTTCAGCTAATGGTGGGGATCTGCATCTTGCATCTGCAAGCAGAAACCTGTGCGGCTTATTGATTTTATAACGGCCACCACAACCTTCATCATTAGTATCTGCACTTGCACCAGCCCCACTCTAGGTGCAGGGGCGTAGGGAGGGCGGTTCTGGTGGAGCGCAAGCTCCAGGCGCCGAAATTGTCAGGAGGCGCCCGCTGGCTAGCTAAAATCTAATCGGCAGCTGTGAGAACTGACAGCCTGCCCGGTGCCAGCCTGCCACGCACTGCAGTCAGCTCCAGAAGCGCTTCCGCCTTTGTGCATTGTGCATGTGACGTCATGACGTCACATGCACAAACAGAGGAGCCGGGACGTGCTGCGTGCCCAGAAAAAAATAAAAAAAGCAGTGTGTGAGCTCGGTTTCCACTGATTCCAGGCCCCTCCTTTTTCTGGGAGGGGGCGGGGCTTAGCGCGCCACGGTCGGGGGAAGGGGAGGGGGGGTCTCCTACCCACCAGCAGGTCTTTGCAGCTGTCTGCCCTCCTGGCTCCTTCCTTCCCAGCAGTAAGTCATTACAGCAAAACTACTGGAGGAAAGATGACCACAGCTGCTCAGACCTGCAGCACAGCTCAGCAGCAACAAGAGGCTTGGCCAGCCAGAGCACAGCCCCAGCAGCCTATGAAAACAACAGGAGGCAAAGTGGAGGAACAGGTAAGTAAAAAAAAAAGGCAGGAGGGGCACAACTGAAAGAGTTGTAGATGTACTCTATATATGTAAGGGGGAGGGACATTAAATATATACAGGGAGGAGGTGACAAAAGATTATTAGGTTTATATACTGTCAATGTGCGTACACCCTGATACGATTACGACATTCTAATCGTGCAATCGCTCAGTAATTGTGCACAAATCGTGCACTGTAATGTCGGGAACGACCAGTGATGCGCACTCCCGCTGGTCGTTTCCGACATCAATCATCGCCTGAACATGCAGCACAATCTGCCGATAACAACAGATTGGCCCTTTTCAGGGATGAGGGAGGGTGCCTGCACTGACTGATCGTTCAGTGTAGGCACTACAGGGGATCGGGAACGACTGTACGATTACGATGTCGTAATCATACCGTCTATCCTGATCGCCCAGTGTGTATGCACCTTAAGGTTTGGGGGAACAAAAGAGTAAATATATACAGGGGAGGGGGGACAAAAAATCACTACATTTATAAAACTGCAGGAGTTGGGGGGGACAAAACATTAAATATATATAACCGAATGAGAGGGGGGTTGTAAGAAATAAACATTTATTACACATTTATTATGTATATTAAATAATATCACCAGGCTTGTAATATACAGTAGTACTAGTAAGCCCTAGGGCCATATTCAATTTGGAGTGAAATGTTGGAATCGGCGATAAATTATCGCCGATTCCAACATTTCGCTCCAACAATTCGCTTCAAATTAACATCATTTGACTTCATTTTCACCTATTTCAATTATCCCCATATTCAATTTCAAAGTCTTTTCGCAGGTGTGAAAAGTCTTTGAAAAAAGAGGGGAATACGTTTTCACCATGTTTTGCATGGCGAAAAAAAGTGCAGAATTGGGGTTTAGGAGTGCAGGCTTAAAAAAAAATAGCCTGCACCCCTGGGAATGTCATTTAAAAATAAACGGTGTCAAAAAAAAGTTTAAAAAAAAAAATCAGGACACCCCAAAAAATTAACTTTAATATTGGGGATTAAAAAATAAATAAATAGGGAACACACTTCTAAAATAGCCAAATTAAATTGAGAGGGGTTCCCAAGTATGCGGCAGGTGTTTTCTTCATTGCGGGAGTAGCGGCAGGTGCATTTTTGCAGAATTTAAAAAAATCATTCTAGGGACTTAAAAAAATGCTTACCACCATTTTCATGTACCCCAAATTTGTCAAGGTACGTACCTTGACAAAGGTCCATGGCTAGGACCGAAACGTCGGAGCTTTACCATGATGCTGTAAAAAAAATTTTAAAAAGATGAAATAAAAACTCATTTTAGAAGACTGGTGAGTGCACCCCCTTTGTTCATTTTTTGTATGCAGGGATACAGGTGATCCCTTTTGGGTGGCTACCCCAGCAATTGGATTTTCAGACGTGAGTGTGGACTAATACTGGACTTATATATATATATATATATATATATATATATATATATATATATTGTATACTAATTGTTGTAAGGCACGAGATAAGGGTAGGTGGTGTGTGTGTTGGGGGGGGGGCTGCTGGTGGTTTACCTCCCCCTGCCACCCGCTGCCTCCCTATGTCGCTCTCTTCTTCTTGCTGTCGCCCTCTGCCTTTCCCTGCCACTAATCGCCCAGTGTGTGCGCACTTATGGTATGTACACACTGGGCGATTAGGACAGACAATCACTCTCTGCCTCTTCCTGTCACTCTCTGCCTCTCCCTGTCATCCACTGCCTCCCTAGCCACTCACTGCCTCTCCTGTCACTCTCTGCCTCTCCCTGTCATCCACTGCCTCCCTAGCCACTCACTGCCTCTCCTGTCACTCTCTGGCTCTCACTGTATCTCTCTGCCTTCCGCTGCCACTCACTGACTCCCCAGTCACTCACTGCCTCTCCGTCTCTCCTTGCCACTCTCTGCCTCAACCTGTCACTCTCTGCCTCAACCTGTCCCGCTGCCACCCACTAACTCCACAGTCACTGTCTGCCTCAACCTTGCACTCTCTACCTCTCCCTGTCACCAGCTCCCTCTTCCTAGTCAGCCTCTGCCTCCTCAGTTATTTTCTGCCTCTTCCTGTCTACCTAGTCACTCTCTGCCTCTCCCTGTCACTTTACCTCTGTCACCCACTGTCTTCCGCTGCCACTCACTGCCTCCCTATTCACCCCTGCCACCCTTTGTCTCCCCATTTACCCACTGCCTCCCTAGTCACTCTCTGCCTTCTGCTATCACCCACTGCTTCCCTAGTCACCCTGTGCCTCTCCCTGCCACCCACGGGCCCCTAACATTGCATTACCCCGGGCAGCCCTTCATGTCCCAGTCCAACACTGGTGGTACTGGCAGCGCGGCACCCATTTGTTGCACAGACAATGCTACACTTATATACAAATATAGTTTTTAGGTGCCTACGTGAGGGAGGTGAGGTTTGGTAAGGGGTGATGGGCACTTATATATTTAATTCTGGCATTGGCAGTGGCTGAGGGGTTTTATACAGTAGGTGATGGGGCCTGGCCTGCTATAATCAGTGAAGGGGGGAGAGCACTTATAATTTCCAATTTAGGATTTTTTTTCTTTCAAATGCAACATGCCCCCATATTTTAGCCGTGCTCCCACATTTTAACCGCGCCACCAATTCAGTACAGGGGAGGGGGGCGCCGAAACATACCCTTGCTCCGGGCATCATAGAACCTAGCTACACCTCTGTCTAGGTGCAAGAAATCAGTCAGAAACGGACTTTCCCTCACCATGCATCTGACCCAGAATCGCACGGAGCTCTTGATACATGGCCACAGCACACCAATGACACTCCCACATGTCAGGGTGGTTCCGTTCAATCTGTTTGCCACCGCCCAATTCACGCAACGAAATACCCTATTTTATGGAAAGACAGAGCCGGACAATTTATGTCCAACTCAGAATAGGATGGACAGGCGTAAAATCTGTAAAGCCGCTTCTGCGCATTATCTGTATGTTTACGTCCGTGAAGCGAGAGATCCTTGCGACACAGAATCAGCCCCTATATAATAAGTCTATACATGCTGTGTGGTCTAACGGTATCCAGAGGATCTAGTGATCTTTCGTAATCTATAAACAATATATTATTTCTACTATATTTATTGTTTATATTTATGCTGCTGTTTGTAAACATAAAATACAACAAAACAAATTAAACAAGTACAGATTATTTGACATTTATCGGGGAGTTTTAGATGCACCCGTCACATGGCACTGCTGGACTTGACATAATTACATTATCTAGGCGAGTGTTCCAATTCAAATGAGCCACATAAATACAGCCCTGAAGAACAGCTTAGCATCTCAGTGACATGGTAAACAAAGGCAGCCAGGCCTGAAAACATCTGATTTCCAGCATATCTGATAGCTAAACCAGGCCTTTCTTCATCCTGGGAAATTACACAGCAATAAAATAAACAGCCAATGGGCAGCCATGACTTAATGTTTAATACATTCCAGCTGTCCAACCAAACTTTAATTATTTCCCAAGTTTCCCACAAACCAGGCAAGACAGAGGATGAACCCTGTGCAGAACTACTGTAGATATGTGACATGTTCTCCCTGCACCATTCTTCACTCCCCTGCCTCCTGACAGTAGCAGGCCGCACTGTAACACAAATCAATAATATGGTGTGGAGAAACCATGCACAGCGAGTGAATATAGTAGATGGATTTGGCCATGTGTGCAATGAAATGTTGTGTATTCAAATTAACTAAAGAGAAGATATTGATATGTATTCTAAAGAAGTTGGGGTAAAGGAATTGCTGTGTATTCTAATGACCAGTGTGTGGAGGAAATGCTGATGCAGAAAATAATGTAATAAATAAGGCGCTGTCAGGAGCAGTTTGATCCAAGCGGCTGCTGAGAGGAGATAGTTAATCTCCTAGTAGGATATAAACAAAAAGCAACTATGCAGCGCTACATTTAAATATAAAAACACATTTAATACTGTAAATCAGATAAAGAATAATAAAACAACTTCACAATACACAATGGAGTAAATGATTGAGCATAGGCACAAATATAATCAATAATCGACATGTATGTCTCTAAAAAAGCTCTTTATAAAAAGAAACACCCTTAATAGGCACAGTCTGTGGTGCAGCTCGACAAGTCCTTAATGAAAGTTCCGATAGGGAAATAATACTTTTACCAGTCTATAGAACGCACCAGCATAGAATGGATGAGTAGAATATAGGATACAGTCAATGCGGACATCCACAATAGATCACTGGTAGAATGTAATCAATATCCACAGCTGGGCAGTTCCAAGGTGAACCGGGTCCCACAGTATACCTCAAAGTGGTTCTTTATGTGCTGGTCCAAATACACATGGCCAAATTGTATAAGTGTGGAGCGCACAGAATCCAAACTTGAGAGAATTACCTCTGGGAAGAAAGCTTGCCGGTATTCACACCTGTAGTGATTCCTGATGAACGCACAGAAGTCTGCGATGCTATAGTGGATATGGTGCTGCTGTCTGAGAGCGTGCAAAGGACTGCAATGCTGTAGTAAATCAGGTGCTGCTGCCTGTGAATAGGGTGTCACCCCAACGCGTTTCCCTGCCGGATTGACAGCTTTTTCAAGCTTTCCTTGAAAAAGCTGCCATGGTGAAACAGGGCCCATAGTATGGAGGAATTGCTGTGCATTCTAATGACCATGGTGTGGAGGAATTGCTGTGCATTCAAATGACCATGGTGTGGAGGAATTGCTGTGCATTCTAATGACCATGGTGTGGAGGAATTGCTGTGCATTCTAATGACCATGGTGTGGAGGAATTGCTGTGTACTCTAATGAACTTGGGGCCTGATTCACACCCGCTTGCGAGCGGGTCGATGTTTAGCCACTGTGCATGCACACGCCGAAGCCGGCTCCGACGTGCGCATTCACGAGACCCGGCTAGCGTCGGGCGCTCTGTCGCTCCGGGTCTCGCACCAAAAGGGGGCGGCTGTCGATTTTGATCGACAGCTCGCACCGTTTTGGAGGCGGGCAGAGGGGGTGGATGGCCAAACGGAGGCGTTCCCAACGGGTGATGTCAGTGGTGAGTTTCCGACTCTATTAAGAGCCAGAAGCTTACTGGGGCTTGCGGGAACAAGACCCTACCGCAAGGGTCTCGTCGCAAGCCCCGATGGTTGCGATGGTCGAGACCATCGCGACCATCACCTGGCCGCTCGCAATAGCTGCGGGTGGTCACCCACAGCTATGTAAGCGGCCCGGAGGCCGCACCAAAAAAAAAAAAAAAAAACGCCCTGATTCTGAGCGTCCGGCTCTGAATCAGGCCCTTGGTGTGTAGAAATTGCTGTGTACTCTGATGAACTTGGGGCCTGATTCAGACCCACTCGCAAGCGGGTCGATGCGCGAGCCCCGGAGCGAGTGCAAAAAGCGCTCGCTCCAGGACTCACTACAAAAGGGGCAGCTGTCGATGTTGATCGACAGCTCGCCCCATTTTGTAGGTGTGGCGAGGGGGTGGCTTCACAAACGGAGGCATTCCCATGCAAACGCCTACCGTTTGTGGGCAGCCCCACTGACCTAACCGATTTGAGCCAGAAGCTCTCTGGGGCTTGCGGCCACGAGACCCTACCACAAGGGTCTCGTCGCAAGCATGATGGTCGCGATGGTCTTGACCATCACGACCATCATCATGGCCGCTCGCTATAGCTGTGGGTGGTCACCCACTGCTATGCGAGCGGCCAGGAGGCCGCTCCTAAAAAAACCTGCACCCGCCCTGATTCAGAGCGAGCACTCATTTTTGCGAGCGCCTCTGAATCAGGCCCACGGTGTGTGGAAATTGCTGTGTATTCTGATGAACTTGGTGTGTAGGAATTGCTGTGTATTGTAATGAAAATAGGGCCTGATTCAGACCCGCTCGCAAGCGCGTCGATGGCCATGCAGTGCGCACGCCCTGCATGTGCGCGAGCCCTGGAGCGAGCAAGAAATCTCTTGCTCCGGCGCTCGCATCCAAAAGGGGCGGCTGTCGATGTTGATTGACAGCTCGCCCCGTTTGGTAGGCGGGTTGGGGGGAGGGGTGGCTGGACAGAGGCGTTCCCGAAGGAACACCTGCCGTATGGGGGCGGCCCCACTGACATCACAAGTGATGTCAGTGGTGAGCTTCCGGCTCTATTAGAGCCAGAAGCTCACTGGGGCTTGCGGGAACGGGACCCTACCACAAGGGTCTCGTCGCAAGCCCGATGATTGCGACCATCACCTGGCCGCTCGCAAAAGCTGAGGGTGGTCACCCACAGCTATGCGAGCAGCCAGGCGGCCGGTTTTAAAAAAACATGTGGCAGCCCTGATTCAGAGCGAGCAGCTCTGAATCAGGCCCAGAGTGCGTAGGAATTGCTGTGTATTGTAATGAACTTGGTGTGTAGGAATTGCTGTGTATTCTGATGAACTTGGTGTGTAGGAATTGCTGTGTATTCTGATGAACTTGGTGTGTAGGAATTGCTATGTATTCTGATGAATTTGGCGATTGCTGTCCCTTTGGCTAGGCAGCGGTAGCTGAAGCTTACAGCAGCCTGACTGGGTCCTGGTAGACCCTGGCCTCAGCACTCCCAGTAAAAGGGGGGCAACATGGACCCATTTCCAGGAATGCAGACCGCCCCCCAAACGCTTGAGCCTGTAAATCAAGCAGAGGCTTGGGGGAACTCTGTGTGGTATCGCAGGATCCGATCTGCACATGTGCAGAACGGGTCCTGCGCACGCACAGAGTACAAAACATCAGAGATGTGTGCTAATCACAGAGACTTGGGACCTCATTCAGAGTCGGTCGTTGCGGCGGCACGGTCGTACGACCAACGACTGCAAAATCCGATCGTACGGCAGGGCGATCGTAAACAAAGTGACGCCCATTCGTTAGCACTGCACCTCCTCTAGCTACCGACTGATCTGAACGAACAATCGAGTCAATCGTAGTCAGGCGCTGTCAGTCGCTGTATGCTAATTATGTTCTGATGTTTGCGGCCGTATGTGCTGTTTTGATGGTCACATGTCACGTTTACATGGACTATCGATCAGCTTGTTATTAGCTTGTTGACAATTATTTAATTAAGTGTTTAACTCTTGCTGTTCTTTCAAACAAGTTTTTTATCATGTGTCAATAAACTTTATTGTTCATTTCGTGTTTGTTTTCTCCGTTCTTATTTTTTCACACAATGTTAAAAACAAAGTAAGGTTTATTATCTGTGAATGTCCGTTTGCTAATTGTGTTAACTTTATAAATGCATGTGCATTTTGCGTTAAGCTAATTTGCACTCTTATGTTTGCAATTGCACACTGCGTGTTGTAGCCAATAAAATGTGACCTTATTTTTCGGGACACATGATTAAAGGATTGGCCAATAGTGGTGTTTTTGATGAAAGTGTAAATATTTTAGCCAATCATATTTTTTCTACCCCATGTATATTACATGTTTTCTGTAAAAACGCCCATTGCCATCATGAGAGCCGCAGCGTTTACCAGAAGAGAGCTGCTTGTCCTGGTCAACATAATGGACAGGCGTATCACCCATGCTGTGCCGCCCATTTCAAATAGGACAAAACGGGCCGCCTATGCGGAGGTGAGGCGAGCCATCCGATCAGCGGGGTTTCGCCGAAACATTGCCCAATTAGAGCGTCGCTGGTTGGACCTGGGCCGCCGGTCGCCTGCGCTCCTCAGGAATTTGCATTTGCAAATACGCAGACGTAAGTATGCGTTTGTTTAACTTCAAACAAACTACACACCCAAGCACCTCTCAATCAACTTCAAACTATTTAACTATTATCAAACACCTCCTGCACCACCAAACACTCCAACTACAACCCACAAGTAAGGGAACATTTGGCTTTGCCTTAAATAAAGAAACCAAACCCCAATTATTGAAACATGCAGGAAAGGTGTGCATTTGTAGTTAGGGAAATAAGGATGCACGGGTAACCAATCCAGGGATGCGCTCACATCTAGCCCAACCCACGCAGTGATTACAGAATACAGGAAAGGTGTGCATTTGTAGTTAGGGAAATAAGGATGCACGGGTAACCAATCCAGGGATGCGATCACATCTATAAAAAAGTGTACAGAAGCAGTATTCTTCATGCTCTCTCACAGGTTAGCAGAATGGCAAGCGAGGAGCATGGTGAGCAGAGGCCAACTGAGCCAGGTAAGTTCCAATCACATTTTTTACACAACACAAGAACTGGTCATGTTTCCCATAAAATATTTTAAAAAATACTATTTGAAAAATTGTTGTAGGTGCTGGGAATCAAAGTCCAGCAGTAGAGGAGGAGGAGGCGGGCCCAAGCAGGCCAAGGCCAAGAAACCCTCCATTTTCACGGATCGAGCTTGAGACATTGGTGACCATGACAATGGAGAACCTAGTCAATGCACCAAGAAATATGGGGGCTGGAGCCAAAGACAGGATTTGGGAGGAGATATCCAGGGCTGTTAATGGTGTGGGGACAACCTACAGAACACAGAAAGTCATAACAAAATGGTAAGAAAATGATATTGTGAGTGTACTGAAGGCCAAAGCTTGATCTTATTTAAAAAAACTAACACTTAAAATTTCAAAAACAACATTGACAGCTGGATGGATTTCAAATACCAACTGAAGAGGAAGCTACGGAGTAGGGTGGACCATGCTGCGTGGGACAGGTGGTGGTCCCATCCCTGAGGAGCTGGCCTTGACAAGGTTGGAGACGTTGGCTCAGGGATGTGTGACGGAAGAGGAGATAGTCGGCGTGTCCACTATGGACACTGACATGGCCGACTTCAACGCTCCACATGTGCAAGAAGGTAATTTAATTTTGTAAGCCAAAAAGTATAAAGCTGAAACTTCTGTTTTTTTTTTTTTTTGAAAAACAAATAACATTTTTTAATTTATATTCCAGACTCAGAGGAGGTAGTGCCTGCTCCTGAGGTCATGGTCTGAGTCAAGCACAGATGGGGACTCTGCAGGGGAGGATCCACGTACTCCATCTGGGGACCCTGTGGAGTCTACTCCAGGGCAAACATCAGACCGAGCAGTGCCTCTCCTCACCAGGTTGGTCTCCCAAACTCAGGATAACACATGTGTTCTTCAGCGGAAGGAGACCACTCTGGTGAGGGTGGCGGTGGCCCTGGAGACCATTGCTGGGGCCCTAGCCTGGAGACCATTGCTGGGGCCCTAGATCGTTTGGCCAATACCCAGGAGCAGGCCAACCCACCTGCCATGATGGAGCGAGACTCCCTTCTTCCCAGGACCAACACCTCTGGCAGCCCAACAGCCACCCCGCAAGTATGGAGAGCCCTATGCCTAGGCCAGAGGAAATCCCATCTACCTCTGGCCAGGCCAGTCGGCGTGTTACACGCCAGGCGGCTGTCCGTAGCTTACCTCTTCGTCCGAGCCGGCCCAAACGACGCAAGTAGCCCTGGATATCTCCTCCCTCACCTGTTGTCCAGTCCCCATATTTCTGGTCACCAATGTCTCAAGCTTTTTTTTTTTTTTTTTTAACCAAAAATTTTTTATTTATTTATTTTAATTATATACAAATATTGCCTAAACAATTATTCTTGACATTGTGATGAAAGGCAAATTTCACAAAAATAAAATAATTTCATACCAAAAATGTCTATCTTTAACTATATCAATGTATACAAGGTTTAAACAGTGTGGTATCTGAAAAGGCTGCTACGCAAAACACAATGCTAGATGTTTTAAAAACTGTTTGAGCAAAAAACTGGTTAAAAAGCACAGAGAAACATTTTGGTTACGAATTCACTAATGCACACGCAAGTGAAATGAGTTACAAGGTAATTAGCAGTGTTAATAGTTACAATGCAGCAATCTTAGCTGCTTGGTTTGTGTGGTTCAAAATCGAAACATCGCAGGGAACATCAGATTAACGATTATACTGTTGTGGCTTACGGACGCTTCTTGCCTACCTTAGCCTGGACGATCAGCCTGTTCGTAGAGTGACATTTTCATGCATCCGCAATTCTTGGTCGTACGAAGCAGGTAATTTGTGCACTCCCCTAAAACGCCTGGAAACGCTGAAGAACGCCTCCGTTTCCAGACCACCACCCCCGTATACTCCCACAAACGGTCTTTCCTGTCAATCAACTTTAGCAATCCACTTCCGTGTCGGAAGCCCTACGACCGACAGTATTTTTGATCGGTAGAGCTCATACGCACATGCGGACTGCTAGCCGTGCGCAGGCAGAAAAACATCGGATGCGTACGACCATGCGGCCGCAACGACCGACTCTGAATGAGGTCCTTGGTGTGAAGGAATTGCTGTTTATTTTAATGAACTTGGGACCTGATTCATTACAGATCGCAACTGCAAATGCAATAGCGATTACGCACGCAGTCTCACTACGATGATATGCTAATCCACTGTGATCGATATGCTGTTGCAGCACAACATAAGGACGCACACCTTACCTTACACACATCCGTAATACTGCAAAACCATTGGTAACATCGAGTACCATCGCAGCCTCACTCACACAACCTCGAACCTTACTCAGGAATGGCTAACCTCATCGCATGCACTGAGTACTCGAGCTGCGTATGGCATCACTGTGCCTAATTTATGTATGCACCTGCAACGGCGTTCAAACGCACTGGCACGTCTGCATTTTGCCGACCACCCCCAAACAGTACTCCCTGTCAATTACTCTGCGATGGGTCTGCGTAGTTATTTGCGTCCGCTCGCTGGCTAAAAGGGGACGGCTATTTAAATCATGTGCTCACACTGCGTCGTGTAAAGCCGCCCACTAAGTAATAGCGAGCGGCCGCACTATGCGCTCGCACCTGTATAAAGATGCCCCTTTGCCACTCGCAACACACGTCATCTCCCGCAGCTGTAGGATTAATCGGGAACATCGAGAGCCATTGGAGCAGCTCGAAGTGCTTGTGGTAGCTTTTCCCACAACAACATTGCGAGCAGTTTTGGCTAAAATACGACTCAGTCAGGTGTGTAATGACGCTTCTTTGCTAATTATGCACACCCATTAAACGCTGTTCTGACAGTCGGGCACGCCTGCGTTCGCACAACCACACCCCTGTTTTCAAGCACCTTCCCCTGTTACCACCCACAAACGGCACTATCTGTCGCTCAAAATAGCGGCCCGATTGCGGGCTATGGGCGAGCACTTTCCCATCACAATGACTGGTTCGCGTACGCGCATTGTGACTCATATGCATGCACAGATTGCGAAAAATTGCTCAATGCGAGCGAGCACAGCATAGCGTCCGGGCCTGAATCAGGCCCTTGGTGTAGAGGAATTGCTGTGTATTGTAATGAACTTAGGGTCTGATTCACTACGGATCGCAACTGCGATTGCGGTTGCGATTACGCACACAGTCTGACTGCGACACCCACCTTACCTTACACACATCCGTAATGTTTAACAAGACTGCAAAAACATCGAGCACAATCGGAGCCTCATGCACGCTTGCACAAGTTCAGATCTTACTCAGAAATTGATAACTTCATGGCACCCTGTGAGTACTCAAGCTGCATATGGCATTGCAGTGGATAATTGATGCATGCCCCTGTTACGTTGGAACGCACTGGCACGCCTGCGTTTCGCAGACCACTCCCCCGTCACCACCTACAAACGGCACTTTCCGTCAATCACTCTGCGATGAGTCTGCGTAGTCTCAGCGATCGCAGTGGCTAGTTCGAGAACACGCAGATCGCAACAACCGGCCGACTGAGTGTGTAATCGCAGTTGCAATCCGTAACTGGCCTTTTGTGTGGAGGAATTGCTGTGTATTCTAATGAACTAGGTGTGAAGGAATTGCTGTGTATTCTAATGAACTTGGGACCTGATTCAGACCCTCTCGCAAGCAGCCACTCGCTCGTACGCGGCCGATGTTATGCATAGCGCATGCGTGAACTAGTGCGAGTGATCGGGAAGCGCTCACTCGCCCAGCAAAGACAGCCCAGTGGAATGAGTGACAGGAGAGGCCGTTTGTGAGTGGTAACAGGGGCAGAGCAGTAGTAATGGGAAGTGGAGTTACGAACGCAGGCATGCCTGAGTGTTTCAACGACGTTTCAAAGGCGTGCATAATTAACAGGCAGCGTCAGAGTACACGTCATCTGGCTGGTTTTTACACTGAAATGCTCGAAGTGCTTGCGGTAGGGTAAAGGCAACCGCAAGCGCTGCGGTCAGATCCGATGGAACCCGATGTACCAATGGTTGTATATACTTCCTGGAGATGATGTGCGCTAGTGGGCGGCTAAAGACTGGTTGGTGAGCGTCTATAAACACAAAGTGATCGCTCGCCAAGACATAGTGGGCGTGCTTATGCCGTGCGATCACCTGCCTTGACATCACTTAGCAGAATTTGCATACGCTGGGAGAGAGCGGCCGCATCTAGCGAACTGGTCTGAATCAGGTCCTTGGTGTGAAGGAACTGCTGTGTATTCTAATGAACTTAGAGTCTGACTCAGTAAGGATTGCAATTGCAAAGCTGATTGCAATTGTGATCCTTGCTCTTATGCAAATACAGCAGGTGGTGTATGACACCCCCTCCTGGATTTGCGATCCCAGCACTGCGACGGAGGTCGCAGGCTAGAATCACCATCGTGACCTTAGGTGGTCGCTGGTTGCAATGGTGGACGGCATCGGCTTAGTCAGACTGGTCGGCTTGCGAGCCCAGGCACTGCATTGATCAACACAGATCCTGGGCTGGCCACTCCTGTAAAACGGGGCGGACGCGCCCCCGTTTTCGGGAATGCCGGCAGCCCCTGGCTCTCCCCTGAAATGCCTCTGCCATGCGTTCACCCCCTAAACGCTCATTTCCTGTCAGTCACTCTGCGATGGCTCTGCGCAGTCACGGTGATCGCAGTCCGATCACAGTGGAGCCTTCGCGCATGTGCACTGCGATGCATACGCATTGCACTGTATGCAACAATAGGCCGTCTGCAGTTGGGATCCGTAATGAATCAGGCCCTTCATGTGTAGGAATTGCTGTGCATCCTAATGAACTCCGTGTGGAGGAACTGCTGCATATTCTAATAACCTGAGGAATTGCTGTGTATTCTAATGAACTTGGGGCCTGATTAAGAGATGGGTGCTAATGCGATCGCATCTGTGATTTTGCACGGACTGCAGCTGCGAAAATACAGTATGCTAATAGTTTCAAAGCTTACCCGAGCATAGAAATGCTCACTGCTGTCTTCTCATCTCCATCTGACGTCGCGTAACAGCGTAAAAATCTGTAACATGGATGGCTCATCCATGTTACAGATTTTTACGCTGTTACGCGACGTCAGATGGAGATGAGAAGACAGCAGTGAGCATTTCTATGCTCGGGTAAGCTTTGAAACTATTAGCATACTGTATTTTCGCAGCTGCAGTCCGTGCAAAATCACATATGCGATCGCATTAGCACCCATCTCTTAATCACGCAGCCACTGCAGCAGGTCTGACACGCAGAGAGCTTTCATGTTGCATAGAAGATCGCATTGCGTACATCTCTCAATCAGGCCCTATAAGGTAATGCTGTTTATGCAAATGAACTCCGTTTGGAGGAATTGCTGTTTATTCTAAAGAACAGAGGACCTGAATCAGACATGCTCGCTAGATGCAATCACTCGCATCCAGCGCACGCCCAGCAAGGCAGGCCATCGCACGGCATTAGCACGCCCACTATGTCTTGGCAAGCGATCACTTTGTGTATGCAGACGCCCACCAGCCATTGATAAGATGCCCACTTGCGCACGTCATCTCCTGAAAGAGCATGAAAACTTTGGTACATCAAGCACCATCGGATGTGCTCGCAGTGCTTGAGGTTGACTATACCTGGCCGCAAGCACTGCGATCACTTCAGTGTGAAATACAACCAGGTGACGTGTACAATGACGCTGACTGTTAATTGTGAAACAGCATTGAAACACACAGGCACACCTGCGTTTGTACCTCACCCCCCCGTTTCTAGTGGCCTGCCACTGTTAACACCCACAAACGGCCTCTTCTGTCACTCATTCAACTGGGCTGTCTATGCTGGGCGGGCGAGCGAGCGCTTCCCGATCTGTCGCAGTGGCTCGCGCACGAGCATTGTGTTGCATACACATGTGCAGAATGCAAATATCGGCCAGCTACGAGCGATCACATCCTAGCGAGCAGGTCTGAATCAGGTCCAGTGTGTGTAGGATTTGCTGTGTATTCTAATGAACATGGGGGAAGGAGGAATTGCTCTGTATTCTAATGAACATGGGGCCTGATTCTGAAGTGGGAGTAAAGAAAAAAAGAGCAATTAACTTTGCACCTTGGCAAAACCATTTGGCAATGAAGGTGGGGCAGATTTAAAATATGCAGAGGGATATTGATTTGAGAGGGGTGTGTCCAAACTCAACTCTATATTGCTGTGTAAAAATAAAGCTGTCCAGCATTTGTGGGCTATATGCAAAAGCAGCCAGTATTTATCCTGAATGCATGCAACATAAAAAAAAATATGTTTAGATATAAGAAACCAAGCTTAATATCAGGGTGTATTGAAAAACAGCCAGTCTCCTCCTCATTCAGGATAACCCACAGACGCATTACTGGTCACATTTGGAGGTCACACAGCTCTTGGCTTCAACTTTAGTGTCACCAATTATAGCACACTGAGAAAAGGGACTTCTGTGTTCCACTTGGATCCAGTCCAAAGAAAGCAGTGGAACGAGTGAGCAATATTCAGACAGGAGAGGCCTTATGTCAACAAGGATCCCTTATGTAGGTACTCTTGGTAATCACTTGGGTACTTGCCAACAGGTAAAGAAGACACCGCTCAACCGTGAGCCAAAAATAGAAGCTACACTTCTGGAATGCAGTATAAACATCCCTGAAACAAATTACTAGCATTTTATTTCCTTCTCTCTAAATGTAGGTGTATAAATAGCAAATATTTTCTATGTTCAAAAATATACATAAACACACAATATATATTGACCTTTTCTTATCTACCTTTAAAATGTCAGTAACCCATTGAATGCCACAATGTATTAGATGTAGATAACGTAGGTCTTGTTCACATACAGATTTCAGGTCTTTTAGAGAAGCAGAACAAGTCTGATAGCATCTGATACAAGTGTATCTCTTTCAGAAACAAGGGAGGAGAAAATGTCATGCAATCAGAAACCCCCTTGTACGGCAACTGTCAAACAGGCATTTTCCACTCTGTTTAAAAAGGAATGAAAAAACAAACAAACAAACACTTTTAAGACTGAGAGCTGTGGAGAATACAACATTTTACTTAAAATATTATTATTGGCCCTATGGATCGCAATTATTTATTTATTAACAGTTTCTTATATAGCGCAGCAGATTCCGTTGCGCTTTACAATTGCAACAGCGTATGCAGATCATCCGATTGTTGCGTACTGCGCACGCACCGTACTGTGATTACGGACGCACTGTGGAATCCATCACAGAGTGAGTGACATGCAGTGAGTGTTTGGGGGTGGTGACGGGGGAGTGGTTGCAGAAACGCAGTTGTGCCTGCCCGTTTGAACGTCGTTGTATGGGCGTGCATAAATTATGTACCATCCTCTAAGGACGGTACCTCGTGAATGAAGGGCTCAGCTGCTGCATTTCCCATTTAACCGCTAGGTTACTCATGGTTACCTGATTCGCGAGGTACCGTCCTTAGAGAACGGTACCTGTCCATGGGCTCGGGTAATGGTGTTTTTTTATTTTCCGAAGACGTGGAAGCCTACAAGGACAGAAGAGGACCGGAACAAGGGGTAGGTGAGTATAGACTTGTTGTTATTTTTTACAGGTTACGTGGATGCAACAGGACAAGTGGACGTGTTTGGCTACAGGGATTATAGGCGAGTGTGAATGAGAGTGTGCATGTATGTTTCAATAAAATTTTACTGTCCCGGTGTGTGCGTCTTGTTGTTATTTTAATATTTCTTTTGCAAGTGAACTAGAGGTACCAGCGGGCTTTTAATGCCCAGCATGATGGTACTTGTGGTTCTCCAAGTACTAGCATGCGGGGGAGGCTTGCAGAGACCTCTAGTTCTCCAGTAAAAGACAATATTACCATTTCAATATTTTGCACACAATCAACCCGGAACTCACCGCCCAGGGGTGCCGGGGATAGCACCGGGAAATGAGCCCAGATCTGGGGTGGCCTGGAGAGGGGGAATCCCTTTATTGGGGGGGGGGTCCCAACCTCCCACGGGATCTTCGGTCTGGGCTGACTAGCGGTCAGGTGTCAGTGCTTTGACTGGAGGACTCTGTGAAAGGATTCCCTGGCTGTGGCATCACACCCCCTCTTTCTAGCTGGGGTGTAATGCTGGTTATGGAAAATACAAGGGACCCCTACTCATTTTAACCCCTGCATTTCCACAACCATGACTGGCTCAACAGAGCCTGGTGCTGGTTCATAAAATACAGGGTAACCCTGTACACATTTTTTCCATCTTTATTTTAAGAACCAGGACAGACTCAACAGAGCCCAGGGCTGGTTATGCTTTTAGGTGTGAACCACCCATCTATTTTTACATTTAACAGTAGCATGCACAGATCTCATGGATCTACGTATGTTTCTATGTAACTAGGGCCTGCTCAGGCTAGACTCGCTATCCTGAAGCAGGTCTGTTTTTTGGCCAGTTTTCAGTCAGTAATAGTGTGCGAGTTAAACACTCACGCTCTATTACATTGCCAGAGTTGTATCCTCACAACTGCAAAACATCTGGATGCATGTTTTGCCATTACAAGTTTGCGGGGTGGATGAAAAATGCGAGTTTGCATGTTCTTGCACCCTATTACATAGGTTGAGTTCTAAAAATATGCGAGTATAGCTCTGTACTTGGACCCTATTACTTTTTGCACTTGGTGTTTATGACATGCAAATTTGGACAGAAAACCAATTATTAATGCTGTGCAGCTCTATTCATGTATATGAAGTTTGCACAAGCAGTGCACAACTCCATTGAAATTAATAGGTCGTCGGAATAAAAATGCCATAAAATCAATGGGGAAAAAGCAGCAAAGGGCCGGCTAAACTGGCCACATAACTGCTAGTGGATATATACCCAATGGGCTTTCATAGAGATCACTGTACTTTATCAAGCGCACTGACATGCATGGATAATACTGAAAAAATAAATGGGTTTTTATTCTACAATTGCAAGGCAGGTGCAGCATATGAAGGCTAGTGAGTAACCAGCCTAATATTGTAGCTTAAATTAGAATAAGAGAGTACTACTACTACTACTTGGGGTATGCAGTCGGGATGCCGACTGTCTAAATGCCTACCACATGGCATCCCGATCGAAGGTAAGCCGGGCGCGGACAGCCGCTGGGAAGGAGGGTTAGGTTTAGGGGCACCTGGGGGGGGGACTTAGGGTTAGGCACCCCCTGGGAGGGTTAGGCTAGGGAAGGGGGGGTTAGGGATAGGCACCCCCCCCCTGGGAGACAGGTTTAGGCTGTGGGGAAGGGGGTGTTAGGCACCCCTAAAGGAGGGTTAGGGAAGGTTAGTGAATAGGAAAATACTTACCTAGGTAGGTATAACATTAAATGTATCAGAGGAAAAAAAACTTATCAGAATATTATTGAAGAAAACAAAAAAGGCCCATGCATTAGGAGTGGGGGTTGGTATAAAATGATTCTGATTTGGGAGCACTATGTAGGTGGTACATAGCAAAAACAAACAGTTGCCCTCATGTGCATTTAATACACAGAAAATAATATGAAAAACATAATTTAATATTTGATAATAGCTTGCAAAACAGACCATTCAGTACAGTATTTAGCTCATACTGCAGGAGCAGTTTCTACAGAAACTGCATAACAAACAGGACATTTTTGTGATATGTAAAGCGTTAATGCAATAAGTAGTTACTCAACTGTTCATGAAAAATAACTACATAAATGCTGTACTGGTTCACTAAATAAGAGAGAACCTTACATATATAGAGAAATAACAATATATATAGCGAGGAAGAGCTATTAGGAAGTTTGCTCAAGATTTGCAAGTGAGAACGTTTGTACAAAATTTGCAATTCAGAAACTTGTTGTAGATTTGCCTCGAGGGTCCAGGACTAGTTAATAGCAATATTATTATTTGTGTTTTTCATACATACACATACGACATGATGAGTTTGGTTTATTGACTGTCATCCATCAGGACAATGCAAATGTCCCAGGAGATGTACAGATGTGTAGTAATCCAGGCTCCTTGCTGGAAAAGCACATATACAGTAACTACTACATGGAACAATCGGGACATTTGGATATCTGATCTTACAAACTCCATTTTGTAAATGGATATCTAATCTTTCGAGGAACTTTGTTTACCAGAGGAATCGTTCAGGAAAGTGACTTTGGTGCTTCACAAGTTCACCTAAAAATGGAAAATGAAACCTGAATGAAGGTTAGAGAGTGTCAGACAGCAGTCTCTGGCTTCTACGGGTGACACGCATGATGCTACATTGGCTCAATATCGCTGTGAGCCTGGACCCAAAGCCATCACTATGAAAGAATAATTCAACTGAAAGCTAGTTGGCAGATAAATGCTGTCTCTGTGTGTGGGGTCATCTGCTACCTCGCTAATAGGTTCCTATGTGCACCAAAGAAATGCATCTGTTCAGCTTGGCCATGCTTGTGTGTCAGAAACAGCACATACAGTATGTGGCCATTTTATGCATGAAATCTCCCTCTACATCAGGGGTTATTCTGGCAAGACGATATCTATTAATTAACATTTCAACTCATGGTTAAGGGTTTCATTAATTCAGTACTTTTATGTACTTGTTTACTAGTGTATTATGTATAATATTTTTTCTAAATTAAATAAAAAAATCATCTGTACAAAATATTAAAATTAAAATATGATCTAGTGATTTGAAAATAAATAAATACAAATTACTGTATTAGTTGTTTGAACACAAGTTGTTTGCAAAAACATGAGCGCCAACACTGACCAAAATGACAACAGTGAAGGCTTTATGCAATGTGGTTTGGTGGTACTGATAAGAGACGGAGAGAAAAAGAGTGGGGAGGAGGGAGAGAATAGTTATCTAAACCAAATCTGAAACACTAAGAATGTTGTACTGTATGTTCCTGCCCTTTAGTGAAACAAGATCCAATTTATTATTTACACAAGGCAACCTTTTTTACTTGTATGCTTATAACATATGCAAACATTCACAAAACCAGATGATGGGAAATATTAGTGGCTTCTTTGTCCCTCCTTTTCTGAAGCTACTTTGTTCAGGTGAAGATGAAAATTTGTAGTATGGAAACTAAGGCTAGGTACACACTGGAGAGATGGGCATTCGTTCCGACATTGATTGTGCGTCCACACTGGACGGCTTTAATGAATGACGGAACAGTCACCGTTATGTAATTCATTAACAATGCACTGGCTGCTACCAATATTGTTAGGTTTGATGTGCGGCACATCAAACCTGGTGACCGTCGCTAGCGACCGCGGGAGCGAGCAATCTCCGGTACACACTGAGCAATGTAGGTGAAACAGCATATCAGCCCGACATCGCTCCAGTGTGTACCCGGCTTAAGACATGCTTCAGAAGTTTGTGCTGTTATAAGACTCTAACAGGACTATCTGTGGAGTTCACTCAACAGAGGTTTAGCTGTCACTGGGTATGCAAGCTGTTCTTGGGTTCTCCAGTTTGGAGAGGGTCTAGCCAGGGCCGTATTAAGCCCCAGGGCAACAAAGTTGTGGGGTCAAGGATAAGATTGATCAAATCCAAAATAAAAATGGTATGCTCTTCCCCAACCAGCAACCTACTAAATTCCTTCCTGAAACCTCTGACACATCATCTTAATTTTTGGGATCAAATGAAAGTAAAATATCTGCACTCCTCATCTTCCTACTCTACTACATCTCCTCTTAATCCAATATCCTCACAAATCAGCAGAACTCCTGTGCTCATCCCAATCTTAACTAAAATCTGTAATCTCTCTCTACTGGTATCTTTGCATTATTATTCAAGCATGCAGTGATTCTCATACAAATACTACAATCCCTAGATCTTCAAGGACACAGGACCTCATTCAGAAGCGGTCGCACGGAATGATTGGACGTAGCGAGTGATGTTTTTTTCAAGTGCGCATACGTGTACATGGCAGTGCGCGTGCGCAAGCCTGTCTTTCTGACCGCAATCCTCTTGCTCGTTAGTCACTACGAGGTCGTAGCTGGGATTGACATTTCGTGCCATTTCTGGGTGGTTACAGGGGAAGGTGCTTGTGAACGGGGGTGTGGTGGTGCGCACGCAGGCGTGGTTGACCTTAAAAAGGGCGTTTTAAGGGCGTGCATATATTACTGAGCGAGTTATCACACACGTCATCTCGTTGCAATAACGATGCTACTGCTCGTAGTGCTAAAGGTAGCCCAGGGTCTACCTTAAGCATTGCGAGTGCAGGCAATGGTTTCTGCCTCAATCGATGTCTGTAGGCAACTAACACTATAACAGGTGTTAATCGTGCTGACGTAGGTTGCCGCCTGCGACCGACTCTGAATTAGGCCGTAGAGACAGGAGGTGTGATTTCATTGTTGTGGGTGTTTCTGTGCTTACGATGTGCGTTGCGATTGAGCGCTCGTTTTGCATATTCTCGATCACTTTGGGTGTGACCGATCGCTCCCGAGCGACCGCCTCTGAATGAGGGCCACAGTCCTATCCTGGTTCTCATCTTACTTATCAAATCTCTCTTTCAGTGTTCATTTCCCTGAATCCACCTCCTCTTCGTTACCTCTATCAGTTGGAGTACTGCCAAGCTCAGATTTAGGTCCTCTGTTTTTCTCAATCTATACCACTTCTCTTGGTGAATTTATCAGCTCTTTTGGCTTTCAGCCTAATCTCTATGTGGATAATACTCAAATCTACCTATCCTCCCCAGATTTGTCATCATCTGTATTGCTCCAAGTTGCTTAATTTTTTTTCCTGCCATCTCAAACTTAATCTTTCCAAAACAGAATTAATAAATTTTTCCACCAGCCAATAGTAGTTACCAACCTGATATCTCTATCACTGTTGATAACTCAACAAATCGACCCTACCCCACAAGCTCGCTGCCTAAGGGAGTAAATTCAATTAGCTGCTATAATATACTGCTGGCTAATCACCTAAACAAAAGCCACAGTCCAGTGTTAAAATATATATATATATTTTTACCAATATAGCAGAGTGCTAAAGTGTTTTTTAAGCAGGGCAGGCATTCCAACAAGGCAGGCATTCAAAGAGAAAAAGCCCCCATTGATGGTGTGAAACTAGTCACATGTGTGCTGCTGTTGCCGGGAGCTCCGAAGACACGGACGTTTACCTGTTATTGCCAGACAGGATCCGCAGAGGGATGGAGGCAGAGACACATTGATGCCGATTGAGGACACTCTAAACTGGACAGGTACAAGCTTAGAAAATCCCCTGTCTCAGAGTAAAGACACTCCCCTCCCCCGGACTTTTTTCCCTCGAGCAGTCTAGAGTGAACAAGTGGATCACGTAAAGAGGAGACCTAGTATTACTTTTGGCACAGGTCCCTGTTACGAACTGCTTGGAGATTTATATCAGACATTTGTCCTCAATTGATTGCAACATTTATCCAGGCAGACTGAAAAACTTTCGTTATCATGCAAAGAAAATAACACTTCACAAATACCACGTGATTTTTAGTGTGGGCAAAGTGATCATTTGCTATTAATGTTTTTGTTTATATATATATATATATATATATATATATATATATATATCCACCTCTTACAATTTTATTAATAATAATATTTGGCTCCTGAGTTTATATTGTTTCTTCAAACATATTAATTATTTTCCATATTATTGAGAGATTGATCTATATGTGCTATTTTAGTGTTAAACGTGCTGTTTGTTGACCAGTCAATGAAAAACATATTTTATTTATTTATTACCAGTTATTTATATAGCGCACACATATTCCGCAGCGCTTTACATAGAATATTTGTCCATTCACATATTTTAATGTACATATGATAATAAATGTGTTTATATATTTTGAAACTTATTACATTTTCTATACTAGTTCTTACTTTTATTAATTAGCGCAAGGGTATCTTTTTTGTTGTCATATTCTCTGTTCTGTAAAGAAACGCTTAATCGCTCAAGAGACTGTTTCTTCTATCATGAAATTTGTATTTCATTATATGGACAGATAATTCCTTTGCTCACTCCTCGTCACACCTCCTTGCTAACAGCTAATCCCTTTCCCTGCAAGAGATGTCCCATGAAAGAGAAGCCCTATATGACACAGAACATAGGGGATATGCGTCCCAGGCCAATAACAACAAAGAGGGGCTCCTGAAAGATAAACAGTGTGAGTGTTATCTTCTTCAAAATGGACCAGATTAGTCAGGATGTGAGAAAATGTATAAACTGGGTAGACACATACTAGGTTGATGGGTCAGCTGGTTTGTCGACCTATCTGATGATTGGTAAGTGTATACACACTTACAAATCGTCTGCCTGATGGCCCAGCTTGACAGCTCAAATGGGCAGGCATTTAAATCGCACGTCCAGTTGAGTCGTCAATCACCGACGGGTCCCCGCAGCATGTGTACGGGTGATCAGCATTTCGCCCGTACACACCAGCAGATGACCGATATATCTTTCAGATAAATCGGCCATCTGCTGTGCTGCACAGCAGATCAGATGCACTTTAGATATACCACCCGTTCAATCGAATGAGCGATATATCCATCAGTGTGTACCCAGCTATAGAAAACAACCGATACAATTACAGACAAAATGGTATAACCTCTTTTCAAGAGTTTTACAATCCAATTATCTCTCCTGATAGAGGAAAATAATCTAAGGCTAGGTACAAATCAGAACGAAATACAAAAGACGCGATGATCGTTCCAATTTCCTTTCATCCCAGAACAATCAATATGGAGCGTACACACTGCTGTGCAATCTTCCATACGTGTCGGATCGCATGTGATTAATCGTCGCTCTATATAACCATCTCATCTGGTTGAGCGTACACACTGCACGATGTGCACCACATTGTTCATATCTTCCCATCTGACCTGCAGCATATCAGATGTGGAGATGCAATGTATGACGCATGTGAACGCACGATTGAGCGTACACACTATGCAATGTGAAAGATATGTTGTTCCAATTTGCCTCAAAACAACATAGAGCTCAAAATATCGCCTAATGTGTACCCAGGCTAAGATCATGTCACTCAGCACCTCAGTGAGCATTATCAGATACAGCTGTTCTTAGGTCATATTACTCAAGTTTTATCCAACCATTTAGCCTCTGGATGAAGAGATCTGTATAATCGCTTTGCTGACACAACAGCAAAGTGTGAGCATTACTGAGATACTACATATCCTTATTAGCAATGATTTCCACTAAGACTTCTTAGGCTCTCCATAATCCTACCACCTTGACTACTGAAACTTCATACCAACTGGCCTTCCCTCATTCGCCTATCTCCACTCTAATCTGACCATAGCAGTGACGGATGCAGGGAGGAGGGCGATAGGGGCCCCCTATTAGGAGCAGGCTGCACTATACTGCACACTACATGGCGGTTGAGAGCATACCTCCCAATTTCAGCCGAACAGGCCCAATTCAAGGGCTCTGTCCCTTTGTCACAAATGGAACTGCATTTTCTAGCATCGAGACTGCATTGTACCGATTTGTTATGGGCGGCATAGAAAGAGTGGCAGACTGGCAGTAGGGGGACCATATGAGTATTAGGAATAGCCTTGCACTGCAGAGACACCCCCCAGGATGCAGACATAACCCTCCTTGATGTGGCCACTCCCCTAGTCTTGATTACCTTACCCTCTAATGTTGGGAGGTATGCAAGAGCCAGACAGAAGGTCCTACCCTCAGTTCTAATGGTGTTTAAAGCACATCACAGCAGCTGGGCAACATCCCCTGCCTGCTTCTCAGACACAGCTATGCAACGTGTGGTCGCATAACAGGGGGGACCGGCTTTGGTAAATCGCCCTCCTCCCCTCCTTCTAGATCTGCGACTGGTCCTATACGCCACAACAAGACTGATCTCCATCACAACTTTGCGCCACCCTCTCAATCATTACACTGGCTGCCCATATGCTAAAAACCCAATGCATACTACTCACTGCCACTAACACCCCCTCATACATACACCGCAGTAGTCACCAAATACTCTCCTTCATGATATACTATCCGTGCTTTCCAGCTCTGCTGTGAAACACAGTAGAGATGGGCGTAACTACCATAGATGCCAGGGGTGCATCTGCTATGGGGCCCACCTTACTTGTCAAAGTTACACGTGTTATATACATTTTTCACCATTGAGTGGTACATAGGTGCCCTTGCAAACTTCTGCTATGGGGCCTTCACATACCTAGTTACACCCCTGACAGCGGACCAATCATGGAAGGGGCGCGGGCTAAGCTGTGCATTGAGGTGAAACTTAGTGGCTGGACAATGTTTTATAGGTGATTTATTATACTCACTGTCTGCCAATGCAGAGTTTTGTGATGTTTAAAATCTGCCCATTTAATAATTGATCAAAATCCATCATTATTTATTATATTCTTGATTTTATATTTTATCTTTGTACAACTGAAGTGTAATGGTAAATAGTTACACCATTGATTTTTGGGTGTGGTAAACTAAGGATGTTCACCATGTCGACACCGCCAAAATGTCCACATGATAGAATATTGACAAATTCTCCCTTGTACTCTAGCATTGTCTTCCCTGGTCCAGACAGCAGCGGCATCTTCAGTGGCTGATCCCAAGTCCCAGCAGTCACGTGAGAAGCAGTTACAAACGGAGTCATCGGATGTGCCAACGCTCTGGTGAGTACAGTCCTCCTAACCCAAATCCGTAATCCTAATCCTCCCCCTGGTGCCTAAGCCTACCACCCCCCATATCTTAACCCTAACCTCCCCCTAGTGCCTAATTCTAATCCTCCCATTCCGCAGGCTAACCCTTATGTCAACATTGTGATCATGTAAACATTCTAAGAATGTCTACATGTTGCCTGTCGACATTTCAACAATGTCGACATCATAATTGTCAACACTGTGAATGTCAACCTTATGACTGCATCTCTGGTTTTCCAGTAAAGACCAGGTTGCTTGATTCCGGTGTTTTATGCACCATTCCCAGCCAAAAACTAGACTATTGAGACAAAGCCAACTCACCATTTAATTATTTATATGTGTTTTTAATCTACCTCTAAATACCAATCCTAAGAGAGACTGCCAGGTCTGTGTCTCTTATTCCAATATTTTAATTGAGGAAGAGTGTAAAAATTATATAGACAGAAGATTGTGGTACATTGTCAGTGGTTCTAGAAAATGACAGCTGGTAAGACCAAAAATATGATACATTTCCTAAAGCATTTAGACAAAAAAACACTTGCACCAGCAAGTGATTAGATCAAAGAAAATATACCAGACAATTTAAAAATATATAGTCTAAAATGTATGGAAAGTATTACAAATATGTGAATGTTATGAAGTGTTCCTTCATAGCCAAAGCTTTCCTCTTAAGGTACAAGTGACTCATACTAACAATGAAGGCCATTTATATAGGTAAAAAAAAAAAAAGTAAAAAGAGGAGCTATTTGAAATAACTAGCTATTACATTGATAAATAGCTCCAATTCCATTTACATAAACTGCCCAAGCAAACTGTTTTTTGAAGTTATTTCTTTTCTGAATAGACAGACGAAGTTAAATCAAAATTGTCCAATTAAACTACAAATGTGATTTTGAACTCATACCCCTAGCTCCTGTCAGTCAGCAATCTTAACCACTGTGCTGTCCTTATTAGATATTTAGGAAGTGAGTGAAACCAATAAACTGCTTTTTTGGAGTCATTTCAGGTATGAATGTCTAAGATGCAGAAAATATTAATACTAAAGACAACGAAACTATGCAGATCTATGGGATTCAGGATATTATTTTCCCACAACTTTGTTTTTTTCTATGTAACCCATGCTCCGCCGCTGCCGCCGCCATTAGTGACAGGTCACAGTGGTAGAGCCTGTAGAGCTACATCTCGTGGGTGAAGAAAGAGCATCAGGGGGGGAGGAATCACATGCAGGAACACGTACTAAGAGGGAGAACAAGAGCCATACTTAAGCTGGGTACACACTGACAGATATTTGGCCGATCAATTGATCGTCCAATATACCTGCTGCCCAGTGTATCCCCGCGATATGTTTGTGAACGACGTCGTTCACAGACATATTGCATTGGTTGTGCTGCACAGCCGATGGACAGATATGTCTGCCGGTCTGCAGACCGCCCGTACAGACACAGTGGCAGCCACGGGGAGGAGGACCGGACACGCCCCCTGGCCGCTGGGACCCACGGGCAGAAGCAGATGATGGCCGTTCAGTGTGTATGATCGACCATCATCTGCAGACCACTCAATCTGCAGATACATCTGTATAGTGTGTACCCAACATTAGACAGACCGAAGCCTGAGGGTGTCTAGCAGCTTTGCAGAATTGAAAGAGATATCTTGATAAAAACAACATACTGACACATTATGAGTGAGAAACTCATCCTGAAAGATACTGATCCTCTAGCAAAACCTATACAAGTGCTGAGAGGGAGAGAAATCTCTTCTCTTTTACACTGACACTGGAAAATGTTTTACTGTGATCAGCACCAGTCCAGAGACTGCCTTTGGATGATGAAAGTATACAATAGATCCCTACATTTAGTTTGATGCTATACACAAGTTAGGTTTTTCCGATTTCCAGGATGCTCTATGTGCTGTAAAACAGTTACTATGATGCTCTCGGAATTGTACAGTGGTTATCAGGATGCTCTTTGTATTGTATGGTGGTCAATAGGATGCTCTCTAGTGCATGGCAGCCATCAGTTTGCTCTCTGTGTTCTATTTGTCACGAATGACTCGGAAGGATCTCCTACTAAGGAGCTGAAAGCTGAGGCCCGGGATTGTGGACCACTGGCACAGGAGGAACTTAGAATAGACTTGAAAGTAGAACAACAAGGGAACCTGGAACGTAGTGACGGCAAGCAAACAGTAGTAGTAACGACGTTGTACAGGTAACTTCCTGTTGTCCAGAGCCTGTTAAATACCCAAAGGTAGCAGTCCATTGGGAAGCAGCGTCAGCTGACAAAGATCATGCTACCTTTGGACAGAGGATCAGTCAGGTGATGAATACTGTCATGGCTGCACCCATGATGGCAACCTCGTTAACCAAATCATGGAGCAGCAACTAGAAGGCAAGCGCACCTAAGGCATAATCCTCAACGCGTCACTTGCCGCTGCACCAGACGTCTGACCGCGCGAGAAGTCAGGGGAAGTCGGCGCTGAGGTGAGTAATGGCCGATGCTAGGCCCGGAACCTGACACTCTGTCAGTCATAAGGCTGCGCTCTATTTGTCAAGTGGGATCCCAGTTGAAATAATTGCATATCTACCCATAGTCTAGCAGATTCAAGTTTCTAGCACCTGAAGTAAATTAAATATAGACCCCTTTCTGACAAGGCCATGGAAGTCTTACAAACAAGTTTTCTCTGTGGTAACATACAAATACAGACAGTAGGTCAGAAAATGGATACAGTGGGTGAAAACTTTTCCCAAAACACCGCACTTCCATTAACATGTCTTACATAATATTACATAATGCAGTCTAACTACTTCATAGGACTCTCAGACATTACGAAGGAGCTGGTAATGGACACTTATTAGGGCTGAATGATCAATGCTGAAACACACAATGCTTAAATTAAAATAGCACTTTGCCTGTTGTTATGGATGTTATTAGGGGATAAGGATCCATTAGACATTAAAGTGTGTATAGCCTTCACCACAGAAAGACCATCCTAAAAAAAACACAATTCTTTAATACACTTGGGGCCTGATTCAGACCTGGACGCTAAGCCGCAATTGCTCGCTGACAAAAGGGGCCGAGTATGCAAATTCCGCGTTCGCACTGTGTGGCGTAAGGACGCCCTCTATGTCTTAGTGAGCGAACGCTGGTGTATAAAGGCGCCTACTTTCCTTTCTTAACACACGTCAACTCCAGGAAGTGTATGATTAATCGGTAACATCGAGAGCCATCGGAGCTGCACGCAGTGCTTGAGGTAGACCCTACCCCGCCGCAAGCATTGCGATCAGTGCTGACTGAAATACAACCAGGTGACGTGTACAATGAAGCCTCCACGCTAATTATGTACTCCCTTTAAATGCCGTTTTCATACGCCTGCGTACGCACCACCACTCCCCCGTTCACAAGCACCTTCCCCTGTTACCACCCACAAATGGCACTATCTACCACTCAAGGTAGCGCTCAGTCTTTGTGCTACGAGCGCACTTTCCCGATCGTAGTGACTTGCTCACGCACATGCACTGCGATGCATACGCAGTCGGACGACAATCGCCCAAAGCGAGCGATCACGTCTTAGGTCTGAATCAGGCCATTGGTTATCTCAATGCCGGCAGGTGAGAGCAGCGTCTGTTCATGTCACTGGGGGTTAAAATTGTTATGTTTTTTTCTGTATAAATTGGGGAAAATCGCATATTCTTCCCCTTAGAGGTGGATGCCATTCTACCTGCACAACTATACCCCTTAACTGACAATTTTTATTTTTTTTTTATGATTGAATTAAGAAGATCTATTTAAAACTTATCCAACTCAATTTTATATTAAAACATTTTTACATAAAAATAGCAAGAGTTCAGTGTCTGAGCATGCTAAAAATAGCACGCTCAGTGTCTGGAGGGCCTATCTGCTCTGCTAATGTACACTATGAAAACATTCCTGCGCAAACTGGGCCACAGAAGATTGGTCTCTTTACTCCTATCTTTTATAGGCCATTCACTAATGCTGGGTACACACTGACAAATACATTGGCTGATCAATTGATCGACCAATATATCTTCTGCCCATCGGCCAGTGTGTACCCGCGATAAGTCGGTGAACATATCACATTGGCTGTGCTGCAGAGTCTATGAACAGATATGTCTGCAAGCCACCCGTACACACACAGCGGCAGCAGCGAGGAGGGGGGTGGGATACACCCCCGACCCGCCCACCGGGTCCTGCACCCACATCCCAATTTTCTAGTATACCCAGTGGGGACGGTATTCCCACTCGTGTCAGCAGCACTTACCTTAGTTACACAAGCACACACTCTGTGCGTAAGGATATCCATCTCAATCTTTGTTGGAATTATCTAACAGTTATCACTGGAAGGACAGAAAATGACCACACGCTATAGATTATTTAGTAAGCTAATCAGCAGAAGATCGACAGCTTATTAATCGATCTATACTTGCAGGATGAGAACATCGACAATGTCGACATTGTCATAATGTTGACATTTCTATAAGGGTTAGGGACAAAACTACAAGAAAACAAAATTATAACAATTTTGACATTGTAAACAAGTTATAGAGCTCCTAAAAGTTCATGAAACTTCCCACATTATTAATTAAATATATTTGGACATTAAATTATCAATATATGCAGCTCTCTGCCTACCCTTAAATAAAGATTGAGGGGTATATTTACTAAAGTGCGTGTTTCTAGAAGTGGAGATGTTGCCATAGCAACCAATCATATTCCACTACACATTTATCTAGCACCTTATAGACGATAATAGCTAGAATCTGATTGGTTGCATTGGGCAACATCTCCACTTCTAAAAACACACACTTTAGTAAATATAGCCCTTAATGTTTTGGCACCAGTCCCTGGGTTCAGTTCAATCTAAGGAAACTGAAATATTAGTCCATGCAACTGTATACAAGGGAATTACCGTCTGCACTCCAACTGCCAATCATATGGTTTGTAAACAATACAAGAAAGATGGCTTTACACACGTCCATATATGCTCCTTACATATGGCTAAGTAATCTAGATATTTTAATTTAGAGATCTGAGTGTTTAACCACTTTCATCATTTGCAACCACACCAGGCAGTGCGTTAACTGACATAGGGCCGTATTCAATTAGCGGCGAAAAGCTGTAATATGCGAAGTATCACGGATGATGTAATTTCGCCAGGCGGAATCTTTTCGCCTTATTCAATTGCAAAGACTTTTCGCGTACGTGGAAAGTCAAAGCAATAAAATAAGCGAAAAAGTTTTACTTATGAATAGCACGCGGAAAAAATTGCAGAATTACGGTTTTGAGGTGCAAAGGTCCGGAAACCACTCTGCACCCTTGGGACAGCCCCCCAAAGGATAACTGCGTAAAAGAAAACCTAAAAAAAAAAAGAATTGCTTTGAAAATGGGAGTGAAAAAGTACAAAGTGGGGGTACACACATAAAAAGTAGCGAAATAGACTTTTGGGGCGTCTGCAAGTATGGGGTAGGTTTTTTCTTTATTGCAGGTGCTTGCTGACGGTGTGTTTTTGAAGTAACTTAAAACTTCACTTCAGTGAATTTAAACCATGCTTGCACCCATTTTCAAGTACCCCAAATTTGGCAGGACTGCTAATTTTCACAAAAAATACTGCTTAATGCTATTTTTCACCACTTGTTCAAAGACGCTATATAGAGGCAATTGAAAGAATTTAAGTATCCCAAATAGCTTCAGAAGGGCTATTTGGGGACATCTATACTGATCCCCAATGTTCGTGCATCTTTTGGGGTGGGTGTTAGGCTGATTTCCCCATCTCTGACAGCACTTTTGACCTGTTTCGCCGGTACGCGTTTTCACGTCCTTTGGAATTTAATACGGCGAATAGCGGGGGGACGCACGACACGTTTTTGCGTATAAAATACGCAAAGTAGGCGAAAAGTGCGGCAGGCGGAAAAGTATCGCGGGTGCGAAACTAACTGAATACGTCCCATAGTCGCAAACGATGCAACCTGTTAGTAACGCACATTGGGCAGCTGCCGGAACATAGTCTCCCAGTAGCCACCTCTAGCAGAGGGATCTCCAGGCCCTTCTGCACCTCTGCACCCTCCCCAGTGTCTGCCTTGCTGCCGATCACTGCTGATTGTGCAACATGGTAGGACAAACCACTCGGTGGCGGCAGTGAGGAGCAGCCACCGGGGAAATGTTAATTAACCACCCCTCAGCCACCAAGTGTGTACTGGCAGCTGCTCAGATGAGCAGGCTCTGGGGAAATCAGTCTCAATGTTCTGAACAGTGATGGTCCGATATATCAATTACCAGATATAAAATAAACTGATGTTAATGTTATGTTTCTCAAAAAATATATAATTTTTTTTTTCTAATAAAATTGTGTTGGATGAGTTTTAAAATAAAAATATTTCTGAGCGGTTTTTGGGAAAAGAAAATATGCCAGTTAAGTGGTTAAAAATAATTGGAGTATGTTCTAATTAGTTTTAGATCCGTAATCCAGCAAATGTAGAACAACATATAAGCTACTTTTAAATAACTTCTAATATATAAAAACCTTTATTTTATATCTAAAAATAAAAGGCTAGTTTAGTGTTAGAACTACTTCCTAAATACTACAGATAAAGGACAGGTGACCAGTGAGTATCACCATCTCAAAAGTACCAGGAAAGAGCTATACAATGCTATACATCAAACAGAGAGAGATGGAGTAAGATGTATTGGGAAAGAAAGGACAAAGGCTATGGATGAAAAAAGGAAGCTTAGGAAGGAGTGGGACACAAGTAACACAAAAACAGTGAGGAACCAAAAATTTAATTCATGTTGATTTTCAACCAATTTTCTAAGTACACATAAATCTTGGTATATAAAAATCCAGCCCCTACTTAACGTATCTTGCTTAGGAACAAAAAAAATATACAGTATAAAATTCTAATGGAAGCACAGAACACATTGGCTGTATATCAGGGCTCGACAAATTTTTCTAAAATCTAGGAGCCATGGTTAAAGTGTAGGAGCCAGACTGCCCCCCCAAAAAATAAAAATGACAGGATTAAAATTGTGTTATGCAGCTGTTACACAGCACATGGGGTAGTGGTTAGCTCCTTGCTTTTGCTGGGTGCCCCCCAGCCAGGTCACTGTTGCAGCTCCCTCCTCTCTGCAGTGTCCACCTTCCCTGCCTCCTTCGTGTACAGAGCTCAGCTTGCTGAAGGAGCGCCAGGCCGCCAGCTACTAGATGGGCCCGATGGATGCAGTGCAAACAGGTGCCGCGTAGAAGACGATTAGCCTGGGTGACGCCGCGCGGAGTTTGGCTGGGGGGAGGTGCCGTGCGGTGATTGGTTGGGGAGACGCCGCCGCAACAACAGCGGGTCCTACAGGACCCGATCAATTTTTAAAACTGCGATCACTGCAGGAAATGCCCACCGCAATAATCTCTGCTGGGGCTGATCTGCTTCTTCCCTCCCTGTAAAATCTGGTCACCATGGCGACCTGGCCCCCGGGATTTGTCGAGCCCTGCTGTATATCCACTATTCACATGATGGACACCTGACGTATCAGTACATCGTGAAATACATCAGTTAATTGAGAGAGGAAATTGGATGAAATACTGTGCATGGTTTAGGGACAGATTAAAAAAAAAAAAAAACAAGGCTGCAATGGACACAATGTTCCAGCACTTATCATAAGTTATTGGCAGAAGATGGCATCTTACAACCCTCAGCGTGTCCCATTTGCCAAGTGAGAGATTTAGCGGATAGTCAACTAGTGCCAATAAACTAACCCCAAATAATCAGGTTAATATATTGTGAAGTATATTAATAAAAAGATCTACATCTCACAAGAAAATAGAATTTCTCTCTGTTAAACTGGAGACTTAAAATAGTACAGACAAGGGACTATTGGAAAATACAAAGCTGGATTCATTATAATTTATGGAATTTGCAGAAGTGCTCTGCTATGACGAAACATAATCAGCAACTAAAATTCTGCATAAACAGTAATACTGTAAACAAAATTGGGTATACCTGACTTTAAACGGTACTATTTAGCCGACAGCTCAAATGTCTCACTGTGTCCAGTGGTGCAACCCTGGTACTCAGAAGGTCTGGTCTACTATTGAGGCTGATGAACTGTATTTCTCCAGTTTCCTCCCTCCTTTGGCTTCTGAGGTCTCGCCACCCCAAACTTGTTGCTTCTCAACCTATAGTCTCCCGTTCATAACCCATATGTGACTATGCCGGCATGTGGTTAGGATCCCGTCAACGGGATGCCGTCTGCCGGAACCCCGGCATCAGAATCCCGATCACCGAGACAATACTAGCGCTGAAATCCCAACATGACTCAGGATGCCGACGTCGGGATCCCGGCAGACGGCATCCTGATCACAAGGACACCAGGGAAAGGTAAGTATCAGCCGCAGGGGGAGGTAGCGCTAGGCTGCGGGAGGGGGGAGGTTAGGGTTAGGCTCCAGGCAAAAGGGGTTAGGTTCAGGCACCAACAGGGGGGGTTTAGGGTTAGGCACTAAGGGGAGAGGGTTAGGTTTAGGCACTTACCAAGAGGGTTAGGGTGTGAGGTAGGGAAGGCTAGTATAAGGCAGCAGGAAAGGAGGGTTAAGGGGTAAACAGGACAGGGGAACATTACTTACTGTTCTCTTGTGGGGATTGCAACCATCGGGATGCTGTTGTCAGTGTAATCTTGTCAGGGACATTTCTGACCAGATGTCCACGAAAGATGACATTTTGCCTCGTACTTAGACCTGAACTTGGCGGGAAGATTCTTTTTTTTTCTTTTCCCAATTAATAACGCACATTTAGGAGACAGTTCTCAGGTTTGTCCATTAGGCAAATGATTATTTGGCTGGGACAATAACAAATATTAGAATCCAAATCCCACAAACCATGCAGCGCAGCGCAGCGCAGCCCCCCCCCCCCCCACACACACACACAGTTAGCTGTGGCTACCCAGCTTTGCCTTTGGCTTTCGGAACACACAGAAGCCAGCGCTGTTTACAGTTCAAGAATTTTAATAAATATGCAACAAATCCAGTCACAAAACAATGAATGGATGTAGTGTTCATTCTAACACCCGTCACAACCCATGCAGTTCTTCTTTCCTGCTCTGGTGCTTGTAGCACACTCTGGGCTGTATCTATGCAGTTTGATGCATTAGCTAAGTGCGCTAGGTGCACCAGTGCAGAAAGTGACACCCCACACAGGAAAGAGTAACTGCACGGTTGTGACAGGTGCAGGGTTCTAGAATGAACAACAGGATGTATATATTGATAGTATACTCTAATGATAAAAACTAAACAAAAGAGGTACAGTCATTGCCAGGAGACAGATTTTTAAATGATTATGGCACAGCTTCAGTTTTTACATCTGAAATACAAAATGTCTTCCAATGGTGCCAAGTAGTGATGTGCGGTCAGGTGAGGCAAAGCCTTTCCTGTCATACTAAGGTATAGTCAACATTTCTTACTATAAAAATGATAACAAAATGTAAAGAAAATATAAATATCTTCTTTGTATTATTCTAATCATTTTTATAGTCAAAACTCTGGAGTAAAAAAGTGTATGGCAGGTGAGGCACTGCCTCCCCTGCCTACCTTATCCTCACATCCCTGTTCCAAACACACCAAATTTCTAGCATACTATGCTGCACCTTTGTATAATGCCCACATGAATACTAGGATTTATATATGTATGTGTAAATCTGGCTCTGATACTAGCCAGTGCCTCCCCAACCATATATCTCACTGCACGTCACTGGTGCCAAAAGCATTTTTCATACCGTGGTCCGTGTTTTGCTTATCCAGTCATTGTATGGGCTGACAAGTGAACACCGGAAAAACAGGTATGGGACCATGGGCCAAATGTAATAGGTAGTCAGTTTTAGTAACAGTACAAACTCGCACTTTCTCGCACTTTTAAAAAAGTGCGAGTTTGTACTGAAACTCGCAAATTCAATAGCCTGCGAACTTTTCAGCTCGAGGCTACTGCATTTGCGAGTGCAGGCGAGTTTAGGACTATGTAAACTGACACCTTTTAATGCGAGTAGCATTAAAAGGTGCGAGTTTTAGAGAAGCCATCACAGATCAGTGAGATCCGTGATGGCTTCTGTGTGTGTTAAAAAAAACAAACAAACATGCACCCCCTCCCAAAAAGCATAACCAGCCCCTTGCTTTATAAAGCCTGTTCTGGTTCTAAAAATACAGGGGCCAAAATGCGTAGGGGGCCCCTGTATATTAAGAACCAGCACAGGGCTTTGTTGAGCTGGTCCTGGTTCTGGAAAATCAGGGGACAAAATGAGTAGGGGTCCCCTGAAAATTCCAGAACCAGCACCGAACTCTGTCTAGCGGGGGGATAATGCCACAGCCAGGGAAAACCTTTCAGCGGTTTCCCCGGCCAAAGCATTACCCCTGACCACTAGTCAGTCCAGGCCGGGGATCCCTGGGGAGTTGGGTACCCCCCCAATCAAGGGGTACCCCTCTCCAGGGCACCCCAGGCCTAGACACAGCCCGGGGCTATCCTCGGCACCCTAGGGCGGTGGGTGCCGGGTTGATAGTGTAAAGTGTAAAATTTAAATTTTCCATATTGTCTTTATTTGTAGAACCACAAGTACCATCAAGCCTCCCCTGCATGCTGGTATTTGGAGAACCACAAATACCAGCATGCGGGGCATTACGGGCCCGCTGGCACTTGTAGTTCCACAACTAAAGAAATACGTAAATAAACAAACTGACACCGTGAAAGTATAATTTTAATAAAACATACATGCATACTCACCTAGTATCCGAAGTAATCCATAGGGGTGTACCTGAAAAAAAAAATCCATACTCACCTCTCCTATGCGTCGATCACGTCCTCTTCTGCAAGTAGGCAATCCAGGGGTTAAAATAAAAAAACGGAAAAAAACCGAACCATACGGACATAGGTAATGCTTTGGCCGGGGAAACCGCTGAAAGGTTTTCCCTGGCTGTGGCATTATCCCCCCGCTAGACAGAGTTCGGTGCTGGTTCTGGAATTTTCAGGGGACCCCTACTCGTTTTGTCCCCTGATTTTCCAGAACCAGCTCAACAAAGCCCTGTGCTGGTTCTTAAAATACAGGGGCCCCCTACGCATTTTGGCCCCTGTATTTTTAGAACCAGAACAGGCTTTATAAAGCCCAGGGCTGGTAATGCTTTTGGGGAGGGGGTGCACGTAATTTTTTTTTAATTAAAAACATTTAACATAAGTGCACACAGAAACATGTACATATCTCATGGATATGTGCATGTTTCTGTGTTAATCTGACCTGCTCAGGATGTACTCGCTAGCCTGAAGCAGGTCTATTATTTGGGGACTTTTGGTAATCTTTTTTTTGCGAGTCTGAAACAGACACTCTATTACATTGGGCGAGTTGATTGTTTTCAATGTGAAAACATCTGGATGCGAGTTTGAGAATGGAGAGTTTTAGTAACTCTGAAAAATGCAAGTTTTAGTGAACAGACACCCTATTACAGAGTTGTGAAAAATTGCAAGTTTAGCACCAAACTCGCAATATACCAAAACAGACTACCTATTACATTTGGCCCCATGTGTCAAAACTGAATACATAAATAAGCCCTACAGTGTACAAGTGGCCCCTTATACAATGTGTATTGTGTATAAAAGTAATATATAAATGAATAATTCCCTGTTCCTATTAAACTGTAAATTGGGTCCTTACTTGGTTTGTTTCAGATAATTTTTCTAAATTATATGCAGCAAATACTTCTTTTATGTCATCTGCCCATTATACAGCGAAATGAAATACAATTATTGTAGCAGTACAGATTGAATTATACCACTAAACACCATTTAAATTAGAATTTACTGAAGCTTGTATATATATATATATATATATATATATATATATATATGAGGGCGGGCTTGGGGATAATCAGCGTGGGTAGATAGGTCAGCTACTAGTGATGGTGTTCACTCTTCATTTGGTTGCCTACCTGTTCACATCTGCTGCTATGTCCTGAGGAAGGTCCTTTTAGGGGCGAAACCTAGACATCATGCACTTTATCTTTACCTATGAGTGGTAATTAAACATTTATATTTTGTCAAAAACCTGGTGAGTGCCACTTTTACTTTTGATATTTGATGGACTTTTGGTCTTTAATTGAGCACCCCACCTATATTATATATATATATATATATATATATATATATATATATATATATATATATATATATATCACACACACAGATACACAGCGAGCAAAATAAGTATTGAACATATCAACATTTTTCTCAGTAAATATTTTTGTAATGGGGCTGTTGTAATGAAATTTTCACCAAATATCAGCATTAACCCATGCAATCCACACATGCAAACCATAGATGTCCATAAATTAAGTTATGTGTAATAATGTGAAATGACACAGGGAAAAAGTATAGAACACATGAAGAAAAGGAGGTGCAAAAGGGCATGCAAAGCCAAGACACCAGCTGAAATCCATCAGTAGTTAGAAAGCAATCCTGCCCCTTGTCAGTGCAAATAAATATAAGCTGGTTCAGTCCCAACTGTTGGCCTATAAAAAGGTGGAATGCCCAGGACCCACATTACTACATGCTGATACCAAAGTATCTTTCTGGTATGCATTTTATGCTAACTATGGAAATTATCTTCTAAAGAAGTACCCCATCCCCGGTACCGGAGAGATGGGGAGCCCAGCCCGCAGCGGCCAATTAACCTACCTATATGCAAACCACCGGGGCCAATGTGGGATACTGATGGAATGACCATGGCACACATTAGTACACGCTGATACCCAAGTATCTTTCTGGTACGCATTTTATTCTAACTATGCAACTTATCTTCTAAAGAAGTACTACACTATATATTGTCTCATCTGGCTCTGATTGAGCCCCTCCTATAAAGGTTTCCAGCTATTTGAAATCTCGGGTCCATCCCAGCATGTGGAATCCTTGTAAAGAAATACAGACAAGCTTTAAAGTCTTTCTATTTGGGACGCAGATTGATTATTTGAGCATGTGCATTTTTTAAACATTACCACAATATCAGGCGCATGTTCTTTCCAACACACCTCTCTCTCTCTCTCTCTAATATATATACATATATATATATATATATCTCTATATTATATATATATATATATATATATATATATATATCTATATAGCAAAACGGAATGGCACTCAACTTGAACATTCAGCTGACCTGGGTGCCCTCAATCTACAATAGGTAATCAAAAAGAAGACGTCGGCACTCCAGGTATATTTTAAAGCATCAAAAGTGTAGTTAAACATCACCAACGTTTCAGAGCAAACAAGCTTGTTTGCTTTGAAACGTCGGTGATGTTTAACTAAACTGTGCTCTGAAACATCGGTGATTACTAAACTTTTGATGCTTTGAAACACCTTGAGTGCCGCTTTCCTCTTTTTGACTATATATATATATATATATATATATATATATATATATATAGTGGTGGCATTATTTATTATGTTATTTATATAGCACAGATATGATGCAGCCCTTTACAGATAATATTTAAGTGATTCACATTAGTCCCTGCCCCAGACTGTATACGTGTGACCCTAACACATGCATGCCCACATATACTAGGGTTATTTTTTTGTCAAAAGCTATATAACCTACCAGTACGTTTTTAGAGTGTGGTAGGAAAGTGAAGCACCAGGAGAAAAAAAACACGTAAACACAGAGACAAAATCCAGTACAAACTCTACACAGATAATGCTCTGGTCAGGAATTTAACTCATGATCTCAGGACTGTGAGGCAGTAATGCTAAACATTACGCCAACTGTTGCTTCATGCCTTCATGTAATCATGTAAGTACTCAATGAATACTGGTGATGTGAAAATGTGAACAAGACTGAAAATCATTTCATATAGTGACAAGACGATAGTTGGGCCATTTACTTCAGCTGAGTTGGCAGCCACTTACGTGGCTTGGCAGAGAATGACTTCTGATGAATTTTACTGAATTATTTCAATCATAATTGTGCTTAATTACATTGTTTCCTGCCCATAGAAATGTTGGATGCATGTGAGGAATATGTGTGGACTGTGCCTCCCTACTGTGTCTATTAACTACTATAAAATAGTTGTGTTTTCCGACAGATGGAAGTTATTACACTGCCTGACTGTAAACCCCGGGTTATGATGGCTAATTACTGCTGGTCTATGCCAGTGTATAGAGCCTGTCATAGCATGCAGAAAAGAAAAAAATATATATAAATATAATATATATATATATATATATTTATAAAAATTTGTCTTCTGAGCACCTATGCCTTGCACATTTAAACTTATTTTACTGCAAGAGTGTATTACCTCTCGTACTATCTGTACTGTAGGGTGTTCATTCTAAATATTCTCAATGATAATGATAACTGGAATGATGGCTTCACTTAGTATTATTATGTTATTATCACATATATCAGTGTCCCCAATTCAGTAATGAATTATAGGCAGAACTGGAAAATATGACCCATTAGTATAATTAAAATAGAAATGTTGTTTATAAATAAACCTCAGTCACACAGTGCTGGGCTGCAGTATGATTTATTCATAGGGACAGTAATGAGTAATAGGTAGGCAGAGGAGATACACAGGGACATGGTGCTTTCTTGGATCTATGAGCAGCCTTTGAGCTTCTGAATGCTGCTATATAAACACAATAAATACCACAAGAGATCACTGAATGTTGCTATATAAACCAAATAAAATACCACAACAGATAGCAAAAGTGAAAGTATCAGTTCTAAAATTCATACATCTAGTTTCAATACGCTACGTGGCGTGGGATGCCTGGCGTGAGTGAGCTGCCAGGTCCCGTGTGACTCTGCTAGCGCCGGGTGTCTTTTTTGCGTCTTTTGTTGCCGATAATGCGTCTTAATGTGTCTTAGTCATAATGCGATATACTAGGACACACCAGGAGACTGTGCTGAATAATTTGATATGCAACACTTGTAAATCTGTGTGCGAGTAAGTCTGTATACAATGCATAACAGAACTTGGCGTAGACAAAAGCCGCAGTCACTGCACGGTAGCATTTTGTATATAGATTCAGACAATAAGTCGCACACAGATATACAAGTGTTGCATATCAACTTGCATATCAGTCTGCTGGTGTGTTCTATTCACATCATATTGTGTCTAAGACAGACGCATTTAAAAAAAAAAAAAAAAAAAAACCCCGGTGCTAGCAGAGCAGCACAGGACCTGGCGCGCCCAGAAGGGCTGTTTGGCACCACTGCAGCAATTATGTCTGAAGATATATCTGTATAAGTTGGATGAGGGCATGAAAACATTAAAACACAAAAATTTTAAGTGAAGAAAGTTTACATCTCTACAGTTAGAAGCCAGAGTGGGAACTAAATATGTTGCACAGCTCAGGGTAGTGCTTGCTGCAATTTAATCAGCAGCCTCTAACCATGAAATTATTGGCAGACCCTATAGCTGGTATAGGTGGCAGCAGTGTATGATGGAGGTTAGTCCACACAATAGCTTAATAAACCACAGGTAAAATGGGTATACAGGATGACACAAGGTTAATGCAGCAGGTATGTACATCGAGTACACAGTGGACATATAATATATGTACCAGATCCAGACAGGAATATATAGGGCAGCACAGGTGGTGTGCAGAAAAATGAGAACACACCCGTGTGTGTATGCATACAGTGGTGGCTGTGGAGTATGCACACCAGGTCATATACATGTAGCAATATAGCGGTGGTGGTGCAGTGGAACTTGCAGGTCACTATAATGCCGTCTTGTACACTCCACTGTGGAGACTCTCAGGGGCATGTCATTTCAGAATGGAGGACGGAGCTGAAGACGCATGGTATGGGCGTGCATGCGCAGTAGAGCACACAATTGGAGGTTGCACCTCTGGCAGTCCAGGGTCCTGGCGCCAGGAGTTGAATGTAATCAGAGCATGGTTCTCCTACAACATAAACTAGTGATGTCAGGTTCCAGTATGGGAAGACTGTTGTGAATCACACACTCCCTGTATCTCCTGGGATATACTATGAATTTGTTAAAATTACTGCTTGGAATAAGGCCTGCTTATTATAATGCAAGCTTATTAGCTTTCTTGGAAAACTAGACACTAGCTTGCCTTATTGGAACAATAAACTAATAAGATGTAATGTCCTCATTAAATCATGCCCATTGGTGTGGTACAATAAAAAGCTCATCAGTCCTTAATATAACAGCAGCTAAACCAGTGGTATTTATCTGCACTGCACATACTAGAACAAAAAGTTAATCACCCTGAACAGAACCATGTCAGCAGCCATCCAGAGAGGAACGTAATGAAACGAAGACAGTTAATCACCACTCTTAATTTTATTTTTGGAAGCCAAATGTATGTAGAATATTGAACGGCAGAGCCAACGAGAAATAAGCTATAACATAAAACATTTAGGAGGGAATAATCAGAAGATATTCCTTACCTAGCACAAGTGCTTAGGGCAGCCTGCAAGCATGGAGATATTTTCAGCAGCAATTACTGTAGGTAAAGCAGAGAAAGAGCTGATATTGCCCATTACACAGTGTACATTGTGCTGGGCTCCAAGTTTCACTTTGGCACAGGGCTGCCATGTGAAAGCCTCATCTCTGTACATCTCACACCCCAAATGTCCCTTCACTAATGCTAGGGGGAACCCAGTAACGCCCAAGCAGCCAATATTCGCCCACCATTTCCTTAAAGAGGATTTACGATAAGAAAAAGAACATACAGTAGTTCATGTCTATTATAGCAGATTACAAAGAGAACACACTTTAGGGTTTAAGGTTTCTTTAATTAGCAATTTGTCCAGTCACAAAACTTTGTTCTGTCTTTATAACCTGTTAATACCCGCACAATAATTTAATCCAGCCATTGAAATGGTATGCTCTCACTGGCAGGAATCTTTGAACCTTATGTCTCATGCCTGACCCCCATCCCCTTCTCTACCTAGGCACACTGTTATTTTGTGCATAATTGTTACATGATTTGGATATACTGTACTGTATGATTATACAAGCTATGAGAACTTACACATACTCTATCTAGACATACATTCTCTCTCACATAACTGATCACTTCTAGCAAGGAAGGGATACACAGAAAAACATGAAATGAGGGGGTGGGCAGTTTCAGTGGCAACAATCAAAGATTTTAAAATGTTTGCACATAACCAATACCATAACAGTGGATAAGGACATGACAGTCACCAATTTACATAAAAAGTATTTTACATACAGTATATCACTAGGCGGGATGGGTAAGGGATGCTGGCGCTCGGGATCCCGGCAGTCAGAATCGCCGGAATCCAGACAGGGTTAGCATACAGACACCTGTCGGTCAGTATCCTAAACCAGGGCCATCTCTTCCATTGGGCTTGTTGGGCAGTTGCCCAAGGGCCCAAAGCTTGTAGGGGCCCACCAATCCGCCCCCCTGCAGCCACGGCCAGTTGGTAAATTTGTGAAATTTTTATAAGCCGGCCGCCGATGCACTGTATTCCGATCTAACCTCCTCCACCTCATCCACCCCTGGTGATGAGTACTCACCTCAGTCCCAGTTTCACTTCATCCGACAGCTTCAGACCAGTCAGAGTCTCTCTGCATGTGTGGGAGGTCTGATGGGCATGCAGGAAGGTTTAATTTTATTGACCATTTACATATTTTTCCCGGGAATGGGTGGGTAGTGGCCCCAGTGCATTGCTTTGCCCAGGGCCACACTGCTGTTAAGACAACCCTGTCCTAAACCTCCTCCTCTACCTATCCCTAACCCTCCCTCGTGCCTAAACCTATCCTCCCCCTAGTGTCTAAACCAAACCTCCCCGCACCCTAAAACTAACCCTCCACCTTTAGTGCCTAACTCTCCCCCTAGTGCCTATCCCTAACCCTCCCCCCTAGTGCCTATCCCTAAGCCTAACCCCAATACTTCCCAACAGGATGCCAGTGCCGAGATTTTGACAGGTGTCGGGATTCCGGCGTCGGCACTCTAAACTGTCGGGATTTTGACTGGATTCCCCCCACTAGACAATAAATCAGACAGCAATTGTAACCAGAACATATTTAATTCCATTGTTTAACATTTTTATACTGGTTTATACATATTGAATCTTCATCGCTCTGAAGTATATTCATTTCCAGGAGATGCAGAAATCCTTCCATGTCACCAAATTCACAGCTTAAGTGCAGCTGATGAAGGGGCGTGCAGGTGTGAGGCTGTACAGTGTTACCTCTGACGTCACACTCAGCCGAAAAGCCTGCCTGGGCAGGTGCAGTGCGCTCTGAGCTGAGTGCTAAGCACTGCCCGGCTAAACTGTGCATGCGCATTGCAATCCCGGAAATCCCAGGATTGGGAGCACCGATCCCAGGATTCAAATCTCGGGATCCCACCATTCCCCGGGATCCCATAAAGTGCGGATTGTGACTACATCTCTCCATGTTGCATCATGTCCCAAATTATGTCTAAGAGGTCCTTTACAGGCATACAATTTAACTTACAATTATACTGGCAAGTTCTGAATACTGTTATTGAATCTGAATTTGTTCATATTCCACATGCAGAAATCAAAGCAGTGGGAGACCCGGAGCCATGTGGGCAATCAGCAGCAGTCAGGAATAACATAACTGGAGAGGAATGGAAGATGACACGAGCAGGCCGCATCAACCTTTTAAAGAAGGACTGATATAAGGTGGGACCATGGCTTACTTGGCTCAATTCCTGATCACAGAAAATATCTCTGTGTCACCGATTGACGTTGCAAAGTACAATAAGCCCATATTGCAGCCACCAGTACAGCCATACAGGCAGATTTGAACAGTGGAGCACAACAGGTTTCCTTCCTTGTGATCACAAAGTGGGGCTGAGTTGTGCACAAATCAGTTTTGAGGAAAGATCTTGCATATTTACACACTGAGCATGGTCCAGAGCCAAGCGTACGCAAATTCAGGTGATCCAGTCGCATCCCTACTTGCAGCTGAAGGGCCAAAATGGAGTGGCAATGGGGCATTCGTACATAGTCTACGTTCAGTAAGGGCATGTCAAGTGTGGCATCATCAACAATTGCGGATTATGCAGAGTTGTGCATACTTGAAGATATGTCATTGTTCAGACTTCTCTTTTACACCATAGATAGGGCTGGTGCAGGAACGTACTAATACTGAACTGAAAGGGGAAGTGCGGTGAATACTTGTATGTCTAAATACAGTATATCAAGATGTAGGGTGAAAACAGTAAGTATTTCACATCAAAGTCCAACCTACTATTGTGTTTATACTGTCACATGGCTAATCGGAGACTAATTTAAATAATACCATAGATGCTGTTCCTATAGTTCCTTGTGAACAAACAAGTGAATACAATTTTGTTTGCCAGATGTCACGTTATCATACAGCTTCAGGTCTCCACTGCAGTTACCTTTCATAGCTCCAGTACTATAACTATTTGGACTTTGAATACTGGCCATCAGAAGATGTGATACCCCAGTAAGAGGCGGGACTAAAAGAGACAGACGGACAGGTTCCAGAGTTAGGTGACCTGTGTATTGTCATACAGAGTATGCTGTACATTGTGTAGTAAAAACCTGTGTATTGTTATAAAGTTGTGTGTTGTCCACTGTGTTTTATGACCTTCTTATAGGGGTGTGTGCTGTATAATGTATAGTGTGATCTGTGCATTGTGGGCACCTATTTTTCCGACCACGCTACACCTCATGCAGCTGTTGTTATTTTGACAGGAGGCATCCCGACAGCCGGCATTACATACGGATTCCCTGAAAAACCATGTTGCAAACATCATTGCGTTATGAAAATGATCAAAGAAAATGTTTTAATCTGTAACATTATACTCCTGTAAATTGTATTATTCTTATCATCTCATCTGTACCATTCAAAAATTAACTTTAAATGAGTCACGACCTACAACACCTATCCAGTGGCGTACCCAACTTTTGAGAATTAGTTTGCAATGCCGACTGTCAGGATGCCTCCTATCAAAATACCGACACCTTCTCCCCCTAACCCTCCCTCTTGTAGCCTAACCCTAACCCACACCCAACCCTAACCCTCCCCGTTAGTGCCTAAACCTAAGTCACCCCCCTTAGTGCCTAACCCTAACCCCTAACGTAGTACTTACACGTGTATGGCTTAATCTTTGAGACAAGCATATGCTACTGGCAGGATCAACCAGGTAGCTCTCGGTCCACCTCCCCCTAGGGGTGCCTAACCCTAAACCCCCACTAAACCCAACGCTAACCCTGCTATGCTACCTAAACCTAACCACACCCGTGGCCAACACTGAGGGTACCCCGGACTTACCTTGCTCGGGCTGGCATCCTTCTATGTTCCAGCGTCGGGATTAAGATAAGATAGGCATCGAAATACCGACGCCTAAGTCCTGTAACAGACTTTTCGCGTCAGGATTGAGACCGGTGGCATCGTGGCCTCCGGTCTCATAACTACATCCCTTTTTCAGCACACGGGCACAATTCTATTCAACGCGATGTAAATAGCGCCGGGAGATAGCTCCCAGAGCTATTCAATTCATTGCGATATTAGGTCGGGGAAGGCTCGTTCTCGCGCCTTAAACAGGGTGTTTAGGCGCGATAACGAGCATTCCCCGACCTAACTTCCCGACGCGGGGCTGTTTTCCAGGCGCGAAGGGCAGAAAACAGCCTCGCGCCGGGACTTTTGTCGGATTTCTGCTCTCATCCCCGAAGGGATAAGAGAAGAAATCATTAGCCGGACTTGGCAGCGCGGTGTATTGAATAGCTCCGGGAGCTCACTCCCGGCGCTATTTACATACCGTTGAATAGAATCGTGCCCTAACAATTTCAGCACACTAACATTTATCACAGAATTAACATATTGTTTAACCCCTAACCGTGAATAGAAATATTTTAGCCCCTGTTAAAATATCAATGAATAAAACTAGAACTGGGGGATAGGGTAGCAGGTTGGCTTGTAATTAACGTTTTCTTTTATTAGAGAAAAAAAAAAAAAAAAAAAGGTATTCAGGCTTGGAAATAATATTACAGCACACATGTAAGTGAGTTATAGAATGTACTGAGTTGTCAAATTATAGCAAATGGAAAGATTTCAGAAAAATGTAAGGATGGGAAGGTAGCTGGGTATAAGCAGAAATATGATGCTCTTAGGTCAAGAAAAGACTCACCCTGGAATGGATGCACAATTCATTGATTCTGAATGCATAGTTTGCCAGACATATATGACTTACAGACAATACAACATGCCTATAATAATTGAAAGGCAAAGAGAAAAACAGTTTAGCTGATCAATCCTTGGGGATCTGGGCTTTCAAAATTCTACAGAAAGTCTCTTCATTAGGTAGAAGGAACATAAAAGCCAAACATGGGAGTAGCCGAATATTTCCAGTTAATTACCCTCTGAGCGATCGTGTCTGAAACTTTTAATGATGACATTTTAAAAATTTATTTAGGAAAGTGCTTTGATGAAGAGAAATGGTCTCTGAATGTCATCTGGTTAGATAACTGCTCGTCGGTGTTGCCAGAACTATGTTTCTGTCCATTTATTTTTCTGAACTTCTGAGAGCAGAGCTAAATTCCCGACTGATGAAGAAACCCCACTATTTCTCAACATGATCAAAAAGACTGCAGTAAAACTGCTATGCCAGATTGTGCCGAATCAGATCTTTGAAAATACTCCAGCTGAAATATATTGTCCCTTTTCTAAGAGATCACTCTCTAAATTTTATTTTCTTAAGTTTCAAACTTTCTTTTAAAGTTTACAGAGGGCGCAATGGCAAACTGATGAGGTGTTGTCAGACTATGTTTAAATAAAAATATTTAAAGTTGTACTTCTATAGAATCGCAATTACTCTTCAAGCAGGTGTGTAGTAGTGGAGAACAGGGATTAATATATACAGACAACTAGTAATCATACATAACTTTATGTCTTCATTATCGATGTAGATGAAAGAAAATAATAATGCAATCAAGCAAAAGGCCAAAAAAACCTGGTAATTTTTATTAATAATTCACTGGAAAGAAGGACCGATAAATTCTAGGTATTGGAGTGAAATTCTCACCGAGAGGTAATAACACAACAGGACAAAAGACACCGAGTCCGCCACTGTGCTGCAGTTAACTGGGCGGGTGCCCCGACTTGTCCCTGTCCGTGTGCTCCAATCGATCCAGTGAGGTTCCAATTGGTTAAAGCCTAACAGATTACCTGAATTTGTCCGGCATAAAACTGCTCACCAAGAACATCACGCCACTTCCTGAAAAAGGGGAGATTGCGCCCTGAAACGCATTGAAGCTTTAGCCATGATTGGAGCCACACCGGTTCGATCGAAGCACATGGACAGGGACAAGTCGGGGCACCCGCCCAGTCAACTGCAGCACAGTGGCGGACTCGGTCTCTTTTGTGCTTTTGTGTTATTACCTCCTGGTGAGAATTCACTCCAATACCTTTGTACCATTAAAGTTTACCACCGGATACTAAGTGTCTACAGAGATCGTTTTCTTCAGACAGTTTCCAGTTAAAGAAACCTTTGTGGGAATGCGGGGCAGAATATAAATGTAAGTTTTTTCCTTATTGGATTGCATCGATGCCTAGAAATGTGATTGTTGAATTATAAAGAAATCTTTTACACGCACACAATGTTCATTCTTATAGCACATAAATTTCAAAGCAATTATGCACTACATACAGAAACTCAACTGAAATGAATGCAACATTTAGCTGCACAACACCGATAATATTTCCCCAAATAAATAGATTCCATTAATATCTAATGCTCAAATAAGAAAGTACAGTAACTGATAATTATCCAGAGGTGGATAGTGGCAAGGGAGAAGAATCGTAAATGGGAATAATAGGTGGTTATGAGAGGTTCCTTGAGGCAGAACTCAAGAGTCATGAAGGAGAGTATTGGATATGAGGCTTCAGATGTATTAAAGTGTGGTCAATAGGAAGCAGAATCGTCTTTGAGGCCTGAGGTACTAGTTCCTGGGGACTGAAATGGCTGAACATATCTTCAGTCCATATAGGTATTAGCACACACATTAGGCACTCATACAAGCAGCAGCATAGAAATTAATTCTTGGAATCTTAACTATTTTTCTTTTTATTACTTGGGGGTCTATGTACTAAGCAGTGATAAGTGACAGAGTGAAAAGTGATATGTTTGTGATAAGTGCCAGCCAATCAGCTCCCAACTGTCATTTTTCAAACACAGCCTGTGAGATGACAGTTGGAAGCTGATTGGCTGGCACTTATCACAGACTTATCACTTTTCACTCTGTCACTTATCACTGCTCAGTACATAGACCCCTGAGTCTTAAACAACCGGCAAATTAGAAGGGCATGAGAGTAGCACAGTAGCTACCATGGAGTGCAGTTGCCCAAAATTCCAAAGCAAAAGATAATTATATATATATATATATATATATATATATATATACACACACACACACATATACATATATATATATATATATATATACACACACACATATATATCTTGCGTGGGGAAATCCCCATATATAGGTATGTTTTAACCTCACTGACATGTAATAGTATTTTTATTACTTAGCATTTAATTTTACAGCATACTCCTTACCTAAATGTTCCTCCACCGAATATGAGAGAGGCCACATTGAGCTGTCTACAGCAGCAGGTCAGAGACTCTAAATGCGGACTACGCAATGTAAGAGGCATTGAAGCAGCGGGTGAGTGCACCCTGTGGAGAAAAATACCGACAAGAGCTGGCTCATCAAGAGGTCGCTGTCAGCAATAGCACACTGCATTTCTTACATCATCTACCCATGGAAATGTACAGGAGTATAGTATAGCAGATGGGTGACAGCCATGATTTCCTTCGTCACATGTGCGTCTGTTCATTGTCCAAGAGATCAAAAGAGCCCCGGAGCTGGGCTCGGACCATACATGCAGATTGTGAATGTCACAAGGAACTGGATGAGGGAAGATGCTATGTTTTCAGTACAGCATAAATTGCGTCCTCAGCAGATATAATCACTCCATGCACACACACTGATTAATTTCACTAATATTAGCAAGTTCAACAGAGAGGAGACTGTTTGTTATCTAGAGATGCAAGGCTCACAAAAATTTGTTTGGACCAATAGATCTGGTTTGTTGCTGCACAAAAGGTTAAAAAAATAAACAGACAAATGAACCTCTAACTCACTGAGCAGTCGATTTATCATGAGTAGAAATTTTGACCCGATAACTATAATTTCTGGTCACAACATGTGCTGGCAATAAATAACTTTTTGGCGCAATATACTAAGAATCTCTTGCTAAAAAGAGCTTGTCCCAAGGAAGAGTAAAAAGTAACTACTATTTTTGTAGAATATAGGTTACAATGGTTAAGGTGGTCTAAACTTGGTAAATAGGCAATTTGTGAAGTCTCCATAGAAAACTATGGGGACTGCTTTTGAGAATCAAAATAGAGGGGCAACTGCAGATAATAAAATTGCAGGGATACTTAAATAATGTGGCAATAATCCAAAACATAAGATTTCTCAGGATTTACCAGAAAAGTTGTTTTATAAATAGGTTCCTAAACCAGATGAGGTCTCATAATGAAACTGACGGGAGAAGATCAAGACTCGTTTCACGGTTTCGCAGGATAGTCCCTCTGTTCACACCTGAAATCACAATACTTAGTCTACCCTAATTCAGATTCATAATGAAACCAAAATAGCCGTATACGGGGGAACAACCTTCAATATTATAACAGTTTTACTCTAAAATTCATGGACCAGTCAGAGTGCCTATGCTGACCCCTGTCCACTGCCAAAAGCACCTACAGTGGGCATGTGAGCGTCAGAACTCGACCAAGGATCAGTGTAAAAAAGTTTGAGGGATCACGTTTTCTTTTACATCATGTGGAAGGCCGGGTGCATCATTTACCCGGAGAAGAGATGGGATGAAGTTATAATCCCGACAGTTGGAATGCCGGCGCTTAGAATGCCGGCGCCGGAATCCCGACACAGGCATCCCAACAGTAATTACTGGAGTAAGGGGGAGGGGGTTAGGGGTTAGGCACTAGGGGGAGAGTTAGGTTTAGGCACTGGGGGGAGGGTTAGAAATTAGGAGGCAGGGTTAGGTCTAGGCGGCGGGGAGGGAGAGATAGGGTTAGGGTTAAGGAGAAGGGAAGGGTTAGGATATTGACCAACAAGTGTTGGTATCCTAACCCTGTCGGGATGCCGGTGCCGGCATTCTTACCGCCAGGATCCCGAGGGTCGGCATTACGTACCCAACCCGAAGAGATGGCAACAGGATGCACTATAGGAAGGAGGCAAGTTGGCAGAGGCAGTTTAATGTCCTGGGTAACGTTCTACTGGAAAACCTCGGGTCCTAGCATTCATGTGGGTGTTACTTTGACACGTGCCACCTACCTGAACATTGCTGCAGACCAAGTACACCCCTTAATTACAATGGTATTCCCTGATAAAAGTGGCGTTTTTCAGCAAAAAAATTTCAGAAATGCCTTGAGGAACAGGACAAAGAGTTCAAGGTGTAGACTTGAACTCCAAATGAGCATCTGTAGGATGAGCTGGAAAACAGTCCAAGACGTGAAGGCCCTACATTGCAATTTATATGACTTAAAGGCTCTGCTCCTGATGTCTTAGTGCCAGATACCACAGGACAGCTTCAGAGGTCATATGGAGTCCAATCCTCGACAGGTCAGAGCTGTATTGTCGGCAGAAGGGGGTCCTGCACATATTAGGACAGTGTCTTTTCTGCAGTCACAATTATACATCTATACATATGTATAAGGGATTTCTTATACTTGGAAATGGGTATTTCTAGATTAAGCAGCCAGGATCAGATGGTGTACCCTCCTCAACCACAACCTTGGTGATCTGAATAGCTATATCCCAAAACTTTCAAATGCTAGGGGAAATCCAGCCAGATAAGGTAGAAAACTATTTTCAACAGTAACCCACTTTTTGGAGACTGCACCTCAATCCACTATACGAATTTCTTTAAAAAAAAGGAAGGTGGAATATGTATGCATAATGTCTGTAATAAATAGAGTATCCTGGGAAAAATGTTCATTTTTATAATGGTAATTATGCCCTAGCCACACACAAAAAACACAAATAAGAACATATGAATACCACACATAAGGAAGCAGTCAGTGGCAGTTAAAGGAACAGACTGCAGTTACCATCTACCTACCCAGGGCCGATGCAAGGTTTCCTGACACCCTAGGCAAAACGTCAGCCTGCCTACGACCTCCCCACACACACACACGCCTATTATACACTTCCCAGCCAGAAAAGTGAAAGTGCGGCATCTTATACTGTAAGTCCACCCTCCCCACACGCCATTACCCACTTCCCAGCCAGTAAGGTTCACCTTATACAGTAAATCCCCCCACATGCACACACATACACAAATTACCCACTTCCCAGCAAGTAAGGTTAAAGTGCGGCAACAAACACACACACACACACCTTAAACAAATTGAAGTTCTCCACCCCTCCTACAAAGCCAAACACAGCTTGCTTAATATGCTAATGCTACAGGTGCCTTATCTACAGGTGTCCGGACCCAAGAGGAGCAGTGTAGTGCAGTGATGATGCCTGGGAGGGGCTAAGCTGTGCATCGCAGCAGCTTCCTTGGATGATTCAGCCATCTAGGCTACAAGGTCGTTCGGAGCTCCGGTGAGAGCTCTGGCTCACAAAAAAACGGCAGTGCAGCTGCGGCAAAGGATCTGTGGGCACCACTATAGTGACGTGTGACTGACTCTTTGGAGACAGACAGTCCTCCTCCTCATCTCTTAAAAAGGCAGAAAAGGAGCCAAGGGAATGAGAAAGCATGCCAGGGGGCGGGCGTTTTAGTGGTGATTCAGCGCCGCTGACAGATAGCACGGGTGGATGCGGCAGAGAGAGGATACCAAGCACTAGTGTGACCAGTGCACTACTGCTGGTTGTGAGGAGCAGTGGCGTAACTTCATCCCAGGTGCCCGGAGGCAAGATAAATGGTGGTGCCCCCCCCCCCCCCAGTACCTATACCAGCCCCAGCTGCCGCCCCCCTATGCAGTTTCTTTTATACAGTGCCCCCAGTAGTGGTCCCCTTGTGCAGTGCCCTCTGTAGAGGTCTCCCTAAGCAGTGCCCGTCTATGTAGTGCCCCCCAGTAATGGTCCCCCTATGCAGTACCTCCAGTGGTGGTCCCCCTGTAGTGCCCCCAGTAGTAATGCTGCCTGCAGTGCCCCAGTAGTAGTGCTCCCAGTAGTAAGGCTCCTGTAGTAAGCCCCCTGTAGTGCCCCCAGTAGTAAGCCCCCTGTAATGAGCCCCCCGCACGCGCACACATACAAAAAAAACCCCAAAACAATACTTTACCTTAAATCCCGCTCCAGTGCTGCTGCCGTCCGTCCCCGCTCCTCGGAACTATGGGAGTGATGTCATGATGTCACTCCCATAGTGCATTGCGGGACCTGGAAGCCGGAGCTCAGGAGTGAGCTCTGGCTGCCGCTGGCACTGGGAGGAGGGAGAAAAGAAGGAGCAGGCGCCCGCTGGTAACACACTCAGCGGGAGCCCAGCAAATGGAGGGTGGGCTGTACCCACCGTAGTTACGCCACTGGAGGTGGAGCGCTGATCGGCGCTCCTTCTCCATGCAGCTCCTCAGCAGTGCCCGCAACGGCCAGGTAACAATGGAGCCAGGTGCCCCCTTCAGGGCTGGCGTCCGGCGGCAAATGACTCCATTGTCTCTGGGAGTTCCGCCACTGCTGTCTCTCCTTGCAGCACTCACTCCCCCCTTATAGCACACACACTGATTCCCTATCAGCTCACCTCCCCCTCAAAGTTCACTGCCCACCCACTTGCAGAACTTACTGACCCTCCCCAAAGCTTACAACCCCCTCATAGAACACACTGACCCCCTCACAGCCTACCTCCCTCTCATAGAACACTGCCCCCCCCCCCCCCAACAGCTTACTGTTCCCTCTTGCAGCACTCATTGGCTCCTCCCCCTGGCAGCACCAGCACATTTACCTGCAGTGGCGTCCCTTCCTCAGCTTGCACCCGGAGCAGGAACCTGTACTTTGTAGTTTGCACGGCGCCGATAAATAAGGGGCGTGGACTCACGGGTGGGGGCGTGGTCTCGCGACCCGGACCCCCGTTTTTTGCCGGAGGTGCAGGCTACTCCCGGGCCCCTGTAGCAACCGCGCCAACCAGCATCCTCCTTCTCTGTTAGGGCCTGGCCTGGGCATACTGTAATGAGTCAGTCTGATTCATTAGTGTGCATCTGATAATGCCGTAGTGGAGCCGGAGGAGGAGCGCCGCTGATGCTGATCGTCGGCTCCTCTACTACTCGTTAGAACTAAAGCCAGTAGGTTAAATGGCCAGGACCCGAGTGACAATGGAGCCAGGTGCCCCCTTCAGGGCTGGCGCCCGGCGGCAACTGACTCCATTGTCTCCCGGAGTTCCACCACTGGTGAGGAGACTAACAGCGGTGGCCAACACTATGTATTGTTTTGTAAAAAAAGATTCAGCAGCAGACTGCGGCACCCTCCAGTGCCTGCACCCTTAGGCAGCGCCGGCCCTACAACTATCTGTCACCCACTGCAGCTGTTATTATCAATATTCTCTGTAGCTCAGCTTGAATATCAGTGCTAATAGCAACTACTGACAGAAAACATCAGTGTGCTGGTAAACGGCTCAGTGTAAACATATTTCTCTACAGCCAACAACTGCCTGTCATTCACCATGATCTGACTTGTCATTGGCATCTGCCAGTAGTTATGAGTTATGCTGGGTAAACACTGAACCAGGGCCAGGATTAACAGGGGGGGGGGGGTCGGGGGCAAAGGCGGCAAGTAGCCCCGGGCCCCCCTCTCACAATTGGACCCCGTGCACCAGTAGAAAACTTTCTGGATGGGTCCAGCACTGCTGCTGCTGTGTGTTGAGTACTCGTCTATGCACTGTATGCAGTATGCACTGCGAGGGCTGCACAGTGCGCTTCAGTCAAAATGCCTCTTCCTCCTCTGAGCCCTCCCGCTGAGACTCCGCCCCTTTTCCTCCACTCTACCCTGTGTTTAGCTTTGCCATTCCCTAGTCTCCACCCAGTCCTCCTCTTCTCTCTCCCTCGAGTCCCCTGTCTGTGGAAGAGCAGCCCGTTTCTCCCCTACTCCGGAGCTCTACAGTGGCAGTCTGCTAAGACCAGGACACCATGATCTTCCCGCTGAGGTAAGTACAGTGTATGAGAAGGTGTAGGTGTATGTTAATGCAGTTATCTGTGGGGGTAGTGTTAATGGGATGGGATGGGGGGTGCATTAATGTTATGGGGGGTATATTGCTGCCATCTGGGTGGTGGGGTGGGGGTGCAGTAATATTATGGGGGTATATTACTGCCATCTGGGTGATGGGGTGTAGGAATAGTGGGCCTGATTCAGAGGTGGAAGGATCTGCAGTAGCAGCTGCTACAGAGTCTTTCTGCTAATATCACGGTTGGTAGGCATCTTATTGAGACATCCACCAGCCGCAAAAAAAATCTGCCGATGTGCGCATGAAGACGCACCATCAATCGAACATCAACTGCACCATCAGGCATTAGAGCAACCTTATGGTTGCTCAGAATGTCTGCGGCAGTGCCAGTGAAATTGCGTCTTTCAACGCAGTACTGACACCTACACGCCCAACGCCATTTAAGTCCCCGCCCAAGAACACCTATTGAAATTGCATAGATCTCCGTGCAATTCCAACATGCGTCCTCCGGCGGTACCCATAGCTGTGCTCACTGAATCAGGCTCACTATATGGGGTGAGGGGTATAGTAATACCATCTGGGAGCAGATAAGGCAGAACATGCAACCACACACATTATAGTGTAACAAAACATATTTTTATATATATTGTGATAGGATCACTGGTAAAGTGGTCTGTGACAGGGACATTTATCCCAGATTCCTGTCCTATATGTTTAAAATCCCCAGGAGAAAGTCTGCAGTGTAGCAGGCTTGAGTCTCGGCTTTTTGAAAAGCCGGTTTGGGACCTGGGGTTGTGGGTGAGAAGAGAGGGAGGGCTCCACCCACGGCCACTCCAGGTTTTGGTTCTCGCAGCCTGGTAACAGGCTTGTTAGGGTTCCCACCTGAGAGTGGCCAATATAAGCCTAGTATGTTTAGGGCTGAGTGTCTCACCTGGGAGAGCAGGCAGGGAGTTTTCTCAGAGACTTGGAAACCTAACTGTGAGTGTTGTGCTGTGCCTTTGTTGCTGGTGAGGGCATTAGGCCCTGCCAGGTTCTGGTAGTGAGGGAACCACCTGTGAAGTTAGTGCACCGACAGGGCTAGGATTTATGTTTGTGTTTTCTTTATGTTATTTCTGTTTTGCACAATAAAGACTGGCGCCGACCAGCTTGTACTCGAATCCAGTCTGGCGTACTGTTTCCCGGCTGCTGTGTGTAAGGAAGGAGTCCTCTACCCAGGAGAGGGACTCCTAATCTGACTGTGTCACAATATATATATATATATATATATATATATATATGCTCTTTTGACACTCACTGGATCTTTGATATGACTTTATTATTTTTAATTTGCTATTTTTATGTATTATGTGTGCGCTTTTGTTTAGTGATCACCGTGGTTACCATACGGCCGCTTCCGGGTGCACACATGCCTTGGTCTTCCCCCTTCTATGGATGATGCAGATTAGTTCCGCCTTCCGGCGTCACTTCCGGTTTGGCGGATCAGGTCTGTACTGTGTTGGGGGATGTGCCGGGCGGCGTGGGCGGAAGGAGGCGGGCGCGTGATGCCTTGGTGTATGATTAGGTAAGCATGCTGCTTATGTATATAAGCCTGTCTGTCCTCAATGTAGTGGATGCTGCCTCTTGAAAACGGTGTTAACCAAAACAGCTGCCGGGGAATGGCATGAACATATGACTTCCAGACTCATGGTTCAGTAGAGCATGAATATATGTCTGATATGATACATAATGTCCTGACTTTCTGGCTTGCTATGGCAGCTTAATGGCTTTTTATGGCACATTAAATTTTTGACTTTTGCATTTATATTGGAGTGCTGGTTTAATCCTTTTTAGCAACATAAGTGGACCTGTTTCTATTTATACCGCAACCTTGCAGCACCCTACTGTTGTTTTTTTAAGTGTGTGCGGACCCTTGTTTATATATAGAGAGAGAGAGAGAGAGAGAGAGAGAGACTTCATCTGCCTACCTCAGTAATAGGGCGCCCCTATCTGAAGTGCCCCAGGCCCCCCCCCCCATAGCCTTAACCCGGCCCTGCACTGGACAGATATATCTGCAGATCGAGTAAGAGGCAGCATACTGTACAGAGTATTTCTTCTGCCATAATTGTGAGAAATGGACTGTGGCTTTTGACCTGCGCTGTCTGATTGTCTAAAGAGACTCATATACTGATGGTATAAGACACAGTATGATAGTGTGTGGATTACACATAACTTTTTGATGTGCTGGGAAACGAGACTGTGCTAATATGCAAATGGCTTTCACGGCTTCCCACTAAAAAAGGATCCAGCTGATTAACCCTTTTCCACTGATTAGTAGGGTTTAACTCGTTGCTTAAGTGTGCCTGAAGAAGGGATACTAAGGCTGGATACACACCTAAACGTTCAGCAATCGTGCCGATGTTCAGGGCGATTTGCCTTCACCCTGGACATGGCATGATTGCCGGTACACACTTTTTAATGATTGACGGAACAATCACACTTCATATAATATATACAGCCTCACTTGCGATATCGTGTGATTGACTGTGCAGCACGGCCAATCACACGATATTGCATGCAACCGCGGGAGTGCGCAACTTGTGCATACACACTGCACGATTTGTCGTTCCGATTTAGCCAAATCGTGCTGATATCGTCCTGGTGTGTATGCACCCTAATGGAGCATACACACGGTCAGATTTGTCAGATGAACGATTTGAACGATTTTACCAAAGTTTTGAACGATTTGAACGATTGAACGATTTTTGACTGCATTAAAATGAATGGAATCGTCCAAGTAATGGTGCATACACACGATCAGATTTTTCCTTCAGATATGAACGATAACGATTTAAAAATCGTTCAGTCGTTCATATCTGAAGGAAAATCGTTCATATCTGACATGCCTGAACGATGGACGATCAACGATGCGCGTTCCCGTTTGTCAGATAACGATATCTGACATCTGATGGGTTTGCAGTCAGACTTGGACGATTCCATTCATTTTAATGCAGTCAAAAATCGTTCAATCGTTCAAATCGTTCAAAACTTTGGTAAAATCGTTCAAATCGTTCATCTGACAAATCTGACAAATCTGACCGTGTGTACGCTCCATAAGTCTGCAAACACATCAGATGTCAGATATCGTTATCTGACAAACGGGAACGCGCATCGTTCATCGTCCATCTTTCAGGCATGTCAGATATGTCAGATTTTCCTTCAGATATGAACGACTGAACGATTTTTAAATAGTTATCGTTCAGATCTGAAGGAAAAATCTGACCATATAAAAAAATCAAAAGGATGTGGAATAGGAGACTCCAGTTTATCAATATTGTGATCATCTAGGTGGCAGTGTTACCATTTGAAAAGCATTTCCCTTGTGTACCTGTAAATAGTCAAGCAACATGGCAGCCGCCAATCATTTAAATATACATTAATGTATGACAGTACATGTACATAAACAATAAAACAACTGTTCCTGTCTGATCTGACTGGAAAAAAGGAGTATGGGACGGTTGTGTAACAGAGATGCCTGTATGTGAACAGTGATCACAACAGTACAGTATGTTTTGTTGTCATATTCAGCAAATACACAAACACTCCCTAGTTGCTGTTTAATGAAAGTCTGACCCTCGCCGTCCTTCCGTAGTGCCACAAAACAGGATGATTAACTCGGTGGTAGGAGAACAATTTAAACCTGTTTACCATGGAAACCGTGAGGTAACCAAGGAAACGGCTTATGCAGAATTGACAAATTTTTTGCTGTGTAATTCTCATACTGGATCTTTCCCCTCAATGGTGAGGAGGAAACAAAACGTCCATCTATCTATCTGCGATTCAGCACATCACACAGAATAAAACATTTCTTTAAAAATGCCTTTTATTATGGTAATGTAAATCTGAAAGAACATATACATAGAGAAAACACATATTGTCATCACATTTTTTTAATATTAGGTGTTGTATAGCCCAAAATGTTATCTCTACAGTATATAAGGAAACACAGCAGTAATAATGTATGCATTGTGAAGTGATATAAATGCCAATAATGGTGCGAGGGTACAGCGATCACTGCTGACTTCTAAAGCTGGGTACACACTAAACAATGTGTGTACCTTGCGATGCGATGAACAACTGGAGGGGCGACATAGCGGGCTGCCGGTACACATTAGACGATCCGCTGTCCGACCACATAATATTTCGGAACCAGCCGCATTCCGCTGCATGGGGTTGTTAGGAGACCAAATGGGAGCGTGCACGTTCCGACACGTGCGTACACATTAGATGATTTTGACGATATGTTGGCCCGATCCAGCAAAATATCGTCTAACGTGTACCCACCTTAAGACATGTCAACACCTCCATACTACACCAAGTTTGGTCAAATTATTGTGCTGCAATACTATATACATTGATAACTATTCTTTATTTCCCTCCTCTTTAAAGGGCCTATTCATCATTAAATAATTATCACCAGTGATAATTATGTTTTGAACATGCTGCAAGATCAAAAAACCTTTTGGAGGCATTCATCATGCCTCATTACCTAAACTATCACTTCCAAAAAGACACGATTTCTGCGGAGGACACGTTTCTCCAGCGGCTCCAGACTTCTTACACTCTTCACACTGCACATACCCAGCATGAAGACAGGCTGCGAAGATTCTCGGAATACCGAAGCAGCAGGGAAAAAGTGTCAGAACCGGATGGAGAGCCAACAATCACCAATGGGTGGAGCTGGCAGCCAGAACACAGTAGGGAGGGATCTGAACAGATCCCTCTGCTGCACAAGTTGCCATGTAAACGGCAGCTTCTGAACACATTTGGGGGCTTTATGCCATATCAGTATGGCATACAGGGCCTGATTCAGACCCGGACGCTATCCGCAGTGCGCTCGCTACTGCCAATGGTTGCTAATCAGCGCATGCATATGTATCGCAGTGCGCGCGCAAACTACACAGTGCATTCACAGATCCCTCACTCGTACAGCAAAGTCAGCCCAGCAGAGTGAGTGACAGGAGAGGCTGTTTGTGGGTGGTAACAGGAGCAGTCCAATAAAAACGGGGGAGTGGAGGTGCGAACTCAGGCGTGTTTCAACGCCGTTTTAGAAGCGTGCATAATTAACAGGCTGCGTCATAGTACACGTCACCAGCCATTTTTTCACTCCGTTTTCCGCGCAATGCTTGCGGTAGAAAAAAAGCTACCACAAGCACTGCGTTCACATCCAATAGTGGTCGATGTACCAGTGTTTTCACAAACTTCCAGATGGCGCGGGGCAGTGGGCGTCTCTGCATTCGCTAAGGTGAGTCTGCATACACAAAGTGAACGCTCGTACAGGTAAGATGGGCGTGCTTATGCATTGGCAAGCGATCGCTCCCCGCCTCTTCACTTTCAAATATTTGCATACGCATCGAGCGAGCGTATGCTCATAGCGACCGGGTCTGAATCAGGCCCACAGTAACACCACCAAGTTCAGAAAAAATGCTTTTTCAGAACTTGATGAATTACATAATTTCTACATCCAAATACTAAAGTATGGGTGACTGTGGAAATTCTCGTGGGACAATTATAACCAGGAGATAGAAGTGATATCTCCTGCGTTACACAGTTGATGAGTAGCCCTGAAAAGTAATTTCTACAAAAGTAGGTGAAAATTTTAATTGTAATCTCTCATTCAGCATGCGAAGTGCTATGATGCAGCGGCCGCAGCTTTTTTCCACGCCAAGTTCAGTGTACAGACTCAGTTGCCCACAGATATATAAGTGTTGCATATTAAATTAATCAGCAGAGTCTCCAGGTGCGTTCTGGTTGTATCGCATTGCCACTTAGACGCATTTTTGGCAAAAAGTGATGCTCGATGTTAGCAGAGCTGCATGGGACCTGGCTGCTCACTCACGCAAGCAATACTGCAATGCATGACGTACTGAGGCTAGATGAGCAAGGACACATCTGTATTTGCTTATGGTAGTCCCAGGGAGTGAAAACTTCTCCCCCTGGAACTGCCTGTCTGAAGTATGATCAGGAGAAAGTTGTTTCTATGGGAAGCCACTTCTGTTTTTATTATCGCAGTCACAGGAAGAATGTAGGAACCACTGCTGTAACGTGGTGGGGGACTGGGCACTCACAGGGGAGGGGTGGATTTTACTAGGGGGGTTGCAGCCCTGAAGTCCCTTGGTAAAATCTACCACTGGTTGTCACTGTGGCGACCCCGCTCTGCACTACTAAGCAAGCCCAAGGGCCTGCTGCATGCGTTGAACTGGAAGGTCAATTTCAGCTTCCACTTTCACTACTAGTATGAAAAAATATATACATTCACAGAGCTTTATTTTATTTGTTTAATAAAATCTATTTTACTATATATATATCTGTTGAGCACCCTGATGAAAATGCAACTGATAAAGCATTGAAGCTTAGGTATTTCTTCCGAGTGCCGCCTTCACAGTTTCCATAATATTTTATATATATATATATATATATATATATCACACACACACACACATATATATATATATATATATATATATATATATATATATAGGGGTGAGCGGGTTCGGATTTCTGAAATCCGAACCCCCCCGAGCCCCCCCGATCCGAGTCCGATCCGAGTCAGGCTCGACTTTTCCCGCCTGACTCGGATCTGAAATCGAGGCAAAACGTCATCATCCCGCCTTCCGAGTCTCGCGGGTTTTGGATCCTATATAAGGTACCCGCGTCGGCGCCATTTTCTCACTCGGCTGTGGACAGTGAAGAGGGAGGGTGGGAGTTAGTGCTGTGTAGTGTAGTGTAGTGTAGTGCTGCTGTTGTCCACTACTTCAAAGTCCATAGGGGCTGGCTGTGTTGTGCTGTGCTGCTGTTGTTAATAGGGGCTGTGTCCACTACTTCAAAGTCCATAGGGGCTGGCTGGACTGTGTTGTGCAGTCAGTTCTCCATAGGGGCTGTGTCCACTCCAAAGTCCTGTGCAGTGTCCCAGTCCTAAAGGGGTGCTGTAGTGTTGTCCAGGGGGTGCTCTGTCCATCAGGGGTGCTCCCCCCAAGTGCTAAAAAAATAATATATTTTCTGTGTTTGTGAATTGTGTGCGCAGTAGCCGCACGTGCATCAACAAAGTAGTGCCAAGCGTGCGCCTGTGTCATAAGTAAAGGGCCGGCTGGCTTGACCGTTAAAGGGTGCTGTAACCCCCGAAAGTACACTCCAGTCCAAACCAAAAAAAAATTATTTTCTGTGTTTGTGAATTGTGTGCGCAGTAGCCGCACGTGCATCAACAAAGTAGTGCCAAGCGTGCGCCTGTGTCATAAGTAAAGGGCCGGCTGGCTTGACCGTTAAGGGTGCTGTAACCCCCGAAAGTACACTCCAGTCCAAACCTAAAAAAAAATTATTTTCTGTGTTTGTGAATTGTGTGCGCAGTAGCCGCACGTGCATCAACAAAGTAGTGCCAAGCGTGCGCCTGTGTCATAAGTAAAGGGCCGGCTGGCTTGACCGTTAAGGGTGCTGTAACCCCCGAAAGTACACTCCAGTCCAAACCTAAAAAAAAATTATTTTCTGTGTTTGTGAATTGTGTGCGCAGTAGCCGCACGTGCATCAAAGTAGTGCCAAGCGTGCGCCTGTGTCATAAGTAAAGGGCCGGCTGGCTTGACCGTTAAAGGGTGCTGTAACCCCCGAAAGTACACTCCAGTCCAAACCAAAAAAAAATTATTTTCTGTGTTTGTGAATTGTGTGCGCAGTAGCCGCACGTGCATCAACAAAGTAGTGCCAAGCGTGCGCCTGTGTCATAAGTAAAGGGCCGGCTGGCTTGACCGTTAAAGGGTGCTGTAACCCCCGAAAGTACACTCCAGTCCAAACCTAAAAAAAAAATTATTTTCTGTGTTTGTGAATTGTGTGCGCAGTAGCCGCACGTGCATCAACAAAGTAGTGCCAAGCGTGCGCCTGTGTCATAAGTAAAGGGCCGGCTGGCTTGACCGTTAAAGGGTGCTGTAACCCCCGAAAGTACACTCCAGTCCAAACCAAAAAAAAATTATTTTCTGTGTTTGTGAATTGTGTGCGCAGTAGCCGCACGTGCATCAACAAAGTAGTGCCAAGCGTGCGCCTGTGTCATAAGTAAAGGGCCGGCTGGCTTGACCGTTAAAGGGTGCTGTAACCCCCGAAAGTACACTCCAGTCCAAACCAAAAAAAAATTATTTTCTGTGTTTGTGAATTGTGTGCGCAGTAGCCGCACGTGCATCAACAAAGTAGTGCCAAGCGTGCGCCTGTGTCATAAGTAAAGGGCCGGCTGGCTTGACCGTTAAGGGTGCTGTAACCCCCGAAAGTACACTCCAGTCCAAACCTAAAAAAAAATTATTTTCTGTGTTTGTGAATTGTGTGCGCAGTAGCCGCACGTGCATCAACAAAGTAGTGCCAAGCGTGCGCCTGTGTCATAAGTAAAGGGCCGGCTGGCTTGACCGTTAAAGGGTGCTGTAACCCCCGAAAGTACACTCCAGTCCAAACCAAAAAAAAATTATTTTCTGTGTTTGTGAATTGTGTGCGCAGTAGCCGCACGTGCATCAACAAAGTAGTGCCAAGCGTGCGCCTGTGTCATAAGTAAAGGGCCGGCTGGCTTGACCGTTAAAGGGTGCTGTAACCCCCGAAAGTACACTCCAGTCCAAACCAAAAAAAAATTATTTTCTGTGTTTGTGAATTGTGTGCGCAGTAGCCGCACGTGCATCAACAAAGTAGTGCCAAGCGTGCGCCTGTGTCATAAGTAAAGGGCCGGCTGGCTTGACCGTTAAAGGGTGCTGTAACCCCCGAAAGTACACTCCAGTCCAAACCAAAAAAAAATTATTTTCTGTGTTTGTGAATTGTGTGCGCAGTAGCCGCACGTGCATCAACAAAGTAGTGCCAAGCGTGCGCCTGTGTCATAAGTAAAGGGCCGGCTGGCTTGACCGTTAAGGGTGCTGTAACCCCCGAAAGTACACTCCAGTCCAAACCTAAAAAAAAATTATTTTCTGTGTTTGTGAATTGTGTGCGCAGTAGCCGCACGTGCATCAACAAAGTAGTGCCAAGCGTGCGCCTGTGTCATAAGTAAAGGGCCGGCTGGCTTGACCGTTAAAGGGTGCTGTAACCCCCGAAAGTACACTCCAGTCCAAACCAAAAAAAAATTATTTTCTGTGTTTGTGAATTGTGTGCGCAGTAGCCGCACGTGCATCAACAAAGTAGTGCCAAGCGTGCGCCTGTGTCATAAGTAAAGGGCCGGCTGGCTTGACCGTTAAGGGTGCTGTAACCCCCGAAAGTACACTCCAGTCCAAACCTAAAAAAAAATTATTTTCTGTGTTTGTGAATTGTGTGCGCAGTAGCCGCACGTGCATCAACAAAGTAGTGCCAAGCGTGCGCCTGTGTCATAAGTAAAGGGCCGGCTGGCTTGACCGTTAAAGGGTGCTGTAACCCCCGAAAGTACACTCCAGTCCAAACCAAAAAAAAATTATTTTCTGTGTTTGTGAATTGTGTGCGCAGTAGCCGCACGTGCATCAACAAAGTAGTGCCAAGCGTGCGCCTGTGTCATAAGTAAAGGGCCGGCTGGCTTGACCGTTAAAGGGTGCTGTAACCCCCGAAAGTACACTCCAGTCCAAACCAAAAAAAAATTATTTTCTGTGTTTGTGAATTGTGTGCACAGTAGCCGCACGTGCATCAACAAAGTAGTGCCAAGCGTGCGCCTGTGTCATAAGTAAAGGGCCGGCTGGCTTGACCGTTAAGGGTGCTGTAACCCCCGAAAGTACACTCCAGTCCAAACCAAAAAAAAAATTATTTTCTGTGTTTGTGAATTGTGTGCGCAGTAGCCGCACGTGCATCAACAAAGTAGTGCCAAGCGTGCGCCTGTGTCATAAGTAAAGGGCCGGCTGGCTTGACCGTTAAGGGTGCTGTAACCCCCGAAAGTACACTCCAGTCCAAACCTAAAAAAAAATTATTTTCTGTGTTTGTGAATTGTGTGCGCAGTAGCCGCACGTGCATCAACAAAGTAGTGCCAAGCGTGCGCCTGTGTCATAAGTAAAGGGCCGGCTGGCTTGACCGTTAAAGGGTGCTGTAACCCCCAAAGTACACTCCAGTCCAAACCAAAAAAAAAATTATTTTCTGGGTTTAGCCGCACGTATATATCAAATCGATATAACATAAATGGAGGACCAAACTTTCTCCGATAAAAATAAAATAGAGAAAGATCAAGAACCACTTCCTCCTAGTGCTGAAGCTGCTGCCACTAGTCATGACATAGACGATAACATGCCATCAACGTCGTCTGCCAAGGCCGATGCCCAATGTCATAGTAGAGGGCACATACAATCCCAAATGGCAAAGTTCAGGAAAATGACCTTGAAAAAGACATTTAAATCAGCTGAAGAGAAACGTAAACTTGCCAATATGCCATTTACGACACGGAGTGGCAAGGAACGGCTAAGGTCGATCCCTAGTATGTTCATGACTAGTGGTTCAGCTTCACATGACGATGGAAGCCCTCCTCCCACTAAAAAAATCAAAAGAGTTAAGCTGGCAAAAGCACAGCGAAGAACTGTGCTTTCTAAGAAGATATCACAAATCCCCAAGGAGAGTCCAAGTGTGGTGGTGGTTGCGATGCCTGACCTTCCCAGCACTGGACGGGAAGAGGTGGCTCTTTCCACCATTTGCACGCCCCCTGCAAGTGCTGAAAGGAGCACCCACAGTCCACTTGCTGATATGCAAATTGAAGATGTCACTGTTGAAGTACAACAGGATGAGGATACTGGTGTAGCTGGCGCTGAGGAGGAAGTTGGCGAGGAGGATTCTGATGGTGATGTGGTTTGTTTAAATCAGGCTCCGGGGGAGACAGTTGTTGTCCGTGGGATGAAAAAGCCCATCACGGTCATGCCTGGGCAGAAGACCAAACATTCCACCTCTTTGGTCTGGCAATATTTCTATCCAAATCCGGACAACAACTGTCTTGCCATATGTACCATATGTAAAGGTGAAATAAGTAGGGGTAGGGACGTCAACCACCTAGGAACATCCTCCCTTATACGGCACCTGCAGCGCGTTCATAAAAAGTTACTGTCAAGTTCAGAAACTTTGGCTAAGACCGTAAGCAGTCCAGGGACACCTAAATCCCGTTGTCCTGTTGTACCAAGCGCCTGCAAACCACACCGTCAACTCCCTCCTCGTCAATTTCCTCCTTAGTCAGGATCGGAAGTAGTCCTGCAGGCCATGTCACTGGCATGACTGACTCTCCTATCCGGGATTCCTCTGGAGGATCCTGCATTGCTACGCCTACTGCTGCCGCTGCTGCTGTTGCTGCTGCTGGGAGTCGTTCATCATCCCAGAGAGGAAGTAGGAACACCACTACTTTTACTAAACAATTGACCCTCCAACAGTCCTTAGCGAGGAGGATGAAGTACGACAGCAGTCATCCTGAAGCAAAACGTATAACTGAGGCCTTGACTGCTATGTTGGTGTTAGACGTGCGTCCGGTATCCGCCATTAGTGCAGTGGGATTTAGACAATTGATGGAGGTAGTGTGTCCCCGGTTCCAAATCCCGTCTAGATTCCACTTCACTAGGCAGGCGATACCGAGACTGTACAGAAACGTCAGAAAAAGTGTCCTCAGTGTCCTGAAAAATGCCGTTGTACACAATGTCCACTTAACCACGGACATGTGGACAAGTGGAACAGGGCAGACTAAGGACTATATGACTGTGACAGCCCACTGGGTAGATGTATCACCTTACGCAGCAACAGCAGCAGCGTCACCAGTAGCAGCATCTCAGAAACGCCAGCTCGTTACAAGGCAGGCTACGCTGTGTATCACCGGTTTCAGTAAGAGGCACACCGCCGACAACCTCTTAGAGAAACTGAGGGAAATCATCGCCCAGTGGCTTACCCCACTTAGACTCTCCTGGGGATTTGTGATATCTGACAACGCCACCAATATTGTGCGGGGCATTACATCTGGGCAAATTCCAGCACGTCCCATGTTTTGCTCACACAATAAACTTGGTGGTGCAGAATTTTCTGAAAAGCGACAGGGGCGTGCAGGAGACGCTTTGGGTGGCCCGAAAAATTTCTGGCCACTTTCGCCATTCAGCGACTGCGTGCCGAAGACTGGAGCGCCAGCAAACACTCTTGAACCTGCCCCGCCATCACCTGAAGCAAGAGGTTGTGACGCGGTGGAACTCAACCCTCTATATGCTTCAGAGGATGGAGGAGCAGCAAAAGGCCATACAAGCCTATACATCCACCTATGACATAGGCAAAGGAGGGGGTATGCACCTGACTCAAGCGCAGTGGAGAATGATTTCCGTGTTGTGCAAGGTTCTTCAGCCCTTCGAACTTGCCACACGTGAAGTCAGTTCAGACACTGCCAGCTTGAGTCAGGTCATTCCCCTCATCAGGCTTTTGCAGAAGCAGCTGGAGAAAGTGAAGGAGGAGCTAAGACGGAGCGATTCCGCTCGGCATGTGGGACTTGTGGATGAAGCCCTTCATTCGCTTTGCCAGGATTCCAGGGTGGTCAATCTGTTGAAATCAGACCACTACATTTTGGCCACCGTGCTCGATCCTAGGTTTAAAGCCTATGTGGTGTCTCTCTTTCCGGCCGACACAAGCCTGCAGAGGTGCAAAGACCTGCTGGTGAACACACTGTCAGCTGAAGCGGAACGTGACACGTCAACGGCTCCTTCTTCATTTTCTCCCGCAACTGGGGCTGCCAGGAAAAAACTTAGGTATCCTAAGCAACCCGCTGGCGGTGATGCAGGGCAGGCAGGACCAAGTTTGGACATCTGGTCCGGACTGAAGGACCTGGCAACAATTTCTGACATGTCTACTGTCACTGCATATGATACTGTCACCATTGACAGAATGGTGGAGGATTACATCGGTGACAGCATCCAAGTAGGCATGTCAGACAGTCCATACCTGTACTGGCAGGAAAAAGAGGCAATTTGGAGGCCCCTGTACAAACTGGCTCTATTTTACCTGAGTTGCCCCCCCTCCAGTGTGTACTCCGAAAGAGTGTTTAGTGCAGCCGGGAACCTTGTCAGCGAAAGGCGTAGGAGGTTGCTTCCACAGAATGTGGAGAAGATGATGTTCATCAAAATGAATTATCAGCTCTTCCAGGGAGACCAGCCTCCAGAACGTACAGAGGGACCTGTGGTGGTGGATTCAAGTGGGGACGAGTTAATACTTTGTGAGGATGAGGATGTACACACTGAAGAGGGTGAGGAATCGGTGGATGAGGAGGATGAGGATGACATCTTGCCTCCGTAGAGCCAGTTTGTGCAGGGACACATTAATTGCCAGCTTGTTTTGTGGGGGCCCAAACGAACCAATCATTTCAGCCACAGTTGTGTGGCAGACCCTGGCGCTGAAATGATTGATTTGTTAAAGTGTGCATGTCCTGTTTATACAACATAAGGGTGGGTGGGAGGGCCCAAGGACAATTCCATCTTGCACCTCTTTTTTTCTTTGCATTATGTACAGTTTGGGGCCTAGTTTTTCTAACTGCCATCCTGTCTGCCACTGCAGTGTCACTCCTAGATGGGTCACGTGTTTGTGCCGCCCACTTCGTGTCGCTTAGCATAGTCATCCAGCTACCTCGGTGCAACCTTTTGGACATAAAAACACTATTGTGAGGTGTGAGGTGTTCAGAATAGACTGGAAATGAGTGGAAATTAAGGTTATTGAGGTTAATAATAGCATAGGAGCAGAAAAACCTACAAATTCTGTGATTTTAGCTGTTTTTATGCTTTTTTTCAAAAAAATACAGATCCAAAACACAAAACCCAGAACCCAAAACACGGAAGGGTGGTTTTGGCAAAACCAATCCAGATCCAAAACACGAAGAAAGATCCAGATCCAAAACCAAAACACGAAAAGTGGCCGGTGCACACCCCTAATATATATATATATATATATATATATATATATATATATATATATATATATATATATATATATATATATATATATATAGTGTGTGTGTATATGAAATTTCGCCCAGCACACCACCCATTCATAGATGTTTTTAATCAGAGCAACATAGTTCTAATCAATATGACTTGTATAAAAGAGGCACAAAGTATGATCTCACTTTAAAATGACCAATTGTTAGTGTAGGTTCGCACCTGAAAGAGCCCACCTTGCCATGGTAGATCGGCTTCCACAATTTGATCAAAATGTGCACTCAGGGGCGATTCAATTGTTTGGGCGACTTGATAATCAATTATAGTGCTTGCAGGGCCGGCCGGCCCATTATGCCAGGTACGCAGTCGCGTACGGCGCTAAGTTAGAAGGGCGGCAGAGTCCAGCCACTGTCCCCCAAAGATGCCGGAAATTAATTACAATGAGTCACACTGACTCCTTTTATGCCGCTGCAAAGCTAGCCACAGCCGCTGCCTGAACGGCTGTGGCTGGCTGCGCAGCGGCATAAGAGGAGTCAGTGTAACTCATTGTAATTCACACTGGCCCACAAGTTCATTAATGACAGGCCAGGGACGGCCGAAGGGAGAGGAGTGGCCACTCTCTTCTCCTCCCCTCAGCTCCTCCCCTCCAGAGTGACAGCTAACAGGAGTCTTTGCCCGGCTGGAGGGGGAGGAGGGGCCTCGCTCTCCCCTCTCCTAAGCTCCTCCCCTCTATCCCCAGCTTCCTCTCTCCCTGTGCTACTGCTTGGACTCCGGAGATCTGACGTCACGATCTCCGTCCCCGGCGTTTAGTGAGTACTCCAGGGCTAGGAAGGGGAAGAGCCATCCACGCGCTGCAGTTCTGGAGCCAGGTAAGTCAATTTAATTACTTTCTATTTGTCATCCAATGGCTGTCACCCTGTCACCCTCTACCTGTCACCTAATGCTATTACCCTCTCCCTGTCGTCACCCTCTCCCTGTCACCTAGTGCTGTCACCCTCTCCCTGTCGTCACCCTCTCCCTGTCACCTATTGCTGTCACCCTCTCCCTGTCACCTAATGCTGTCACCCCTCTCCCTGTCACCTAGTGCTGTCATCCTCTCCCTGTCGTCACCCTCTCCCTGTCACCTAATGCTGTTACCCTCTCCCTGTCACCTATTGCCGTCACCCTCTCCCTGTCACCTAGTGCTGTCACCCTCTCCCTGCCGTCACCCTCTCCCTGTCACCTAGTGCTGTCACCCTCTCCCTGTCACCTAGTGCTGTCACCCTCTCCCTGTCACCTAATGCTGTCACCCTCTCCCTGTCGTCACCCTCTCCTTGTCACCCTCTCCCTGTCACCGAATGCTGTCACCCTCTCCGTCACCTAGTGCTGTCATCCTCTCCCTGTCGTCACCCTCTCCCTGTCACCTAATGCTGTTACCCTCTCCCTGTCACCTATTGCTGTCACCCTCTCCCTGTCACCTAATGCTGTCACCCTCTCCCTGTCGTCACCCTCTCCCTGTCACCTATTGCTGTCACCCTCTCCCTGTCACCTAATGCTGTCACCCTCTCCCTGTCGTCACCTAGTGCTGTCACCCTCTCCCTGTCACATAGTGCTGTCACCCTCTACCTGACACCTAATGCTGTCACCCTCTCCCTGTCGTCACCCTCTCCTTGTCACCCTTTCCCTGTCGTCACCCTCTCCCTGTCACCGAATGCTGTCACCCTCTCCGTCAAATAGTGCTGTCACCCTCTCAGTCACCCTCTCCCTGTCACCTAATGCTGTCACCCTCTCCCTGTCACCTAGTGCTGTCACCCTCTCCCTGTCGTCACCTAGTGCTGTCACCCTCTCCCTGTCACCTAGTGCTGTCACCCTCTCCCTGTCACCTATTGCTGTCACCCTCTCCCTGTCATCTAGTGCTGTCATCCTCTCCCTGTCACCCTCTCCCTGTCACCTAGTGCTGTCACCATCTCCCTGTCATCATCCTCTCCCTGTCACCTATTGCAGTCACCCTCTCCCTGTCACCTATTGCAGTCACCCTCTCCCTGTCACCTATTGCAGTCACCCTCTCCCTGTCACCTATTGCAGTCACCCTCTCCCTGTCACCTATTGCAGTCACCCTCTCCCTGTCACCTATTGCAGTCACCCTCTCCCTGTCACCTATTGCAGTCACCCTCTCCCTGTCACCTAGTGCTGTCACCCTCTCCCTGCCGTCACCCTTTCCCTGTCACCTAGTGCTGTCACCCTCTCCCTGTCACCCTCTCCCTGTCACCTAATTCTGTCACCCTCTCCCTGTCACCTATTGCTGTCACCCTCTCCCTGTCACCTAATGCTGTCACCCTCTCCCTGTCACCTAGTGCTGTCACCATCTCCCTGTCATCATCCCCTCCCTGTCACCTAAAGCTGTCACCCTCTCCCTGTCACCTATTGCTGTCACCCTCTCCCTGTCACCTAGTGCTGTCACCCTCTCCCTGCCGTCACCCTCTCCCTGTCACCTAGTCCTGTCACCCTCTCCCTGTCACCCTCTCCCTGTCACCTAATTCTGTCACTCTCTCCCTGTCACCTAGTGCTGTCATCCTCTCCCTGTCGTCACCCTCTCCCTGTCACCTAATGCTGTCACCCTCTCCCTGTCACCTATTGCTGTCACCCTCTCCCTGTCACCTAATGCTGTCACCCTCTCCCTGTCACCTATTGCTGTCACCCTCTCCCTGTCACCCTTTCCCTGTCACCCTCTCCCTGTCACCCTCTCCCTGTCACCTATTTGCTGTCACCCTCTCCCTGTCATCTAGTGTTGTCACCCTCTCCCTGTCGTCACCCTCTCCCTGTCACATAGTGCTGTCACCCTCTCCCTGTCGTCACCCTCTCCCTGTCACATAGTGCTGTCACCCTCTCCCTGTCATCACCCTCTCCCTGTCACATAGTGCTGTCACCCTCTCCCTGTCACCTAGTGCTGTCACCCTCTCCGTCACCTAATGCTGTCACCCTCTCCCTGTCGTCACCCTCTCCCTGTCATCTAGTGCTATCACCCTCTCCCTGTCGTCACCCTCTCCCTGTCACCTAATGCTGTCACCCTCTCCCTGTCACCTAGTGCTGTCACCCTCTCCCTGTCGTCACCTATTGCTGTCACCCTCTCCCTGTCGTCACCTATTGCTGTCACCCTCTCCCTGTCACCTAGTGCTGTCACCCTCTCCCTGCCACCTAACGCTGTCACCCTCTCCCTGTCACCTATTGCTGTCACCCTCTCCCTGTCACCTATTGCTGTCACCCTCTCCCTGTCACCTAATTCTGTCACCCTCTCCCTGTCACCTAGTGCTGTCACCCTCTCCCTGTCACCCTTTCCCTGTCACCTATTGCTGTCACCCTCTCCCTGTCACCCTCTCCCTGTCACCTAGTGCTGTCACCCTCTCCCTGTCGTCACCCTCTCCCTGTCACCTATTGCTGTCACCCTCTCCCTGTCATCTAGTGCTGTCACCCTCTCCCTGTCACCTAACGCTGTCACCCTCTCCCTGTCACCTAACGCTGTCACCCTCTCCCTGTCACCTATTGCTGTCACCCTCTCCCTGTCACCCTCTCCCTGTCACCTAATGCTGTCACCCTGTCACCTAGTGCTGTCACCCTCTCCCTGTCACCTAGAGCTGTCACCCTCTCCCTGTCGTCACCCTCTCCCTGTCACCTAGTGCTGTCACCCTCTCCCTGTCACCTAGTGCTGTCACCCTCTCCGTCACCTAATGCTGTCACCCTCTCCCTGTCGTCACCCTCTCCCTGTCACCTAGTGCTATCACCCTCTCCCTGTCGTCACCCTCTCCCTGTCACCTAATGCTGTCACCCTCTCCCTGTCACCCTCTCCCTGTCACCTAGTGCTGTCACCCTCTCCCTGTCGTCACCTATTGCTGTCACCCTCTCCCTGTCACATAATGCTGTTACCCTCTCCCTGTCACCCTCTCCCTGTCACCTAGTGCTGTCACCCTCTCCCTGTCGTCACCCTCTCCCTGTCACCTAATGCTGTCACCATCTCCCTGTCACCCTCTCCCTGTCGTCACCCTCTCCCTGTCACATAGTGCTGTCACCCTCTCCCTGTCATCACCCTCTCCCTGTCACATAGTGCTGTCACCCTCTCCCTGTCACCTAGTGCTGTCACCCTCTCCGTCACCTAATGCTGTCACCCTCTCCCTGTCGTCACCCTCTCCCTGTCATCTAGTGCTATCACCTTCTCCCTGTCGTCACCCTCTCCCTGTCACCTAATGCTGTCACCCTCTCCCTGTCACCTAGTGCTGTCACCCTCTCCCTGTCGTCACCTTCTCCCTGTCACCTAATGCTGTCACCTTCTCCCTGTCATCACCCTCTCCTTGTCACCTAATGCTGTCACCCTCTCCCTGTCACCTAATGCTGTCACCCTCTCCCTGTCACCTAATGCTGTCACCATCCTCTCCCTGTCACCTAATGCTGTCACCCTCTCCCTGTCACCAATTGCTGTCACACTCTCCCTGTCACCTAGTGCTGTCACCCTCTCCCTGTCACCCTCTCCCTGTCACCCTCTCCCTGTCCCTGTCGTCACCTAGTGCTGTCACCCTCTCCCTGTCACATAGTGCTGTCACCCTCTCCCTGTCGTCACCCTCTCCCTGTCACCTAATGCTGTCACCCTCTCCCTGTCACCTATTGCTGTCACCCTCTCCCTGTCATCACCCTCTCCCTGTCACCTATTGCTGTCACCCTCTCCCTGTCACCTAGTGCTGTCACCCTCTCCCTGCCGTCACCCTCTCCCTGTCACCTAGTGCTGTCACCCTCTCCCTGCCACCTAACGCTGTCACCCTCTCCCTGTCACCTATTGCTGTCACCCTCTCCCTGTCACCTAATTCTGTCACCCTCTCCCTGTCACCCTCTCCCTGTCACCTAATGCTGTCACCCTCTCCCTGTCACCTATTGCTGTCACCATCTCCCTGTCACCTAGTGCTGTCACCCTCTCCCTGTCACCTAGTGCTGTCACCCTCTCCCTGTCACCTAATGCTGTCACCCTCTCCCTGTCGTCACCCTCTCCCTGTCACCTATTGCTGTCACCCTCTCCCTGTCACCTAACGCTGTCACCCTCTCCCTGTCACCTAATGCTGTCACCCTCTCCCTGTCACCCTCTCCCTGTCACCTAACGCTGTCACCCTCTCCCTGTCACCTATTGCTGTCACCCTCTCCCTGTCACCTAACGCTGTCACCCTGTCACCTAATGCTGTCACCCTCTCCCTGTCGTCACCCTCTCCCTGTCACCTAGTGCTATCACCCTCTCCCTGTCGTCACCCTCTCCCCGTCACCCTCTCCCTGTCACCTAGTGCTGTCACCCTCTCCCTGTCACCTATTGCTGTCACCCTCTCCCTGTCGTCACCTTCTCCCTGTCACCTAATGCTGTCACCCTCTCCCTGTCGTCACCCTCTCCTTGTCACCTAATGCTGTCACCCTCTCCCTGTCACCTAATGCTGTGACCCTCTCCCTGTCACCTAATTTTGTCACCCTCTCCGTCACCTAGTGCTGTCACCATTCTCTCCCTGTCACCTAATGCTGTCACCCTCTCCCTGTCACCTAATGCTGTCACCCTCTCCCTGTCACCTAGTGCTGTCACCCTCTCCCTGTCACCTAGTGCTGTCACCCTCTCCCTTCCGTCACCCTCTCCCTGTCATCTAGTGCTGTCACCCTCTCCCTGTCACCCTCTCCCTGTCACCCTCTCCCTGTCACCTATTGCTGTCACCCTCTCCCTGTCACCTAATTCTGTCACCCTCTCCCTGTCACCTAATTCTGTCACCCTCTCCCTGTCACCTAATTCTGTCACCCTCTCCCTGTCACCCTTTCCCTGTCACCTATTGCTGTCACCCTCTCCCTGTCACCTAGTGCTGTCACCCTCTCCCTGTCACCTAATGCTGTCACCCTCTCCCTGTCGTCACCCTCTCCCTGTCACCTCATGCTGTCACCCTCTCCCTGTCACATAGTGCTGTCACCCTCTCCCTGTCATCACCCTCTCCCTGTCACATAGTGCTGTCACCCTCTCCCTGTCACCTAGTGCTGTCACCCTCTCCGTCACCTAATGCTGTCACCCTCTCCCTGTCGTCACCCTCTCCTTGTCACCTTGTGCTATCACCCTCTCCCTGTCGTCACCCTCTCCCTGTCACCTAATGCTGTCACCCTCTCCCTGTCACCTATTGCTGTCACCCTTTCCCTGTCACCTATTGCTGTCACCGTCTCCCTGTCACCTATTGCTGTCACCGTCTCCCTGTCACCTAGTGCTGTCACCCTCTCCCTGTCGTCACCCTCTCCCTGTCGTCACCCTCTCCCTGTCATCTAGTGCTGTCACCCTCTCCGTCACCCTCTCCCTGTCACCTAATGCTGTCACCCTCTCCCTGTCATCTATTGCCGTCACCTAATGCTGTCACCCTCTCCCTGTCACCTAGTGCTGTCACCCTCTCCCTGTCACATAGTGCTGTCACCCTCTCCCTGTCGTCACCCTCTCCCTGTCACCTATTGCTGTCACCGTCTCCTTGTCACCTAGTGCTATCACCCTCTCCCTGTCGTTACCGTCTCCCTGTCACCGTCTCCTTGTCACCTAGTGCTATCACCCTCTCCCTGTCGTCACCCTCTCCCTGTCACCTATTGCTGTCACCGTCTCCCTGTCACCTATTGCTGTCACCCTCTCCCTGTCACCTAGTGCTGTCACCCTCTCCCTGTCGTCACCCTCTCCGTCGTCACCCTCTCCCTGTCACATAATGCTGTTACCCTCTCCCTGTCACCTATTGCTGTCACCCTCTCCCTGTCACCTAATGCTGTCACCCTCTCCCTGTCCCCTAGTGCTGTCACCCTCTCCCAGTCGTCACCCTCTCCCTGTCACCTATTGCTGTCACCCTCTCCCTGTCACCTATTGCTGTCACCCTCTCCCTTTCACCTAATGCTGTCACCCTCTCCCTGTCACCCTCTCCCTGTCACCTAGTGCTGTCACCCTCCCCCTGTCGTCACCCTCTCCCTGTCACCTATTGCTGTCACCCTCTCCCTGTCGTAACCCTCTCCCTGTCACCTAATGCTGTCACCCTCTCCCTGTCACCTAATGCTGTCACCCTCTCCCTGTAGTCACCCTCTCCTTGTCACCTAATGCGGTCACCCTCTCCCTGTCACCCTCTCCGTCACCTAGTGCTGTCACCCTCTCCCTGTCACCTAGTGCTGTCACCCTCTCCCTGTCACCCTCTCCCTGTCGTCACCTAGTGCTGTCACCCTCTCCCCTGTCACATAGTGCTGTCACCCTCTCCCTGTCTCCTATTGCTGTCACCCTCTCCCTGTCACCCTCTCCCTGTCACCTAATGCTGTCACCCTCTCCCTGTCACCTAATGCTGTCACCCTCTCCCTGTCACCTAATGCTGTCACCCTCTCCCTGTCGTCACCCTCTCCTTGTCACCTAATGCTGTCACCCTTTCCCTGTCGTCACCCTCTCCCTGTCACCTAATGCGGTCACCCTCTCCCTGTCACCCTCTCCGTCACCTAGTGCTGTCACCCTCTCCCTGTCACCTAGTGCTGTCACCCTCTCCCTGTCACCCTCTCCCTGTCGTCACCTAGTGCTGTCACCTAGTGCTGTCACCCTCTCCCTGTCACCTAGTGCTGTCACCCTTTCCCTGTCACCTAGTGCTGTCACCCTCTCCCTGCCGTCACCCTCTCCCTGTCACCTAATCCTGTCACCCTCTCCCTGTCACCGAATGCTGTCACCCTCTCCGTCACCTAGTGCTGTCACCCTCTCCCTGTCACCTATTGCTGTCACCCTCTCCCTGTCACCTAATGCTGTCACCCTCTCCCTGTCCCCTAGTGCTGTCACCCTCTCCCTGTCGTCACCCTCTCCCTGTCACCTATTGCTGTCACCCTCTCCCTGTCACCTATTGCTGTCACCCTCTCCCTTTCACCTAATGCTGTCACCCTCTCCCTGTCACCCTCTCCCTGTCACCTAGTGCTGTCACCCTCCCCCTGTCGTCACCCTCTCCCTGTCACCTATTGCTGTCACCCTCTCCCTGTCGTAACCCTCTCCCTGTCACCTAATGCTGTCACCCTCTCCCTGTCACCTAATGCTGTCACCCTCTCCTTGTCACCTAATGCTGTCACCCTTTCCCTGTCACCTAATGCGGTCACCCTCTCCCTGTCACCCTCTCCCTGTCACATAGTGCTGTCACCCTCTCCCTGTCTCCTATTGCTGTCACCCTCTCCCTGTCACCCTCTCCCTGTCACCTAATGCTGTCACCCTCTCCCTGTCACCTATTGCTGTCACCCTCTCCCTTTCACCTAATGCTGTCACCCTCTCCCTGTCACCCTCTCCCTGTCACCTAATGCTGTCACCCTTTCCCTGTCGTCACCCTCTCCCTGTCACCTAATGCGGTCACCCTCTCCCTGTCACCCTCTCCGTCACCTAGTGCTGTCACCCTCTCCCTGTCACCTAGTGCTGTCACCCTCTCCCTGTCACCCTCTCCCTGTCGTCACCTAGTGCTGTCACCCTCTCCCTGTCACCTAGTGCTGTCACCCTTTCCCTGTCACCTAGTGCTGTCACCCTCTCCCTGCCGTCACCCTCTCCCTGTCACCTAATCCTGTCACCCTCTCCCTGTCACCGAATGCTGTCACCCTCTCCGTCACCTAGTGCTGTCACCCTCTCCCTGTCACCTATTGCTGTCACCCTCTCCCTGTCACCTAATGCTGTCACCCTCTCCCTGTCACCTAATGCTGTCACCCTCTCCCCGTCACCTAATGCTGTCACCCTCTCCCTGTCGTCACCCTCTCCCTGTCACCTAATGCTGTCACCCTCTTCCTGTCACCCTCTTCCTGTCACCTAATGCTGTCACCCTCTCCCTGTCACCTAGTGCTGTCACCCTCTCCCTGTCACCCTCTCCCTGTCACCTAGTGCTGTCACCCTCTCCCTGTCACCTAGTGCTGTCACCCTCTCCCTGTCACCTAATGCTGTCACCCTCTCCCTGTCACCCTCTCCCTGTCGTCACCCTCTCCCTGTCACCTAGTGCTGTCACCCTCTCCCTGTCGTCACCCTCTCCCTGTCACCTAGTGCTGTCAGGGCCGGTTCTACCATTAATTACGCATGGTACGCAGCTGAGTGGGGCGCCACATAGTGGAGGGCACCTCAGCTGCGTACCATGCGGCCGCGGGCAGTCTGTGTCTTTGTAACACAGCTGCACCGTGTGTGTAGCGCTGACCGGACGGATTTCAGTCAGCACTACACAGTGCCAAACACACAGGCGCCGGCAGCTGTGTGTGTGTTTTGATTAGCAGCCAATGAGAGTCTGTCAGAATCTCATCGGCTGCTGCGCCCACTGCTGGAGCCATCTTGCGGCTCCCGCAGTGGGTAATGGCCCATAATGCAAAGTGGCCCAGCCCGGGAGGACGGATGGAGGAGCTGATAGTGGCGGGGTTTCAGGTAAGTGTTGATTTTATTATTATTACGTGTGTCTCTACTGGGGGGGGGGGGGGGGACTACTACTGGGGCACTACAAGAGGGGCTACTACTGGGGGCGTTACTGCTGGGGCACTACAAGGGTGGGTTACTATTGGGGGCACTACAAGGGGGGTTACTACTGGGGGCACTACAAGGGGGGGGATTACTACTGGGTGCACTACAAGGGGGAACTACTACTGGGGGCACTACAAGGGGGGGCTACTACTGGGGGCACTGCATAGGGAGGAACCTCCACTGGGGGCACAACAATGGGGGGACTACTACAAGAGGGGGGACTACTACTAGGGCCACTACAAGGGGGGAGCACTACTGGGGGCGCTATATAAAGGGCAAAACTGGGGGTACTGCATAGGGGGGACTACAACTGGGGCTACTGTTTAAAGGGCACTGCATAAGGGGTACCACTATTGGGGGCACTGCATGGGGGTGGACTACTACTGGGGGCACTATATAAGGGGCACTGCATAGGGGGGCCCACTACCGGGGGCACTGCATAGGGGGGCGCCAAAAAATATACTCGCTTACCAAAAAATTTGGGCTAGGGCCGGCCCTGCTTGTCGCACCAATTTAGACCGGGTTTAGCTGCCTATAGCAACTAATCCCATCTAAAGCCCTCAGGAAGTGCAAGCAGAATTGCCAGCAGCGGCAGCTGTTCGCACCCAAATGGAGCAACAATTGAATTGCTTCATTGGGCACCCGGCACTGACAGCTCAAACAGTTGGATCGCCTCCCAAGAACCTATATTTGTGCAGAACTATATAATTGCCTTCATGTCAAAATTGTGCAGCTACATACTGGATTCTGAAATATTTATTTATATATATATATAATATATATGTAAATATAAATAAATATATATATATATATATATATACACACATATACATACACACACACACATACATGTACACAATACAATACCTATATTGCGCTACATCAATTTATCTTAAATGCAAATATAAAAAAACAGTATGATTCGTTAAAAAGTCTTTTTAGTAGAGACTGCTTCCCCAAGTGCGGTCCCTTGCCAGTATGGACCAGAAGGGTTCTACAGAATGTAATCTTGGGTGACCTCTGCTATTGGAGCTGGCTGCAGCTTCTCAGATAAGCTTTTTGAAAACTTTCTTAATGTAATTATGCATTTTTATGTGTGCTATGTGCATTGTGTGTAATGAATTGTTTTTAATTACTACACTATGAGAACATTCTTCTCTCCTCACCCATGATTGTGCCTGGAGTAAAGTGCTACTTGTACAGTGAAGGGATGAATTGTGTGGATCCAAGATATAATACTTCATGCCTATCTACCAGGTCTACATGGTACGCATTTATATATAGTGCAGTGTGCCGTTACCTTACTAATTATACTACACTATCTGGCGCTTGTTCTAACCTTTTATATTACACACACACACACATATACACACATTTTTAATATAAATACAATTTTTATAGTGTTACATAGAAAAATGTATGGCAGTTATAGAATATGTGGATGTTATTGTGGTCGATAGCAATGTTACAACCAGCCTATAGTGCTGCAATGATTCTGTGTCAGTAGAAACAGCTTTCAAGTTTGAAATACCACTACATCATGCAGGCAAGTACCCTGAGAAGTGACTGGGCAGGAAGCCATGACTTGCGGATGAACTAAACAAAAGATGACATTACAACCAGTCTTCCGGCTCTGTAATGGCTTCTAGACACTACAAACAACAATAGCAATTTAATTACCTTTCATACTTTCGGAAATATTGACCATCTTCCTTTCTCCAGCATAATTTGATTTATCAGGCCTGGTTTTGCAATGAAAATTAATATGGTATGTGTGTTGTCACGTTCTTAGCACCTGTGGTGAGTGTTATGCAGCCATTTTATATTTACAAGGCACACGGCTCAGTGTAATGTAATAAAAAGGTCCATCCTTCAGCATTTTCAAAAAAATTTAATTTATTGTACACTGAAAAAAATAAAAATAAACCCCCCCCCAGGTGACTTAAGGCACAAATAATTGACACAAGTCATATTATTCCTGGCAAAAGAGAATGTTCGTTCTGTTCATTAAAAGTCATTCAGTAACCAAAGCCCTGTAATACTAAACTATTAGTCAATGCCTATTTTTAACTGTTTAGACATGAGTAGAAATACTGGAAATAAAATTTGCGCATGAAAATCAGCGAAGAAAGTCAGAAAATATTACACACACACACACACACACACACACACACACACAAATGACTGATTTAAAAAAAAAAAAACTTTTTTATGATACCATATTTTTATGCAAATATAGATGATTCTATATTTGGCAGCGTCTACAGAGGTGCAAAAGTTTTTCATTGCCCAACGAGAGAAGTTGGGCAGTAAATAGTTTTTCTTGCTGTGTAAAGGGCTTGGAGCAAAAACAAACTTTTCTCTTGGTTAAGATTGTTGAGGTTATTTTAAAAGAGGTAAAAGAATGGAGAATGTTAATTTACAGGGTATTTCTCTTTCTTACAGAACGACATAGAATAGTTTTCTCCATACAAAAGAACTTGCTTCCACCTTCCCTAAGGTGATGAAGATTGAATCTGGGCCAATACTTTTAAGGGGATGCATTTGTATGTTCTAGTTCACTTTCAGGGAAAATGCGTATTTTTAGTCACACTTTTTTAAGCAACAAATTCCGATGTCCACAAACACAAAAGTTGGTGAGACATAGCTGGGGTGAAAACAAGCAGCAATTTAAGTAGAGAAATGGCAAATGAATAAACAGGGTGGTACTCAGGGCAGTTTCTCGGGGCGCGCCGCCTCCGACCTCTGCAGCAGAAACAGAATATTAACTGCTGGGCGCCCGCTGAGATTCAGTTACCAGCGGGCGCCCGGCAGAGCAGAGCAGCCGGAGAGACGGAGGCTCCGGCTTCCGGCTCCCCCAGTGTGCACTATGGGAGGACGTCATGACGTCTTTGCCACAGTGCAGAGGAGCAGCCGAGCGGAGCGGACGCCGGAGCGGGGCTGAAGGTAAGTGTTACTGTTTTTTTTTTTTATGTGCAGGCAGCCTGGGGACATTACTCTGGGGGCACTTCTGCAGGGGGAGACACCACTACTGGGGGCAGGCACTACTACTGGGGACATTACTCGGGGGGCACTTCTACTGGGGGCATTGCTTAGGAGGTACCACTACTGGGGGCATTACTCAGGGCCTGGGGGCACTACTACTTGGGGCTTTACTACTTTGGGCACTAGTACAAAGGGAGCATTACTATTGGGGGGACTAATACAGGGGCATTAATACTGGGGACACTATTACAGGGGGTATTACTATTTCGGGCAATACAACTGGGGACACTACTACTACAGCAGGGACCATTACTATTGGGGGCATTACTGATGGGGGCATGACTACAGGGGGCACTACTAATGGTGGCATGGCATAGGGGGCACCACTCCTGGGGGCACTACTACTGGGTGCACTGTATAAAGGGCATCACTACTGTGGGCTCTGCATAAGTTGCACTACCACTGTGGGCTCTGCATAAGGGGCATAAATACAGGGGACACTGCATATGGTGACAACTACAGGGGGCACTGCATAATGGGCACTTTTGCCTGAGAGCCAGTGGGGGGGAAGCCGAAGACCTGTCGGGATGGATTGGCAAGGGAGGGGACTGGAATGAAGTGTGTATTATGTGAATCATGTTTTTTCAATGTGTTTTATGTGGTTCTGGATTTAATAATGTATTTGAGGTGGATGTGGTTTTAAAACTTAGTTTATGTGCCTCTGGCTTTTCCAATATATTTTATGTGGATCTGGCTTTTATTTTCAATGTGCTGGGTTCGCTCCCAACGCGACTAAAAACGAGTGTGATGCAAGGTCATACTTCTGCAAATGTCACACCAAAGGCAAGCACACAGAAATGCGGCGTGGGCTTGTGACAGCTAGGCCACCCCCCATTTTTTGCTGTCATGCTGTCTGTCTTTTGTTTAACTACATATATTTTTCAGCGCTTTGCCCCTGACAGGTTAGCCACCCCTGTACTCAGTAGTCACAGTGGTTGTCATTCTGTGGTCTTTCGAGATCACACTCCCTTACTGTGATACCACACCCCCTTACGATGAGGCCACGCCCACTCCACAATATTACTGCTTCGAGGGGGGGGGGGGGCGCATTTTGACTGCTCGCACTGGGAGCCTCAAACCTTAGAAACTGCCCTGGTGGTACTAATGTTTTAGTAAGTTGAAATTTAAAGCAATGTTTTTGCCCTTTCCAGCATGGTTTTTTTCTGATGGACTCACAAACATACTCACATCCTCCAGGGGACAAGATGGTGAAGTGGGCACAGATAATGAAACATACTGTACTTGGTGACAAGCAGATGCAAATAGAGAGGTAGTGCAGGTCTTAATTGTGTATGGTGGTTCATATAAAACTTTTAAGGACACAAGCCTGCACAGTATGCGCAAAGGGAATTTCTTGATCTAAATTTGAACCTTAAAATGTATATATGACTGTGCAACCTTTTCAACTAAGAAACCATCAATGATTTAAAATAAAAGACAAAAAAGAAATGTACAAATATACATCACAGTAAGATAAAAAACACAAATTTCTTCTATTATAGAAAATCTACTTCTGACAAATTCAAGTTGCAAAAAGCCAACATGTAGATGATAAATAAGCAGCTATAGACACGTTAAACTATATTTGTACTTGCACGCTGTTGAAAAGACATATAACTATCAAAAAACACAAATGTGGACACCCCACAACTAAAAAGAAAACAATTCTGCCACATTGCTATGTACAAATAAGAGTTAATTTTTCAATGTATTAAGTTATAAAATCAACTCTCAATTTATCCTAAATGCTATAGAAATTATAGTACACATTTAGTTCATATTACACAGACTTTTCACAATTTCCAGACAGAGTGCCAGGTTTTAAAGATTTGTTCATAGAAATTTCATTTTTAAAAACTTAATTTAAATGTCTAATTATTATTTGACAATTAATATTTATTTAATTAGAAAATGCAAATATTGAAGTTCTGTTTAGTGATGCTGTAAAGAGGAGGATGGCAATGCACCAAGGCCTGCATGGACCACACCTAGGGGGTTGCCAGATCATCTCTTTAATAAGGGACACATATGAATTACACAATTTCTGTGGCTGATTAAAACCAGGGGAAATGGAGATTTGAAGTCTGCCAGCCACAAAATCTGTAATTCATGTATGTCCCTTAATAAATGGATGGGTGGCAACTCTAACCACACTGTGCATAACATGCTTATGTTCATCTGTTGCACCAGCAAAGGTAGAACCTAAAATTATTTTTCAACGGTGGCAACTATGGAATTAATATACAGTGCTATCTGGCGCCTGCGGTTTGACTAGCCATTCAAATATTAGAAGTTTAGTTTTTGACAGATATAGTGGGCATTCCAAGATGTGAACATGGAAGTTCAGGCTCAACAGCAGAGCTCTGGTTAGGTGGCCTCACAGAGTCCCTGTGAAAATAAATATAGAGTCTCATAAATAAAGCTGCACTTCCTCCATAAAATCACCCATGACGTGGCAGCAGATTCTTTGAGACCGACCAATGTCATTTGTCTACAGTGTCGGACTGGAGCATGAGGGGCCACCCAGGAGAAGGCATTGGTAGATGCCCATGCTTAAAGGTTGTAGCCAGCCACCACAAAGGCTTGGCCATCCATTATAGTGGACAGAGCATGCAGACAACATGGATACTACAGTGCATGGTTTGTTCATCCATGTTCCCGTGCTAACAGGTAAATGAACCTGTACTAGAGTAACAATTTGTAATTTGAATGCACTGTTTGAAACCTCACATTAGAAAAGGAGGTGGGGCCAACTGGGGATTTCCCCTGTACCCCTATGGGCCAGTCCAACCCTGCTTGTCTATAAGACCGAGTGTGAAATGTAGGATCTGTACCAGGAGCTACAACACATCTTCCGTTTCCCTTAACATGATATCAGCCCAGCAGCTCCATTCCATAGTTATCCAGGCCATGTCTGAACTGTTCAGTTTAGTAAAAACCCAGATAATATTTGCGTCAGCACAAACAAAGCCCGGGGACCAATGGTTTGTTATTATGAGAGACCAGTATTGTTGGATATTTCAGTCTACAGGAATTTTTTTAAAGATGGCAAAACTGCCGTTTGCCTGTATTCATATAGAAGCTTTGACCCAGTTACAATTCTCATGCCCAGGGGATTTCAGAGTACTTTGTAAAGGATTTTCAGCCTTCATAAAGCTGTCAGTATACACTAATGCAAGTAAACAGCATTGCCATGCCTGGAACCGATTATCTGCAGTTACACCAAATCTGACTACAATGGCACGTGTAACAGATCTTATGGAGAGAGGGAAATCAGGGGTTGAAAATGAGATACAAATAAAAACTGTCTATTTTAGGCGTTGTGTGAATGTTAACCATTACAGTGCTAGGAACTTGGTGCATATACAACTTGGTTAATAAATAAGAAACTATAAACTATTAATATATTATACAATTATAAAAAAAAATATTTTTATAAATAATATTATATATATATATATATATATATATATACACATACTTACAAATACACACACACACACACATATTATACACACACACACACACCTGTGTTATAATAACTAAACATACAGTACTGCCTATTTCTCAATATTGTATATAGATCACAATTAATGTAATTTATAGAACGGTCTGTGAAAATTGTATTAGTACAAGACAGTAAAAAACTGCAATTTAAATATGAAGCCCCTTAGGAAGAGCTGACAGACACCAATATGCAGTCAGACGTAAAGGACTAGAGGCAGATACTGAGAGCAGAGTAATCAGCTTAATGTTTATATGAGACAGGAGAAGGTGAGTGGTCACTAGAGACTAGAGAATTGAAGCCATCTCACACTCTCATAAAATACAACTACAGTAACTGATAATGTGTTAACAGCTGCAGAACACAGGAAGAGTTCATGGGTTATAGTGACACCTCAAAGGATTCCCTCAGCAAAGAATGGGAAGTACTGTAAAGTCAGAGAAATAAGATATTGAATTCACATTGTGAAGCTTTTACTGCAAAATCGGAAACATTTGTGTAACAAATTACTTCCCCTAATTCTGGTGATTCTGAAGACCTTCCTATTTGTTCTCATGTTTTACTGACAACAGCATTAAGCAGGCCATACACGGTGAGATAAAAAGACGTACAATAGGTCTTATAAGATTTCCCTTGAAATTTTACATACGATGTGTTAAAAAGCTGTCCAATTTTTCATACGATCATATGATCCGATGCTTCATTTCACGATTACAAATCATAAAAAAGCGATCGGTTGTGCACATAAACCATTACGGATCGTATTACCTGCCAAAAGTAATACGATGTGTGTCACATTGTGGTAAGATAGGTCGCTATCGTATGGTTTTCCGGTACCAGAGACTATCCAATTATACGACTGCGGGGACGCGCATCGCCATCATATGTACACCAAAACAACATACGATGTGTACGATCACTTGTTACTATCGATCGAAATCGTACACATCATATCAAAAAAATCTTACCATGTATGGTCGCCCTTACTCTGTGCTTTACAAAAATACCTAGGCAATATTAGTGTTGTGTTGAAAGTTAGCAAGTTCTAAATCTGATGATGTAGTTGAAACTGATTATTTTTTTTTACTACAACTTTCAGCTTAATTTTGAAAAAAACAATTGGTCTGTATCAGTCCAGATGAAAAAAAAATTTAGACCACCACCAAAAAGTTGTACAAAGACACCTAAACACAGGGTCCGAGCTCTTGTTGCTTTATAATAACAGCCACTGAAAAATTCCTTGTCACTTAGAATATCATTGAGTAAGCAGAAAAATTCCTTATTGTAAGGCTCGTTTTCTTCCTTCGATGGCAAAACTCCAATCCAGAAAAAATATATGTTGTAGTTTAAAATCTGCCCTTTTAAATTAATGTTGTTTGAAAAAAAAAAAATTGGTTATGCTATTGGACTTTAAAAATAGCCATAAATTAACTGCAAGATTTGTGAGAGTAATTTTAGGTAATGTAATCAAGGAACTAAAGTAGTTTGGAGTCTAATATTTTAGGACTGTGATGGAGTCCACTTGGGTAGTAAGCTACATTGATTTCATACTAAAATAATGGTTTTCCTTTGGAGATATAGGCAGCTGAAGTCCAGGTTAACTGTTATGCGGCAGATTTTTATTTTTTTGCCTACTTTGGCCTCATACCATAACTCCCAACATCTGTGCTGTATATATTAAGACCAACAGTGAGCCTGAAAAGACTCTGAGATGCTCCCAGAGACTCTCCCCACACTGCGAAGATTCCGCGGGCATGCACACACATCTATTCACCTGCTGCAGCGGTGCATACTCCCTCCAACTTACACTCTGCTCGCGGGACACTGAAGCCCACAGGTGGGACAGCAGGACAGTCCCTGAATAGCGTGACTCCCCACCCAAAGCAGGACATGTAACTCTTAGGGCTGTGAATTTTGAAATCAGTGTCAAACGTTGTACAGACATGTCCACTTATACAAGTTTTACTCTCCTAGACCCGCCACAGCAATAACCTGAACATGGTTGATTGTGCACTACGGAGTGGGTTACAGTTGCACCCCCACTTTGAGTGTCATAGTTTTGCTATTACTGCATATTGTGAACTACATTTTTCCAACCGTTAGTCTGACATATCGAAATTGGAGATGGTTAGGTGGGGACCCCAGGTCCACTTGACATGGAATGACCCAACTACATTTTTTTCTCTTAATGAACTGGAAACATCTCAGTGAAATAAAGTTTAATTTAGGGGAGAAATACAATATTCTATCAAAGTATAAACTAGTATTAGATTTCTATAAACAAAGCATAAGACTGTTAAAAAAATATTTTTAAAACATAATCAAATAACTCTTTCTTCCTTTACAATCAGAAAAAAAAAAATCACAACCACAGCTCTTTCCAGTGAGATTTAAAGCAAGTTTTTTTTAAAGGCAGAATATAATGCCAATCAGCAGGTGTTTGGAAAACTGTAGATTGATAAACCCTTACAGTGTAAATTCTATCCAGCACAAAGTGCTGATACGATGTTAGGTTACGCACATTACTTCTATAGTAAACTTTCTTGCACATCTCTATGGGAAGCAAAGGAAACTTAGTGCTGTTACTAGTCGCAAGGTGCCTTTGCCGGAGGCATATTAATTCCAACCAACCGAACAGCAAAGGAAACCAGAAACAGTGAGACAATGATACATACTATTCGGTTTACTGTCCACTCATCTAATCTGCCTCTTTCATGTAGACCCACCCCTTTTCCATCAGACATACAAATGTCGTTTTACAGAAAAGGTGACTATGCAAGTGTTTACCAGCATGTTATATCAGATAAATGATTTACAGTAGGTCAGAAATATATTAATGTCCAGTAGCAGCACTACTTATTAACATAACACTCTCCTATAATGGTACATTAATATTAGCCCATGGAAGTTCATGGCTAATATTAATGTACCATTATAGGAGAGTATGTTATATTAATGATGTGGATTGAAAGATCTGCAGTAAAAAGGTATACGATGTCTAGATAGACACCAGATGTTAAACAGGCAATTAGTCGACAGCGACAAAAGGTCGACACCCTAAAGATCGACATGTAAGAAGGTTGACAGGTACAAATGGTCGACAGTGTCAAAAGGTCAACGTGCATATGGTCTACATGCAAATTGTCGACATATGTTTTGTTTTTCTGACCCTAATCTTCACCCTAACCCTCCCCTTGGTGCCTGACCCTAACCGTACCTTCTAGTGCCTAACCATAACCCTTCGGTAAGTGCCTAACCCTAACCCTCCCTCCTGGTGCCTAACCCTAACCAATGGGGTAAGTACCTAACCGTTGGGGTAAGTGTCTAACCCTAACAAAACTAAATAAATCATGTGTCGACCATTTTCATGTCAAACATTTGCATATTGTCCTTTTAACCCTGTCGACCTTCTTACAGGTTGACCTTTAGTGTGTCAACATTTTGTCCCCGTCAACCTATTGCCTGTCTAACATCTGGTGTCTATCTAGACATTGTCTACCTTTTTACTGTAGATCTTTAGACCGGATCCCAGTGTGTGCAATACAAAAAGGAGCAATGAAACATGTATAAGTGATTTTAGCACGGACAATGCCTAGTGGTTTTTACAATATGTTTTATAAACATTTAACAAAACGTTAACAAAGGTGTCATACCATGTAATGGGTCTGAGAACCTGTGAGTAGAGAATATCCTGTACAACCAGAGCAGGCCCTTAATTAAAAAAACATTAGCACACATCTGTAGCACGCCTGTCCCCAGTGTGAACCTCTGCCACTTTATTGTAAAAACTTGAATATGGGTAAATGGTAGATTACATGTCTGAGTGATTATGATCTCATCTTCACACTACAATTACAATAATGTAACTATTTGGGCTGGAACATTAATGGATGAAAACGATTTATATTGTGACGTACAAGATATACCCACATCTAAAAAGATAAAACAGCCACAAAACAGATTGTAAAAAAAAACCCATAATGATAATTAATAACAAAACATAAACCCAGTTTAACCTTTTGTGTTAATGTTGTGCCCCATTCTATGCTATCGGTCTAACATACCAGATGAATGCCAAACACCGTTTCTCCACTAAAAAAAACAGCATGTATTTTTGGCAGAAACAATTAACAGCTGGATGTAACTACTCTGCTTATGACCAATCCAAACTTCCCATTCCTTAACATTAAGTAATATAGGGTGCAGTTCACAACAGCCTAGAATAATCATTTTTTTAGAATAGGATATTTTAATTAACAATACAAAACATTAATCTTCAGAGCAACCCAAAAAGAAAGATCATATTAAATCATAAAATAAAAAGGAAACCATCATTAATAAGTATTCATCACCCAAGGCCACTATATAGTTTCACTACCTCTGGCAGCTATTACAGTTAGGAGTCTCTTTGGATAAATCTTTATCAACTTTCAACACAGAGAAAAGGCAAAGTTGTTCCTTGCAAGATTGCTCAAGCTGGGTCTGGTTATTTTGGAGGAGCAATAGATATCAAGTTTGAGGGTTGCTACAGATTTTCAATGAGCTCAAGGTCAGAGCTCTGACTGTGCCTCTCAAGACATTTCTTTTCTTATGCCGACCGACCCACTTTCCAAATTGTCCCTCTTACATTAAGACTTGGATAATTTTCCTGATTAAATATTATTGTCATTTATTTATACAGAACCCCCTATTGTACAGTGCTGTAGAGAGAATATTTGTCACATCAGTCCCTGCACCAATGCAGCTTACAGACTAAGGACCTCATTCAGAGTCTTGCAAGATGCGATCGCTCGCTTGCAAAAAGGGGCCGGGTATGCAAACCAAACAATCGCTCTTTGCGCTGTAAGGACGCCGTCTATGCCTTAGTGAGCGACGGCAGTTAGCGTACGCTGGACTATAAAACCTTCCACCTGTTACTCACAGCACACATCATCTCCGGGAAGAGTCTGATTAATCGTGAACATCGAGGGCCATCGGAGCTGCTCCCAGCGCTTGGGGTTGACCTAACCTCAGGCTAAAAAACAACTAAGTCACGTGTGCAATGATGCTACTTTGCTAATTATGCACACCCATTAAACGCCGTTCTGACGGTCAGACACGCCTGCGCTCGCACATCCACACCCCCGTTCACAAGCACCTTCCCCTGTTACCACCCACAAACGGCACTGTCACTCAAAGCAGCGACCTGAAAGTGGCTTGCGAGCTAGCAAAATCAGATCGCAACGAATGACTTGCGCACGCGCACTGCGAATTATACGCAAGCGAGCGTGCATAGCGAGAGACTCTGAATGAGGTCCTAAATTCCCTAACATACAAGCATGCACACACCCACACTCTATAGTACATTCTTAGTTACCAACCAATAAACATCCAGTATATTTTAGGAGAATGGGAGGAGACCAGAAGACCCAGAAGATACCCATGCAAGCACATGGAGAACATATAAACCTCACACAGATAGGGCCCTGGTAAGCAATTTAATTTATGACCCCAGTACTATGAGGCAGCAATGTGCTGCAATGCCAGCTTTCAGAATAGGGTAGTGTGTGTGCTTTTTCTTTGACCAGGATCTCTCCATATACCTTGTCATTGGTCCTTACAAGATTGTCAGCCCACTCAGTTAAAAAAGCATCACTGCAACACGATGCTACCACAGCTGTACTTCAGCGTGTGGATAATGTTGCCTGCTGGTGTGCAGTATTTGATTTGTGCCAAAACTCCTCTTCATAATCAGTTTTATTCATATTAGACAACCAATCTTTTGGTATCTTCTAGATCAGGCCTGGCCAACCTCTGGCTTTCCAGCTGTTGTTTTTGGAAAGTCTCACACTGCATCTCCTGAAAATGTCAGCTTGCAATTAAAAGGAAAATAAATACTTTTCAAATATAATCATTAATGTTTGAGTAGTTACAGAAAGGTTTCGGAATATCTCATGGATTGGTGTTCAAACTCTTAAAGTCCCAAATGCTCCAATTTAAAGAATCCTGCACGTTTAGAGGTTATGGGGCTCATTCAGAGTTAGATGGATCTCTGTGCATGGACATATAGCATACTTGCCTACTTTTTGAGTATCTCCTCCGAGAGCAGCCCCGAGGAGAGACTAAGCTGACTTGAGGCGGGACGGAGCCTGGTACTAGTCAGCACTAAACCCCACTCCTCACAGGAAATGCAGCCTACTCTTCTGGGGATTCGGGAGAATGCCTGCAAATTTGTGAGAGTAGGCAGGTATGCATATAGTAAATGGCATATTTTTGCAAACAGCACAAGCTGATTTTATGTGAAGTGACGTATCTCCATTCGTCATATGAAACTCTTACAGATCTGTTTTTTCTGTGAAATTGGGCATTTCAGAGTAGCAACAATGTGACAAAACCACTCTGCATTGTGGAAGTGTCATAGGAGTGTTGTATCTAAAGCTCTGTGCTATTCTGAGTCGTGCATATGGGGAAGGGAAGCCGGTCTCTGACAGATCTCTTGCACCTAGCGGGATGCAGTCAGGAAGCCGACTGTCACAATTCCGACTGCCGGCTTCCCCACTGTCAAATCCCGGCAAGGTACTATTGACAGGCGTAAAAATCCCGACGCCGGGAGCCCGGCATACCGATCGAAGGTAAGCCGGGCGGCGGGCACGGGGGGGGGGCTTAGGGTTATGCAGCCCCCCGGGAGGGTTAGGCTAGGGGAAGGGAGGGTTAGGGTTAGGCACCCCCGCATGGAGGTTAGGGTTAGGCACCCCCCAGTAGGCTTGCGTTTAGGCTGCGGGGAAGGGGAGGGTTAGCTTTAGGCACTTACGGGGGGGGTTAGGGTTAGACACTTGGGGGGTACAATAGGGTTAGTTTTACTTACCTTTTTAGCTTCGGGATCTTCACCCCTGCCGGGCTTCCGCTGTCAGGATTTGCAGCCGGCGGTATTACATACTGATCCCCACCTAGCATGGGGCTGGTGCAAATGCCGATACGAACGATAGAGGTTGCAGAAGATGGCGTAAAATAAATGAGTGGCACGAGTTTCCGATTGCAGACACATAATCCCTGCATTAACACTATGGATTCTCGCATAAGGTAGTAAATATGGTTTCCGTGGCTTAATATAACTGCAAAAGTGATTTACTGGTATTTCCTGTGAGCGACATGGTGGCACAGAGATAAGCACTGGCATTCTATTCTGAATAGATAATCCCTGTGTAGAGTTCATGTTCTACCTGTGTTTCCATGTGTTACCTCTAGATTCAGAGCTGCATAATAAGTTGGCGCTATAGAAAGGACGATAATTTGAAAAGTACATTTTAGTACACAAAGTTCATCAGTCTTTTGTGCTTGAACAAATTGATTCTGTGAACATTTTCATAACCAACTTGTGAATATGAATGTTTCCAGATGCTCTAATACATGTCTCCACAAGGATAAACCTATTCCCTGATTAATTAACTTTTATGTTAGAATATGAGGAGGCATGTCAGTGCAAGAGAGGAAGCTAGGTCTATTCAGCAAGACAATAACAGGATTTATTTCTGGATGAAGCCTCACAGGTCAATTCTCCAATGTAATTGCTGAACATATCAGCCAATCAGTTACAGTGGGAATTTAGGGTAAGACTAGACAATGTATTTTGCCTTATTGATCTATTCAATATTATATATATATATATATATATATATAATGTATTTCATATGATGGTATTAATATTTTGGCGATTTCTATGAAACAACTCCAAAATCTTATACATTCAACCAAACTTAGGGGTTATCTATGAAGCCTTCCTAGAGAGGAGAAGTAGGCAAGCGGAAAAGTTGCCCATTGCAGCCAATTAGCTTCTACCTTTCATTTTATGGAATATACAAGATATATTGCTATCTAGAAATGTGTTGGTTGTTGTGGGCAAATTCTCCACTCTATAGGCTTGATACATCTCAAACTTGGGCTGTTGAGTGAACTTTTATGTAATGATGCCAATGTGCATTGAACCAAAGAAAGATATTAGTGCCACTTACCTTGTACTACAACATGTCAACGTTCTTTTTTTATTGCTGTGCATTTCAATTCTTGGGGGTAAATATACTATGCGCTACTTTTGGAAACGAGGCGGGAACTGCCACGAACTGACCAATCAGCACGTCCCCCCCGTACATTCCTATGGAGGCTGACCTCTCATTTGAAACGGGGCTCCAAGAGGAGCATTGTTTTGTTTTGCCAAGTTTCGGGATGCTACCCCTCCATATACTAAGTAATACATTGGTGAAAGAGGGATATGTGGGGGGGGGGAGTTATTTAATCAAATATTTCCCTATTGGGTTATCAGTGTCTTTTTACAGGTGAACTACAGGTGGCAGCTGGCCCAGGCAAGCTGGCACTTATGATTCTACAAGGGCCATCAGGTTGGGGCAGACTTGCAGGAAAACTGTAGGCCACCTGTAAAAAAAAAAATATTTAACTCTTACATTACTATTACCTGCGCATCCAAAGCCCAAGGGAAGCGTAGAAGAGTGGCGACACCATTTTGGCTTCTGGGGGTTCCCACTTCACTGAATATTCCGGCCCTGGGCGCACCAGTTTGAGGCATGTTGTCATAATGGAAGGGGGACCCCAAACTGTGCCCCCTGCCATAGCATCAGCCCCCAAGAAGGTGCAGCCTGGTGCTGGTTACTGTAGAAAAAGAGGGAACTCGTACGCCATTTTTTACCTTATTATCTAATACCAGTCTAGACTCAAAGTCCCAGGGCTTATGTATTATGGTTGGGACCACACACATTTTGTTTTCCTGTTTTAAACAATTTCTACACATCTTCAGCAAACAAAGTGATCTGTGCAGTGCTTCACTCAAACTAGCCTGCCACAGGCATGCCTATTATTGGGGCGGGTTTGCCGTTGTTCAGTAAATCTGTATACATGTCTATGTAAAACATAAAATTTGATAGTTGCGCCAATGTTCTAAAGTAAGTCATTTGGTTGTTTTTCTGTTGGTTTTGCCTCTAGTAAATGATTGGTTTTCAATCCAATTGAAATGTGGTTGTGATGTGTGGCAGGACATATCACTGAGATTTACAGCGCCTCATGTATTATAAAATGAAACCTATATTTCAAGTACCGTGTGTGTATGTATGTATGTATGTGTGTGTATATATATATATATATATATATATATATATATATATATATATATATATATATAGTGGGGCAAAAAAGTATTTGGAAAGCCACCAATTGTGCATGTTGTTGCACTTTAAAAGATGAGAGAGGTCTGTAATTTCCATCATGGGAACACTTCAACTGTGAAGAATCACACGGAATCAGAACAAAAAATTCCGGAAATCACATTGTATCATTTTTAAACAATTTATTTGTATAAATTCTTTCGGAAAAATAATATTTGGACAATCAAAAAGTTAAACTCAGTACTTTGTAAAGTAATCTCGGTTGGCAATTACAGAGGTCAACCGTTTCCTGTAGTTCTTGACCAGGTTTGCACACACTGCAGCGGGTATTTTGGACCACTCTTCAATGCAGATCATGTGTCATGTTATGGGGCTCTCGCCGGGCAACACGGACTTTCAACTCCCTCCACAGATTTTCTATTGGGTTAAGGTCTGGAGACTGGCTAGGCCAATCCAGGACCTTGAAATGCTTCTTACGGAGCCACTCCTTAGTTGCCCGGGCGGTGTGTTTGGGGGTCATTGTCATGCTGGAAGACCCAGCCATGTTGCATCTTCAATGCTCTTACTGAGGGAAGGAGGTTTTTCCCCAAAATGTCATGATACATGTCCCCATTCATCTTCTCCGTAATACGGATCAGTCGTCCTGTCCTCTTTGCAGAAAAGCATCCCCAAAGCATGATGTTTCCACCCCCATGCTTCACAGTGGGTATGGTGTTTTTGGGATGCCACTCATTCTTCTCCCTCCAAACAAGGCGTGTGGACTTTATACCAAAAATTTTGGTCTCATCTGACCACATTACATTCTCCCAATCCTCCTCTGGATCATCCAAATGGTCACGGGCAAACTTTAGACGGGCCTGGACATGTGCTGGCTTAAGCAAGGGGACATTTCGGGTTGCTGCAGGATTTTAATCCATGACGACGTAGTGTGTTACTAATGGTAACCTTTGTGACTGTGGTCCCAGCTCTCTTGAGGTAATTGACCAGATCCCCCTGTGTAGTTCTGGGCTGATCCCTCACCATTCTCAAGATCATTGATACCCTACAAGGCGAGATCTTGCATGGAGCCCCTGGTCGAGGGAGATTGTCAGTGATCTTGTATTTCTTCCATTTTTAATAATTGCGCCAACAGTTGATCTCTTCTCACCAAGCTGCTTGCCTATTGTCAAGTAGCTCATCCCAGCCTAGTGCAGGTGTACAATATTGTCCCTGGTGTCCTTAGACAGCTCTCTGGTCTTGGCCATGGTGGAGAGGTTGCAATCTGACTGTTTGAGGGTGTGGACAGGTGTCTTTTATACAGTTAACCAGTTGAAACAGGTGCCATTAATACAGGTAACGAGTGGAGGATAGATGAGCTTCCTAGAGAAGAAGTAACAGGTCTGTGAAAGCCAGAATTCTTGCTGGTTGGTAGGTGTCCAAATATTTATTTTTCGCAAGAATATACAAATAAATTGTTTAAAAATCATACAATGTGATTTCCAGAATTTTTTGTTCTGATTCTGTCTCTCACAATTAAAGTGTACCTATGATGGAAATTACAGACCTCTCTCATCTTTTAAAGTGCAACAACTTGCACAATCGGTGGCTGGCCAAATACTTTTTTGCCCCACTGTACTCACACACATAGTACCGTGTGTGTGTATATATATATATATATATATGTGTATGTATTTATAGATAGATATGTACTGTGCAAAAGTTTTAGGCAGTTGTGAAAATAACTGATGCCATTACCTTCAATGTGGAAACAAGGCCAAGCAACTCAACCATACATGAAAACATAGGAACTGGGGTGCAGACAAATGGCAGCAGGTGCTCTGGACTGGTGAGTCAAAATTTGTAATTTTCAGCTGTAACAGAAGGCAGTATGTTCGCCGAAGGGCTGGAATTCATACATGCCTACCGTCCCGGTTTTCGCAGGAGGCTCCCGATTTTTCGGGTAACCCCCCGCACCCCCGGAAGGGTAGGCATTTCTCCCGCATTCTGCCCACTTCCTAGTGAAGTGGGCAGAATGAGGAGAATGTCCGCGCCGATCGCGGGTCTCCGTGTAGGGGCGGGGCTTAATGACGTGATTCTACATGAATCACATCATTTGGCCCCACCCCCTATGCAAATTGTAGCCAAATGAGGGGATTTTGCCACAAGGGGGCATGGCTTACTGACTGAAATCATCAGGCCCTGCCCCCATCGCCACCCTCCTGATTCTCTTACTCGGGCCTCTCCCGGGAAGAGAAATGACAAGGTAGGCAAATATGCTGGAGAGCTGTACTATAATGAGTGTCTGCAGGCAACAGTGAAGCATGGTGGAGGTTCCTTGCAAGTTGGGGATTTAGTCAGGATCAGGGGCGTATCTATAATGAGTGCAGGGTGTGCGGGGCACACGCGACCCTGGGTCCAGGGGGACCCGCGCACCCTGCACCCATAGTATTATTTACCTCTCCGGAGTCCCACATCGGTACGGGGGTCCGGCGCTGTAAAAACTACTGGAAAATAGCCGCAGCGGCCATTTTCCCATTTGCGTATGCGCAGTACAGGGTAAATGGCCGCCATGGCCATTTTCCTGGTGACCTGCGCATACTCTATAGACTCTGGGCGCACTCTAGAGCCCAAAGTCTATAACTCTGGCACTGGATGCACACAGCTCAGTGCGCTGCCGCCAGACAGAGAGGAGGGGGCCCATGTTGGAGAATGCATATGGGCCCCCTCCTCTCTAGAAATGCCCCTGGCCAGGATTATTGGTGTCCTCAATGCTGAGATATACAGTCAGGTACTCCATCGTGCAATACCATCAGGGAGGCGTCTGATTGGCTCCAAATTTATTCTGCAGCAAGACAACGACCCCAAACACACAGCCAAAGTCATTAAGAACTATCTTCAGCGTAAAGAAGAACAAGGAGTCCTGGAAGTGATGATATGGCCCTCACAGAGCCCTGATCTCAACATCATCGAGTCTGTCTGGGATTACATAAAGAGACCGAAGGATATGAGCAAGCCTACATCCACAGAAGATCTGTGGTTAGTTCTACAAGATGTTTGGAAGAACCTCCTTGCCGAGTTCCTTCAAAAACTGTGTGCAAGTGTACCTAAAAGAATTGATGCTGTTTTGAAGGCAAATGGTGGTCACACCAAATATTCATATGATTTAGACTTATCTTCTGTTCATTCACTTTGCATTTTGTTAATTGATAAAAATAAACTATTAACACTTCTATTTTTGAAAGCATTCTTACTTTGCAGCATATATACTGTGTATATATATGTATGTATATATATATATATATATATATCTATCTATATAAAATCAAGCACTCTCACCTCTTCTAAACGGTTATCAAACTGGGGTACTCTTCCGGATGAAATATTCACCCATAGATATCACTCTTCACTTTCCATGGTCAGCGAAAAAACAGGTCCTCTCCAGACTTTTTAAAAAATTTTTAAATTATTCTTTTATTCACAATTTATGTACCAATAAGTGTTTATGCCAACGTTTCGATTCATTATGTATCTTTCTCAAGGCATTACCAACAGCATCACAGCTTACTATGATTAAACAAAATACAGTGTAATGAGCAAACAATGTCTATCAGGTCCCTCCCAGGCGAGACACTTAAAAAGTAGTGTAATGGTGTATTCTTAAATGGCGAGACTAGATAATGGCTGACATAGCACATCAATGTATATGTAGATCATAGTCCAATATGAGAATTTAACAGTAGTAGTGAATGGTGACTTCTCTTAATTAGAGTGATAACATGTCATCATTTGGTTGTCAAACTACCAACTGTGAGCCTCCTGCGAAAACCGGGATGGTAGGCATGTATGAACTCCAGCCCTTCGGCGAACATACTGCCTTCTGTTACAGCTGAAAATTAAAAATTTTGACTCACCAGTCCAGAGCACCTGCTGCCATTTGTCTGCACTCCAGTTCCTATGTTTTCATGTATGGTTGAGTTGCTTGGCCTTGTTTCCACATTGAAGGTAATGGCATCAGTTATTTTCACAACTGCCTAAAACTTTTGCACAGTACATATCTATCTATAAATACATACACATATATATACACACACACGGTACTATGTGTGTGAGTACAGTGGGGCAAAAAAGTATTTGGCCAGCCACCGATTGTGCAAGTTGTTGTACTTTAAAAGATGAGAGAGGTCTGTAATTTCCATCATAGGTACACTTTAATTGTGAGAGACAGAATCAGAACAAAAAATTCTGGAAATCACATTGTATGATTTTTAAACAATTTATTTGTATATTCTTGCGAAAAATAAATATTTGGACACCTACCAACCAGCAAGAATTCTGGCTTTCACAGACCTGTTACTTCTTCTCTAGGAAGCTCATCTATCCTCCACTCGTTACCTGTATTAATGGCACCTGTTTCAACTGGTTAACTGTATAAAAGACACCTGTCCACACCCTCAAACAGTCAGATTGCAACCTCTCCACCATGGCCAAGACCAGAGAGCTGTCTAAGGACACCAGGGACAATATTGTACACCTGCACTAGGCTGGGATGAGCTACTTGACAATAGGCAAGCAGCTTGGTGAGAAGAGATCAACTGTTGGCGCAATTATTAAAAATGGAAGAAATACAAGATCACTGACAATCTCCCTCGACCAGGGGCTCCATGCAAGATCTCGCCTTGTAGGGTATCAATGATCTTGAGAATGGTGAGGGATCAGCCCAGAACTACACAGGGGGACCTGGTCTATTACCTCAAGAGAGCTGGGACCACAGTCACAAAGGTTACCATTAGTAACACACTACGTCGTCATGGATTAAAATCCTGCAGCAACCCGAAATGTCCCCTTGCTTAAGCCAGCACATGTCCAGGCCCGTCTAAAGTTTGCCCGTGACCATTTGGATGATCCAGAGGAGGATTGGGAGGATGTAATGTGGTCAGATGAGACCAAAATTTTTGGTATAAAGTCCACACGCCTTGTTTGGAGGGAGAAGAATGAGTGGCATCCCAAAAACACCATACCCACTGTGAAGCATGGGGGTGGAAACATCATGCTTTGGGGATGCTTTTCTGCAAAGAGGACAGGACGACTGATCCGTATTACGGAGAAGATGAATGGGGACATGTATCATGACATTTTGGGGAAAAACCTCCTTCCCTCAGTAAGAGCATTGAAGATGCAACATGGCTGGGTCTTCCAGCATGACAATGACCCACAAACACACCGCCCGGGCAACTAAGGAGTGGCTCCGTAAGAAGCATTTCAAGGTCCTGGATTGGCCTAGCCAGTCTCCAGACCTTAACCCAATAGAAAATCTGTGGAGGGAGTTGAAAGTCCGTGTTGCCCGGCGAGAGCCCCAAAACATGACACATGATCTGCATTGAACAGTGGTCCAAAATACCCGCTGCAGTGTGTGCAAACCTGGTCAAGAACTACAGGAAACGGTTGACCTCTGTAATTGCCAACCGAGATTACTTTACAAAGTACTGAGTTTAACTTTTTGATTGTCCAAATATTATTTTTCCGAAAGAATTTATACAAATAAATTGTTTAAAAATGATACAATGTGATTTCCGGAATTTTTTGTTCTGATTCCGTGTGATTCTTCACAGTTGAAGTGTTCCCATGATGGAAATTACAGACCTCTCATCTTTTAAAGTGCAACAACATGCACAATGGGTGGCTTTCCAAATACTTTTTTGCCCCACTATATATATATATATATATATATATATATACATATATATACATACACACACACACACGGTACTGTGTGCGTGTGTAATATATATATATATCACACATATATATACACACACACACATACACTCTGTGCAGAGATGGGGCATAAGCAGTGCAGGGCAATAGTCTCTGACAAACCAATAGACTGCTTGCGAGGACAGCATGTTAACGCAAACGCTGTTCCCGTGAAGATTTTTGCTACATAGAGGGCCTACGGTTTGAGAAAAAAAAAAGAAAAGGAAAAACTGTGTCCATGTTGTCCGAAATCATCCAAAAACACTCAAAAACTCCATAATAAATAGGCACCAAGGTGAGAGATTACCCTTGTCTGTACACACTGTAGCAAAGGAAACTGATTTTTTTTTTTTTTTGCAATTTGCTTATCAAAATATAAAAAGTAATATAAATGCTAACAATTACTAACATAGTGAATCAGTCATATACACATTTAAACAATATAAAATTCCTTGGAAGAGCTGAACCATAAAACACAGAGGGCAGAGAATGTGCTGGTATCACTCTGAGGGGTATGTTGTACAGACATCAATGCTGGATGCGTTTTGGCTGAGTACTATTTCTCTCCATTACCCACCATTTGTCAAACTACCAACTGTGAGCCAAGCAAGTTCTCCTTCACTTCACACTGTTGTTTACATTTTAATTAATAATTTATCAGTAACTGTGCCGAAAGCATACACCATGTAAGAAGTGAATAACACTAGAACAAATGCCTCAGAAACAGCTACTCTTGCCAACACTACATAATCTTTTAACCTTTCCAGTAGTGCAAGTAAACTAAAGAACAAAGAAAAAGAAACACATTCCTGCACCCTAGAATTGATATACAAATGTATGTATGTGTCTGGCTTGCCAAGAATCTTCAAATCCACCTGGTAATAAAATATATTCCAACTAGTGTTCCCAGTGTAATAACCCTTTACACTCACACTTTGTGTATAGGCATTTTGGAGCACTCATCAAAGAAAAGAAACAAACTGCTGGCCATAGAAGGACGCCAGGATATAGAATGATCAGGCTTCATTAATAGTAACAAAGAACCAATTTGTTAGGACAGACTAAGTTTTAAATAAGTGGACAGATGATGGGATTAATTAGCAAACAAATGCATGAGTGCACCACCACACAGGCATCTGTTTACATCAGTCCATAAAAACTAATTTGTCAGGGCCCCCTTTAATAACACAGTGCAAGGTGGTATTCCTTATAACGACCAATCAAATAAATCTGTAATTATCTATTCCAGGGAAGAAATCAAGACATTTAGAAAGGGTAAAAAATGTGTGATAATTATATGAAAAAATCTAATATACATTGTTTATAAGCCTCTTGTATATCTTGAATGGTATACATCCAACATGTTTCACATGTACAGCATAAAACCACATAAAACAGCTTCTTCCTCAAATGCAAAACACAATGGATATGTTATTGTCTTTTTCCACCTTTAAATTTCTATACACATGTGGCGTCTCCAGCAGGAGAGATTTCTCCAACTTCCTACTTAATTCATCTAATTGGATTATTCAGAGAGCTTTCTCAACACTCACGGCAGAAGAAGACAGCTGCAGAATGAATGAGAGGTTTCAGGAAACAAATAATTGTCACATTTAGGCAAAGAGAAAAAGTTGGAAATCCCCAAGCAATAAACTTGTGATTATAGCAGTTTTAATAAATTATTAATGCTGGCACTAAATATATCCTATCCTAGGCTTTCTTTTATCAGATGGAAGAAAACATCTGCACGACATGCTTAACTAAAAGACATAATATAACATTACTAGCCCACTCTAAACACAGGACTGTGCACATTACTGGACTAGAACACTAAAATTATATATTACTCACAATACACAGCCAGACAACACCATAACCAGGACACAGGGGCGCAACTAGACCTGGGGGTGCCCCATTGCAAAATTTTCTCGTGCCCCACGAGAGCACACTGTGGGCAGGAGGAAATATTCTCCTGAATTTCAGATCTCATGGTGGGCCACCAATATGACTGTTGTATGAATTACAGAGTCTTACGTATGCCCGTGTGTCTGAAAAAGCGAGAGGTATGAGCCCAATTCAATAATTGTCTGCGCAGGTCTGGAGTCACAAAGGTTTTCCCAGGAGGGGGTTGAATGCAGGTAGTAGCAAATACTCTAGACTCTAGAACTGGAGTTTCTTTATTATGCTCAGTAGATGCTTCAGAGGAGAAAGAACGGGAGAGAGCATCCGCTTTTTAGTTGAGCGAACCAGGGCGATAAGTCAAAGTAAAGTTGAAACGAGAAAAGAAAATCGCCTAACGAGCCAGACGAGGACTGAGGCACTGGATATTTTTCAAATATAGTAGGTTTCGATGATCCGTATAAACGGTGATGGGAAACGTAGCCCCTTTGAGGAGATATCGCCATTCTTCAAAGGCTAATTTAATTGCCAACAATGGGGTAATTTCTTTCGACCAGAGAAAATTTCTTAGAGAAGAATCCACAGGGATGGAACTTATTATCCTCAAACTTCTGAGAAAGTACCGCACCCACTGCTTCGGAGGAAGTGTCCACTTCTATAAAGAATAGGCTGTTTATGTCAGGTTGTCTCAGCACCGGAGCGGAAATGAATGCTTGTTTCAGGATTTGAAAGGTGGTTTCAGCCTCAGGAGGCCATCGAGGTGGATTTGCCCCCTTGCAAGTCAATGTGGAAATGGGTGCCATGAGGGTGGAAAACCACTTGATGAATTTTCGGTAGTAGTTAGCGAATCCTAAGAACCTTTGTACTGCCTTCAACGAATTAGGGCGAGACCAGTCCAAAATAGCCTGTACCTTTTTGGGGTCCATTTCAAGGCCGGAAACTGAGAGGATGTATCCTAGAAATGGAACGGACAGTACCTTGAACACGCATTTCTCTGCTTTACAGTATAGGTGATTTTTACGTAGACGAGCCAGGACTTCCTTGACTTGAGACCGATGTTTGTCTATACTGGAGGAAAATATCAGGATATCATCTAAATAAACTACCACTGAAACATACAAGTCCTGAAAAATTTCATTCATGAAATTCTGGAAAACAGCAGGGGCGTTGCAGAGACCGAAGGGCATTACCAGATATTCGAAATGACCGTTTTGAGTATTGAATGCGGTTTTCCATTGTCACCGGCACGTATTCTGATGAGGTTATATGCCCCTCTTAAATCTAGTTTGGTGAATATCGTGGCTCCCTTTACCCGATTGAACAGTTCAGTAATGAGGGGTATCGGATAACGATTCTCGATAGTGATGTCGTTTAAACCCCGGTAATCGATGCAGGGACGCAGACCTCCATCTATTTCGGATACGAAGAAGCAGCCTGCATTGGCTGGCGAAGAAGAAGGCCGGATAAATCCTTTTTGAAGGTTTTCCTGAATATATGCTGACATGGCCTTGGTCTCAGGTAAAGACAGTGGGTAGGTACGACCACGTGGAGGATATTTGCCAGGGATCAACTCGATAGGACAGTCCCACTCCCAATGCGGAAGCAGGGTATCGGCGCCCGCTTTACAGAAGACTTCGCTGAAAGAGAGATACTGGGTGGGTATTTGCGTAGTTGTTTCAATGCGGACCTCCTTGACAGGTTTAATTTGAGGAAGGCAGGATACATGACAAGCATCTCCCCAGGAAAGGATCTGCATGGTACCCCAGTCTATGTTGGGAGTATGCTTGCACAACCAGGGATATCCGAGAATAACTCAGTGAGAGGCTTTGGGAATGACTAAAAATTTGATTGCTTCCGTGTGGAGAGCCCCCACACGAATCTGCGCAGGTCAAGTACGAAGAGATACGGTCCCATTGGTAATTTGAGTACCATCCACGGCAGACAAGATGACTGTATGATCGAGAGGAAAGACGGGAATTCTAAATTTCCGGATGAGCTCAGCGGTGATGAAGTTCTTGGCAGCCCCTGAATCAAGGAGAGAGAGAACAATTTTAGACCCGTGCAATAATTCCAGAGTAATGGACAAGGCAGACTCAGCTTTAGATGGAGACGAAGACCTAACTCCCAACCTGGTGTCTCTGGCACTGGTTAGGAGCGGGAGTTTCCCGGACGGGTAGGACAGGCAGCGACTAGATGACCGGTCTCTCCGCAATAAATACAAAGGTTCTCCTGTCGGCGCCTCTGTCGCTCTTCAACCGTGAGACGAGCCCAGTTAATCTACATAGGTTCATCGCCTATTGGTTCAGGCGGAAGGGTGGCTGGAGTAGTGGTAGGCCGGAATCTGAAACTATCTCCCCTATTCTTTTCACTTGACATTCCCGATACCGTAGGTCCACTTTATTACAGAGAGAGCCAAGTTCGTTGAGAGTGGCAGGAAGGTCTCATGTGGCGAGGTCATCCTTTATTCGATCAGACAGCCCGCTCCAGAAAGCGGAAATCAGGGACTCCTTGTTCCATTTCAGCTCTGATGCCAGCGTCTGGAACTGAATAATATACTGGCTAACCGGGTGATTCCCTTGACGAAGACGCATAGTAATGTAAAATGAACATCGCATCGGTTTAGAAACCCTCGGCACAACTTAGGATTCCCATCAAATTTATTAGGCGTCGGGAGGTGCAGATGGGATGGTGCGGATGGAGCGGGAATGGTGGGAACTGCTGGCTGGTTCGTGGCGACAGGCATATTAACTGTAACCAGGGAGGCCTGCAAGGTGTCCTGACGAACAGACAATTCCTGTAGGTATTGAGCCATTTGCCGTTGTGAAGCTTCTAGTCCCTCTATAAGCGGCTGGCGATACCTTGGAGCAGGTCAGCCCTCAAATCCTGTCCACTAGCCAAATCCATTTGGCCAGTGTAAACTGTCACGGCTTGGCGTGGGCTTGGACCCGGAGTGGAGTCGGAAAGAGAATGAAGTCTCGCTTGTTGGAACTGGAAGTCAGCCAGTCTTAATGGGGTATGACTCATGAATGGAATAAGGTGATCTGGATGCACGTAGGGCGAGGTGTAGCTGGAGAGATGCAGACAGAACTCAGCGACCGGGATCGACCGAGTGTACAGCAGGTAGCAGGTATAGGAGGTGAACTAGCACGCAGGAGCTGGACTGGTACAAGGCTACGAGGTGGTTGCGCTGAGACACACTGGAACTGCGGCACGTAAGGAGCAAGGGAGCACAGAGAACTAGCTCACAGCATACGCTGTGATAGACGTTGAACTGGCAACTAAAGGACCTCTTGACAGCCCTTTAGTACCCTCAGGTAGTGCAGGATTGGCTGCTAGTACTCCTAGGTCATGCTGTGACCTGATTGGCTCCAACCAGACACCTGACCAGAAACCAAAATGGCGGAAACGCTGTCAGTTTCACCTGCTCTCACCTGCCTCCAGATGGACGCCCTCAGTCTGTGATGGCTCACTGTGCCCAGCGCCGCTCTCCAGGACCCTGCTCCCCCGCCGGAGGACCCGTGCCAGAGCACTCGGAGAGGTAAGACCCGCGATCCCGGCAACCTCTCAGCCCTGATTGTGACACAATGCCATGAGTGTGCACATTTCTGGATTACTCCAAACACAGCAATATGCACAATATCAAACTACGCTACTCACAAAACACAATACTGAACCACTCCAACCCCAGATCTGTGTGCATTACTTACTACTCCAATACCAGGATAATGTAAATTGCCAGAGTACATCAATCCTAGGACACATTACTGTACCACTCCAAACCAAGAACTATATGCACATTATTGGATCACTCCAGTCCTAGGAACTGCTCACACTGCCAAACTACACCATCCCCAGAATAAGCTAACCAATTCTACGCCTGTGCACATTAAAGACAATGCCATTCCCTGGACACACTAAAAACCACATTATTGAACTAGACCAATCCCAGTCTATGCAGAACATTACCAAACTCTACGTCCAGGACACATTACTGAACCACTCCACTGCCAGAACTGTTCACATTGATAGACTACCACATCACAGGAAGCATTAGCAGACCACAATTCCAGGTCTGTGTAGAATGCATCCACTTGCCTGGTGCGTAATTTGCGACCACACCAGGCTGTGTGTAACCTGACATGGTAAAAAACCACGTGACCAGTCAGAAATGCACAGTGGGCGGCTGCCGGAAGATAATCTTCCAGAAGCCACCAATGGCAGAAGGACCTCCCAGCCCCAGTGCATCCCTGCACCCTCCCCCAGTGCTGCCATGCTCACTGCTAATCGGGCAGCCCGGCAGCACCCCCCACCCAGCGGCTGCAGAGAGTAGATCCACCAGGGAAATGTAAATGACGCAGCCCTCCAATCAGGGGCGTATTTAAAGAGGAGGGAGCCTAAGTTTACTCACCATCCGGGGCTCCCTCCACTCTCTCCGGCGGCCGCAACGTACGACAAGTTCAATAGACTCCGTGGACTAGTCTGTGCCCGGAGTCTACTGCACATTTTCCCGGTGATTTCCCTCTGCACATGCGCAGAACGCCGGGAAAGTGGCCGCTGCGACCATTTTCCAGGTGTTGTGTAGTGCCTCTCCAGCCGAAGTGGGACTTCAGAGAGGTAAGTATTAGGAAGTATGGGTGCAGGGTGTGTGTGGTGTGGGAACCCCTGGACCCAGGGACCGTGTGCCCGGCACACCCTGCACTCATTATAGATACGCCCCTGCCTCCAGTGTATACCTGGTGGCTGCTCGGAGGAGCAGCAGCCAGGAAAATGTAAAGCTGTGATGTCGCGATGGTCCGGTCATCAATGGTCTAATATATCGATAACATTAATATTGATTTTGAACATATTGGTCAAGTGTTTAAAAAAATAGATAAAACAATCATAAAAAGAAACAAGCAGTTTTGGGGGAAAAATATTAGCCAGTGGTTATACAAACTACTGCAATCACAGGACTACATTATGCAGCATTTTTCCAGCCTACTAAAAAAAAAAACGCATGTGTGTGTACACATTACCAGATACCTCCAATGATGGGACTATGAACATTTCCAGACTACAGCAATCTCTAGCCTGTACACATTACTAGACACCAGTCCCGTGAATGTCCACATTACAAGAATCCCCCCGTTCCATAAGCGTTTACATTTCTAGACCACTTAATTCCTGGAACATTGCACATTGCTGGAAGAGTGAAGTGCCAAGACTGAAGTAATCTATATAGTAGTAAACCACTCCAGATTGTTAGAGCAATACAAATAGCCAAACACACTGCAGGCCAATAACGCAATACATTTTCTAGCAACTTGTTAAAAGAGCAATAATATGCTAATATATCCAAAAGAAGCATATTTAGCCAATAAAAACATTTTCAGAGGAAAATTTTGACCCAACAGTAACCAGATGAAATTTGTTAATAAAAGTATGACTTTACCCCACTGCCCATGCTTTGCAAATGTTTTACAGCTTTGTCAGATCAAACCTATTATGCATGTGAAGGTTAAAAACAAATGATAAAAAAACAAATCATTCAGACTGTAACGAGTGTGCCTCAGTTATATATTATCGTGATTGCACAGAACTGCAACAATTCTCCTGGCAACATAAAAATTGCTCTATTCCTAATCAAAAGTAAAAATAACCTGTAGAGACTTCAGTATAATGGCCAGTTTTCACCTGAACACCATTTACAGACATCATTGATTTCAAAAGAAACCAGACACAGGAGAGATGTGCTCTCTAATGACACTTTCAGACCAAACGGCAAAGTTTGTGCCAATTGCCTGGTTTTAGGTTGGCAGTAGGATTATAAATTCTGATAAAAAAAAAAAAAAGAACATTTGACATTAAATGCAGCATTTAAACTCAAGCTGCTATAATTTCTCATTGTACAATCAATATTAATACGGGTGCTTATTCCATTGTGTACAACTGCACTGCAATTACTTGTGGTGAGTAGCTGGATACAACAGTGATTCACTACAGTCAATACACTGGCCACATGTCTTCAGTATATTATAGGCCTGGCGAGCAATATCTACCATCTCATTAATCTGAGGTCAGCTCCTAACCACTGAGCCACTCAGATCCACTGGACAACTCATATATTCAGGAGCTAGATCAATACAGCCCGAGATGTATAAAAATGAACTGTAATCACAAAGGGGCCAATTTCAGCAATAATGTGAGAATGCTCAATGATTCTTCCCTGTAGATAAATACACTCCCATCTGTATCCATGACACAAATATAGCATGCATTATTTCAAGGTGAATCATAGTGTTAAAAAAGGGGAAATATATTAGATCTGGGAGTACTGTAATTTTTAGATATTTAAGCAAGAACGTTCACTGAACTACTTCGTTGTCTTAGTAAAATGAAACATCAGATATAGACACAATTGGCACACAAAAAGTCATGGGACATCAAGAAACACCATTAGATTTTATTAGATGCGGTAACAGCAGAACAAGTGGTGTGAGAGCTGCCAGTCCAGACAATGACGTAAACATGATTTAGGCCCCAGGCTTGACTGCTGTAAAGGACACTTCTTAATTAGAAAACCATCTCCTTTTCCCCAATAGATCATCTCCCCGGCTGAAAAATCAACCTCTTGGCGCTCATTGTACAGAAATTAATATTTTTTTATTTTTTCAGCTCCCACATAACCAGCCACAGGTCAATGATAACAAACCAAAGGCTTCAAGCAATTTGTTCAGTTTCTATGGTGTTTCTGACACATATCTGAGATTTTGGATATTCCAGCTAAAGAAACGGTGTGTGTTTGTCTCTGAAACAGCCTACTACTAGAGACACACACTCTGCCTTTACTATTGGTATGGGTTTTTAAAAAGAACAACAGATTGTAGGGTTAAGGTGACACTTGTATAAATTTAAAGAAATTGCCCCAAACGCCTTTAATGTACATAAATGTTGTACAACTTTATCCAAGCTCATAAGACCAGAAGACCAGTGGCCAATGTGATGCTGCAGCCAGCCGTGAGGGACAGAGGCCTCTTTATTGACAATGACATTGCTCTTGCCTGGACTAACCTACCTAAGAGCTGGTCATCCCTGGGTACAAGCAATTGATGCAATAGAGGGGGGTCCTATTATTATTGCTGTAGGGGCTCCTCTTGACATTGTTCCCTCTGCTTTTCCCCAAAAAATACTTATAGTTAAGTAGGGATTACCAACATTTGTTTGTCTTTTTTATTGCGGTACTAATGGTGGCCATTGTGCCTTTTGGGTGACAATTTGGTGCAAGGGTCTTTTTTAGATACTATTTCAAGGAGGATCCATAACCTTGAAGATTCTCAAGTTTGAAGTTCTGACTTGTTACATCCAGATGGTTTTTAGAGACTATCTAAAGAAGAAAGTCCTATATATTATTGCCAACACGTCAACTGATTCAACATACTGTATCTTCCTTTTTGAGGACTTATTTTGATTGACTGTTTATTTGTCTCTATAAATTTCTTGAAATTACTTATCATTACAGTAAATGTGTAGCGCACTCTTTCTTCCTTGTTCCAGAAAAATTGTTTAGAGGCTCTTCTAACAGGGGGCCTAAAAAGAGGTACAGCTTGTTTGAAAGAAATGTGTTACTAATTAGAAACAAGTGACAATCACGTTAAATCTTTAGTGCAAGTTAAGGGCATTTTCTGTAGAAAAACAGATCTATTAAAAAACTTTTCTGAAATAATAATTATTATCTTTATTAGCTATATTTCCAGAAATAATTTTTCATCATCAACATCTTTTCACATTCTATTATAGTTTCCAAACTAGTTTCAACCACCTCTTTACAGTATATTAATAGAAGAAACAACAAATCCAGAGTATTTGTTGGAAATGAACAGGAATCGTAAGACTGATCCGAGGAAGGCCAGGCAATGGAGAAAAATGCATATATTGTAGATAGAGCTACACAATTTCCATATAACAGTCAAGTGATGTTGACATATGTATGAATGTCTGTAAATAATGTCCTTATAGACCATACATTCTGGTATCAATGCTTTTTATCTGTGTGTTTTCAGTGTTCATTACGGAAACTTTTATTAAAAGGAATAATGCACTCCCCCTCTGTAAATTATTATGGATATTCACAAAATTTTGGGGGCCTACATAAAATATTATGGCCAAATAACGCTATAAAATCTTTATAATTTACAGTAGTGCATTATCTCATACGTTGTTAACCAGGTGCATCGGATGTCCCAGCTACAGTAAGCAGGCAGAACTAGCAGTTGTCACAAATCCTACATGCTAAACTTTGCACAACACTGCTCAGTACTGTTCTGATCTGTCCCAACACAGAACCAACTCACAGTCCAGGCACTCTGCATGGATGTATAGACAGCTCAACTAGTATGAATATAATTTTTTGAACACAGTATATTAACAGTAAATTACATGATGCTGGATTAAGGGAACTGTTTGGCAAACTAAAAACAAATGCTTATTAGAAAATGAAATGTTAAACGACTAATACAATCTAAGAGCTATGCAAGAACAGATAGGGGAATCCAACAGGGAATAATTAAAGCATTAGTGGTGGAAAGTTACAGACTTACTTCACCTGCTTCTATGAATAGTGTGGTATAAGGCAGTGGTCTACACACTCAAGTTAAATGAAAATACATCTTTAACATATATGACATTAGCTGCTGGACGGTACTTACATCTGTATCCGGTCCTTTGTCTGCTCCAGGGCAAGAAAAGGTAACAAACTCATGGCAACGCTTGTGGACCACAAAACAGCAAACTGGAAAGAGGAAACAAACAGAAGATGAAGATAATGTATTAGGCGGGGCATGGTATAATTTACATATTTTCAGGACCTGTCCTACCTTCCATATGAAAAACAAAACAATGCATAATTGAATGTATTAACAATTAAAAAAATTTTTAGAATACATGGAAAGTTCGCCTACACCAATATAATAGTACATCTTATGAAAAGAGCAATCACACAGGGGACACAATTTTGATATGATGTTACAAGGAAATAATTATTTTTAAACTGATTTGGAAGCTAGTTATGGAGCAACAAAATCATGCTAAACAAAAATTTCAAAGCCGTTTATCTAGTGAATCAATAGAGACTTTAGACATTGAATTGACTTCTACAAAAGCAAACATACAGTGAGCAACTTCTAAAAATGAAATGACAATGATGAACCAAAAAGTGTTCTGACATTTATAAATGCTATCCCACATTATCCCAGTATTTTTAAACATTTATTTTGTTTTTCATTTCAACGGCAAGTTTTGTACCCAGTATTGGACTGAAACAATGAACCACTAAGGGGAATGTAATGGTAAAGACCCATGAAATAGAGTATGTGCTAAAACAACATTTTGGTGCATTGCTGAAGGGGCGGGGTTAGCCACTAGAAGGCGTTTTAACTAGGCAAAAGGCAAACAGCACTTAGGCCAGTGAGGGTAACTCAATGTACGTCAAGGACCAACACATCAACCACACATTGCCATTTATATCAACAACAAGTAAAACAAAAATACAAATAGCCCCAAAACAAGTCTAACATTTTCACGACTAACATATCCAAAATGTACCCCCAATTGATATAAAATCCCCACACATGCCCTCAGACCCAAGTTTTCCGAAACATCCCTCGCATCCCATTAATTCCTCTACACATGACCATCCCCATTCCAGAAAGACCTTCCCACATGTCACACCATTCCAAATGACCTCCCAACATGTCCCCCCATTACAATCGTGTCTCCCCACATGTCTATCAGGCCTCCCCTCACAAACAGTATCAATAAGAGCTCCTCACATACCCTTCAGACAGAAGAGGAAGAGCCCACAGATCGGAATACACTGCACTCTTTTCTCTTACCACTGGTCACGCTACATGACCATGTAGTGTGCAGAAGGACACGTGAAGCAATAGCCAGCTGATGCCTTTTAATCAAATTCTCTTCTTTATAACAAATCTGAGAATAAATCAAAACAAGGGCACAGAGCTGGGGGACAAAAAGTGAAGGTTTGCTATTCTACTCGGAGCTTTGTGTATTAAATAGAAAACATCTTTAAACAAACGGTGCCTTTGGCCTCAGCTAGTCAAGTGCTGAACTACCGGACTTATATACTGTCAGGTCCATAAATATTGGGACATTGACAGAATTTTCATATTTTGGCCCCTATTCACCACCACAATGGTTTTGAAATGAAACAAACAAGATGTGATTTAACTGCAGACTTTCAGATTTAATTTGAGGGTAATTACATCCAAATCAGGTGAACGGTGTAGGAATTACAATGGTTTCTATATGTGCCTCCCACTTTTTAAGGGACCAAAAGTAATGGGACTATCAACTCAAAAGCTATTTCATGGACAGGTGTGAGCGATTTCCTCGTTATTTCATGATCAATTAAGCAGGTAAAAGGCCTGGAGTTGATTCTAGGTGTGACATTTGCATTTGGAATCAGTTGCTATCAACTCTCAATATGAGATCCAAAGAGCTGTCACTATCAGTGAAGCAAGCAATCTTTAGGCTGAAAAATCAAAACAACCATCAGAGAGATAGCAAAAACATTAGATGTGGCCAAATCAACTGTTTGGAACATTCTTAAAAAGAAAGAACGCACCGGAGAGCTCAGCAACACCAAAAGACCTGGAAGACCACAGAAAACAACTGTGGTGGATGACAGAAGAATTATTTCCCTGGTGAAGAAAAAACCCCTTCACAACAGTTGGCCAAATCAAGAACACTCTCCAGGAGGTAGGTGTATATGTGTCAAAGTCAACAATCAAGAGAAGACTTTACAAGAGTGAATGTAGAGGGTTCACCACAAGATGTAAACCATTGGTGAGCCACAAAAACAGGATTAGACCAGATTAGAGTTTGCCAAACATGTAAAAAAGCCATTACAGTTCTGGAACAACATCCTATGGACAGATGAGACAAAGATCAACTTGTACCAGAGTGATGGGAAGAGAAGAGAAGGAAAGGAACTGCTCATGATCCTCATCAGTGAAGCATGGTGATGGTAGTGTCATGGCGTGGGCATGTATGGCTGCCAATGGAACTGGTTCCCTTGTATTTATTGATGATGTGACTGCTGACAAAGCAGCAGAATGAATTCTGAAGTGTTTCGGGCTATATTATATGCTCATATTCAGTCAAATACTTAAGAACTCATTGGACGGCGCTTCACAGTGCAGATGGAGAATGACCCGAAGCATACTGCATAAGCAACCAAGGCATTTTTTAAGGCTAAAAAGTGGAATGTTATGCAATGGCCAAGTCAATCCCCTGACCTGAATCCGATTGAGCATGCATTTCACTTGATGAAGACAAAACTGAAGGGAAAATGCCCCAAGAACAAGCAGGAACTGAAGACATTTGCAGTAGAGGCCTGGCAGAGCATCACCAGGTATGAAATCCAGCGTCTGGTGATGTCTATGGTTCCAGACTTCAGGCTGTAATTGCCTGCAAAGGATTTGCAACAAAGTATTAAAAAGTGAAAGTTAGATTTAGGATTGTTTAGTTTGTCCCATTACTTTTGGCCCCTTAAAAAGTGGGAGGCACATATAGAAACCATTGTAATTTCTACACCGTTCACCTAATTTGGATCTGAAAGTCTGCAGTTAAATCACATCTTGTTTGTTTCATTTCAAAGCCATTGTGGTGGTGAATAGAGGCCAAAATATGAAAATTCTGTCAATGTCCCAATATTTATGGACCTGACTGTATATCTCCATATCCAATAGAATCACTCAGGATCGTAAACAAAAGATGATACACTTTTTGAGTTGAAGAATCCTTTGTTTACGATCCTGAGTGACATCCATTCTATTGGCTACATTTAATCTGTTGGGAGGTCTGTCTAAAAATTTGGTGAATGGTCTGATATATCCATATGCAACGCTTGTAACAAGGTCGCTCATGCGCGCTGACATGCATGGACATGTTTGGACCTGCCCACAGTCGGGGTTTGCCCGAGGCCGCCACTGCACTGCCATTGCATTCATTTCAACAGAGTGTCCCAAGCAGTGTGCGTCCAACAGCAGATCAATCAGAGCTAGGGACTGAACAGGGTCAGGTCTGAGGCAGACAGAGAGTGAGACAACCTCTAACACATGAAAATGCCCTGATGCAGACTCAGTAGCCAGGAAGGAGCCAGGGGAGGCAAGCTATCAGGAATAAACAAAACCATCAGAACACCATCAAATGATTTCCATTAGATAGTGGCAAAAATCGGACCACCACCAAGAAATGGTAAAAACATTTCCATCGGTACAACAGCAAAAAAAAAAAAAAAAATCAAATCGATGGTTAGTATCCATCAGATTCTGATGTCCATCCCTACGCTGAGCCTGCAGACGGACTCCGGCCACCACTCCTCCACCGGGAAGTGCTCCCTCTCCAGCATGATGTTCCACTCAGCCACATGCCCTCGGTGAACAGGAGGCGCCTCCAATGGAAGTTAGCGCTGTTTTCGGACAAGAGCACCACGGCGAAAAAGCTCAACAGGAAGACCAGGAAATACAGGGCACATTGTGCGAAGAGGACATTGCTCATCACCATGTTCAGCAGCTGGGGAGGGTGCGGAAATATGCACAATTGCCCCGGCCATGGGGACATGCTGCTGATAATGCTTATGGTGGCTGCAATACAAATCTCTCATCCATGATCCTCCCAGCACATCTTAGTGGTCGAGCCCCAGTAGGGGGAAGTTGTGGTGAAACTGGTGAGATGCAGGGGGCAGAAAGAGAAGCCAGGGCCTGTGGTGAAATATAGGATGCTGTGGTGAAATGCAGAGGGTAAGAAGCAGGAGGTTGCAGTGAGATGCAGGGGACTGTGGTGACATGGCGTAGGTTGTTATAAGATGCAGGGGGCTGTGGCAAGATTAAACTGCCCCTGTGCGAAGCCGGGGCGGATCTCTAGTGTGTATATATGTATATATATACATATATATATATATATATATATATATATATATATATATATATATATAAAAATCAGCTCTCCTTGCCCGATGCATTTTTTAAAACTTGTTTCAAAAATGATCCATGAGCCAGCAAATCGCAGACAGACAACGGATCCATTTATCACAATGCATTTTGCCAGGGCAGAATATATCATATTAAAATATGTGGCAGATGGCATTAAAAGAGTCTAATGAAGAAAACGCCTCTTTCTGTCTGTGAATCATCACCTCCTTACAGTGTTTACTGCCAAATACACTGTAATTAATAAAAGTGACACAGCAATGCTTAAAGTCCCTGTGCAAGAGACAGGCAGCTAGTCAGGCAGAAATTCTGCATAATGTTGTGTTGAAGTGATTATTTTGTATGACAGGTGCTTAGACGTTGTTAATAACTCCAGCCACATAGAACAATCCTACTCTGCGTGCAGCTCTTATCACAAAATGTCATTATTGCAGGTGAATATTGTTTTTGGGAGGCCGCTTAAATATAACAAAGAGTGGCTCCTGATGCGGTTTAAAAATCTGTGGAATGAGACAGATCCAGCCATAATTCCAGTAACAAGACAATATATAGAGGATTCCTTAAACTGTATGTAAAGTAGTGGGAAATTGAGTGTGCATTCTATCAGTTTAAAAATAAATATAGTATAGTTTTGCACACTGAAGCACTCATCTAGATAAATTTGTATTTTTAAGAGACCAGTTTGTTTTTCAGTCGGCACGGACATGAAATGGCTATTATTTATTTATTACCAGTTATTTATATAGCGCACACATATTCCGCAGCACATTACAGAGAATATTTGTCCATTCACATCAGTCCCTGCCCCAGTGGAGATTAGAATCTATGATCCCTACAAACGTACACGCACATATTTACACACTAGGGTTCATTATTTTAGTTGGGAGCCAATTAACCTACCAGTATATTTTTGGAGTGTGGGAGGAAACCAGACTACACGGAGGAAACCCACGCAAGCACAGGAAGAATATACAAAGTTAGGGCCGTGGTGGGAATCGAACCCACAACCTCAGCTCTGTGAGACAATAATGATAACCGTTACACAGTCTATGCTGCTATGAAGTCCTATTTGATTTATATAATTATTACTTTCTAATATTAGTTATAACAAAGGGGCAGCTACCTCATTGCACTAATGCTAGAAGCGAAGGGGTCCAATGCACTTGATTGAACTCTAGTTTATTGCATTGTTATGAATGACACTTCATTCCTATTCCAAGCAGATGATGAGTTTCCTCAGTCAATGAAAAACTCTGCCTGGGGACAGCTGATAAAATCAATGTGTATGTAACCCGTACAGGAAAAATATTATGTGCTGTCACACCTCAGAGCACACTAATTCTCTCATTCCAGCGTACTGTTACAGATTAATGGAGGAGTTTATTGCTTATTGTGGCTCCCATGATGAATTTAAATTAGACTCGGGAAACCCTACCTAGTAATTATATATATATAATATAATATATATATATAATATATCTCTCTCTCTCTATATATATATATCTCTCTCTGGGTCTTTATATATGATTGAAGTGGAATTTAGAAGTAGAAAGTTAATGTATTTGATAGCATTACAGTTAAAACAGTAGAAGAACCACTTCAACCATTGTATATACAAAGAAATTTACCGTAGAGAAACAAAGATCGAAATAAAATGTAAACTAGACACATTGGAAATAATTGATACTTCAGATGGCTTTTTATGCAGCTCTAACAGTTAACGTAAGTAAAGAGCAGCAATATTTTTATCACAACAGTATTACTGCTGAAAAGTTATATTACAGTGAATAGAAAATGAAGGTGAGAGATCACATTAAATGTGATCACCATAAATTGATACACAATGAGCAAAATGTTCAATATTGTTACACAAAATATTTTCATACTGCATTAGAGTGCAAAACGGTTTGAACATTTCACTAGACAGAGGAACGTATTACTAGATAATGTGTAACTTTATTCTCTTGTTTTAGGTCAGTTCATGCTTAGGGCTAGAATCTGAATGGTTGCTACGGGCAACATCTCCACTTCTAAAAACTCTTACAGTCCATGTCTTAGGAGCCTATATGCATGAAACACAACTGTGGTTCTCAAATCTATTCTCAAGTATGCGTGACAGTCCAGGTGCTGAAGATATTGCTGTGTAAAAAGAGCTAAAATCAATAAGGTAGTTCATGCTATGGTGGCCTTCATTTACTGATTTGCAACTTTTACTAAACATTTTACTTCTTTTTAGCTTCCGTGTGCATTTTCCGGCAAGTGCAAGGCAACGGGCATATTTCAAATATAGGTAAGGCAACCTGGCATCCAACTCACCCAGCATTGTTGGAAAATGTAAAGCAACTATCACGGAAACTGGACTGGCTTAAACAAAAAATAAAAGAACAAAAGAAAGAAAGAAAGTGAGGCAAACTACAGATGTGTCCTTACACATCTTTGTTGCAGTCGCGCCAAAAAGCCCCTCTCGGTGCACCAGGTCCTTTGAGACTCTGCTAGCACCGGGTGTCATTTTTGTGCCCTTTATTGCCGAAAATGCATCTAAGTAGCAATGCGATGGGACCAGGACACACCAGCAGACTGTGCAGATTAATTTGTTATTGACACTTGTATATCTGTGTGTGTCTGAGACTCTGAATCTGTATATGAAGTAGGGATGTGCAGGCTCGGATAGGTTCGAGTTTGCACGTGGAGTTCGGATTTTTCCCTCCAAAAAAACGGAACTCAGAACGAGGCAAAACGTCATCTTACATGGACGAACATCATCATTCCTGGACAAAAGACCAGGAATGATGATGTTCGTCCATGTAAGATGACGTTTTGCCTCGTTCTGAGTTCCGTTTTTTTGGAGGGAAAAATCCGAACTCCACGTGCAAACTCGAACCTATCCGAGCCTGCACATCCCTAATATGAAGTGCTACAATGTAGTGAGCGCAGCTTTTTCCATTTCAAGTTCAGTTGTGCTTCATATACAGACTCCGATGCACACAGATATACAAGTGTCACATATGAAATTAATCAGCACAATCTGCTGATACGTCCAGGTCGCATTACATTACGACTGGGGCATGTTTTTTCCTACTGAAAATGTGTCCGACACTAGCTGGGTCGAATGGGACCTGGTGGCTCACTCACACCAGGCAAGTTGTGCTGCATGACGTATTGAGGCTAGATGTATGAGGACACATCTGTGTCTGGGGAAAGTTGTTCTACCTTCTGTTGGAGCAGTAGAGGATCTTTTGGATGTGGATATCAAAGTCCCTGCAGACTTTGCTTTCTTTGTAAATCTGCTAATCAGCCACCGGGACTTCATACCCATTCCGCTGAAAATACTGGGGGTTTTTTTGTAATCTTTTCATAGTTGATTAGCCGGTTGATTCCGAACTCAAAGCAGTACAGGGTACCCTCAGTTGGCACATAAGGTATCTTAAGTTAACCAGACAATTTTATAAGAGTAAGCAAAAAGGTGTAGGTGCTGTAACTGAGTTTAAGTGAACCAATAAACAAACTAATTTGCTAAAATGATTCAAGTTAATTTTTTCACACCCTTATACAGGGTGCAGCTGTCCTTGGTACTGCCGCTTGTCTCCTCTGTGAAATGTTATTGACAATTACATTACGTTTATGGAAAGAGTCAATATTTGCAATGTGGACCCTTCTTTTTCAAGACCTCTGCAATTCGCGCTGGCATGCTGTCAATCAACTTCTGAGCCACATACTGACTGACGGCCGCCCATTCTTGCCTAATCAATGCTTGGAGTTCATCAGAGTTTGTGGGTTTTTGTTTGTCCACCTGTCTCTTGAGGATTGATCACAAGTTCTCAATGGGATTAAAGATCTGGGGAGTTTCCTGGCCATGGACCCAAAATTTTGATGTTTTGTTCCCCAAGCCACTTAGTTATCACTTTTGCCTTATGGCAAGGTGCTCCATCATGCTGGAAAAGGCATTGTTCATCACCAAAGTGTTCTTGAATGGTTGGGAGAAGTTGCTCTTGGAGGATGTTTTGGTACCATTCTTTATTCATGGCTGTGTTCTTAGGCAAAATTGTGAGTGAGCCCACTCCCTTGGCTGAGAAGCAACCCCACACATGAATGGTCTCAGGATGCTTTACTGTTGGCATGACACAGGACTGATGGTAGCGCTCACCCCTTTCCTTCTCCGGACAAGCGTTTTTCCAGATGCCCCAAAAAATCTTCAAGTGGATTCATCAGAGAAAATAACTTTACCCCAGTTCTCAGCAGTCCAATTCCTGTACCGTTTGCAGAATATCAGTCTGTCCCAGATGTTTTTCCTGGAAAGAAGTGGCTTCTTTGCTGCCCTTCTTGACACCAGGCCTCCCTCCAACAGTCTTTGCCTCACTGTGCGTGAAGAGGCACTCACACCTGCCTGCTGCCATTCCTGAGCAAGCTCTGCACTGGTGGTGCCCTGATCCCGAAGCTGAATAAACTTTAGGAGACTGCCCTGGCACTTCTTCACAACTATTGAACCTCTCCCCTTGAAGTTCTTGAAGATCCGATAAATGGTTGATTTAGGTGCAATCTTACTAGCAACAGTATCCTTGCCTGTGAAGCCCCTTTTGTGCAAAGCAATGATGACTGCACGTGTTTCCTTGCAGGTAACCATGGTTAACAGAGGAAGAACAATGATTTCAAGCTCCACCTTCCTTTTAAAGCTTCCAGTCTGTTATTCTAACTCAATCAGCATGACATAGTGATCTCCAGCCTTGTCCTCGTCAACACGCTCACCTGTGTTAACGAGAGAACCACTGACATGATGTCAGCTGGTCCTTTTGTAGCAGGGCTGAAATGCATTGAAAATTTTGTTTTTGGGATTAAGTTCATTGTCATTGCAAAGAGGGACTTAATTGCAATTCATCTGATCCCTCTTCATGATATTCTGGAGTATATGCAAATTGCCATCATAAAAACTGAAGCAGCAGACTTTGTGAAAACAAATACTTGTGTCATTGTCAAAACTTTTGGCCATGACTGTATACAGGTCAGTATAAACTTCTTTAAATCTAGGTCTAGCAGAAGCAATTTAGATAATGTCATGGGTGTGTTAAGCACAGACCTATGGAACTGTCCTGCAGGGACAGATGGCAGCAACTGCTGTATGAAATGGCCTCTGAGGGAAAAAAGGCAATATATAATGAATTACAGGGAAATGAACTGAGCCGCATTTTCCTAATCAGCCGAGGCCTGACTGGACACAAATCTCATGATCATCCACATGTCATCAGATTTACAGCACATGGAACATCTGCAAGTAGGCATGACTTTATACAACTGTTGCATGACGTACCTTGTACATGAGACCCTGTAATACTCATTTATTCCAAGAATCACTATAATCTATCTGGAATATGCAAATATTAAAGTGTAAATTTGTCCCCGAGTGAGAAAACAATCAAATACCATAAACAATACCATGCATTGGTGGATTGAAGATTAAATATATCTTTAAGGATTGTACAGACACTATTTTATATACATGTTAGCTCAATTAAATGTCCTTCATTTTTGTTACTGTTGTTTTCCTACTACAGTCTCCAATACTTCTCTTTGTGATCTTACACAGTTGTGGTCATCTTATGACCATCTTACTGATCATGCCGAGAAAGTTTGCTGCCAACAAACGAGAGTAACCGCTGCTCACTAGACCCTATGAAAGACACCTAGCGAACCCCAATCAGTGAAAGAGAGGGAATTAATAACTTCACATTTAGGGCCGGATTCAATTAGCCGCAATAAAATGAAAACTTAACACCAAAGTTTTTGCACTATTTGCCATTTTTGATGCGATATTTTCGCCCCTTTCGGCAATGCACGCTCCCGTTTTTCACCCTATCCTATTACAAAAGACACGAAAACTTATACGTGCGAAAACTGCGCATGACTAAACCAGCAAAAAGTACAGCACATTTTGGGGAAATCAGTCTGTACCCCATAAAAAGCCTAACTGTAATAGGAAAGCAATATAGAAGTGTATTAATAGCCCTAATAAAATTATTTGGGGCTCTTAAATTGTGTCAAATGGTTGTTAAATGCATATTTGCATAAGTGTTGAAAAATGATAAAAAGCAATATTGTTTTAGAGAAAATCATTGCTGTAGTTAAATTGGGGATACATTAAAATGGGTGCTAGTATATTTTTGTGCATATAAAGTGCAGTTTAAAAAAAAAAACAGACCTGCAACCCTAAAAACAACTGTCCCATCCATACAGCCCCCCAAAGTAACTTACCCAGTACAACACTTTTTACATTTTCACCCCAAAAATGTCATGTCATTATTGGGGGGAATTAAGCTAAGTAAAAATGTATTTTTGCCTAATTAGTCTTTAGGGAGGGGGGAGGGGGGCGCTATGGGGGTGTGGGGGGGTCCAATGGGTTCTGAACCAAGTTCCTAAATTTTTAGCCAAAAATAGGGATTTTGTAAATTTTTCACCTGCTCCGAGATGGTGAAAACTTTTTGTCGTTTTTACCCTCTATGGAGTTTGCGCACGTGCGATAACTCTGGGAATAGGATTGCATGATACGAATTTAAGTGCAAAAAATTTGCACATGTTAAAACTTAATCGCAAAATGTCGGCTTTTCGCGTGTGATTGAATTCCCCCCTTTATGTTATCGTACATACTTCAGCAAACATAACAGTTTACTTAAAGGGACACTAGGGCACTAGGGGGCATATTTACTAAAGTGCGGGTTTTTAGAAGTGGAATGTTGCCCAGAGCAACCAGAGTCTACTTAACATCTATCTAGAAGCTTCTATAAGATTATAGCTACAATCTGACTGGTTGCTATGTACAATATCTCCACTTTGAAAAACCCACACTTAAGTAAATATACTCCTAAGCTTCAACTGTACAGGAAAGTAAATGTTAAAATGTTGTATTTATGTTTGGGTAACTTTGGATGAAGCTGTTCATTCTGCATCTTTTACTTTACCTATATAAATGTTAAATAATAAAACAAACGGAATTGTGCAAATATATTTGTAGATAGTAATGAGCAGTATGAAAAAAGCAGTATTCTTCTTACAGCCAACAAGTACAAGTGAGAGGTGACTATACAGTAATTATAACAGTATTATGGCACATTCCATAGCATTGCCGTGTGAATTGGATTACACTCCAGACAAGTTTACATGACTTTACAAGACAATTGGGTGTATGCTCACACATCTGTATACGTGTCTACAGCATGAACACAGTCCGTCTATCTGGGCTGAGAGTGGAGATAATGTATAGATCTGCTAAGCACATGACTTGGAATTTCTCTTTCCAATTGTTCAATATGCGTAATGTGCAGGCGTGTGTCTATAGGTAAGTGTCCCAATGTGACATTATACTGATTAGTGCTCTATACACAGAAAGCCTTGCCAAGCTCTAGGAGTATGACATATGCTATCTAGCAAAGGAATGCTTCAAACATTTCATCCAGATTTCACTTCTCTCACACGTAACATATCTACAGAACCACCGCTACATTTGCTGGGCAACAATCCTATTCATGTTCCATGTAAAGACATGAAGCCAGTGAGAGGGAGTCATCTTTGAGAACAACTTTTTTATAAGGAGCCTAAGTAAAGTATTCACATTGCACCTCTTATCTTGTCAAACAAAGAGCAAACAGCTAATAAAGATAGCTTGAAAAAAAATACCTGCACTACAGAGTTTGGGATTTTCAGAAGACTATTAAAACGTTGAGCAGAGTCTCTGTGACATATACTGTTACAATGTCCACTGGATGGAGCCAGAAACTGAACCTCAGAGTACTAGCATTTCCCAGCTAATGCCAGAATCATTTCTGTAGTGTAATGGAGTGTTACTGCACAGTGACATCAGTGGGGAAAGAACAGTCTCCATAACCTCTGACATTTTAAATCCAATTTAAATTCACCCCAGTCACAGAATTCAACACAGAGATACAGACACTACATACAGTCAGGTGCATAAATATTGGGACATTGACAGAATTTTAATATTTTGACCTCTATTCACCACCACAATGGCTTTGAAAGGAAAAAACAAGATGTGCTTTAACTACAGACTTTCAGATTTCATTTGAGGGTAATTACATCCAAATCAGGTGAACGGTGTAGGAATTACAATGGTTTCTATATGTGCCTCCCACTTTTTAAGGGGCCAAAAGTAATGGGACAAACTAAACAATCCTAAATCTTTCACTTTTTAATACTTTGTTGCAAATCCTTTGCAGGCAATTAAGCCTGAAGTCTGGAACGCATAGACATCACCAGACGCTGGGTTTCATCCCTGGTGATGCTCTGCCAGGCCTCTACTGCAAATGTCTTCAGTTCCTGCTTGTTCTTGGGGCATTTTCCCTTCAGTTTTGTCTTCATCAAGTGAAATGCATGCTCAATCTGATTCAGGTCAGGGGATTGACTTGGCCATTGCATAACATTCCACTTTTTAGCCTTAAAAAGCTGGTTGCTTTTGCAGTATGCTTTGGGTCATTGCCCATCTGCACTGTGAAGCGCTGTCCAATGAGTTCTGAAGCATTTGACTGAATATGAGCATATAATATTGCCCGAAACACTTCAGAATTCATACTGCTGCTTTTGTCAGCAGTCACATCATCAATAAATACAAGAGAACCAGTTCCACTGGCAGCCATACATGCCCACGCCATGACACTACCACCACCATGCTTCACTGATGAGGTGGTATGTTTTGGATCATGAGCAGTTCCTTTCCTTCTCCATACTCTTCTCTTCCCATCACTCTGGTACAAGTTGATCTTTGTCTCATCTGTCAATAGGATGTTGTTCCAGAACTGTAATGGCTTTTTTAGATTTTGTTTGGCAAACTCTAATCTGGTCTTCCTGTTTTTGTGGCTCACAAATGGTTTACATCTTGTGGTGAACCCTCTATATTCACTCTTGTGAAGTCTTCTCTTGATTGTTGACTTTGACACATGTACACCTACCTCCTGGAGAGTGCTCTTGATTTGGCCAACTGTTGTGAAGGGGTTTTTCTTCACCAGGGAAATAATTCTTCTGTCATCCACCACAGTTGTTTTTCCGTGGTCTTCCGGGACTTTTGGTGTTGCTGAGCTCTCCGGTGCATTCTTTCTTTTTAAGAATGTTCCAAACAGTTGATTTGGCCACATCTAATGTTTTTGCTATCTCTCTGATGGGTTTGTTTTGATTTTTCAGCCTAATGATGGCTTGCTTCACTGATAGTGACAGCTCTTTGGATCTCATATTGAGAGTCGACAGCAACTGATTCCAAATGCAAATGTCACACCTAGAATCAACTCCAGACCTTTTACCTGCTTAATTGATCCACACCTGTCCATGAAATAGCTTTTGAGTTGATAGTCCCATTACTTTTGGCCCCTTAAAAAGTGGGAGGCACATATAGAAACCGTTGTAATTCCTACACCATTCACCTGATTTGTATGTAATTACCCTCAAATTAAATCTGAAAGTCTTCAGTTAAAGCACATCTTGTTTGTTTCAATTCAAAGCCATTGTGGTGGTGAATAGAGGCCAAAATCTGAAAATTCTGTCAATGTCCCAATATTTATGCACCTGACTGTATATAGCATGCAGACATGGGCCTGAGAGGTGTCACTGGTTCAGCTTTGAAGGAGCTCAGGGGGTTCCCAAAAATCATTCCCATGGTACAAGACAAAAAGATCAAACATATAGAAAGTGAGTAGAAGCACAGCAATCTGCAGATCTGATATTTGTTTTTCTGCTGTCTGGACAGAAGGAAAAAATTGCCAGTCTCATTTCATTTTCATTTCTCATTTCAGTCATTACACATGAAAATTCTAAAGAAGACAATTTCTGTATAAATATTTTTTCACAGGTAGAGCATTTATTTGGCGGAAAAATGGAAGAAATATATATTTTTCGTCAGCCAAAATTCTAAAAGTAGAAAATGGAAAATTAGGAAAGAACAAAATAAAATGTTTGCATGATTCTTAACCAAACTACAAAAACGCAAACAGCACTGCACAAAACATTTATCCATAACAAAAGTTGGTTCTCCAAAGTTTAATTGTAAAACAAACAAAAAAAAGTGTATTTTTTAAATTTTTGCTTTGTTTAACCCTTACACTAAGCTGCTACTATAAGTTACAGCGTTGTATTGGAGACACTTGAGGGCTCATTTCCCAAGAGTGCAACATAAAAGTCTATGGTGCTTATCTCACCATCGTAAAGCGAGGTCCACCTTTATGCCACCCCCCCCTGCTTACAGGCCCACACTATTACCCAAGTATATGCCAAGGAGATCCTGCAGCCTGGCTACTAGGATTTGGGGATTTACCGGGTGTATGTGCATGCAAAATGCCAAGTGTCAGTGGCTGTAACGCAGTGTTTAGCATGCAGATACACCTGCACTCGCTCACAGAACATAGGCATGCTGCATATCATTTTAATCAGCAGAAGCTGCTTGTGTTATCTATTAGCATCGCATTTGAAGGAAAAAAGATGCACGAAAAGATGCTCGGCGCTACAGTCACGCGGAGCCCCCGCGTTATGTGTAGCGCATGGAGGATAGATGTATGTGGACACATCTGTAGGTTAAAGGTGGAGAGAATTAGGTGAGACACTTAACCCCATGTGTTGCTCCTTCTGTACCCCATGATTAGTGCATGACACACATGACAGATAGTATGGGGTCATATTACATGCATTAGATAGGACCCCATACCCAGCAACTTAGTCACAGGAATTAGGAAATCATGGCACAGGTATGATATGCACACATATCTGATCTATGTATCCAGCAGTTGCAATGTGTCGGGTATATATCTATTTATTTATTTTTTAACAACTATAATTTGACCCTTTTGAAGTTGTGATTTGAAAGTACTTCTGGCTTTGGAGGTGTTCACTTGCTATATGGATCATATTATTGTTTTAAGTATTCTATGCTCAAAATAAATTTCAACCAAGTTGGTATGATTTTTTTTCTCATATTTGCCAATCAAATATTCTCTAATGCGCCAGTTCACTGTGACAACCCTTTGCAATGTTTGTAACTATTTAACTTTGTCAAACACTTTTTTCGATAATTCAAACTAACAAAATGGCCAAAATTACCAAGCATGTCAGCAAGTACTGCAGACAGGTCAGTCTTCTGTGGGGGGCTGGGGCAATTATGTATGTTTTATTTTTTTGATGTGTGGGCAAATGTGTTTTAATGTTTTCTGTAGAGGCCAATCAATGTGTAGGGTCCAATGTGTTTTGTTTTTCTGTGGAGGCCAACATGTATTTCTTTCCTCTGGGGGCCCTGTGCAGTGTTTTTCATCTGCACATGTCCGAGTTGAACCGGGCATGTCTCCCAATGGTGTTCCTACAATGTTGCAATACAGATTCAGATGCATGCACCAGGGTATGTATTAGAAATGTGCTGGGCGGTTACAGGGGGTTGGCTAACCAGATGTAGATGTAACGTAGATGTAACGTTGATGAAATAAATCTAAAACAGTGCACAGTTAAAACCACCATGCAGCACAAATGATGTAAAAATACGTGTACATCCACACATACATTAAAATTACACAATAGAAGACTCCACAACAAGAAGGCGCTCAGTTTCACTGAGATGATAATTTAGATAATGTGTTAACCACTGAGCGCCTTCTTGTTGTGGAGTTTTTTCTTCTATTACGGGCATGTTGATGAAAAAGACACTGAATTTCTCACATTGGAGGCCATACGGATGATCTGCACCTAGCATAGGGCTGGTGAAAGTTTCAATAGTGTGACCGAAGGTGGTATCTAAAGACGCACAAAACATGATTGCAGCATCTGTAACAGTGAAAGCGGTCATCTCAGTCCTTGCATATTAGGACACAAGGATGTAGAACTGGGAAGGGCTTTGTAGTGGCATTAGCATAAAGTCAGAGACGCAACTGCAGCAAAAGATTAAAAAAAAAAGGTAGCAACGGTGTCCAAATCAGAATCAGACCCTATGAGGAGAAATCCCACCCCTCTTCGACAGACCCCACCCCCATTAGGGCTGCTTCCAAAAATTTCCTGGGCTGGTTTTACATTCCAATCCACCACTGGCTAATCATGTAACAATTATGGCAAGATATCTTTGCTAACAAGTTTGTTGTATTAGAATGCAACTACAAATTAAAGTAAAAATTGGGTGTGAACACTTTGAACGTTTAGGGTTTAACTTTTAATTTTTCATAAAGTGGCACTAGCAGGGAGGACATGTGCTTGACATTGCTGCACTAGATTGTACTGATAAAGGTGCAGCAGATGAAAAGCGCATGCAAAAATACATCTTGAGGATATCTCTAAAGTGAGTATTAATTTTCAGCCATTTTCCAAAAACATATATTAAAAGGGGCTCATAGTGCGAAAGGAGGGTGTGTTCCACCGTGCACAATAACACTTTTAGGTCTAGTGTTACTGTATGTAAAGCTAATAACTGCTGACACATCAGCTGCAATTTGAACTACACAACACTAGAGCTAATAACGTTGATGTCTGGAAATTTCAACCTCCTCCTGCATTTGTAAAGGAACCTCCTCATAACCACATCCATCAGAAATGTCACCAGGTTTTCTACTTACCTCATTGCATTTTTAAATATGTGCATACTGCACCAATGTAGTGTAGTCATAAAATAACTAACGCGCCTTCATAAAATAGTGGCAGCCATTTTGGCTAATGAACCAACATTTAAGAGAATACAGCTTACAAATTTGCTAGGAATGATTGCCTGATGACTACTGCAGATGAAAGGCCTAAATAAGGTCAACATTGCTTAATAGGTGCATTCTTATGAATATTGAGTTGACACAGTTTAGTCATTAGTTCCTAGAGAATTTGTAGGCTGTAAATTCATGACTCTGCTGGACGTTCTTCAAGCTGTATGTTGAAGAAATTCCCGGATCTGTTTGCTGTAAATATTCTAGGGACATTTGTTTGTCATAACTTCCTGTACTAAAACCTGGAGAACATATAATATTCTATAAAGCCATTATCTCAGTGGATCAGTTGGTATACATTAATCATAATAGACAGGCTTGTTGACCAAACAGAATCATGGTTTTGCCTTGGAAATCTGCATAGTTCAAAATGATAGATCAGAAATCTCTATAGCATTACAGCCTTGTTATGACATGACAGCCAATGATGGCAATTACACACTAGACAGAAGATAAAACAGAAACATATTTAAAAGGTCAATTCGCTCCAGGAGCCTGAAGGTAATGTGTTGGAAAATAAGGTCCACCAGTAGGACTAGTTGCTGAGGAAGTTTAATTAAAATTGGTGGTGCAACAATTATGACCCCCCACCCCCCCCCCCTCCACCCCCTTGCCTGGAGAACGAGATGTTCCTAAACATTGTTTCTAGTGGATTAAACAAAGAACACTCCACTCCATTTCACATCAAGCATGAATGGTCACTACTACCATCTGCGCATTGCCTGTACAACAAGGTAGATGGAAATTATATTTATACTTTACTGGAGCAGCTTACCCATCTCTACAGTAAGCAGCATAATTGTTAGAAAGAAAAGGAAGGATTTTATATATATTAAGTTGTTGAGGACACTGCATAGCAGATTAAACCCTCAAATCTATATAACATCTAACCTCCTAAAGAGGTTAAAGGGGAAAGTTGTCTTAAGGTAGTTTCTTTTAATAGGACAGGTGTCATAAATTAGTCCACCAAAGTGATTTAAAGGACTCACGGAACAGATTTATAAATTTGGGCTTCCATAGAAAACTTTGTTTGCGGAATACAGATCATTCTTCTCATATAGAGTAACTTTTACCTATGACCATTTTGATAAATACATTTAACAAATTCTAGAATATTAAGAGGGCAATACTAATATTCCATTTGGATCTAATATGTTTTGAATTGCATATATATTATATGCTATCTAAACACATGATAACTTAATGAGAAGGATGTTTTGCCTTGTTTTCAGATGTACACTTGGCGGCAAACCAGAGTTGCTCAAAGCTGCTTTTAAGTATGCATTTGATTGCCATTTATTAGCCATCCTCCTACAAATAATTTTCTCCTTTTTAACAGCTCTATGGCATGTCCTGTGACTGTGGTTGCCATGGTAGCCAGAGAAATAAATTATGAATAGCAGCACTCAGTAATGAGTAGCGCAAAACCGAAGAGATTATTCACTTAACTTTTACTTTACAACTGTTGCTGTTGTATTATAACACGTATAGTGAGTGAAACTGTGGTAAAGCTGCTAGGATAAAATACAATCTAAAAGATTTAGTTACAAAACCTTATAATAATGTACCAAAATGTTATGTTTATTTTTTTATGTCAAATGCACAGCTATATAATAAGCGAGAAAGTGTGTGTCTGTCTGTTCGTCCTTTATGCATGGCCAGAGTTTTGTATCTACTGTAGCTACACCAAATTTGGAATGGTGGTGTAGTTTGACCAGGATTAGGTTTCTACCTAGGTTTGAACTTCATCAGGGTCATACAATCCCATGAAACCGAGACACTCTTAAATTACACAGGTTCTGGGGCTGAGGGTCTGGCTTCATACACACATTGTCACACTCTGGCAGGCTCATGAGCAGCTCAGCACTCAAATTTAGACAGCATAATCAATCCACAATCCTTGATCCTGGCAAAGCTTAGCATATGGAGATTATAAACAGCAGGGAAGCTTGATCACAGCCACACAGTGCCACTGCGATGGGCCCTCTACTGTCCAGGAAAGGGACTCAAGTCCCAGCATTTTCCCCCTGAAGGCAGCCTGATAAATTGAGAATCTGTGCATGAGCCTGCATGCATTCCGGCAGCAAACTGTCAGTGATTGAGAGTTTGCTGCCACTTCTGGCCGGGGAGCAAGCGGTGACAGCCTCCATTTCCCAAAATGGTGGCGTGACAGAGATTTCCTGGCCTCTTTTGCTCATCAACGGCAGCTGGCTTGCATGAACCCATGGTCACTCAGCCAAACGAAGGGATCGCAGATAATCCGCTACTTGGCTGCAGCTCGAAGCATTACCATATAGCTATCGCAGCTGCTAAAATGTTAGCAGCTGTGATAGCATATCTATCCGCAGCTGAAACACCCCCTCTGTTCTGCAGTGATTTCTGAAACTGAAGTGATTTTGGAAGCTATACTGATTTCTGTTCTGTAAGTCAGTCTGCTTCTGATATACCGCATTCCAAACAGTATGAAAATACGCCTGTCTGCACTGTCATTTATTTGTCTTTGCTTTTACCTTGCATAACTATGCAAATTACTATGTAAAAAAATGAAGGTTGCAGGTGTTGTTTAGGGTCCAGTTTTCAACCCGAGCAACGCCGGGTATCCCAGCTAGTAATATATAAGAAGTGTTACATTTCGCGGAAATTTTATGATTATCTAAACTCTGCATTATTAGGTCTACCATTCATAAACCTTTACTGCTGGTTTAAATCATTTTCATTAACAAGTACTGCAATTAACAAGTCCTACCATTTGCTTAATGGAGAACCTCAAATTGGCCTTGCATTTACAGAAATAATTAGTATATTAGTACAGTAGGTTAAATTATCTCCCACAATGTTAAGTCATTTTGTGAATGAGAATTCTATATAATCATGACAAAACAAAACGATGAAATAAATAGGCAAATCATTAAATAACAGAGTTGTGATTTACACTGATTCGTCACGTTCGTGGCTTCTTCATTGGGTTTTTTCAGTAAAATATTGTCACAATAAGAATTTCTAAATATGTGATTTTTCTCCTCCGTATAATAAAGCAATCTGCCATTGTGTGAGGGTGAAATGTGCGCTTACTGGAGAATTTTTTAATGTTCACTCTTGGAGAAAGTGGTTTGTCCATCCTTATTTTCCGAGTCAATTCTCATCTGTTCTGTGTTTTGTGGTGAAAGGCTGATCTCACCAGAGCTGGATAGAAGAGACAAGATGTGTCCCGGGGGTTCTCGTTCCATCCATTAACACTGACAATAACAATGCTCTCACATCTAAAATGGCTCATTCCCTGCTCTGGTGAAGTGGACTTGACGGCTGCTTATGGAACCAGTGTCGAAAGAGCACAGTCATAAAACGTTTCTCTCAAAGTGGTTTTAGCAGCCTACACATAGTATGTCAAAACCTGTGGTAGCAAGCTTAACTTGTATTATTAGTACTGTGTAGACGGGATGTAGTTATGAGACAATCCCGACACTGTAATCCCGGCAAGGGATTTAACATGGGCGTCGAAATGCCGAAAGGACGCCGGACCGATCGACCTCTGCCAGGGGTGAGTATACACTTATCCAGGGATGGGGGGGGTTAGGTTTAGGGACCCCCACGGGGGCTTAGGGTTAGGAAGCCACCCCCGGTGAAAGTTAGGCTAGGGGAAGGGGGGTGTTAGGTTTAGGCACTAGGGGGGGGGGGGTTAGGGTTAGGCTCTCCCCTGAGAGGGTTATGTTTAGGGTGCGGAAAGGGGAGGTTAGTTTTAGGCATTAACGGGGGGATGTTAGGGTTAGGCACTGGGGGAAGGGGGGCTAGGGTTAGGCACCCCTAAGGGAGGGTTAGGGGAGGGAGAGGGGTAGGGAGAGTATGCTTACCTGCGCTGTCAGGATTTTCACCCTTCATGCGTTGTCGGCGTCGGGATTTGAACAGCCAGGGTGACGTTCGGCGGTCATTCGTACGGATTCCGTGTAGACATATATTCTGTGTGTTAAACTCCATTTAAATTTTAGGTACTTGTGTACTTTATGGACTCATTGCAGAGAGAACCCAATGAATGTTTTAAATGGTACTTGTGTACTTTACGTACACAAGTACCGAAAGTTGTCGCCTCGGTGCGCACGCTGCGCTTTGGGCTCGGTGGCTCGCTACAAGGATATATTGCCCCTCTAAGCCCACTTGGATGGCAGGGAATGACGCTGGACACTGGCTGATGGTGTCAGGGTCCTCTCTGTGAAGGGGATTTAGACATTACCATGATTGATAATAATAATAATGAGTGTAGGACACTTGGGTTCTCTCTGCAATGAGTCCGTAAAGTACACAAGTACCAAATTTTATTTCACACTGCAAACTGTTTCTAGGTTTATTAAATTTACTTGACATTACTTAGAGCTACCATACTTTTTGGCCTGACAGCAAATGCTTTACATGCCCATAGTTGCTGTGTTTCTGAGAATTAATTAAGCAGCAGGTGCTGTGCTAAAAAGCCAATCCTAATATATACTGTGGAGACCTCTGGATAGATTATATATATATATATATATATATATATATATATATATATAAATATAAAAGGAGTTGTGTCTAATCTGAGTTGGAGAGGGAACTGTGGGATTTATGTTCCCGGAAGAGTACGGGCAGTGAGGTGATGGTATTGGTGTATGTCAAGAAGCACATCATCCACATTGAGTGCCAATTTGTGCACTACAGAATGGACAATGAGAACGCTCCATGAGAAGAACAAACAAGAGAGGCGACATGGGATATCCCTGTTAAGTGCTGTTGGAGACATGAAACGGGGTGTGGGAGAAACAGACATTGAGAGGTTAAAATATAAAGCTCCATCTCACAGAGGAAGGGGCTGGACATAGCATACAAAAGGCTAGCTGACCCTACTGAAGGCCTTCTCTATATCCAAGGCTACAACAGTGCTATCGAGAGTGATTTTAGGGTTAGATGAATCCAACATTTTGATGGACTAATAAAATAATGATCCAGACTAGTCTATTCAAAAAAGTTTTGGCAAATAATTTAAGGTCCACATTCAGTAAAGAAATGTGCCTAAAGCTAGAACATAGAACATGGTCAATGCTAGCTCTGGTGGAGACCTCAGAAAACTTATGGCCTTAAAGTGTTGTGTTAAAAGATCTAGGAGCATCAGAGAGAGGATGGGTCTGAAATTTATGTACTAAGTGACTGAAAATGCAGAGCCCACCACACGGTCCCTTTGGCCTCCTTAACCATTTGTGAAAGTAACTGGGGAGATATCTTTGATTAAAAACTCCACTTGTGCTCAGGAGACTACAAATAAGTTTGTATTTTGGATTCCAATTGGTGGTGCATAATGGGGTAGATAAAGTTTATACAAATAAGAGTAGCCTGGGCATCGAAAGTTAGGGAACCCAAAGAGTCTAATTGAAACAACTCCAGAAGGCACTCTGCCTAATCACCATTCTAAAAAAAAAATTCACATAAACTTAAGATGTTGTTGGTGGAAGAGGTTAAAGTCTCTAGTTTGCTCTTTAAGTTCCAGGACGTGTTGGTTCTGGGATCTGTGCACAGAAACACTTAGGCTAATAAGGACACCACATATAGTTGCCTTTTGGGCTTCTCCTATGATTGAAGGAGCCATATCCTCAGGAGAATAAATACTCTGTTCACTTTCTTAAGTAAGAGAGAGTCATTGAGGTGTCAGTGCAGACTCACAAGCTGAAAATCCAATTGGACTGTGATCAGAAAATGGTCAAGCCATTTCAGCTGTGATTGGGAACTTTTGGGACCCCGACTGGAACAATTATTTGATAAGCTTTTACGGAGTAGACGTTTGCTTAAGAAAGCTAGTTTATTTTATTATATTTCTTTAGCAGATCTTACTGCTTCGCAAAAAAGACTAGTACAGTGGCTGCTCCATTTTCCTGCTCTATTGACGATCTCAACACCTCTTCTAAATTATTGCCTTCTAGCATGTATCAAGAGTTATTTTATTACATCATACATAGAACCTCTATTTACCCCCATAGGCTATTTTGTATGGGCTTGTCCTCATCATATCGATGTCCCAACTGTCACCAAGACACAGCTGATCCGTTTCACTCCATATGGACCTGCCCAATCATAAGGGAATTCTGTCTCAAAGACAAACGAGAGGCAGGAAGGACTTTAATTAACTATGTGTCCTTTACAGCGGAGTGGGCAACTTTTGGATTCCCTCCTGGGTCCCAGCGTGTCACTAAGGGTAGCAGGAAACTATTAGCTTAGAGCTCTGCAGCTAAAAAAAAAAACAATTCTCCAGCATTGGATACAACCTGGCCCGCCTGTATTTTCTTCCTATCAGGAGAAGTTACATTATATTTTTAGGATGGATTTTCTGGAGGCTTTTACAAGGAGAGGTGAGTTAGGCCTATTTTTTGAGGTTTGGGAGTCTTAGGTGTAAATTTATTAAAGTGAGAGTTTTTAGAAGTGAGTTTTAAAAGTTATGTTGCCCATGGTAACCAATCAGATTCTACTTAACATTTAACTAGCACCTTCTAGAACAGGGATGGGGAACCTCAGGCCCAGGGGCCTTATAAGGCCCCCGGAGTCATTTGGGCTGGCCCTCAGAGCTTTTTTCTGCTAGCCTCATCTGTTGATAGCACTGAGAGGGAGCCCCTGAAGCAATTCAATTCAGTGCGCTGTTCAGTCCAACACTTTAGTCGGATTTCTCCGAGGAGAAGTCATTAGTCAAGACTAAACGGCGAGGTAAATTGAATATCTCCGGGAGCTCCCTTCCAGCGCTATTCAACTCCCGTATTGCCGTATTGTTAACACTATTTGTGTTTTTTACATTGTGCAAGCTGATATATGGATTACTCGGATATGTTAATCTCTTGATATTGTTGTGTAATGATCACTAGTTATTTGATTCTCACTTTGGATCTGCACCAACAGTTTGCATGTTATATGTCCTGTCATGTCTTGGTTCAATAAAAACATAGTTTAAAAAAAAAAAAAAATGGTCAAACTGGGGAACCAGTGAGATATACATTGAGTGGAGGGCCTGAGTGGAATGATGATCCACGAACAACAAATTGAAAGGAGAGTACAGTAGTGGTTTTTCTGATCTAATATTATCTTATAAAAATTGTTCATAAATTCATAACCACTGCATTGTGTACCTTCTTATATACCAACCATAAATAAAAAGTATGGTGGTCGCTCACATCAGCTTAATGATATTGCACAGGTGCTTGTAAAGGGCGGGGTTTACACTGAACCACAGAAAAAAAGGGGATATTCCCTCCAGGACACTGCAGCAATATCAACATAAATACTTGAATCCTACATAAGAATAGAAATTCAGAGGTAGTTGCATACATTTGCAAATATATGACTAAGCGCCGGGCCAGCATCAAGGCTCCTCTATACCGCCGTCCCTAACATTAAAGGGGCTCACGTCCGAGGCGCAGGGCACCCCAAAAGAACCAGTCAAGGACCATCCCCAGGGCATCACACGGAAAAGGGAAAAAAGGTGATAGAGAAGTGTAAAGTATGTTTACACATCTAAACTTTACAATTCGCTATCACCTTTTTTCCCTCAACCATGAAATTTATTTAACATTTTATTTGTACACCTACAGTAATTTTTCATCAACTACAGTACTCTGTTATTTTCATTTATTGCAATGATATATTTGTAAGATTAGGTCTACCATACTGTACCTGTATTAGCTCATCAGATCTATGTAAGGCAACAGGACAGTTCAACCAGTGCTCCACGGCAACACTCAGTTAATACTTTCTTTTAGTAGGTGAGAATACAGTGTTTGTAGCAAACACATTATTGCCACACTATCTAAGCACTCAGTGCTATCTTAATAAAAGGGACAGCGTGAACCAAAGATGCACGCCGCAAAACGGGCGTGGTCTCGAAAGAGGGGTAAATTCACAGTAGCACAATCTTATGCACATTACACCGCACATACTGTAGTGCCCCTGATTCACATTAAACCAAATAGTAGTGTTCCTTATTCATGATATGACACACAGTAGTGGCCCCTTTTACACAATGCTCACATTAGTGCCCCTTATACATAATGCTCACTGTATGTGGCGCCCCTTATGCAGAGCCCCCAGTATTGGTGTCCCTTATGCAAAACCCAGAGGAGTGGTGCCCCTTATGCAGTGCCCCTTATGCACTGCCCCCAGGAGTGGTGCCCCCTACACAAAAACCCCCCCCCCAAAAAAATACTTACCTTAAGCCCCACTCCTGCATCCGCTGCCGTATGTTTGGCCGCCTGCTCCTCGGGACTATGGGAAAGATGTCATGACGTCTCTCCCATAGTGCACACTGCAGGAGCCGGAAGCCAGAGCTCAAGAGTGAACTCCAGCCTCTGGCTGCCGCTGTAGGGAAGGAGCCGTGCGCCCGCTGGTAACAAAATCTCAGCAGGCGCCCGGTAACTCCCTGCAACGCAGTGCTGACAGGCCGGGTTACATGTGCTGGAACTGGTTCAGTCTCCAAATAGAACTGATGGAACGCAGTTCTGCCCCATTCTGGCCCCCTTTAGCCTCTGGGGTGAGGGAATACAGACGCCACACAATGTGAAATGGCTATGGGTGCTGCTTCTCCATCTGCTACCATGGCCCCCACTTTGTTCTTCTGAGCATGCGTGGGTCCCAATGTAAGCACAGTGAAGTCCTGTGCAGATAATTGAAAGCCAAAAGAGGTTCACAACGCATCCACCCATCCTGTACATGCTCAAAAGAGCACAGTTGGGGACCATAGAGGGATTGAGAAGCATCGTATTTGCAGGGTACACCCTTGCCCACACACAACGAAAGTTTGCTTCATTACAAAGTACACATTGTGAAAATATTGTACTTATGAAGGAATATTTATTATAGACAAATACTAGAATTTTCAAAAATACATATGTAATAAAAAAAAAACAAATGAGCAAATAACACATTACAAAATAAACAGTTTCTAAAAAAAAAAAAACTTAAAAAAGCAAAATAATCTAAATCTTACATAAAATTGAATTATTGCATACAAGTTTTGTATTTATTGCAGAAATAATAGACCAAAATTAATAAACAGATACTTTACTTTCTTAATGAAGTCTAGAAAGATGAATACAGTCCAATAAACTACCTTACAAAATATATAAGTGTAAACAATGGTTTATATTATAGGGGTGTCCATGTGCCTAGTATGATGCTCTGGGAGGCTGTAGGTGCAACGGTGTGATCGTCCAACGCTCCAGGCGGTACTGCTGAAGAGATTCTGGCTGCAGTGTGCCATACCAGGCACCCTGCTAGCCAGATACAGGAGTCGCGCTCGGTGCAGCCCCACCGCTCGTACACCCCAAGTTACGGCCCTACTCTGTCATCTCTAAGGTCAGTTTTACACCAGAGCTGACAAACATGCGGCACTACAAGCCTTTTCTTGCAGGCCCCAGCCTCTTCCTGCTTTGTTTCCTACTTGCTTGTTAATATTTTATTACAGTTAAGTGTCTGATTTTATTTTATATTACTGAGATTAATAGAAAATTTGACTAGCTGCATACGGGATTATTGTACTGAAAGACTGAAACAGAAGTTGAACATTCCAGAGGCCCACACATTAAGCACGGGGTAACAACAATTACATTGTGCTGATGGCTCCCCCAGGCAGAATTATTTCACAATGTCTGTCACTGTATTGTTATATGTACTCTGTACCTTAACCTTACACAGAAATACCAGAATCATAGTGCATTTGCTTTATCTGTGTAAAATCCATACACTAACTGGAAACACCACACAAGGTTTCATGCAAGTTATTGAGTAACTATTAATGAACAGCCAGAGCAAATACACATTCGCAGAATACAAGATGATACTTCACATGGTTTCGCTATGAAGAAAAATGGGTTTCTTCTCCAGGACACTGTACTTGCCACAACCACTGCAACATATGCTGGCCATACACTAGCGCGATTTTGTGCCGATTGCACGATTTTAGATGCCTCTTACGATGCATTGTGTGCAATCGTGCAGCCCATATTATCAGTCATAATCGCATGCAGATCGTGCCGTTTATTTGCGCATTTGATGCATCGTGCATTCGACCGTCCGAGCGGTGTCATTTGAGTAACATTTTCCTCTATTTAAATTTATTATGATCGCATGTTTTTAGTGAGGCACACCATCGATCGTATCACGACCCGTCGTATAGGGGCGAATGATCGTACGTGAAATCGTATTTACATCGTGTGTCAAAAAGCACCAAATCAACTGCCAGGGAGTTCAAGGGAAATCGTATGCTGAATCGCATTTTATGCTGGTCGTATTAATGTAGACAAACATTTCCAAAAGTAATAGACGGGTAAAATAAAATATTAGTGGCTTCTCGGTCCTTCCTTTTTTGAAGCTAGTTTGTTCATTGGCGTTTTTGACCAATGGATTTAAAACAGCAATAAAAATAAATTGCTAAATGAGACTTGTTTAGCATTTCTCTACTGCTGTTTTAAATCGATTAGTCAAAGCAGACAATGATGAGTGGCTTTGAAAACACGCTGGTTAGTATACAGTATCTACCACCAAAGTTTCACACCTCCAGCAGTTCTGAATAATATTCTCTATGCCGTGTTACAGGTAAATATTATGTTCAGGAATATATCTAAAAGCCTGTTATTCAGACATTCATGCTCGTCATAATCACCCACATTATTGCAAACTCATTTGCATGTTGACAGACAGCCTTCAGAGATAATGTCATCTTCTCTTTCATATGCAGTTGTTACTAAGATCTGTGTTTCGATCAAGACGACAAAATGGGAAGAATTATTTTCAAGTGTGCAGTGTGTCAAGCTACACAGGACCTCATTTAATAAGCAGACCAGATACGCCCAGCAGAACGCTTTTTGTACTTGGATGGTCTAGAACTGCACCTAGGTCAAAGAGATGTATATTTCAAGAAATACTGCTTAGTGTAGGCTCACTTATGGCCTATTCAACAGTTATCGGACTTCCATCAAATGTACATGAGGTACTTTGCCAAATGTAAAAAGCTTCAACACATGCAAAGTGCACTTAGAACGGTGCTTCTCCGCCAAAGAGCAATAGGAAGGTGCAAGATACTTCACACTTAGAGAAGACAAGACCCAATTTCCGTCATGTTACCCTAATTATGTACATAATATTTGGCTACAATAACGTTGTACTGTAGGTTTTAGATTTGCTATATAGGGCCGTATTCAATTAGCCACGATAAGCACTGCTCGGTGAAAAGTTTTAGCCGGTGATGTCATTTCACCAGGCGAAAACTTTTCCCCGTATTCAATTCCAAAGACTTTTCGCCCATACGAAAAGCCTGCGCATAGTATCCAGCGGAAAAGTTTCGCCTATGAAAGCAGGCAAAAAAAAAGTGCAGAACTGGGGTTTTGGGGTGCAAAGTTGCGGGAACCCCCTGCTACCTTGGAATAATCCACCAAAGGTAAACAGTCTTTAGATCACCCCAAAAAAGTATTTCCGTTTTGGGGGCGAAAAAGTCCAAAGTTGGAGGACAAACTTAAAAACTAGCAAAATTGACTCCAGGGGATCCCCCAAGTATGTCCCAGGTGTTTTTTTGAGTGCAGGTGCTTGCAACAGGTGGATTTTTCACTATTTTTAAAACTTCACTTTAGCAACTTTAAAATATGCTAGCACCCATTTTCAGGTACCCCAAATTTGCTGGGACTACTTATTTTCTCAAATGCTATTCTTCGCCACAAATAGCAGCTATGGAGATCATTTAAGTTCCCCAAATACCTTCAGCAGGGCTATTCGGATGTATCCCCCATGATCCCCCATGTAAGTGCATCTTTTGGGGGTTGTCAGGCTGATTTCCCCAAATCAGACAGTACTTTTCACTTGTTTGCATTTCGCCAGGTCCTGTTTTTGCCGATTTCAAATTAAATTCGAGAATAAGCCGTGACGAGCGCGATACTTTTCTGCATTGAAATCCATCGATGACGGCGAAAACCTCGGCCGCAGGACTTTCCGCACCTAATTGAATATGCCCCATAGGGGTAAATGCAGAGCGACATCTACGCTTATGCAAAATCGCTCTGAACGTGCCCAGAAAAGTCGGTACACACTCATGCACCTATGTAGAATTGCATGATTCTTATGTGGAGCGGCGGGACGGATGAGAGAAATACCAGACTAATGTAGGCAGAGTGCTGTAAATGCATGTTTACACATTTGCAAACAAATGCATAGCGGCAAAGATACACATATATGGCTGAGAAAGCAATATTATTTGCAGGTGGTCGATGGCAAGTGTAATACACAATAATAATAATATAATGATAATGGTCAACAACACTAGAAAACTGTTTCTGATTGGCTGATTGTAAATGTACCATTAGCCTGGCTTGGTGCTGCCTTCATTGCTCGTTCACACTGTTTTGCGTTTTGGGCAGCGGACAATAGTTGTGGCTTTTTAAATTCATGCAACTGCAGCTTTATTATGGAATTCATGTTACACCTGTATTTTCAGGTGCAATTGTGAACAACTGCATCAGACCCATAGTGTCAACATAATAGGACAGACAAAGTACTCTAAAACTAAAACTTGATCTGTGCAATATTTTGGGAAAGGGGGAGAGAAAGAGCGAGAGAGAGACTAAAGGCACACATCCAGTAAACGATTAAGTTGAGTGATCATTCAAACGTTCACAAATCGTTAACGATAACGTCAGGTTCAACATGTTTGCAGATGATTGATGTGCCTACACTGAATGACTGATCGTTCAGTGTAGGTACATCACGGACTGACAAATGACTGCACGATTACAATGTCGTAATTGTGCAGTCGTTTTGATGTATTTTAGTGGATGTGTGCCTTTACTGATACAGTTGGTAGTACTGACGTTATACTGATGATACACATAACAGCAGGAACAGAGTAAGAGCCTGGTGGAAGATATGGAGCACTGCAATATGAAACTTCAAGAATTCAGGGGGAGAAAAGTGTTACTTGTCCTCTTAAAATCATGTAAACTTCAGATATATTATAGACACCAACATACATGACTACTTGTATGTTTGTTTAATCAGCACTGGGCAGAGAAAGGAACTTGCAACACACATTAAATACTCCAGATTCTCACAGGTCACCAGACATTGGTTGTTGGTGTGTTAATTATTTATGTATACAACATACCCAGCAGAAAATTCCCTTATTGACAATCTGTAGCAGACGGTTAGCTACAGAGCGAGCAGGACAGAGCTGATATGTAGACACATGTGGGATCTAGGAGAGGTCTCAGTTGGCATTCCCACTGGCACAAAGCATGGTGTCACATTGCAGTGAGTCATACTCTTGGGACAGCAGGTGAAAGACACAGGGAGATATGTACAAGTATGTTACTAAAGGCGGGTATCCACTACCCGATTAAAATGAGCGATTGAACAATAACGATATCGTTATTCATTAATTGTTCACAAATCGGCTGTGAAAATGTAAAAAATGACCAGCGATGCACGCTCCCGCTGGCTGTTTTTGCCATCTATCATCGCCTGAACATGCTGGTCAATCTGCTGATAACGACAGATTGCCCATGTTCAGGGATGAGGGAGGGTGCCTACATAAGAACTAATCATTCAGTGTAGGCACAGCACAGACTGTGAAACGTCTGCAGGATTACAATATTGTAATTGTGCAGTCTTTTCACAGTCTGCTAGTGCATGTCCCCTTTACATTCCACAAAGAGCTGCATTACTATGCAGACTCCTGGTTATTTCTAGCGGCAAAATATCTCAGCTCCCGAAAAGTTATCCTCACATTGGCTCTTTATCTCACAATAAGACAGCAAGAACTTAAAAGGAGTTTGCTGTGGGAATTTCCTATTCAATATTTCCTATTAGAATTTCCTATTCAAACTAATGTACTGTAAGTAAAGAATACAAATTATTCTGTCATTCACAACCAGGGTCGTAACTAGGGTAGTGCAACCAGTGCCATGGCACAGGGCACCGCGGAGCAGGGGGTTATGTTTGGTCCTGTGAATTTTCCTGTTTATTATCATTCTTACTTGTAGCTTCCTCTTCTGTTATCCCCAGCATCTCCTGGCCTCCCTTATCTCTTCCCCATGAGGCCATGGCCTTTTTTTGGGTGCATTAACTTATGTGCCCATTTGAAAAATGGGGAAGGGGGGGCACCAATGCTCTTTCTGGCACAGGGCACCAAAAAGCCTAGTTATGGCTCTTTTCACAAGCCAAGACTTAACCGCAGGGGAGGGGGAGTGGCCATCTGCTTTAAAAAAAGCACTTAAAAACTAGGGATGTGCAGGCTCGGATAGGAAAAAACGGAACTCAGAAAGAGGCAAAACGTCATCTTGCATGGACGAACATCATCATTCCTGGAAGTCCAGGAATGATGATGTTCGTCCATGCAAGATGACGTTTTGCCTCTTTCTGAGTTCCGTTTTTTTGGAGGGAAAAATCCGAACTCCACGTGCAAACTCGAACCTATCCGAGCCTGCACATCCCTATTAAAAACTTAGGGTCCACCCAATGTAAATCACTCACTCATTTGAGTGCATCGCTGCTCAGAGTTCTACAGAATTGGGATTCAGAGTACTTCTCATTTACCGTCCCCCCGGAGGTGGAAAGTTATTTCGACAAAAATTTGCAGATATTGTTGCTGGACTAAGGGCCTGATTCAGAGCCGCTCGTAAGCGGCCGCTCGTTCGCTCCGAGCAATGTTTGCCCAACTGCGCATGCGTACGGATCGTTATACGCATGCGCGAACCAGTCAGTGCGGCCGAAATTCGTTTGTTCGCTAAACAGCGAATGCCTGCTATTTTGAGTGACAGGAGGAGGCATATGTGGGTGGTAACAGGGGAAGGTTCTTGAAAACGGGGAGTGGAGATCCAAACGCAGGCGTGCTTAAAGGTCAAAACGGGCGTTTTATGGGTGTGCATAATTAATACAGCAGCGTCATTGACCACGTCACTGGGTTATTTTATAGCCAGAACTGCTCGCAATATTGTGGTAGCAAAAAGCAACCCCAAGAATAGCGAGCAGTTCATACGCTGGTCGATGTACTCGATTAATCTAATAAATAGCGGACATGACATAGGATGCGAGCGGCCAGGGGGCGTATTTTTCAAAAAAACGACCGCAAGTTTTGTTCGCTCGTTTAGACCTAGAGGCGTGAACAGACCGCAAAGAGCGAACGGTTCATTTGAATAGCCACCCCTATTTTCTGGACGAGCGAGCGCTAATTGCGTCCGGCTCTGAATCAGGCCCTAATTCTGGAGCTTTAAAGATTGCTGATCCTTGGGGATTTCAATGCAAGGGTTGATGATGAGCTCTCACACCTTGGCCAAGACCTCCTGTGCACAATAAATGCTCTGGGCCTCAAACAAGTAATTCATTCTGCTACACATATAAGTGGTCACACTCTTGATCTCGTCTTCCAGATTGGATTACAACTCTCTGACCTAAATATAAACCCAGTCACGTGGTCAGACCACCACTCAATTCACTTCTCAGTCGCAACCCCTCCAAATAGAACTTTTCACATGGAGTTGACAAGGTATAGTCCAAGGAGAGGCATGACCTCCCAGGCTCTTGCAGCAAACCTGGATCTCTCTGTGGTAATGGGGGCCTGTGAAGGTCCTTCTTCACTAGTTACATTACTATAACAGGGATGTGACCGCTGCAATGGATATTATCGTCCCTATGCATATACGACCCCGCATACCACACAGTCAAGCTCCTTGGTTTGACTGTAGTGTTAGTGAATTCAAGAAAAGGTGTCGTAGACTTGAAAGACGATGGAGGAAGACTAACCTGGTAGAGGATTAGTGTTAACTTATCAAACATATTGGACAATATCAATCAACAATCACCCCTAAGAAAAAGTTCCTTTCAAATAAGATCACGGCAGCAAACAATAGGCCAGCTCAGCATTTCCGTACAGTGGAGATGCTTTGCAAACCAGCAAGCCTGCAGCTTGATAAAACCCTCTCCCAATTAAGATGCAATGAGTTTGCAAAAATTCTTTGCAGATAAAGTATCCTCCATCCAGGTTGGAATTCCCACAGTGCCATCAAAGGAGTGCCAAACTACCAAGCCTGCCAATGTAAGCCATCTGTATTCATGGGACAGCTTTGACATAATGGATGTAAAAGATATTGCTAAAATAATCAGAATGTTGCGACCCACCACCTGTGATCTGGACCCTGCATCAACCAAACTTCTCATCGGGTGTATGGACTTGTTTGGCCCTGTAATTGCAAAAATAGTCCAATGCTCTTTGCATACAGGATTTTACCACTAAAGGAAGCAATTGTTAGACCACTTCTTAAAAAACCTAACTTAGACTCCAACTGCATGACCAACTACAGACCTGTATCAAACCTTCCTTTTCTAGGAAAGGTCATTGAGAAAGTGGTGGCAATGCAACTGGAAACCCACCTGTCTACCCATGATATTTATGATCCATTCCAGTCAGGATTCAGGAGAAGACATAGAACTGAAACAGCCCTGGTATGTGTGCTAAATGATCTTCTGATGGCAAGAGACAGAGGTGATTTGTTCAATCTTAATCCTTCAGGATCTCTCTGCAGCATTTGATACCGTGGACCACGGGATTCTAATTGAGTGAAAAATTTCTGTGGACTGGATGGCACAGTCCTTAGATGGTTCAAATCATTTCTGATTGGCAGGTCACAGAGTTTCTTCTGCAGTAAACACTTCATCACCAGTGCCACTTCCATGCGGTGTCCCATGCGGTGTCCCACAGGGTTCTATACTATCCCCCATGCTTTCTGCAGTATACATGCTACCACTGGGTGAAATAATTAGACGTCATGGGCTGGTCTACCACTGCTATGCAGATGATACACAACTGTACATGTCCTTTGCTCCAGGAACTATGAACCCCATAACAACCCTAAATGGCTGCCTAGCTGAGCTCCAGGAGTGGATGAGAGCCAGTTGGCTGCGACTGAACCCCGATAAAACAGAGGTCCTTATGATAGGTCACAGGACAAGGCTACAGCATAGTCACAGGACTTACGCTTGGGGGCTCAGAGTTACAAAACACTGAACATGTACGGAGTCTTGGTGTTGTCCTGGATAGTGGCTTGACACTTAAACATCAGGTATCAGCCACAATCAAATGCTCATTCTTTCATCTGAGGAACATAACCAGAATAAAGCACTTAATTCCCTCTGCCTAAAGTCATTTATGCATTTATATCATCACGTCCAGACTACTGCAACGCCCTCTATCTTGGTCTCCCAGCAAAAGAATTGCACCGCTTGCAGAGGGTACAAACTGCAGCTGCCAGGCTACTTACCAAGCAGCCCCGTTCCAGCCACATAATACCCATTCTCTACTCCCTTCACTGGCTGCCTCTCAGATGGCAAATTGTTTTCAAGATTGGATTACTAACTTTCAAAGCCCTACATGACCAGGATCCAAGGTACCTGAAGCAGCTTCTGATTCCTTACTGTCCCACTCGATTACTGCGATCTATTGATGAAGGACTATTAACAGTACCTAGAATCTCCCAGAATTCGTCTGGGGGTCGAGCTTTCAGCTTTGTGGCTCCTACTCTATGGAACTCACTTCCCTGCACAATTCGAGAGCCCTCCACTCTAGAGTCCTTCAAAAATAGACTCAAAACTCACCTATTCACCCAAGCATTTCACTAATGTCCATTGTTAAGCTTGTTTTGTATTTTATGCTGTAAAGGCAAATGTAAAGCACTTTGAGACCTTTTAGGAGAAAAGCGCTATTACAAATAACATTATTATTATCCCAATATAGTGGATTAAGGACAACTACTGCCTTGTTTCCCTCTTACATTCATTGAACAGTTAGTGTCAGGAGACCACTAATCCACCTATAAACACCAAATTTTCACGGAATCCATATGAGAGGAGAGCGCTCGGGATCCCAGCTGTTAGAATCCCTACGCTGGTATCACTAAAGTGATAGCACACCAACACTTGTTGGTCGGTATGCTAACCCACCCCTTGTCCCTACCCTAACCCTCCCTCTTTAGTGCCTAACCCTAACCTTGCCCCTAGTGCCTAACCCTAACCTCCCCCTCCCCGGTGCCTAACCCTAACCACCCCCCTAGTGCCCAACACTAACCTCCCCCTCCCCGATGCCTAACCCTAACCCTCCCCCCTTAGTGCCTAACCCTAAACCTAGCTGCCCGATACTTACCTTCGGTATCCCTACGGTTAGGATGCGGGTACCGGGCTTCTGACCGGAGTCAGGATTTCGTCGCCGGTAATAGAAGCGTCGGCATTCCAGGCCGCCGGAATGCTGAACACATACCCCTTGCTACATATAGCAATATAGCTAGTTAAATGCTAGTATAGAAAAATTTGGTTTGACAACCAAGTAAAGTAAAAAGAATATATTAGCACTAAAATAATTAATATTTTGTTCTCAGAAATTCTCCTCCATGCTTAGACGCTGTATGACTACCCCTACTAACTCTAAAGTCTCTGTAAATTGTCAGCAATGCAAAAAATCATGTGTGAAGCTCACAACACTTGTATTGACCGCTTAGTAAGATGCGTGCAATGAACTACCTATACAGTATAATCACTTTTAAGGCTTTTTTTCCCATGCTCAGAAAAGGGAGAGTTAAATAGTCTATCCATTTAGCAATAGGAAAGAGCTTTTCTCTTCAGATTATCAGATGTGATTTCATTCTGATGTCTGGAAAATGATCTAAGTGAAATTAAATTAGTTTTAATGCTAAAAGCACTGAGCTGGCACCCGGACACATCAGGAGATGCAGAAGAGACGTTTAAGACGTCAAGAATGTTTTTACCACAAAGTTCTTACCACAAGGTTCAAAACCTCAAGAGGATCAAAGTGGAAAGAGAAAATATGACAATGTAAAACATAGTAAAAAATAGAATAGTACGAATATATAATTCTGCTACAATTTACTAACATTTACAGATGTGAAGACTTATAAAGTTACTGTGTACTGTGACCAGTGGATTTTCTTGTTGTGTTCCAGGGCACACTAGCGGGAAATGTTAATTTAATTTTGGACCTGGCTTCCTGCGGCCACATAGTTATAATGTACATTGCCGCACCTTGCGTTCAGAAGACAGAAGATACGCCTTTGTATTTGCAATTGTAAATAAACATACCCATAATGACCAGAGAGTATTTTTTACCTGTACACTTACTAAAAATAGGGTATTTGTGCTCGGATAATGGGTGTGCTATTCATACTCATTAGACAGCTGCTAAAAAGCTGATTGATTAGTAATTGTCCTGCGCCATCAACCAAAGTGTTAGGAGATAACCATACTCAAATAGGTGGATAGCTACATCTATCTACCAATCATAGTGATTGTAGCAGTCTACTGGGTATTCCAGTACAGTTTTTTTTTTTTTCTGATGCCTTCCAGGAGACAAAGTGGAATGTCAGAAAAGAGAAAAGTTATTCAGTTGGGTTGTCACCAAAGATCTAATGGGAAAGAGAGGTGTCTGCAATAATGCAAGGGACGTGGGGCTGGATTAGCAAATCCACTATAGCTCTGAGATCTGTAAAATAAAGTAATCAAAGACTATTGGATGTGTGGGAGAATCTGCATTATTATGATAGCATAGATTAGGGGTTTCTTTAGTAAAGTCACCGGAGTGAGGGGTATGTATTATCAGTGATCTAGTATGTATTACCAGAGATCTAGTGTCTCTAGAGATGTTAGGGATCTGTACTGGAACACCACTATATAATTAGATCTCCTCTGTATTGTATAAAACCGCGTATCCACTTGCCAACTGAGGAACGTTCAAACGATTACGACATCGTAATCGTTCAGTCGTTCTTCATCCTGTAGATGCCCACACTGAATGATGTCGTTCAGTGAAGGCACCCTCCCTCATCCCCAAACAGGGCCAATCTGTCGTTATCGGCAGATTGACCGTCATATGTTCAGGCGATGATTGATGTCGGAAACAACCAGCGGAAGCGCGCATCCCTGGTAGTTTCCGACATTATACTGCCCGATTTATCTACTTCGTAATCGTACAATCGCTCTGTTTAATCGGCAAGTGGATACGCGGCTTAAGATAAAGCACAGAATTTGGTGTGAAAAAAAGATGCAGCCGGTGCAGCATTGCGGCACTTTATCTACAGATTCAGACTCATTTGCACACAAATGTACAAGTATCGCATATCAAAATAATCAGTGCAATCTCGTTAAGCAGTTATGTAAACTTAGATACTTATTACAGCTACAAAGATGCTTGGCACAAGCCGAGTCACACAGGACCTCGCACGCCAGGGATTGATGTGACTCAGGCAATAGTGTATGAAGACACATCTGTACTTCAAGCTACTGTGCAACTTTACAGAGTCTACTGTTCATTCTAGACTTGGTTTACACACAAAAAGTTATTCTTTGAGGTTTCCTCAGAGAAATTTACCTAAAGCAATAGGACAGGGGGAAGAGGTACTTGTAATTTATGAATTGTACAATACATTTTAGAAGACACCATAAAATTAAGTCAGTTGTTCAAGAGAACTGGCAGTTTCGGAAAGAGGTCACATACTGACAACAAAAATCAGTTAACATACTTAGGCTGGGTATACATTAGATGACCCGACAATGTCAGGGAGATTTACCTTCACCCCAAACCATGCAAGACTGCCAGTACACATTACCCAATGTAATAAACGACTGAACAATACCTCGTTCCATACTTCATTACACTGCACATCCCCACAAACAATATTGTGTGATTGGATATGCATCACAGCATTGCTTGCAACACCTCTGCCATCTGCAGCACCTTAAGGCCCATTAAATATGTATTTTGAATTAAAACAATTATTAATTTAATAGTTCTAAATAACTATAGCTTTATTTTAGATAATTTTTATAGCACATGCCAAATTTCTTCTATTAACACAATATAAAAACATTAATATTTGCTGCAAATCATTTCCCATGGTCAGGGTATTTTTCTTTTTTACCCATTTTGGGTTCCCCAGTTGAGCCATGTTCACTCAGATCCAAGTATCAGGTATGTTGACTAACGGCTAAACTAGCTGGGAGCCTCCCTCCCTCCTGATAAGAGTATGTTCTTCCTCTTTTCTGTTGTATTTATTATATATACTGTTATTACACTATTTACACGCACTTACTAAGACTATTCTTGTAAAAGTACTATAACCGGCCTGGGAAAACAGATCCTGCAAAGTCTGTTAGCAGTGCAGCCTGCTCCATACATGCACCAAGCGTCACCTTCTGCTGGCCACTCTATTGGAAGTACTGGTAAGACTGGTGCTTGGTTATCCGCTGATGGTAACAACGGATTAGGCAAGTCTATTCAATGGCAAAGAGCACAGAAACTGGAAGTAAGAGCGGTCTAAGGGCTATGGCTCCTGCCGAACCAATTAAGGAACAAAGGCTATAGTGAAGGACTGCAAGGACCGAAAATGATTACTCCTTCACTGTGATTCCTTGCAGGTCTTGTGGATGTGTATGCTCCCCAAAACTCTACCCCCAGACTTTACTCGCTGCAGATAATCCAGGAACTTGCTTTAGAGACTGAGGAGTAAATTTACTAAGATGGGAGTTCTAGTTAAGAAGTGATGTTGCCCATAGCAACCAATCAGATTCTACTTCTCATTTATCTAGCAACTTCTAGAAGATAACACCTGGAATCTGATTGGTTGCTATGGGCAACATCACTTAATAGAACTCCCATCTTAGTAAATTTACCCCTTATACTTGTACAGTTTTGTTTCACGCTGTTATTTTGCAAATGTTAGAGTACAATTGTTAATCCTTTCATTTCAAGTTACTTTTTCGCTGTTGCGGAAAGTTTAATGTGACATAAACATAAGGATTTCTTAATCAGACATTTTCCAGTATCATGACGCTTGTCACCTTTAAACATAAAAAAATATTCTCATGTACTGTGCAGAAAAGAAGCCTTTTTTTATATATTCTTTTATTTAAAGATGCAAAAAACATATACAATAAAGATGTATTGTAGATATAAAATCATCAACGCAGACTATACAGATGTAGTGGAGTAGGGGGAAAAGAGGGTCTCCAGCAAACGATACAAATCTAAAACTAAAGCAATGTGGACAGTACTACGTTAGATCAGGCCATTAAGGTCTTATAGCTGTCAGATTCCTTTAATTCTAGCCAGTAGAACCATGTAGTGGTAATTGCAGAAAGACGATCTGCTGCTGAAAGAGCAATCTCCTCCATGGTCATATACAGTACATGACTAAATGGATTAACCATTCTTTAATAGAAGATCTCCAGTTGCTTGGCATAACTGCCTTGGCTGCACTGTTCATATGAAGCAAGAGGGATTTTTTGTATTTAGAAATAGACCAAGAAATAACATTCAGAATCCAATATTCTAGGTCTTCAAGGAACCCCTCTCCCACAATATATTTTGCAATTTGAATAATTTGGTTCCAGATAGAAGCTAGAGAAGTGCAAAACCACCAAATATGTGAAAGAGAGACCAGGAATTCATTACATCTCCAACAAATATTGGGGAGGCTTGGAAACATTTTGCTCAAAACAATGGAACATCTGTAGCACCTTGTAACGACCTGATAATGCGTCTCAATAACAGAAACGAAAGGAGCCTGTTTTATTTAGTTTCCTTGATTGATTTAAAAAAACAAACAAACAAAACATTATTTCATTTAGAAAATAACATTTGGATGTTGCTCATTGGATGCTGATACACTTTTCCTAAAATCCATGGCACGTCTAAATTCCCTGAGGCACAAATACAAAGAGAGGGGTCTGAACAATATTTGTGGCAATGCAGCCTATCAATCTGAGAATCAGGGAAATCACCAAAGCATGAGGCACTGTGATTTCATGACTTTTTAGTGGGTTGTTAGGGGTTTTAGCATGAAGCTGCACTTTAAATTAGCAGAATTGTCAAATATAGCTTTGTATCCTTACAACAATTTAAGGATACAATGTGGCTGAATTTCAGGTTCTTCCTAGGCAATACCTAGTTTTAAACCTGTTTCAAGTACAAGCTGTTTCCAAAATAAAAGCAGTTACTGGTTTAAGCATACACACGGTCAGATTTGTCAGACTTGTCAGATTTGTCAGATGAACGATTGAACGATTTGAACGATTTTACCAAAGTTTTGAACGATTTGAACGATTGAACGATTTTTGACTGCATTAAAATGAATGGAATCGTCCAAGTCTGACTGCAAACACATCAAATGTCAGAAATCGTTATCTGACCATCGGGAACGCGCATCGTTGATCGTCCATCGTTCAGGCATGTCAGATATGAACGATTTTCCTTCAGATATGAACGACTGAACGATTTTTAAATCGTTATCGTTCATATCTGAAGGAAAAATCTGATCGTGTGTATGCACCATAAACTGTATATTCACATAGTGGTTACACAATGTTTTGCCCATACATTTTATTGTCAAATTAAAAAGTCCCCTCATATATAAATATATGTCCAGGTGAAGCAGTTGGCGGACTTGGTAATCAAAACAAAGACTTGTTCCATATGTTTTGATTACCAAGTCTGTAGCGGGCACCACGGCATCATAACACTTGGGAAGGAGTGTGCTGAGCCGGATGCAGTAGAGTTGTCCAAGAGCCAAGGACCACTTGCAGTGAGCTTCAGAAAGACTTGAAATTAGCAGGTACAGTTGTTTCAAAGAAAACAATAAGTAATGCACTCAACTTGCATAGCCTGTATGCACGCTCACCACGCAAGATTATGCTGAAGAAAAAGCATGTTGAAGCTCGTTTAAAGTTTGCTGCACAACATTTGGACAAGGCTGTGAAATACTGGGAGAATATAGTCTGGTCAGATGAGACCAAAGTTGAACTCTTTGGATGCCATAATACACACCATGTTTGGAGGAGAAATGGCACTGCACATCACCTAAAAAACACCATACCAACAGTGAAGTTTGGAGGTGGGAACATCATGGTGCAAGGCTGTTTTTCAGCATACCTCACGTAATTGAAGGAAGGATGAATGGAAAAATGTACCGAGACATTCTTGATAAAAATCTGCTGCCATCTACCAGGATGCTGAAGATGAAAGAAGCGTTGACATTTCAGCAAGACAATGATCACATAGCCAAGGACACTCTCATTTGGTTTCAGAGAAAGAAAATAAAGCTGCTAGAATGGCCCAGCCAATCACCTGACTTGAATCAAATTGAAAATCTATGGAAAGAACTAAAGATCAGAGTTCATAGAAGAGGCCCACGGAACCTTCCAGATTTGAAGACTGTTTGTGTGGAAGAATGGTCCAAAATCACACCTGAGCAATGCATGCGACTAGTTTCTCCATACAGGAGGCGTCTTGAAGCTGTCATTACCAACAAAGGCTTTTGTATAAATTTCAGTAAGCGTGTGCAATACTTTTTCCCTGTGTCATTTCACATTATTACAAATAACTTAATTTATTGACATCTATGTTTTGATTTCTTTGCATGTGTGGATTGCATGGGTTGTTGATCTCAGTTGACACATCTGTACTTAGTGCTATTTTTCTAACAGCACTCAATGGAACACAGTATCAGCACTATTTCTTTGGTGTAAATTTTAATTCTTATAACTATTACTGGAAGCAGAAAGAAATATGTTAAATAATTCCAGAAATGAACGAAAAAAAATTAGTTACTGAAGACTTGACCAGAGTATGGGAGCTACTATGAATCCTGTATAAACCTGTAATTTAGGTAATTACAGGTATCTTTTTTTTCTTTGTTTGGAGTAACGGTACCTTCTTGCATAGAAGGAAAAAGTACTGAATATATCCCATTGCCAACAGAAACCGTAGATTACAGTACATCATATAAACACAAACACCTTTGCCACAAATTTTTATTCATAAAAAGTTCCACACTAACGGAATTCAATTAGCGGCGAAAAGCCGTTTTCGGCAAAAACATTTTCACCGATGACGTCATTCGCCAGCGGAAACTAATCTCTGTATTCAATTGTTGCGGCTTTTTGCTGGTGCGAAAACACAATGCAATGTACCCTGCGGAAAAGCTTCACCTATGAATAGCAGGCGGAAAAAAGTGCAGAATTGCGGTTTTGGGGTGCAAAGGTGGGGAAACCACCCTGCACCCTTAGGAAAGGTCCCCAAAGGTAAACTGCGTCAAAAAACTCCTAAAAATATTAAATGGACACCCCAAAAAATTACTTTGCAAAAGGGGGTGAAAAAATACAAAGTTGGGGTACAAACTTAAAAACTAGCAAAATATTATTGCAGGTGCTTGCTGAAGGTGCGTTTTCGCCAATGGCAGCGAAATTATCACAGGTAATTGAATACGGACCTAAATTTCCCTTCACAATCATTTCACCTAGATTGAGCCAATTGAGGTCAAACGTGATTGTCCATTATATTTTCAAGCAATTAGTGTGATGAGACAACTTAAAACCAAAGTCTACTTAAACTTCAATAAAGCACTGTAAGAAGTTAGGGATACACATAAACTTCATAACAGGTAAGCTCAACCTGATCTCCCAGAATATGAAATACATTTCTTCTTAGCACTGTTAACCATTTAACTGACATGTGGTCGCATGGGATGCGAACGCAGCCAGCTGTGCTTCAGTTGACTAGGTGCGACCGCACCACCCCGCTGTGTTTTGAAGAGGAAATCCATTCTACAAGTGCAGAACGGATCTTCTCTGACACCCCCAGACTCTCCTGCAGACCCGGCATTTTCTGACCGGTTTTGCCGAAAAAAATAGTCAGTTAAGTGGTTAAATGATGTTTTGCAATAATGTTGCTTCAGAGTTTTTCTATTAAAAAAACGTAAAGAAAAAACTACAAAAAATCACAACATGTTTTACCAGCAACAGAGGTCTGAAACCAAACATTTTGCCTTCATCATATGTATTCATATTATTACTGAAAATCATGTTGGACTCAACAATAAAAACTATTCCTATAACATTTCTGTACAGTAACCTCTTCTACATCATCCAAATAACTTCATTCATAGTCCTGGCGCCTAGATTCTATACACTGGAAATCTCAATGTAAGCATCAGACTTCTTTTGACCCCTTTGTAATTAGCCAGAAGTAAAAAGACGAAAAAGGCATTTTTAAAGAAACATAATTTCAGAGGAGACACTGGAATTCCGGTCACTATCTGAAATCAGACCACGGAAACTCTTACAGGAATAGGAATCTCTGTGTTATGGAGCTTGGAAGGACTATCAGAGTGTGACAATATCGGAGAGAAATATCTTTGTAACAATACCCAGGGGAGGCATGCTCAGAAATATCGCTCTTAATCAAGTGCAAAGAACACAGGTTCCCAAAGGATGTGTAAATGAGCCAATTTCTAAAGTATGATCGATGATCCATAGCATTGCTTTCGTTGGCATGTCCCAATGTGACCACTTAGTTTCCTCAAAGAGCTCTGGCAATGATTTTGTGAGCTCTCCAAATTTCCTCCAGCACAGGCTGAGTTAACAATATATAAAATCTAAATCTGTGACGGATGAAGCTGGAATTCTCATCTTCTTTAAGCATCAGATACTTGGGGGTAAATTTACTAAAGGTAGTTTTAGATCGATTTTAGTTTGGTTTTAATTCTATCAACATCGATGGGCTTTCCGAACACAAAATCTGCATATTTACAGTATCACCCATATGGTTTCAAGTTGAAACCCTACGGGTGATAAATATGCAGATTTTGCATTTGGAAACCCATAACTTTTCGACCTAAATCAACCTTTAAATTTACACCCCCCCCCCAAGAACATATAACAGGACACACCACAGCTACCCGAGAGAAAGGTCTCTGGGACCATAACTGGTAGTGCAACAGGCATATTTGAAGAAAATGAAAGAACTTAGACAAGAGTACCATCTGTCCCTCTGTCCCAAAATCACCCATTCAACGACTGGTGCAACATGAAACAAAACATTAAACATAAGAGACCATGTTGCCACCACCTGTTATTTAAAGTTTACAAAGTGAGAGATCTTAGAAGTGGAGATGTTGCCCATAGCAACCAATTAGATTCTAGCCATTATCTTCTAGAAGGTGCTAGTTAAATATTAAGTAGAATCTGATTGGTTGCTATGGGCAACATCTCCACTTCTAAAAACTCTCACTTTAGTAAATATACCCCCAAGGGTCAATAATACCATGCATCCAGTATTCGTATGGAATCTTTTATTCTGTATATTTCTTTTTTAAAATAAACAAATCCATGAGGTTTTTTGGATATGTTTTTTATTTTGGAGCAAACCCAATCATTTGCAAGAGTAGCCTCTTATGTACACATCCAGAGGAAAATGACAACCAGTGTACTTCGGAGTGATTAGAAATAAAAAAAAGACTTTGATCCAATTTCTCTTTAGGGAACATTTATCAACAATGTGATAAGATTCCCTGAAACCTAAAAAGCTGTATTTTTGCAGATAAACACTTACACTGTCAGGTTCTGTCCCAGCATTGCCTCTACACATGCTGGAGTTTAAGTCATGCATACGCACTATGAGAACCGTGGAAGGTGGAGTGATCATAATGAATCCTCCTTCACACTCCATAGCCTTCTCTGAAGATGGTAATAGTTATCAGAGTCAATCTTCAAAAACCTTTAGTGGAGCTTGATAAATTGGTAAATTATTACATTACTTTATGGGAACGGGGTTGGGTATCAATCCTTAATTACCAGAGAATATATATACAATATCTCCTACATTATAGGTTTAATTAATTGTTATTTCACTTAATTTATAGATAATTATATGAAAACTGGAAAATTAGAAGGGCATTTATGTGCCCGCGCCTCATTGAAAGAAGTTCAAACACAATGACATGCAACGAGAATATATAATTATCTTATTAAAAAATCCTCACCTCACCTGAAGTGGTCTTCCACGTCTTATAATGATCTGGTAGGGTATATTCCCACTTATTACAGCTTAACAATGAAGGTGGCAACTTTGTGGGCTGAACCAACATTCAAGAGAATGCAGCCATTCAATGTCCTAAGAACCAAGACTCAGGGCCAACATTGGATTCTAGAGAACACATAGGTCTTACACTAATGAATTCAACCAACAGCATGGCTGCCTCTATTAAACGTGACAGGTGCACTTTGACCAATGATATAAAGTCTATGCTGGAAAGTCCACAAATTAATTTACTGGTCAGGAGACTATTTCTTGAATGCAGGTCAGTGAGCACAGTTACCATGGGAACTGCACAGAGAACATCAGCTGCAATTACTCAATTTTATACAAGAGAGTAAATTAATTTGTGACTAACAATAAGAACACATTACTTTCAAACTAAACCTTAATCTGCAATTCCGCTAATGCTACAAAATAAATTTGAAAAACACAAAACAGTGTGATTGGGTTCACCTAAGGTTCTAGCTCATGTTGATAACAATACTTGTGAATGCACTTTAGCACAGTGGCGTCTATTATAAAGAAAGAAGATCACTATATACAATAAAATCGTGCCAAGCCCTGAAGTCCGTTTTATTAAAAAAAACATAAAATCACATTTAAAACTTATTCTCACATCTACATAGACATCTTGTCCTTTGTGGGACAGGTGTTAATACACTTGCTGTCTCCCTTTATAGCGAGAAGCTCTTTGACACTGATCGCCTGTAGGGCCCAAAAAAACAATATTACCATATATGTATATGAAAATAAAGATCCGGCACTCAGTTGTTCAGTCGATTGCAATGCTTTGCCGGGTGCCTTCCAGTGAGGTAAGTGTAACACACTATCCTCATACATACGGGAACACAGGTGCGGCAGCACTCAGGGTTTTGAATGAAAACAACTAGTCGTTGGTGGTGCAACGTTTCAACGCTTTAATGCGTTGAAACGGTGCACCACCGACGACTAGTTGTTTTCATCCAAAGTCCGGAGTGCTGCCGCACCTGTGTTCATTATATACTGTGTATATGTGTAAAATATATATATATATATATATATATATATATATAAATATATATATATATATATATACACACACACATACATATACATACTGTATATACATACACATACATGCTCACACATACATAGATATTTATACACACACACACGCATACAGTATCATTCTAAATATATATGTGTGTGTAAATATATACTTCGTGGGAGCCCCTGGCCTGATTATATAAATATATGACTAGCTAATACATCTAAAATTTTGTATCACAACATGGGTGGCCACAACCTTGATGAAGTTTGTGGACGATATGCATGCGATAGCCATATTTAACCTCTGTACTGTCCTTGATTGGGCAAAAGAACCTCTCGCGGATTTGAAATGATCAATTCCACTTTGTGGTTGCAGTATAAAGACAGATCTTAAAAGATCATTATCTGAACGTCCCCAATAGACTGGAAATCCAAATAAGCATTTTATCATTTTAAATTTGTAAGATTTTTTTTTTTTTTTAATTATTATTCATTGTCTTAATAAAACTTTTTTTTTAACATGATTGGCCACTCTGGGCCTCTGTTTCTTCCTAGGAGCCTTTCACTAATACATGACTACCTTTGATTCTGATGTATTGTTATCATTGGGTCTGAGAAACAAACAGATAAGCTTCATACTTATTGAAGTACACAGCATTTATCCTGCATTTTATATTCCATTTACTCCAAATAGACTACACCATTAGCGCTCTCCCTTTGTGTTTCGTATCCAATCTTTTAAAATTAATCTTTTGCTGGCTGAGGATTTACAAAAGGAATAGCAGCTGTGATTCTTCTTTCAAAATATTTCATTTTGTATTTTAAAGCTGTGGCAATTATCTTTTAGTATATTTTATGCAACATTATTATTAGTAGTAGTAAAAGGGTTAGATACATATTTACGAATAGTGGCATGTTTCATATAGACTCTGTCCTTATACTTCAACCAGCTCAAGTGACTCAAATCCGCTGCACGATCGGCCGATTTTTAAGTTTACACACTTAATCGGCTGCTTGATGTGTCTGGCCTGACATCAGAAATGCGCGGACATTTAAATTTGACCATCCAGTTGTGATGTGACGGGCGATCCTGCAGCCAGCGTTTGGGCGCTCGGCGTTCACAGACATATTGGGTGTAATACCGCCCCAGATGCACTGACTATTCATCTTTTTTCAATCGAACTAACAATATAATCGACAAGTGTGTACCCAGCTTTGGGTGTAATTTTACCCTAGCTGACAGCAGATACAGACTATGCCTTTCATATTTGTTTTATATGTGCAGGAAGTGCTCTCATCCCTCGATCAATGCCCTCAGGCAAATGAGAAAAAGCAGAAGCACAGCACCTATAGATACAATTCTTTCCCCCACTTTAACTTATGTTACACATTCAGTCTACACATTTAGCTGGTTACCATCTATGCTTTTGGTGCAAGGTCATATTAACATAGCAAGATAAGCACAAAAAATACATACATAAATATACACAGTGTTCTCCCCAGAAAATGTTTCCAGCCAGGTGAGGGCCTTCACAATAATGTTATTTAAACTCGAAATAACATTTTATATAGTAATTCTCTTATTATTAGAGGACCAGTCATCGGATTATGAAAAAGCTGCAAAGTCTGTAGGATCTGGTCTTTTTTATACAGCTCCCAGATACTTTCCCCACTTGCGGGCTCCCAAAGTGGCGGTTGGTAGGCAGTTCCTTGCCGGGTGGCGCACCCGCAAAAAACGGCCTGGGGAGAACACTGTATAATATATACATGGGTGCATTTGTCGAGTTAACTATAATACATATGTGTGTAATTAGACAGTATATGCATACATTTTGATTTTTGGATATATGTATATATAAGCTTCAGCTGGTTATATATTATGTTTTGTCTCGAAGGGAGCCTGTTAAGACATGTCAATATGTTCTCTTTTTTTCTTTCACAGAGCTTGTCTATGATTATTTGTATATGTACATTGTGGATGAGGTCTTGATAAAGGTCCGGTTAAGGACCGAAACGTTGACCAGAACATAGATGCATCTGTTTAAGTGTGAAAATCGACTATGAATAAATCTTATTATTAATACTAAAAGTGGCGAGTGCCTCCTTCCCTCGGTTGGAAATTCAAGTATATATATATATATATATATATATATATATACACACACACACATATATATATACATACATACATAATACTTTCTCAGCACTCACCATTACATTCCAAACTGTACTTCATTTAATTCCAGGGAATGTTTTACCAATATGCAATATTAATATGCAATAATTTGTCAAGCAGACAAACCGTGTCACGGTCTCCCCTTCTGGTCAGTCCCTTCACCAGTGGCGTCCTTACCTTTGGTTGCACCCGGTGCGGGTGTACAAGAATGAGCGAGGCTGTGCCGTGCCCACCAGGGAAAGAGGGTGGGGCCCTGGACAAGTGGGCGGGGCCTCACACCCGAACCCCGGTTTTAGTGTTTCCGGTGGGTCCGGGCTGCCCTTGGACCAGTGTGCTTGTAGTGCCGGCTCCCTCACTGTGACAGGAGCAGAGTGCTGCACGTAATTCTACAGTGCAGCACCCGGATCCTGTTGCCAGAGGGGGAGTCTGCACTTTGGTGTCACCCGGGTGTGGCCCGCACCCCCCTTGTGACGCCACTGCCCTTCACTGACTCTCACAAATGTGAGCATTGCTCTGCATCACTTGGCTCCAGGTATCACACAGATTTTAAATACACATTATGCTTCTTCCATGGATTTAGGTACTGGCTCACTTGCTTAAAGAGACAGAACCACACCCAAGCTAACAAAATTTGACTTACATATGGGAAATTGGGGTGCAAGAGAAAGTGTGACCACAAAAATTTTACAGAAAATTGGCTTTGATCCACGGCACTCAACATCTGCGGTATCATACATACTCAGCACTCACCATTACATTCCACACTGTACCTTACTTAATTCCAGGGAATGTTAGTTCCAAAGTATTGCAATAATTTCTCAAACAGATGCAAAACAATGCTCATATTTTGAAAGTCAGTGTAGGGACTGACCAGAGGGAAAGACCATGATGTGGTTTGTCAGCATGACAAGTTATTGAAAAACTTTGGAACTAACATTCCCTGGAATTAAATAAGGTACAATTTGGAGTGTAATGGTGAGTGCTGAGGCTGAGTATGTATGATTTTTTTTATTTAAATGGTGTGGCCACATACCACAGGCACCGCAGATATTTGAGTGCCATGGATCAAAGCCAATTGTTTATATACATGTGGATAGAGATAGATAGATAGATAGATAGATAGATAGATAGATAGATAGATAGATAGATAGATAGAGATCTATCTATCTATCTCCAGGTGTAGGCTTTAGTCAGCCAAAGAGGGCACTCACCGCAATTCAAAGCAAGTAATCAAGCATCTTTTATTGTAAGAAATTCATATCACCATAGCAGTATAGCAGTCGACGTTTTGACCCTTTGCGGGTCTTTTTCAAGACCTGGTCAGCATGCTGGATGGTTGGATGGTGGTGACTTGTCACCCGCAAAGGGTTGAAACGTCGACTGCTATACTGATATGAATTTCTTACAATAAAAGATGCTTGATTACTTGCTTTGAATTGCGGTGAGTGCCCTCTTTGGCTGTCTAAAGCCTACACCTGGATATTTAAATGGAGTACCTTTGTTTATCTTCTTAGTGGAGCAACCTGTGGACTGTACACTTCTGGATGTGAGTGCAGTAGAATACTTTTACTTTATATACATATACAGTATATATACAGTCAGGTCCATAAATATTGGGACATTGACAGAATTTTCATATTTTGGCCTCTATTCACCACCACAATGGCTTTGAAATGAAACAAACAAGATGTGCTTTAACTGCAGACTTTCAGATTTAATTTGAGGGTAATTACATCCAAATCGGGTGAACGGTGTAGGAATTACAACAGTTTCAATATGTGCCTCCCACTTTTTAAGGGGCCAAAAGTAATGGGACTATCAACTCAAAAGCTATTTCATGGACAGGTGTGGGCTATTCCCTCGTTATTTCATTATCAATTAAGCAGGTAAAAGGTCTGGAGTTGATTCTAGGTGTGACATTTGCATTTGGAATCAGTTGCTGTCGACTCTCAATATGAGATCCAAAGAGCTGTCACTATCAGTGAAGCAAGCCATCATTAGACTGAAAAATCAAAACAAACCCATCAGAGAGATAGCAAAAACATTAGGTGTGGCCAAATCAACTGTTTGGAACAATCTTAAAAAGAAAGAATGCACCGGACAGCTCAGCAACACCAAAAGACCCGGAAGACCACAGAAAACGACTGTGGTGGATGACAAAAGAATTATTTCCCTGGTGAAGAAAAATCCCTTCACAACAGTTGGCCAAATCAAGAACACTCTCCAGGAGGTAGATGTATATGTGTCAAAGCAACAATCAAGAGAAGACTTCACAAGAGTGAATATAGAGGGTTCACCACAAGATGCAAACCATTGGTGAGCCACAAAAACAGGAAGACCAGATTAGAGTTTGCAAACACCATCTGAAAAAGCCATTACAGTTCTGGAACAACATCTTATTGACAGATGAGACAAAGATCAACTTGTACCAGAGTGATGGGAAGAGAAGAGAAGGAAAGGAACTGCTCATGATCCAAAACATACCACCTAATCAGTGAAGCATGGTGGTGGTAGTGTCATGGCTTGGGCATGTATGGCTGCCAATGGAAGTGGTTTCCTTGTATTTATTGATGATGTGACTGCTGACAAAAGCAGCAGAATGAATTCTGAAGTGTTTTTCGGGCAATATTATATGCTCATATTCAGTCAAATGCTTCAGAACTCATTGGACAGTGCTTCACAGTGCAGATGGACAATGACCCAAAGCATACTGCAAAAGCAACCAAAGAGTTTTTTAAGGCTAAAAAGTGAAATGTTATGCAATGGGCAAGTCAATCCCCTGACCTGAATCCGATTGAGCATGCATTTCACTTGATGAAGACAAAACTGAAGGGAAAATGCCCCAAGAACAAGCAGGAACTGAAGACATTTGCTGTAGAGGCCTGGCAGAGCATCACCAGGGATGAAACCCAGCGCCTGGTGATGTCTATGCGTTCCAGACTTCAGGCTGTAATTGCCTGCAAAGGATTTGCAACAAAGTATTAAAAAGTGAAAGTTAGATTTAGGATTGTTTAGTTTGTCCCATTACTTTTGGCCCCTTAAAAAGTGGGAGGCACACATAGAAATCGTTGTAATTCCTACACCGTTCACCTGATTTGGATGTAATTACCCTCAAATTAAATCTGAAAGTCTGCAGTTAAATCACATCTTGTTTGTTTCATTTCAAAGCCATTGTGGTGGTGAATAGAGGACAAAATATGAAAATTCTGTCAATGTCCCAATATCTATGGACCTGACTGTATGTGTGTGTGTATATATATATATATTTATATATATACACATACACATATATACACACATATATATATATATATATATATTATATATATTAGTGAGAGAGAGATTGTCACAGTACATGTAGACAAGGGCACTCTCCAAAGTTATATTGAAAAATAACTTTTCATTTATTTAAGCTTCAGGTTGCCAACCTCAACATACATAGGAACAGAATGTCGTTAGGTCGTGTGTCAACGTTCCGGTCCTATACGGACCTTCCTCAGGACATTAAATCACAAGATACACATGCCGCCCACGGGCGTTGTCACCTCACGTAGGTCGAGTGTCGTCCAGCTGCATTGCATCCGCAAGGTGGTAATATACACCTTTATTCTTAGTTGGATTTGACTGCATGTGGACACTGCGTGTATCCTTCAGGAGTTTTGTGTGGCTATGGCTATCAAGTAACACTGACTTGGTCCAGTGTCCTTTCATAACACAGATAATGTGGTGATTAATGACACTTTTGCCTACTTTATTCTTGTGATTTAATGTCCTGAGGAAGGTTCGTATAGGACCGAAACGTTGACACACGACCTGACGACATTCTGTTCCTATGTATGTTGAGGTTGGCAACTTGAAGCTTAAATAAATAAAAAGTTATTTTTTAATATAACTTTGGAGAATGCCATTGTCTACATGTACTGTGACAATCTCTACATCTATGTGGATTTCAAGAATCCTAGTGGCACCCCTGTGATGACTAATTAAAGTTGGTGAGAGTGCTAGATTTATGATATATATATATATATATATATACACACATATACACACATACACATACACACACATACATACAAACACACACACACAAATTTACGCATTTGAGATGGTATGTTATTTGTGGTATCATTTGAAAGTGACCAATATATGGGCAGGTCTGGAGGATAAATGGGTCATTCCATTTTAAGTGGACCAATTTTGAAGATCATCCCCACCTGCTGATTGTGCACTGCAGAGTCAGTGACAGTTGCACCCAACCACGCTTTGAGGGTCATAGTTTTGCTAGTATTGCATATTGTGAACTAAAATTTTCCCCAAATTAGCATGAAATATATGCCAACATTCATGTAACATTTTATCAAAATTAAAGATGGTAGGGTGGGGACCCCTGGTCAACTTGATATGGAATGACCCAAAGACAATATACTACTCCAGATAGATTTCTGTCAATGCGATAGGCCGTCAGAGGCATTGGCAACTATAACAACATAATTGATACTATCCTTGACCTTATTATGTTTGTTGTCATTAATGTTTATGTGGCTCATTACAGCCTAGGATTTTTTTAGATGCAAAATATATTAAAAATTAAGTTTTAAACTCTATATTATTTTTTCTAAATGTGACCCTGCAAATGAGTATATTTTTTTCTCTCTTTGGATTGTCGAAGCTGGTTTAGTGGCTGAGACAGAATCAGTGTAAAATTAGCTTGGAGTGACGCCATCTTGCGAATGGCAACCAGACTCCATCTTAAAAATAGAATCACATGACGCACATTAACGAATGCACAATATCCTGCATGCGAACGCTGTTTATTAGCTGCATGCGTGCACATCTGCCCCAATTATGGAGTTTTTGTAATATTTGTAATGATTGATGCTGGTTGATATAATTGTTTGAGATCCTCTGGTGAGCTGTGTTAGGGCCTTCCCATGTGCTTGAACAATAGCACTGCTTGGGAGAGATAGGCTTAGTATGTGTTGTATACTCATGAATGTAATCATAGGCTGGTATCAGTGTTATATTATGGAAGTTTAATTAATAACAGCTTTGAATGGTACAAGTAATAATCGTGTGTAAGATAGACATTGCAGTTTTTGTTAAAGATGGCTACCAGCAAGTGGGTTAGACAATGGCATTACATGTGATACTCCCCTCCCCCCATTGAAACATGTGCTTGATTCATGGAAGTTGTGAATTAATAGTCTTGTGATTATAGTTATAATTCTACCCAGTTTTGTTGTTGTTGTATAGTACAAATAGGTTGTTGTAGTTATTATAAGTATGATCATTAATGGATATGATTTACAGAGTTACAACTTAATGTGAGTTTTCTTATTTTCAAAATGGAGTTTGTCTAGAGAGCATGCGGTATGGACAATAGGGGCATGTATCACTCCCAACCCACCACACACACACACACCCTCACCAGCCATCTTAAAAATGTGCTCACAGCAGATCTCTCTCTCTCTCTTTGTATGGTTGTATTATCTCTCTCTCGCAGACATCTCTCTCTCTCTTTGTATGGTTGTATTCTCTCTCTCTCTCTCGCAGACATCTCTCTCTCTCTCTCCCTCCCTCTTTGTATGGTGGTATTATCTCTCTCTCTCTCGCAGACATTTCTCTCTCATTGAAGTTTAATCATTGTTTTTTTACATATGTAATAACTGTACCTTGGGTCTGTATAATGCCTTTGCGCTAAATTGTCTTTAGATCACAGCGTGTAACCTACTGTTTTTATGTTGAATAATATACTTTGTGCTTTGGAAACACATGTTCAAGGTCTAAAGTCTTTATTTTACTGTATGACTGCGTACGCAAATAGCGTCAATTTTAGAGGTTTATAGGCAGGGTTTAGAAGGTATAGGTAGGTGCGTATAGAGGTTGAAATCCAGTATCCTTAGGATGTTTGCTATTATGCCAATAGAATAAAGAAGCAAAAATCATCAAAAACAGTATTTTGCTACCAAACATCTGGTTGTGGGAAGGTAAGTATAGCATATATGAAATGAGGGGATCCCAAGGTATGATGCCAGTATCAATGGAACGGTGATTTGAAAGAATGAAATATAGATGTTTGTGTTTGTAGAAGAACAAAGCATTTTGCCATACTATCATTAAAATGTAAAAAAAAGGAACATTTAATGGTAGACTGAGCAATTTCTCTCTATTACCAATATGAAACACAGCAGAACTGATGTACAATAAAGAGAGAGTTAATCTCTATGGGCAAATCACAAAAGTGTTTGTATAGCCAGTGTCAGGGGATCGGTTTTGTCATTTCTCAGTGAAGGTTAAGGACTTAACAAAATTAGAGAGACACATTAAAGGTTTAAATGATTAAATTACAATTCATTAACAAGATGTAATCAATGAAATGCATCCTTGGTTTAATTCTGTCCAGCCGTCCGCGAGTTTTGGCTCTTAAGGCTCATTGTCCCAGCCGTGTCGATTTAATGGAGCACCCCAGCTGAAACTGCCTAAGCCTCTCTAATCCTGAAGCCATGATACTGTGCATTTAGTCAACACGTGACAATTTCAGATTAGGACCTGCTAACATCTCTTCAGAAGGTAAAAACAGACGCAGATACTTTATGCCATACAGTTGCTATGCCCCTCACATTGCACTGTACTGGAAATTCTGAGAGGAACAGGATAAAAGAGGCACACTGGCTATTAGCTTCTATATGCCTGCTTTCATTTTTGCTAAATACTTTAGCCTTCTGACTACCTTCTGCGTTTTCCTCTGAAGACTTAACTGTATAGCCGAACAGAATTGCTCCTCAAAAACAACACAAAAAACTAGTGTATTCTCAGAATAAATGTGTTCAAATCATAGCCTAGTCACAACTAGACTGCGTTGTGACATAGGAAAATGAAAATGCATAGTTCACATAAATGCTTTGGTGAAATACGCAGATGGAAGCCAGAAACGTAAACCAAAATATCTAGCAAAAGTTGTGGAGTGGAAACCAATACAGCAGTGTTTTACTATTCCAGTCCTCAGGAACCCCTAACAGAGCATGTTTTACAGATCTCCTCAGTATCACAATTTAAATCATTAGCTCTACCTGTGTACCTAAAACCTAGGTACACATTGGACGACTTGCAAACGTTGCAATATTGTCAACGATTTCCCCTGAACTCCCGGGCAAACAATCTAGTGCATACACACTGAGCAATCTAACAAACGACCAAACAATATATATTGCATCGTTTGGTGGTTAAATCGTTAACTATATAAATGTCACCATATCGCCTGATCGTCCAGTAGTGCGGCGTACACACTGCGCGATCTGAAGGGAATCGTTAACGAGATTGGCAGATCTTCCTGCATGTACAAAAATTCTGAAGATGCGTCGAACGACGCCGCGGTAGCGCACATAGTGCATACACACTTGACGATTTGTCAGTCCGATGTATTGGAATCGGCCGAATCGTTCCAAAATATCATCTAGTGTGTAGGGGCCTTAAGTGTGTAGCCAGTAATGAATACAACTGTGCACCAAGTAAAAGATCTGAAAAACATGCAGTTAGAGATCCCATAGGGGATGCAGTCAGGAAGCCGACTGTCTAAATGCCTACCATTGAAATCCCGACGCCTGTCATTATACCTACACTGGGAGCCTGACGCCCATCATACCGAACGAAGGTAAGCCGGGTGGTGGGCGCGGACAGCCACGGGTTGGGTTAGGTTAGGGGCTTCCGGGGGGGGACTTATGGTTAGGCACCCCCCCGGGAGGGTTAGGGTTAGGCTAGGGGAAGAAGGAGTAATGGTTAGGCACCCCCGGGGGGAGGTTAGGGTTAGGCACCCCCCCGGGAGACTTTCGTTTGGGGACAGGGGGGGCTAGACTTAAGCACTTAGGGGGGTTAGGGTTAGGCACCCCTAAGGGAGGGTTAGGGCTAGAGGGGTGGGGGTAGGGTTAGTTATACTTACCTAAATCCCGTCAGGATTTTCACTGCTGTCGGTCAGCCGGCGTCGGGATTTGAACATTGTCATTCATACTGATTCCACCCATAGGACTGGTGTTGGGAAATACTGAGGTAATTCTAGCTGGATGTGGGCAAATCCTGGCAACGTCCGTCAGTTTAGAGCAGGTTTTTTTACCTGCAATTCTCAAGTACAGATTTTTCAGGAGTTCTGTCGGATAAATACTGATCAAGTAAAACAGATTTCTAGGTCCCGATTCATCTCTGATGGATTGGGGCAATTCCACATTTTGCAGGGGAAAAATAAAAAATCGGCAATGTATGGGGTACTACATACAATAAACAACATTTTAACTCTGCGCAATTTGTGGAGTGCTGCCTGTGAATACAATGAGGAGCCTTCACAATTCACTCCTTAATAGAAACAATTCATACATTCATATAATGATCCACATTGGCACATACAATAATAAATAAATGTTCAATTACTGTATGTCCATAAAAAAGGCTCTTTAAATGAAAATCAGTAGAACCTGATGATTTTTATATTTTCAGTCTTGTGTTTGATAAATCAATCCTCAGGTTTCTCTCATAGTAGATTCTCAGGTTCTCTTTCTCAAATACAAACAAAACCAATTAGACATAGGGCCTGATTCAGCTTTGGGAATAGAGTGAGAATTAGCAATAACTGTGTACCTGGACAAACCATGTTGCAATGCAAGGGGTGTAAATACATATATTTTTTGTGCATGTAGTGTAAATACTGACAGCTTTTGTATGTAGCCCACAAATACTGCACAGCTTTATTATTACATTGCATTTAGAGGTCAGTTTGGGCACCCCCCTCCCAAATCTAAATCTCTCTGCACATTTTAAATCTGCCCCACCTGCAGGGCAGCATGGTTTCACAAAGATGATCAGTTAAGTGCCATCTCACTATTTCCAAAGCTGAATCAGGCCCATAGTCCAATAGTGACAGGCACCAAACCGAATCGGTATGATTTAGGTCTAATGACAGGCGTCGAGATATTGACGCCTGTCATTAGTGCCTTGCCGGGATTAAGTCCGTCGGCTTCCCGACTGCTTCCCCACCAAATAAAGTGATTTATTTAAACATCACACTCACTTGTTAAAACATTAAAACAAGCATGTAACACCACTAGGGTGAATAAATCAGACGATATCCACACACACGATTACCCTCCCAGATGGTATTAAAGGAAGAATGGAGCCTCCAAAGTTCCAGATCTTTGCCACTTAAGCGTCCAGATAAATAGTTGTGGCTGTTCCCTTCAGTCCTCTGTGTCTCCAGCTTAATGCGTCCATCATCAGATGATTAGTGATGAAGGTCATCCTGCCCGAAACGTATTAAGCTGGTGACTGGGGAATCTTTAGACTGGGGGGAAAACTGTATGGGCCCCTTACCTTGTCTGCGTATGAGCAATTACACTTTTAAATTATGAACTGTTGGGGCACTGAGGATTAAAGTTTAAAATCCCTGGCATAAGGCCCCCCATACATCAGCAATCAGAAAACCACAATTGAACAATTAATTTGTTAAGATTTGTTGCTCAATTTTAGGATTTCCTAATGCACCAATCTGTGCCCATATAGTACAGATAATTTTAAGTGATTAGCAGATCATTTTCAGGAAAGACTGATTGTTACCATACATTAGCAATCTACAGCCCCATTTCATCTGTGAAATCCAATATGTTGAACAACCTGATTTAACAATTCAAATAATTTTTTTGGTTGCAATCTGTGAACCCATACAATGCAGATTTCTTTATACAATCATCTGCAAAATGCAGAATTGACACATTTGATTGCTGATGTATGGGGGCCTTTAGTATACCTAAAAAAATAAAATGTGAGGCTGCGCTGGTACTCAATGTTACCGATGGTTTCGCAGTCTTGCTAAGTATTGCGAACGTGTGTAAGGTAAAGTGGGCGTCTATGTTGTGCTGCGACAGCATAACGAATACAATGGATTACCATATCTTCGCAGTGAGACTGCGTGTGTAATCGCTATTGCGATCTGTAATGAATCAGGCGCTAAGTTGGTGGCACAATGAGGAAGCACTGTAATGAGTTGCAAATATACAGTATACAACAAAGATCTCTGGATTTCTATTACCATGTAGTGTTCAAATCTTATTGCTGGTCTATTACAGCGTGTTGGGGGACATTGTTTTTTTTTTTTACTAGTCTAGATTAAAACCCCTCCCTTTCATGAACCTGTGAAAGACAATTATGTTGATCTGAGCAACCACCATTTTATATTACTATTTTGAGAGGCATGGATGGGACCAGCATTGGGAGGGCGTACTGGTTCCTGTAGTGCTATTTGGAGGATTCTGGGGTACCTCCAGGTGAGTTGGCTCTCAACTTAAATATATTAACGTATATGAAGCAATTATATGACCCAAAGTGGGTGCTATTAACATGTAGCGTTAGGGACACCGGTACAGAGAAGCCTAAACGTGGCCAGGTGCTTAAACGTATGTTTGCAAATATATGCAACAAAGATCTCTGGTATTTTATGATCATGTAGCAGGGGTGACCAGACTTTTGGACTCCGTGATCTACTTTTAAAGCTAAAAACCTTTTGTAATCTACCGAGCCTGAAAAAGGAGGAGTGGTATGCAAAAGGGGGCATGACCTTGCAGCAAGGGGCGTGGGGTCTGTCCTGCCGAACTCTCATATAGTATCCCAATTCAAATTACGCCACACAGCAGCACAATCTTCTTTACATTACACCACATAGTAGTGTCCCTTATTCACGTTTCAAAACACAAAGTAGTGCCCCTTAAACACAATACCCACAGTAGTGCCCCTTACACAATGCCCACTGTAGTAGTGCCCATTATGCAGTTCCCCCTGTAGTTGTGCCCATTATGTAGCTCACTCTGTAGTAGAGCCCCTTATGCAAAGCCCCCAGTAGTTGTGCCCTTATGCAGTGCCCCCAGTACTAGCTCCCCCTCCCAGTGCAGAACAGCCCTCCACACCCCTGTGCAGTACTTACCTGTCTTCATGCTGACACCGCTCTACACCGTCAAGGCTCTCGCTGCACATCGCAGGTGACGTCACCCGCACATTGCATCACTGGGAATGCCCGCCTCTGAAGCGATTAGAGGCTTCTTTAGATGACAGCAATGCCAACAGAATGGTGTTACAGATATTAGGATTCTAAAAATTAATGATCAGCGCACCATAGGAAGGAATTCTATTAGCCCCGATAATTTTTCGGGTTAATAAAACGGAACTTTACCCATTTTTTTTGCCTTCGGCAATTCATTTAGATCTTGTTTAATCCTCTGGAAAAATTATCAGTTTTCGGGTGAATACATAGGATCTGGGATAAGATCACAGACCTATGTGTGTTTGTGGCCAATATCCTTCATGATTGCCGGCTTCGCGGCTAATTGAATAACCCCCATAGAGGGACAAAGTTATTCCATAGCAAAGCTTTCTATAACCTTGCTCGCATCTTTCTTCATACTTTACAGGGCTCCTATCAGAGACATCTCTTCCAGTTACACACTCTTAATAAAATACCATAATGTCTTCACTTGGTTTGGTATAAAAGATCTACAAATAAAAGATAGACCATGTCTAGATAGACAACAGATGCTAGACAGGCAATATGTTGACAGGGACAAAAGATGGATGGATGCACAAAATGTGGACACCCACAAGGTCGACAGTGTCAAAAAAAAGCAACACAACGATGGTTGGCACAAAAAAGGTAGACAAATGTGTTTTTTCTAACCCTAATCTTCACTCTAACCTTCCCCTTGGTGCCTAACCTTAACCATCGGGGAAAGTTGCCAACCCAAACAGTTTCTCCTGGTCCCTAATCCTCCCTCCTAGAGTCTAACCCTAATTTAAAAAAAAAAAAAAATTGTCAACCATTTTTGTGTCAACCTTTTTACTGCAGATCTATTGACTGGAACCAGTCTTCACTACTTCCATTTTTTCTGATCTTAAACATAATTTACGTTTAAAAAAAAAAAATTATGTTTATACCAGCAGCCACTGCATAAAATATTCATTCGGTAGTAAATCTAACACCTGAAAGCAATCACAAATCTAATTTATAAAATTAAATTAATCTCCGATTGGATAGCAGTGAGATTTTCCATGCACGGCTCCATGTTATTCCCCTGAGCAAGCTCTTTACCTTTTAATTAGATGCCGAAGCGTTCGGTAAGCTTCTGCTGCACTCTGGGATATGGAAATGAATGTCAACATTTACAACAAGAGCAGGTTAGGTTTAAGGACTCTTAGGAAACCACAAACTGCTGGATCATTACAGCACAACCGAAGGAGCAGCAGATGTGCCTACACTTGTCATCTGTGCTGCCAACTCCAGGTATCATCAGAAGGGAACGTGACATACAAGTTTCTCAATGAAAAATAACAAAACAAACAAACTACCCAATAATAAAATATTGCCTGCAGCCTCTTTAAAAGGACTATAGAAGAGGGGCTACACACAGGAAATACTTTATCCATAAAAGAATGATACAGCCACAGTATATCTTACTAGTCAGATCTAGAGAGCTGGGCTCGATTGAGCTGGGCATCCCATGCATGAAGTATCCTATGCATAAAGTATCAAAATGAACAGTTAAAAACCAGTTGAACAAACATTGAACAACATCATAAAGCAGGTAATTTCTAAATGCAAACAATAACTATTTATATTCTACGGATTTTCTCTTTTTATTCTAAACCATCATGTACCATACATTATTCATTCTTATTTCACTCCATGGCATGTTCTCTAAGGCTATTGCATCCTTTACTCTCCCTGCAGCTCACCCCTCTGTACACATTGCAGCCTCAATAATCTACTCCCCTCTTATGAACACACATGAGCTATTTACTTATCTTTCTAAATTGGCCATAACATCCACAACCTGTTGCCATAAAAAACTTTCATACAAAACACAGAACTATATTTATGTCTCTCTCCTTCTACTTCTCTTAGCTGGTGACATATCACCAAATCCAGGCCCTACACACATGCCCTACTCACGGAATATAAATCCAGCAAACCTCAGACACATCACATGCCTCCCATCACCCTCCAAAACACTGAAATGTGCCTTATGGAATGCACGCTCTGTCTGCAACAAACTAACATCCATCCATGACCTCTTTATTTCTAATAACCTCAATCTTCTGGCATTAACAGAAACATGGCTCACACAAACAGACACTGCCTCCCCTGCAGCACTCTCACATGGTGGTCTACACTTCACACATACCTCCAGGCCTGGTAATAGTAAAGGAGGTGGAGTAGGAATACTACTGTCCCAATCTTTTACATACACAGTTATTCCACAGGTACTATCCCTTACATTTACATCATTTGAAGTACATTCTATTAGGACTTTCACTCCTTTCTCTCTGCGCATTGCTGCTATCTATCGTCCACCTGGACCACCCAATCAATTTCTGGAACATTTTTCTGCCTGGCTCCCTCACTTCCTATCCTCTGACATCTCCACCATCATCATGGGTGATTTCAATATCCCCATTGACAGTCCACAATCCCCTCATGCCTCCAAACTTCTCTCCTTAACATCCTCTCTTGGCCTCTCCCAATGGACTGACTCCTCTACTCATCAAGATGGCCACTGCCTTGATCTTGTATTTACCAGACTATGCTCAGTCTCTGATTTCACTAATTCTCCTTTCCCTCTCTCAGATCATAACCTTATCACCTGCACACTCTCCTCCATTACATCAGCCTCAATGCCAAGCAAATCAACCAAACCTCCTGAAACCCGCAGAGATATTAATACTATTAAATTTGAACAACTAACCACCTCTCTGCAACAATCACTCTTACCTATTTCTACTTTCACTTCTCCTGAGACTGCTGTATCACACCTGAACCAGACCCTAGAACTAGCCCTTGATGAAGTAGCTCCAGCTACCCATCACATTCCGCATAGACTTAGACGTCAGCCGTGGCATTCCAAATTCACAAGACACCTACAAAAACTCTCACGTAAAGTAGAACGTCAGTGGCGAAAGTCTCATACTCCAAGTGACTTCCTCACGTATAAGACAATCTACCACTCTTATCGTAATGCACTGGATAATGCCAAACAGATATATTTCCAATCTGTTATCTCTGACCAAGCCTCTAACCCCAAGCGACTTTTTAATACATTTAAATCACTTCTTAACCCTCCATCACCCAACCCACCTGCTACTATCAGTGCACAAGATCTTGCTTCCTATTTCAAAAACAAGATTGATAATATCCGAAATGAAATGGTATGCACTTCCTCAGCCAGGGTCTTGTTCAATTCCCTACCTGAACCCAATGGCACGTTCTCATCATTTGACCCCACTAATGAAGATGAAGTAGCTACACTCTTCTCATCCTCCTACTCTACTACCTCTGCTCTTGATCCTACACCCTCTCAAATCAGTAAAGCTCTGTCTCCTGTGCTCATTCCACACTTAACTAAAATCTGTAATCTCTCTTTCTCTACTGGTATCTTTCCATCACTGTTCAAGCATGCAGTGATCACTCCCATTTTGAAAAAACAAAATTCTGACCCTAACTCTCTCTCAAATTACCGTCCTATCTCCCAGCTACCTTGCCCCTCCAAGCTACTGGAGAGACTTGCCTACACTCGCCTCACACACTTTAACACCCACAACTTATTGGATCCACTTCAGTCAGGCTTTCGTTCCCAACACTCCACTGAGACAGCACTGGCTAAGGTAGTAAATGATCTGGTCACTGCCAAGGCTAAAGGCCATTATTCACTTCTAATTTTTCTAGATCTCTCAGCTGCCTTTGACACTGTTGACCACTCTCTTCTCATACAAACACTACAATCCATAGGTCTTCAAAACACAGCCCTTTCTTGGTTCTCATCTTACCTATCTAATCGCTCTTTCACTGTTCGCTTTTCTGATTCTACCTCCACTTCGCTACCTCTATCAGTTGGAGTACCACAAGGTTCAGTATTAGGTCCTCTGCTTTTCTCAATATATACCACCTATCTTGGCAAACTAATCAGCTCTTTTGGTTTTCAGTATCATCTGTACGCGGACGATACTCAAATTTACCTATCCTCCCCAGATTTGTCACCATCTGTGCTGGTCCGTGCCACTGAATGTCTCTCTGCCATTTCATCTTGGATGTCATCTCGCCACCTCAAACTTAATATATCCAAAACAGAATTAATTATATTTCCACCAGCCAATAGCAGTTACCAACCTGATATCTCTATTACTGTTGACAACTCGACAATCTACCCCACCCCACAAGCTCGCTGCCTAGGTGTCATCCTTGACTCTGAACTGTCTTTTGTTCCCCACATTCAATCTGTCTCTAAATCCTGTTACATACATCTAAGAAACATAGCCAAAATTCGATCATATCTTACTCAAGACACTGCAAAAACTCTTATACACGCACTCATAATTTCCTGCATTGACTATTGCAATAGTCTCCTTATTGGTCTTCCCAAAAACAGGCTCTCCCCACTACAATCCATTTTGAATGCATCTGCGAGGTTGATCTTTCTCACCAAACGTTGTGTCTGCTGATCCACTCTGTCAGTCCCTCCATTGGCTGCCGGTCTTCTACCGTATTCAATTTAAAATACTTACACTCACGCATAAAGCTATTAACCAAACCACACCAACATACATCTCTTCACTTATCTCAAAATATCTTCCAACCCGACATCTCCGTTCTGCACAAGATCTGCGTCTCTCATCCCCACGCATTACTTGTTCCCATGCACGGTTACAGGACTTTTTTCGGGCTGCACCCACCCTGTGGAATGCCCTCCCATGCACAATAAGACTTTCCACTAGTTTCCAAACATTCAAGCGTTCTCTGAAAACTCACCTCTTTAGACAAGCTTATCAGATTCCAGGACCGCCCACCTAACCTTTTATAGCTCCCTATCTAACTCTCTTCTTATAGTAAACACCTATCACATCTTCTCTTTCTTCAATTGAACATCCTCCTAACCCTAGGCCAACTTTCCAGTGTGACTGGATTATACAGCCCACCAAGAATATCTGCAATTGGGCTGGACCTATTTGCAATAGCACCTCTCCTTGTGTATCAACACCTATTTCCCTATAGATTGTAAGCTTGTGAGCAGGGCCCTCTTACCCTTATGTATGTCATGTATGTATGTCTTTTACAACCCAGTATAATGTTAATCTTGATTCAAATTGTAAAGCGCAACGGAATTTGCTGCGCTATATAAGAAACTGTTAATAAATAAATAAATAATACTTTTGTGGCAGTTTTATTTTATTTTGCTTTTTTTTTTTTTTTATTTAGTTTGCTTTATTTATAGTGGTTTTGCAAGATAACGGTAACTGCAGAATCAAAAGAAAATAGATTATACAACTTTTTTTGTATGACAATATGTCTTGATTCTATGTGTTCTTGGTTGAAGGCCACTAAACAACGTTTTCTTCATGTAGAGGACCTGCTAAAAACAAACATAATTACGTTTCAGGAAACAATCAAAATTAAATCTGCTTGAGATAAATAATTTGAAGGGAAGGGTTTTTTTTCCCATGAAAAGCAAACTGTGGGTAGCCATACAGAGCCCAAAGTGAAATCTGTTGACCAGAGAAAAGAGGCCTGGAGTGAAACAGGAACATGCACAAGAGATGCTAGTCTGCAAAACACAAGAATACATACAATATGTGGGGGATAAACTATTAAATTCTGCAGGAAGTAGCTGTTGTTTTCAATACAAAAGATATTCCGACCCACGCAAATTTAAATCCTGTAAGTGCAATCAACTTCAACCTGAGTTTTTGTTTAGTTTAAAATAACCTGCTGTACAGTACGTACTAAAGTGCAGTCCTGAAGAATAAGCCTGTTTTAGCATCATCTCAGGATGTCTCCCAGCAGCATAAACAGCATCTGTGTAGTATGGTCACACAATAGAGAAAATTATTTAGTGTCAGTAAATATACTGTTACTGTGAATATGACAAGGAACCTTCGACATCCACAGAATCAAACCAGAAAATAATAAATAGTCACCTATCACCAGATCATTACATACCAAAGAATCTCAATAACCATGTTTTGTTTTATCTTACCAATTCATGAAGTCAAGCTAGAAACAGCTTTATAAGGGGAGGGACTATTTAATATATTTCTTGGTAATCGGATCATAGCCACACCATTTGAAAGGGTTCCTGGCCAAGACTTTCAAGAATAAGTCAGCGCAGCCCATCTAAATTCAGCCAAACCTATTACATCCACAATAAGTTGAATCCAAGAGACTGAAATGGAAAACCCTCCAATTTCTTTTAAAAAAACATTATAATTCAGAGTTGTACGCTGAATATGCTAATGCGACAGGAGGCATCAAGTGTAAATAGATGCCTTATTATAGGCTTGTTTGAACACGCAGCAATCGGATCACTTGCGAGACCACCAGCCATCTGCGTAACCCTCAGGTTACTCAAATGGCTGTCTGGCATCAAGAGACAGACTCTGGCCTCGGCACTCCCAGAAAACAGGGAGTGACGGAACACCGTTCTTGGGAACGCAGGCCGGCCCCCAAACGGCCGCAACCTGTCAATCAGGCTGCAGCTTTGAGGAACTGCAAGAGATCTCACAGTAGAATACTGAAGAATGTGCAGTACAAACCCTGTGCATGCACCAATCTTCTAACATCGGAGTAGTATGCAAACCATCCAGTTTGTGTACTACTCAGAAATAGGCCTAATTATTTGTATTTACTATAATAACAAGTGTAAAATTTCATACAAATATAAAAGTAAAAGATGGATATTTCCAGATCCTACAAAAAGCGTAGATCTTTGGCACAAAACAGAAATAAAAAACAGAAAAAAAGAAATTGGACATGCAGATGACTCTTTTGAGAGTACTTATCTGGACAACAGTATTTCCTGAAGTTTCTGGAGATAAAGGGGGAGAGGCTGGGAATCTGCATGAATGACAGTGACAAAGTACAGAAGTCAGCACATGCAAGAGAGGAATCACGTCCACAAGACAGAGACAACACACAACTTTCATCATCCGTCTAAGAATATGAAAAGTAAAAATACCAGTACAGGAAAGAGTGTAGCTTGCTTTTAATAGCTAAACTGGTTATGCTGGTTTAACTGCACACTTTACTGGTTTGTATTGTGTCTTGAATGAGCATATACTTGCTTAGGAAACTTAAAGGTGAAGACACATACCAAATAGACCAATGTGGCATGTAAGCATATACTATTTTACAAGCAAAAAAGACTGCATTCATGCTTAGAACTCTTTCACACATATGTGCTATGTGTTGTTTAACTAATAAAGCTCCTTAAAATCATTATGAACAGTTCCTTATGGGTTTGTTCCCACTATTGCACTTACAGTTTTCGGATGTTGATTGACCGCTCTAAAAGGTTTTACTATTTATTACCAGTATAAGATACTGTATTGGTTAAAAGTGCAACATATGTAAAGAGAATGGAAAATCTGTTAAAAAACCCCACTTTGCTAAAACATGGCCAAAGGACTCGCTATTTATTTCCTTTCCAGAGCATAACTGAGAACTTATCTGATTGTTCCTGCTCTGTCTCCTCTCATGACTCCTCTCCCCCCCACTTCCACTAACAGTAGGTATTCCCCAAGGTTCTGCTCTTAGACCTCTCCTATTCTCACTATATACGTCCTCTTTAGGTGAGCTCATCAACTTTTCTTTTTTTAAATTCTTTATTTAGAAAGCTCACAGAAAAAATAAAAACACATGGAAAAAAAACACAAGCATAATAAACATTACAAATGAGCCCTTTCTTTGAATGAAATAATTAGCAAATAATTCCTCCCTCTCCAACTAAAAAAATGTTTTCCAGGATTGGCCCTTTTTCACCCCAGATGCTACTAAAACCCTAATCCACTCACTGATCATATCCAGATTGGACTACTGAAACCTCCTCCTATATGGCCTTCTAGACTCCCATCTCTCTCCACTCCAATATGTTTTCAATGCTGCTGCTCAGCTCATCTTCTTCTCCAAACATTCTACATCTGTCTCCCCCCCTTCAGAACCTAATTCAAGGTTCTTATGTTGCATACACATGGGACGATTTTCCTGAACGATATGAACAATAACGATATTGTTCAATGATAAATTGTTCATATCGTTAATTTTTATGCAGTGAACGATCGACCACCGATGCACATTCCCGTGTGAACGATAACGATATCTAAGGTCGACCGTACATGCAGGCCAACTTGGACGATTTTGTCAAGATTTGCCTTTAAAGACATGACTTCACTGAAATATCTATTATAGATATCTATCAATCAGTGTGTACACCAAAAATCGTTTGCCCTGCACTACAGAAAGTTGGAGGGAAATCTATCAGCAATAGCTTTGGTTGTACAGATTGTACCAAAGCCCACACCCAATCTTCACTCATTTACATCTCTGACCTCATCTACCTTCACAAACCCATCTGTCTGTCCACTTTGCTCAATAAATGCACGCCACCTCTCCTGCCAACCGATTACTTCCTCCCACCTCCAAGATTTTGCCCGTGCTGCTCTCAACCTGTGGAACGCTCTCTCTATCAGACTCTCCACCTCTCTACAAATCTTCAAACGGGCACTCAAGACCCACTACCTCATCAAGGACTATCAGCTCTCATCCTCACCCACTACTACGTGCTCTTTCCTCTCTGTATACCCCATCTGTGTCACACCTGTTTGCCCCTCCCCTTTAGAATGTAAGCTATCATGAGCAGGGCCCTCTTCCCTCATCTGCTTCTCCTTATTTATACTTTCTTTTACTCCTTACGCCCCACAATGGCACTTAACACTTGATTGCTGACTCCCTGCTGCTTATTTTGAGTGTTATAATCGCTAATGCAGCAATGTGTATAAACCATGTCCTTGTACTGCATTGTAAAAGGTACTGTTATGGTGCGTACACACTGGGCGACTAAAGTGGACGACTGAACGATAACGATATCATTATCGTTCAGTCGTCCACTTTATCGTCCATTTTTAACACAAAAAAGATGAACGATGACGACGACGCGCGTTCCCGCGGGTCGTTAGTCATCATCGTTCATCGCGCTGACATGCAGGCCAACCTGACGACCTCGTCAGGTTGCTGCATGTCAGGGAATGGGTGAGAGAGCCCGGCGCTGAACGATATCGCTAATGATATCGTTCAGCGGCTGTGCTCAATGTCATGAACAACATTGAGCACAGCCTGCCAGGGACACACTAGACGATATCGCTCAGGGAGCATATCGTCTAGTGTGTATGCACCTTAAGTCACTGGTTTCTTGTTCACCTATTTGTTTATGTACTTTGTAAGGTGCTGCGGAACACTTGTGGCGACATATAAAGGATAATATTTAACAACAACAACAACATTAAACTCACTTCCAGTACAATCTGAATACAGTCACTGCTGGCCATAAATAACTGGCATGTAATGACACCTGAAGATGATATCTGATCCAAACCTGAAGGAGGTTAACAAAAAGAAGACTTCTAATACATGACACAGTGACCAGATTATTAAGGGTACATGAGTGCAGCCATTAGAACCAGGTAATGAGCAGTACGTCTGTGAAATGAGGTGAAAATACCACAATGTCCATTTACCAACTGATAAACAAAAGGTCTTATGTGGCCCCTCCATTACATTTATGTGCCCTCCCCTACAACATTTAAGATCTATAAACTTTTAATTTTACAAGTTTACAAAAGGCTGTTTTGCAAATGCATCATGCTTTAGGCATAGTACTGCAATTCAATCAATAAGAGAAAAGAAAGCGAGTCTTTTAGGTTGATAGAACAGCAATGGCCAAACGTTTTGAGAATGACATAAGTATTAGTTTTTACAAAGTCTGTTGCTTCAGTTTTTATGATGGCAATTTGCATACACTCCAGGATGCCATGAAGAGTGAGAAAGAAAGTTTGGAGCTTGCACAGGATAAACATAGAATTATACCCCTAAGTTATTAACACTAACTACAGTAGGGATGTTTGCATAGTCAAAACCAACTTGATGCAGTATTAAACACAAACAGTTGTGTATAAATAGTGGGTTGGTGGTGCTCCCCAGAGTCAGAGAGTCAAGTAAATATTGAAAGAGAAAAGACGACTTGTTGTTGGGGGCACTCTTATAAAGCGGTACAGGATTCTGAGTAATGTTAAAATATAACCTTTATTCTAAAGCCTATAAAATATGTAGGATTTAAGAAAATCCAAGGAGTAATGTATATAAGAATAGGACAAATATTACACAAACAAAAAACATATGACATACATTGCAATTGTGAGTATGCAGACTCCTATATAAATTAAAATTTCAAGAGAAAAAGAAAAAGACGCGAAAAAGGCGTGAAGGAGGCGTGAAGGCGTGAAAAAGGCGTGTTATGTATCAATACACAATTCACTATTACAAATGAGTCATATCAAAGAAAGAATTTTTATCTCAGTGAAAGTGAGTGACAATCGGAGAATTTTTAGAAAAAATAATTATTTTACATATCTGTAATTGATATATAATCAATTAAATATGTGAAAACCAAGTTGGTTTTGATCATATAATCAGTAACAATGTTTTAGTCCCCACCTTTATATTTCTTACGTATAGTGTTTAGACACTAATGAAATATCAGGTTCAAATCACGACAGCCGCAGCCCAACAAGGATGAAAATCCTGATCGTCCCAAGGTAAGTATTTACTAACCTAATGCCCCCCCCCTAACCCTAAGCCGTCCTTAGGGGTGCCTAACCCTAACCTCACCCCAAGTGCCTAAACCCCCTTCCCCGCCACCTAAACCCAAGTCCCCCGGGGGGGGTGCCTAACCCTAACCCCCTCTTCCCCTAGCCTAAACCTAACCTCCCAGGGGGGGTGCCTAAGTCCCCCCCGGGAACCCATATATGACAGGGAGATGCACACATAGGAGCAACTGTAACCATAAGGATCCTTTAAAATATGTTTCACAGAGTCACCTAAGGGAAATATGAAGGTTATAATAATTACATTGCGGATTATATTGCATATATCCAAAAAATGGAGAGAATATAATAGTAATAAAGGTGCCCAGATAGGGTCCTCGCTGCCTCTACTGTCTCTGTCATATGAAAATAGGGGACAAAGGATGAGAGGACAGATAGAGCCACTGGTAGGAAGAAAGTAAATGTATTTCTGCTTTCTAACCGCACAGAGTGTGTTCTATTCTGATGTTAGGATTAACATTGCAGAAAAGAATCACAAATGGCAGGCCGATGAGAGTGCTAGAGGTTATATAGGGTAAGATAGTAGAGAATGCGGTCACATAGTAATAATATACAACTGTAATATTGCACACAGGTTATCCTGATGGTAAATAGTAAAGATCCTTGCAATCTCTGAGTCCCGTGTGTAAAATGGGACAGAGCGTCCAAATAGACAGGAAAGAGAAGACACGAAACGGTTGTAGCGTCAGGCTGTGTACAGCGGCTACGAGCTGTGCATGAAATTCTGCATACAGTCTAGAAATAGGGTGCCCGGCCAGCTGTCCCAGAAAGATGACGTACGTTTCGCCATGGGGGAGGCTTGATCACATCACTGATTGATGTGATCAAAACATCCTCCAAGAGCAACTTCTCCCAACCATCCAAGAACAGTTTGGTGACAATGCTTTTTCCAGCATGATGGAGCACCTTGCCATAAGGCAAAATTGATAACTAAGTGGCTCGGGGAACAAAACATCAAAATTTTGGGTCCATGGCCAGGAAACTCCCCAGACCTTAATACCATTGAAAACTTGTGGTCAATCCTCAAGAGGCGGGTGGACAAACAAAAACCCACAAATTCTGACAAACTCCAAGCATTGATTAGGCAATAATAGGTGGCCAGTCACTTAGTATGAGGCCCAGAAGTTGATGGACAGCATGCCAGGGTGAATTATAGAGGTCTTGAAAAAGAAGGGTCAACACTGCAAATATTGACTCTTTGCATAAACTTAATGAAATTTTCAATAAAAGCCTTTACACTTACGAAATGCTTGTAATTTTACTTCAGTATACCATAGTAACATCTGACAAAAAGGTCTAAAAACACTGAAGCAGCAAACGTTGTGAAAAACAATACTTGTGTCATTCTCAAAACTTTTGGACTTGGCTGCACAGCAATTGTAAGATGCCCTGTATTCTTTTAGTGCAAGGGCATTTCTGGTTTGTTTTTGTTTTCCGAACAGGTGTTGCACTAATATGTATATGGTATAACAGCCTCAGCATTTACAGTCACAAGACCAATTTTTTTTTTTTTTTCGCTATCGACAGCTATAGCCTGGCGCTGCCCTACCTCCACAGCAGGGACAGCAATGTCCCTGCTGTAGCGGCTGCCGGCTCCAGGCTGCTCACAGGGATTTTGCGATACCTGCGAAATCCCGCGCATGCTCAGTGGAGCTGGCCGGGACTGACACACATCGCATCAGCACTAGGCTGATGCAATGTGTTCTGTAGCGGGTAGAGCCGGAGGGGGGAAGTTAACGTTCATACATCTCATCGGTGGTGCTTCCTGCTTCGCCTCGGTAAAGAGGCGAAGCGAGAAGAGTTATAGCGGCACGATAAGTGCCGCTATCATAAATCTACCCCTATGTCTGCCCTTTCTTTGGCTGTTCCATATATTTGATGCCTAACAGCACTGGGCACACCTGCAATGTGAAAGTACATATTCCATACTGTGCAAGGTTTGTCATACTTCAGCCATGCATTTTAACACCTCAATTACATTGACAAAATAGTCATCAGAGGAGATAAAGGGATTATAAGGAAGAGAAAGCAAAGCCAATCACACGATATTGCATGTGGCGCCATACATATTAATGAAGGAAGGAACAAGTAATCGTTCTGTCGTTCATTAAATCTTACAGTGTGTACCGGCAATCATGCAATGTCCAGGGTGAAGGCAAATCGCCCTGAACATCGGCACCATAAAGGCGGGTATCCACTAACCGATTAAACAGAGCGATTGAATGATAACATCGTTATCGTTCAATCGCTCATTAATCGGGCATGCAAATGTCGGAAACGACCAGCGAAGCACGCTCCCGCTGGTCATTTCCGACATCAATCATCGCCCTATCATGCCGGTCAATCTGCCGATAACGACAGAATGTACATGTTCGGGGATGATGGAGGGTGCCTACACTGATCGTTCAATGCAGGCACTGCAGGGGATGGGGAACGACGGTACGATTATGATGTCGTAATCGTACTGTCTTTCCCTAGTCGGCATGTGGATGTGCGCCTTAAGACTGGAAGAATGAAGCAGTAAGTTTCACTTAGCATGGTCTCCTAAATCTAAGTTTCATTATCTGTGTTACCAACAGCTGGACAGAATTAAAATGTTACTAAACTGGAAATAAGTATGTCGATAGACTATATGTCCACAAAAATCAGATTAGTGTAGTCCCTGAATAGCAACATATAGCAAAAATATTTCCATTATGAAAATGACGCAAAGCGAGCTGAGAAAAACAGACCCACTCACTGTTGAGTAAGTAAAACCTGTGCAGCATGGTTCCTAAAAAGATATACTGCAGGGCTGTTACAAGATACTTGGCACAATTAAGATTCTGTCCCATCACATGCCAGCAAAAAACTCTATGTCAACACAGGCTGGCACTGCAGTGTATATACGTTTGTAGAACACAGCACTTATCATCAGACAGCTGGTGAGAGTAGCACTTCAAAGTCCTCCACTAGGTAAACGATTCAAAGTATCTTCTCTAAAATTAGAACCCCTCGTAGTCTTGTCCAGAAGTTACTGAGACAAATGGGATACATTACAGTACAATGCATGACAATACTGGGTGGCAGTAGAACATGAGCATTTCAGAATAACACTGGTTCTAATCCATGATACATTCAGAAATCAGATTTTAGCACTATGGTATGAAACCCAATCTTTAAATTTCCCACAAAAACTGTTGCAGGACCAATACTCCATTATCTAGCGGCACCTCCAAACCAAAACGATGGTGGCCAGACCCCAACATAGCAGTCCTCCTGCTTCCACTTTTGAAGTCTTCAAGGGTCCATGTTAGCATTTTGCCTTCTGAATGTAAAAATGCCAATGTACATGCCGAGAAGGGAGCGTTCCATAGCTTCTCTGGTCACTACGTTACATCATAGGACTGTGGTTTCTAAAGCAATTATATCACACTCAGCAAACTGTAAATCATTAATATCAGCTTGAAGAAAATGAACTACAGAAAATAGATCAAACCAATGTGTCTACCAACAGGTAACCAGAGAATTTTATTTCATGGGATTGCAGCTTTAATTAAACTTCCAGTTTTATAACTTCTTTTTATTGAATAAGCATATCATTAACATACAAGAGCATGTATTAGGCATATCAAAGTACATGGTGTTGCAATACCATAACCTTTCATTTTAATTAAATTATTAACTGGTCCCTGACGTCCATCGGGAACATCAATTGTTTTCTGGTTTTATGATTTAGTTACACAAGAAAATAAATGTGACTGTAAAACCACCGGGGCAATGTCCAGGTATTTCTGACTTCCCACCACCAATCTGAGCAAGTGGCTATGGAGACTGACAGAATAGAGCAATCTGGCTTACTCCAGGCCAAGAAGAACATGGCAGACCACACACTCCCCACTCATGGATGGATCTCAATTAAGACATTTAGGGGGTTTGTTATGCATTACTTTTTTAGGATACCTCGTGACAGTGGCGTAACTAAGAGAGGGGAGGAGTCGACAGGGGCTCGTGCCCTGGGCACCATCAGACAAGCCCGCGAGGGGTGCCGCCAGCTCCGGTCCAGGTCTGTTTCAGTTAGTGTAGTAAGGACTGCAGTGAGTGCGGTCCGCACTACACAATAAAACAAACACTGCCACCGGCGCCGAGTAGTATGCTTGTGCTACCCGGCAGCGGTGTGTTTCAGTGAGAATCAGACAGACTCTCATTGGCTGCTGCACCCAGGGCCGAAGCCGGGCTGGAGTTCGCTCATGAGCTCCGCATTCCGGCTCCCTCACTCGGTGAACGGGCCAGGAGGACAGAGCATTGGATGGCAGCGGGCACAGGAGCAGGGATTCAGGTAAATATTTTTTTTGTTGTTGTCTGTGTATATGTAAGGGGCACTACAAAATGGGGACCACTACTGGGGGCACTGCATAATGGGGACCACTGTTGGGGGCAATACATTAGGGGCACCACAACTCCCAGAGTGATGAGAATTGGTGGTGTGTCATGTTTACATGCCCCCCATTTTTCAGCGCGCGTACATAGGGGGGAGGCCTCCATTTTTCATCTTGCCCTGGGCTCCAAATACCCTAGTTACGCCACTGCCTCTTGAGAATTAAAAGGTCTATCAGTTTTCCAATGCATTCTGAACCTTTTAATTCTACCCAACAACCCGCATGTAACTTTTACATTACATGCACGTTTCCTAGGTGTTTACAGCACACAATTAAGCAACATAGCACCTTTTATACAATTAATCACCTACAGTACTGTAAAAGTCAGGATATGATGCCATCTTGTTCAGAGAAGCCATCTTGTTCAAAGACACCATCTTGTTAATATAGAACTATTTTGTCTTATTCTTGAAACACAGCAATTTATTTCAAATGCTGAATTTCTCTGGGGAAAAGGCAGAGTCAGGCACAGCTTCACTAATAACCATGCTTTGATGTACGCAAGCTCTTGATTTATACGTTTCTGGGAGTTAATTTCTGACATATATCTCTTGTGTTTATTAGAATGTATCAACTCATAGTTTGTTTTATATTTGTTAATTAGGTACGTGCACTATGAAATGATTGGTTAGGATATTAGCCAGAAAGAAGTGGTCAGCAGACAGATTTCAGTGTTTCATAGCACCCATGTTAAAAAAACCTTTAAATACCACACCTTAATACAATAAAGTTCAGATATACTTCAACCATACTCTGTGTATGCTTATGTATAGTGTCCCGCTGTAAACTGCAGATAAGGAATTGGAATGTGGCTATCTGAACTCACAGCACAAGACTACAGGTTTATTAGCCTGAATTAATCAGAACTTCTACAGCAAACAGAAATTTCAAGGCTCATAATAAAATTTGAGTAGCGTTATATCATATTTCAAACCCATTAAAATATATTTTAATTCTCTGGTTACTCATAAAATCCATTCAGTATTTCCACGCAGCCTACTTTGAATATCTGACTAAGTATTTTGACTTTTGGTTTAGCAAATATACTGCTTTACCAGCACTGGAAAATAAAGCCGATAAAGTCAAAACAAACTATTTGGATTATTACGAATCTGTCTGCGCTCTCAGCATATACAGCACAGCCCACTTTTACAGACGTCATCATGGCATCTCGCATTCAGAAATAAAGAAGATTGTAGAACAGATTTAAGTTGGCATAAAAACACTAATTTATCACTGTTTATAGAGATTTACATAATGACAAGGGCTTGCTTAAGGAGATCTTTATGCTGGGTACACACTATGCAATACATTGTTCAATCAGCCAAAGAACAACATATCACATAGTGCATCTGTTCTTGTGTACAGAAGATATGTCTGTGAGCAACGTTGTTCATAGACATATCGCATTGGCCCTGCAGCACATCTGATGCTGCTATATCTTGCAGATATACTGTATCAGCGCATTTGACTGTATGTATGGCCGACCCGCTATCGCCCGTACACTTGCTGCAGGGACTGCCAATACTGACATCTCAACTGGTCGGCCAAATTTAAATGCACTCCCAATTGAGAGGCCAGCCCAGACATATTGAGCGGCAAATTGGTAAATGTGTATTGCCTTACCAATCGTCCGCTCAGTCTGTGGATCCTTGGGTAGGCGTACAAGTCGAAGAAAGTTGGAGCGACTTTACATAAAAGAGGACATTGAACATTGTTATAGGGTTGTGAGCAACATGTGGGTGTATCAAAAAGTTTGGGAGCAAAAACATTCAATAGTAAAGGAGTAAGGTGGGACACTGACAGGGAAAAAAAAATAAGAAAACAAAATTGGTGAAAGATCTTTAAAGCTCGTCATTAACTAGAAGTCCATATAATAGCATACAACGCTTGTCAGACGCACATTTATTGGAAGAGGGCTATTCATATACTGACACACACAGACTTGCAAGTCACAAACATTATAGCCTGCAGCGAGGGTTTATGTGTATATAAATGTATTCTACTGATCCACACAACTACCTTGCAAGTCACAAACATTATGTGAGACTTGCAAGTCACAAACATTATAGCCTGCAGCGAAGGTTTGTGTGTATATAAATGTATTCTACTGATCCACACAACTACCTAAATGTTTTGATTAGGTTAATGTGAAGATGCTCCACACACAGCTGTTGCATTACATGTTCTCTGAAAGCAGAAAATTAAATCAAATTCGCTCTGGCCAACCATTTTGGCACTAATGTCTGATCTTCTCCATCAAAGTAAGCCTTTTAGACCGGGATTACAAGGCAATTGTTGAAATGCATCGGAGGGAGAGAGGGGCCGGAGAGCTTCAACACAACACATTACATTTTGTCCCTGCTCCAGAAGCGATAGGAGGGAAATATTAAAGACCATTTGGGATGAAGGATTCATTTCCTTTCACTTCATCAGCATAGACAAAAACTGCATTTTTACAAAATGTATCATAAACCTGCATTTAATGTATGCATTAAATCTCAATGCTACTCATGATTATGTAATGGCTGGGGAAGGTAGATGTAATGAATAAATATATTATATGACCGCAGAATGTCCAGCATGCAGCAAAATTACCTACAGCCATAAAAGCTTTTTGCTTATTAAGTTTGAAATTGCCAGCAAATTGGAACCTGTTCTACATGCCACCAACAAAAAAAACATATCCCTCCCATAAATATGATCAGATAAAGCACAGTTTGACCACAAATATTCCCATTCACAGAAGGTCCTTGTCACTAAGAAATTAAACTAGTATTGTTTTCTCAGGAAGTCTGACTTCTGAATACAGCAAGAATCTTCTGTTCCCTAAAAGTAGCACAATCAAAACAAAAAAAATGTAAGTGGGACCCTCTAAAGTTCCATCACCTTTTTTGAGAAGATTCTTAAGGTGCCTACACACTTGGCGATGTGCTCACGATCCAACATCGTTTACGATTTCCCTTGAACTCTCCCTGGCAGTCATGTGCACGATTTGGTCTGAAAAGCCGCCAATTTGATTCACGATCTATCGTGCAACATGTCGGATGTCCAAATCGTGAGATCGTGCACGATAAATCGTGAGCTTACCAAACATCACACGAAGATCTTCACAACTGGTTAGAAATTTAAATAATGGGCGGGGCTAGCTAGGGAGTATAAAAAGCAGGCACCATTTTAACTCTGTGCATATTCTGTTCTGCTACTAGTAAGGCTAGGTGTATACATGCTAAACCTTGTACATTGCTACTGTGCTCTGCTTTGTATTTGGTTTGCCTTTTACAAAGTGTGTCCTACCTGCAAGTGTGTGCTACCTGCATTCAATCCTGTTCCTGAATTCTGTGCTGATGGATCCCGATCGGTATAGAGTGTTGGTCGCCTATTTTGGGGTCAAGGTGATGAAGGAGAGGGCCCAGCGAAGGAAGAAAGCATGCTGGACCAAGGAGTGGCTGCTGCAAAGGGATACTCGCTCTCACATGTTCCTGCTGATTGAGATCAAGGAGAACAACCTGGATGACTACCGCAACTACCTGTGCATGGATGACAACACCAGGAGTTGCTGAGTATGGTGACCTCCCACATCGGGAGGCAGAACACAAGGCTGCGGAGGGCAAGCCCTGCTGAGGAGAGGCTGGTGGCTACCCTGAGGTACTTGTCTACAGGAAGGTCACTGGAAGACCTGAAGTTTGGGACCTTCATCTCCCCTCAGTCCTTGGGTGTCATCATCCCGGAGACCTGCAAGGCTATTGTTAAAGTGCTGAAGTACAAGTATTGCAAGGTAAAAAAAAAAAAAACACATTACAAATTTGTTTCTTGTGAAAGAAAAACTTTTTATCTACTTTTTTTTTCACTCTTTAAAGAACAATAGTCAGCCAATAAAGGCTGTGCCAACAACACTGCACAGTAAGAAATAAAAAAATTTTGTGGTTATATTATATATAAATTTTAAATTCTGCATATAAAATGTAGAAAACAGCATTATCACCAAATTTTATTAGTCCCAATAGCTAGGCTGCTGTATGGTATACGGTGGGTCAGATGCTAGATTTAACAGGCCAATACACACATGGCACAAGTACAGATTTTGGCCCCCGGCTTCCATCATTCTGTACTTGCGCCATGTGTGTACCGTCCTTGTCCAATCAGCGTCATCACCACAGTATACCATACAGTACCTATTGGGAGTGATAAAATTTGGTGATAGTACAGGCAAAAATAATTAAAAAAAAAAAGACATTACATCTTCAAAAAATGGGGCAAATCATCTGCTGCCTCCAGCATGGCAGTGTAAATTGCCTGGCTTGTGGATGGGGTACTGGGTGGTGGAGTAACCTCCAACTCGGTTGGGGGGGGGGGGGCTCACAGAGGTGGTTGGGGCAGGTGAGCACATAAGAGGGTCTGCTATATATGTGGAAATATGCAGATTAGAATTTATAGCCCTAATCAGCAGCTCATAGACCAGCTTCTGGAACTCCCTCTGTGTTTGCCATATCATTTGGTGCATTGCGCTATTTATATGTGACGTAAAGTCATCAATATGGTCTGGTTGTCTTTGGAGGATTCATTCCGCCTGCTACAGGATTATGTCCTTCGGCTCGGTGGGTTGCTGCTGCTGCTTTCTCCCCTGCCGTTTTTTTTCCTTTGGGGAGGTGAGGAAGATGTTGGGGAGGGGGGGGGGGGGGTTGAATGGTCGGTGGGCGTTGGCATGAGGTATCCACCTCACTGTCCCCGATCAGACTGATGTCCGGAGTTGTGGACAAATCAGGGTCTTGGGCGAGAGTCTGTATAGGAAAAAAAATGGAGAAAAAATATATTATGGTCATGTTTTAACCCATTTTTTACTATTTTTCTAGTTTCCAAATACTGTGGATGAGTGGAAGATCACCACTGAAGAGTTTGAACAACTTTGGAATTTCCCTAACTGCAGAGGAGCCATCGATGGAAAACATATACGCATCAACCCACCTGCCAACACCGGATCATATTACTACAACTATAAAGGCTTCTTCAGCATCGTTCTCAATTCTCATGGCAGTGGTGAATGCCAACTATGAATCTTTGCTTGTGGATGTTCGCAAGAATGGCCGTGCTTCAGATGGTGGGTCCTTCTAACAGACGGCATTCCACCAGAGACTCACCAACAAAACCCTCAACTTGCCGTCACTGGACGAGACAAAGCACGGCCTAAATTACTTTTTTGTTGTAGACGAGGCTTTTGCTTTACATGAACATGTGATGAAGCCATTTGCACAGAGGGGCCTGACCAGAGAGAAGAGGATCTACAACTATAGTCTATCCCTGGCACAGCGCATTGTGGAAAATGCGTTTGGAATACTGAGTAACCGGTTCTGAATTTTCCACACCACCATAAACCTACTTGTGTACAATATAGACTGGGTCATGATGGCGTGCTGTGTGCTGCATAACTTTTTGCGAAGAAAAACTACACAACGGGAACCAGTCACAGCTAGACCAGAAGAAGCAGGACATCGTAAGGAGATTGCCCAGTTTACTTCAGTGTCTGCACCTCCAATTCAAACAATATCGACAGCACGTGCCAAAGAAGTGAGGGAGGAGTATATGGCCTATTTCAATGGACCAGGTGCAGTGCCATGGCAGGAGGCCTATCTGAGATAACTGACTAAAGTGGACATTTCGGATTTTTCCAAATTCTTTTTTTTTTTTTTATTAAACAAAACAAAGGTTTTGGTGTATGAACTGTGTCTCTACTTACCAAAACATCCTCAGACGGTCCACTCACTTCTGCCGCCTCCTCTTCTCCCTCTCGCTCGGCCATGAAGACCAGATACTGCCGTTGTGGCTACTGCTCGCTTATGAAGGTCATCAGGCTGTAGTAGTACAGTGTGGGCTGATAGAGGTAGTCGATGGCTGCTACGGACCAATTGGTTTCGTCCACTTTCTGATGTTCCTTCGCGTACAAATTTTGGATTTTGGCGTAGACAGTTTTGATGGTAGCATCTGAACAAAACTTCTTGGTGTACTCTAGCAATTCCCCCAACGCTGCCATTTTTTTTGGACTTATTGGAGTATTGTCTACAGCTTATCCGCTACATACATTCTTTGGACTCCAGAAATCCAGTGATAAATTCTTGCTCCTTATCAATAGACATTCCTAGGAAGAAGAAAAATAAGGACATATACAGTTTTAGCAATAATTGTAAATAGTTTTATGATTTTTTTTAATGTTGAGATTTTAATTTTTAGGTACATTTTTAAGTGTTTGTTCATATTATGGTGTTAGTTTACAGGGTTTTAATATGTTTGTTATGGTGTTTTAATATGTTTGTTATGGTGTTTTAATGTGTCTTTTTTACAGGGTTTTAATATATTTGGTATTTGGTATGGTGCTTTAATGTTTGTTATGGTGTTTTCATATTTTCTAGGTATTTAATAGGTGGTCCGTGACATTGGTGGGCAGTGGGTAGGTGGGTGGCTCACATTGGTGGACAGGGTATATAATGCATGACCCAGCCACCACCCACCTCATATAGGCGGGCGGTGGCTGGGTCATGCTTTATACTTTTAGGGGGACAGAGGGTGGGTGACATTGGTGGGCAGTGGGCAGGTGGGTGGCTCACATTGGTGGACAGGGTGTATAATGCATGACCCATTCACTGCCCACCTCATATAGGCAGGTGGTGGCTGGGTCATGCATTTATAGGTGGACACTGGGTGGCTCACATTGGTGGACAGTGGTGGTGCATCAATGCAGCAGCAATACTCACCAAAACAAATAAGTCCAGACTTGGGTGTGCAGGCAGAATCGCGTCCTTCCTTCGCCTTCAAATCACGATGTTGCACAAGATGGCGATTGGGCGTGTACAGGGATCTGTCAGTCAAGTACGGGACGTACGATAGATCGTGAGTAAAAAAGTACTCACGATCTGCACCACATAGAGTACTAGATCAGCAAATTTGACCTACAGCACAGCAGATCTGAAGATGTGATATACGACCTGCGGGTACGCGCATCGGTATCGTGAGTGGACACTCACGATTTGGGCTTTCGGGCAAATTGTGTAAAATATCGCCAAGTGTGTAGGCACCTTTAGACTGTAGTGAAAGATGGCCTATATGCCAGGAAGTCACTTGTCAAGTTAATCAGAAGCACATTATCACCAGTCAGTTATTATGCAACCTCTTACAACATATAATTTAGCCTGCATGAGAAAACAAGGTGCTATTCTCTAAGGTGACTGCAACATTTTTGGCAAGAAGATATAAGTAAAGTGAGTGTTAGTCCCTACTGCTGCCAGATGATGTGCCCAGCCCTACACTGAGGGCATTCAGAATTTTAGGCTGGTGAAGGCGTGTGAGCTCCCAAATGAATTAATATAAAAAGTGATCAGTCTCCTCGCATCACTATTATGGCAACTGAGAGGAGGAAGATGTTTATTTAGTTAGGAAAACTATAACTATATTTAACTTTGTGTCCTAAACTTTTCTTTATTGCAAATGCTTTAGAGGAAACCTTTTTTCGTCACTGATGTCTTCATGTACAAAAATAACAGCAGAATCAACTGCAGGATATACAATTGTAAAACTATTAATATAAAACACTTCTTTTCTCAGAGTAATGTAATCATTTAGAATAGTGACATCACACAATGTGACACTCCGTATTCCCAAATAAGACTATTCACAGCTGGCTCTGTACATAACTCCAGAGGTTACTGTGCCGTCACCTGTTCTCAGTCCCCGTTACACCCTAGCTACAACCACAAACAGGAGATATTAAATATATTCAACAACTGTAAAGATGGCAAACATTCTCAATGTGTAAGTATTCAACTGTAAATATATAAATGTTAATACTGCAGTGATATTATATGGGCGAGTAGAAACAATTCTCAAGAAATATCCTACTTAATTTGCCTTGTTGAATAAACAAAGGTACACCCACATATGAATGTAAAATAAATAAAACGTTATTTTGTGGATAAAAGCCAGGTTTTAAAAGGTGCCCACTAGACACACTGTTCCACTGAAGCAGCATCAAATGATAAGCTATTTAAATAAAAAGGTTTTGGCCCAGATTTATGATCAAGTTATATTCTTGTTAATGCTCATTATTAATCTTGTTGTCACTCTTTACCAATCAGCTCCTAACTGTCATTTTTCAAACACATGACTGTTATGAACTGCTTGGTTGGAGCACCATTTAAGAGTAGTAACGAGTGATAACCAGTATATCACTCGTTGATAAATCTGGGCTTTGTTTTTAAATTTAAGCAAAAATATTATAAAAGGAAAGCATAAACTTACATATGAACACACAGATAATTACATTTCATTAGAAATTAACTGTATACTGGGGGACAGAAGGTGGGGTGAGAGTAGGAAAACACAAACAGCTGTTCAGAAATAATCTATAAATATATATACAGTGAACGCAAAGTACGCGCTATAGCATGTTTTTATGCGCTACAGGAGTTGGAGACCCAGTTTTTAAAACTGAGTGGGTCCTGCAGGACGCGCTATTTGTCCTGTGTACAGTGCCACAGCATCCAATCACCGCCGGCAGCGTCTTCTTAACCAATCGCCGCAAGCAGATTCTCCTCACTACAGATCCCAGAATTCCCCTGGTGCTTGCGGCTCCTCGTCCCTCTGTGTCCGCCTCCTGCAGCTACCGCCTGCTCCTCGCTCATTCACTCTTCATGTGCTCACTCAGCCACACTCTGCTCCCGCCTCAGCCGCTCTATTCACTGTGTTTCAGTGGGGATGTTGGACCCGGGCGGGGGACGTGCCAGACGCAGGAAGGGGTGGTATCGGACACGGTGCGGGACATTGCGGACCCATTGGTAATGCAGAAACACAACCGGAAGCTGGTGCTGCTGCTGCTCAGGTGTACATGGTACAGGGGGAGAGGAGCACCCTCAAAAGGTGAGGACCCCTGTAACCGCTGTTACTGGCTAGCTTTGTGGCCCCTGTCACTGGCCAGCTGTGTGGCCCCTTCCCCCGGTATTACTGGCCAGCTGTGCGCCCCCCCCCAATCCTGACTGTGCAACTGTACATTCCTTCACTATCCCCAACTATGTAGCTGTGCGTATTCCCCATTTACCCTGACTGCTGTGTGCACCACCCACCTGCCTGTCCATAACCTCTTCGTTGCCCCCAATACTGCCCCAGCTATCTACCCTTGCCCCTTCCCTACACCCAGCATAGCTCGTCTCTAACCTCCTCCTTGCCCCCAGTATTTCCCCAGCTGCTATCTACCCTTACCCCTCCATACCCTTAGTAGTGTCTACCCCTAAACTCTTCCTTGCCCCAGTACTGCCCCAGCTGCTATCTATCCTTGCCCCCTTACTACCCCCAGCCCCCTCCTTGCCCCCAGCACTGTTTGCAATTACTCCTCCCTACCCCCAACTCTGCCCATTATAACTCCCCATCTAGCCCTAGCTCTACCACAAGTTCTCCCTGCTTTGACCCCCAGCTCTACCCAACTGCTGATTGCCCTTAACCTCCTCTACACCAACTGCTAACTGACCCCAGCTCTGTCCCAACTCCACCCCCATAATATGTAATGAGACCCAAATACAGTGGAGTAGGCCCCCAATTTTTTTCTTTAAAAGTGAGGGGTCCCTGGGACCCACAATTTTATTCGCTCAGCGCGATCACTGTATATAGGGTGAATCAGCCAGTGAATGAACACTATCAGTGAATTAACATTTTCGGATTAAATACAGTAGTATTAAATTTTAGTGCATACAATCATAGATCAGATCTATTGACTATGGGCCTGATGCAGCAGCAAACCAAAATGCGATAACAGCTGCGATTTTGCACGGAACGTAACTGCAAAAATATGCTGATGCCTGCCACAGCCCATCCAGTATAAAGAGGTCCACTGCTGCTTTCTCATATCAAACTCATGTCGCTCTTCTGCATAAACATTGGTACCATCAACGCACATTGGTGCACAGTGTGGCTTATATACATGCGCGATGGCAAACAATCGCTCGACCTGCGTAATCACATTTACGTATGCTACTGAATCAGGCCCTGATGCAAGTCATATTTTTCATTTATTGTACTAGTATGTTCATTTGCTAGTATTGTGCATTCATTCACTGGTAATTTCTACACATCTCCTGTTTTTTGGTTGTAAAATTCTAACTATCCCTTCAATCTTTAAAGCAAAAATGTATTTTAAAAGTACACATAGTGCTAATGAGGGCACATTTCTCAAAATAGTTTTTACATTGTATCTTCTACATACACCATTCTCTTAAAGCGCATATCCACTACACAAGTAATGAACGACTGTACGATTATGACATCATTATCGTACAATCGTTCATTGTACTGTGCAGTGCCCACACTGAACAATATGTCATTCAGTGCAGGCACCCTCCTTCACCCCCGAACATGCACAACCTGTTGATATTGGCAGGTTGGGCAGTATGTTCAGGCGATGACAGATGTCGACAACGAACAGCGAGCACGCATATCACTGGTCTTTGCCGGCATATTCACTGCACGATTAAAAAATGATTGAATGATAACGATGTCGTTATCATTCAATTGTCCATTTACAGCGTGTAGTGCATATGCGTCTTAAAAGATAAGATTTCCCTTGTTCATTCACTGGACGGCCATCTTGGATGCAACTCTAATTTTTTCATTGGGAAGGTCGTCATGTGACATATCAATCAGATGCAGAATTTCATAGAAATTAATATTTCCTTACTCCATAGCGCCTTTGTCATTTAATACCAAACCCCACTTTATCCCATAAGGTGCACTGATACCACTCTTTCCCCATATTGCCAGGTGATACATCTACCCCAGTGTCCATTCATATATCTGTTTATCCATGTAGTTCTTCCTTGCAAAATATCTTATTAAACACCCCACATTTTCAAGTATGCTTTTATATATAGTTATAATTAAAAGATATTTAAAATAATTTTGCGTTAGAACTACAATATTTGAACAGAGTTATCTAGACGTGAGAAGTGCTGAATAACTTAGACCAATCTGTTAGAGCATGTTATAAGAAGAAGAAAAAAACAAAACAGAAAATGTATCTCCTTATTAGGGAAAACATTTCAGCTTTGTTTGGATTTCTAAGGAAGACCAAACTTGTTTTACACAAAACTCTTCCTACAATTGGAAGAATATCAAATAACGTACAACAATACAAGCAGACCATCGCCACGTGCAAATAAGCAGGTGCTATGCAAGAAATAGGACTTATGAAAAGAAAAAGTCTGCACAGCTATGCTCATGTAACTATAACCTGGGAGGGGTGCAATCCTCCTAAACTTCGTGGCTGATTAAGCCCAGGAGGGAGGGGTGCAGAACTCTGCAATTGAGAAAAGTAAAGTTATTCAGTTAGCAAGAAGTATTTGAAACATCAAGAGTACATACAGGCTGGATATCTCATGCAGGGATGGGGGAAGGCGTGTTCCAGTCTTAGCTCATGTCTACAAATTCTCCATTACCTCAGTTGACTCATTTCCCCCCCATCACATCTACATGAATTGACTGTGGCATGACGGACACAGAAGCTCAAGAAAAGTTATTTCAAGCTCCCAAACTGCATTTAAAATGGGGACAAACGTAAACTGTAGCCTGCCTAACA